>OZ004725.1:60718948-61983858 GCA_963924685.1 Dexiosoma caninum
AGGCAGTCCCGCCTGAGCCCAGCAATCTCCGGTGTCCACCAGTACACAGGTCGCCTTCCCACTCTCCGAGACAAGAGGGACAATACGCCGCATCATAGCACCCGCCGGGAGTTAGCATCACCGTCAAAACCGGCCAAGAACGCACCGCGGTCCAACTCCGCGACGTTCTAACCCAGCGGACCGCTCCTCCCGGGCGACCGCGCGGCGCCCGTCTTGATTACGACCCCAAACTCAATATACTGGTGATCACTCCCAGTATACTCCTCGAGCACCCTCCATCCTTCGATCATCCCAGACAGATTTTCAGATACCAAAGTGATGTCAGGTGTGGTGAACTCGCACCCCGGCCTCCTGAAGATGGTCGCGCCACCGGTATTCATGACCACCAGGCCCAACCTGGCCGCCATGTCCAGAACGCACCTCCACCTCGTGCTCGTCGTCGGGTCACCCCACTCCACAGCCCTGGCGTTGAAATCACCGGCCACCACAAAGGGTCCGGCCGTACCAGCCAGAGCGTCCCCGATAGCTGCCATCTTCGTCCTAAACCGCCCCACACTATCGCTAGGAATGAGGTAACGGCTCACCAGCACAAAACCGCCGATCCGAGCCCACGCGTAACCGCCCGGTAACCAGAGCGCCGCCGTACCCGTCTCGTCCCCGAGCCAGAATCCTCGGCATCCGCCCGTATTGCTCGCTGATAACAACCACGTCCGCGCCCCTCTCGGCAACCATCTGCCATAGTAAAGCAAATGCCGTCCTGCTTCTGTGCATTTCTGCCTGGAGCACCATCATCACCACTTGGGGACCGCTCTGCAGTCCCTCATCTTGTGTCCTGTTTCCCCGCATCTGATAACCAAATGCCTCCTGTCCGTCCCAGTACAATTTGCCAGCGTGTGTCCCACCCCAAAGAATCGATAACACCTACCGACACTTTCGCACGTCCGTATCCTAGCCCTAATCCATCCGAAACACCCGTAGCCAATATCGACGAGTTTCGCGGCGTCCTCCACCGAAAAAGTCACATACGCCCGAACCTGTTCGCGCACATCCGGTGACGTCACTCTTACGCGTAGCTGCTCCTCGCGCCCGGCGAGCAGCCCACGAACCGCCATCTCCACCTCCTCCCCGACCGTCAAGGAATCAAGACCTCGCATCTCCACGGTCGCGCTCGGTCTTAGATCCGCCGTTGCTGCCCGTTTCGTAGAGCCAGCTGGACAGTCAGCAGGCCGTTTAAGGCGGAAGTCGGGCCGTCAGTCGCTCGTTTAGCGGTAGCCGCCGCAGCAGCAGGAGCATCCCCCCAAGCAAAGCCGGAGTCCGCCGGTGGGGACCCGGGAGCTAGCCCACGCCACCCTCCACCTCAACACTAATGTTCCGCTGGCGCTCAAAACAGCCCCGCATTGAGCGATTGCGTCCTCCTCTTTCACGCCCGACCAGATACACACGCACGGGCCCCGTTGTCCGCTCTGACGCCGTCGGTCGGTGGGCAGACAACATCCCGCAGAGTCCCCCCATCCACAGGCGAGGCACAAGCCGCCCCAACCGTGGCCACCACCGGGGGCGGGGAGCATCTCACAGGAGGCGACCTCAGCACCAGGCTCCCCTCACCACCAACGGGCGGGTTGGTCCCGGAAATCACCTTAGACACCGCTGCACATCGCGCCCACAGCAGCGGCGTTTGCAAAAGAGTCGGGTCGGCTCACTAGTGGCGTCCCAACCGAAACTGTCGGCCCCCTTTGAGGGTCGGCGCTTAGAGTGGAGCCAATAAGCCCCCTTGTGGCTCGGGCTTTCGGACTCCGGCTTTCTTCTCATCACCGTCGTTTTTATTATTTGGATACATATAATTCCCACGAGTGTGAGGGAAAGTAGGTCGACCGGGTCACAGCCCCAAAAACCCAGCAAGGCCTAAACATTATTCACCGAGGTGACCAGGTATCGGTGAAGCTCCGTTTGCGACTAGACTATTTTCTGAAGGGGGCCTCTAGCGAAGCTCATCACAGGCACGGGCATTACACCATGATCCAGCCCCCTATATCGTTGCTTACTTTAGCCATGACCGAGTATTGGTCTCGAGGAAGAAAAACGCTTCGCACCATACTAGGACAATCCACAGTGTGGGGGGTGGGCGAGATTTCCTAGAAAGACCCAGACTCGAGCATGTTAACGGTAGCCGCCGCCTGGAGGCTGTAAGTCTTCTTGTGTGTTTGTCCATAAGGATCGTCCTCTGACTTTACGCTATGGATCCACACATGACCACCGTTATTTGACATATTCGCTTGATAGGTTTTGGTTAACAACAAGCAATCGAAATACTTATTGTTACTGTATATTTAATCAATTTTATGACTGATATTATAATTCCGTTACTTTTGTGCCACCGTTCATTTAAGTATGTTTCAACATCGGACCATAGGAAATTTTATTTTATTATATTTTAAAAATGTTTGTTTTGTATTCTACGGTAAAATGAATTATACTCACAGTAGGAAGATAAGTAAGTTATATTTATTTATTTCTAAATAATTTGGTATAGAAACAAAAAATAATATTAAAACTGAATGCCACTTCTGAACATTTCTCAAATTTGTTTCCAAGCTGTTCTGCTGTATTGATCTTTTAATTGGAAAAACTATAGCCAAATATTTAGGGGAAAAACCGGTCGCAAATGACGTCGAACCGCTGAAATGATGGAGAGTATATAAAGAAAAATATGAAATTCTTTTATCTATAGCGAGGATATTTAGTGAGACCACCGACCACCACGAGTCTTCCAATCGAGCGAATGGGATACGCCGCACACACACTGCATCGCAAGAGAATTGAAGGAGGAAAGGCTTCAAAATATCTATTTTTGAATATCATCATGAGAGATTCATCCTCTGAGACTTCGTTATTAATACAACATGATATGAATAAAAAAGGTTTTACTATTTTAATTTCAGTTGCGAAATATATTTTACATATTTGTTTTTTACTTTACACAAGTTTTTTGTTTTTAATAAAAACTATTAAAAGTTGATATTTTGCTTTTTTTACCTATTTTTTACACTCCTTTATTTTGTTTTGAACGTATTCACAAAATATTTGCCAACTAGCAGCTTGAATTTGGCGAATACGAATATCATGAATGGGGAAATACGAATATTCAACATCACTAATACCGATCACTAAAATTAAATTTATGAATGATGGAGAAAAGCATGGACGTTCTGATGTTTTAAAGAATTAAAATTTTAGCGCGAAAAACGCTGCCTTAAATATTGTTGGTAGTAAATTATTTTATTTGTTTACTTTATTTATAAAATTTACGTCAAAGTGCTTCAATATTGTGATGAATATCAAAACCATTTTGATATTCGTCAATATTACACAGAGCGTATATGTGTGACTATTTTTCGCACACAATGACACATATTGAAGCTGAAGATTGATCGTCTGTCAGCCACTTTAAGGTTATAGTCACACAGCTTCCATAGAGTTCCTTGCCAGAGTGTAGAAATTATTTGTCTTTCCTTTTTTTGTGAATTGCGTATTTGAATTTAGAACAATTTAATCTAGAGAGCTCTCTCAGGTTAGCTAATATTAAATTTCTACGTCATAATCCTGTCTGATTAGATTTGTGAATTGAGAAGACCAGAAAGGTAAAGAATTTGGAACTACCGGTAGGTACCCGTGGAATTTTTGTGGAGAGGCAAATATTTTTTTGTGTATGTATGTTATATAATAAACCTATTGCTGTACTAAATTGTCGTTATATTATTATGAAGTGTTAATTTTTCCAATTAAATATTTTGTAGGATTATATATTCAATGATTTGTTCAAGAATTTTTTTGTGATTATAGGCATTATATAATTTTTAAATAAATTGTATATATATTTTGTGATTGATATTTTGAAATTAATCGGAAGAAGGTGGGGCATGAAGGTAAGGTAAGGGGAGACAAGTCGGCGGAGTTATGGGCCACAGGGGAGAGAAAGGTTACGGATTCATATTGGTGTGACATGGTTGGGTGGGCGACAGTAGAGGTGAATATTTACCTATGAAAGAGCGGGAAGCAAAGGTTCGTCATGTGTGTGTTTGTGTTTTGTTTTCATTTTTTTTTTTTGTAGAATTGTCGACGAGATTCTGTATAAATTTCTTTTATGTGCAGCGTAGCCAGTGGGAAGGGTTGTTCGGAAAGTAGTTCACCGATACTTGAGCTAGGTGGAAGTACCGCTGGTCACTGCGGCTTTAACAGAGTATATACATACATATTTTGTTATTTATAGGATGGTCAGGATGTTAAATTTTTTAATCGGATTTCCGTAAAGCACTAAAAAATAATTGGTTTTTGGTCAAATTACCGTACGCAAACTCTTGTACGAAAATAAAATATTTTCTTTTTAAAATAGGTTTATATCTTTTGTAATCTTATATTATTGTTATATGTATATATAAATGAAAATTGTCCTATGTTCGACATTTTCGAACTCGAGAACCACTCAATCGGTCTACTTTCACTGATGGTTTATAAAAAAAACCTCTCCGAAACTTTTAAACCAATTTTCATAAAATTTAAACCAAAGACTATAAAGTTCGTTTTAATAGGACCAGGAAAAGGCTTTGCGTCCAATATATATATATGGATATATGAGTCTAAATAGCGATTCGCACCATGTTAATCTAGTTTAATATAATTCTCTAAAAAAACAACAAAAGCTTAAAGAAACAAGTATTCAGTAATAATAAAATGTGGTATGTAAAATATTTCACTTTCAGTTAAATACTAAATGGCTAAAAGGTTTTGTTTAGCCTTTTATGGCAGAGACGTAGAGAATTTCGCTACAATTGGCCTTATTTTGCGTAGTTTTTTTTTTTTTTGCCTGGGACCAGCACTATGGAGATGACTCCTACACATGCGAAGCGTTGTGCTGGAACTATAGGAAAGGGATATTAGGGGAAGCAGCTCTGCTTTTGCGCGTTCTTTGTTATTACTCGTAGCAGTGCTGAAGCTTCGGTTCAGTAGCCATTTTTCTTGTTATTTTACTTCGCCGATGCTACACAATACCGACGAAGGAGGGCGTTCTGATGCGATTGTGGATTGCTATCAGCTGAAGCCGGTATTGTTCAGTGACCAGTGAATATGCCTTCGCCACTGAAACCTTCCGACAACAACTGACACACAAAGACACACTAAAATATGTACATACATATATGATGTGTGGACACATTATGAAAAAAAACCTTTTAGCGTTTAACACTTAAAAATTTAAAGTTATAAAATTGCCGCACAAATAAATCGGGTGGACCAAAAGTCACGCCTGCGTGTAAAAATGGAATAACTTTTTTCTTTATTATTATTTTTTATTCTTTTTTTTTTTAGATTTTATTCATCGAACAGTGTTATACCACGATGCAAAATTTAACGACTGAGCAACGAACCAAAGTGGTAGAATTTTACTTTTCCAATGGGCATTCAATTTCACTGACGCAACGAGCATATCGAAATTATTTCAACACCAAAAATGTACCTTACCAACCCGCAAATAATCGTTTAATTGCACGGTTCCGACAACAAGGTGCATTGTCAGACTTGCCACGTTCAGGAAGACCGAGAATAATACAGAACCAAGTGAACATTGATCGTGTACGGGACAATGGTGAAGAATATCCAGAAACTTCAACGCGACGACGTTCTGGACAACTGTGCATCTCTAGAACATCACTTCGACATATTTTATCACGTTATTTACACATTCATCCATACAAGGTAAAATTGACAAACAACTTTTACCAGTTAACTACCATCAAAGACGAATTTGGGCACCACAATTATCTCAAGAAATTCGGAATTCAATTGGACAGGACGTTCACCAGACTTAACTGCCCCTGATTAGTTTCTATGGGGTTATCTTAAAGAACGAACAAGTCCCAAACTATATAGAGCAGCTAAAGCACAACATTGGAGCTGATATCAGGGCAATAGAGCCTGAAACTTTGCATGCAGTTATGAAAAACGCCTGTAAAGAGCCCAATTGTGCATCGATGAAAATTCATAATTAAAATTTAGATCGTACAAAGCTAATATTATATTAAAAAAACAAAAAGTAAAAAATAATAATAACCAAAAAAGTTATTAAATTTTCACACGCAGGCGTGACTTTTGGCTCAGCGGGTATAAATTACATGCCTGCCTGCAGGAGGTCCAAATTCCCGTACAATACGGTAATTATCGTAGGTTAAGCAAATTACTTAATTTTTTCTAGAAACTTTGAAGTTTAAAAGTAGCGAATTCCAAAGACATACAAAATTGCTTACCCAAATTTTCTAATAGTGGAGACTCTAAGAAAACGTGGGGAGTGATAGTTCAATCCGCACGATGGAAAAACTATCATTTCTAGAAATGCACAAAAATTATTATTATATTACACTTATTTATACGATACCAATCGGAATCTGGAATCACAACACTGACAGACTATACTTCTTTGGCACCTAAAAATTTAATTCAATTTGAATTTTTTATACTATTTATTGTAACCTCAAAAATAATGAAACAAAGATTAAGTATTCTTATTTTCAATCACAAGTATATAAACTTAGGCATATCCAGCGACAGGCTGGAAATTTTTATGCCTCCACTAGGATGTAGTAGGTTCGAGGTTCAGCATTATTTGTGAAGTTCAATTTTGAAATGCACTAAAACAATGAAAAAGAATATTGCAACCTACTTTTAGCCGTCTACTGTGGAATCAAGATTTTGCAAATGAGATCAAATCGATAAATTTGTGAAACATCAAATGATGCAATATTTTTATAGTTGTTGTAACTAATTACACTCAAAATATCCAGTATTTCTATACATTCAACGTCAGCTTTCAGACAAACTTAAGACGAAGTTATAACAAACAAGAATGCAATCGAATTTACGCTTTGTTATTAGTCAAACTAATTGAAAATTGCTTTGTTAAAATATACTGCGTTGCTTATGCTTTGAATATTAATTTCTTAAGTAAATAGTCAAGTTCTTTGGTGTAGACTATTTTGTGGAGGAAACTTAAACTGTGACATTTAAGAGATTTTCAAACGAAACGTTAAACAATTTCTTCGCAAACTGAGAGACGCTGTCAGATGTTTATTAAACGCAGTTCTCAATTTTCGCTTATCAGATGCACTACAATCAGAAAATAATTCACAGCCATATAGAAGTGTTGGCAACAAGTACACAGATAGAAAATATTATCGTACTAAATTTATGTATTGTGTACTTAATGTTAGTATAAGTCGTACTTAAAATTTCCAGGTCAAATAGTATCCATTTGTACTTATGTATGTTGTGAATCAAAACTGGAAAACGCTCATAACAATTTGCATTGTTATAACTTTGTTTATAAAGAATTAAATACATATTTATTCAAGATGCTTCGTGTGCATATTGTAACAATTTGCTTGTTACAATTTTGTTAATAAAGAATTAACAATTTTAAATATGCATAATAAGCATATAGTGCAATTATTTAAATACTTTAATTCTAAAAAAGTTAGTTGCAGTTGGAAACGTCTAAACATATTGGTCGAATACCAGTATTCTTTTAGAAAGTGTGTACTGGTCGTTTCTTCTTTAGCCATGGTAGGGACATCGATATCCTTCGAAGAGTCATGACTTTAGGTGGTCAAGCGTAATGACCCCATTGCTAGCAGAAGAGCATCTTCCACATTTCCATTTCTGTTCCTTCTGGTGTTACAGTGGTAGAGCTTTCTTTAACTTTCTCTATTATTTGTTTCTTTTCTTTTGCTGGAGTTTCCTCCCTTTAGCTGCTATTCTGCATCTGCTTTGAACTCTTGCTTAATGTCCTCGTTGCTCTTTATATTTTCTTTTAATGCTTTATCTTCAGTCTTTTGGGTTCATCTTCTACTATCAAGATTTCTTCAACATTTACATTCTTCTTATTTTATTGTTTAAGAGTCTATTACTTTCTCGTTTTAGTTTTCTAAATATTCATCACTTTTTCTGTTTTCTTCTTTAAAATCATTATTATTTGTTGATCCGATTTTTGTGAAATTATTTCTTGCTTCTTCCTCCTCGTCTCCAACTTTGTTATATTTTTGTATCGCTTTATGGCTTTGCTTTTCAACTTCGTAAATTATTTCCGTAATTGTAAGTCGCTTCTGCCTGTTCACTTTTTCCTCTTTCTTATTTCATACCACTGTTTTCACAGATTATTTTTCTTATTCTTCGTTCACTTCTGTTTTTTAATGTTTTAGTCTTCTGGTTTTTGGACTTACTTCCTGATTTTCCTTTACTTTGACTGTTTTAGATTCTGAGATTTCTTCCTGATATTTTGCATCCTCTTCAGTTTTTGTTTTTACCTTTGACTTCTTAATTTATCTCTTCGTCTATGTCTTGATCTCGTTTATTTCTCTGTAGATCCTCCGCGGCCGCAACAGTTTTATCGGCCTCAGTTATTTTTCTTCCTAGTCTTGCATATTCAGATCGTCCACTTGGTTCTATGTTTCCGCAACTTCCTCTTCCTTATATTGTTGCTCGTAGACCTCTTCAGCATCGTCCTTTTGGTGCTTTTCTTCCTTAGTCATGTTGCATTATTATTTATTCATGTATACATTTTATACATTATTTATTCATGTATGTGTACATAGTACAATATTTGTTTACTTTTTTCTTTCAAGATAATTAAATTTATATATGTATGTATATATTATTATTATTTTTTTTTTTATATATGTTATACTAAAGAATTGAATTTATACTTATATTAGCTTTTAACAGCGGCTTCGCTTCCGTTATTATCTCCATCTATTATATAGTTGCAGAGAGGCATATCTTAACCCTACGTCGCTATCTGGTCTTATTTAACAAATATGTGTAGCATATGTGTTCTTATAGACGCAGAAACATAAGTAGATTGAAATTTCATTGAAATCGGTTAGATAGTGTTGGATGCGCAAAAATTGCCCCTACCTTCCCTCATGGTCCTAGTTTAAAAAAAAATTAATAGCCAATGTGTCTTTTAACCTCAAATATATCCAAGTTTTAAAATTCATCAAAATTGGCTAGATATTTTTGGAAGGTCAGAAATTTCCCCACTATCGCTCCCGGATCCTGGTTTTTAAAATGTACTTAGCCTATGTGAATTTTTAGCCGCAAAGATATCTATGTTATAAATTTCATTAAAATCGGTTTTAACTTTTCGGAGGGGCAGAAATTTCCCCCTATTGCCCTACTGGTCCTACTTTTGAAAATGTATGTAGCCTACGTAAATTTTTAGAAGCAGATCTATCTATGTTCTAAATTTCATTAAAATTGGTTTTAACGTTTTGTAGGGGCAGAAATTTCCCCCTATTGCCTCACTTCTGGTTCGAGTTTTAAAAAAGGAATACCCTATAACCTTCCCGGAGTTGCACAGACTAAGTGCACCAAATTTCTTCGCGATTGGTCCACAAATGGCGAAGTTAAGCTCGTTTATATTATAAAATCTGTTAAAAACCATGTGGAAGGAATAAAAATGTGGGCGTGATTAAAAAAAAGTAGCCTATAATTCATTCAAGAGTCCCAATTATATGGTATGAAAATTTCAGCGGTTTGAGCTGCTATAAAGTACAAACAAACAAACAAAAAAACACACATTCAGCTTTATATATGTATATCATATCATTGAAGTAAATAAAAAATAGTCGTCCGCAATATTGTGTTTATTTGTTATATTTTATATTATGATGCGTCTCTTCTCTGAGCTATTCTATCCCCGTTTTTTTCTTCTTCCCAGGTATCACAACGGGACCATGATGAATTGAACCCAAATGGGCTTCGCTCTTTATTTTCACCAGTGACCTGCCTACCTAACAAAACATAAGTATTTAGTGCTTGACGAATCCGTACTTGAATTATTGATTTTTATTTTGATTTATTTATTTTATTTTATTTAGCTAACTACATTCGTATTCTCAATGGAGTAAAATAATAATTAATCCAAAATCTTAGCATACGTTTTCCCTGTTGCATTAATTATGTGATCGCTCCATGAGAGTTTTGAATTAAAGATCACAGCCAAGTTCTTTGCGTATTGCACGATTTCAATTTGTGAATTTCCCTTAACAATTCTAAACTATATTGAAGAAGTATGTGCATTTGTGCTCTACAAATTGTAGGGTTTAAACTGAGCCCATTTACAGCGCTCATTCACTCACCCATAAAAGAGCTGAGTTTGTTTTCGAAACACATTATTATTTTTTTGCAAAGTTGCTGCCAATGAATAGTTGATTATCGTCAGCATACATTTGGATTTTCATAGACTTCAGTTGATTCGGAAGGTCATTGGAATTCTAGATGTCGTTAAAAAATTAATTATAGGTACTTGTTTCAGTTAGTAACGCCACATTTTCCGCTGGTGTTTGTGTTCGCGTCCACGGTCGATACATAATACATAAATAAAAAAACACGGTGTTACGTTATAATTCGTATATTCATTCATTATATAAAAAGATTTTACATTTAGTTTTTATTAGCTATTTCACAAATTCGTATATTCGTATATTCGTATACACATATTAATTCCCAGCAAAAAAAGTGAATGCATTCACTACAAATTGGTATTGTCATTACTTCTTCCACACTTCTTTATCTAAATTAATTTTTAATGCAATCATAAGATTGCCACTTTTGCCCTCATGGAAAATTCATTCAACTCTGCCAATTAATCCAAATGAACAACTACGCAGTTGTAATTATAATTTAAATAAATTTTGAAATGTGTTTCGGGAAGTCATTAATAATACATTCAACACTACATAAATAATGATGTCCAGAAGGCGTATTCAATTTTAAAGCGTTGTTTTAGTAACCATTTTTAGTAATTATTTTATTTCGCTGGTGCTACACAATACCGATGAAGGAGGGCACTCTGACGTGCCTGTGGATTGGTTGCAGCTAAAGCTGGAACTGTTCAGTGACCAGTGACTATGCCTTCGCCACTGAAACCTTCCGACAACAACTGACACAAAGACACACTTATGCACATCAGAAAAAATGCGAAATGTTTTTATGACTTATTCTGAAACTGTGGTCAAACAGATGACTTTTTGGTTGTTTAGTCAACCTGCAGACTAATTCAGCCATCGCTACCCTCTTCATATCCCACAAAATTTTCGTTTCTCCACTTTGCTTCCATTTTAGCTTTTTGTTTATTTTTTTACCAAATAGAGTTCCCATATTCATCATATTTTGTTGCAGGAGTTCAGGAGTAAATGATTTTTTTTCAATTTTGTTGTTTTATTTATTTGTTTTTCTACAACCCTGATAAAATGTGAAATCGTATCGTATCGAATACTGTATAAAAACGAAGAAGTCTTATACGATTTTAAATGATATACCGCATTATTTGTCATTTCATAACACATTTTATTCACACTATCACATGTAATACTTGAATTGGGTAAATGAGAGACGTTTTGAGAGAGTAATGTTCTTGTTCTACTTGCACGAAACCGCCCGTACTTTTTCTTCGGGCTAGTTTTACTTTTACATTTTTCCGTTTATTTTTAATCACTTTTTACAGTAGTTGCCAATGATGCATGATGTTTTGATGTTTTGCCATTAAAATATTATGCATTTTAAGCGTCTAAAATCACTAAAATAAAATTTATTTGAGAAAGTAAGCAGTATTAGTAGTATTTCCAGATGTTCAATTGTGATTGCCTCCGTTCCAGCAACTTTGGGCAACTTTGTCACATTCAGAGAGTAATTTTCTTTTTATTCCCAAATGTTTGGGCACTTTTGTTGTGCACTTGGAACATACCTATTTTCTGGTAAATTTAATATTTTTTTGTGTTTTCTTACTTTTGTACATTTTGGTCTCTTATTGAGATAAATTATATTTTACTCTCATTTTACCGAACTTGATCAAAAAAGGAAGAAAACGCACAAATGGTTCTCCTTTAGTTGTGTAAGAATTAAGCTCTATCTATCGTTATCACCTTCTGTCTCTTCTCTACACTCCCTTTCCAACCAATTCCATCCAGTACATACATTGGCTACGTAGGAGATCTTCCAAGCACTGTTGCAAGAAAAAAAAAGCTCAGCGGACTTGAGCTTATTGATCCGTATTATAGCAGCAGTAATCGTAGAAAACTATGACCAAAACCTTTGCATATGATCAAACTTGACCTGAGTTTTTGTGGTTGTGGGTTTTCTGGAGTAAATCATTGACTTGCTATGGTTTTTGATTTTGCCGTTTCAGCGCCGTAGACGTCACTTCGTTTCTTAAGAATTCCTCGTATATTACAAAATTAATTAACCGTGTTAGGCGAATGGAATTCATACAAAATGAGTAACGTAACGGGTTCCTAAGTAGTAGTTCACCTTCAATTAGTAAACATTTCCAAAAGAACATGCCATGCTAAAATAGGAGAAATTGTTGTTTTCAATTGGTTTGAATTCCTGTTTTTTGTTTTTGTGTAATGAAATACGTATAGTTTGCGGATTTCGTCAAGAGTTTTTTTGGGAAACCAAATACATATTAGCAATTGCAACAATTTTATTGATAAGTCTATAAAGCAATACAATTTTTTTTAATTTAATGATTGATTGTAATTGTAATGTGTGAAAGAAATGTGAAAGGCTTTTATGATATTAAAATTTAAATGATTTGAACTTGCGTTATTTATTAAGTATAAATAATATTAATAATACACATTATTATTAGTAATAAACTGGTAATATCGCTGCCATAAACGACGTTAGCATACACATATAGTATATATACAGTACGCAATCGGTTACTGCAACTGATAAAAACCAAGATTATTTTCACCGCAATTAAAATATATGTACTTTTTTATTTAATCAAGTTTAATATTTAACTATGTATGTATACACATAGGTATTTAACTTGATATATTTATTTATCAAGGACCACCACTCAGGGGATGACCCCTACACATGCGATGCATTGTGCTGCAACTAGAGAAATGGAATAGTGAGAGAGATGACAGGAGGTTAAGTTAACTTGGATTTTGTACGTTTTTTGTTTATAGCTGTTGTGCTTCAATGATATATTTACAAGTCGCTGCGACTTATAAATGATATGAGATAAAAAATTATTAACATTTTTATACCTTTACGTTAAATTAGATTTTTATAAGTAAGAAAGAAAAAAACCACAAAAATAATATAAAAAAATATAAAAATTATGATTATTTATCTAAAAATAAAACAAAGCAAATAGCTACTTTTGTTTGTATATTATGTAATTCTCAAATATTTTTTGGGAGTTGTTGCATAAACATGTGAATTTTTTAGCTTTTTTCAAGAATTTGGTTAAAGAGCTACTGAAGATTTTGGTATTAGCTCCAAATGAAATGTGCATATAGACCAGCTAAACCATATAACAAAAATAAATAAATAATCATAATCCATTTTGACTAACGTAGAATAATTGAAAGAATAGAAATATATTAAAAATTCGAATTATTTTAGCTTCTCCACTTGATTTTAGCATTTTCATTAGCTTACAAGGTTCTATTGACTCAAGAGCTGAAGCCTACTGACCATTTCAAGCATCGTCAACAGGATGACTTTACTAAAAAAAACCATAAAGAGTGACTATTTAATGAAGTTTATGGGCTGGAGGCGTCGTCGGGCCGTACTTCTTCGAAAATGAGGTTGGCCAAGCAGTTACCGTGAATGATAGTCGCTATCGCGAAATGATAACGGGCTTCTTGCGGGCAGAAATTGCGGATATGGACCTGGACGATATGTAGATCCAACAGGGTGGTGTCACTTGATACACAGCCAATGAAACAATGACTTTTTCCGCCAGAAATTCAGTGGGCGTATTATCTTACGTCGTGGCAATGTTAAGTACCCGTCACGATCATGTGATTTGACACCATTTGACTTCTTGCTTTTTTTGGGACATTTAAAAGAAAATGTGAACGTCAATAAGACGAGAACAATTTAAGAGCTAAAGGATGATATAATTCGGTACATTAACGACATTGAACCACCCTTTAGAACACTAAATTATGGCGAGTTCATCATACCAGTAATATCTTCTCATATCATTTATTTATGACTACCTTGCTTAGTTCAAAACAAAACAAAAACATTGGTTGCTTTTACTAAACTGCCACGTAAGCACAAATGTAGAAGACCTTATATATAAGACTGATATTTGTTTACTTGATAAAATCGGAAATTTTTCTGTACATTCAGTAAATTCAGTGTGAACTGCTTTATTATACATTTCTTTCAAACAACATATTTTGTTGTGATTAAATTTAAATGCAAATCTCTTCGCCTACTTTGCCTGTCATTCTACTTAAAAATTCTCCCACCAATATAGCTGTATTTTGATTGTTACCAATATATTATAATTATATAAATTTCACAACCATATATTTTGCAAATTTATGGGCCGCTTTACTTGTAAAAAGCATATTCATATACATTGAAAAAGTTTCTGTAAACAATAAAAAAAATTAAAAGAAATTGACACATTGGAAAAAAATTTTTATTATCAATTTTGGTTCGAAATAACAAAGAAAGGCAGCCCTGCCCATGATTTAGAGCATGAATAATCATGAAAATTATTTTCTATCTTTGCCGATTTTTTTACTGGTTGTATTAAAAACATCAAACTAGATTGTTAAAGTAGGGAAATTGTATGTTAAATTATATGAAAAGATAGGAGAGGGTATATATGGATGAAGAGAATGAAAACTATTTCAGTTTCAAATATTTTGAACACTACTACATATAATTTTTATAAAGAAGAATGGTATTTGAAGCGCGAAGTGCTTCAGTTTAATTTCTTTTATCATAAATGGAAGGTAATAGTTGATATTTTAGAAGAAATCCATGTGATTTTCAGTTCGAAAACACGTAGAGCAAGGTTGATAAAACAATGTATTCATAGCCAAAAAGTCAATGCCCATAAAAACATCGTCCCTTGGGTAGAATAAAAAATGTTAGATGCTTCTTTCACGCAATGTACACCTCACGGCAAGATGATATGCAGATAGAGGAAACCCAATCGAAAGAATAAAAAGTTTGCCCGAGATTTCTTTATCAGCCTTGGAAAACTTTATAACTCCGAAAACTTTTTCCGAAGTACATTAATTAATGTATATTCTAATACCAGCACATTCCTTCATTGGTATTTGAGCAATGATAATGCCAACGAAGTAAAATCATAAAGACATTGTCGCTCCTTTAGATTTCAAAATTGATGCATCTATTCAACACTAGAATTGCTATTTTACAAAGAAAAAATCACACACAGTTGTGTAAGAATTAAATACCGTATTTCATCACTTCTCCTGCCTGTTTTCTAGATTATCTCATTTCATAGAAAGTAGCATACAATGTAATTTTCTGTAGTCATCTTAATTGCCTGACTGATACTTCTGCTATAGTTTTGAATAAAGGACGTTAGGCATATTATTAATGCCTTGATTAATTGAGCACTAGTTTTAACTAATTTAATCTAATGCATTTACATTTTGTGGCTTCATTACTGATCATCTAATATTATTATTTCGTCTTATATTGCAGATCTTATTCCATACTCATTTTCTGACATTTTGAAAGTCGTTCCTCATGATCAGTTAAAGAATATTTCTGGAAAAATGAATTATATTATAGCCTGCATATTAACATTCCTGTACCCTCTGTCATTATTATGGGAAGTGACTGATGCTTATCAGGTTGGTGTGGGAAGAGCTGATATGACAGGACCACCGGTGGAAATAAATTTTGTAAGTAAATAAGGATATTTAAAAAAATAATATTGAGTTGTTTAAAGCAAAGAATTTTAGCACCTGCAGCCAGTGTGATGAGATTTTAAAATAATATAAAGCTAAATCACGTTTCAAATAAGGCTAAAAAAAAAGGTAAAGAAGGAAATTTAAAGCCAAAAATTAAAGCTAAATTCTTTTATCGCTTTCTAATAGTAACTCTCAATTATTTCGATATTTTTTATAGTTTAAATCACAGAATATACATACAGAAAAGCCACAAGTGACTTTAGAAAAAGCCCCAAATCAGATTTTGATACCAGGTTCGTGTGAGTGAATAAAATGATAGCATTATCGATGTATTAAAAGCAATGGTTATACCTATACTTTTAAAAACAGATTTTTTGCTATGTATAATAAATTTTGTGTAGCAAAATGTGTGAAATTTTTGGAAAAAATTTGATTTTTTATTAATATTTCTCTTTTTATGAATGAAATCTTAAATCCGCGTTTTAAAAAATATTATAAAAAGTTAATGTGTGTAATATTCTATGCGCACAACAAAAAAAGTATGTGTAATAAGTTCTAAAACGTTGTCTGAAATTTCCGGCAAAGTGGAAATGGAAGTATTGTAATAGCTTTTATATTATTGCCTGGTTGGTTGGTTTTAAAAGCAACATAAAAGTTCTCCATCGGAAGTGCACCAAACCGATGATGCAACAAAGCAACTTTAACTAGCAAACCACGGTATGTATGTTTGTGTGCCGGCACGTTTGTCTATTGAGGAATTGGATAGTTTCGTGGTGAAACATTTTACGGATATACCCAGCAGTAACTTACCCACTATTTTAACAAGGAATTTTACAATTAAGCACATGGAAAATGTATGTGCATTGGAATTAACTTGGGTTTTGCCACCGATGGCAAAATTGTATAAATGTAAACCTGATCAATTTCTTATCAAATTTTTATTATGCTGAAGGCCAGTTTGTGTGCTTATTTAAGAAAAAGCCAAGTTTATTTTCTTTTTACTGATTATCTAATGGCTGCAAATGTTGTTTTTCTTTTTTTAAGATTCTGGGGCTTACAACTATTAGCTGGAGTAGATGAATCTGGTTTCGATACAAATTCCATTTATTCCCTTTTCAATTTGCGCATTTTTTTTATCTGGGACCAGCACTAAGGAGAAGAACCCTACACATGCGATGCATTGTGCTTGAACTATAGGAAAGGGATAGTTAGAGCAACGACAGGAGGTGAAGCTTAATTAATTATTTTACAGCTCTGCTTTTGCACGTTCTTTGTTTATAGCTGTGCTGAAGCTTCGGTTTAGTAGCCATTTTTATTATTATTTTACTTCGCCAGTGCTACACAACTGACAGTGCTTTTCAACATTTGAACGATATTTTGTCAACAATTTTTGCCTACATATAGCTTTGTGGTCATTAAGATTTCTTAAAAGCTTAATAAAAATTGTCTAACGTAGAGGCCTCCAGTTTTCTCAAAAGCCTGCCATTGACGATGTACAAAATCTAGTGGTTATCTCAAAATACTATCCACCCAACGATATTCTAGTGAAATTTGAATATTTTTGAATGAATAAAATGAAAAAAATGATATGCAAAATTGATAGGTTCAATGATGACAAAGAAAAAGTGCTAAATCCAATAATGTTAAAATAGAGCTAAGAGCCATTTTAAATATTACATTTATTTATTTCTTTTTTAATAGATTTTTCCGTTTTAAAATTTCATAAATTGGACTTAGCTCTTTCACGACTGTATAACTTTTAATTTGCTCGATTACTTTCTTTTTTTTTTAAATCATTTAATTTCAAAAATAGAAACCGAAACTGAATAAATAAATGTTACACCGATACAATTTAATTTAAATTAAGTGTTTTTATTAAAAAAAAACTAAATGGAAAACTATTAACAATTCTACTACAGAAAGCATTTTTAATTAATAATAATTATTTTCCATTTCTTCTGGCTGCAGCTGTTTCCATTTCTCATCTCATCCAAAACCAAGTACCACATATTCACGCACTCATTGAATATATAAATAAAAGAAAATAAAAACAAATAATCACAATGTTTAAAAACGTTTGGTCCAGTTGGTTTCGTCAATCACAAACCAACTGGCCATTGCTATTTTATAAAACACAAACACACTTTGTTGCTTTTGTTAATCACAAAATCTACTGGAACTTCTTTTTGCTTATGCTAACAAATTGTTTAGCACTAAACACTTTTGTTCCAATTGGTTTCGTGCTTAATAAAATAACTGGACGTTTGTATTTTAAAACACATTAACACTTTTGGGGGTGGGTTTTAGAACTTGGGACACTAGCACTCAATAGAAAATGCATGACTTAGCTTGCTACTCCTACTGAGCCATAGCTGCTTCTATTGCATAAATCTATTGTTTGGCGTCGATGTCATTTACTGCTTGAAACACAAATTTTTTATTAGGGCTTAAAATTGCAATTTGATAACATGTATATCACCTACCTGTGTAGACTTTTCCGGAACATGTGGAGCATATCTGCTTCTGTGCACCATAAAACGCAATGTTGGCTCTTAAAAAATTTAAATATAATATAGTAAAAGCATTTAGATAATTACTTTTTAATTAAATACTTACTAACACTAATTATTTAAGCTATAAGTCTTTTTAATATATGCAATATTTATTTTTATTCGAATTTCACAAAAAATAGTTTTTCATTATAAACAAAAACCAATTTTCCTGAAGGAGCTACACAAAGGAGTAGCGAAATATCGAATAAAAATAAATATTACATATATTAAAAAGACCTACAGCTTAAATAATTAGTGTTATTAATATAAAAAGAGGTCAAAAAACTAAAAGAATTATTAAATACTTACCTTTTGGTTCTCAGTCACCGGCGTCTACATCCGCTTTTGTGTTGTTTTGCTTTTTTTTCACTTTTCGTAATATGTAGACAAAATAATCTATAATATTTATGTCTACAAATTACCAATTACTCCAATATCTACACAAAAATTTATTTTCTGTCAACCAAAGGAAAATTGCGCAAGGTTCGTACGACAAAGAAAGCAAGATTTTTACAAATAATTGTTGGCCCTCTCGCACGAAGTTGATAACCTGGCAATACTAAAATTTTTTGTGTCGAGTCTAATTGTAGTGGGGGAAAAAAATCTTAAGCCTATAAAAAATATTAGCTTTTCAAAACTATAATAGGTTTCATATGTGAAATAAAAATTAACAAAAAATTAAAAAATGTTACCGTAAGTAGATATAGAATAAAATCTTAAAGACATGTAATTATACATGAAATAATAACCTTTCATATTCTCCTATGTACTGCAGAACCAGACAAATAACTATTATCAATTGTAAAAATATCCTTATTAATTTTTTTTAAAGATCCTTAGTTACGAGTATTTCAAAACTTTGGCTACATTTATCTAATCTTTTTAACCCACATCTGATGTTCTTTATACATATTTAACTTTATATTCATACTTTTTTACCAACAAGTGTGTATCTTTTTTAATTATTTGAACTACTGTCTTCAATATTTCGAAGACAGTAAATAAGACAGTGATTTGACGTATGCTAAGAATAATTTGATTTAAATTCCAAAAAAATAATTTGATTTAAATTCCAAAAAAATAATTTTTTTTTGTCTTGCACGTAATACATTATTTAAATTAATACAAAAACCCTTCTTTGCATATAAAAAACGTGTATTCCAGCACCTCATAATTCAAAGATCTCCTTGGACATTTTGCTCAAAATGAATTGTCATAATTATTGTCTGGACGCCCACGCCATAAAGAAAATTTTTAGCATTTTTGAAAACTAATCGCATTCTTTATTTTAATGACAGCATTGTATAATTTAAACGGAGGGTTAAGTAAGTGGTTTTGCATTTCCAGATTATTATTTCTTAACTACTTTATATGGTTACCGCTAATACATTTATTCTGATAGACTGATTTATTTATTTAGAAATAAAAATTATTAACACAAAACTGAAATTGAAGAAAAGTTAAATGCATTGTTGAAAAAAGCTGAAAAAAAGCTAAAAGCTAATATGACCACACTGCCTGCAGCACTCCTGTTGAAGGTTTTCTTTCTTGACAAGTTTAAAATTTTTTTTATTGTTATGCGAGCAATGTTATTGCGTAAGACTTATTTTCAAACTAGAACCGGTGGGTTATAGGAGGAACTTCTGCCTCTACGAAACTTGCAACCCGATTTTAATGAAATCTGTGTCTAGAAAGTCAGACAGAGTGTGTACCTTTACAACCTAGAATTAGAGGTATATTTTCTGCTTCTAAAATCTCAAAACTAGAACCAGAAAGGGGTCGGGGTACAATTTTTGCTAGAAGGAGACGTACCTTTTCAAAACTTTTTTTTTGGAACCAGAGCTCATGATATGTCCTACTACGTACATATCCAAATATGCACCGGAGCTAGATGGAAGAGGATAGTGTATAGCAGAGACAGGCGGTGAAGAGATGGAAGGATAGAGATCTTAATTCTTCTGCTTGAAGAGCCACGGTAACTACTCGGTAATTGACTAGGAGGAGGTTAGACCGACAAAATCTAAACCTCCAATACTTTCAAATGAATTGAAATAAAATTTAAAGCATAAAAATGTATATCTGCATGCACAAATAGACATACGCTCGACGGGGTAGGGGGCAATTTATATCTTCCTGTAATTTCACTTTTGAACTTCAAGCGCTTGCAATGCTGGTTCGCCTTGCAGCAGGTGGAAATTTAGTCACTAACAGTGTTGCCAGTAGATTTTTTTAAACTTCCCCTAAAAACTCTTAGACGTTTTAATCATTAAAATGTAAGAAAAACAATAGTTATGCATACGTATATTGAAGCTTTAATAACAAACATAAATAATAAAACTTAATTGTATAATTAACAGGCAACTGCACAGTTGTGCAAGAATTAAGCTCTATCTTCCTACCACTTTCACCAACAGTATATTCTCTACACTATCACTCTCTTTATCTACTTCCAGTTCAATGTATTGTATATGTAAGGGATTTCCCGTGAGCACTAATCGAAGATATAAAAAATAATTTTTTTATTTAATATGTCTAGTTCTTTTGAAGTAAATTGTTAAATAATAATTTTAATTAAATACAGATACAAAAACAACGGGTGATTTCATAATTAATATAGTTCTTTTGAATTTTGTTTGCTAAAATGACTATTATCATACGAAATTAATGCGGTCTCTTGATTTGATCCCCTTTTTTGGTGCAAATAGCTTATTATTAAAAAAAATTCTATCTGCATCGGCATAAATGCAATAAAGAAAAGTACTCAAAAGCCGGCGCACATAGAGTCCGTCATACTTTGCTCTTTTTCAACTGAAGTTGAAATACACGTTTTCGAGGGTTATCACGTTCATTACGTCTCCCTCAAAGTAAAGTACGAAATATGGCCAACGTAAGTTGAGTACTTTAAAAGCTAAGAGCTGCGTAGCCGTTTTAGGTTATTTGAAACAAAAATTGGTTATTTTCTTTTTAGTGTGGAGATGTGAATATTATTTGCATTTTTGTTACTTTTTTCAGTCTAAATAATACTAAATGTGTGTGTACATTTTTTTTTGTGTTACTTGTTAAGTTTTAAAATCAGGTTTTATACAGCGTTTATTGCGCAACACTGCTACCACGCTTTATTTCATTTAAAAATCGTTTCTGTTCTAACAGCAAATTCAAGTCTACAGTAGAACTCTTATTTTTATAAAGTGAAAGATATTCTGTATTTTTTTTATTTTTTAACTTTTTAAACAAATTTTGCTTACAAACATTTTTTGGTCGTAGCAACGAAGTACCCATGCTGGCAACACAATTCATTCGAACGAAGAATTTTTCGTTGCGAACTTTCGTCCTCAGAAAAAAAAACACATTTGTGTATATGAATATTAACACAACACCGCCGTCGACGAAATTCGTTGTGCGTGACGAACAAATTAGTACAGAGTTACCGTTTTTACTTTTAGTTTTCAAATAATTTAGTAAATAAAGTTAATTTTTATTTTAAGAATTGTTTAATTTTTAAAATAAATCATTTAAATTAAACATAAACAATTATTTACCATAAAATTACTTTTTAATTTTATTTGTTACTGTTTAGTTTCTTCAAGTATTTTTTTTTTGATATGGTAACATAGACAGCAAATAAGTTTTCTTTATATGACAGATGAATTTTTTTTGGTCGTAATTGTGCACCTCATTGCGATCTTACACAACGAACTTTTACCGACGAATTCGTTGTGCTAGACGAAATTTGTCGTTCATCGCAATTGCGTCCCCAGCATCAACCGCTGATTTGGGTTTGGCTGTAAGTTAATTTTTTGGTTTGGTAGGAGAGCAATTTTAAACTTTAAAGTTAATTTTTAAAAATGTAGTCCTATTCTAATGACAGCAATCACTTCCCTTCGGTCATCTATTAAATTAGGAATACAACCTTCCACTTTCTGACAACAAATTTATTTAATTTAATGAGTTATTCACGATAAAAATCGAAAATCAATTGTATATAAATACTCATGTGTTTATTTGCAAAAATCGCTTAAATCAGATTAAGTAGTACCAAAAATATGCATGTGCTGCAATTAATAATTATGAAAAAAGTTTTTGGAATTAGGAAAAATAGCTTATAGCTTCTTAAGCGTTTATTCCAAATGATACGCAGAAATATCGTACAAAATAATTGCATTTTCGAGAAAGGGTAATTTTGAATGTGGAGATTACAAAGGGGACATTAACTCAAGCACTTTCCTTTTTGCCATATTTATATATTTATTCATATTTTTTAGCCTGAAAGTATGCTTTCTCCTGGTCCTGCTCTCGTACCCTCTATATCCTGGTACCCACGTAAAATCTGGTTACGTGTTGCCAGGTCATTGAGTACATCATGGCACTCTGTGAGAACCTTTGAGCTGCATGTCTAGTTGTCTAGAACTTTAAGCACTGATCGGCTGGTTGAGAGTATTATAGTCGACATTATTTTTATCCAAAACTGTTCCAAATATATATTTAACAACATGTTAGCAACATGTTCTCCACTCATGCATAAGATCACTGAGACTTAAGATAAATTATTTAGACAATAGTTCAAATTATTACTCATCTTTATTTTCTCCAAAAACTTAAAAATCACATTTATTTAAATATGGAATAATTATTTTCTGAAGTACACTTAATTAAAATGCTAGACAATTAGATTTAATTTCGTTATATTTTTCTTCAGGGAGTTTTTTTAAAAGTCCCTCTCATTTATGGTCGACAAAAATTTCTTTTATTTAGCATTTCATAAATAATACAATATGAGAAATAATACCTAAATTTTGGCGAATATAAAAAATCAGTCCAAATTGCCCTATGTTCCTATTTTGCGTGTTCAAGAGTTGGGCAGCCAAAATATTTTTTTTCTTGCTGAAGGGCGAAAAACTAAAAGTATTGTCTATCCTGAATCGCTTAAATACCCAAATTACTAATTACATTGCATACAATTTTTGTTTAGATTTAGGAATGTAATTGAAAGCGTTTCATTTTCTGTTTGTCCAATGTCCTTTTCGTATGAATTTTACGTCGGTAAAGATGTTAACTCAAATCGTTCGCCTTAACGTGTTGGTTGTGAATTAGAAGGGAAGACACGTTCCCTTGCAACTGAAAAGTACATTCTATATCGAGATGCTAAATAATGGTGCTAGTGTAAGCGCTCAGCAAAGTACAGGGTGTTTGGTGGCAAATTTATATTTTTAAATACGATTATTTCAAAAAGTAGTAAACGGCGCGGAGGGAGGGTGGCGTCGTTGGAATTATCGAATGTACAGATTTGTCAGTCACGATGTCGCAGTGCTCGAGTGAGCATCGCGCGTTCGCTGCGGAGACATTTTTTAAGAGTAATGATTCTTACGTAATTGCTCGTCGACAATTTTGTTCAAAGTTCGGTATTCGGCGAATAAGTGATGGACCGAGTGTAAATTTAATTCGTTCGTGGCTGCAGAGATTCCGCGCAACTGCTTCGGCTATGAATGCCCCACGGCCAGGTCCCAGTCGATCTTCAAAAACTCCCGAAAACATAGAACTGGTTGGAAGCACTATACGTGAAAATCAGCGACTTTCAATACGGAAAAGAGCAACCTCACTGGGACTTCCAAGAGTGATTATTCATTTAATTTTAAAAAATGGATCTGAAGGATCTGGATGACATACTCTTTAAAAAATAAAATCCGCATTTCCATTCTATCGTTCAATGCCCTTAATAAAACTTTGTCAATTATTACGTTTTTTATTTAATATTAACTGTTATTATTTATATTTAATTATTTATTTTTTATTTAATTATATTTAAATATATTTAATTATTATTTATATATTATTTAATATATGGATATGCTTTCCTCCTCAATTTTTGAGTTACTTTTGTAATAAAATGCTTTATGATATTTTTCATACTGTATGAGAATATCATAAAGTATGTAATAATAAATTTCACATATAGTTTATAAGGGAAAAAGCACAATTAGAATCATATGTATTTTTTATTTAAGTTTGAAAATATAAATCTGCTACCAGACACCCTGTAGTATCATATGCCAAATGTTGGTTCTGCCAGCGGAGTACTTAGGGTGTTGCCTCAGCAATCATAAGATCTGCGGTTCAAATCCCCGATCTACTCTGTATTTGCTAACAGCTGCTGGCTCTCTGTTAGTGTAAAAGTATTGCGTCAATATAACACCGAGACTCAGCAACTCTGTTTTAAAAATTAATCTCAATCTATCGCCATCTCTCTCTTCTCTGCAACATCCCTTTCAAACTAGTTCCGGTGCATGCAATGCATGCATATGGGACATCCTCTGTGCACTTGTCCAAGAAAAAACTAAAAGATGTACCAACGTTGAGTAGTTAATTTATTTTCAGAATCCGAATTATCAAATATCCTCTTTTACATCAGACAAAATGAGTTGTTTGAATTTGATTACAAATTGTGCTGGTATGGTGAGTGAGGTAAGTTCATACTACTCAAAGGTAATCCAACACGTTATCACACGATACCTTTTTTTTGTCCCACGCTCTTAAAAGTTATTGTGAAGGAACCAAATTTTATCATGATCATGGAAACTCGCCCTCACAAAGTTAGCATAAATAAAGGCTTAACAAAATTTTTTATCACTTTTTGAATTCTAAAAATCTCTTTTCAGTACATAAATTTTAATATTTAAGTTACTAAACATTAGAATGCTCTATCGCCTCGTTCAGTAATCGATAAATTTATTTTTACTATTTTCAGATGGGTTATGCCAATATTAAACAAGTTGGTCATGGCATTCATTTGAGACAATTTGCCCGTGCTTTTGTGGTCGAAGATGAAAATAACAAACGCATCGCTTTTGTGTCTGCTGATGTTGGTATGATTGGTTACGGAGTTAAACGTGAGGTAATGAAATTATTTAATGGCGTGTTCCTTTTTGGCAAATGTGTTACAAATATGTTCCTTTCTAAAAAGTATGTAATATTTTGTAAAATTCATCACGTTCCTTTCTAAATATGTTGCAGCAATAACTGGTAAAAGATGCAACATATTTGACCCTCTACTCTAAAGTTGGGGTGAGATACTGAACTGGTTAAAATCTTTCATAAATACCTTTTTATACAAATAAGAACTTTTATTCTTGCGATTTTATTATTATTTTTAAGAAGTGTTGCATATTTTATGTTTACAAGAGAACAAATGTTTCGGCATGGCGATGGTAAATATCATGAGAAAAGAACTAAAAAATAATTTATTTTTACAAACACAAAACAAACCCAGCTTTTAATATAGTGCTGCACTCATGCCAGTTTAATTGAAATGAGTGTTGAACGTGTAGTTTTTCTTCTTTTTAATGGGAACATCATCGGAAAAGAACGCGTTGTACTTCTAAAATAACAGATATTTTTCAGAAAAGAACTTCAAGAAATCTGAAAGGCAGAATTAATATTTGTAGTTTTTTAAGATGACATTCAGAGGTGACATACCAAGCAGGCGCCGCGTAAAACATTATAGAATGGAATATTGTTTTTAATATAAGAAGTTTGTTGCGTGTATTTAGTTCAGACTTTCTGTTTATTTTAATTGTTGTATTAATTTTGTGTACAATATATTTTATATTTTTGATTCTAATTTTAAAATTGTGCTTTTTCCCTTAAAAAATATATGTGAAATTTATTATTATATACTTTATGATATTCTCATAAAGTATTTTTTTTTTACAAAAGCAAAGTCAATAACTGCGGAGGAAAGCATATCCATATAACTATTTCGCTAATGCTTACTTAGCCCATCAGTGGATTTTTCCTAATTTTTGAATACAAACCCAAGATCTATATGTTTAAAATTCAACTAATCAATCGAGAATTGAAGTTGAATACCAAACACAAACCCAAAAATATATAAACAAAAACATAACAATCCATAAGTTTACTTTTTTATAACACACAACATTTCTATTTTTAGATTTTTTTTTTTATCTACACTAGCCTTGCCATCGGCCAGCATAACTAATGTATTTTGAATCAAATGAAAAATTAAAAAATGAAACAAAAGAATATTAAAATCTTACACCGTGCACATGTAGTATTGTATATTATCTGAATTTATTTTGGGAATATCTTTTATTTTTTATATGTTCATTAAATAATAGTTTTTTATTCAGCATTACACCAAGATATTTAACCTTGTCATCCCAGGGAACAGATTCGGTACCAATAACAATGTTGGTTTGTGGTTGAAATAAACTTTTTCTTCTTCTGAGTTTTTGAGGGGTTTATAATTATTTTCCATTTCTTAAAATAGTCGGTAACTATTTTAGTTGATTCCTCCAAAGTGTGTACGATATCTTCCGGTAATCTTTCCGAACTAAGTATTGCTGTGTCATCGCCAAAAATAGATGAATTACATCCATGTAAAGCTGGAAAATCATGCGTAAAAAGATTGTATAAAATTGGAGATAGACATGATCCTTGTGCACATCCGGCAGGAATATCATAGTTCTGTGAACAAACATTTCCAAAAAGAACTTTGAATGTTCTGTTTGATAAAAAACTTTTTATTTTATTCACAAGCGTAGGATCCAGTTCAATTGTATATAGTTTATAAATTAGGCCATCAAGGCAAAGAGAATCAAAGGCCGCTTTTATATCCATTAGGACCATTCCTGTCGACTTACCTTAATTCAAGTAGTTCTTGACAATATTTCTTATTCTAACAAGAGGCTGAATTGTGTTGTGTTCCGAAGGGAATCCAAACTGTTGTGGCGGTAAAATGTTGGTTGCTTCCATGAAACAAACTAGTTTTTCTTTAATAATTTTTTCTAGTATTTTAGATTTTGTGTTTAGAAAGCTTATTGGACGATAGCAGTTAGCATTGCTGCTGTCTTTTCCATGTTTGGGTATTGCTATGGTTTTTGATTCTTTCAAATTAATGGGAAGTAACAGAACTGTAAGCATGCGTTGTAAATACGACACAGAACTTTTAAAGCTTTCGCTGAAATTTTCTTCAAACTAAAATTTGAGATGCCATCAATTCCTGGCGCTTAAGTTTGAAAAAATATTATGACTCGAAATAAAATTTTGAGCCAGTATTTCAGCTTTCTCATTATTAGTTACATACAAACTATTATTTTGCTTCAGCGTAGGTATACAATTTGCTTTTTTCTTAAGAACTCCAAAACTTTGTTGAACCTATGCGTAGATTAGATAGAACGTTGTTCCGCAGCTGATTTTTAAATTCTAGAATTTGACTTTTAATGAAATTGGTTTTTTTTTATCTGGGACCAGCACTCAGAAGAGGACTCCTACACATGCGAAGCATTGTGCTGGAACTATAGTAAAGAGATAGTTAGAGAAACGACAGAAGGTGAAGCTTAATTAATTATTTTACAGCTCTGCTTTTGCATGTTCTTTGTTTATAGCAGTGATGAAGCTTTGGTTTAGTAGCCATTTTTATTAATTTTTTACTTCGCCGGTGCTAGACAATACCGACGAAGGAGGGCGTTCTGATGTGATTGTGGATTGCTATCAGCTCAAGCCGGTATTGTTCAGTGACCAGTGACTATGCCTTCGACACTGAAATCTTCCGACAACAACTGACGCACAAAGACACACTAATGCACATCAGAAAAATGCGAGATGTTTATTTTTATTTTAAAATTTGTTAGTCTGAAACTGGGGTTTAACCCAGGTCTGTTTTTGGATTCGTAGTCAACGTGCAGACTACCATCCATCGTGCCATCGCGTAAGAAAACGCTTTCTGGTAAGATTGGTCGCCCGCGTGTGCCCAATTTAGAGTAAAAAACACACCTATTAACTCAACATATTGTGCTCAGCTTAAACAGGTGATCGAAAAAGTTTTACCAAATAAAAAAGTCAAACATTTCATAAAATAATTTTTATCACAGAATTAAGATTTTTATTATTTATGTTCATCATCAAGCCGTTTCTAAGACATAACTGTTCAGTTCAACAGTTTGGTAGCAGTTACGTCTTATAAATACGCCCTTTTCAGTAATAAAAAAGGTTATTATAAATTAAGGGTATTAGCAAATTGTATAAAGTGTTATCCATCGAAAAGGCAACATTTTTCTTCAGACAGAAAATCACCATAAGATTGGAAACGTGTTTGAATGTTTTTTTGTTATATTGTATATCTACTAGGGTGATCAATTATTCGACATTTGTAAGAAACCGGTTTTCGCATAATTAGAATATTCGAATATTTAAAAAATATTTATCCATGCTTAACGTAAAACTTACAAATAACAAGTTATTTTTTTTGGTCGGGATAAAAAAATCGGAAAAATTTCGAAATGAACCGAAATTAACTCACAACAATATACAAAGTTGGCAATAAATATTATTGAAATTTTATTTTCAGGTAATTAAACGTTTGAAAGCGCGTTATGGTGACATTTATATTGACGATAACGTTGTAATCAGTGGTACACATACGCATGCTGCTCCCGGTGGTTTTCTGATGCATCTGTTATATGACATATCGATTTTAGGCTTTGTGCAACAGACCTTTGAGGCCATGGCTAATGGTATATATTTGGTAAGGAATCTTTTAACTGTATGTGGGATGACTAATTCGAATTCACGCTTAAATTTTATAACGGCAGAGTATTAAACGAGCCAGCGACAATATGGTAGATGGTAAAATCTATCTTTCTCGGACGTTAGTTCTTAATGTCAATATAAATCGCTCTCCCACCTCCTATTTGCGTAATACAGCTGAGGAACGTGGTCAATATGAACATGATGTGGATAAAGATCTTACCCAATTGCGCTTCATGGATATGGAAAACAATATACTAGGGGCCTTTAACTGGTATGCGGTTCATGCCACTTCTATGAATAATACCAACAAATTAGTATCCAGTGACAATGTGGGTTATGCTGCTCTACTTTTGGAAAAGGAATATAATACTAACAAGGTGCCAGGAAAGGTGAGTTGAATAATTGTATTTTCCCTTAATTTTTATTTTTCTATTTTCATAATTATTTTATGATTTCCTTTAGGGAAAATTTGTAGGTGCGTTCTGTTCATCTAATTTGGGAGATGTTTCACCGAATATTTTGGGTCCCAAATGCTCAGTTACCGGCAATCCCTGTGATTTATTAACATCCAAATGCCCCTCCAAAGAAGGTGAATGTTTTGCTTCTGGTCCCGGTAGGAATATGTTTGAAAGTACAAAAATCATTGGCGAACGTCTGGCCGAAGGAGCGTTGGTAAGGGGAAAATTCATTTTATCATGTGCATTTATTAAAATTAAGTTACTGTCATATCTTAATTCTTTGAAATTTGATATGATATAAAATTAATTTTTCCACACTTTATATAAAAGATATATAGCAAATAAATTATTAGCTGGAAAACTCTTGAGGTATTATTTGATATTTTAAAGGGAAACCTGTGAAAATTCATGAAAAACTAGAGAAAAATCAAATTTAAAACAAAATTAAAAAGTAGTAAATTTAATTCTGTGGACTTTTAAATTATTAAAACTTACACGTAATTCAAAAATGTTTTTCAGGAGAGCAGGGGTGTGGAGTGGCGGTGCTGATGGCGAGTAGTCAGCGTGTTGGCTCTGCAACCAGAAAGACCCAGGTTCGATTCCCAGCCGGGTCAAATCAGAAAATAGTTTTTTCTGAGTTTTCTGTACTACAGCACCCTCCTTCGTTGGTATTTGAGCAATAAAAACGTCGGCGAAGTAAAATAATAAATAAAATGGCTCCATTAGCTTAAAAATAATGCGTCAAAAAACATCAAAGACGCCGCAACTTTGCTTTATAATTTACACGCAACTGCAGAGTTGTGCAAGAATTAAGCTCTATCTTCCTACCACTTTTACCACCTGTCTATTTCTTCCCTATCCTTCTCTCTAGTTCCAGTGCAATGCATTGCATATGTAGGGGATAGCCCCAGAGCACTGGTCCAAGATAAAAAAAAAAAAAAAAAAAAAAAAAAAAGTACTTTCGTAGTTGTGATCAAAAATGTTTTTGTATACATTCAAAGAAAAGTAAAAAGTATTTAAAATAATTGATTTCCCAATCGCAAATTGGCTACAACTCGATTTTGAGTTGATTTTTAATATATATGTACATATGCATGTATGTATAGAGTTTTTCTGGAACTGTAATCTATCGTAAGGACTATATAACGTAAAAAATAATGAGACCAAAAAGAAAAATACATCTAGAATATTTTTCAAGTTAAAAAAAAATCCGTTAAAAATTTCTAAAACTGTGGTAAGTACAACAAACAGAAGGCAGTGGTACGTACGTTTGAACGCAATTGACGCATAAAAAGTGGAAAATGCAAAATTTAACCGACTTAAGAATTAGACGAGAAGAAGTTAATTCAAATCGTAAGCATATTCTAATTTTTTTAAGTCAGTTAAATTTGTATTACACCTCAACTCGTTTTCTTTAGAAGACGATTTGTTTTTAGGCTGGCGATGGTCGAAGTGGTCTGCACGTTGAGTACAAAACGAAAAATTTTTTCCTAGTTTCAACACAAGTTTCTGACTCATAAAAACATCTCGCATGTTTTCTGATGTGCATTTATGTGTGACTTTGTGTCAGTTGTTGTCGGAAGGTTTCAGTGGCGAAGGCATAGGCATAGTCACTGGTCACTGAACAGTAACGGCTTCAGCTGTATCCAATCCACAGGCACATCAGAACGCCCTCCTTCGTCGGTATTGTGTAGCACCGGCGAAGTAAAATAATTACTAAAAATAGCTACTAAAACGCTACCTTGACATCAGAGACGCTACAACATTGCTGTAAAAACAAATAAAGTGCAAAAAGCAGTATTGTAAGATAGTGAAGGTTCACCTCCTATCATTTCTGCTACTATCCCTTTCCTATAGTTTCAGCGCAATGCATCGCATGTGTAGGAGTCATCTCCTGAGTGGTGGTCCAACATAAAAAAAAAATATAAATCTAGTTTATAAAACTACTTAAAGCAAGGTTCAAAAAAGCTGTAGCTTTTGCATTCAAACAGTCGCAGCTGAACTATTCATATGGCTGAAATGGCTTTGCTGTCTCCGGCCAATATATGGCTGTGAAAAAAAGAGGAAGAATAAATAAAAGAGTAGATTATATATTAATCCCATATATATATATATTATATATATATATATATATATATGTATGTATGTATGTATATAGATATGTACATATTTCATACCAGCAGAATTTAAACCACAGCCAAAGCAGAAAAAATTTAACTAATGGCTGAGCTGCGTAAATTTTTACAGCCGCAGCCAGAGATATTTTGCTTGAATAATGTATGTATATTTGACAACTCAGCCAACTGTTATTTTTTTTTTTGCTTAGGGCATTTGGAAGACAGCTTTTTAAACGCTGACTTATTAGCTTGTGAAAAATATTTATTTTAATTATTTTTTATTTATTATTACAAAATATTAATTTCTAATGGAAATGTCAGCTGTTGAAAAGCAGAAAAATGAGAAATGTATAAAAATATCATTAATATCTCAACATATTTCCTTTCAAATATGACCTCTTATTTGTAGCGTTTACTTCACGAGGCTAGTGAAGAAGATAATAATGGACGTGAAATAACTGGTGATTTGAATTACATTCATCAATTCATTGATATGCCCAATTACAATGGCACCATCTACAACCCTCTATTGCGTAAAGTCGACAAAATGCGTGGCTGTCAACCGGCCATGGGTTACAGTTTTGCAGCGGGTACAACAGATGGACCTGGTGCTTTTAGTTTCGAACAGGGTACTTTAACGGAAAATGCCATGTGGAATTTAGTTCGCGATTTTATTGTGAAACCCACACATGACGACATAATGTGCCATTCACCTAAACCAATACTATTGGCTACAGGCAGGGTAAGTATAAATATTTAACTCAAAATTTTACCTATTCAGTACTTTCTTACTTTCAGGCCACTTTTCCTTATGAATGGCAACCAAAAATTGTACCAACTCAAATCGTGCAAATTGGTGACTTAATTATCACTGCAGTACCCGGTGAATTTACCACAATGGCTGGCAGACGTTTACGCAATAAGGTTAGAGCTGTAGCAGCAGCCGCTGGTGGCAAAGATTTTGACGTTATATTGGCCGGACTTTCAAATCTTTATTCCAGCTACATAACCACACCTGAAGAATATCAGGCACAGCGTTATGAAGCCGCATCTACGATATTTGGACCCAATACCCATCGCATATATATGAATGTATATGAACATTTAACTAAGGCCATGTTAAAAAGGGAAATTATTGATCCTGGTCCAAGGCCGCCCTACTTGAATGATCGCATGTTGTCTATGAATACAGGCGTTATATTTGATGGACATCCTTTGGACAAGGATTTCGGTTATGTGAAGAAACAACCACGGAAACAATACAAAATTAACGATACCGTCGAAGTTACTTTCGTATCAGGTAATCCACGAAATAACGTATTTCATGAAAAAACATATTTAGCGGTGGAGCGCAAAATCAACGAAGAAAGATGGAAAGTGGTGTACACGGATGCCAGTTGGGAAACTAAGTACGCTTTTCTATAACTTGTAAATTGGGTAATTTTTTAAAAATAATTTTATTTTTTTTAAAGATTTATTTGGGAGCGTACACACTTGATTTTAGGCTTCAGTGAAGCTCATGTATTTTGGTTTATTGGTCTCAATACGCTACCCGGCGAATATCGTATACGACATTTTGGCAATTATAAATACATTTTAGGTGGCATATTTCCTTATGAAGGACAAACGAATACATTTACGGTTAAAGAGGACTAATATTTCAAAAATATCAAAAGTAGCATCGAAGTCTTGAATCTTGACGATGACGATGTAGCGTTGTCTGGTCTATTTAGTCTACTCATAGACTGTATGCTTCAGGGTGTAAATAATGAAAATAAATATTAAAAAATATTTAGCATTTATTAATGCATACATCAAACATACATATCATTAATAATCTGTATATATGTACTTTGTGAAGTTTATAAATTTCGAAAAACTATCGTCACAGAAAATTTTAAAAATTTCACAATACAAGCAAAATACTTGTTTACATAAAAAATATATTGATACTAACCACAAAATTTTACAATATATGTCTGTAAGTATAAAAGGAGCAACAAATTTATTTCTGGAAAAAATTTAAATTTTACAGGGCAATTTATTTGGGCCCAGAACTAATAATAATAATTTTTAAAATGTTAGATAGGGATTCTGTCATTTTCTGTGACGATATACTAAATACATATACATACATATGTATGTATGTATGTAGTATGGAAGAATGATAGAAATGAAGATGATGCCAGGCAAACATAAGAAAATTGTTCTACTCATGTAGGAACTCTATGTCTATGTGTAAATTCTTAGTACTAATTTGGAATGTTATTTATGTGCTTAAATTCTAATGAGATCATTTGTTTCTTACCTTTGGCTTATTCTATATAAGTAGTATATAAGTAGTTTTCATTCTGGTCTTTGGTAATTCAAATTTCTGCATATGAATGTGATCAGTATGCACTCTGGAAAACAGCACCCAAATTTATATCGACGGAATCATACAAAGGTTCAAACCTTCAGTCCATATAAACTGTGTGAGCAGAGTCACATACACATAGCAGCTTTGGTTAATACATTCTCAGTGCAGAATAACACCAACAAACATCGTGTATCTGAGCTACTAAAACGTAACCATAAATTGGTGAGCGCACGTGTTAGGGTGAAAAAAATCCCTAGCATGGCCAGCAGCTAGGGTTGACGGTTTCAACTGTATCCAATACACAGAAACATCTGAACGCCCTCCTTCGTCAGTATTGTGTAGCACCGGCGAAGTAAAATAATTACTAAAAAAAGGGTACGAAAACCGAAGCTTCTAAATTTAATACGTCTCCTTGACTTCAGAGATGCTACAACACTGCTGTAAAAACAAATAACGTTAAAAAAGTAGTGTTGTAAGATAGTGAAGCTTCACCTCCTATTGTTTCTCTTACTATCCTTTTCCTGTAGTTTCAGCACAATGCATCGCATGTGTAGGAGTTATCTTCTGAATGATGGTCCAAGATGAAAAAAAAACACGTGTGTTTTATTGGCCTAATAATTTGTTGGTCTAAAATTATTATATTTATTTGTTCTTTTTTCTATTATTTAATAGCAAACAAATTTTTAATTAATCCTATTATTAATGTTTTAAGACAGAAATACATAACATGTTATGTTATTGCGCGCGCAATCTGTGGGCATCTGTCAAGAAAAGTTAAAATATTTTTTTTCCGTAGAACAAGTTACACAGAAAACATTTTAACGCGTCTGCCGCAAAAAGTTGGTTAAGCTTAAGTTTTTCGCGAGTTGTATATTTTTGAAAACTAATCAGTTTCTATGAAAACTTCAGAAGTCCATATATCGGAAAATATATGCCGTGCCCAATTTTTTCTTTAATTATATATGTTTATTACTAAATTTCTATCAATTGGGCACTTTTTGTTTGTTTTTTGGAGCTGCTTCACTAAACTGCATTTGTTTCGAAAAGGTTTTTATAAAGCGTGTTGTGTAACTTGCAAATTTTCATGCGGTAAAGTTTTTAAACGCATGTTAAGCGTCGACGAATGAACGCGTGTTATGTACTTCTACCTTCAGCAATTTTCATAATACCATGTGTTCTTTATTGACATTTACAGGTTTCACTCACTCAGTTCCCAAACTTTGCCCACATATTTCTTTGTGCTGCACCTTCCGGGAAAGTTTTCAAATGATATAGCTATAGTCCAAGGTATAATTTATTAAATGTTAGATTTTCTCACAATTGCTCAATTGTTTTTTCTTTTCTGTTATTTTGTTTTCACTGCTATCTTCTATGTTTTTTTTACTTTTTCTTTGCACGGAAGAGTAAGTACTATTTCTGTGGGCTAGTCTGGGCAAGAAGAACAAACAATCAGCTGTTTCATAAATAAACAATAATGAAGTAAAAATACATATATGTTTGACAGTGAAAAATCTTTGAAATTTATAAAAGATATAAAAACTTGCAATGAACAAATAATAGTTAATTTTATTTCTTGATTTAGTTAAAAATGATTTTAGTTTTCTTTAAAGGCCACGTACATATAAGCCAAATTATTGCTTTTTTACACACATTTGTGTGTACATTTGTATTTGCATATGGATACGTGTAGATTTGTATTTTTTGTATATTTTGTGGTAAATTTTTTGGTTTTTTCTTGGTTTTTGGCGTTTTCTTACTTTTGTACATTATAAATTTTGCATATAAAAGAGAATTGGTATCATATACAAATGAAAGGAGGGAACTACTGCGTCATCGGGAGAGCAATCATGCGTAAGGCGTAATCTTTGTTTCTATAATTCTTGTATAGTATGTATGTGTGTACATTTATAGTTAGTTATAACAAATATAAAATGTTTATAATAAGAGTTTCATAATTAATAAATTTCTATTTATTTAAAGCTTTATTTTTGTAATAAATTGTAAATATATCATATTATTTGATATATCAAAACAAACAAAAATTTAGAGCTAAAAATATAGTTGCAATTTGTGGAATTTTTATAAATAGATAATTTTTTGTGTAACTTTATCAAATTTCTTCACTTATTGTGCCCTTCGGACCACAAATTTTTCCTAATTGGGCGTTAGTGTCGACAAGAAATCCATTAATTGTACGCTCAAATACTAATTCACTGCTTAAGTTTCGTGGCTTTCAAATTGCTTCAAGGTTGTTAATAGAAATATTTTCTGCTTCATATAAAATGTTGATAACGTTTTTAAACTCGCTAAAATATTCAGTATAGTAGTCGATATCCTCCAACCGTTACTATACGCTCTAGAGGCTAGTCTTATCTCTGTAAAAAGCTGCAAAACACTTCCTTTCCACAGGAATAATATGCAAAAAATAAAAATGTATTAAAAATACACATACATATAATAAGCAAAAATATTTATTTATTTTAAAATATACAAAAACATGCACTAACAAATTGAAGCCATCTTGTCGCAAATTGGTGGTTCGGATATATTTTATTTACGTTCAACTACGACCAACGACACAGAACATGTATTAAGATGAACTTCCTATCCGTAGCTACTGGCTGGCGCAAAATTAATCACCCTATCGTAATATGTAATAAATTTTGCAAAGGGCGTTTTACGTCAATCGTATTTGACATTTGTGAACTAGACAGCTGTGGAATACAAACAGACAAACAATGGAGCGCTATACTCCGCAAGAGCGTGGAATAATTGTGTAAGTTTTTTTAATCAATAATCGGTCGGTGGTGTTAGGTCAGCGTGAATTTCGTCGTAAATTTCCTAATTGTGTCATGCCAACTGGCCAAACATTACTCCGCTTAGTTGCTCGACTAGAAAAGACTGGAACCACAACAGATCTTTTAGGGCGTGGCCGCCACCGGACTGGTCGTTCTGTCGAGCATATCGCGGCAGTAGCTGCTGATGTTGCTGACAACAAAGAAACATCAACCAGACGACGAGCCACGCAATTGGGCATCACCATGAGGTGCAGTTAATGCCATGCAAACAAAATCGTTATAAAATAAAATAAAATTTGCGGCAGTTATAAGCAAAAGTTTACAATATCGCCTGTGGGCAACAGTGGGGCTGAAAGGGTAAAAGTAACTGCATTTGGCTTACCTTACAAAACATGTTGAAAAGTTGATTGTGTTGCTGAGTAGTGTTACCATATGTGAAGATTTTTCATATTTTCAAAATTTTATGAGATGTTAATAAAGGGTGCTTTAGACCATAAGATCTGTCGTACGACATGTCAAATTTTTGTGTAGAAGAGCACAAGTCGGATCGTCTAAACGTAATATGTAATGAAACTTTAAGATTTTGAGAGAAAATACGGATGAAAATTTGACAGTCGTATGGCTCTCTTGATTTTTTAAAATTTTTCAAATCCAACACACACCATTAGATCAGGGATGCATTTTTATGTAAACAAAATGTGAGAAAGCCAGGGAGGGAAAACTGGTTTCATAAATTTATACCAATTATAAAATCGAAATGTACATTTTAGACCACGACAGCACAATTTTATAAAAATATACGTATATTCTCTAAAAGTACACTAAAAATTTTGACCACGAAAATAACATATTCCAAAGTTATAAAAATATTTTTCAAGGTTATTAAAAAAAAAATTCATTTGCACAAAAACTCCATCCCTGGGAAAACAAGCAAACAGATGTAGTTAAATTAAATGAGAATGTTTTCATCTTACTTGATTTTATCCTTACCAATGGTGTAAAAGTCAGAAAATAACCATTCGATTTTTACTCTCTTTTTTGAAATACGGATGCAATATCATTTTATTTTCTCGCTCATTTTTCGTACGACAAATCTTATTGTCTAAAGCACCCTTTAAGGGTGTTATTTTCTCTCTAAATCTTATAGTTTCATTACATATTAGGTTTTTTTTTTTTTTTTTTTGCGTGTGAGGTAGGGTTGAAAATGCCTTCGCACTTACAGAGACCGTCGTCTTCTGCGTCGAGTGGTGTTGCCACTAAAAAATTCGCTCCTCCTCCTCTGGGTAGATTCCTCCCCGGAACCGCTTTCCGCATTACTTCGGGAAGGCCCAGAGCCACGTCCCAATCAGGACCACTCTCAATCACCCACGTCTGGGTCCGCCAAGTTTGTAGCCGGCGCCATGGCACCGGCCCGTATCGCCTGGTCCCCGTCAGAGGGGGCCCCTCTATGCAGCAGCGCATCGAGGTCCCTCTTCTTCCTCCGCAGAACGTATCCCACGTACTGTGCCACAGCGTCCCAATTGTCTTCACAATCGAGCATCCTCCCTATCACGGTGGCAGGAGCGAACCCGCCAACCCGCTGCGCCATTGCACCCCTCTCAGCATGCCACCTGGTGCAGTCGAAGAAAGTGTGTTCTGCATCATCATCCGTAATACTACAGTAAATGCAGTCGGGACCATCTGCCCTGCCCATCCGGTACAGGTACTTTCGAAAGTATCCGTGGCCCGAGAGGAATTGTGTCAGGAAGTAGTTAACTTCCCCAAATTTCCTCCGAATCCATACTTCCACGCAGGGAATGAGCCTTGCCGTCCACCTGCCGACCGTGTCCGCGGTGCACCTGTCCTGCCATCGCCGGACAGTTTGGGGTCTCAGACCAATAGCACCAACACCAGGGTCCTCCCCCCTCGAGTTCCAAGCCTCCCACCGCTCGCGCGCCAAGAGGTCTATGGGTATTTCCCCACATATCACCAGGACCGCAGCGCCCGAGACCGTGCGGTAAGCCGAAGCAACCCTAAGGGCCGCCGTCCGCTGTACCGCCTCGAGTACCCTGCGTTTGGTTCTCTCACCCAGTACATTTCCCCAAATCTCGCTCTCATGCAGCAAGATCGACTTCGTGACAGCCATAATCAGCCTCCTCTTGCCCTGTGTCGGGCCTCCGACATTCGCCATGAGTCTGCTCAGCATGCCAGTTATCTTCGCCGCCTTAGTCGCCACATGCCGTATTTGGGCCCAGTAAGTCAGCCTACAGTCGAGTCTGACGCCCAAATACCTTATGGCACTCTAGGTAACCAGAGACACATCCCCTATCTGCATGCCGACATCGAGTGGTATGTGTGCCCGCGTCATCAACATCACCTCGGTCTTCTCCCCGGCCAATTCCAAGCCGTGGTCCTCAAGCCACATCCGGGTCCTAATCATGACCCGGTTCAGCTTCCCCCTGGCGTCATCCATATCCCGCGCCAAGATCACCGCCGCTATATCATCCGCGTATCTCACGAGCTGAGCATCCTCGGGCATTTCCACCCCAAAGATCCCATCGTAGGTCAGATTCCATAGGTCCGGGCCCAGCACAGATCCCTGGGCCGCGCCGGACGTGATCGTCCTGCTCCTCCGCCCCGTCGGCGTATCGTACAACAGTACCCGATCGTCCAGATAACTACGGAGAATTCTATACAAGTATCCGGGAATACGAAACCTCCCCCGTAGCGCCTCTAGAACATCAGCCCATCGTAGGCTGTTGAAGGCATTCCGAACGTCGAGTGTTGCCAGGACAACTATGCGCTTCGGATAATAGCGCCTCTCGCTGTGAGCGCGCTCGAAGCACTCAACCACATCAGCAATCGCCCCGAGCGTTGACCTACCAGGTCTGAAGCCATGCTGTCTATCCGACAGCCCCCAGCCATCCTCACGGCCTCCGCCAGCCTTCTTTGCAGTAGCTTCTCCAGCAGCTTGCCGGCACCATCCAACATACAAAGTGGCCGATAAGCCGATGGCTGGGTCGGATCGCCCCTGCCCTTGCTAACAAGCACGAGCCGCTGTGTTTTCCAGCGTCTTGGGAAGACGCCCTGGACCAAACAAGCATCATATACCGGAAGCAATGCTTCCGGCCTGCTCTCAGCCAGGATCTTGAGCACCTCCGACGGTACCCCATACGGGCCAGGGGCTTTCCCCGTCCTAAGAGCCCCGGCGGCGATCCTCAGCTCCTCCCCGGTAAAGGGCGGTGGAACCTCATCATCGTAGGGCCCACGTTTGCCACCCAGCGGAGGGTGTGTGGGGAACAGGCCCCCCACAATCGTATCGATCCGCGCGCCGTCCAATTGCACCCCAGTGCGGCTCGCGCCCAATTTTCCCGCCACGATCCTATAGCCGAGTCCCCATGGATCACGGTTCAGGTCGCTCCGAAGTTCCTCCCATTTCGCCTTATTGCTCGCCATAATCGCGCGACGCAACGCCCCGCGGGACCGCTTGTACTCTTGGGCCTCCAGTAGAGCCTCGCCGGCCCGCCTAGCCCTAGTATAGACCCTCCTATTGCGGAGGCAGTCACGCCTGAGTCCAGCAATCTCCGGGGTCCACCAGTACACAGGTCGCCTCCCCGCCCTTCGCGACGATCGGGGCATCGATGCGTCGCATCCACGGACAATGCGCCGCATCATAACACCCGCCAGGGAGTCAGCGTCCCCCCCACCGTCCAAAACCGTAGTACCGTCGAAACCGGCCAAGAACGACCCGCGGTCTAACCTCGCGACGTTCCATCCACGCGCGCCTCTCCCACCGTGCGACCGCGCGACGCCCGCCTCCGATACTATCCCAAATTCGATATACTGGTGATCACTCCCAGTATATTCCTCGAGTACCCTCCATCCTTCGATCATCCCAGACAGATTCTCGGATACCAAAGTGATGTCAGGAGTGGTGAACTCGCACCCCGGCCGCCTGAAGGTAGTCGCACCGCCAGCGTTCATGACCACCAGGCCCAACCTGGCCGCCATATCCAGGACGCACCTCCCCCTCGTGCTCGTCACCGGATCACCCCACTCCACAGCCCTGGCATTGAAATCACCGGCCACCACAAAGGGTCCGGCCATACCAGCCAGAGCGTCCTCGATAGCGGCCATCTTCGCCCTAAATCGCGCGACGTTATCGCTAGGAGTGAGGTAACAGCTCACCAGCACAAAACCGCCGATCCGAGCCCACGCATAGCCGCAGCCGATCCCGTACCGCGCAACCGCGAGTTCACCGCGCCAGGTAGCCAGAGCGCCGCCGTACCCGTTTCGTCCCCGAGCCAGAATCCCCGGTGCATCGGACCGTATTGTTCGCTGATAACAACCACGTCCGCGCCCCTCTCGGCGCGTTTAGACGATCCGACTTGTGCTCTTCTACACAAAAATTTGACATGTCATACGACAGATCTTATGGTCTAAAGCACCCTTAAGATTAAAAGTTTTTTCAGCTTAAAAAAAGATTTTTAAAAATAAGATATTTAATACTTTTACACTATTAATTCCTTGAATTCATTAAACCTGCTGATAAAAGTAACTCTGCTTTACAGTTTATCAAAGAAACGCACACGAGATTTGTGTCTGAAAAAAAAACTACGTAAATTCCATATGTCCAACAATTCACACACGACATTAATTATAATGTTTCAGTGATAATATGTTTGGGTCTTTATTCATTATTTATTCTATTCTATTATTTATACTTTGTTCATTAAACCTGCTGATAAAAGTATTTCTCAGCGAAAGAGAACTGCATCACTTCAAGTTTACAGAAGAAAATATGGAAATGTTTTAGGATGTAATATTGAATTCGATTGCTTCTGATGCTTTCCGTTGTTTAGAAAATAGTTCATGCAATATGCCAATAACAACGTTGAAATAATTTTGTATAAATATATAACAAAATAAGAAGCTAATTAGATACATCAATACACAACGAATAGCATTGAATGATATATTAAGCACATTTTGGAACAATTTTATCTTAAATGCAGCAGTTTTTACATTAAATAGAAATGAATAAAAAGTTGATTAAATAAATGTATATTGTTACTCCGAGTATAAAATTTACAAGTGTAAATAAATATTTTAACTGAATTTGATTTAGAAAAATATTTATTTCAATAAAAAAAGATTTTTAATAGGAAAATAATAGTGATTTCCTTTCTGAACAAAAATGTTGCCCCTTCGACGGATAATACAGGGTGTCTGGAGGGAAATTTATATTTTTAAATACGATTATTTCAAAAAGTAATAAACGGTGCGGAGGGATGGTGGCGATTCTTACGTAATTGCTCGTCGACTATTTTGTTTTGTTCAAAGTTCGGTATTCGGCGAATAAGTGATGGCCTGAGTTTAAATTTAATTTGTTCGTCGGCGCAACTGCTTCGGTTATGAATGCCCCACGGCCAGGGTCCAGTCGATCTTCAAAGACTCCCGAAAACATTGAACTGATTGAAAGTAGTTTACGTAAAATCCCCGACTTTCAATACGGAAAAGGGCATCCTCACTGGGACTTCAAAAACCGATTATTCATGAAATTTTAAAAAAGGTTCTGGATGCCATACTCTTTAAAAAATAAAATCCGCATTTCCATTCTATTGTTCAATGTTCTTAATAAAACTTTGCGTCAATTATTACGTGTTTGAAAATATAAATCTCCTACCAGACACCCTTTACTTTCCGCAGTATACCAAGCCCAGAAAGAAAAACTCTGTACAAATTTTTTGGTCGATATGAAGACTTGTGAAAATAAATTTGCAACACTGTTGTTGAGACAAAACTACTGTATAACAAATAATTTAATGCTTGCTGTCAATGGTTGGTATATTTGCTCGTCATTATGTAGCACAAACAACAACCATTCACAGTTGCTTTTAGTATGAATTTTGGAAATAAAAGTAAATAAATGTTTATTAATTAATATAATAATATGGGAAAAGAACAATATTTTATAAAAACAAAAGTTTAATTATGTAAATATAAAGAATTACATTTTTTATAAACATACCAAAAACATTACAAGTGGAAAATCATTGAAATTAAGAAAAATTATCGAAACTGGTAACATAGTTTAGTAATTTGTTAGTGAGTGTGGAATTGTGAATGGTGTATTTCTTTTCGAGTAGCGAGCGTGTTAATGCAATTGGCTACAAAAAGAAGAAAAAAATTAGATTAGTATAAAATTGATGTTCTTAAAGCGCGGACGCGGAATTTTGGTAGTGGAGAAAATATAGTGTAACAAAATACAACATAAGAATTTAGTGATAAAGAAATAAAGTGAAATCGGTATAAAAAGGATTTAAGAACATATATAAGTCTTTATAAGTGATAGAAACGGTGAATTCTATTTACACAAAACAAAACAAATTAATGAAATAATTCAAACAGAAAAAGGTCACGTCATTCCAATTAAAAATCAGAACTGGGTGCCGACGAAATTTATTATAAAAGTGAGTGAGTGCATTTCCAATAATTTAATGATTTTTATGCATTAAAAAGAGTATATCATTACAACAATTTAAAAACCGACAAACGTGCGTGCCCACAGAGAAGCAAACAAACAATTTAATTGCCTCAAAATAGTTTAATTTCTTGTTGTTGCTGTTGTTGTTGTCTGTTTGTTTGCTCTCCATGTCGCCAAGCGAAACAGTTCTTTTTGCATCTTACCGTTCTCCCTTTTGTTTTTATATTCATTTTCTTGTTTATAATTTTCTTATATGCCTATTCTTGTTGTCCTTAGTCCCCGTCCATACTGTTGAGTTTTTGCTGCAAAAGTTTTTTGAATTCTCTTTTGAAACTGCAGCAGTGTCCATACATGAATCTTTTGCTTCATGTTTAGTATTTTTTATTCCTCCCTTCTATCTTCTTTTTTTAACTTTTTTTGACATTTCTCAATACCGAATGTAAATATAAAATAACTACCCTGTGGTAGAAGGTGTGAATATTTTTTTTGGATAGACATTTGAAACACAAGGTATAATTTGAAGCAAAATGGACGCTAAGAAGAAAAATTATATAATAATTTTTATATAATTTTTTAAATTTTTGATTATTTTCACAAAAAATTAACAATAAAACAGGGTAGCTATTATTATGATAGATGTTAACAGTATACCAAACGAAAAGAAATAAAATGAAACGTCAAATACACCTCATGTCAAAAGAGGCAAATAAGAAATTCAACAATAACTGCATGTACATGAAACAGCGTACATACTTCTACTCCTCTTCCCCTTCTCATCAACAAACTCAAAAGTTTTGCAGCATATGCTTCACAGTATAGACGGGGACTTATCGTTTTGTGGATAAAGAAACGCATGTGAAATGAAATAAGAAATTAAGTTGGGGACAGTCATAAGTCCCCGTCCATATTGTGAAGCATATGCTGCAAAAGTTTTTTGAATTCTCTTTTGAAAGTGTAGCAGTGTCCATACATGAATCTTTTGCTTCATGTTTAGTATTTTTTATTCCTCCCTTCTATCTTCTTTTTTGAACTTTTTTTGACATTTCTCAATACCGAATGTAAATATAAAAAAACTACCCTGTGATAGAAGCTGTGAATATTTTTTTTTGGATACACATTTGAAGCATAAGGTATAATTTGAAGCAAAATGGACGCTAAGAAGAAAAATTATATAATAATTTTTATATAATTTTATATTTTTTTTTTAAATTTTTGATTATATTTCACAAAAAATTAACAATAAAACAGGGTAGCTATTATTATGATAGAAGTTAACAGTATACCAAACGAAAAGAAATAAAATGAAACGTCAAATACACCTCATCTCAAAAGATGCAAATAAGAAATTCAACAAAAACTGCATGTACATGAAACAGCGTACATACTTCCACTCCTCTTCCCCTTCTCATCCACAAACTCAAAAGTTTTGCAGCATATGCTTCACAGTATGAACGGGGACTAACGAATATTTTCATTGAACGAATTCACACTTGTGTAATATTTAAGCCCCACAATTTTTGTTCATTCCAAATCGAACTAGACTAATTTCATCTGGCATAAAATGTGTACGTATTCGTAGCTTTTTGTGTGTTAGTATTTTATTTATTCATTTGATTTTTGCTTTTCATTATACACACTTCGTAATATACTTGGCGGAAGTATGACGGGATTAAATATTAAAGGAGGAATTTCAAGTGCCTGTAATTTAGAAGCTGTACCATTACTTCTAGAAGATGAGAAACAAAAGAAAATCAGATCTTGTTTGCTCAAGCCATTAGTAATTAGTATATTAACTAAATTTATTTTGGGAATATCTCTTTATGATTCTAATTTCAAAATTGTGCTTTTTCCTAAAAAAAAACCACACTAAAATTTTTCCGTCCCCCTATCAATTTGTCTGGATAATTTTGCCAATTGTGTGGTACTCTGCAAATAATGTAACTAGTCGCCACATGCATGTATAGTGTAGTCCACAGATTGTAACCCAAATGTATGGAGAAAGCATGGTATATTTAACATTACGATTTCCTAGGGGTGGACCATATCGGACTAACCCAAAAACTACTCCATGGAGCACCTCGGAGAGTAATTTTAATCAGATGGAGTAATCATAAATACGAATGAAAGCTCGAACACTTGCAGTATAACAATATGCTCTTGCTTTCAATGACATGATCCACTGCTGCATTACATAGGACCAGTCCATTTAGGGTACTGAAGGCGCTTTCAGACTATAATATTTTTTATAAAGACATGTGAAAAATTTAAGTATTACGTGGAATATTGTGAATGCAATGTGTTATGAAAATAACAAATAATACGGTAATGTATTTGACATCCCATAACACTCAGTTTTTAAAATTTTTCAAAACGATAAGATATTTCATTTTATCGGGCTTGTAAAACAAATGCTAGTGTGAAAGCAAAATGTAATAAATTAAAATTAAATTTTTTGGCAGTCGCACCAAATCTCATTAGATTTTGGACGTCAATTTCGAAAAAATAAAAAAAAAAATTTTTGTCAAACGCAGGGGTCGCCTTTTCAAACTTTTCTTTATATATTTGGTATTTGCAGTCAGATCTTAAAGAATGATATATCAATGTTTTTAATTAGACCACCTTTTCATTTTAGTTTATAGTATTTATATTGATATTTTTCATAAGTTTTTTCATCTTCTGGGTCAAATACTGGCTTTTCCGACTTTTGCTACTATTTAGTTGTTTCTGAAATTCCACTTTCGGTTTGGACGAGTCATACTTACAGTTCAATAGACAATACGGAGGTTTAAGTGATTGTAATAGTCCACCATTTTATATTTTTCGTACAATCGAGATACAACTTACTTGGGAGTTACACGTTCAAGTTTAAAATTTTACTACATTCACAATTTTCCACTAACACATTCGTATTATTGCATACATATTGCTGCTAATTTGCTATAAAATTTTCTTTCCAATTTTGGCTTCCAATTTAAGAGTAAGATAACAGCTGACTGCTATTCTACAAGGTGGACCAAAATGACCGAAGGGGTTGGACTTTATTATAACTTCTTATTTAATACATTATTATTAAATTTTTGTTTATTTCATATACAGTAAATTAATGGAGAATATTTTTAATTTAATTATGAAAAATTATATCTCGCAAGTGGTGGCTATATTCTTCTTCGCATATTCATGCTCTTTCCGAAACATTTTCCATAACCTTTCCCAAAACTTCAGGTCTTATGTTGTTGATTTCGCGTATATTGTTTTTTAATTGCTGTATGGTTTTAGGCTTATTAATATAGACTTTTCCATTAAATAACCCCAAAAGATAATGCCTGGAGCGGTTAAATCCGGTGAACGCGGAGGCCAATTAAAATCGCTTAAAATCGTTCACCAAAAATGTCGCGTAAAAGAGCCATTGTGTCCCTCGCAGTGTGCGCTGTGGATCCATCCTGTTTGAACCATACTTGCGGATGGTCTTCCACGGCTGGCCTCAAAAAATTTTCCAAAATTGTCCGATATCTAACACCAATGATGGAAACGGCGACACCGTCATCGTTTTCAAGAAAATCTGAGCCAGTTATCTATTCCTATGAAACACCACACCAAACGATACACTTATGCTACGACACACAATTGGATCGAACGATGAATTATTCGTTGCGAGATTTCGTCCTCAGAAACAAAACACATTTGCGCATATGAAAATAAACACAATACCGCTGTCGACGAAATTCGTCCTGCGTGACGAACTCTGAAATATATTTATTTCTATTTCATACGCCGACGAACAGATTAGTACAGAGTTAAGGCCCAACTATAATGTGCGTACGCTAGCTTAAGCTACTGTCACAATTGAACGAAAAGACCGTCAAATGCTTAAGCAATTCAGAAGAGACTTTTGGGTGGCTACAATATACTTACATGAACTTAGAAACCATTTCGCCACAGTTGCATATCGGTACGATATTCGTAGTTTTGAAAATATTTTATTTCTTTTCACATTTCCTATATAAATGAAATTTATTCACAAAAATTTATTAAATATCCATAATATACATATTATATACATATATCATAACATAAATATGCAAATTTATAATTATTTTTAAGAGGAATTTTAAAGTAAAAATATGAACAATTTAGTACTTGTTTTGTTCATGGGCGAAAGTGCTAAAAAATGCAGCAATGTACATCACTAAATTATAATATAATATAATATTGTCAGATTTTGTGGGAATTTGTGTGTGCAAATATTTATAAAAATGGGAAAAAAAATTAATTAAAATTATTCTCGTCCGCGCCTTCCATTTTTCAAATATATACAAAATTTATGCACACATACACTCAAAATTCTAAAAACAACTGATTCCGTACGGAATGTGCGGTCAGTTGCGTAGCTTGCTTAAGCAAATGACAGTTAACGAAACTCAACGAAACTTTTTCTTAAGTACATTATGGTTACCACATACGATTTGCGTGTAATCGCACAGTTGCATAAGTTGACTTCAGCTGGTGTACGCGCCGTTATTTTTTCCTTTCTAAATGAAGCTCTAAATTTACCATCTCTAACTTTCAATAGTCCTTGGCATTACTTAATTTTTGTTTCCATTATTAACTGTGCACACATGTTTTTTTTATACTGGAAGCAAACTTTTTTGATTTGTTTCGTCAAGTATTTTGTGTATAACGAATTATATTGCTACTGGATCATAGCTATTATTATATTCTTATAATATTTATTTTCGTAAAATTTCAACATTTTAAGACAATCTGCCGTATCTCTCCAACTAATTTTATTGTATATTTGTAACAGTTTTTTGATGAATCTCCTTTTGTTTCACCGTCAATGTTATTTAGGTTACAAGCTTATTCATAGGATTTTTATTCGTAAGCAAAAGAGCTATCGAGTCATGTTTTTTGTGAACAGAAGAATAAAAATAGTAAATGCAAATTAAACATTTTTAAAAACCAAAGAAAAAAGTAATAATTTTACCATTTATGTCAAAATTAAAAAAAATTAATTACAGTCATAAAATAATATGTACAACTTTATCGGTAACTAAACAGATTTAAAAAGAGTATATTGCCTCAGGTATTATGTTCGCGCATTTATTTTTAATCCAAAGAAGATTGTTTTATTTGTTATTTTACTTCGCAGACGTTTTAAATGAACAGCGCCCTTGTTAGCGGACACAATTTATAAATTTTTGGTTTTATTCTTAGGTTTTATGTTTACAATTTTATAAAAAGCAACCACAATTTCGCAATATTTGGTCTTTTGGGCTACAATTCCTTAAACTCAATAAAACCACTCTGAAAAAGATATTTCGATTCGTTCAATATCGACTGACATAATTAGAAATAAGAGCACTATCGACATTTCTTCCGAATCGAAAACAATTTCGAGCAAGACTGCAATAATTAGCATTCTGTTAAAAATTTTGTGTATACAAATTTTTGGAGGTTTAATAAAATTACACTTCGTGCCAACGAAAATAAAGAAAACCACAAAAAAATTAAAATTGGAAGCACCGAGCTCTGACTCAAGCATTTTTCGCATCGAAAATTTTACAAAGTACTAAAAACGGTGCGAAAAGTTGTGCCAACCGTTGCATCGTCTTGCTTAAGCATATCACACGTTTACCTTTTTTATGACAGTAATCAGTGTGACCAGATTTGCAAAAGATCTAAAAATGAAATTCCAGCCAGAATATGGTGTTCAATTATTTACCACTTTTTTGATCACTAAATAACATATATATATATATATATATATACGTATGTACATATGTACATCTATATATAAAAAAAACATTTTTAAATATTTTTTTGTTTATTATTAAAAAAAATATGGAAGGAATTGTTTTTATAAGTAATAAAATAAAAAAAACCTTGAAAATATATTGTACAAAGAACAAAAACAGACTTTTGAAAAATATAAAGCATTTTATTACAAAATGAAATATAATAAATAAAAAATAATAAAATGCTTTATGATATTTTTCATACTGTATGAGAATATCATAAGGTATGTAATAATAAATTTCACATATAGTTTATAAGGGATATTTATAAGGGATATAGATATTCCCAAAATAAATTCAGTTAATATTATATATTTACGTTTGTTGTTTGGTAAGTAGTAACTATGTACATAAATGAATACATTAATTGCTTAAAAAAAAGTTTTAAAGAGAAACCTAATAAAAAAAAGATACATCTGTCTCCAATAGAGCCAATATGGTTACACTGGCAATAACACAAAAATACTAAACAAGCACGCAAATGCATATATATGGATGTATGTATCGATCTACAAATATTGCCTTCATAATAAATAAAGCATATGAAATATTTCATTTCTATTAAAAGAAATCAAAAAATTTAAACAAATATTCATTGAAAAGAAGGAAGAGAATTTTGTTTTTGTAAACTATGAAATTTAATAGCTTTAAAACATACAAATTTTTTTAGTTGGATGTGCGATAGGGGTTTAATTTGAATTCTTATCTTAAAATTTTGCTTGCCAAGCGGCATTGATTTTTTAAATATGAACATATTAAAGAGCTGTACAAAATGTATTGAAAGTTCTGCATTCTAAAGCACACTACTTCCAACCCGTGTATTCCAGTGTAAACATTCTCAACAAAACAAGCATAACAAAACATGACTCTCATTGAAACAAAACAAGCACCATTCGAAAAGTTTCTCTCTATAGTTTTGTTTGTGCTTGTGTGTTGAAATGAAGCAAAACATCAAAACAAAAACAGACAATGAAATAAAAAAAACGGTAAATTACATCAAAAGCATCGAGTACACAAGAACAAACACAAAAAAGCGTAAAAAGAACGTATATAATTTTTTTTTCATAATTTCAACTTTCTGATTTTCGTGATTTTTCTAAATTTTAGTAATCTTAAATATATGTATATTGAAATGGATGCATTAAATGTAGGTGAAATTATAAATTTTTAAAATTTTTTGCGAAATTTTAAATATTTTTCTTTAAAGAACCTTACAAACGAACCTCAAACCTAACATGAATTGTGATATTTTTATTTTATTTGTATACATTCGATTTTTTATGTTCATAAAAAATGCAAAAGTTTCTTTGCAAGTTTGTCTACGAGTTATTCAAACATGTTTTGAATGTTCCAAAATAGTTTTGATCTTCTACTTCAGCCTTGTTTTATTTTAACATTGTTTTGTTGTACTTGTGTTCTCTTCTTCAATGTTTTGATCGTGGAACAAAAGAAATATTTTCGGAAGTATGTGTTTTGCAATGAGCAAGTAATACATACACACTAATTGCAATTTCATGAAATGCTTGTAAGACATTTTTGTTGTGTTTGTGCCACACTTTAGTACATATGTTTCTATAGATATTTATGTATGTACTTATTTAAAAAAAGTCTGGCTGAATGGTCAATAAACCAACTTTATTCTCGAATTATTGGTTTCGTTCTGTGTTTTCTTCGTACTTAGTGAACACGTCACTTTTTGAATATCTTTCCCCATTGAATTTCAATTGCTGTTACATCTTTGTACAAGGTGGGCCAAAAGAAATCACCCTAATGGAATATGCTCTTATTTTTACAAATGGCGGCCAATGTCAAATCTTTTTTGACATTTGTGAACTAGACAGATGTAGAATACAAGTGAACAAGCGCGTAACCTACGCCCAAGCCATCCTCAATCTCGAGGACGAAGTGGACGATTTTTCGGCCAAAATCATAATGAGCGATGAGGCTCTTTTCCACCTCAGCGGGTACGTGAAGAAGCAAAAATATGGCTTCTGGGGCACCGAAAATCCAAGAGTAAGGCACGAGAAGCCATTATACCCGCTCAAAGTGACTACATGGTGCGCTGTTCACGCTGGAGGAGTCATCGGGCCATTTTTTTTCGAGGACGCCGCTGGTCAAACGACAACAGTGTACGGTGCGCGCTATAGAGCCATGTTAACCGAGTTTTTTCTGCCGCAATTGAACGAATTAGCACTGGAGGACATGTGGTTCCAACAGGACGGAGCAACGGCACACACTGCGCGAGCCATAACCGATATTCTGAAGGCGGCATTCCCGGGTCGCCTCATCTCTCGTTTTGGTGATTTGCACTGGCCAGCATGATCGGCCCGATTTAACTGTTCCAGACTTTTTTGTGAGATTTTTTGAAGTCCCGTGTTTACGTGAACAAGCCCGAGACCCTGGAAGCCCTCAAGCACAACATTCGACACGAGTGCGAGAATATGTTGCCCGAAGTTCTAACCGAAATGATGAAAAATGCCATAAACGATCCCGTATAGCAATCAATTGTGACGGCGCCCATTTGGCAGATATCATCTTCTCGACTTGACCAATAAAATTCTAAAGGTTCAGATAAACATAATCAAAAAACAGAATAGAAGTTTTTCATTTAGAAAAAAAATGAGAGGCAAACAACATCGAATGACTTCTTTTGGCCCACCTTGTATCTGCAGAGACATTGTAATTAATGATACGCCACGTTATTGCAAAATCTACTAATAGCTAGAGTGGCTCAAAGAGAAAATGGGACATAGTACATATGTATGTACAAACGTGTGTATATTTTGAATTACGAAGAAACAGGCTTAATTGAAAAGATTAAAAAAATTATTTCACTTACATTTATCAATTCGTGGTCTATGTCTGGAGTAATGGATTGCAACGCTGAATCCGTCTTTAGTGCCTTCTACACGAAATTCTGCATTCCGGATGTGTTTTTTGCATCTCTAATCGCTGAGAATGTCCTCGAATTCTCTTATTTGTGTTTATCTCATGAATTGAATTAAATTTTGATGAATTGCTCAGTCATGAGTCTATTCATTAAAAAAATTTTAAAGTATTACTTCAGGCTTTTTCTTTTTTATCTTGGACCAGCACTCAGGAGATGACCACTACGCAAGCGGTGCATTATGCTGGAACTAGAAGAGAGGGATAGTAGGAGAAATGATAGGAGGTGAAGTTTCAGTATCTTACAACTCTGCTTTTTGCACGTTATTTCTTTTTACAGCAGTGTTGTAGCGTCTCTGATGTCAAGGAGACGAGACGTATTAAATTTTGCAGCTTCGTTTTTAGTAGCCATTTTTAGTGGTTATTTTACTTCGCCGATGCTACACAATACCGACACAGGAGGGCGTTCTGACGTGCCTGTGGATTGGATACAGCTAAAGCCGTTACTCTTCAGTGACCAGTGATTATGCCTTCGCCACTGAAACCTTGCGACAACAACTGACACAAATTCACATCAGAAAAAATGCGACATGTTTTTATGATTCTGAAACTGGGGTTGAACCCAGGAAAATTTTTCGTTTTGTAGTCAACGTGCAGACTACTTCGACCATCACCACCCTTGATTCCTTCTTAATAAATTTAGCAAAAATTAATTCGTTACAAAAATCAAATAAATTATGATAACAATTGAAGGTCATTTGGTGCGTACCTTTTTTGCGGGTTACTGTTAAGATTATTCTCAAACACACAAATCGGCTAAAATTGTACAACTCATCGGTGTCAAAATTCAATTACACAGTCAACAAAATCGAAAAAATTTTAAAAGCTTTTAAAATCACGATTTTTTTTTAATCCAAACTACAAAAATAATCATTATTTCAAATTTTATGGTAAGATTTTTGTAAAAATTTTTTTTTTCTAAATTTAGGGTCGTATCTTTGGAAAGACTTATTCAATGTTGTTATGCAATACGTAGAAAAATTTTAAATTACGCTAGCTTTAAGTTTTGTTATTATGTATGTATGTACATTAGTGTGACCGAAAGCTATATGGACAATTTTTTTTTTCATATTTTCACTTGGCAAACCCCTTAGATTGGTTCCAAATTAGAAAAAAAAAATATATAAAAAATTTTAGATCGTTTGCATAATTATTGGGCGTGCCTTGAGCCCACAAAGTTTGCTAAAAATGCTATTTTCCCACTATGGCTCGCTTTAATTGTTCATAACTTCAGTAATATTTACTTTAGAGAAAAACCTTATTCACAAATATTCTAGGGCTATATCTGATGAACAATGTTGCTCTGTATTAGTTTTCTTTAACATTAATATTTAATCCCGAAAAAAACAAATCAAAAAAATAACAACGAAATTTTCACATATCTTCGCATTCTTTGCCTGGTGAATATTTGTTTTATTAAGTGCTGTAATTATAAAAAGTTTTGTGATAAAATGTCCTTCGTGCTCATAGGAAATTGTTTTTGATAGTTTTTGACTACTTGCAATATAGTATATTGTTTTTGTTCCTCGTCTTTTGTGAGCATTGTGTTGTAGTCTTGCATCAATTTCACCGCTCGTTCAGCTGTATCGTTTACCACGTTAATGTCATTAACAATTTGAAGAGCAGTTTTAAAATTATTATCAGTGGGCCATGAAGTTGGATCATTTTTCAAAAATGCTGTATTGATTTTAAAGCGAAGAAAAAAATTGTTTGTCTCAGAAGAAATGAACTGTGATCCATTCCGCCTTCGATAACATGCATAACATTTAAATTTTGAATTGAGGCACATTTTACGTTTTCATCTAAAGCCTCACGACTCAATGCCTTCACCATCTCTTTTTTTGACTCAAAAGAAACACTGTTATCAAAAAATGCTAAAGCCACACATTCAGGACTCAAGTACCATAAGTGGTTTTTAAATTTGTGTAATGCAACTTGAGATATATCAGCATCAATTTTTTTAAAAGAATCCAGTTTTTTCAAAAGCTGGAATTCTTTGTATGGTGCTTGAGTAGCAGAAGAGGCAGAGAACCACATCTCAACATATATTGAAACAATAAAAATACATATATTACGTAAAGCTTTCCTATCTTTTACTGCCAAATCAAATTCACGTCGAAATAAAAATATTTTTCAGCAGCATATAGCTTTTGCCATCCATCTCGCGTGGTGGACAACCACAGGGGCGCGAAAAGCTCCATTGCGAATAGGTGGTGTCTCGCCAAGAAATATTAGTGTTAGCTCAAGAAAGTCGTTGTAATCATCTCTTGGCTGTTTAGTTTTGATCGCATCGTTCACAAATTCAATTATTTTATCTTTATCTGCTGTTAAGTATTTTTTGACATCATTATCTTCCATTCCAGACTGATAATTATTTTGATTTATATTTCCCCATGTATTTTTAAATTGCTCAAATACTTTTACATTTGGGATTTCGGTTTTGCTCATCTTAACTTCAAAGGCACTTTTTAATACGACTTCCAAAATGTGGTGACGGCAAGGTAGCCAGAGAAGCTGCTTTTGAAGACTGTGTTCAATAGTCGTACAGGTTCCATTAAAACGGCCTGTATTATCGAACACCAAGGCTTTTATATGATCTTGAAGTCCCCATTCAAATATAGCTTTACAAGCAGCAGACGCCTGCTCTCTGCCACTTTCACTTTTAAGTGCGGGCACTTCAAGTAGTTGCTCCGTACGCCCGCATGAAATTATGAGTGGAAGTCTGTCAATTTTTTCATTCCCAGTAAGAGCTGGTAACAGCTTTCCGTCCCAGTGCAAATAAATTGCACCAAGTTCGTTCTTGTTGAAACGTTCTTTTATATTTTTTAACTGTTCTGATCGTATTTTTTCCCTTGCATTATGTATAGACGTTTTATTTATAATATAGTTTTGTACTTCAAGACCGACTACTTCCACGACAGATATAATTAAATGCACGGCTTTTCGATCACTGACTTTGCAAACATCTAAAGCGGTTGCAAGTTTTGGAGTCATTATATTTTTAAATCCTCTCATTTTTTTGGCTGGCGTTGGCGTTACAACTTCGGCTCCCAAGACCTGCTAAAAAGGAATTAAATGTACTGGTTATATTTTTGTACGGTAACCCTGTGTGTTTCAATTATTTCTCATCTACGTTTTATATAGTTTCATTCTCACGTTTTAGTTATATTATATTTATATTATATTATGATTGAGAAATAAAAAAAAAACATAACGCAGATGAACAAAAGCAATAAATACTAAGAAAATAAGTTTGTATGCAAAGAATGCGAAGATATGTGAAAATTTCGTTGTTATTATACCCTTCACTTTTAGTGTAAAGGGTATATATAAGTTTGTCATTCCGTGTGAAACTTTTTTAATATTCGTCTCAGAAGAAAAATTTATATATTTTCTGAAAGGTTATGAATAGAGAAGTTGATAGAGCCCTGTCCGTCTGTCCGTCTGTCTGTGTTTGTGTTTCTTGAAACGGCGTTTGTGGCCAAATTAATCATCTCATAAAATTCATTTTGTGTCAGTCCGTCAGTAGTATACCTGAATCTCTTCCTATTGAAATTTGGGCAAATCGGTTGAATAGTTTCCGAGCTACAGCCGCGGATCCACGACCAACTTGGTGTTTTTCTTGAAATTTTAGTACAAAATTGTCCATAACTTCGAAACGGAAGGAGCGATTTTAATAAAATTTAGTCCGTGTATGTAACTAGGTGGAATACTTACTTTAAATACTATTTGGGCCCGCTAAGTAGCCCCAAATATGTTCAAAATATGCAAAAAAAAAACAAAAAGCACGCGATTTCCTTATGAAATATGCATTATATATTATGAAATAGACTAATAGCAGAAACAATATTTAAATTAAAACATAATTCTTACTTACATACCATAACATGATTGGAACCACCATCAGACTTCACCAAAACGCCATCCATATACTCAGTTACCTCACCCAGCAAGACCGCTGAGTTTGTTATAACTTATCTAGACTAAATCATACCACAATTTTCCCACTAATACTATCAAATACACTAACACAAGTCGTGTAACGACCCTTTTTAGCAATACATCTAAATAAATTTTACCATATATGTATACGGAGTCTGATGAAACAAATACATTCTTAGCACTCATAAACTCATGGTGCCAGTTTTTATAAACAATTTTTTAGAAGCCAAACCTCCTCATTCTTTTTTGCTAATTTTATAAATATGTACATTCATGCGAAAGAGTAGTAGCATTGCTTTTTGAGCATTTCAGTATGCAAAAAAAAAATCTTATTTTGACGAACAGTGTTGCCACGAAATAATGTTGGGATAGAGGACATACAGATGATTATCCGATTTTTATTTATATATATTTAAAATTTTACATGTAAAGAAGAAACAAAAAACTGAGACAAGTTGAATTGAATTGATTGGTATGATTGTTAAAATAAGTAGTAGGAAAGACTTAATTGTTCATCGCTACACCAAAAAAATTTATAATAAATAATTTTATTTTTACAATTTCTGTTAAAAAACATTTTACAAAATTTCAAAAAAGGTCGAATGTTTTCTTACGTCTTACGTCTATGTGTGACTGTTTTTTGAACACTAACGCACACTAATACAAATATTGCCGCGGATATTAATACGTGTCGCATCGGCTTAACGAAAGAAAATATTAAATCTAACAGTGAAAATGCTGAAATTGCTACAATGGCGGATTATGTATGCGAGCAAATGGCCTTGAATGTGAGTTTTTATTTTAAAAATATGTTCAAATAAATACGTGGTATCGAGATGCTAACTATTCAAAACTAAAATACGCCAACTGAGCAAGCTAAATATGCCAAACTTTCAAATTACAGAATTGTCTGCTGCTTTATGAATTATTATTCAATTTAAATTCATAAACTTTTTTTTTTGGATGTAAAAAATGTATAATAACTGATTTTTCATGGAAATTTATTTATTAATTCTTTAATGAATGAAATGAACTAAAATATAAATACATTTAAATGAATTCGGCAGTAAGAAATTGTTGCATTAAAGAAGAAGCCTCAAATAAAATCGAAAATGCGTTTTGGCATAATTTTTACCAGAAACAAATAAGCGTCTCAAATTTGTACGACGAAAAAAAGTTACTTACGCCGTACGTTTTTTGAACAATAATAGTGTCTTCTTTGCTGTACAACTACCAAAAAAGAATATTATGATGTATTTGTGGCTTACACTATTCTAGCGTAATCGGATCTTTCAAACAGAGGCTTACACTATTTTGTGCTGTAAGTATTTGATACATTTAAATGAAGTACTCAAATATTACTTATATTTTATGGAAGTAGAAGATTCCGCAAATAGTTTATTTTTACTAAATAAAGCAAATCTGTCTGAAGAATAAGAAAAATTCTTATTGTGAAAAAATCATGTTTATGAATAATCACAATATTTCTTATTTTATTAATTTTTTCTTTCTCCTGTAAAGGTATAAAATTTAAAGATTTGCCCTTTTGCATTTCACTAATAAAAACTCACATTCAACATTGTTTCGATTTTACCATAATCACTACTAGATTTAACATTGCCTTTCGGAAATTGTAACAAATAATTCTAATTTGATATCAATTTATCTCATCATTATTTCCCGGCAACACTGCTCTTCAAATTTGAATTTTTTTTTGGTTTATTAAGAAAAAAACAAAATGTACCATTTTAAAGCGAATGATACATGCTTTCTACTGAAATGCTGAAAAATATTTTGAGACGCAATAAATGAAATAATTTTACAGTCACGGGTAAAGAAATCGACGGCTTTTCATTAAAATTAAATCACAACATAATTTTGGTTTTAAAAAAATTTATAACAATGAAGTTCGCACTGAACTGGGAATTTGTTTATTTTGCAAAATAGTAACAATTTTAAAAGTGTGACTTTTAAAAAATTTGATTTTTTCAAAATTTTAAGCACATAATGTATTAAAAATTTTCCGATTTTACATAATTTATAATAAAATTTATATAATAATAATAAAAGAAATAGCATTCAGTGTAAACATTGCCAATGTTTGCAAATTTGAATTAAAAATTTTATCAACGAAAAATCAAGTTCTACATTTATGCTTGTTATGGCAGTTTCATAAAAAGAAATATTATTTTCTACACTGATGTTTACCGTTCTTTCATTTTGCGCCATTAATAAGCAAAAATATGTGGTGTGGCTTCTGGCTCAAGCATTCACATTTTATGCTTGTTTTTGTTGTTTGTCTTTGAGCGTAATTATTTTTCCCTCATTTCAGTAATGCTGCCAGTATGTAAAAAAAAAGTAATAAAAATACCCAAAAAATTCCCACTTCTGATATATACTCGTATGAATAATAATTGTTATTAAAGCCCGTATGACACAAAATTTATTTTTCATTAATTAATATAAATTTATCAATAGAAAGGGACAGCAAAGCCAGAAAAAAAAGAAATACAATATACACTTAGTCACAAAACTCTACATATGATTTCGAAATTGCATTTAATCTGATCGTTATTTTATATGTGAAGTAAAATTTGTGAAAATTCTTACTTGTAAGTATTTAACAGGGCACATTTATTAATTTATTTAAAACAGAAACTTAGACATAGAATAACTTCCTCCACTTCTCACTTGATAATGATTTTAAAAGACGAAAGGGAAATATTTCCCCGAAATAACAAAAAAATCATTTATTTCGATGCCTAAAAGGCTTAAAGAAGTTTAAGATGCAAAAAAGACCATACAATCCATTGAATATTTTCTAAGTCACCCCAAAGTTTTTATAATGTATCATATGTAGAATTGTGCTTTTATAAAATTTATTATATTTTTCATTCTATAATATTAAACAGCGTGAATTTTTATTTTTTATTTTCTGTAAAGATCGTTAATCCTATGAAATAAAAAAGTTTAACAACTTTTTTGTATTTCTCTGAAAAATGAAAATTTATTGAAGAAATTAAATCGTATGTAGAGTTTTGCAACTAAGTGTATAATATATATATTTTTTAAGTGTTGCCTTCTTATTTCCATTAAAAAAAAAAACGCTGAAGAAAAATATACTGTCATTAATATCAGTGCACTCATCTACACAAATAGAAAAATATTTACAGTTTATTATTCTAGTTTTAATATTAGAATAAATGAATGCACTAATTTGTTCCGTGCGTTGGCATACTAAGCTCTGCTAAGATCTAAGATCTGATCACGCAAGAATGGCGTAAGCCACAAATGCATCACAATATTCGTTTTTGGTAGGTTTACGGTGAAATTTGGTTTGCATGATGACTTGGCTGTTTGAAGTTATATATTGATCGAAAAGGTCTGGTCCTTTGGACCAGATCCAACTATTAAGTAAAAATTCGGCACTACTAAACGACTATCCGGCAATTCAGGCGAATTTCAGAAATAAAGGGAGCCAGTGAAGGGTATCTAAGATTCGGCACAGCCGAATATAGCACTCTTACTTGTTTTTTTGATTTGTTTTTTTCGGGATTAAATATTAATGTTAAAGAAAACTAATACAGAGCAACATTGTTCATCAGATATAGCCCTAGAATATTTGTGAATAAGGTTTTTCTCTAAAGTAAATATTACTGAAGTTATGAACAATTAAAGCAAGCCATAGTGAGATAAATAGCATTTTTAGCAAACTTTGTGGGCACGCCCAATAATTATGCAACCGATCTAAAATTTTTTATATATTTTTTTTTCTAATTTGGAACCAATCTAAGGGGTTTGCCAAGTGAAAATACGAAAAAAAAAATTAACGGCCACCCTAATGTACATACATATGTTAAAAAATGTCTATTAAATGCTAAAAAAAAAATGAACTGTTCTATAAATTCATCGACAAGAAAACATGAATTTATTCATAGATTTTCATGAAATAAAGTTTATTTTATTTCTATTACATTCACCTTTAAGATTACATAGTAAAAACTATTAACTATTTGGTGCTTTCTATTTTTGATGAATTTTTTGAATTGAAAAATTTGGTAATTTTTCCAAAAAAAAAAAAAAAATTTTTTTTGTTAAATTTTTCATTAGTAACTCCAAAACTAATGGCTAAATCAAAAAGTGATAGTAACAAAACTTAAGCCGGTATAAAATTTCTTTACAAATACCTTACCATAGAATTTGAAATAATGATAATTTGAATGAATAAAAAAAAGTAGTGGTTATTCAAACTCATTTTTGCTGTTGACCTCTGTTATGAATAAAGAGTCGGTCAATGGAAGAACGTTGTAAGTAATTGATAAGTGTAATAGAAATACAAAACGGAAAATAAGAAGCTTCACCTCCTATCATTTCTCCTACTATCCCTTTCCTCTAGTTCCAGCACAATGCACCGCATGTGTAGGGGTCATCTCCTGAGTGTTGGTTCTAGATAAAGAAAAACGGGCAATTAATGTGGAAAATTGGAAAAATAATAAAAATAAAATGCTTAGAAATGGCGAAAACGCGTGTACCTATGTACATAACTAGAAAAAATAATCTCATATTGGACGGTATTGCTATAAAAAAATTATATTGAACAAATGGATTTTCTGTCGACCTTAACAGAATTGAGTGACACTAAAAAAAGATATTGTCGAAAAAATAAAATTTTGTTATAGCAGAGAGATTACGATAAAAAGAGTTTTCATGAAATCTTCTTAAATATCTGAAGGATGCTAATTTTTGAAATATTTAATTTTACGTTTTTGAAAGATTTTTTATTGTAATTATTTCCTTGTTAAAAATAAAAAGTATAACTTCTTCAATAGTATAATACAGTACTTGATCATCGGGTGAATTATATGCCCGGTTAATTGCATCACAAACTATGCATTTTTGAAAAATTAATTAAACGGAAACTGCTGTATACCATTATTTTAAGAATCATATAAATTTTAATAATTTTAAATACCAACATTAAGCATCGTGATATAACGTCTTAAAAGCCAGCAGCAATGAATACTTTGTGTAAAGGAAAAACATTTTGACTGCCATTCATTGTAAATATGAAACGTTTTTCGACTACAATCCGGAAAAAATAACAAAAACAACGATTATGCATCTAAAAGTTTTTTGTACTCCTGAAAAATTATAGTTTTGTCACTAAAGGCTTTTTTACATTGTAAGACTGTGTAATACGACATGTCAAAGACTCAAATCAAATGGGAAAGTATAACAGTTTAAAAACAATATGTACGAGGTTTGTTCAAAAGAAAAGGTGAATTTTGTTCGATTACAATGGCGTGGTGCATCATGAGTTCCTGCCAATAGGTCGTACGGTTAATAATGAATACTACAAGGAAGTTATGCAACGTTTGCGTGAAGCAATACGGCTCAAACGATCTAAAATGTGAAAAAAAACCATGGATTCTTCATCACGATAATGCACCATCAATGCTTGTTAGTGATTTTTTGGCCAAAAACAACAGCCTAATCATGCCTCAGCCACCTTAAAACTGAAGTGACTAATGAAAGGAAGGCGTTTTGCCACAATTGATGACATAATGTTAAAATCGAAGAACGAGCTGAAGGCCATACCGAAAAGCGCATTTCAGTAGTGCTACGGGGATTGGAAGAAGCGCTAGGATATAGGACAAAATGGATATTGATGAATAAATAATTACTTTGCAAAAAAATCGAAATTTATCTTTTCTTTTGAACAGATCGTATATATGTATTTTATACAATATGTATATTATTATTATTTTTGCAAATGTTTCAATTTATTTTATTTTATACAATTTCTTTTCTTTAATTCTATTTTGTTTTTCTGCAGCTAGTCATCAGACAAACTAGCGATAATTTGTTATCAAAATTATATTTGGTTCGCTCTCAAAATTTTCTATGGTGAACCAAGTAGTTTCAATCATGGTTGGGGAACGAACCACGAATGAGAGAGCGAACCATGAATATTGCTGTCCGTGTGAACATGATATAAAAGAATGAATGAATGAATATATTTTAAAGTACAGTTGAACCTTGATTATCCGGATCGCAAGGGACTGGGGTTAGTACGGATAATCGAAAAGCGCGGTTAATAGAGGTTATTTAGAAAACACTATATTTTCCACGTAAAAATTTAATTGGTACGATTTTGCGATAGTCATAAATGAAAGCAATTTTGTCTTAAATAAAACTAACTTTTCTTGCTTTTTTAGATGATTTACTAGTGGAAGGGGCCATCACTACAATCAAGAGTTCGGAGATCAAATGTCAAATGAATAAAGAAAAAAGAAAACAAAAATAAGAATTTGACTTATATATTACGTACATATATACGCACGCCTTATTTGCAAATAAGAACGTAAAATATTGCCGAATATTTTTTTAAGCGACTTATTAACTTACGAAAGCTATTCACGATTAATTTAACTATTTGCAAATAAAACGCAAAAAGTTACCAATTGTATCAAAGATTTTCATGTTTTTCATCATAGTGCTACCAGATAACCATCAGACACCACAAAGTAGTAGATTAAATTTCGTTTATAATCAGCCGTATTAACGATAACTTGCAAACTTTCAATATAGCTTTATTTGCAATTAATTCGTACATATAAACGTAGTAAAAGATATTCTAAAACAAAGCGATGCTGCTTAATAGATGTAACCGGTTAATAGAGAGCCGGATAACCGAGGTTCAACTGTATACATAAACAAGACAATGAGGAGATTCTCATTATAAAATTAATAATAAAAATTACTTTCATTTATTTTCCCATAAATTTTTGTGTATGATATTATTTGTAACTCTGGGTCTTGCATCTGGAACTATTTATGTTTTAAATTTAATGCAAATCGGTTGGATAGTTTTGGCGAGGTATATATTGCTCCCTACGCCCCTCCTTATTTTTCCACCGCAGCTGGCAACTTTGCTATTCCCTAAAAATGATTTTGCTATATGTATTCAATGTGTACGTAAAATTTTAAAATAACTGGCAAATGGGAAAACCAAACATATATTTTTCATTCTCCTGGCAACACTGCTGTCCATTTGTCCAAAAATTATTTTTTTTATATCGAGTCACTCAATATATCTATGTATGTACAGTGAAACCTCTCAAAACCGGACACTCACTGTCGCAGTATTTTTGTCCGGTTATGAGAGGTGTCCGCTTATAAGAGGTACACATATATTAATCAATCAAGGCTAATTAATTAAAATTAACGCTTCTGTCCGCTTATGGGAGGCTTTTGGCGCACACTTTTTTAAAATTTAGTGTCCGCGTACGGTTAATAGAGTGTCCGCGTCCGGTTATAAGAGTACATTTTCTATTGAAAAACTGTTAGCAGATTTATATTTTGAAACTTAAATAAAAAACGTAATAATTGACACAAAGTTTTATTAAGAGCATTGAACGATAGAATGGAAATGCGGATTTTATTTTTTAAAGAGTATGGCGTCCAGATCCTTTTTTAAAATTTCATGAATACTCGCTCTTGGAAGTCGCAGTGAGGCTGCTCTTTTCCGTATTGAAATTCCGCTTTCAACCAGTTCAATGTTTTCGGGAATCTTTGAAGATCGACTGGACCCTGGCCGTGGGGCATTCATAGCCGAAGCAGTTGCGCGGAATTAAATTTACACTCGGTCCATCACTTATTCGCCGAATACCGAACTTTGAACAAATAATAGAATAAATAATGAATAAAGACCCAAACATATTATCACTGAAACATTATAATTAATGTCGTGTGTGAATTGATGGACATATAGAATTTACGTAGTTTTTTTTTCAGACATGACTTAAATCTCGTGTGCGTTTCTTTGAGAAATTGTAAAGCAGAATTAGTGCGTCCCAGTTGTTACATTGACCAATTACTTTTAAAGCGACAGCCATTTTATTTATAATTTAATTTGTTGAAGTTTTAGCGACAAATCAAAATGAAGGAGGGCGCTGTTAGCGCAGAGAAAATATAAACATGATGTTTGGTCTCATCGGGAATTGTAACCGCGGATGTTCTGTTTGCAGATTGAACACGCTAACTACTCCACAAACTTGAAATTTTGGTAAATCACGCATTTCAGTGCATGTGACATACACCACCCTCTTTCGTCGGTATTTCAGCAATGAAAACATTGTAAAAAACAAAAAAACATCAGAGATACTGAAAATCTGCTTTACAAATAACAGAACGCGCAACAGTAAAGCTGTGTAGGAATTACGAACGTTCGTGATGAACACGAGATACAATTCGGATAGTCAGTCTCCTATTAGCGCACTTGGTTCATGTGAGCTTACCTCTGAGTTAACTTGGGAGTGGCGCATGAAGCTGGATCAATTGGGCGGCACCGATAGGGTTTAATTCTGCTATGTTACAGGATTCTTTGATGTGGAGGATAATAAGAAGGCTGATGCGATGGCCGGGATGGGAGCCAGCATACCCATGGTTGCACCGGAACTGTTTGCGATCTTTGACCGAATTGGATCCAGGACAATATGCGGAAAAAGATGAGGAATGCTAGGAGACGTCTCTGGCTCGATATCCCCGGACTGAGATAGTCGAAGCTGATAATTGGGTCCTACAACCGGGAGCGTTTCGAAACTCCCAAGTCTTTGAGTAGCAATAACTTACGTATACTCACGCCATCCTCACGTACCATTTTATATAGACAAAACAACTCAATATTAGGAGTGATAGTCAGTGCAGGGTTTTGAATTTGAGGAGGAGATGCCCGAGAGGACTATGAGGCTTTATGCCACAGGAGATACGACCAATTGGGCTGAAACCGAAGGCAATCCTGACATTTCTCAGGAGGGCAGGTCTAGTTGACGTGCTTTGACACGTGGCAGGGTATACGATAGATGTCTTATTTGCCGTAATTTCTAATTCATTCACGAATTAATATCTACTCTCCATCATTTCACGATCTGTGTATTCTGTTCGCTTTCGAAAAAAGAACGTTACACTTAATGTCATCATTGTAAACTGCGTAAATTCTTACGATAATTTCTAAATAAAAAAAAATCTAATTTATGCACCGAATTTTAAGCTGTTTATAAATCAATCAAATATTGATGTCGTAAACAGCTTTTGCAAAATTTTAATTAGCACTTGATTTATTCATTAATCAACTTGAAATAATTATAACAAGGTGGAACAGTAAAATGTCTAGATAGGCATTTGTTAAAATCACAAACAAGATTTAAAAGAAAAAGTAAATCGAAAAAGAAATCTGTATGAAATCTAGTCGTTAACATTGAATAAAATCGTGGTCACACGTTAACAAATGAAATGAAAGTGTTAACTTGTCCGGTAGGCTGCCTGCTGTTATAGAAGTGTTGCTATTGACATTGCAATAACACAATCATTCATTGGCTTGGTCTAACATCTTTAAATCTTTAACTCGTTATATTTTTGCAGTCAGTTGCATTTGTGTTTAATGCTGCTAAATATTCGTTACATATCACGCGTAACTGTTTGTGGTCTTAAACTCTGTCATAAGTTATGAGTGGAAAAAGTTTTAATGCTACATGTATAATGTTTTCATGGCTATAATTAGTAACCGGTAACATAAACATTTTATTCCCATCCACTACTTGTTATCTGTTTCTGGGTAATTTTGATTTCTTGGATGGGTCTTAAAATTGTTTTTTTAATTTAACGAATTAGAAAATATATATCGCGTTCGCAAATAACAGTCACTGTTTATACAACAGCAACAAATTTGCAGTCCGATGACAAATATGGCAACATAAACAAACAAACCTACCTGATGGTAAAGATGGTAGTGCTACACACTACCGCCGAAGGAGGGCGTTCTGATGTGTCTGTGAATTATATACAGCTGAAGCCGTCACTGTTCAGTGACCAGTGACTATGCCTTCGCCACTGAAACCTTCCGACAACAACTGACACAAAGGCAGAGAAATGCACATGAGCAAAAATGAGAGATGTTTTTATGAGTCTGAAACTGGGGTTGAACTCAGGAAAATTTTTCGCTTTGTTGTCAACGTGCAGACTACTTCGGCCATTGCCACCCTCAATTTGCAAATAAGTCGCACGTATAAACGCATGTACTAATTAACGCCTTGAATGTAACTTTAATCGAGAATGCTGTTCAGATTTTAAATTTTAAATTGTAATCCTTATCTTTTTTTATTTTATTTTTTATTTATTCGGTCTATGGAGCGTAAATCTTAACAGACTAACGATATAATACAAATTGAATAAATTAAGTATTCAAATGTTTATTTTTAAAACGTCATTACTATCACTGATATCTATAATATGATACGATTCATTAAAATAATTAGACATACATATGTATGCATACGAACAAATGTATCATTATTATCATGAACGTGTATGTGGTATCTAATTCTGATAAGTTGAAAGTTAGGATTCCATATACTTGATACATAATCAAGAATAGGGTATAGGTAATATAGGGATCGGAAATTTCCTTGGACCATTGTGTCATAAAGCCAAGCACACCATAAGCTTTGTGAATAGTGGAGGCAATGTGATGGCGGAAACTGAGCCTTTGATCTAATAAAATACCTTTTATAAGCATATAACTATTAAAGGGGGTCCAACCAAAACGCACGATGTTAATTGTAAATAGTGATGGGACTAGGGTAAATACCCAAATGGTAAATTACGTATTTAAATGTAAATACTCAGGTATTTACCCAAGCACCTGGGTATTTACCCAAATTGTGGGTATAAACCAGAATAAAGAAAAATTTAAATAAATTAAAAGAATTTAATTTTTTATTATGAATTAGATTTTTTAATAACAAATGAAATAATTTTTAAATTTAATCGTAATCGCTGTCGCTGTCCGTATCCGATAAAAACTCATATCGAGTAGAGTGCATGATTCCTGTTGAAGTTGAAGGGATATCGTCTTGAGTACCTTCTAGTGAAGAATTCATGGCATTTTCAAATTGAGTGGAGTGCGTGCTTTCTGTTGAAAATGGTAAAATATTTTTAAAAAGCAAGTTCCAGTTGCACGATATATATGTTATTTTTCCTGCTCTTTGTGTTTTTAAACGGTTCCTTTTTTTGAGTAAATGAAGCTGTGGGTGCTAAAGGAACGTTCAGTAGCAGCTGAAGAACAGGGAGCTGTTGAAATTCGAACAGCTAATTTGCTTAATTGCGTGCTTCCACAAATTCCTTTCCACCAAGTTACTGGAGAAATTTCATCCAAACAGCTCCAAACAAAAGTTTTTGCCCAGAAATCATTTCTGGCCTTGTAATTGGCAAAATGTGCCATTACATTTATGTTTAGCGTCTGTGACATTGTGTGAATGAATTCCAATGCATCTACCTCCTCAGACGGATCAAGATCACTTCCTTGTACCTTAGGATCTACCAAATTTTATGGTTTTTTTAAATCGTGTATTGAATATGGTTGATAGCTCAGTTTTTTCGGCATCATTCAGTATCATAGTTGAAGCAAACTCTAATTCAAGCTTACTTTTAAAGTCATTAAACGCGACATATACCCTGTGTATATTAAATTCATTTGATTCGAGCTTACAAATCCATTCTGTAATGAAACCAAATATGTTTGAGCTTAAATTTAATTGCTCCCAAAAGATTCCGCTAAGTAACTATGATTTTATATCGGCTTGTAGATTAATATGTTCATGAACTGCTAAGACCTGAAGGCATGCTTTATTTTTTATTAGACTCTGCATTGAATAGAAGTAACTTTTCCACCTTGTTTTGGCTGGCAGTTTTAATTGTTCACCAATTCCTTTTTCTTTCACAATTTTAGCTAAAGTTGCTGTTAGAACTTGGTTGTTTTTAATTGTTTTGATTATATTTACAACATATGAGGAATTCTTCTGTAAGGTATCGCATATTAAAAAATCCTGACAAATTAAATGAAGACTATGCGCTACACAACCCATAGGCACAACATTCGAGTAGGATTCTTTTACTATTTTGAACGCCATTTGCATATTTGCAGCATTGTCACCAATTAACACAAAAAACTTTTGTTCTCCGTATTCCTTCATGATTTTAATAATTTCCTGTGATAAATACTGAGCTCTATGCCGATTGGCCTGTGTTGACAGACTTTTCACAAATACAGTTTCTGGCTTTGATATGAGGAAGTTTACAACACCTTCATTACGAATGTTACTCCATCCATCACATTGAATATATAAAAAATTTGCTGCTATTAGTTGCAGAGTAATGTCCATACTCATCTCGTTATAAATTTTATCCAAATATGTGCTGGAAATCGCTTTTCTAGTTGAAGTCTTGAAATGTGGATTACGGTCCTTCAAAAAGTCCTTCCACAATGGATGCTCCACCATAGCCAATCGAGCGCCGGTTACAAATATAGCCTTAGCTAAGTTGTATTGTGCTAAATTTGAAGGAAGATGCATATGTAAATCAGATGAAGGCGGAGAATCATTTGCTGTCTGTATCTTGCTTATTGTCACATTGGTTGCAAGCATTTCTTGAACTTGTTGCTTTATTAATAATGGACACTTGATGCACGTTAATAAAAGGTTTGCCATTTTATTTACATTTGCAAATTTGTACCGCTGTTCGCAATGTGAGCATGAATCTTCATTGCTACTTTCGCTTCTATGAAAATGTTTCCAAATAGTTTAATTTTTCGGTCTTCCCATCATTTAAAATATAATTATCAACATGCGCACTTTATTTCATTTACTAATCGTTGGGAACAAATATTTAAGAATGAATGAATCATGATGCAGTCAAAATTGCCCTCTCTGAGCAAAACGCATCAAGAAATGTATAAACAAAATACACTTAAACAAAATATGTTCAAAATAAATTCGAAAATGTTCACATTTCTCTTACTCTATGCAACAACGAGTATTTGTTATTCAAATGAGTATTTACCCGCAATTAGATAAATACCCGGGGTATGAAAGTGGGAATAAATGGGTAAATACCCAGTGTCTAAACCCATCTCTAATTGTAAATAAAACAAAAATTTTCAAAGAATTACCTTAATATTTTTCATTATGATAGAATTATGACAATTATGTGTTAAACAAAATATAGACCAAATGCTCGTCACAGCTTCGGTGGCTTCCTTCCATCCGATGGTCTGTATTTTCACTAACTCTGAAAGATAATTGAGGTTCAATGTCGTCAATGTGCAGAATTATTATAGCGAGCATGCACATGTATTTCTACATTTCCTATAGACCAGGGGACTATTGTCTATTGCGATGCGAAAGAAAAATGGTACGAAACCGAACGATTGGTACTCACTAATCCGTTTGCGCATTTGCCTTTCGCATTCGTTATTTTTATTTTCGCAAGTCTAGTATCAACGCTCTCTGGAATGCGAAAGCGTCTGCCAAAATCGTTCGATAAGCGCAAATATCTTGCGAAGGGTAAATATTGAACGCAAATGGAGAAAAGCATGTACGCACGTTGAAAAAATATTTATATTTGATATTTAAATTGTTATTTTTAGGGAAAAGCAAAAAAAAAATTACAACCAAACCAACGGCATTTGAAATTTTAGAGGATTTCATAGCGACTTGGCCAAGGGACAGTTGCAGTCAGCAGATGCCAAACAAGTCGCAAATAGATTGTGGACAAAATGCCTGTTCCATGATATCAAAATAATTCTTTTTCGTGTAATTACAGTTAAAACAAAATACATATGATTCTAATTGTGCTTTTTCCCTTATAAACTATATGTGAAATTTATTATTACATACTTTATGATATTCTCATACAGTATGAAAAATATCATAAAGCATTTTATTACAAAAGTAACTCAAAAATTGAGGAGGAAAGCATATCCATATAGTACTATTTCGCTAACGCTTACTTAGCTCATCAGTGGATTTTCCCAACGTCTGAATATAAACCCAAGATCTATATGTTTAAAATTCAATTAATCAAACGAGAATTGTTTGAATATTAAACATACAAACCAAAAAATCTATAAACAAAAACATAACAATCCAAGAGTTTACTTTTATAACATACTCACATTTCTATTTTTAGTTTTTTATTCTCATATATAAAGTATGTATTAATAAATTTCACATATAGTTTATAAGGGAAAAAGCACAATTAGAATCATATGTATAAATAAATATTCCCAAAATAAATTCAGTTAAGTTAAAACAAAATTATACAAAGTTTTAAATGTAATTATACGAAAGAAAGAATTCTTTGGACATCATTGAAAAGGCAATAAGATTTAAGAGTAGTTCATTAAAATGTAGTTTTTATCCAGGTATGTGAAGAAAAACGATTTAGACACAAAACCGATTTGAAAACGATAAAAGGTGTGATGTGTTTGGTATAGTCGTTTTGTCAATCACTTTAAAATTTGCTTTATTGAGACATTTGTTTTCAAAACTTTATTGTTTATATTTCATCTTCTAGCGTGCTTTTAAAAGTCAATAGTTTGAGATTGGCTTAAAAATAATTCTCAAAATGGATCGGAATTCATCACACATTTTCAAAAAATAGTTGTAATTGCTCTGGATCTCCTTAAAACTTTTAGCTCGTGTTGAATACCGTTTAGAATATACAGAAGCGCTTCCTTATTCAAAGAGAAACTTTGAACAAAGCTAAAATGGAGCAACATGTATTGGAGAACAGATTTTTTTCTTACATGCGTTCATTTAAAGAGAGTATATCGGAGATATCTCTAAAGACTCGTCTTGCAACTCGTTCTAACCGGTCGTTCTCCTCATCAAACCATAACGTTCAGAATCCATCACTTTATTTTATTTTCAATTAAAAACTGTTACACTTCACTTTTTCTTAAATTTCTTTTTTTTCAATATTTTCACATTTCATTACTATTGATAATGCATTTGAGATATTTTCTTCTGCAATGTAAGTGTTGGCACTTTTTCAAAAAAATTTCCGAAAGTAGTAGAGAGTACCAAATTGGCATCTCATCGCATTTATCTTTCGCTCGTTTGCAGAAATTTGCGCACAATTCTCCCGATTATGGTGATCAAAAAAATCACGAAGTGTACGTAATACATTTAGATTTGAACGCCCATTTTCCTAAAAGGCTTCAACAATCTTAACGCGCTGCCCAATTGTGTAAACTTCTTATATTGTCGGAATACCTTAGTAATTTTGAATTCAAAAGAACTGATGGGATATCATTAATTAATATAGTAAACAATATGGGACCCAGATGACTTCCCTTATAAATGAATAAATATTCATATTGATTTTTAATCCTAAGAAAATTTTACTTGCTGAATATGTGTTTTAATATATTTCTGTGGGAAAACGAACTGGAAAGGGTTTTCCAGATTTTTTATCATAAATGTAAATTTGTAAGACGTGCCGGTATGTTTTTCGAGTATATGTACATATGTATGTCCTTCCAGAAATTCTATATATGAAAAATCAACTTATCTCGAGTTTTCGCTGTTTTTCGTCTGATAAAACTAATTACATTCAATATTAATTAATTATCCATTTATGTTTTGACTGTCAACCGTAAAAGCAGAAAAATGTGGTCGAGTTGAATACTTTTTGTAAATATTTAAAAAATTTGGAGTTTTTTAATTTTGTAAAAATATCGGTGTTATAAGCATATTTTCTATAGCATATTATAGTCAATATCGACACGACTACGATAAGCTAGCGTATGCCTGAGTATAGCAAAGGCTAATACAAATAAAAATGCAATTCTATAAAAAAATGTGGTGATGGTCGAAATAGTCTGCACGTTGGCTACAAAACGAAAAATTTTCCTGGGTTTAACCCCAGTTTCAGACTCATAAAAAGATCTCGCATGTTTTATGATGTGCATTTGTGTGTCTTTCGGTCAGTTGTTGTCGGAAGGTTTCAGTGGCGAAGGCATAGTCACTGGTCACTGAACAGTAACCGCTCAGCTGTATCCATTCCCCACAGCAGAACGCCCTCCTTCGTCGGTATTGTGTAGCACCGGCGAACCAGCTACCAAAAACGAAGCAGCAAAAAGTTAATACGTCTCCTTTGGCATCAGAGACGCTACAACGCCGCTATAAAACCAAATAATGTGCAAAAAGCAGTGTTGTAAGATAGTGAAGCTTCACTTTCCGCCATTTCTCCTACTATCCCTTTCCTCTAGTTCCAGCACAATGCACCGCATATGTAGGGGTCATCTCCTGAGTGCTGGTCCAATATAAAAAAAAACACGAATCGATTGTGTACCATGGATGTACGAAATCGTTTCGCCGGCTTTTAAATTCCATTTTGGGAAATTTTTAAAAAAATTGTCTACCAATCGGACCCGCGGCACAATCGGAACCTCAGATGCATGAATACACTTGCGCATAATCCCAAAACATGCAACAGATTGTGCGATCACGTATGCTGCTTATTTTGCTTTGCTTGTAATGTAATGAGGAGAAATTCCTGCCACAAAATTTCACTCCATTTTGCTCAGTTCACAGGATTTTTTGGAATGCGAAATAAATTTCCGTTTCTACAAGTTGATTTTTTTCAGATTGCACAAGAACGCATATTTTTTTTTCTATTTTGTTTATATATTCAATGTATTTAAAATTTTTATATTTTTGTAAAAAAAACACAATGGCGCAATCAAAATTTAAGGAATAGTACAGGGTAGCACAAAAGGAGCTATATGGTTTGAATTCTTTATAACTTTTTTAATTATTATTTTTTCTTTGCTTTTTTCAGCATTTTGTGAAGAAGACTTGGGGAATTAATTATAAAGCATTCGAAATGAAATCATGGCCCTTACACCCGAAATTTTGCGAAAAGTTATGGAAAATATGCTAAAAAGAGGACGTATGTGCGAAGCAGAAAATGGACATCACTTACAGGATATCTTTTTTCAAAGCTAATTGCAAAAAATTCCCCAATAATATACTGTGAAAAAAAACAAGAATATACCCTACGAATGTAAACATCTTTCGACAGTTAAAAAATAAAAATATAACACAACATCGGGAGAGTTGCGGGGCCCAATCAATAGACCTTACTTTCATTTAAATATATGTACACGGTGGGCCAAAAATAATCACCCGAGGCCAAAATAATTTTATTTAATAAAAATCTTTGGATCTGCATGATCCCATATTATAAGCAGTGCCAAAATGTGTCTTAAAAATAAATTACAGCAAAAGACATCGGGTGATTACTTATGCCCCGGGTGATTACTTTTGGCCCAGCTGTCCTGAAAAATTTTAAAATTATATTGAAGCTTTTTTTTTGTCAAAAGATTTCATGTTTGTGGGGAATAAATGAGTAAAAATTAGATATTTTGAGAAACACAAATATTTTAAATAATTTCTCAAGAAACTCAAACATTAACGTTTACAATACAACTTGCTATTGAAGATAGTCTGATTCTGTCAAAACATAAATCGAAAAATACTCAAGGAAATATTTGAAGAAGAAAGCTATTCCATCGATATGTTCTGTCTCGTAACAACTTTAAGAAGGAAGTGCACTCCAAGGTAAGTGACGACACAAGAACTATGAAAAAACTAACAAGTTAAAACTAGATTTATACATGGCACTGGTGGTGCCATAAAATTAAAATTATTTACATTTTTTGTTAGATTTAAATTTGTCAGTTTAATTTCCATTGCTACATAAAAAATAAATTGAAACAAAAATTGCTTTATTTAAAAAAGTTTTCTTTTGAAATAGAGGTAAATTAGATACGAATTTAGCATAAATAAAGTGTAATCGTTATAAGTCTCACAAGATCCAGTTCAACAAAAGCAAAATATGTAAAATTTCAGTTATTTATTCAATATATATTTTATAATTTATTAATATAAATTATTTGACCTTTTTTTTGACGTAACCTTCTATAGGTGCAACTCCGCCTTAACATTGGTGTATTTTTATTTATTCGTTACATATTTTTGTTTTCATTCTTTATTTTAATTAAATAAATGCATTTTTTTTAAAAGTTAACCTATGTTTTTTTTTTTGGTTTGAAATAATATTTTTAATCTAAAAACAGGCATAGAAAGTTTTGACTCGGTTTTCGCAACAACTCAGTTTTCGCAAAAGCTAAAAATTCAACGCAAAATTTTGCGTTAACCGAGGTTACACTCTCTTTTTATTTTAATAAATACAATCTATAAGTCTATTATTTTATTTTTTCATATAAATGTATTTCGATATTCCGCTGCAGCTGTGTGCAGTTTCTTATTATATAATCTATTATCTTAATAGTCAAGATTTTTCGGCTCACACCAATAACAACACACTTCTCTTCTTACCCAGCAAATAATATTGGACTACGTGGTCCATTTTACCTGAAATGGACTGGTCAGAACATGGTCCTATGTAATGCAGCCGTGGACCATGTCATTGAAAACAACAGTGGTTTTTTTTTTTTTTTTATCTGGGACCAGCACTTACTAGATGACTATTTTACAGTTCTTCCAGGTTCTTTGTTTATAGCAGTGTTGAAGCTTCGGTTTAGTAGCCATATTTATTATTATTTTACTTCGCCGGTGCTACACAATACCGACGAAGGAGGGTGTTCTGGTGTGATTGTGGATTGCTATCAGCTGAAGCCGGTATTTTTCAGTGACCAGTGACTATGCCTTCGCCACTGAAACCTTCCGACAACAACTGACACACAAACACACACTAATGCACATAAAAAAATGCGAGATGTTTTTTTTTTAATTTTTAGTCTGAAACTGGGGTTGAAACCCATGTCTGTTTTGGTTTTGTAGTCAACGTGGAGACTACTGCAGCCATCGCCACCCACGGGTTATACGGTCCACCCCTAGGACATCGTAATATGAAATAAACCATGTTTTCTCCATACATATGAGTTAGTCTTGGACTAGTCCTAGTCCCCTGTGGACTACACTATACATGCATGTGTGTACTAGTCACATTATTTGCAGGGTATTAGATGCAAGTAAAAACAAAATCAAATATACTTTTGCTTTACAAGAATGATAGAGTCAAAGATTACGCCTTGCGCATGATTGCTTTCTCGATGACGCAGTAGTTCCCTTCTAAGGGTTACCAAGTCTCATTCATATGTGAAATTTTTAATTTCATTGAACAAATGTACGTATTATGTGAAAGTTGACAAGCGTGCAATTAATTTACTGAGATAATTGAGTCATATTTCATATCAAATAGGAATGGAAAATTATAAAATACTTAAAATTATAACAAAACATTTAAATTATTGTGTTTAAACAAATAATAAGGAAAAGAAAACATATAAGAGAGCAGTAAGGGCTCAATCATAAAGTGTGCAGTGGGGCACTGAAAACGAAATAACAAAACAAAAAAACAAGTGAGCAGTTGTGGAAAATTTATATCTGTATAAATTTATATCTTAGACTATCTATAGGTATATCATTGTAGAATTTTCCGGAAGATGCAGCACATGCAGTAAATAAAGAGAATTTCATACATATGTACATACTTAAATATGTATGTACGTATTATATTAATTTTTATGCGGGAGTGCATAATTAAAGTGTTAAAAAATTTGTAGTAAAATTAAAATAATTTTTCATAAAGAATTTTTGAGAGCTGTGAAGCGCACTAATGCATCTATTTATGTTTATTGCTTGAAAAATGTACACAAAGTTGCAAAGAAGTTTCAAAACAAATTTATATAAAAAATATAATAGTTTACGTAAAGCTTGTACTTATTAAAATAAAAATAATTATATAAAAGATATTTTATAATGTAGACATATACGTATATGTACATATATTCGACATGTGAACCCCAAATCAGAATTTTTTTTTCCTAGTATCTCTTATTATAACTGACATGTGCATATACATATATGTGTATGTATCTATGGATCTGTAAGCCAACTGCCAACTGCCAAATACACCAAATGACTTTTTCCGCGCCAACTGGAAATACTTGAATATTTAATTTAAAAACTGCTGCTGCTAATATATCGCATAAGTACATATAAAGATGCGCTAATCGATCATTTTTTCTTCTTCTTTTCAATATCGTAACTTTTTCTATGAAAAATAAAAAAGATAGAAATAAATAAATAAAAACCAGTTGTTGCTTTTCTAGTGTTACGTTTCAAGGTGATAAAATAAAATGTTAAATCCATGCATGTCTAAATTGGAATAAAATCACCATTTAACGAAATTGTTTTTATTTTTTCCTTTTATTTATCGGCTTTAATGGTTTCAACATTTCTTCCAACTTTAGAAAATTTAACTAAAAAGATGTTGTTTATTTCATAGACATTTGAAAGTAATAAATATACTATCCAAAGATAACTTTTTAATAATGGTATTTTAAACCTTGTTTTCCAATAGATACCTACTATTTGTTTGAAATTAATAACAGAAAAAAAAAAATAAAATCATACATGGAAGTGTTCATTCAATTTAATTACCAAGGTAAAATAAGTTATTATAATTGAATAGTGTATTTTTCGTTGTTCATTGCAAAAAAAACCATTTATTACACAAGCTTGTTTCAAATGACATATTGTCAACAAAATTTTTCAAATTGACCTTTTATGACAGATATGTGCACACTTCTGAATTTTACAAAAATTGTTTGAGGTTGAGATTATGGGACAAACCCCATATAAAGTAGAAATATTGTATTATTTTATATGAGGATGGCGTTGGCACTATGGATACTAAACCAAAAACTGACCTGGGTTCAACCCCAGTTTCAGACTAAAAATTAAAAAAAAAACATCTCGCATTTTTCTTATGTGCATTAGTGTGTGTTTGTGTGTCAGTTGTTGTCGGAATGTTTCAGTGTCGAAGGCATAGTCACTGGTCACTGAACAATACCGGCTTCAGCTATTAGCACTCTACAATCACATCAGAACGCCCTCCTTCGTCGGTATTGTGTAGCACCAGCGAAGTAAAATAATAATAAAATAAAATGGCTACTAAACTGAAGCTTCAGCACTGCTACGATTATAAACAAAGAACGTGCAAAAGCAGAGCTGTAAAATAATTAATTAAGCTTCACCTCCTGTCGTTTCTCCCACTATCCCTTTCCTATAGTTCCAGCACAATGCTCCGCATGTGTAAGAGTCATCTCCAGAGTGCTGGTCCCAGATAAAAAAAAAAAAATTATCAATTTATAAAATAACTAGCTTTTACCCGCGGCTTCGCTCCCGTTGTTATCCCCATCGGTTATACAGTTTCGGAGAGGCATATTTTACCCTTACGTCGCCTCCTGGTCCTATTTAAAAATATATATATATAGCATTTGTGTCCTCCTAGACACAGAAACATAGATTTAAATTTCATTAAAATCGGTTATATGATTTCGGAGGCGCGGAAATTCTCTACTTTCCCTCGTGGTCCTAGTTTTGAAAAAAAAAAAATAATAGCCAATGTGTCTTCCAAACTCATATATACCCAAGTTTTAAAGTTCATCAAAATCGGCTAGGTAGTTTTGGAGAGGCCCTATCACCCTCCTGGTCCTACTTTTGAAAATGTGCATACTCTTTGTGAATTTTTAGACGCCGATCTATCTATGTTCTAAATTTCATTAAAATAGGTTTGAACGTTTCGGAGGTGCAGAAGTTTCCCCCTATCGCCCTCCTGGTCCTAGTTTTAAAAAGAGTAATTCCCAGAGTTGCACAGACTAAGTGCATACAATTTCATCGCGAACTAACCAACATGAACTTTTATATATTAGATGTGTGACAAAGAAAAATCCTTGGGATGTTATACTATTTTTCTGGTAGGTATTATAGAGTACAACAACAATCTGGTTCTGAATTGTTCCAAACATTCCATGTACGCGCATGCAGTTATCAAGCTGTTAAAGCATGCAGTTATCAACCGATTTAAAATTTTTAAAAAGATTTAGAGAGCGTAGAAAAAATCATAAGTAAATAAATAAATCATAAATAACACAGTTCCTGAACAAAAATAACGTGCAAGAACATATCAAAAGTAGAAAAAAATATACGTGATTCAAATATACGCACATATCTATATCTGACCAAAATATATATTATTCGAAAGGTCCAAGTCTCTTCTTTCTGAATCATATATAAAAATGACATGTTTGTATGTATGTATGTATGGATGTGTGTTTTTGCCTTATGGACATCTGCTCAGCCGTTTGGCTGAACTGATTTTCTTGAAGTTTTCACAGTATCTCTCTGTACATCTGGAAGGAAACAGATCATCAGTCAGAAACTGGCAGCGATTGGACAAGTGGGCGTGGTACCTCCCATACCAACTAAATATTGCTTTCATTATATCTTGAGAACGGTTACCCTGAGTAACTTAATGGTCAGGACAATTCGTCAGTAAAAACGTGGGCGGAATTAGGAAGTGGGCGTGGTACCTCCCATACAAAGTAAATAATGATTTTTGTATATCTTGAAAACGGTTAAAGCTAAAATTTCTCATTTTGGTCTGAATGATTTGATAGTAAATTTTTTTGCATCGGGCACATTCATTATAGCTGCAGAGCTGAAATTCGGTATACGAGAGAGTAAATAATGGGAAAAATATGAAAACTGGCAATAGAGGAGATAGGCTGATCCTTTTTTGCATGTGGCACTCTTATTTGATGTACGGGTGCGCACTCTTCATAGAGCCAGAGAGCTGAAATTGGGTATATAGTTAGGCACTCGGAAGGTAAGGAGGGGAGGTAAAACAAAGATAGGTCTGCATCTGGATGAACACATTGGCTATATATTTTTTCAAAGATAAGAGCACGACGGCTGGTAGGGGGAAACTTTCGCGTATCCGAAACTAACTAACCGGCTTTAATAAAGGACACATAAGGCCTATAGATTTATTTTTAAATAAAACTATTATATAGCCACAGAAACGCGTGGCGGGTTCAAGTGGTTAGTTTATAAATTTGAAATCGCTTGATATTAAACTGCTGACGTGAACTTCGACTTAGTCAACTTTAAATGTTATCGTTTATACCTATTGTTTAAATATCTCCAGTATTGATTCCATTACAAAATAAATTATGATAGGAAAAGCTGTCAAATAAATTTGCGTCCTGTAAGCTAAAACTATAATTATCGGGAAATTTATAAATTTACAGATTTCAACCAGTTTCAGTACTTATCAGTACACTTTGTTAAAATATTCACTCATTAAAAATTAAACTACATACATATGTACATATGTATGTATTTGTCAGTAATAAATATAATTAATTACATTACCAGAAACAATTTTTATTTTTTTCTGTATGCGTCCATTGAAAAGTTTTACACATAAATTTTTTAATAAAAAACTTACTACAATCAAATATAATTCTTCATGCGAAAAAGTTTATTTTCACTCACCACACTTAGTACATACATATGTATATGTATATCCATACATACATATGTCAGTTTGTTATTAAAAATAAACACAAAAATTTAAAAATTTAACTCAAAGCTAAAAACGTATGTATGTATGTAGGTGTGAAAAATTGCAAAAACTTCGTAATTTTAATAAATGCCTCTTCATCATCGCCATTTGACATTTTTTACAAACTATTTTCCACTCAACTTACGAATATTCCGTTAGTAAAAAATCTTCTTTTTACTCGTGCTACAAGCTGCTGATAACTTTAAATGCCACATTTTGAATTTTAATTGCAAAACAGCAATTTTTTTTTATTATGCTGCTACTAATTTCGAAAATTATTTTAAATAATTGGTTGCTACTGCCGAATGAATTGTGTAGTTTTTATTTACTGTCGCTTCTCTAATTTCAGCACTGCTCCGGTTAAACGAATTGCGTACATACATATGTATGTACATACCTTTATATGCTTGTGAATAGAATTTGTAGTATCGTTATTTATTGTACTTTTATTTTTCTTCATATTTTATATTTCCTTCTTCAACAAAGTTGACATTCATTTCATTGAGCCAATTTACACTGGCAAATTACGCTGGTATAACATGGCAAATTCGGTGAAGAGAATGGTTTTGGTTTGGCATAATTTTTCAACCAGCTACAAACGCGTTAGCAGCACAAAACTAATACATATACGAAAACACAGGTTCTGAGTTTCTTTCTTTTACAGAGCCTATTTTGTCTTCAGTTAGCCATCGTCGTGCTAACATGAACTTGAAAGAAGTCGGAGAGTGGTCGCGCCAACAAAGTTTAAAAGTAATAACTAATGGCTTGACCCAAAAACTCTGCTTTTCTTCTCTTTCTCTTATAGAAGTAATGCTACAGCTTATAAATTACAGACACTTGAAATTCCTCCTAAAATAATCCCCGCAAGTATGTTCCGAACTGTGTATGAAGAAAATTAACCCTGCAAATAATGTGACTAGTCCACACATGCATGTATAGTATAGTCCACATAGGAGTAGGACTAGTGCAAGACTAACTCATATGTATGGAGAAAACATGGTTTATTTAATATTACGATGTATTAGAGGTGGACCGTATAACCCATCGGACTAACCAAAAAACTACTCTATGTAAGCACTCCATGGAGGACCTCAGAGTAATTTATGAGATGCGTAATCGTAAATACGAAGAAAAGCACGAACACTTGTCGTATAAAAGCTATTGTTTTCAATAAAATGGCCCACGGCTGCATTACATAGGACCATGTTTTAACCAGTTAATTTCAGCTAAAATGGACCACGTGTCCAATATTATTTGCAGGGAAACTTCAAATGAATAAATAAAATACTAACACAAATAAAGCTACATAAACATTTTATGCAAGAAGAATTTGTCTACAGTGTTTTGGACAGAACAAAAATTGTGCGGCTTCAAAACAATGCCAGTGTAAATTGGCTCATTGATACCACGCAATTAAAGCCCGTATGACACTACATTTATTTTTCAGTAATTAATATAAAATTGATAGAAAGGGACAACAAAGCAAGAGAGAAACAAACACAATATCATATTTACATTTTTAATTGTTGCGTCCTTATTTTCAATAAAAAAAAACGCTAAAAAATAAGCTTAAAATCGCAGACATTGTTCATAAATCGCTAAGTTGTCAACATATAAAAGATTTTAAGTTGGAAACGTAAATTTAAGTTGAAACTTTTTAATTTTTTTTGACGGTACTCATTTTTTTTATCGATAACACTAGTGGACGATTTGAACTTTTTGCATTTATCTCAATATGGTTGTACTCTTCGGACCTAATTAATTTTCCCATTACAATATATTTGCGCTCTTCTCCAAAATTTGAACAATGCAGAAAAAATATAGTGTGTAGGGTCTTAAGCAAGGTATGGGAATTTTAATGTTATGCGAAGTATTATCTACTGAAGGTGTTTCATTTCTAAAAAATTTATCATAATAATCACATATCATGTGATTTGGCATAATTTTTTTCAGCTTGTCTCTCTATTTATTATTGTATAATTGTACTTTATTGTATTATGCCGAAACATTTGTTGTTTTGTAAACGTAATAATACAACACTTTTTTTAAAATCAGGTGAGCATTTAACACTTGCATTGTAACACTTGTGATACATTTTTTTCTTGGAAAAGAACACAACATAAAATTTATATGCGGTTTGAACTCCACATAAGTAATTCACTACACCATATATTATGCAGGCTGCAGACCATGCAACATGTTTATGCAACGCGTTTATCATTTATGTTGCATATTTTGACACAACCCCTGCAACCAATAAGTAAACCATAAACGCAACATCAATTCTGAATTGAATATCGCTGGACAAACACGGTTAAAAAAATACAACTTTATAGCTTGCTTCTTTCCACTGAAATGAATCAGTAAAAACACTAAACAACGATACAAACTTTGCAACCAACATCAGTGCAACTAGAGAATATCAAAATATTTTGAAACCTCGAATGCAATACGAATTGAAACGATACAGATGACTACAGACTATGCAACCAACAAGTAAACTTGCTGAGTTGAATAAACCTGTTGCATCGTCTGTAGCCTGCATAATATACAGTTTAAAAATTAATAGTGTGACAACACTATGTTAAATGTAATCAACAACTGACAACTCAATACAATACAAAGAGAACTCACATACCCCACATACGCAAAGCAAAACAACAAATAATTACATAGCCTACCAAACCCACATACACAGTAATACAACAATAGTAATTATTATCGCACAAATACAGATGTAAATTTAAATTAACGTATTTCTGGAATATTCTACACAAATGTCAAAGTTACTGGACAATAAATGAATGTTCTAACAGGCTCTAGTGGCAAATGGCTGGAGTATAAATAAGGCTGATTGTGAGCTATCGTTATGCAGTTGAGAAAAAATTTTTGAAGCGAAAGTTTAAATTAAGTGCCTGAAAGTAAACTACAGATTGTGATCATTATTAAGTAGCATTAAAGTAGCAGTGTGAAGAAATTATTAAGTAAAACGATAAATATAAACTTATCAAACTAAATTGTAAATTGTAGTAGTTTTAAAAGGTAAAACATAATAATTGGTTTTTTTATTTTGCAATCACGAATTCAAGTAAAGTACACTTTTTAAAAAGGCAGAGCGTAAAAATATTATCAATAGTCGTAACATCAAAACAATTTCTAAACTTAGTTTTTATTAAATTAAGCTCTGAAAAAATTCTTTCGACTGCAGGTGCACAATTTGGCAACGACATTAAATTTTGAACAAAATATACAAGGTCTTCACAAAAGTGTTTTAGTATTTCGACACTTTATTCTAAAATTCGGATTTATCAATGTCACTCTCTAGTTCCTTGTTGGAAAATCTCAGTAACAAAATAAGATAGACTCAAAAGTATTTTGATTTTTGCCAATATATTGTGCCACCTTCGACCTTGGCATATATATTGTTGATATTATTTGATATTGTACAATACTAAAAATTGCATTTAAACTTTATTGTCATTTACAGAAAAGTGCAATTTCAGCTAAAAGGAATAGAAAAAGATAACAATGCATACGTCTCCAATGCATCCATCGAAATGTTAAATGCCAAGTAAAATGTGTTCTTGCTTGTGCAGTAATATTAAATATCAATACATGGGGTATTCACTTAGCAAAGCACAATGTTAAATTATAAAAAAATTAATAAATTTTAAGAATTCATATTAAAGTTCCCATCTAAGAAAAAATCACATTGAATCCAACAATTTACTTCGTTAAATTTATAATTTGTTTTTTTTTTTTTGCCAGTTTCCTATAAATGCAATCGAAAATACATTTAATATGTTCATGCATATTAAAGACAAAATATAAAATAGAAATTATAATTTTTTTTATTAATGATTTATTTCATAATTATTCTAAAGAAGTTTTTGTTCGCATTGAATAGAACAGGAACTTTCGTCCTTGAATGCAAATTTAAATGAAACCAAACTAATCAATCTCCTGCATTTATAGATGTTTTAAATTAAACAAATTTATCAAGTTTTTTTTGTAAGTTTGCCCTTTCTTAAATTTCTTCACAACGATATTTCAAAGTACTCTCATCAACCATTCCCGTTGAAAGTATTGTTTTTTGATAATCTGGAGAATTTAACGCTTTCTACAAGCGTTTTTTTAATTTTAAAATAATACTATGAACTCAATAATTAAGGTCCTGAGGAAAATTTGGAAATAAAGATGTTGACTAAATGAAAATGATTGGTGATAATTATAGCAGCCTAAATAACAATATTACTGAAGCAGGTTCTTCTTTTCGTAACCTATACGCTGGTATAAATTGCCATTTGATGTGCGCTGAGGATCAAGTGAATATTAAAATTTTTTATTTCAGAAAGTACCAAACTTCCTAGATTTATACGCACGTGCAGCTTTGCTTTTGTTAGGCGAACTGCTTTTTGTGTGTCGTTTTAATTCCATTTATTTTTAACATCACCAACATTGAGAGTTTCGTTGCGTTGTTATTGTTTTTAATCCCCTGTAAAGAGTGAAGAAGTTCCATTTCCAATACCCGTCGCCTTCAAGCGGGTAATTCACTTCCATTAATGATTTACAGAATCAGTATTCTGGCTATTAAATTACGTCGGTGCTTTTCAGATGAATTTCCATAATAATACAATACCTTTTCCTAACCTTTAGTACTTTCAAATCTTGTATGTTTGCTGGGCTAAAGGATAACTATCATAAGGATTTCAAACTTTTTAATTGTTCTCTTCAAAGTATTTTTACAATATTTACAAAAATTTGCGACTTTTTACAGCGGTAATTTTCTAAGAACTGCAAGAAACTTTACCTCCCAAATGACTAAACTTTCTTTGATAATCTTTGTTTTTTAAAGTGACGACAAATTTCAATTACTGGGTTTATTGTATTGATAACTTTATTCCCTTAATATTTCAATATAATTTGGACGAATGTGGCAGCCACGCTTACCAATCCGCAACTCCACTCCTGACACACATTTCGCAGAAATTGCTATAGCGTATTTCGCCAGTTTTCAATTGTTTGTAGAGTACCGGCGTATACCATTGACTATTCTTAACTCCAAAGAAAATAACCCGATGGAGTTAAATAACATGATTTACTTAATCAAATCAATACCAAGTTGTGCTTCATCACATTAACCGTAATCAGAGATCCTATCGTAATATATAACATAAAGTGGATAGAAACCGCATTTGACGAGAACAGAAGGAAATTGACTGATGTGTGTCTTCACTGTAGTAATGACGATGCATCAGTGGTTATTTTCATACAATTATAGATTTTTCCACATTCGGTAAAATTGTCGATTAATGGAGTAATTATTATTTCCGTGAATATACTAATGTAAAATATAACAGAATAAATATTTACCTTAAACAATTTATTTTGATTTCTGCAAAAACATCAGGCAGTCACGTTTTTCTTATGCAAAAGCAAGTAAGCAAGTCAATTACTTTTATTTAATAATAATATCAATATTATTATATTGGAGGGTGGCGATGGCTGAAGTAGTCTGCACGTTGACTACACAACCAAAACAGACGTGGGTTCAACCCCAGTTTCAGACTAAAATTATATAAAGGAAACATCTCGCATTTTTCTGATGTGCATTAGTGTGTCTTTGTGTGACAGTTGTTGTCGAAAAGTTTCTGTGGCGAAGGCTTAGTCACTGGTCACTGAACACTACCGGCTTCAGATGATAGAAATTTACAATCATATCAGAACGCCCTCCTTCGTCGTTATTGTGTAGCACCGGCGAAGTAAAATAATAATAAAAATGGCTACTAAACCGAAGCTTCAACACTGCTATAAACAAAGAACGTGCAAAAAGCAGAGCTGTAAGATAATTAATTAAGCTTCACCTCCTGTCGTTTCTCTATATATACCTTTCCTATAGTTCCAACACAATGCATTGCATGTGTAGGGTTCATCTCCTGAGTGCTGGTCCCAAATAAAAAAAAATGTAGTGGTGCCGTTGGCTGAGTAGTTAAGCGCCCAGAAGATCTTCAAGACCTGGTCAGATCAAATATTTTTCTATTGTGTGAGTGTGGTCTCTATCCTTCTATCACTTCACCACCTGTCTCTTCTTTATGAATTAGGGTTTCCATGAGAGAAGTGTTGCTTCTGATGATGTTTGCTCGAATTTATAACGAATTACCGTAATTCTGCATCAAAATCTGTTGGATAAGTAAACCAGTTTCGGCTATTTGCCATTCTCCCTAGAAGAGATCACTGTATGTATGTGAAACTTAATAAATACCAATGTGAAGAAAATAGTTGGAAACCAAAGATAATTCTTTGTTTACACTATGAAATTTTTTTTTTCATATATTCTGATTTATCTTCTCACAGAAAAAACATTGGAAACTCTTCCACAATATATGTACATATATTGAAGCAAACGAAAATAATTAAATTTGGCAAACCCAGGCAAGAGCTCCTCAATCGCCCAACCAGTGTATTTTTAGCGAAAACACATTCATTAAATAATTCTCTTGCTCATATCTGAAATACAGTTTTATTTTCACAACTTCAAACAGCGTTGATGTGTAAATACACAAATTTAATTTTGCAATTACACAAAGTTTATTATACACATCGCTATATAACGTATTTCCTTATTCCCTGCGGCAATAATTCATTAACTAATTAACTCATTAAATATTGTTTAATTACCAATAAATTAAAACCGCTCACCTGAAAAGTGTTGCACAAGTGTTTGCAGTTTAATAAAAATCATTTTTCATTAATTATTGATGTTGTTGGTGGAAATCCACGTACATAAGTAACGAAAACTTTTTTGATTTTTATTGCAACAATTTTGTTCTACGAGAAAGGGTTAATTACTATTTTCGATTTTAAAAAACAAATATCAGTAAAAATCTTACATGGCACATAATTAATTACGATAATTTTTAAAATTTCAATCTATCAATTTATAATCTTCTTTGAACCATGGTTGAATTTAGAAGAATGCGTGTCCCAATATTAACGCAAGATTTGAATTTGCCATTATTTTTTCAACAGTATTGTAGACGTATAGAAAACTTAATTGGACAATTTGCGATTAAAAGTACAGAAAAGAGAATATTACACAATCGAATAAAGTCTTATTCAGTTCAAAAATCAATGAAAAACAAAAGGTGTCTACAATTGGGAATTTTGACACAGAACAATCAGGTATGTGAAGGAAATTGATCTACAATTTTTGGTAAAATTTTAAATTAATCGTCAAATGCCAGCAGGAAGAAATTTAGAAAATATAACATAAATATTGGACTATTCTTTGAACTTGCATAAAAATATTAAGAAAAATACTCAATATCGAGCGATTTCCATTACGTATGGCACTGAATATCGGAATGATAGGAATTCTATTGCCGGTTTACCGTGGATTACATGAAAACCCGAGAATGTTAGAAAAATCCAGGCAAATGCCTGGAGTAAGTATTCTTTTTATTTGAGGTATATCATCAATAAATTGATATATATTTTCGTTTTTATTTAATTTCAACTTAATCAACTTTAATGGGAACAATAGTAAAATATTTTACATTTAATTTTTTAATAATAAATAAGTACAAAACAATATTTTGCATGAAGTAGTTCGTCTGTCCATCTCACGGCCGCTTTAGTTATTCAAAAATGTTTGTTTTCAACAAAGCAAAAAATATCACTAACCGTCTGTTATCTCAAAATATTCTTCCGATTACGAGTTAGTATGTAAAAACGAAAAATTTAGTAAAAATACCATGTTTTAAAAGCGATTTGGGTAGTGTGACCTTTACAAATTATTTGAATTTATATTTTATTTTTTTTAATTCAAATTATTTGCCAGAAGGTAGATTAAATTTTATTTATATTATCTTCAATGTCATCTGAACCAACAAATAGTGCCGAAAACTCACTTCTAAAATTACTTAGTTTACTCCACCCTGCGACCGGGCCGACTGTAAATTTTCTCATTTATAATTTGGCAGTTATAACGACCCCACTTTCGAATTACTCGCCATCCCATGCTTGGATCCTTGGTAGAGTAATATCACTGCTGAAAAAAGGAAATATTTATGTACATATATTATCAAGAATTATATACACTAGACCGTACCTAAAAAAAGAGAATCTCCATAATGCAATACAAAAGCAAAGCTGTAAGCGAGTAAAGGTTTATCTTCTGTCATTTCTCCTACTATCCCTTTAGGGGTCAACTCCTGAGTGCTGGTCCAAGATAAAAAAAATATACATATATTAAAATCTATTTATTTATGCATATTATTTTAAAAAAATCTTATATTAAATTAAATACAATTAAAATTTAATTGAAATATAAATCAGTATATAAATTGCCATCAGTATATAGTTCTGAATATTATACGTTATGTTAGATCTATGTACGTAACATACCAACGTGTGAACATAAAAATTATAAATCTTTTGTAAAACGTAGTTATTGACTGTATTAAATAATGACATATATTCCTTGTAACAAGTACATATAATAGGTGTGTTTTTTTACTCTAAATTGGGCACACACGGGAACTATATATATACATATTTATATATACTTATATATATTTATATATATTAATTTATATAAATAATATACTTGTTACTTGTTTTTACAGCAGTGTTGTTGCGTCTCTGATGTCAAGCAGACGTATTAAATTGTGAAGCTGTTTTTAGTAGTAATTTTTACTTCGCCGGGGCTACACAATACCAACGAAGGAGGGCGTGCTGATGTGCCTGTGGATTGGATACATCTGAAGCCGTTACTGTTCAGTGACTATGCCTTCGCCACTGAAACTTTGCGACAACAACTGACACAGACACACAAATACACATCAGAAGAAATGCGAGATGTTTTTATGATTATAAAACTGGGGTTGAACCCACGAAAATTTTTCGTTTTGTAGTCAACGTGCATACTACTTCGAACATCGCCACCATTAGAGTTGGTAAATTTTTTTTGTAATTAGGCGTATAGCAAAAACGTAATCTGCAAAAAATTCTACGAAAATTTGCCTGAGAAACTATGGGTCTAAAATCAAAAAGTACTCAAGATACAGGTCTCATTTAGGTTTCAAATGATAGGTATTTATACCCTCTTCAAAATGGCATTACACTTTTGTTTTTAATAAAGATTTAAATAAAGGTTAAAGCTTAAGTTTTGGAAAGCTATATCTCAAAAAGCGCTATTTTAAAAATTTTGATTGCTGAGTTTGAATATGACCTTGGACCTTGTCTATCGCTTTTAGTTTTTGAGATGTATGTATATTTGAAAATTGCGTAAATCGAATAACAGTGCCTTTTGCACATTTAGGTGGAAATATCTCAAAAACTTAAAGCAATAGTGTGCCTTTTCTGCAAAATACTGTTTTATGTTAAAAATACAAAATTTTTCAATAATGCCGGGCTTAATTCTGCTTCAACTTTTTACGCAATATTTTAAAGACCTTTATTTACCTTGAAACTTAAGTTTGTAATGTTATTGAACAATCAGTAAGAACAAGAAAAAGCTGTTGCTAAACACGAGGCGACTCTGTCCGAAATGCCGAATATATCACACATCATAGCAAAATTAATTGTGTCGTATCTCTTAGCTCCCCTTTTGCGCAAAATCAGCTCTCTTGTAGCTGGCTTAGCAAATTCGATTTCAGAAGCGACGTTCATTTGTGTAAGGTCGAACCTATACGGAGGATCTAAGCTAGGTGGGGGTTCGCTGGACTGTTGGTCTACTATATTTAACACGCATTCAGGAATTGTATTGTTTCTGCTGGTGTGTAGTTCAATCTTGAATGCTTTAAGAGAACCAGGAATTAATCCACAGGAGCAAGGCATTGTTTTTTTGCAATTACATTTACCGATATAAAATACTACATCATTCAACGATTTCTCAAATTCTAAAAATGTATTCCCTCTTGATATGTTTGTTACCGCTTTATGGTATTTGTTGGTTACATTTCGTATTTAGTTTTTTTTAAAATGCTTTTTCTATCAATTTGTTTGCAATAATCGGAGAAAATATGAGTGTTGTTTTTTTGATTTTTCTTTTTCGCGATCACTTAAGAAAAAATAATAATTTAAAACATCACGATAACTTGGCAAATTTAATTCACTAAATTCACTTGGCATACCAATGATACTAGCGTTCTGATTATTCTGAAAAGTGCCTAAATCAATCAAAACAAATGTTTAACACCACGTTTTTAAAAAAAGCATTAACGGTAAATTTCTACAATGACTAGAACTATTAATAATATTGAAATCCAATTACTCTTTGTTGATAACTTTCATAGCTGGCTACTAAATTATACTTTTTAAAAGAGAAGAGCGGAGGAAAAATAAAATCATTCTCTTTTTAAAGCTTCGTAATTCGTATAAAAATTAAAACATAATATCGATGCAAGACCAATGTGCCATATTTCTGGAGTAATACTTAGTGAAAATATAATAATTTATTTGCAATCAAATAAGGTTTAGGAAAAATGAGATAAATAGATCCAAAAAGAGAAACTATATTTGTGTTTTGTAGTGATATACCAGAAGTAGCTAGTTTTTTATATTTCATAATCAAACTTTTAATAAAACACGGGATAGTAATCAAAACTTTAACAAAATGAAAGCAGATTCTTAAAGATCAAAAAATTTGCTTTAAAACAAATTATTAGTATATTATGTTCGGATTAAGTGTTAACATGTTGTTTTCCATTAAATCTTTCCACTTTTTTAAAAATACCTTAAAGTAAAATCTTCATGTCTCTCGGCGGGAGCTAGGCTGTCATTTTAGACGCAAGCTTTCTTTGGGTGATTTTCTTAGAATTTAGTGTAGATTTCGATTTTGCTATACGCCTGTCACGTTTTTTCTCACCCGAACAAATGGACCCATATAATATATATATATATATATACATATATATATATGTATATACCAAACAAATAAGATTTAAACCAGCTTAGGTAGTTACCATCATTTATCTATGCCTAATTAATATAAAATTAAGAATAAAAAAGTTCGTGCATGCTCATAGCATTTGCTGCTGCTTTAGGAGTTCTTCCTGTTTTCGAAACAATCGTCCAATTTGCCTTGCGTCACCATCACTCAGAGTTCTTGGACGACCTTCAGAGTCGTTGTTTATATTTTTTTTGTGGTTAACAGTACTGTCGGCTGACAAACGCCAACTTCTCCAGGAATTTTTCCAGAAGTTCCTTTTTCAGCTAGAACGACTATGCTTTTCTTTTTGAAATGTTTTTTAGTTGAAATGTTCTTCACTTTAAAATGTTACACAAATGCAAACAAAAATATGTTATTTATTATTTTAAGTTTTAATGCTCTGCGATTGTGTTATAAAAATTTATAAATATTTTCCACCGTTTTTTACTTACCAAAATTTCGCTGTTAAGTTTTATTATAAAAATATTTAAGTATTTATCACGTCTAGTTGCATTTTTCATTTTGCCATACTCATTCATATTCTTATTCATAAAAATTGCATAAACTGCATAAACTAATACTCACTCAATTACGAGTGAAAAACGTATGTATGTATAAACCCTGTAATTATAATTATTGCGTTTTCTTCTCTATAAAATGTTAACAATGTAGTGGTTTCACTAATTCACAAAATATAATTTTATTAAATCTTGCTATCGAAAATGCAATTAGAATCATGTCTGATGAACATCAAAGTTTATTGTTACATAAGACTAGCTAGCAAAGGTGCACTTAGATGACGTTTGCAGATTTCACCTTTATATAGTATAAGTCAGTAATGCAAGCAATGGAACTGTGCAGATTTTTACAATGTCACATGTCGCAAAATGTGCGAAAATAGTAAGCGATGGCAATACAATATGCAAGTAATTTGATTCTACATTTATATTTTCAACATTGGGCGACAACGGGACGTAAGTTTGCCGTTTTTCATAAAATTTCCATTTTCAAAATTGCTTTGAGATTTATTTTCTCAATAATTTCATAATAATTTTGTAAACTAAAATAATGTGCATAGTTAATTTTTGCAAAATCTACAAAATTTTTGTTCGCTTTGTTTTCAAGGGGCAGAACTGCAGCATTACTGTCAAGTATTTTGATGTTTTTCAATTTACGCCGTTTTAACATTTCTTTATAACTGGTCTTAAAAGGTAACCTGAATCAGGTCTATACTGCATTTATATTATACTGCCCCGTTAACATCCCCATGACTAAGGGAAGCTCATTTGTAGGAATAACTTCAAGTCAAACTAGGAGGTTGTGTGGCTCTGAAAAATATTCGTATTTTCTGCACTACCAATATACATCATTTCGTGATTCGTATTCCAGTCGGGCTCCAGCGTTAACAGTTTGTAGATTAAAATGCCCCGCCATCTAGTTCAGGAACGCCAAACGTAACAAACTGTATGCCATATAAACGCCCATTAAACATTTCATAGCAGAACAACTGTCGGTGAATACCATCCACAGCTCAGCTTGCAATACGCTGCACTGAAATTTATCTTTTACTGAAAGCTATTAATAAAAATAACATCTCCCTCCTATGGGTTTATGAAGGCCAATATTTTATTATTATTGTTCACAAAGAAGTTTCTAGTATCTGATGTCTACATACATATCTAATCTTAAGAAAATCCAATTTCTATTCCAAGAGGGTGCTGATGGCGAGTAGTTAGCGTGTTGGCTCTGAAACCAGACGGACCCGGTTTCGATTCCCAGGCGGTTTCGATGCGTCAAAAATAACATCAGAGACGCCGCAACTTTGCTTTATAATTAACACGCAACTTGTGAGTTGTAAGTAAGCCACTTTCACCACCTGTCTATTCTCTATACTATCCCCCTCTCTATCTAGTTCTAGTGCAATGCATTGCATATTGTAAGACTCAATTATCAGCCAATTCCTATGGGTTATTGGAAGTATTATATCATACGGGATTTGTATGGACTTGCCTTACGGCGTGGACCATATTGGCACGCTATGAGGAACGGAGAACTTGCGGGTTAGTAGTGTTCAGTAAGGATTCAATTACGGGTGCGCTGTTAACGGGGCACTGCGCTTTGAGAATGGTTGTCACTTGCTGCTATTGCAGCAGCTGTAATTATCCTGAAGAGAAGGACCTTCTTCACCTCCTTTGTTAATGTCCTGCTCTGGATGATAATTCCTATACCTTGCATGTTTTGGATGAACTCTGCTCAGATTTCTAAGGAAATCTGGATGTTTTTGTCAGGCAGTTCTGCTCTGGTCTCGACGCTCCCTTTGGTGATGTTAAGAATACCTCGTGTTCCGTAGGGACCGAAAAGCGTGCAGTAGGTAAAGAGTTTTAAACGAATATTATATACAGCACTTTCCTGGCTGGGAGCAATTCTCGCTGTTAAACTACTCTTGGATTTTCCGTAGCCCTTGCCAATTAATGAACCAATACAATTGGAAATGGGCTTCGTCGCTTATAATTAAATTATGAATAAAATCATGATTTCTTCTGAAATAAAGTCCAACGATTTTGGCACCTTGTTCAATTATGTACTGCTCCATTTCAAATTCCCCATGTATTCTTTACAAAATACTGAAAACAAAAAAAAATTATAATAAAAAAGTTATAAGGACTCCAAACACCTTCACTCTTTTTGCCCACGCTGTACTTTTGCAAAAAAGTTGTTATCAAAAAGTTAGCAGTAAAGTTAACTCATATCGAAGTTTAATTCTAACTAACCTGACTGGCCGAATTTTTTTTTACTTATTCTATATAAAATGCATAAGAGCCACTCCAATCGACTTCAAGAGCCGCGTTTTGGCCACTTCTGATCTATACGATAAATATTGTATTATGTATGTTTGTCATCTTATTGACAAAAGTTTAGCAGTTTGTTGAGTGTGTTGTTTATAAACTTTGTGTTAACTTCATCCCATTATTTGTTATTATGAATAACTGTAAGACTGTAAAATTAGTTTGACTAACCGCAAGTTCCCAGTCAACCTTTATGTTTTCAAAACCGCTGACAAACTACATTTTTTTCTTCGTTCAATTCATTTTAATAATTTTAACAGAAGTTGAGTTGTTTATGGAAACATAATTCACTATTGCAATTAATTGTGGGTTTTTGTAATGAAGCATGATGATGTATAATTTACAAAACTATTAAAACATAGAAAAAGAGTCTTGTGCTAAAAAAAACTGACTGAAGACTTAACAAATGCAAACATTTTTTTCCTTTTTCATTACGTATTGAGGAATTTTTTTTGTTTATTTTATGTTTAATTTATATATTTAGTAAATAAATAATTTAGAGATAACGACATGCACGATTTTACGAAATTGTTATCAATAATTTTAAACGTTGTTTTCTTTTAAAGTTTTTAATTTTGAAAGCTTCCGGAATAAACCTAAACTGCTCCCCGCAACTGATTCATGGAGCCGTCAGAGGCTGTTAGTTTTTGTGGCGTAAATATATTTTATTAGAAGAGTACAGAGTTATTGATCCATAAATTGTTGAAATTATTAGTTTTATTTATACCTACGATACCGGGAGTTTACCAGAAGATCGTGGGTGTAAACCTCTTCAGCTCTACAATTGCCCTAATATGTAAAGGGTGGTTAAATTTCAAGGGCCGATGTTGATTTTGAATAAAACACAAACTATTTAGGAAATTATTGTAATTTTATTTTATTATGATATATTGGTATTACTCAATTATGTATGGAAGAAAATATCGGTCAAATGGGCGCCGCGACCACGGCGGCACACCTCCATCCGATGGTCCAAATTTTCGATGACCCTGAGGCATAATGGAGGTTCTATGCCGTTAATGTGCCGAATTATCTCATCCTTTAGCTCTTGAATTGTTGCTGGCTTATCGACGTACACCTTTTCTTTCAAATAACCCCAAAGAAAAAAGTCCAACGGTGTCAAATCACATGATCTTGGCGGCCAATTGACATCGCCATTACGTGAGATAACACGGCCATTGAATTTGTTGCGCAAAAGAGCCATTGTTTCGTTAGCTGTGTGGCAAGTGGCACCGTCCTGCTGAAACCACATATCGTCCACATCCATATCTTCCAATTCGGGCCATAAAAAGTTCGTTATCATCTCACGATAGCGAACACCATTCACAGTAACTGCCTGACCGGCCTCATTTTGGAAAAAATACGGCCCGATGATGCCGCCAGCCCATAAACCGCACCAAACAGTCACTCTTTGTGGGTGCATTGGTTTTTCGACAATCACTCTTGGATTCTCATTCGCCCAAATGCGGCAATTCTGTTTATTGACGAATCCACTGAGGTGAAAATGTGCCTCATCACTGAATTTTTATCAATTTTTATGGATGTATGCATGTGTGTAGATTTGTAATTGTACAAGGTCAATTAATTGTATTAGGTCTGTTCCAGGTGCATAACAAAATTGCCCGAACTCGCACAAATTTATTTTATTTATATATGATTCTAATTTTATAATTGTGCTTTTCCCGACAAAATATGTGAATGTATTATTACATACTTTATGGTATTCTCATATAGTATTTTTTTATATAAAAGCAAACTCAAAAATTGAGGGGAAATCATATCCATATAGTACTATTTCGCTAGTGCTTACTTAGCTCATCAGTGGATTTTTCCCAATTTTTTACTACAAATTGAAGATTCTTATGTTCAAAATTCAACTAAGCAATCGAGAATTGAACTTGAATACCGAACAAAAAACCAAAAATTTGTAAACACAAACAAAACAATCCATTAATTTTCCTTTTTTTTATAACACCTACATATTTCTATTTTTAGATTTTTCTTCTCATCTATATATATCTATATATATATATATATATATATATATATATATATGCTTTCCACCTCAGTTGTTGAGTTTGTTATTAGAAAAAAATTTATTATGAGAATATTATAAAGAATGTAATCATACATTTCACGTATTTTTTTTTTCGGGAAAAGCACAATTTTAAAATTAGAATCATATATAAAGAGATATTCTATTTTATTTATATATAACAATAACCAACCGAGCTCATAGGGCCATATATAGTTGGTGGACTACAAGTGTAACATAAGAATAATTAAAGAAGAATTAAAAAAATATTTGGGATCGGTCATACATTTGACACCTCTACGAGCAACCACGGCGAAGTTAGATCGAGGCAACCCAGTTTAATGAAAATTTTTCTTTCTTTCTTTCGGTCTCGCATTTTATCCCGCTAAGGGTGACTTCGCGGTAGTTATGGAACATGTTGTTAATTTTTTCAGCGTTTCCTTCAACTTTACTTTTGATGAGCGGCCATTTACCCCTGCCCTATGTCCCATATTTTTTGCATCATTCATTTGTTTTACCAAACTTCACAAAACAAGACGTTGTAGCATTTCGAAATCTTGTTGATAAGAATCTCCCTATATCACTATGTCAATGTACACACGAGGAACACAATATAATAAATAAACAAAAAATTTTAATTTAACAGGTTTTTATATCACAATCTTTATTTAATTACTCTAAACGGAATTGCCTTAATTCAATTCTAAATTCTGCGATAGAAATGTCATAATATACACATTTTAGATTTAGATATGAATACGTAATGAGATTACGTATTTAAATTTTAGTCAGATATTAAATTTTAACATAATTTATGCCTTTAATTTAATAATTTAAAAATAATTCTAATTTAATTACCAAGAAAATGTCGCCGACATTTATATACATTACGAGTATGTATGTATGTGCCACTTAGAATTATAAATTTATTTCACTATTGCCGTTGATTTGAATTTTTTAATTTTTATAAAATCAAAATATCTTCAATAATTGTGAATTTATGTGTTCTTGAAAAGGTGAACGTACGTATTTATTAGTTTCTAGAAAACTCTCCAATAAAATTAACCAATAACTTATTTTGAATTAATTTTTTAGCCATGTTCTTTCAATCTCTTGACAAGCATGAAACAAGTTTATATCAGCTACATATACTGATTTTTTTCTGTTTTGCTTTTTAACATAGTTTTCAGCAATTGTAAGATAATGTGTACCGACTCAAACACATTAATTGTTGCTCAATTTATTTTTATCACCCTTCTCTCTCTCACAGAAATCTGCATCTGCATAGATAGTAGGAGAAATGATAGGAGGTGAAGCTTCACAATCTTACAACACTGCTTTTTGCACGTTATTTGTTTTTACAGCAGTGTTGTAGCGTCTCTGATGTCAAGGATACCTATAAAATTTTGAAGCTTCGTTTTTAGTAGCAATTTTTAGTAATTATTTTACTTCGCCTGTAGCACAAGTACCGACGAAGGAGGGCGTTCTGATGTGCCTCTGGATTGGATACAGCTGAAGCCGTCACTGTTCAGTGACCACTGACTATGCCATCGCCACTGAAACCTTCAGACAACAACTGACACAAAGACACAGAAATACACAAATGCACATCAGAAAAAACGCGAGATGTCTTTATGAGTCTGAAACTGCGGTTGAACACAGAAAAATTTTTTTTTTGTAATCAGCGTGCAGACTACTTCGACCATCGCCACCCTCAACTAACGGTTCTATAAATCTAAAAAAAGAAATTGATATGTGTGAACTCGAGTGAAAACCGATTAATTTTCGAATCGAATTACTTAGAAACATATCAGAGCGATTTACTTCTCGGCAAACGCTTAGCAATATATGGTAATTACCACGCAACATATTTTTAGTTGTGTACTACAGATGGAATGCATTTGGAGCTAGTCAAGTAATGATATACCGATTAGCTGGTACTAAAGCAGTTATTTTAGAAAATGGCAAAGAGTGGGAACTAAACTCAAAGAATATTTAATTAGGATAAGTGACTCTCAAATCCAAATATGCTACCTTCCGCGCTCGGCTGCTGCTGAAGTAATAAATTGATAAATGGCCTAATTCTTGCACAAAGTTGCGTGTTTTATTGAGAATTTCTAAAGCAGACTTGCTGCGTGTTTAATGTTGTTGGCGTAATAATTTTTAAGCTAGAGGACACCTATTTCATTTATTATTTTATTTCGCCGACGTTTTATTACTCAAATACCGGCGAATAAGTCAACAAATTATTGTTGAGGTATTCGCGGCGCACAATCAGCTAGCGCAACTAGTGAATGAACCAAGACATATTCCGTGTGTTGACGGATAAGTATGAAGTGAATATTAGCGCACCCTTCGGAATTTCGGATCACTGTACCATTTCTGCCTCCTTTTCGATTGCGAAACTTTGTAACGTTTCACAGTCAGCTACGAAACGTTTAAAATACATTTTCGAAAAGGCGCGCTGGGCTGAGCTCAACGATTTCTTTCGGCATTTGAATTGGAAGCTCTGCTTCCTTGCAAATGTAACGCCGATCCCAAAAAAGGGTGAGGCAAGCAAACCTGAAAATTACCGCCCAATCGCAATCTGTTCCGCGATTTCCAAAGTGATGGAAAGTATAGTATAGAACTTTCACCTAATAAAATATTTAGAGTCCAACAATTTACTGAACGGCCGTCAATACGGCTTCCGTCGAGGACGGTCTACGGGCGACTTATTAGCCTTCCTCTCGGAAAAATGGTGCAGTTATATTCACCATTTTGGCAAATAGATAGAGTGTGGCATGGAGCACTTCTGTCCAAACTTATTGCTTTTGGTGTCGGTGATATCATCTCTCGATTTATATCGAGTTTTTTCAGGGATCGCGTTATAAGAGTTGTTATAGACGGGATCTCATTTAACGAGCACAATATAAACTCAGGGGTAACGCAAGGCTCCACTCTTCCTCCTGCCCTATTTCTAGTCTTTCTTAATGACCTCCTATGTCAAACTTCCAACCCTGTCCACTCTTTCGCAGATGGCAGCAACCTTTCTCACTCATATTTAGTCGTAGGCCAACATCGACTATGATCATTTCGCTGAGGTATGAGTGATTCATTGAATTGTGATCTTACGAAAATATCGCAAATGGGTTAAGCGAATAGGGTCGATTTCAACGCTCAAAAGACCCAATGCAGCATGCTTACACATCGACGCATGCCCGATGACGCTGTGTCATGTGTAATTATGGGCGTTATAAACATCGAAGATCAGAAGCTCTTGAGTTCTTGGCATGAAAATTCAGTGCGATGTTCGATGGACTGAGCACATTTTCAGGTCTTAAAAGAAGCATTCAAGTGCATCGGGTTTTTAAGACGCTGCAAGACATACTTCACCCCATCTGATCTCCTCACTATTTATACCGCCTACATCCGACCGAAAATAGAATACAACTCTCATGTATGGGCCGGTGCTTCAAAGACGACTTTGAAGTTACTCGACCGTGTACAAGAAAGAGCGAAGAAACTCATAGGAGAGAGTAGGGTAGCCAACTCTATTGACTCTCTTGAGCATTGTTGCAACGTGGGGAGCGTTTCGTTGTTCTATCGTTACTATAATGGGATGTGTTCTAATGAAATCAGGGAACTTGTTTCCGAAAACCGGTCATTCGCGAGCACGGCGCGATCATCATTAAGAGCGCATCCATTTGTGGTAGATTTGGCAGTGACTCGTACTACGCATTGCAGAGAAAACTCGTTTCTTGGCCAAAAAGCACGTATGTGGAATGGACTACCCGCGGAGTTCTTTCCTGTCACTAAACACTACTCACTGTCAATATACACTATTCCCTCTACCCTTTCTCCTAGTTACGGCACTGCATGTGTAGGTCCAAAAAAAAAAAAAGGGAAATCGGAAAAATTGTTGGCCTGACGGGGGATTGAGAACACGATTTTCTGATACAGCATTTTTCATTACTATGGCATTATTCTTTTTCCTTTCGCTATATGGCTGTTTCGGCTACCAAATAAAATAACTCCATGCAATAAAAATTTTAGAAAAACTGAAAATGTGAATTTATAATGTCAAAAAATCGAACTAAATTATGATATCCTATGAATGATATTGTATTGTATTTGTGTTCGCAAAAAAAATGGAAAAATACCGGAATTTCGGGATTAAACATTTTAAAATAAACAAATTCCGGGGATTGAAAAAATACACTTGTTTGGTATCCCTATTGCGCATATGTGATTTGTACTGGGGTCATATGCCAATTCATTAATTTACTTTATTTAATAAAATTTTTCAACTGACTGATTGTCCGCATTTAATTTTTTTAACTGCATAATTTTTTACCATTTTTTATTTTCAGATTTTATTTTTTGAATATAAAAATCAAGTTCAATGAACTGTACACATTTTCAACATAAACAATTAAAATCCGTTGTTGGTAACAGAAATCCGTTATATTTTTAATTTATTGTAGAAAAAAAAAAGAATTTTAACTGCAATAAAATGTAGAAATTTACATACAAATGTTCATAACACACACTTGTTAAAACAATACCTTCGCATTAATTACCGAATCATCATTTGCAATACTTACATATGTATGTATGTACTTATGTATGTACACGGTGGGCTAAAAGTAATCACCCGGTGCATAAGTAATCACCCGATGTCTTTTTGCTGTAATTTTATTTAATAAAAACCTTTGGATCTGCATGTATGGTCATCAAGTCTGGCGGCGGTCACTTAGCCCATATCATAAGCAGTGCCAAAATTTGTCTTAAAAAAAATTACAGCAAAAGAACATCGGGTGATTAATTATGCCCCGGGTGATTACTTTTGGCCCACCCTGTATTTCTTGAAATTAACACGAGTTAACATATTGCAACCCAATCCACAATTTACAAAATTTTAAGTTCTTTGAAAGCTACCTTTTAGTTTATTGTAGTAAAAATAAAAAATACATAAATTATAGAAAAAGACCATATGAGATTTAAATTTTCTAGCGATTTTGTTTTTTTTACGCTGATGTACATACATATGGATTGAACGAACTATAAATTCTCTGTGTTTAAAAAAAGGTGGACAAACTAATTAATAATTTTCGCATATGAAATTACAAATAAAAGCTACGATTGTGTTTTTAATTTTAATAGGACTCGTGTTATCAACATTTTAATTTATGCACATACATACATATGTATGTATATATTGAACCAGTGTCAAAGTGAATTCGGATTATCTTCTTCTTCTTCTTATATATAAAATCCTCGTATCACAGTGTTTGTAACAAAACTCGTCCGAAACGGCTGGACCGATTCTTCTGAAATTTTTGTGTCAAATGTACAGATAGATACGATAATGGGACGTAAATTTATTCAACAGGTAGCGCTGTAGACGACGGTACACTTCCACTATATTTAGAGAGTTAAAATTTAGTATGAAAACGGGCAATTTTTATCAGCGGGCGAGGGACAAGAGTACCCCTTTTTGGCATCATGCACTTCCATCATATCTACAGAGCTAAAATTAGGTATACGGATAGGCACTCTAAATTTCCGCATCTCCAAAATTAACTAACCGATTTCAATGAAATTTATAACATAGATAGGTCTACGTCTAGAAGGACACAAAAGCCATACACTTTTTTTTTAAATAAAACTATTATTTTTTTTTTCTATCTTGGACCAGAACTCAGGGGATGATCCCTACATTATAACAGCTACAGCAACGCGTGGCCTGGTCAGCTAGGTTATTTACACAATTTATATTTGCTATTTAAGCCAGTCTTTATGCAGCATTTAGTTCGTGCCAACTAATCAGTACCCAGCAAAAAAAAAATAAATGTGTTCACTATGAATTGGTGCTTTGTGCACAATTAATTGCGTAAAATAAATTCTCAAGAACCAGCAACTGCAGAGTTCTGCATGAATTAAGATCTCTAACCTTCTTATCACTTCACCACCTGTTCCGGTGTAATGCATTGCATACGTAGGACCACTAGCCCATGAAAAAATTTTACTTTTAAATCTGTGCTTCACTTCCATTTTGCTCGGAAGGGCTTTAGTCAGCCAACAACACCCACATTTTAATTCTACTTTTTAATTGTTAATTTTCTGCTGATGAGTTGGCATCATTAATTAATCTACCCAGCAAAAAAAGACATGCAAAAGAAATAGTTAATGAATGTGTTCTATTGCAAATAAACTGGTTCAACTGAAGCTGAAGAATGCATGATTTTAACACAGGAGTGCCAGTGGCGAGCATGTGTTCACATTTAACAAAACAGCTCTTCATACAAATGAGTGCGTATAACCAATGTTCTCTTATTTGATTACTTTTGAGCATGGGTTCGCGGAATTCATATATTTGTGTGTTTGAATGTGTTATTGATGATTTCCCGAAACACATTTAAAAATTTATTTAAATTATAATTGCAACTGCGCAATTGTTCATATGAATTAATCGGCAGACTTGAATGCGTATTCCATGAATTTAAAAGGGTTAATCATGTTAATATTTAATATGGCATTAAAAAAAATTTTTTTTTTTACGAAGGTAGGGGTCGCCTTTTTAAACTTTTTTTTTATGTCTTTCATATTTCAAGTCTATCAATGTTTTTGTCTCCAGAAGCCCAATATTTCTAACCCCATATCCGTTCTGCTTTTAATCCACCAGATATCTGTTCCTACACCCTAATGTCAGAAAATGAAAGCTCGCAAAAAACCAATACACTTTTGCAAAGAAAGTAATTCGGAAATTCCAACACAAACCTTTTTTAATTTAATTATACTAAAAGAGTTAAGAAAGTACGCTAAAATAATATGTTGGAAATTTTAATCAATGATATTCCGATGTGATTCAAGTTCGTTTCGGGGACTCTCTAGCTTAAAAAAAATATGGCCCATGCATTGCTCATTGGACCACCTTGGAAGATTCATGTACTACATGAACACAACGCTCGGTATTTTGTGAATGGAATGTGTAACCTGTGAAAAATAATTTCCTTAGCAAAATAAAGTAATGCAATGCTTCCAGGTGGTCTTTGGTTCAATTGATCATAGCAACGTAAGAGTCTCTCTCGAAGTTTATGAAATTAGCAACTTGTGGACCGATCATTTGAAGAATGCATTGTGGCACTTCATAGCGGGCGGATAAAATCTTAGTAAAGCCATCTGAACGTTCTAGAGGATCATGGTCTGTTATCATTGATTAAAAAATATTTTGTGGATGGGAAAAGTAAGCATTCATTTCGATGAACGAGGGGAGTGGCCGTTGAACGTAAATAGTCCATAAAATACGTTAATTTAAGGGGTGTACGGAGCACTTTTTTTGCCTGTAAGGTGGTACGGTCTAATGTACATATTTATACAGGATTAATTTAAATTTAAAGTGAATTAGTTTAAAGCAATGGTACCCACAAAGAGATAGTTGAATGTAAGGGCGATGGCTAAAGTAGTCTGCACGTTGACTACAAAACCAAAAAAGACTTGGGTTCAACCCCAGTTTCAGTCATAAAAATATCTCGGATTATTTCTGATATGCATTAGTGGGTCTTTGTGTCAGTTGTTAATCGTTGGTTTCAGTGGCGAAGGCATAGTCAGTGGTCACTGAAATAATTTTTAGTAAAATTCTTCTGTTCCAAAATTCGCACATAATTATTTTTTTCTCTGATATACATACATATGTATGTATACCATATGTGTACTTAGCCATCTACATATGTTTATGTGAGTTTCTCAACTATCATCTATCTCTTAATTTCACTTCTTCGCTATTAAAGAAAAATAACTACCCCTACTCTAATAATATAAGGAAGCATTAACTGCTCAAGTATCGAACCGATTTAATGAAATTTAGACGGTGCATTACAATATACATATATTGTATACGAGTATACTAAGAGGTAAGTTATCGCTTCACAGAAGATAAATATATTGAAATTGTAGTTGTGGTGATGCAAACCCTTTCTAGTAATTCCACAAAGTTCTTATATAAAAAGCAATGTACAAAACACAATGTACATGTATGACTTTTATTGATGACAAATTCTTTTAAACTATATATAAAATTTTTCTACAAAGTGACACAACATAAAAAATATTTCAAAGCCAACTATGTGAATATACATGTTGAATAAGCAAAGTGTTAATGCTCAAATTATATTTCCAACACTCCTCCTCAACATATATATTTTACAAACTGATTTTATGTTTTTAAATTTAACAAAGTAACAAATTTATTATGTTTTAATTTAGACAAATTTTTAGTAAATATATCCGCAATCATATCTTCCGTAGGACAGTATTCCAAATAGATTTCCTTATTATTTACTACTTCTCTAATGTGATGATACTTTATATCTATATGTTTGCTGCGATTATGAAATACTGGATTTGTTGCTAATTTTAAAGCTCCTTGATTATCGACGTTCAATTTAATACTTTCTTCATTTATGAAACCAAGTTCTTGTAGTAATCTTCTTAAGTATACTGCTTCCTTTGCTGCATTTGATATAGACATATATTCAGCTTCTGTACTGCTTAATGCTGTTGTGGATTGTTTTTTCGACTCCCAAGATATTGCACAATTTCCAAGATAAAATATGTATCCATTATGTGACTTTCTGTCAGTTTTACATCCACCCCAGTCTGCATCAGCATAACCGATTAACTCTTGATTACTTTTGCAAAATTTTAATTTAAGATTTTGAGTTCCTTTCAAATATCTAAGAACTTGTTTTGCCGCTTTAAAATGTTCTACATGTGGATTAGTATTTCTTTGTGCTAATTTATTTACAGAATATAATATATCTGGCCTTGTCGTTAAAGATAAATATAATAAAGAGCCAATAAGTGATTGATATAATGTGCTATCAACCTCTTCACATTTTTCATTGCATTTTGTTTGAAAATTTGGTTCTAGTGGAACTGATGATGTTTTACAATTTTCCATATTGTATTGTTGTAACAAATCTTTAATATAATTTTCCTGACAGATATTTATATCTCCAGTTTCACCGTTACGTTCAACTTTCATCCCCAAAAAATGTTCCAATAAACCTTTATCTGATACTTCAAATTTCTTACTAATTTGAGACTTGAATTTTAATATTTCTGCTTTATTTTTACATCCAACTATTATATCGTCGACGTAAACTGCGACTACAATCAATTCTTTGTCTTGTATTTTTTTATATAAACACGGTTCATTTTTGCAACTTTCAAATCCCATCTTACATAAAACTTCATTTAATTTAAAATTCCATGCTCTCCCGGATTGCTTAAGACCATAAAGAGATTTGTGCAGACGTAACACTTTATTTGGATACCTTTTGTTTTCAAAACCTTGAGGCTGTTGCATGTAAATTTCATCATATAAATCTCCATTCAGGTATGCTGAAGTTACATCTATTTGGTGCAAATGCATTTTGTGCTCAACTGCTAATGCCAAAATCATTCTTATCGTTTCGTATCTTATAACAGGGGAAAAAGTTTCTTCGTAATTTATGCCGTATTTTTGACTACAGCCTTTGGCGACCAACCTTGCCTTAAACCTTTCAATTTCACCTTCACTATTTTTCTTTAAAGTGTATACCCACTTACTTTTAATAGTTTTATGACCTGCTGGTAAATCAACTAATGACCATGTCTCTTTTTGTTCCAACAAAGACATTTCTTTTTTCATAGCTTCTCTCCATTTTTCACTTTCACGACTGGATAATGCCTCTTCTAAAGTTTTTGGAACTTGCTCCTTCACTGCATTATTCAGTTGTTGATATATTTTTCTTGGACGACCTGGCCTACCATTACTAAAAATTTTAGGTCTACCTGGCCCACGTTTACCTTTTTCATTTGTTTCTACAACCTCATCAAGTGAAATATCGCTATTTACTGATCTTACAATGCTATACTCTAAATCTTCTTGATTTGAGGTATTATTTGTCTCAAATTGTTCATCGACATCTTTCTTATTTACAATCGCTTCGAAATCCATAAAATTTTGAATGTTATCATTAATTTCTTTACAGGGTAATTTATATTCATTAAATAAAACATTGCGTCTTTCAATAACTTCTCGTGTTTTCTTATCATATAAGCGATATGCTTTTGATACTCTAGAATAACCAACCATCATCATATTTGCACCTTTTGATTCAAATTTTCCTCTTCTTTTATTCAAAACTACTGCATTTGTACCAAAAATTTTAAAATGATTTACACATGGCTTACGACCCGTCCATATTTCATAAGGCGTTTTTCCATCGAGACTTTTTGATGGAGATCTATTACGTAAATAAACTGCTGTTGCTACAGCTTCAGCCCATAAATCTTGTTTTAAACCAGCATCGACTAACATACAACGAGCCATTTCTACTATTGTTCTATTAAACCTTTCCGCTACCCCATTCTGTTGCGGCGTATAAGGTACCGTTAACTGACGTTGAATTCCGCATTGCTCCAAATAATTATTAAAATCTTTATTAATATATTCTCCTCCATTATCACTACGAATACATTTTATTTTACGATTTGTATGACGTTCTACTAATTCTTTGAAATTTTTAAATTTTTCAAATACCTCGCTTTTGTATTTTAAAAAATAAACAAAAACTTTTCTTGACTTGTCATCTATGAATGTGAGGAAATACTTTGAACCTCCAACTGAATCTATTTTCATAGGACCACAAACATCCGAGTGTATTAAATCTAACAACTCACCAGATTTACTTTCAGATTTCTTCGGGAATTTTATAGCATGAATTTTGCTAACCATACATATTTCGCACGGATCTTGATGTTTCTGCGTCAAATTTATACCATTCACCATATTTTTCTTCGACAACTCAAACAGGCTTTCATAGTTCAAATGTCCATATCGACGATGCCAAGTTTCATTAATGGATTGTAAAACACATAATTTCTCGTTCGGTATTTTTATTTTAAATTGGAACAAATTTTCTTCTTTACGGGCTTTTAAAACTATTTCACCGTAAGCATCAGTAAATATTGCACCCTTATTATTAAATTTGATTTTGCCACCATACTGTACGACCTTATTGACAGATAAAAAATTTCCATTCAGATCTGAGGAATATAAAACATCTTTTAGTACAATTTTATTATTATTTATAAACAGATTGACTGTTCCTATTCCTTCAGCAGCAATTGATTTTCTATTTGCCAACATTATATTATCACTGCATCTGTCTAATTTACAAAATAAATTTCGATTTGCACACATGTGACTTGTAGCACCGCTATCAATGTACCATGTCGATGTTTGTGTATCTCTTTTTTCAGAATTCGCCATTGCAATCAAAGAGTAAGTTTTTTCTTGATTACGTTTTTCGTTGCACCTATTTGCATAATGCCCTTTCTTACCACATATGAAGCAATTTCCCTTTTTAACATTCAAATTATTATTACCTTTCTTGTAACCTGTTTCTCTTTTGGCTGCACCAAAAGCTTGTTCAATCGTAGATGATTTGTTTTGTTGATTTCGACGTTCATACTCTTCAAGAAGTTTAACCTTTAGCATTCCTAACGCTGGTAGAGAATCCCTCGTTTCTATGGCAATAACGAAGTTTTCAAACTCTCTCGGAAGACTTGACAATAAAATGACTACCAATAATTCTTCTTGAATACTAATTCCAACATCGGCTAATTTCTCCGTAATTTCACAAAAACTGTTTAAATATTCGGCCATATCTTTGCTGTCTTTCATGTTCAAACTTAACATCTTTTTATATAAGCTAACCTTTTGCATCGGACCACTCGGCTTGTAAACTTCCTTAAGTTTAATCCAGGCATCTTTAGATTTGTTAATGTTTTTAATATGGTTCAACTGGTTAGACTTAACACTTAATAAAATTGTTGCGAGCGTTTTTTCATCATTACTCTTCCACTCCAAAATTTTATCACGACTCCAGGTTGAATCTGCTTCTTCTTCGCCACTTGCAATAAAAATTCAACAACTTCCAAATCGTATGTCTGGGCCCATAACCTATTGAAATTGTAGTTGTGGTGATGCAAACCCTTTCTAGTAATTCCACAAAGTTCTTATATAAAAAGCAATGTACAAAACACAATGTACATGTATGACTTTTATTGATGACAAATTCTTTTAAACTATATATAAAATTTTTCTACAAAGTGACACAACATAAAAAATATTTCAAAGCCAACTATGTGAATATACATGTTGAATAAGCAAAGTGTTAATGCTCAAATTATATTTCCAACAAAATAGGATGCCAAAGTTGTCTCGATACAATTTCAATATGAATGCAAATGGATATAAAAAATATAATATTAATTTATAAATTTCTGTAGAAAATGTGCATGCTTTAAAAATACATTTGTGTATGTATTTAAATTTTTATCCTTGAAACTTCTTTTAATTTCAGTTGTGACATCATAAAAGAATTATTACAAATATGCTACAACTACGTCGCATTAAGGTACTCCCGCTGCCAGCGTTGACATTATTTTTCCTAATTTGTACCATCAAGGCTATTAACACCGAAGTCTATACCGCGTTGGCAGAAATGGAAGAACTTCTAGATACTGAATCTGTTTTAATTAGTAATTTACAGGGGTTTATTAGAGTAGAGCAACAAAAATTGGATTATTTGAACACGTAAGTAAATTATAAAATTTTTTTATGTTATTTTTAATTTACTCTGCATTTACACATGCAAGTAACTTTTGCTGCTAGCAGAATAGTGCGATTGTTGTCTGATTCAGACAATTCTGACTTCATTATTACAGATTTCTGTCAGATTTAAATAAACGGACTTGTCTGGCCGTTTCCTAATCGGTTTCGTGTGTATATATGAGTGGGATTTTTCTTTCTGTACGAGTATATACCGGTATGGCTGATAGATTTCTAAGTGATTTCGTACAGAGGTGTCAATTTGTTACACATAAACTTTTAGCTGCATATATTGTATGTGCAGTCGAGACGTGCGGAAAAGTGAATGTAAAATATATCAAAATAATATACATATGTGTGTGGAAGTGCACATTTTACAAAAAAGATTTTCTTTGGTAGATGTTGCCGTGGTGAAAATTTAAAAAACAAGTAGCTGCCCCTTGGACAATTTCCTTAAAAATTTGTTTAACTAATTCGAGAATAGAATTGTTAAAGGCGGAACGTTTTAAAAGAGAAAGTAAAAAATTTTCGTAATTTATGTGCTGATACTCGTATTCGTATATTAGAAATAAAACAAATACAAAATAATTTGCAAGACTTTAGCTGTCGGCAGCAGTAATGAGGACGAGATGGATTGTGCGGTTAACAACGTGGACCCGTGTGCGTCGTTTATTGGCCTCCAGGCGAAAGTCCTATCTCCTCTGCTGTGGAGTCCTGAGGGTAGGCGTGAGATGTCTGACAGCGCGAAGTATCTGGTGTTCAGCTTGATTCATAACTATTCTGGCACATGCATGTCCGGGCTAGGGGTAGTAAAGCGTCTATCGCACTTTTTACGTGTATGAGAGCCATAGGGTGGACCTAGGGCATATGCCATAAGGGTGCCGCCTGGCTTTTCGATACGGTGATTCGGCCAATACTGATGTATGGCGCACTGATTTGGTGGTCCGCGTTGAGGAGGGCCGATTGCTAAATGGAGGGAGGCTGTCACTGACTATGCGATGGTGCTGCCGGGGTTGGAGACCTTTCCGTGTAATGTGGACTACTGTTCACGCAGGACTTTTCCTGATAAGAAATTCGAGGTGGATATGTATGGGACGCGGGGAATGATGGAAAATATCCCATGTGTAATTGATGTCGTTCGGGTGCGTTTTCATTCCCCACTGTGCGCGGAGGATGAGTTTTAGACTGGACGATCGTTGCAGCGTAGTGCAAAATCATAAAAAAACAGAAAATTCTGTAATTTTAAAGTTTAGCACTTTTTAGCTATTTTTGATTATTCAGTTTGCGTATTTTGGTATAGTTACAAACAGAACATATTGATTTGACCTAATTTTAAAATAAAAACTCACATTCATGGCCATTGACTCGCATACATAACCCGTCATTGTAGCCATTATAGCATTGTTATCATTGTTATCATTATATTATTTTCATACAGGAATGTTCGAAAAGCAATGTCACTCTTTCGCATATCGTCATCTTAAAGACCTAATAACCTATCTGCAAAAATTTCAAAATTGAGTTTTTTATGGATTATTATTCCCTATATCATAACGGAAATGTGTGCAAAATTTTTGAACATCTAATATTATAAATGACCAAGGTACTACCAAATTACCAATTAACCTATCAACAAGTGTACAATTTTCTGAAACCAAATAACCTAAGTAACTATTTATTTAATTTTTAATTTTTTTTTTTAATTTTTAACCTACATAATATATGAAAAATTTTCCGATTTTATATAAATTATATAATAATAATAGAAGATATGTCATTCAGTGTAAACTGTGCCAGTGTTTACAAATTTTAATTAAAAATTTTGTCAACTAAAACTCAAGATTTTTTGCTTTTCTGTTTTTTATTGCAGTTTCGTTTCCTACACTGTATTTGAAAAAAATATCAACACAGTTACTTAGCTTGTTTACTACTCTCTCATCAGCTGCCATTAAAAAGCAAAAAAATGTGGTCTGGCTTTTAAAAAATTGTTTGGTGAGACGGATATATGCTTATTTTATCTTGGACCAGCACTCAGGGGATGACCCCTACACATGCGATTCATTGTGCTGGAACTAGGAAATTAGGTTATGGGAAGGAGGATAGAGGTAGTAGTGTTTATGGACATTTGATTTGAATTTTCCCACGTCATAAGTGACGGGAAAGACCTCGGCAGGGAGTTTGTTCCACATACGCGATGTTTGGCCGAAAAATTAGTTCTTCCTGTAATGCGTAGTGACCACAAATGGATGCGCTCTTAGTGATGATCGCGCCGTGCTCGCGAATGACCGGTTTTCGGAAACAAGTTCCCTGATTTCATTAGAACACATCCCATTATAGTAACGATAGAACAATGAAACGCACCCCACGTTGCGACAATGCTCAAGAGAGTCAATAGAGTTGGCTACCCTACTGTCTCCTATGAGTTTCTTCGCTCTTTCTTGTACACGGTCGAGTAACTTCAAAGTCGTCTTTGAAGCACCGGCCCATACATGAGAGTTGTATTCTATTTTCGGTCGGATGTAGGCGGTATAAATAGTGAGGAGATCAGATGGGGTGAAGTATGTCTTGCAGCGTCTTAAAAACCCGAGGCACTTGAATGCTTCTTTTAAGACCTGAAAATGTGCTCAGTCCATCGAACATCGCACTGAATTTTCATGCCAAGAACTCAAGAGCTTCTGATTCTTCGATGTTTATAACGCCCATAATTACACATGACACAGCGTCATCGGGCATGCGTCGATGTGTAAGCATGCTGCATTGGGTATTTGAGCGTTAGAAATCGACCCTATTCGCTTAACCCATTTGCGATATTTTCGTAAGATCACAATTCAATGAATCACTCATACCTCAGCGAAATGATCATAGTCGAGGTTGGCCTACGACTAAATGAATATGAGTGAGAAAGGTTGCTGTCATCTGCGAAAGAGTGGATAGGGTTGGAAGTTTGACATAGGAGGTCATTAAGAAAGACTAGAAATAGGGTAGGAGGAAGAGTGGAGCCTTGCGTTACCCCTGAGTTTATATTGTGCTCGTTAAATGAGATCCCGTCTATAACAACTCTTATAACGCGATCCCTGAAAAAACTCGATATACATCGAGAGATGATATCACCGACACCAAAAGCAATAAGTTTGGACAGAAGTGGCCCATGCCATACCAAACCATTTTTCCGAGAGGAAGGCTAATAAGTCGCCAGTAGCGCGCCCTCGACGGAAGCCGTATTGACGGTCGTTCGGTAAATTGTTGGACTCTAAATATTTCATTAGGTGGGAGTTCACCATACTTTCCATCCCTTTCGAAATCGCGGAACAGATTGCGATTGGGCGGTAATTTTCAGGTTTGCTTGTCTCACCCTTTTTTTGGATTGGCGTTACATTTGCAACCTTCCAGCACGTTGGGAATTGACCTGTATAGTACAGAGTGCTGAAAAGGATTATCATTTATGAGTGGCGATGGCACGATGGATGGTAGTCTGCACGTTGACTACAAAACCAAAAACAGACCTGGGTTCAACCCCAGTTTCAGACTAAAATTTTAAAATAAAAATAAACATCTCGCATTTTTCTGATGTGCATTAGTGAGTCTTTGTGTGTCAGTTGTTGTCGGAAGGTTTCAGTGGCGAAGGCATAGTCACTAGTCACTGAACAATACAGGCTTCAGCTGATAGCAATCCACAATCGCATCAGAACGTCCTCCTTCGTCGGTATTGTGTAGCATCGGCGAAGTAAAACAATAATAAAAATGGCTACTGAACCGAAGCTTCAGCACTGCTACGAGTATAAACAAAGAACGTGCAAAAGCAGAGCTGCAAAAATAATTAATTAAGCTTCATCTCCTGTCGTTTCCCCTACTATCTTTTTCCAGTTCCAGCACAATGCGTCGCATATGTAGGAGTCATCTCCTGAGTGCTGGTCCCAGATAAAAAAAAAATATAAATATATATAAATATATATATGTATGTTCCTCTCACTCCTATAAGGAGCATATGGTATTCTTTTTGTTCATAATTTTTTGTTTCATTATTTTGTGCACATATCCATATGTACACATATGGACTGCTGAAAAAGCTCTTTAGACTTTTATTTGCATTAATATCATTGAATTTAATGAGGTCGGTGGATGAGTGGTAGCAATGTGCTTGGTGTGGAGTATCAAAATTTTTTCAATGAGTTCGAATCATAGATGTCTCTCAGAACTAGAGTTTCTTCCTTTTATCGCTTATAGAAGTTTATAATTAGGAAAAAGTCCAAAAAAATTTTTTTTTAATTTACATATCAACCAGAAGAATGTGTAAAGAAAAGCATTTTCTGTCGCTTCGTATTCTGCACTACTAAACGACTATCCGGAAATTCAGACGAATATGGGAAATAAAGTGAGCCAGTGAAGGGTATCTAAGATTCGGCACAGCCGAAGATAGAGAGCAATTAGTGACTCACCATACGTTGCAATCTTTATCATAGTTATCCCTGTATATCACATACAGCGCTGACTAAAGCAATTGTCACATCGGAGGTTACTCGCCACGATCCGTAATGTATAACCTTATTTCTCACAAGACCGGACACCCTCCGATGACTAATGTTTTACTAACCAATTGGCGGTACCTCAGTCATTGAACCCTGACTTTAATATAGAGCGGGAATCCGTTTTATATTTTAAGGTTCTCGGAATTTTATTGCAATTAGATTCGTATGGGATATTGCATGAGCACTAGTGCAATAAAAAAAAAATTCAAATTCGATTTTGAAAAAAATCCACTGAACACCTTGTGCCCTAAGGCTCTCAAATTATATACCGATATTTAATTCAAAACTACAGTTTAATACTTTAATCATTTTGGCTGAATCAATTTTTAAAATTTTTTTTTGGCGCCAACAGAATTATGAGCTGTTTGGCTAAAATCGCATGAAAACTATTATTTTATTAAAATTTTCATAAAGGTTTCTAAATCGTACGACTTGTAAAAAAATCTGTCACACTGTTTAATTTTTAGTCCACACAACCATACTTTTCTAGCACACATGTCAAATCGTGCGATTGTGCAGGACAGTAAATCAGGGCCTTTTAAACATGTTTATCATCCATGATCAATTCAGGAATATACAAAAGGTGCTGATAAGTATGAAAACTAGATAACTATGCTGATAACGATTGCATTTTTGAACAGCACGACGCTGTAATCCACGCATCTAACCAGTTTGTTGGGCATTTCACTTATATACCTCACTGGCTCTGCCTCAAGTATTCTTAGTTTTACACCATTCAATTTTTTCAATGGATTTAATTTCCTGAGGCATAAGTTGTGTGTTTCCATTCCCCTTTTTTCTTGGATTGTATTCCCCTGACTGAAGAACATATGCCAATTTAGGGGCTTATTGTCCGCTTTCCAAATAGTTGCAATAAAGCTGACACAACTATAAACTAAAATAAATTCTCATGAGGACGTGCATCTGTGAGTGAAAACAGAACTGTAAAACAATTAATTTAATTACATACTACCAAATCATATAAAATTACACGCTTATATGTAAGAGCATGTATGTTCACACGAGTACATGTACATCTTCCAATTAAGAGATTTCCGTCTTCGAAAAAAACCACAAAATTTTTGTCAAAAAACAAAAAAAAAATTTGTTATTTTTTCGTAATCATTAAAAAAAATTTAAATTTTTTTTGTCGACTGATAACAAAAATATTTGCTAAAAGATTATGAAAACAACGGAAATGATAATTCATATAATGGTAAATATTGTATATAATGCGTAAAATTACACTTTTAAGACACTCTTACTGGATGTGTTTTTAAACAACATACAATCTGCTAAGCTCTTAATAAAGGCTTGTCTGCAGGAACACTTAAGGTTTGGCTGTGGGAGGGAATCGAACCAATAACCTCCACATTGTTTAGTATTAGGTTATGTGGGGACCCTCCCCAAAGGAGAACGCCCCACTTAGGTCAGAACTTAGGCTCATTGTGATATCACAAGCCATTCACACCCGTGGATCAGACATTCGCCACAAAAAACCACCCCGATTAGAAGATAAATCTCGCTATTGCGGAAATTCTCACCCGGTAGAGTTCAGTCAAAGATGACAGGAAATGTGTTAGAATTATTATTGTTATTGTATTAGCTTTTCAGAAAAAACTTTTGGTAAAACTTCAAAATTATTAATAAATTGCGGATGATTGAAATTATATCTTGCTTGGGAACACTAGAGACATTAATATACTACGATCAATTTAATAATTAATAAACTAAATTCATTTGAGTGGCTGATCATCTGATGGTAAAGATTTATTTTTTTTTTGTAAATATATATAAATATTTTTAATTAATATGTGTTTCCGCAATAACTTACCCTATCTCAGACCTTCAATCAAACTTTAAAAAACAATCAACTTTTTTTTCTTATATGACGACTGTAAAAAAATTATGAACAAATAATATTTTTAACAAACTAACTTCTCTTAACAAAAAGGACTCATACAACAAGCGTTGTATTCTTTGAATTTAATTTTATTTATATGCCATGTTTGAAGGTAAAAATTGAATTACTTCTAACAGCTACATTCATAAACAAAATCTAAATTAAGGTTTGAAGTACATGTTAGTCAGAAAAGGCTTTAAAGATAACAAACTGCTATCTTGAAAAAAGATGGAAATAAACAGTATGTTAACTAATGAAGCTTTTAATGAATGTTGTATTTTTATTCTGGAAATGTCATATCACCTATATATAAACATCTGCATGAGACAAATCTATAAATATATGTACAATAGTTATTTTATAATTGAGTAATTTATTTTTTATATTAAATGAATTTACTTTGGGATTCTATGATGATAATGATATTCTGATAAAATATTTTTTTTAAAAAATAAACTCCAAATTGAGGGCGAAACCATATCCATATATTTAGTACTAATTTGCTAATGCTTAGTTAGCTCATCAGTGGATTTTTCCTAATATCTGACTACAAATAGAAGATTCTTATGTTCAAAATTCAACTAATCAATCGGGAATTATTAGTTGAATACTGAACACAAAATCAAAAACACACTATCTATGAGTAATCGAGTTTTTTAATCGTTTTTATTGTAAGTTCATCTCTAACACATGTCCTATATTTACTTTCTTTGATATTGTGTTTCATTAAAGGAATATGTTAAATCAACAACACTGACTCTTACTAATGCTTCTTATTAATTTTAAGGCATCCTTTATAGTGAATTTTTCACAAATAAATTTTTATTTAATGTATACATATGTTGTTGTTCAAAGAAATATTTTCACAAACACAAAATGAAATAAATAACAATGTTTCCTTATCATAGCTTTAAAGTCGGGTCGAACCAATGTTAAATTTCGTCCTGTTAATAATGGTTTACTAAAGGTATGTTACGCCAACAATCGTTTATGTATGCAACCTTAACGAATTTTGCTGAAGAATGGTAAGGAAAGTTGCCTTAAATTTTTATGTGTACGGCAGTAAACATTTCATACTTTCAAAGATCTGACCCACAAGCCAGTCTGGTTTATATCAAGCTAACGACTGCTGTAACTGTATGGCACGAGCTACATCTTCAACTTAATAATCACATACATAGTATTAAACAAAACAGGCAACAATAAAGGAAGATACAAATGTAGGCCGTTACATACTCATAAGAAGGAGTAGCACTAAAACAACAAACAATAAGGTGATAGGCAAGCAAAGGACAATGAAAAAGACAATAGTTGTGAAACAGCTGCAGCTGTTTGGGATCCAGTATTTATTAAAACAACAAAACTAATAGCAGCAACAATCGTTTTAATACACAACGTAACAATAATAATGATCCTTTAATATAATTTCGTTTTATCATCGCTTTGCATTTTCAGATCATAATTTAAAAGAATTTTTATTTAAACATATTGCTTTTATATTGGTTCTGATATTTTTGTATGATACTTGTATTTTTGGTTCCTGCCACATCCGTTTTCCATTTTGATAACAATAGTAAGTGGTTGTAGTTATTAAGTTTTTATTTCTGTTGTTGTTGGAATACCAAGTTGTTCGTTGTATGCCGATTCGTACATACATATGTATGTACTATGTACATGCATATAAATACTATATGGGCATTTCCACAGAAAATTCCACCCTGACCCAAATACTCGTATTAAAATTTATGCAAAACAATGTTTTTTTCAAAGAAAACGCGTAAAAATTTATTATACTGAAAATCCCAAAGTGTTTCTTAAATGCCACGATGACAAAACGTACTGCAATATTCTGTTAATAATTCGAACTCCTTTCAAATCTGTATTTTCCTATGTATATTTCCTTCATATACATACAGTCTAAGAAAAAAGTCTAAATACACGTCCTAATTTTTGAGTTTTAGGAAGTTTGTAAAGAAAAAGTAAAAAACATGTATGACAATATTTAGGGCACCAATAAGTAAGTTTATTTATAAAATAAAAATGCAATTCAAAAATACTGTAAACACAGTAATAACAAAAACGTTAAAAAATCGTAGGAAAAAAGTCTACATACACTGTGATAACTCCACGTAGTAAATGGAAAATTAAGAACAAAAGCAGGAAAACAACCGTTATTTTTTGTTTTAATTGCTTTTACAAGCACTATATTCATTTTAATTGAGAAAGTGATATCTTAAGAAGACAATATTTAAACTTTAATTGTAGAAAATGAAAAAAAGAAAAGAGATAGAGATTTCAGTTAGAAATGTAGTGGTTAATCTGCGGAAAGAAGGTAAATCTCTTGGAGAAATTTCAAAAATAAATAAAAATATTATCCGAAATTATAAAATGACAAATAGTACTGAAAATAGACCACGAACTGGTAGACCAAGAAAGCTTTCGAGACGCGATGTGAGCAGCATTGTAAAAGAAGTCAATCGGGATCCAAAGTTAAGTGCCCCAAAATTGGCGGAACACATTGAAAAATGTTATAACATTATTGTTACACCAAGAACAGTTATAAACGCTTTACACAAGAACGGCTTTAAAAGCAGAGTAGCACGAAAAAAGCCATTACTTTCAGCAAAAAACCGTAAACATCGACTTGAGTTTGCTAAGGCGCATCTAAACAAGGATATGGATTTTTGGAAACGCGTTATATTTACTGATAAAAGTAAATACAACATTTTTGAAAACGATGGTTGATCTAAGGTTTGGAGAAAACCTAACACTGCGCTTGATTCAAAAAATATTATACCTACAGTGAAACATGGTGGTGGCAGTGTTATGGTTTGGGGGGCTATATCATCATCTGGAGTGGGTCGGATGGTGTTTGTCGAAGGCAATATGGATCGCTATCAATATAAAAGTATATTGGAACAAAATCTAAAGTCATCCGTTGATAGTTTAGGCCTGGGCTATCAGTTGGTTTTCCAACAAGACAACGATCCGAAGCATACCGCTCATGTTGTTCGAGACTGGCTTTTGTATTATGCTCCAAGGCAACTGAATTCTCCACCACAATCACCAGATTTGAACCCGATCGAGCACGTATGGGAAGGTCTCGAAAAAATGGTGCGAAAATATGACATAAGCAGTCGCCAAAGTCTGAAAACTGCTCTTGTACGCGGATGGGCGAAATCACACCAGATATAACAGCAAATTTGGTTAATGCGATGCCCCGTCGTCTTCAAGCAGTAATTGATGCACAGGGTGGACTTGGGCCTGTGTTTTTATATTAAAAACGTTAACTTAATGTTTAATTTTGTTGCTGTATGTAGACTTTTTTTCCTGTGAGTTTTATATGTTTTTGTTGTTTTTGTTTTTATAATACTTTTGAATTACATTTTTAATTTAAAAACAAAACTATTTATTGGTGCCTTAAATGTTGCAATAAAATTTTCCATAAAATTCTTTACAAATTTCTTAAAAATCTAAAATAAGGGGGTGTATTTAGACTTTTTTCTTAGACTGTATACCAGAGCGCTGTTGTTGAAAAATATTTGTTACAGTATTAATTATATTAAAAAAAAAGAAACGATTGAACAAAGACCTTTAAGCAGCAAATTTCTTTGATTTATTGTGCCAAATTTAATGAAATCAAAAAACTTCGAAATTCAAGCACAGTTAAGTTTTTATAAACTCTAATCATTTGTCACGTGACATTACTTGGTACAGGCTATTGCAAGGTTGCCAGAATAAGACAAAAAAAGTAATAAGTGAGTTAATTTAATTCAGAGGCAAATCACATGAATGCTATAAATATAATAAAAATTAATCCATTCGTACATAAATCAAACCCAACCGATGTCAAAACTTTTCTAAAATCAAGTAATATTCAAGTACGGATTCTTCAAGCGCTAAATATTTACTTTTAGCCATATTTAAACCCCGAATAATCCCAAAACTAGGCTAATTAAAGAAAACCCCTTATCGAATCAAGCCTAAAATGCGCTTCATTCAGTAATTTCTAACTTGTGGATTAAAAGAGTTTATTTATTTTGTTAAAAAAAAAAACATATGTACATGGTTAATGATTCTATACATATGTAAATTTCGTTGGTGCTTATGCTCATCAGGAGCGCGAATATATTATAATGGGAAAATTAATCAGGAAAAACCTCAAACCGTCCACTAGTGCTATCGATAAAAATGAGTAACTATCAAAACAATGTAAAAATTCTCATCTTAAAATTGCCGTTTCGAACTTAATATCTTTTATATGTTGACAACTTAGCGATTTATGCACAATGCCTGCGATTTTGAGCTTAGTTTTTGATCGTATATTTTTCTTTACCGTTTTTTATGAAAATAAGGAGGCAACACTTTAAAATGTAAATATTATATTGTATTTTTGTAACGTCTCTGATTTCAACGGGACGTATTAAATTCTAAAGTTTTGTTTTTAGTAGCTATTTTTAGTAATTATTTTACTTCGCCCGATGGTACACAATACCAACGAAGGAGGGCATTTTGATGTGCCTGTGGATTGGATACAGCTGAAGCCGTTACTTGTTCAGTGACCTGTGACTATGCCTTCGCCACTTAAACCTTCCGACAACAACTGACACAAAGACACAAAAATTCAAAACAGAAAAATGCGAGATGTTTTTATGAGTCTGAAACTGGGGTTGAACACAGGAAAAATTTTTCGTTTTGTAGTCAACGTGCAGACTACTTCGACCATCGCTTCCTTTCTGCCTTTACTGTCCCTTTATATCAATTTTATATTAATTAATGGAAAATAATTGTAGTGTCATTCATAGACTGTGTTTATATATTCGAACATTTCTAAGGAAAACATTTAGCTTGTCGTTTTAGTGTTCGGTACTCGGCGACACACTTTGCTCTCATTTGCGTTGTTTATAAAAATAACAATAACAATGGAACAGCAATCAGCGTTGCCCTTTGGTTACTTTTAATCAAAATTGATAAGTTTTTTCTCCAATGTGTACGAGTACATGTGTACTTTTCTTCAATTTCGGTTACTTTTTTAAAAAAATGCTTTAGTTTTGCGAACTGTGAACGCGAAATTTTCATTATTTTGTAGTAAATTGTAATAATTTCAATACGTTGTTCTATTTTTATAAATGGCGGGCTATTCGTAATGTTTTAGTGGAACATCCGTTTCATAATACTTTTGGTTACTTTTTTCTCATTTGGTTACTATTTTTCAACATTTTGGTTGAAAAAATTTTTTGGTCGCGGCAACAATGTTAACAATAACAATGGATTGTCGCCGGAAACATATTTGGGGTGTGTGACCGCGAATGAAAAAACAAAAGAGAATACCAGATGTTTTTCTTCCATATGTTCGACTGTCTAAACTGGGACACACTGGCTTAAGTTCTACACAAAAAAACAGATAATTAACAAAACCATTAGGTTTTCCTCTTGTTTCATCTAATTGAAACCTACGACTGTCACAATCCAGACTATGGAAATGACCATATACGCACATATGGATGCACATACCTACAAAATATATCCTGTTTCCTTTTATATTTCTAACAGGGGAAATTAAATTTATTAAATTTTTATACACATGCATAAAAGTACACGTATAAATGAGCAAACATATGCATTGCTAAAGCAAAATATTCATATACAATTTATATGTATGTAAACACCTACATATCGTTGCTCTCATTGAGAAGGGCCTTAACTAGCACAATTGTAACTTTACGGGTAAAGGGAAAACATAATGGGAACTGCTATTATTACAATTCAATTGTAGCTTTGCGATGTAAAATCGCTTGAACACAAGTATAAGCTCTGGCAACCTAAAAAAGCATTATAGGCTGGATCTGGCAACTTGCAAATGTTTGGTAAAAAAAGAGAAGATTTTGGTAGAAATAAAGCGACATTTGCAATAAAAAGGTTATTTTAGTATAAATTATTAAATAAAGCCTTTTTATGGTAAATATCGTATGCAGCCTAAATTTACTTAAATATGATGAATGACGACAGGTGGGTTAAAAGCTACACAATTATTTAAATGTAAATGTTTACATATTTATTAAATGTTTATTTTTGAGACTATTGCATTCAATATATACATATATATATATATATGTATATATTGGTCGCTATATGTACATATACATATACACTGCGTTTCACATGAATAGGTGCAGTGTTTTAGCAACCAATTAGAGCTTGCTGCTCTCAGGATAATTCATGCAGAGAATTATGTTGCACTTTTTATTAAAGGTTTAACAATTGAGAAAAAGAGTATACACAAAGAAGACTTGAAAAAGTTCCGTTAAAAATAATATGTACTTCTTTTTATAATTTGCGAAGAAAATTGTGAACTATTTTTGCGTCAGTTGAATAGGTGCAGTGATTAAAATGTGTTTGTATGGTCATTTGTGTCAAATTTAATTACAAAATAGTTCAGCAATTTTTAAAAACATAACACAAAAATAATTTTTAATCGATTTTAATTGAAAATGGGCCGTGGTAAATCTTTAACGTTGGAAGAGAAGGCAAAAATTGATGCCTATGATGATCAAGGTCTGTCCGGCCGAGAAATTGCTTTAAAAATTAGTAAAAGCGCTAACGTTGTGTGGAATTATTTAAAAAATAGAGAAAACTATGGCAAAAACATGAAGGGACGGCAAACAATGGCCACAACAGCTACAGAAGGCGAAATATTCTAAGAATTGCCTCCAATTCTAGTAACTCTGCTGCAAAAATCAAAGCAAAAAGTGGTTCCAGTGCTAGCCTTTCCACAGTTAGAAGGATACTAAATACAGCAGAACACTTAAAACGAATTAAGTTGCAGAAAAAACCACCATTGAACCAGCAACGTAAAGAATTACGGTTGAATTTTTGCAAAGAACACATGACTTGGAAGAGTGAGTGGAATAAAGTAGTTTTCTCAGACGAAAAAAGTTTAATTTTGATGGACCCGATGGTTACAACTACTATTTCCATGATTTGAGAAAGGAAGAACGCTTTTTAGCCCGTCGCCATAGTCGAGTAGGTGGTGTTATGGTCTGGGGTGCAATATCGTACTATTGAGTCATAGACTTGGAATTTAAAACCACCAAAATGACAGCAAATTCCTATCAATCTATTCTGCAAACAGCGTTTCCAAAATTTCAAGATTTGTTTGGACCCATCCCATGGACTTTCCAGCAGGATAATGCTCCTATTCACATGGCAAGGCTTATTAAAACGTGGATTAGCGCACAAAATGTTGAATTGCTGCCATGGCCACCATACTCCCCGGACTTAAACATAATGGAAAACGTATGGGGATGGGTGTCTCGGAAAGTGAACGAGTCTGGGCGGCAATTTGATGACCGAGAATCTCTAATTGTTGCAATAAAATCGGCATGGTCGCAGATTTCCTTACAATATTTATCGCAACTGTATAACTCCCTTCCAAATAGAATTTATGAGGTAATTTTATCGAAAGGACGAAGTACACATTATTAAAAATGAATAAAAAATTAAATTAATAAACAAAACTTAATTGTTTTCGTGCTTTTTTTTATAATTTTTTATTGTTTTATAATATGAACCTATTCAACTGACGCAAAAATAGTTCACAATTTTCTTCGCAAATTATAAAAAGAAGTACATAATATTTTTAACGGAACTTTTTCAAGTCTTCTTTGTGTATACTGTTTTTCTCAATTGTTAAACCTTTAATAAAAAGTGCAACATAATTCTCTGCATGAATTATCCTGAGAGCAGCAAGCTCTAATTGATTGCTAAAACACTGCACCTATTCATGTGAAACGCAGTGTATATACGAAAAATAGTGCGTTAATGGAGACAACATAAAGGATTCACATGCAATGCGCTTTTATAATGGATAATTTTTGTTCTCGTTGAAACGCTTAGAAGCATTACTTTATGTATACAAAAAGACAAACGAACAAGAATATATCATTTTAAGCATTTATACTACTATAAACAGTGCATTTCGTCAGGATTTTTCTAACCATTGGTACTAAATGCAATGCGAGTTAGTGCCTTTCTACATGATACCAGCGATATGTACTATGGACATACGTACAGTGGAGAAAAGTTAAGTAGCGCAATTGCAAGAACCCCGAGCTTTCTTTACATACGTCCAAGCACGTGAAGGAATAAAACGATATAAGGCTTTAATGCCTTTTCCGTCGAAGATCCTTGACAATTGTCCGAACAGTAAAATTGTTATTGATAGTGATTTCATTGTTCATAATTTATTCTGGCCTCGCCATTCGAGCCACACAATTTCAGAAAGCCAATATGCTGAGCTGTTCGCAGCGCACAATCAGCTTGCTCATATTTTGTGTGTTGACCTGCACCAACACAATACCCCCGCATTTCTTCACATTTAACACCGTGACATGATCGTGACATGATATGATCGTTAGCGTACTTTTCGGAAATTTGGATCATTGAACCATTTTTGCCTTATTTTTAATTGCGGAAATTCGAAACGTTTCGATGCCAACTATGCATAAAAATACCTTGGTTGGCCAAAACTCGCGACTGCTTGTAAAAATTGCATAACTTTTTTGTTTATTATTATTTTTTATTTTTTTTTAAATATAATATTACCTTTGTACGATCTAAATTTTAATTAAGAAAAATAATATCAGAGAGATGACCACCATTTTCATTGATGCACAATTGGCCTCTTAAACAGGCTTTTTCCATAACTGCACACAAAGTTTCAGACTCTATTGCCCGGATCGCAGCTTCAATGTTGTTCTTTAGCTGCTCTATAGTTTGGGGCTTGTTAACATACACTCGTTATTTGAGATAACTCCATAGAAAATAATCAGGGGCAGTTAAGTCTGCTGAACGTGCTGGCCAATTGAATTCTGAATTTCTTGAGATAATTGTGTTGCCCAAATTCGTCTTTGATGGTAGTCAACTGGTAAAAGTTGTTGGTCCAATTGGACCTTGTATGGATGCATGTGTAAATGACGTGATAAAATACGTCGAAGTGATGTTCAAGAGATGGCCAGTTGTCCAGAATGTCTTCGCGTTGAAGTTGCTGAATATTCTTCAACACTGTCTCGTTCCTGATCGTGTCAAGTCTGACACAGCACCTTGTTGTCTGAACTGTGCAATTAAACGATTAATTGCGGTTTGGTTAGGTGCATTTTTGGTGTTGAAATAACTTTGATATGCTCGTTGCGTCAGTGAAATTAAATGTCCATTGGTAAAGTAAAATTCTGCCACTTTGGTTCGTTGCTCGGTCATTAAATTTTGCATGATGGTGTAACACGGTTCGATGAATACAATCTAAAAAAAACAATAAAAAATAATAATAAACAAAAAAGTTATTAAATTTTTACACGCAGGGGTGACTTTTGGCCCACCCGATATATGTACGAAAATGCACGTTGGGCTAACCTCTAATTGTTTTGCCATTTTAATTGGAAAAAATATAATACTACTTTCAATCTTTCAATGCCAATTTCGATTAAGCCCAAACCGAAGTCCTGGTTTAAAAAGACGTGCAGAGAAGAAGCCTTCGCGCTAAATATCTTATTAGAGCACGCGGCAGTAAGAACTTCTAGTCGTTCGTTAAAAGAGTGAAGGAAAATGATACTTCTTCTAGAATTATTTAGGCTATTTTAAAAGATGATCAAATATTCAGTGACCAGGTTGATAAAGCTACCACCTTAACTGAAATATTTGCAAATAATTAGCACTTGCCGCAAAGCAGTCAATCACTGCCCAGTCTTGAATATGTATACGTAACTAATCCACATATATACTTTTGACCTCGTGCGGTTAAAAGAGGTTTTGGATTTAACACTTTTCTGTACTCTGTGCATGTAGGCGAATTTCCATCGTGCTGGATGGTTGAAAATGTAACGCCGATCTAAAAAAAAGAGAGATGCAAGCAACCCTGAAAATTACCACTCCATTGCAATTGTTCTACGATTTCCAAAGTAATATTAAGTATGTATATTGAACTTAAACCTATTAAAGTATCGAAAATCCAACAGTTTACTTTACGACCGTCTATATGACTTCCATAGAGGACGGTCTACTTATTTGCGTTCCTTTCGGAAAAATGTTGGCAATCCATTTACCATTTTGGCGAACGACAGGAGGGTCACCACCCTAGATATTTCTAAAGCATTTGTAGCATGGACCAATTTTGTCTATTGCTTTTGGTGTCGGTGATATATTCCTTCGACTAATATCGTTAAATGGTCAACTTTAACGCTCTTAAATCCATATGCTGCATGCTTACACATCGACGCATGCCAGATCACGCAGCTTCAAATGCAAATATTGAGGAACCTGAAGCTTTTGATGTTTTTGGCGTAAAAATTCAGTGTGATGTTCGTTCGTCTCACTCACCCTTCACTCCATCTAATCTCCATACTATTTATGCCACATATTTACATCCGACCGAAAATGGAATACAACTCTAATGCATGAGCCGGTGCTTCAAGTCTATTTGGAAGTTATCAGACTGTGTACAGAAGAGGTCGAAGAAACTCTATTGACGCTCTTGATCATCGTCGCAATGTTTCGTTATTTTATTGTTATTATAACGGGAGGTGCTCTAATGAAATCAGTGGACTTGTTTCACGAACCCCCACATTTCCACGCACAAATCATTCATCATTAAGAGCACATCCATTTGAAAACGAATCGCACTACGCATATTGAATAAACTCCCTACAGAGATCCTTCCTGTCACTTTTGACGTGGGAAAATTAATTGATTTTCCATAACCACAATAACTCAGTCACATCTTTTTTAAAAGTTTTTATTTAATTTACATTACATTACATATATATCGAGCCTTTGGTGCAATACCGTAGTTATTCAAAAAATCGTGAACTGAGAAAAATGCATTTGAAGTGAGATATGTCAAAAACAATTAATGCCAATATTACAACAACAATGTGTTTTTGGCGTTTATTGTACAAACGTAGGTACAGCAAAAAATTGCCGTCTGTTTTAACAACCCGCCTTGTTGGATACGCATTGGTTTTGATGACATTGCATGATTAGCTATGTAATGTCATTTTAAATTCAACATGGTGAAACATCCAAGATGGCAGACTAGTTATTTTGCATACACTCCTACAATACCAAAGATATCAAATGGAAGGGCTCGCTGAGAACAAATTGACTTTTTTACTCTAAATCCAATACGGGGAACTTTTAAAGATGCCGGTCTAAGTTTTTTATATTTTTCTGCAATATGGGTTTCAAATGAAAGGGCTTGCTGAAAATAAGTCGAAAATTAAAGTGACGTCACTCTGCAAAAGTGCAATCTAGCGGAATTCTGCTTCCTGCAACAAACATTATATTACTTTGGTAGTTCTGTGGATGGTATCTCCTTCCGGAACTCAAAAGCAATAAGAAATTTTAAAGTTTGATTAATAATAATTTGTATGAAAATTCGTCTAATAAACCTTTTATAAATAAAAGAAATTTTTTATGAATGCGCAGTAACAATTTAAAAATTTTGAACAGCAAATCAAATAATAAATAAATTATAATTTCTAAATGGGCTATTTTTACTGTCGCCACTGTATATTTCCATATTGCTTGATACCAGTATGTATGTATGTATGTACATATAGATACGGAATTTAGTCTGCTTTTATCCTTGAATACCTTTTGAAAGCAAAATTACTTTACTTTGTTCAATGTTTCACAATCCAATTAAAATATTTTCATAACAACAGGCCATTTTTCTTAGAGACAATGAATTTTTAATTGGAAGAAGACGACATCTCTTGTTCGGAAAATAATTCCGAGTAATTAATGTGTCCATATGAATTTGGAATAGAGATCTCTATGACTGACGAGTAAAGTTAAAAAATTTGCCGAATAAAAATTTGATTTTTATATGTCGGTTATGCCTAACATCCAAACTTTAGTTGCATTGCCAACCGACAACTAAAAATTTTTAGATTAGAATCCGTGAAATTGTGGAGGAATCAATACAGATCGAAATTACGTTTGAGTAAAGCGGAAAGTGTCCAAAAACTATATTTATTTTAATTTGTGTGTTGTTTTCTTGGACCATGTAAAGCATTGTACCGGAACTAGCTGGAAATGGATATTGTAGTGATTTTTTTCTATTGGCGAATACATAGAAGGATACAGAGCATAATTGTTGTGCAACTCTGCAATAGCGCTTTTTTTAAAAAATTGCAATGCAGAGTTTCTATGTCTCTGGTGTCATGCTGAGCCATTAATTTTACTTTCCGGACGATTTAATGACCAAATGCCGACGAAGGAGGGAGGGTAGGTAACGTGATAACGTCTCAGTCAGTAGTATTGAAATTAATATAAAAAAATTTTCATAACATAGTTCTCAATTCCTAGACACGAACACTGAAAATATGTATGATAAAATTGTAGTAAAACAAAATGTGATGGCTCTGAAACTAAAATCTGCATCTCTTCGAGAAGGGAAGATTTTTAATGTGAATGCAAAATACCAGGCTAATGGGAGAAAGTTACGAGAAAGTTTGCGTTATTTATCTTCAATGTTTAGGTTTCTTGTTATCTATCTCACGTGTCAAATTCCATACTAAAAAAACGTTTTGTACTTTTGTTAATTTTTCATAAAAATGTTTGACCTTTGTGCAGTGAAGCAATGGATACTGAAAAATCTCCCATATACTATATTAACTGAATTTATTTTGGGAATATTTATTTATTGTAAGTATATGATTCTAATTGTGCCCATATATTTAATTTTGTAGGAAAATTTTTATAAATTGTTCCAAATATCATGTGTTTTGTAGAAAAGAATTGTGGGCGTATGAAAACATACCTCGAAAGTATTTTCAAAATGTTCAAATTCAAGTCAATATAAGTAGCACTGGGGCTAATTGTAGTACCAGGTATTCGCCTATAGCTATGATATCTATCACACTTACGTACTCTTTATATTTAGTCTTAAAACGTAGACCAGAGGTAAAATTTAATTTCAGTTGATTCGGTAACATATCAGGGGGTTTTAAAAACTTTCAAGTTTCTAGGCGTTCGTCAATAGGAAGTGTTAGAACTCGAATCAGTTTCTGATTTATAGTTATTTGTCACATTTTGTGTCAGTTTCTTTGCCCATGGTGGAGCTATTGAACAACGAATTACATTTGTTATTAATTTTCAATAGAAATGTTCGAAAGTAAAAATCTCGGTTTGTGTTTCCAAAACGCAGATGATTTATTTATCGCCAAATTTATCCGGTGTGCTATTACATCTGATATGGATGGATGGAATTATGTATGTGGCACAACAATTAAGGGATGTTATATTGATAACCTAATTTAGAAATTTTTACTATTTTCGTTCTCCAAATGCACACAAATCTTCCCCCAACTTCTCCAATTTCTCCCACTTTTTGACTGATGATGGGTATGTTCCTGCATCGACTACGTTTGGATACTTCCACCGTTCTCAAGATAAATAAACATTGATATATACTTTACATGGGCTTGTCACCGCCCTCTTGAATTAATAAGTTAAATTTTATGTGACTGCGTTTTAAATTTTATAAAAATTCGCCCAATCATTTTCAAATAAATGAACTTTCCACCATTTACCGTTCTTGTTACTTTTTTGAGAACAAACACTTTCGATGGAGGATCGATGGTCCCGCAACAAAATAGCCGTGTAAAATATTAATGTACATTTAAAAAACAAATTGATAAAGCAGAAATTACGAAGAAATGGGACCAATTTTATTCATTTCGCATTTTAATTCGATCAAATTAGTTTCGGAGATATTAGATTGCTAATTGGACCCGTTTTTACCCCTTTAACATTCGAATTTTGAAAAAATCCTTTCTTCATGGATTTATATATCGGGAGAGGAAACTGCCTACCAAATTTTAAAAATCTAGCTGCGTGCGTTTGGGTTGGGCGATGAGGAATCAGTCAGTCAGTCAATATTCACAGTCTTTGTTTAATTAATGACAATGGTTTAAGCTAATAAAAATAAATAAATACGTAACATACATAAATTTTTGTTTGTTAAATTAAAGACTGTGAATGTGGCCGTCGGATAAGTAAATTGATCTGTAGTAAAATTTACGGTGAAAGTTTTCTACTCCCCCAAGAGAGATTTGTGTTCGTAATCAAAACCAAAAAATAAATCTAATATGAAAAAAGTATTGAAATGAGATATTTCAGTGAAAGTAAAAAGAATAAATGTCTGTCATTGCCAAGAAAACAGTTTACCAATTGAATTACATATTTATGTGAGGGTAAATATGTACATCCATAAATAATGTACAGGGTGGGCCAAAAGTAATCAATTGAAGACAAATTTTGGCACTGCTTATGATATGGGCTAAGTGACCGCCGCCAGAGTTGATGACGACTATACGTGCAGTTCCAAAGGTTTTTATTAAAAAAATTACAGCAAAAAGACATCGGGTGATTACTTTTGGCCCACCGTGTATGTATACGAGAATGTAAGAGTGCCAAAAAGGTGTGGAAATCACTAAGAAAATTTTGGTGTTTTATTCGTTTTTTGCTTTCTCAAAAAATAATTAGCATTTAAATTTGTGTTTCAAAAGGGGTTTATTGAAGCAAAAAGGAAAAAGTAACGGTTTTTTGATTAAATCCTTATCATGCTAAAGGTATGTATATACATACAAACATATGTAAGTATATGTTTACTACGTACATATATATGCAAGTTCATACGTAAATAGTATGTACATATGGATGTATGTGGATAAATTTTTTCATTGGACAACCAGAAGAAGTTTCTTTTTAACAAAGTATGTATGTAACATAAGCGAATACGTTGATGTACATACATATGTAAGTACTCGTATGTATGTATGTAATTTTATTCTGAAAAAGTTAATAAAAGCCGGCTGCGTTTGCGTTTTTCCAAAAGATATAAAATAATAATTCTTTCAACCCTCATTTATTCACTAAATACGACGAATATAACACGAGTCAACGACTTACCAGTGTTTTAAATGAAATGTGTAGTATATTTAATAACTATGGTAGGAATATGTAGAATATTTTGATATTTTTTTTTTTGTTGCTCAATCTATCCGTTAAGGAGCAGATGTTTCCTTAAGCGGAACGCGCCAACGTTTTTAAACGTGTGTTTGTTTATGAATTGTATTGAAAGTTGCATGTCGTAGTGGTATTTCGACTAAATAGAAATAAAATAAAATTAAACTCGAAGGGGGAAGGAAATGTATTTGAGCTGAGCTCTAAGACTCATGTTTGTTATACATGGTTGAATTTTTTAACGTATTTTGTCTTTCTTTCTTTCTGTTCTGTATGGGTTTATAATTTTGGTGACTGAATTTTGAAGTAAATAACTTTCGACAACTGCATTTTACAAAACAGTCTTCAAAAATTGTTCCGCGAGTAAACACGCCTTGTTTGAAAAATAAATATATTTTTATAATATCATAAAAAGATAAAAAAAAATTAAATGTAAATGCTACCTGAAGTGAGAAAGTGCAAAAATTGTAGAACAGAAAAGAAATGTCAAAACATAATTATACAAATCCGGCCTTTTGCCAAAGTAGTGAATTTTATCCCGTACCTTCTGCAAATAAAGAGAATGTAGAAGCTATTTATAATCGAAGCTTACAAATAAACTTTAATAATTCCAATGCAACGCGCTATGATCCGCGCGATGGTCCATTGCGCATGCAACGAAGCATGTCAACGCGTTCGGTGGCCATTAAAAGATCTTTGACGGAAACCCCACCAGGTGTACGCCAGCACCAACAACAACAACAAGCGCAGCATTGTTTACAGCAACAACATAAGCGTCCTATTAGGCCACACATTTCCAATCGTTTAAATCAATCGTTTGAAAATCGTTCGGGTTCTGGCCGTTACGCTTTAGTTCCCGTAGAAGAGTTGCCTACTAATCAAAACAATCGCTATGCCATTATTCCAAGACCTGATTTAATTACTGGAAATAATTTCTCTTCTCACTTGCCTTTGATAACTGCTAAACGTTATGCCAAATCTCAAGATGATTTGGATCGCTATTCTTCTCAAACTCGATTAGAGCAAGAAGAACCTCATTCCTTTCATGAGGATCCTGCGTCAACTCCTTTTGCCAGTTTGCCTCCCGTATTAGATCAACCGCAGTTGCAACTTAAAAGCAAATTTTTATTGCAAAATCGTCAACAGCCTAAAATAAAACATGCTTTTTCCAGTGATTTTGGCAGCAAATCATTTCTTATTGTAGACAAAAATTCCAATCAAAGATATCAAATGGTACCCACTGCCGAGGATGAGGAATTGGTTGATGATAATCGCGAATTCATACAAATGCATAATGGCAAAGCCCATCGTTATGCCATGATACCGGCTGAAGATGAAGCGGATTTTGATCAACATAATGAGGAGGAAGAAACTTGCCTTAGCAATTCAGACTTAAATCGTAGCGAAAACTTTTTGCCTCACAACAGTGGTCAAAATCGGAGTTCCATGCGTACTTCTACACCGCAAAAAGGAAGTTCTATGGCTAATTTATGTTCTTACCCTAATACACCTCTAAAAAATCCTCACGCCACAAAAATGCTACACGAACTTTTGTCCACTCCACCGCGTAATACCACCCTAAGCCCCGTGACTCGTTCACAACAAACAACACCTCGTCGCATGTATGCATCTCAACGAGACTTGAGAATGCATTATAATCAACAAAATCATCAATTTCAAAATGTTACGCAATCTGACCCACCTGCTCCTCCACCCATATTGCCGCGAAAAAATTCTCAACTAATTCCTCAAAGATTACATTACGAGACCGTGAAACCTATAACAGCCATGCAAAGTGATCGTACTATGGCTATTATACAACCCAGATTGGCGAGATCAAGTATACATCCACATTTTGAAGAAGAGGACGAAGACTGCAATAATAGCAATGAGCAAAAGTCGCGTAACCATAATTCATATCCTCAGAAAGTTGCCACTGCAACTGTTACTTTGGCTATTGTATCACTAATGTTGGTACTTGGAAGTTCTATGAACTCCGCTTTAATTGTTTATATGATTGCCCATGTGAGTATTGGAAGTTTTGATCGATTACAATTAAAGCGATTGGCGTGAGTGATTGATTTGTGATTGCATTTTTAAAGCTGTGTCGGTTCGTCATTATGAGATATTTTTCACCACTTAACTGTCCAGTGTAAAGTTTTTCTCAATTGCTAATGTCATTACGAATGATGTCAATATCGGTGAATATATTAACCAAATTTTACCAAGATTTTTGGAATTATTAGAAAAAACGATTTTTTCGTTATTTCGAAATCGACATCTCGTACGAATTCTCCGAGTTTAGTCAAATTCGCAGCAATCAAGATATCTTTCTGAGTTTAAGAGTTGATTAGATTTAGAACTTGATCGGCTTTTTAGTTTAAAATTTATTACGAAAGAGCAATTTTTCGAAATCTTAAATCTAAGTGAGCTTAATATCTTTCGAATGCGACAGATTTTGTTCCGAACCGTTCGCTGCGTTCTTAAATTATGAGATGTTTATATACATACACGCACACACATACAATATCATCCATATTCATATACTGAATGTGTGTTTATGTAATTTGTCGCCATTCCAGAGAATCGCAGCAGAAAAACATAGCTTTACATCCCCTTGTAACTGGCAATGTTGCTAATTTTCAATATTCTTCAAAGCATTGACGAGAAATTGCAGAAATTTTTATTGACAGATAAAGACACATTGAAAACAAACAGCTAGAGAAATTCACAAATTATTATGCAGTTGAAACAGAGTTTAACCAGTAGCCCTTGATTTAGATTTCAACTAGATGATACCCGTAAAAAAATATAAAAATAAATTGTTCACATTTTACAGTAGTCAAGGGAAGTGTTCATATTTTGGGGTGGTCATATTATTCTGACTGCACTGTTTTTTTATTTTTTTTCCATGTTTCATCGGACAAATGAGCCGGTCTGCACGATCGCGAGGACACTATAAACTCGGATTGACTTCAGGAGACCTGTGCAGATGCTGGAGTTTCGGAACCTGAGCGCCACGGTGACAGGACATTGGCCTATTGGACCTCATGCCAGGAGCAAGGGGTTGCCCTTCAACGACGAGGAGCAGGCGTGGAGTGTCGGTCATTTCCTGTGGGGTGCCCTGCACTCGGGGAACTGCGCCTTCGCGCGCTGGGGGCCGCATCGTACGGTAGCCTACCAAAGCTGTCGCGGATGTGGCTCAGGGAGCTGATCAAGTTTACTAGGGGTAGCGGCTTGTTATCGCTTTAGCATCGTAGCCTTCGTCGGACAGTCGGTCTCTTCTGTCCCTACTGGGTGTTTCTTTCCACTCTGTCGCATCCTCTTCCAGCGACTCATTTCTTCCTAACTTGTTCTATTCTATCCCCCTTCTACTTCAAATGTATCACAACGGGATCATGATGAATTAGACTCTCTGCCTACCTAACCTAACCTAATCTTTATTGGACGAAATATTTCTGTAGACTCTAGATGTAAAATATAAACATTGCAGCGCGAATTGTGGCGACAAAGTCCGTATTTTATATGGCGAATCGAAGTGACAGAGTTCAATATTTTTCATTTGCTGAAATATTTAAAGTACTTGACATAAAAACTTCTAAAAGCACTAAAGGCATTACCGAAAAATTTAGGCAGCACCACGTTAGTGCTTTTTTGTCACGAGAGTTTGTTCAGAATTTTTTTCGTTAAGAACTTTATTAAGATGCTCGTCAATACTGCACTCTGTTATTTGTTGTGTAAATAAGTAAAGTCTACATAATCTGCACACAGGATACACATAGTGGTGTTTAAAGTGTTCTGCGGCTTTCAGAAACAGTATTCTGCTTTATATTCCGTAGTAAGTAGATTACAACACATGTTTTCAAGATTATCTTTGTCTTCTTTAAATAAAGACTGTTAAAAAGTTTTATTAATTAAAAACATAATTATTATTTCTTCTGGTCACAGCTGCAAATGTACAAGTATAACAAAATTTAATTCCTTTCTTGTTTGCAGACATGATGGACACTTTTAATTTTAAAACAAAAATGTACTTGAAAAAAAAAGAAATTATGGCATTTTATAAAAGACTTAGAAAGTGATAAACCCTTCAAATGCATACAAGTTCTTCATGAAAACAGCTCTAAATTGATGACTAAAATTTAATATGAATAATTTTTAATTAAAATTAATATTAATAAGAATTAAAATTTAATATGAAAAGAGGTAACTAGTATGCGCATCTACATATTACAGTCACACAGATAATAGTATGTACTCCCTCTAAAATTGGAATTTAAGAATAACCCTGGATTTCTGATCGATATTTTTGCTTGCATTTGCAAGGCCGATGTCAAAAACAAACTGCAAAAAGTCCGGGCAATTTACCGCTTATTATAATTTTACACTTAAAACTTAATCTGGTAGCACAGATAATTATACGTACGATGGTACTTTTTAAAATTAAATAGATTCAAAGAAAAATAATATACGGAAAGTTTAAAAGGTTCATTTGTAAGCAAATTCTTAAAGACTGCAATAATTTTAGGAAAGAATTTTGTTTAAATGGGTAAGCAAATCCCTAGCAAACAAACCAAAAACTAGACGTCTACCCAAAAGTTCACCGCGTACCAAGGACAAAAACCATTAATAAGCGAAATAAACAGAAAAACGCGACTCGACTTCGCACTTAAGTTTTAAATTAAACTTTTCATTAAAAAATTTTTGGTTTATTTACTTTTTTGGAAAATTAAATAATTTTTAAGAGGTACGTACTATGTCCTGTGTGACTGTAAATGTTTTTTTTCGCTTTAGGTTTAATTTCTAAAATGTTCTCTATTAATTAAAAATAGTGGATTTTGTTTCGTAAAAATGAATTGATTAAAAGAAGGTGTTAAAAATCTAGTATTTCCTTAAAAAAAAACTGAATGAAAGTACGCTGCACTAATGAACGAAATTTTGAACATTTCAGTGCTACGTTTTCATATAAATTTTTTTTCCAAAAACGTATTCGAATTTGCTGTTAATACTTATTTATTTTTAATGCTTATTTATTGTATAACATTAACACTAAAGAAGTTTGCCATTTGGAATTTTCTGTTGCTTTTATACGAGTAGTTTATTTTCAATTAAATAAGAAACGCTTGTTGCCTGTCGCTTCAAATCTAATTGTCGATGTGCTTGTAAAAATCACTTATGAAATAAAACATCAAAAAATACTTTTTTTCTTTTAGCTGGGCAAATCATTTTATCTTCAATTCAGTTTGGTTGCTGCTATTAGTGGCGTTGGTTTAGGCTTCTTAGGGTTTCGTTCACGACGGTGTGAATGGTTACCTAATCGCAGCTATACATCTGGGTACATTTTGGTAACTGTATTCTGTCTACTTAAATGTTGTGGTCTTCTAGTGATACTGGTATTAGATCCATATCCCGGTTTACCACTGCATGATGTAACTACGGGCATAATATTGGGTCTATCAACATTCACCATGTTTTTCATAGGACTGGGTGTTATTGGAACTTTGTGGTGTTATCGTCCTCCACCAGACAATCGTGTTGATGTAGCGTAATATGTTAAATTAGTATACTTATTTTTGTATTTTAATTTAAGTAACATTTGTATGTAATTATGTATGTTTTTCTTTATTAAGTTATTATTTATATATATAAAAATCACAATGTTATGACGGCTAAAATACCAAAAAAAAAAATTAAAAAAAAAGTAAAAATGAGTTAATACTTTGTGTTTGAGTAACTCTATTATTTTTTGACTTCAAAGCCTGTATATATGTAATTAGAATTATCTAGTTTAAGGTATGTAATTTAATTTCGTGTTGTATTTGCTTATAGTAAACTGGTGCAAATAATTATTGTATGCACGACTGCTAAAAATTATTATTTATGATTTATAGAGGTGTTTTTTCAAGGTTTAATTATGACTCTAATTATAAGTTAATTTATATACCTTTTAAGGAAATTATAAATAAATATTATATTTTATATCATAAAATTTAGAAAAGACAGACTTGAATTTCCATTATTAAGGATTTAATAATTTCCATACAATTACAAAATCATGTGGTGTTAGAACATTCGGACTTTCTGTCAAATTTCCCGTTATGTTTGACATAAATATTACATCTATATACATACATATCTTCTTTATAGTTAATAGGCAAGCACGTTTTCTGTAATCCCTTTTACGCCCGTAGTAAGTTCTCCGACGATTTGAGAAAGATATATGTATGTGATTAAAAACCTTTCTCTGCACAGTTCTGCACAATCTTAACTTTATTTAAATGTGTTCAGTACTTTGAAAGTAATACGGCTATCAAATTATATAAATTATTAAAATCAATAAACAAAACACCTGTCTTTGCGCAAATAAAATGCAAACAAAAAACTGAAACAGAATAGAATGGATCAAATATAAAGAGCAGCGTTGTCAACTTTTCATTTTACAGCGCCCCAAAATCGGGATAAAACGCGATTTTCGGAAAAAAACTGAATTTAAAATATTTATAATACTAATTCTACACTACTTTTCCCAAAATATTTTTATTAAAAGAAAATACAGTGAACTCGCAGAAACGTGAACTAATTTTTACCGAGGGTGTTCACGTTTTCGATTTTGTTCACGTTTTAGATTGCATTTTTTCTATAACATATTTTAGTCTCTTTTATCTTTTATTTAATTAAAAATAAATTATGTACGTTATTTTGCACCTAAGAAACATGTTTTGATTTTACTGTTTGTAAGTTTCTGCCATATTTTAATATACTTCATAGTTACTAGGGTTTGCAAAAGGGTTTCTAAGATACTAATTTTTAAATTATGTTATTGAATTCATCAAATTAGAGGTTAGCTGAATTCAAACTACGATAATTATAAATTTGTTTACTTAGTTTTTATTGACGGGGTGCAACAACAAAAAAACATTCGTTGATACAAAGGCAAATAAATAATTTTTTAAGACAACAAAAGGGAGTGTTAAAATTATTTCATTCAAAGGTTTTATATAACATATTAAAAATGATTTTAATGGATGGATATTTATTGGACAAGCTAAACAAAAAAGTCGGTAATCTCTTGTTGGCGTTGTTTTTGCTTGAGCATTTGTAATGCAGCCTTTTCTTTGAGGTTTCTTAGTACTCTTGTTTCTTTTTGAACAAATCGTCGATTTGGCGACATAGTTTTTCGACAAACCAGTTACAGATGAACAATGGAAGACTTCGAAGATTTTATTTTTTGTACTGTGGTGCAGCTTCAGTTGTTATTTTAGAACAAAATAACGAAAAAAGAGAATGGATGCGAAAGTGGGTGCAACACCGAAAACAGGAAGGGTGTTGCTCAAAATTGTTAAAGGAGTTACGTGAAGAATCTTCATCCCTTTATAAAAACTTCCTTCGTATGACCCCAAGCGATTTTGATCATTTGGTAAGTATCAATCTTAATACAAGACGAATAGTATAAAAGGTTATAAATCATTGTAGTTGAAATTAGTTACGCCGCTCATACAAAAAAAAAAAAACAACAAAACTTCGGGAGCCGATTTCACCCACCGAGCGTTTAGCGGTTGCACTCCGTTACATAGCGACTGGCGAAAGTTTCAGATCGCTGCAATACGTCTTTAGAATTCCATATCCGTGATTGTTCCCGATGTATGCAACGCAATATACAAAGTTTTACAGCTCAATTATTTGAAAGTATAAAAATTTAAGATTTAAACATACATATATATGTATGTATGTATACATTTTTAAATTAACTTATAGGTACCTAGTACCGAAGATGAGTGGAGAGCAGTTTCCGATCAGTTTTTAAAATTGTGGAATTTTTCTAATTGCGTTGGTTCTTAGATTGCAAACACGTAGTAATGACTGCTCCAAACATTCTGGTAGTATTTACTACAATTATAAAGGTATATACATGTGTATATACATACGTACATATTCATATATGAATTTATTTTCATTTAGGTACCCATAGTATTGTGCTTATGGCTTATAAATTTATATACATACATCGATGTGGTATCAAATGGCAGAATATCTGATGGCGGCGTTTTTAGGAAAACTTCTTTTAATCAAGCTCTTGAAGCATGAAATATGAATGCTGTGCAAAGAGTTTTTAATTACTGCTTATCAAGGGCAAGACGAGTAGTAGAAAACTCTTTCGGAATTAATTAAAAATTTTTGGTTCTCCTTGTAAATTTGTTGAATGTAACTTAAGGGATACAGACAATAACACAAGTTTTACTATTTTTATAATACTTTGTGAGAAAGAAATCCACTGAGATTTGGTACGACTGTCAAAAAATGTTTCACCTCCCCTCCCTACCTTGCGAGTCCCTACCCGTATACAAAATTTCAGTTCTATGGCTATGTGAAGAATGCGCAGCCATACATCAAATGGGAGTGCCACATGCAAAAAAGGATCAGCCTATCTCCCTGATAAAAATTGCCAGTTTTCATATTTTTCCCATTATCTACTCTCCTGTATACCGAATTTCAGCTCTGTAGCTCTGTAGTGCCCGAAGAAAAAAATTACTATCAAGTCGTTCAGACCAAATACAGAAACTTTCACTTCAACCGTTCGCAAGATATACAAAAATAAATATTTACTTTGTATGGGCGTGGCAACGCCTAGTTGCAATTTTTGAAATTTATATAGCCTATAGTTTCTTCCAGGTATACAGAGAGATCGGTTCAGCCGTTAAGCTGTCTATAAGGCACAAACATACATGCATGCATACATACATACATATATCCAAACATGTAATTTTTCTATATATATAAGATTATTCGTCATTGCATTCATACTACCTCACTTGCACGAAATACGTTAATTTTTGACATGCCTCAATTCAAAATATTATAGGGTTTTTCATTTTATGACTTTTTCATTTCATATGACGATATGTAAATTCTTAGGATTATCAAATTCTGAAATTTGTATTGCTTAAATTCAGTTATAAGTAATTAAAAAAAAAATTACATTATTTTTGTTACTTTTGGCCGAATTGCCGAAATCAAGCCTCCGCAAAATTTTTGTAACTAGCCGCCGTTCACAAAATAAGGTGGCAGAGATCTATAACAGCAGTTGCTTATGTTTTTGAAATAACATATTAAGATATGATGGTTGGCTCACAACAGTCATATTTTTCGTGTTATTATTTTACAACATACAACTTTATGACAATCTTGTGAATACCCCAATTATTTTGTACGTATACTTCTTTATTTAAACTTTTTTTTTATAAAACATAAAAAATCATGAGATTCATATCGTCACCGAAAATGCAAAAGGGCCTATCATGCCTTTTTCAAAAATTGTACAAGAGACAAAAAACTTAATAAAATGGAAAGTGATGTGATTATTTCTCAACAGTATTGAATGAGTATTGAAATAAAAAAATATATGCATATTCAATGACTGTCCAACTAAAACTAACTTCGATCCTAAAACACTTCTCATAAGGCAGGCGAAATTTCTAAAAAAAACGTATTTCTCATCTATAACACGGTTACTGTCTAAATTGTCTATATTTAGATAACGGAACAAGACGGAAGATATTCGTGTCTGACACCCGCCTGGAATAATGAATAGTAGAAACAGTTAGAGGCATTACATGACACACATGTAATTATCGGGAATTTTATATAACACAGGAGGGTCATGATGAATTTACCGGACTGAACGAAGATGTTTTTATAAATCGATTATAATATTTTCTTATATCCTTATCTTCAATTAAATGCTTAAACCCTGCAGTAGCTGGTGGCAAAATTTAATATTATTTTCTTTTAATAATCAAACAAAACAAAAACAAATTCTTCTTATTGTATTTCATTCTATTTCCAGTAAAATGATTGAATATCAAAGAGAACATGCTGAAGCTGCTGCAGATATTTCAAATTATGTTTCAAATCCCATAAATGCTTATTTACTTACAAAACGTCTAACCACTGATTGGAAGCAAGTTGAGAATCTGATGGCCAATGATGTAGGAGGAGGTGAGTTTATGAAATGTAATTTTTTTTAATTGCAACAAATTAAATAATAGCACTGTGTGACAAAAAAAATCCTTGGGATGTTATACTATTTTTCTGGCAGGTATTATCGAGTACAATAACTTTCTGGTTTTGAAATTTTTTAAAAGTCTTAAAAATCTTTAGTTATGCGAAACACGGGTTTTTCCACCCGTATGCACTTATCAACTTGTAACTCTGTTGAATATCAACCGGTTTAAAATTTTCAACTAAAATAAAATTGCAAGCATGTTTTTAAAATTTCACCAAAAATGCTCTAAAAATTAAAAATATGCTCTTATAAATGTCACATGCATCGAAACAATGCATCAGAATTACTGCTAGTATTAACAACGAACTACTGATTTTATTACTTTAAGCTATTTTGTGTTTGGCGTTAAATTTTTTACAAGCATAACTCTGCAAAGAAAATTATTAACATATACATACATGTGTTGCAATTTCAATATACAATAATAAAATAAAAATATAAAATTATAATAAACTAATTTATTAAACATTACCTATAAAATGTACAACAAATATGCCTTTAAAACAGTGTAATCCAAATCTTCATTTTCTGTGCACAATTGTGCTACAAAAACAATAACAAAAAGTCACACCGACGCTTGTTCTCTTCTATTTCAGTTTGATTTCAGTCGTTAATTGAGTCATAGGCTAATATAGACTCGACATAAACAAAAATAAAAATGGTTTTCTCAGCTGTGCTATGTAGATCGAAAAGAGAAAGAAAATCATTGGGAAAGCAATGGGTTAGAAGCAATAATTATACATTGCTTTGCACAACATATGTTTAAAAATTATTAGTATTTTTCGTCCACAAAATTTTTGACAAAAGCACACAAAAATATGAAATTTTATTCATTGTGTTGAATTAAATGTATAATTCAACAAAAAAATGTGGTTTATCTATTAAGCAAAGGGTAAGTATTTAAATGGAATATATTATTTGACTTCCGACAAGGTATTTATCATAATATCATATATTTTCTTGTCAGGCACCCTTCATCGGAGCAATTGGAAACTAGTTTTATGGTGTTAAATTTGCTTAAGTTGTTCAACTTGATGGTCCTCTACAGTAGTAAGTGCAGGATTCAGTAAATGCGCCGTGAATACGGAATATTAGCCGGCCGCTTGTGTTAATTTTTACATATTGAAGTTGCAGATTAGAAGTTGAAGGTTTTGTAAAATTTCCTTCAATTCTTTTCCTTATACAAAAATCAAAGTGAAGTAGTTACAACAAATTCATGTCAAGAAGAATGGCATGAAATTACTTTAAATACAGGTAGACAACAAAGCTTATGTTGCGGAATATATGTATGTACATATTTTACAATTTCCTTTTTTTCAGAAAGAACTCGCAGTACTTGGCAGGATATTAAAGTAGCTGAAAAAGCTGGAGGTGTTAATGCAAACAATAAAAGCAATCGCTTTATTTATTGGCGCACGTATTAGGATGTATTAGAATTATCAGAAATAAGCTTGGATTTTAATTTGTACCAAAATAATGTAAGGTATACATTTACTGATTCACCCGTGATAGTAGGGCAGGAGAAATATTCTGTGTTGTTGGTTAGTACGGTTTGTAGTCTGTATCGTTTGTCTTACCGTCATCCAGTTAATGAACTCTTTGAATAACACAATGACTTGGATCACATTATATCAATAGCGCAATATCTGTACGCCTTTCACGCAAATAATAGAAACATTAGAAAGGGTAATTTTATGTAAAATAAGAAAATGTCGTCAAATTAATTACATAATTTTCAAAGATTATTTTAAGCTTCTGCTATTATGTACGAGTAATCAATGCATTTCGAACTTGAAGATGACTCTTTGGAATAGCTCAATAAACATTTTTATTCACTGCTAGTCTGTTTGAATTGCTTGCATTTATTTGATGAACGTTATCGTTGGATTGCAAAACCTGTTTTAGGAGATGAGTCTGATATAAACAATAGTTCCAAGAATAGTGGTGCTGTATGAGCCTTATATGACGATATGGCAAATGATGATCATGCACTTGTCAGAAATCCTCAAGGAATTGGTGTTGAAATCAAAGATATTAAAAAAGAAATTCGGTATGTAAAATTTCTTTTTTAATATCTTTGATTTCAACACCAATTCCTTGAGGATTTCTGACAAGTGCATGATCATCATTTGCCATATCGTCATATAAGGCTCATACAGCACCACTATTCTTGGAACTATTGTTTATATCAGACTCATCTCCTAAAACAGGTTTTGCAATCCAACGATAACGTTCATCAAATAAATGCAAGCAATTCAAACAGACTAGCAGTGAATAAAAATGTTTATTGAGCTATTCCAAAGAGTCATCTTCAAGTTCGAAATGCATTGATTACTCGTACATAATAGCAGAAGCTTAAAATAATCTTTGAAAATTATGTAATTAATTTGACGACATTTTCTTATTTTACATAAAATTACCCTTTCTAAGCACTTAGTTATCACAACACGGAAATGATATATACTCATTCCTAAATGCGAGACCACAAGAGTTGGCAATGATTTTAGCCAGTTGTGGCCTGTTTATCTCTGCTCTAAAGTTAGGCAAATGATTTTCTATAAGTTGTTTGCCAATAGTTGATAGTTTAACTGCTGCATGTGTACGTACTGCTGATGAAAGCCCCACATATGCTTGGGATAGGTGACAAGAAAACGATTTAGCAGATTTACCACATCGAAATATATCCTGACATGGACTGGTCACTATTGCGTAAATAAATGAAGAGGAATCCTCAACACTAATACAAAAATCCGTCGTTAATTAACTACTAAGTTTACAAACATTTGTACCACAATGGTTACACAGCAATAACAAATTGGCCAACTGATCTGAAATTTGTATTTATACGTTAGACATAATAGATTCTTAGACGCTACGGCATTAGCACAGGAAATGCTATCGGATATGTTGTCTTCCGGTAGTGAATACTTCAGCGACACGTAGGACCTAGGATAAGTTTGAAATATCTTTCCAAATAAGCAGCTATCATCGACAACTTAATGTTCTTAAATGTTTACTAAACTTTTTACTAATAAATTTAAATTTATTTAATACTTTGAACTGTTCATATTTTGCCTTTAACAAAATTCTTCAATAAAAGCTAAGAAATTGTTTATCTATGTATATATATATAAAGCTGAATGTGTGTTTGTTTGTACCTTATAGGAGCCCAAACCGCTGGACTGATCTTCCTGAAATTTTCAAACCATATAGTTGGGATTCTTTAATGAATTATAGGCAAATTTTTTTTTAATTACGCCCATTCATTTTTTAATTATGCTAATCCTTCCACATGGTTTTTAACAGATTTTATAATATAAACGAGCTTAACTACGCCATTTGTGGACCAATCGCGATGAAATGGGTGCACGTAGTCTGTGCAACCCCGGGAAGGTTATACGGTATTACCTTTTTTAAAACCACGATCAGGAGGGCGATAGGGGGAAATCCGAAAGTTTCACTTACCACATGATTTACAACAGAATCAAATAATGTATTCACAAATTTTTAATTTTTAATAAGAGAGCGAATTCTCCTCTTTATTCAAATAATTAAATTTAATCAAATTAATTGCACGTAGTGCTCATAGTTAACTTGTTAAACAGTATTAACTATATATTTTATGAAAGATTAAAATGAAAAATATGATTATTATTTATTACAAATTACAATTTTTTTAAGAAAACATCAAATCAAAATACAACAAAATTTAAACAAAACAATTTGATTATTTTTAACTTTATAATGAAAGAATATATTATTGTAGAATATATATGTTGAGTGGTAGTTTTCCTTCCTTAGCAAGTTCCTCGGCAATGGCAGTGTATGAAAATACAAAATAAAAATTAAAAATTAATTAATTAGTTTTTTGCCAAAACAAGTTATTTTGATTTTTTTAGTTTTACAAATTAAATGTAATGTTTCCTGAGGTTTTCTGCATAACTTGCCTTTGACGGCGCCTAAGAATTTTCACCTCTACACATTTTATTATCCCAAAATGTGAAATTTTACCATCATGTGATCGGCATTTTCACAAGCTTTCCAATAACCCAATAAGCTAAGAAATATTAAACACAATGACATATTTATTGTAAAACTTCCGAGGCCCATAACTCGGAAAATATGCGTTGCCGAAGATTTTTGCACTAAACTTTTTTTTCTTAAAATTAAATTTTCTATCAGATGAGGTAACTTTTTTTAAATTCGGAGTGGCTTCCATAAACTAGATTTAAGCCGTTTTTTCTACTCTTCACAAAAGTTCAAAAGCACTTGGTTTCATTATGGTTTTAATTCGTTTGGCTTATGATGCTATTGCAATAAGCCCTCGAATTTTAAACCACAGAAAGAAGAAATATACTTTAGGGAAGTTGCTCCAAATTTTTAGTCAATAGAAAATTAATTCTATTCTAATTGTTTTAATGGAGCAGCTTCACTGCAGTATATTTCTGCAGAAAATTCTACCACTTCAAAAAAAGAGCCTTACCTGATATTGTTCTTCGGGAAATGATGTAAGGGGTTCCCTGGTCCACTTCCCATTATGCAGCTTCCACTCCTAAAATTTTATTCATTTTAAATAACACTTTATTTAATTTATAGAAAAATTTCTTAAATTTCCTTGGTATATTTTTCACTTTTAATCACACAGATGTATGTTTAGAAATAAACAACCGCACATAACGCAAACACTTTTTTCTAATAGGACTTAGTACCGAACACTTTTTCTTTTTTTTTAATATTAATATTTTGGCGCATTTATATAATTTTTCGCCAAAATATTAAAAAATTTGCACATTGTAAGGAATTTTTTGACAATTAAAGTAAAAATTCCGATAAAAACATTGAAAAGGGAAAGTTGCAAAAACACACATTTGCTATCCCTTTTCGATCTTTATAGCGAACGGAGATGTTAAATTTTCACGACCCTGTTTTTATGTCGAGTCTATATTAGCCTATGAATTGAGTGTTAACGAATGCACATGTGCGGATGCTTACTGTTTTTTTCAGCTTTATTGTTTTTTCAGCTTTGATTTAATTTCAAAATAAACCAGCAAACAAAATAGTATAATGGAAGACAAAAATCTTTGTTTTGTCATTAAAAATGCTTTTGGTAACATGCAATGCATTTTATGTTACCAAACATTTAAAAAAAAGAAAACATTTTCAATTAAAATGCATTTTGACCTTTTCACAAAGAAATAAAAAAATTAAAAAATTGCCTAATTCTGTAAAAACTGAGGCATATTGAGTGTTTAATTTTATTAACTTTTTCTAAACTTCATTTCCATTTTGCTTTTAAAAGTAAAATTCATTACATTTGTAATGCTTCGTTTTGTGTTTGCTGGGCAATATTATCTTATCCAATCCAGACGCATTTTATTTATTGAGAGTTTTGGTTGACTATGCTTTAAAAGCAAAATATGCAATAATCTTCTCCTAAGGACAACATACATACATATGTAAAGAGTGATTTTTGGCTATTTGGTTTTTCAGTGCAAAAAAGAGTGATTCACGACATGTGGCAGCCTAAAATGTTCAGCAAGATTTGCCATTTCACCATGAATAGACTAACGAACGCACAATGCTTGCAATACCTTGAGTTCGTCCTATATGAGAAAAGAGTATCGTAAATTCCTTCCATTTGTAGTCGTCATAATCGGCCCACCGAACAGCCTGTTGTGACCAAATTTCGCACAAGTTTCACTTTATTGGACATTTTTCCGTCAACGCGTATGCGAAAAGTGCGTACCGATGGAAGTATTTTTTTTTATCTTGGACCAGCGCTCAGGGGAAATCCCCTACATATGCAATGCATGCGGCTGGAACTTTATAGAGGGAGGGATAGTGTAGAGAATAGACAGGAGGTGAAAACGGTAGGAACATAGGCTTAATTCTTGCACAACTTTGCAGTTGCGTGGTAATTATACAGCAAAGTTGCGACGTCTCTTTAATTTCGCCGACGTTCTATGGCTGTGTAATTCTAGATAGCGATATGTCAATTAGTCGCCGTTGTCAACATTTGCCCTTGTGTTGGAAAACGTATACCAAAATCGTAGCTCAAGTAGGACTACCTACGGCACAGCCGCAGACCACGTTTACCTGAAATAATATTTAAAAAATAAATGGTAGCCATTCGTTTATCAGCCGAAATAAATATTTAATTCGCTTGTGCAAATTTTCTGCTTTTTTTTTTAATTTTAAAACTCCAAAATGTTAAAAATCACCCTATACATACGAGTATGTATGTATATATGTACATATATAATATAAACATGATCTAACAATTCGCCGATGTTCGGAAAAGATACTGTATGTGATATTTATTGACGAAGGGATTTACGACATTTTCAGAATAACAGATTTTCCTGTATATATAAATCTTCCATTATTTAAACTCAAAATACAACATTTGAAGCCATTTGATTTACATGTTTCTTTAAATACTTACCTAAATTATTTATACCTATAAAGGAATAATATTTTTTCCACATTAATTTGCAGAATTCCTCACAAATATAACAAACTACCGTAACATTTTGAAATTCCCCTCCGATGAAGATTTGAATGGAGCGGCGGTGGCCTTAATGCGCTTACAAGATACTTACAATTTGGACACTTCAAGTTTGGCGAGAGGAGAACTAAATGGAATACAGTACAGGTAAGAGGATGTTTTTTTTATTACTAGAATAGTTAGAACAAATCTTCAATTTCTTATGATTTGTTCGATGTGTTAGTGGGCTTGTCCGGGAACATTTGAGAATTTTTTAATTTTAGTTTACAACGAAACATCAATGTGTTGTTATTGTGGAGACAAGTAGCAAGCAAATATTTTTTATTTTCTTCTTCATTTTATACTTTTGTTTTTGTAGGAAACATGGTGATGGCTAGGAAACAATTTTGAATTTAATTTAGTGAAATTTTAAAAGAAGAAAATGTAATTTGGAAAAGCAGAACTGAAAAATATAAATATGGAAACGAAAAACCAATAGCATTGTAAATCTCTTTATCAGAATGTAAAAAGTTTTATAATTCACAATTCATGTTTTCTTTTTAATGTTTAAAGTTATTGCGATTTGTTCGTCGTGTGCGGAAAATGGTACGCGAACAAATCACATGCACAAATCATTTGTGTAAGGGCAGCTTAAGTCAAATATATGTTTTATTTATTGGTGTCGTATTACTTCCTGTCAGCAATTTTATGAAGTTTATTTTATGTTTAAATTCGATTGTCAATTGTACCGTATTTTTTTTTCTACAGTACGGAAATGTCGTCAGATGATTGCTTCGAATTGGGACGTCAGTCATATGTCAATCATGATTATTATCATACTGTTTTATGGATGAATGAAGCCATGACCAGAATGTTGGACGAACCCAGAAATCGTACATTATCATTTACAAAGGCTGACATTTTAGAGTATTTAGCATTTTCAACATACAAACAAGGTAAGTTATTTAATAATATTTATTAGCTGCAATAATATAATCAATAAATTGAGCAACACTTCACGACATCATCACTTACACACAAACTTACACACATATGCACAGCAACTAAAACAAACAAAAAAAAAATTAACATTTAAAAACTAAATCGCATTACTAAAATGTTTTAAGTAACTTGCAAATATGAGGACGGACTTTCTGAAGTATAGCGTGCATCAAAACTCAGGTTTAAAAATTAAATAACTTTTTCGTTTATATGTATATGGTCGTAATTTGGTCCCTGCTTCACTAAACTGGACTTCTTCCATAATTTGTTTAAATAAAAAACTTAATTAATAAGATTAGAAAACACTCGTACAAAATAAAAAATGGAAATATACTTGAAAAGAAAGCGTAAGGAAATAGTAGATAACTTTAAAAAACAGCATGTAAAATTTTTTATTAAAGGCCATTTCACACCATACAAGTCTTACGACTTTTATAATACTTTGTGAGAGAGAAATCTTGATTTGGTGCGACTACCAAAAAATCTAAAGTAATATTACATTTTGCTTTCACACTTGAAATAAAATGAAAAGTATAAATAGTAAGAACAAAACTCGTTTAGAAGAAAATTACTTTTTTGTTGGTTTGTTATTATCTTTGGTTGCTTACACAAAAACACATCCCTGATAAAATGAAAAGTATAAGCTTTATGAAAATTTTTAAAAAATAGTGAGGGCCATACTACGACTGTCAAATTCCTATTCATATTTTGGGCAGATTCATAACATATTGTTTTTACACTATTATACTTTTCCCATTTGATTTAAATTTTTGTCAAGTCGTATTACTCAGTATTACAATGTAAAATTGCCTTAACCAAACAACAAACATAAATTAATATTTTGAATATTTTAGATAATATTAAATTTAAACTGTTCGACATTATTTAAAACCTTACAATACGCCAATATGTACACAATTACTTTGAATTGGCAAAATATGTATACGATTTTGTTAACTTATCCATTATTTTGTGTTTAAAGTTTTTATTTGGACTTGAATTGTTAATTGTAAAATGCAGTATATATGTATGTATATGTGATTATTTATACAAAATACTATTGTATTTTAAAAAAACCAGTTAATTTTTTTTGTGACGATTTTTTTTTAAATCTTACCGATTTTGACGGTGTTATTTTCAAAATTTACGATTTTTGGAAAAAAGTCCTTGGCAGCCCTGTTTGCATTATCCATTTGTGAGCGAATTTCTTGAAGAGAAAATTGAGTGGTGGCTTTGTGTGAGAGGGACAAAAAGATGTTATAAAATATGTGGCTAACTTTTTCATACGAACTTGTCCACTTTTCCCTTTGTTGACGTGAAAACATAATGTTATGGAACAAATTGAGGCAAATTGCAAATAATTTTGTATTTAGTCCCCGTCCATATTGTGAAACATTTGCTGCAAAACTTTTGAGTTTGTAAACGAGAAGGGGAAGAGGAGTGGAAGTATGTACGCTGTTTCATGTACATGCAGCTTTTGTTGAATTTCTTATTTACATCTTTTGAGATGAGGTGTATTTGACGTTTCATTTTATTTCTTTTCGTTTGGTATACTGTTAAGATCATCATAATAATAGCTACCCTGTTTTATTGTTAATTTTTTGTGAAATATAATCAAAAATTATATAAAAATTATTATATAATTTTTCTTCTTAGCGTCCATTTTGCTTCAAATTATACCTTGTGTTTCAAATGTCTATCCAAAAAAAAATATTCACACCTTCTATCACAGGGTAGTTATTTTATATTTACATTCGGTATTGAGAAATGTCAAAAAAAATTAAAGAAAGAAGATAGAAGGGAGGAATAAAAAATACTAAACATGAAGCAAATGTTTCATGTATGGACACTGCTGAAGCTTCAAAAGAGAATTCAAAAAAGTTTTGCAGCAAATGTTTCACAATATGGACGGGGACTTAGCGACAAAATCATTTTGGTCCACATATTACCAAAAGTAAAAAACGGAATAGGAAGCCAGTGAAAAAAAACCAAAACGTAAGCATTTAATTAAAAAGTACTTATTTATATTGTTTTACTATGGTTAATTTAAATTTTTTAGGAGCCAACATTGCGCTTTATGGTTCCCAGAAGCAGAGTAGCTCAACATGTTGCCACACAGATATGGGCAAGTGGCGTAATATTTATTTTAAAATTACAACTTGTGATCCTATTTAAAAAAATTGTATTTCAAACAGTAAATGAAAGCGAGAGATAAAAAACTTCTATAAGCAGTAAACCAGTCTACAAAAAATCTCTAATGCCAAAAATTGGTTCTTCAATATGCTAAATAAAACTACTCCATCAACTCATCATCTCAAGCAAATTTACTATCGAAGTGCAAACAAAGCGACTCCCATATTGATGTTTTCCTCAACATGATTGCCAATCGACTAGAAGAAAAAGTTTAGTTTTCATAATATTTTTACAGCCAAACAAAAACACATATCACAGAGATTTATTTAATATAATAATATGTATATGCAGGCAGTAACCCAACAAACACGAATTCAAAACAAAAACAGAATTTTCCCAAAATGTGAACTTAGGTTTTGTACGACTTGATCCTTGCTTGCAGCCAACGTAACCATAACAACAAGCCACATTTAAAGGTATTTTATTACCGCATTCTCCACGTAACGAAAAGAGTATTGGTCCATTGAATTACGGCGTTTGATACAGAACTTCTATTATATGTTTTAAACATTTTTGAATTGTTGTTGTTGTTGAACTGATGGCCTCTATGCTAGCCAATTCTTCATAGGCTTTTTTCAAGGAATTACAACGCTCAAGCAGCTATTTGAAGGTAAAAATTATTGACGAAATATCATCCAAATGTTGAAAACCACTGTCATTTAGGTAAATTCACAAATTAAAAAAGGAATTTCTATCGACACACGATTCATCTACTCCAGCTATTAGTTATATGTAAGCCCCAGAGTCCTAAAAAACTACATTACCAATGTTGTATGGTAAATATTTACTTTTTTTCTTAAAGAAACACACAACCTGCCATCAGCCTCATAAACAATTAGATAAGAAATTTATCAGGTTCACATTTATATAATTTTACCTTCTGTGCAAAACCCAAGTTAATTCCAATTTCACAAAGAACACTTCATTGTGAAATTTCTTGTTGAAAGCCTTGCCGATAATACTAGACACTAAGAGCTTTACAGCCCAAACTATCCAATTCATCTCTAAGCACACGTGTCTGAACACAAACATACATACGGTGGGTTGCTAGATAATCTTGGCTTGGTTAATCATGGGTTTGGTGCATTTCCGTTGCCACACCTTCATGTTCTTTTTAAAACCAATAATATAAAAACTAATACATACATACATACATTACTTGCATTTTCTCTCTTTACATTAATGCAGCTTCCAATTTCCTCTTTTAAGGCTTGAGTCGTCGTCGGCTTATTCGCGTAAACCATCGACTTCAAAAAACCCCAAAGAAAAAAGTCTAATGGTGTTAAATCGCACGATCTAGGCGACCAATTCTGGTCTCCAAAATGCGAAATAACACGACCGGGAAATGACTGATGCAGCAATTGAATTGTTTCTCTGGCTGTATGACATGTGGCGCCGTCTTGTTGAAACCACGTGCCCTCCACATTCATTTCTTCAATTCTAGGCACGAACAAACTGGTTATCATTTCACGATACCGAACACCATTGACTGTTTGCGCTTGACCTGCCTCATTTTCATAAAAAAAGGTCCAATGATTCCTCCAGCCCAAAATCCACACCACACACGTTGAGGATGCATTTGCTTCTCGTGAATCACTCGAGGATTTTCCTCACCCCAAATGCGACAATTCTGTCTATTGACGAAGCTATCAAGATGGAAATGGGCCTCGTCACTGAAGATGATTTTATCGGCAAAATCAGCATTTTCATGTTGTCTCTCCAATACCCAATTAACGAACTGCCTTCGCTGTCCATGGTCAGCTGGCTTCAGTTCCTGAGTCAATTGAACTTTGTATGCATGAAGATGCAAATCTTTCGTCAAAATTCGCTGCATAGTGGATTTGGAGACACCAATTTGCTGAGCTCGGTGTCGAATTGAGGTGGATGGAGTTTGAGCGACATCATCACGTACAGCTGCGACATTTTCGGTCGATCGACCTGGTCGAAGGCGCGTTGTTGTCTTTACATCACTAACAGACCCAGTTCCAGCAAATTTATCCATTAATCTCTTTACAGTTGACTCTTTTGGAGCATTATTGTGACCCCAAATTGATCGCAATTTGTGAACTGTAGCCGCAAAACATTTTGGTAAAACAATTTCACAATGAGAATGCGTTGTTCATTCGTGTAGCGCTCCATTTTTACTAACCTCGTAATTTCTACTAGCAAACAATAACAATTGTTCACAAGTCAAACAATGACACTTCGAATGGCGCCAAATTTAAATATTGCGTTCTTGTTGGGACACCCTTTATATACTGTATATATATACTGTATATACAGTTTGTAAAAAATATGTTTTCAAATCAAAAATTTTTTAAGAATTTAAATTTAAATAAATATTTACAACAACAATATCATTATATTTGTGAATTTTTTTTTTACAACTGTTGTTTTGTATGTTGTCGACATGCAGGCGTCGAAACTTTGACAAGTTTATGAACATATTACAACAACAACAACGCTACAAAATAATTTTGCATACTTTAAACAGTGTAAAAAAAAATTTTTCAAAAATGCAAAGACAAGAAAGAACCGTTAGTTTTTTGCATACGTATTGCGTATAATAGTTTTATACGGACGCTAAGAGTAGCAGTTGTCTTTTATTCATTAAATTAAGTTCAGAGAATAAACAAATGATTCCCCAATTATATATAAACTATGACATTAAAGCGACTGAACAAAGACATTACCCAACTGGTGTATTTTAATTACTATAAAGGAAAATCTCACAGAGAAATTGCTGAAATTTTCTCTATTAACCTAAGGACGGTATATAATGTTATTAACCGTGCTGAAAAAGAAGGACGACTGGAACCAAAAGAAACACCAGGCAGACCAAAAAAAGTAACTCGGCGAATTGAAAAGAAAATTTTGAAAATGATTGATGAGAATCCACATTTCACTACTAGAGGAATTGCACTTAACATCAGTAATGAATGTGGAGTAAGTACCCCTCTTAGACTGTTAGAAATGTGCTACAAAACCATAAATACTCTTCAAGAGTTGCGAGGAAAAAACCTTTGCTATCAGCGGTAAACATTGAAAAAAGGTATAAATTTGCCATTGAACACATTTCTTTTCCTCCGGAGCACTGCGATGATGTTATTTTTTCTGACGAAAAGAAAGTGATGCATTACTACCATGATGGACCTCAAAAAGTTTGGCGAAAACCCCTGACGGCTTTAGAAAATAAAAATATAATACCCACTGTAAAGTTCGGTAAACTATCCGTTATGGTGTGGCGTTGTATTTCGAGCAAGGGTGTTGGCGAAATAAGACTATTAGAGGATATAATGACCCAGGAAGTCTATCTAAACATTTTAAAAAAGGAATTGAGTGCAAGTGCTTGGAAATTCGGTTTTGTTGACCCAAAAAAGTTCAAGTAGAAATTTTAGCAGGATAATGACCCGAAGCATAAGGCATATATTTGTAGATCCTGGTTGTTATATAATTGTAGAAAAGTGATCGATAACCCAGCACAAAGCCCAGACTTAAACCCTATAGAAAATTCATGGGTCCTGAATATTATGATATACCAAAGTTTATCCATTCAATGTCTAGACGCTTAGAAGTTGTAATTAAAGCTAAAGGAGGGCACACCAAGTATTACCACCCTCAAATCTTTTTTTTTACCATTTAGAATAAATTTAATTAAATTTAACACAATTTTGAAAACATTTATTTTACAGCGTAGAAACTGAAGTATTTTTCAAGTTACGATTATTATTTTGTTATTTAAATTAATTTTGTTTGTTTTTGTGCAAAGTGTTTATAAACATTTTCAATTGAATACATAAAGAAAAAAATGTAATAAAAGTTATATAATTTACTAGCAAATAAGAGTTTCTCTTAGACTTTTTTAATTTTTCTAAATTTTGAAAAGATTTTTTTTACAAACTGTATATATATATAATACTATCAGTTTTTTTATTTTTGATAATATTTTGGTTTTCCGGAACCAATTTCAGCAGTAATTCAATATCTTGCGCGGTAAAGCGCGCTTGTTTTATCAATTTTTCAATAATAGGTGTGTTCGTTTATCCCACGGGCGCCCAATCTTACCGAAAAATTTTAAATCTTACTAAAAAATTGGGTAAATGAGAGAGGTTTTGAGAGAGTAATGTTCTTGTTCTTCACGCACGAGAATGCCCGTACTTTTTCTTCGGGCTAGTTTGGGCGTGAAGAACAAGCAATCAGTTTGTTTATAATAAACATTGAAAATAACGAAGAAAAATTACAAATGTCGTAAACAGCTGACAGACATTAAAAAAGTTGTGTGTTAAAAATTTTTCTTAACAATAATTAATTACAAACATTTTTGTTATTTATACCATAAATTGTTAAAAACTTTTCATAAAAAAGACCATTTTTTTAAATAAATATTTTTGTTAATACAAATTGTTATTTGCTAACGATGCTACCTATTTGGTAGCGAAATATTGAAAAATAAATAATTGTTAAAAACTTTTCATAAAAAAGACCATCGCTGAAAAATAAATATAATTAAATAAATTCTTTCAATACTTTTTTTTTTATTGAATTCTTTCACAAATAGTTTTTTTTCGGTAAACTTTCATCAATTACATTAGAGTTCCAATGAAAATTAGGTATAATCAAGCTCGTACAATTGTACTTTTTTCAGTCCACTTTGCATTGCAAAAGTACTACTTTACTCCACTAAATATTAAGTACCAAAGTATATTCATATGATTATACGTTGTTCAGTAATTTAAATTAATTATAGCAAAAATATATTTTCGATTTTTCTTAATATAATATTTAATTATTAAATTATTCACAAACACTTTTCACAAACTTTGAGGTTTGGCCTGTTGAATGAAGTGACCAGCGAAATAGCTAATAAGTTTAGCTGCCCTACAAGAACATTGACGGTCATTTGACCGGTGATATGACCGTCATTGCTGACAGAATTATCGGTCATTGCGTAGAACAAAGTTTATATCATTTTCTTAAGGGCAATATGAGAAAAATTACCGAAACTTCTGTGTGCATGTGATAGTCAGCGTTGCTGCATATATATCGCTCACTGTAGACGGATATCCCAATTAAAATGAAACACTATTTATTTAAATTCTTTACGTTGATTTTATTTCAATATTCTTATATGTACATGTGTATATAAAAAAAAGAAATGTAATATAATATAAAATAGAAATATCCATCAGAACCTTGGAGTGGGCCATCATCTGTGAATTTTTTCTTAATATAATATACAAATATTAAAACAAACTATTCAGGGATTCGCATAAAAATTAATTCTATCCATCAGCAAAGACAACATATGTCGTTGTTAAAACGTGTCGCCGAGTACCGAACACAAAAACGATGCTCTCTTCCACACCCGTAACATGCTACCAAACTAAATGTTTTCTCGTCTAAACTCAGTCGTACGGAGCTTCAAAAACTATGGTCCAAATTATAAGTTTACAAATGAGTAAAATTATCCTTTTTGTAAAATTGATGAATTTGCGAAAATTCAAGAATACTTTTGTAATGAACTGCATTAATTTTTAACTATTCAACAACACGTTGGTTGTCTCGCAACGAGGTGGTCTCTCGAGTAATAGGAACTCCATCAGTATTACTTTAATTTGATTGATTTCGAAACAAATTCTGAATATTCTGAGGTTGGCGATGGCACGATGGATGGTAGTCTGCACGTTGACTACGAATCCAAAAACAGACCTGGGTTTCAGACCAAAAATTTTAAAATAAAAATAAACATCTCGCATTTTTCTGATGTTGCATTAGTGTGTCTTTGTGTGTCAGTTGTTGTCGGAAAGTTTCAGTGGCGAAGGCATAGTCAGTGGTCACTGAACAATACCGGCTTCAGCTGATAGCAATCCACAATCACATCAGAACGCCCTCTTTCGTCGGTATTGTGTACCACCGGCGAAGTAAAATAATAATAAAAAATGGCTACTAAAGAAGCTTCAGCACTGCTACGAGTATAAACAAAGAACGTGCGAAAGCAGAGCTGCAAAAATAATTAATTAAGCTTCACCTCCTGTCGTTTCTCCAACTATCCCTTTCCTATAGTTCCAGCACAATGCTTTGCATGTGTAGGAGTCATCTCCTGAGTGCTGGTCCTAGATAAAAAAAAAAAAAAAAAAACTCATTTTATTTTATCTTTCTGTTACTAATAGTTAATAATAGTAAAACTTAACACAACTTTTATGTTTTTAGTACATTTGGGGTCAAAAGAGTACGATTTTAAAGTTGTCAAAAAATTGACATTTCTTTTTTTCTGATAAATTTTATGGTTTTTTTCGTTTTCTTACTTTTGTACATTTTGCTCTCTTATTGAGAGTAATTATAGCTTACACTCATTTTACCGAACTTACCGAAACGTACAGACCTAATAATACAACAAATTTAAACAAAAACCATATGCCATAATAGTGATGCCAATATTGAAAATTAAAAGATTGTTAGGGTTACCATTCTTTGGTTATACTGAGAATGTTAGTTAAACAATACACTGTAAATATGAAGTATTAGTTAAACAATAGTTATCATTTTAGTTTACTAATAATTAACTAATGACTGTGAATTTGGGCCTTAGTTGTTCACGAAACATTAAGAATCATCAGTAGAATTCATAAGTAAATTTCTGTTCTGTAACCCGATTCGATTTAAAAACGCCTGATTTCTCAAAATCAAATAAATGCTAATTTGCTGTACTAAAAATCACACGATTTCCAACATTCGAACTTGCTTTCGAATAAGATTTTTTAAACGTCAAAACGTCAATAAAGCTACTGAAAATTTGTTCAAAATATTGTGTATTCTTATTTAAAAGTGATTTTTTAATGATACATCTAATGAATTTCGTGAAAATGTTGTTTTATTCATCCATCTACTTTATCTGCATACTTTTACAAGAACATGGAGAAACATTGGAGTGTGTTTTAAATTGATCATTTTGTATTAAAATCTATTACAGAGTATAAAATTTGACTTAATTTAATGAAAGAAAGACTTCAAGTAAAAATTGGTAATTGTTTTTTTATGTTTCATCAGTTATTTAATATAAAGATGGTAGGTTCGATTTAATTTCGACCGGACTTCTGTACTCGATTTTAAACCGATTAAAATTATGCGAATTCGGTTTACAGAACACCTAAGTACGTATATTCGTTTTAAAAACGAAAAATTTTTACGGATTCGGTTTACAGAACATACCCGATTATCTACGCTTTATTAAAAATAAAAGCGTCAGAATTAACGTGTGAGCGTGATTTTAATTTGCAAAATATTATGTTGCATTATTTGGCTCCAGACAAGTGCAATTCAATACTTGTACTTTAATTTGCTTCAACTAAATTGTGGGAAAGAAATGTTTCACAAAGCGTCAGCATATTTTTGAACGGTTTTCGGCCTAAAATACACTTTAATTTACTAATTTTTTCCTTTCTTAATGTTTTGCTAACATTGCAATTTTTAATTTAAGCTCACTTGTTACTTAGTATAAATAATTTTGATATTTTAATAAACATTATCAGATATGATAACTTAACCGACTCGTAGTGTTGCGTTCATCAATTTCTTTATCTTTATCCAAGGCAAATTCATTACCTGGTAAACTCACCAGCTAATTCGCCCGTCAGCTGATTCAACGATTTGAACCTATTTTAAAGCCGAACGTCAAAGTTGGTTTACTTTCGTGGAAAGTTAAGAAAAGTGGTTGTAAATAATTTAGTAATTATAATAATTTATTATAAGTGTGTTTTAAAAGTGAAGTGTTGGCGGCATTTTTTGTGGTAATATATGTAGTTATAAATTATTAAATAAAATAATTAAAAAAGGTAAGTGACTGTTTTATTTTTATTTATGTGTTAATTTATATACATATGTATGTATGTTTTGTATTTTTATTTGTTGTAAAGAATAAAATGATTGGATTTAGTAAAATAAATTTAAGAAGACTAAAGAAAATAGAAAGTGAACGTTTGAAACAAACGAAATTACAAAATATTGAAAAAAATGAAGTTCTTAATTTAATTATGCAATAGTTAAAATTCATTCCAAGATCAATGGCATTCAGATACATCTTATTGCACTCCGAATTCACCATAATAGTTGGACCCATCCAACATTCGCTTACAATGTATATTGTGTTGGATCCATCCAACCTTCGCTTACAATGTATATTGTATTGGATAAATCTTACAGCCTAGGCCATCGCTGTGTAAATGTAAATAGAAATTGTATACAGACATTGGATGGGTCTTGCTTACATTGTCATTGGTCTCAAATCGAAGATGTATGTAGCAAAAATTTCACTGGGTGCATCCGTATTTCAAAAAAAGAGAGTAAAAATCGAATGGTTGTTTTCTGGCTTTTACACCATTGGTCCCCGTCCATACTGTTGAGTTTTTGCTGCAAAAGTTTTTTGAATTCTCTTCTGAAACTGCAGCAGTGTCCATACATGAATCTTTTGCTTCATGTTTAGTATTTTTTATTCCTCCCTTCTATCTTCTTTTTTTAATTTTTTTTGACATTTCTCAATACCGAATGTAAATATAAAATAACTACCCTGTGATAGAAGGTGTGAATATTGTTTTTGGATAGACATTTGAAGCACAAGGTATAATTTGAAGCAAAATGGACGCTAAGAAGAAAAATTATATAATAATTTTTATATAATTTTATATTTTTTTTTTTTAAATTTTTGATTATATTTCACAAAAAATTAACAATAAAACAGGGTAGATATTATTATGATAGATGTTAACAGTATACCAAACGAAAAGAAATAAAATGAAACGTCAAATACACCTCATGTCAAAAGATGCAAATAAGAAATTCAACAAAAACTGCATGTACATGAAACAGCGTACATACTTCCCATCCTCTTCCCCTTCTCATCAACAAACTCAAAAGTTTTCCAGCATATGCTTCACAGTATGGACGGGGACTTGGTATGGATAAAATCAAGTAAGATGAAAACATTCTCATTTAATTTAACTACAGCTATTTGCTTGTGTTCCCCAGGGATGGAGTTCTTGTGCAAATGAATTTTTTTTTTAATAACCTTGAAAAATAGTTTTATAACTTTCGAATATGTTATTTTCGTGGTCAAAATTTTTAGTGTACTTTTGGAAAATATACGTATATTTTTATAAAATTGCGCTGTCGTGGTCTAAAATGTACATTTTAATTTTATAATTGGTATAAATTTATGAAACCAGTTTCCCTCCCTGGCGTTCTCACATTTGGTTACATAAAAATGCATCCCTGATCTAATGGTGTGTGTTGGTTTTTGAAAAATTTTAAAAAATGAAGAGAGCCATACGACTGTCAAATTTTCATCCGTATTTTCTCTCAAAATCTTATAGTTTCATTACATATTACGTTTAGACGATCCGACTTGTGCTCTTCAACACAAAAATTTGACATGTCGTACGACAGATCTTATGGTCTAAAGCACCCTTAAATAATAGTTTGGTGAACTACCAACCTATTAAAAAGGAACAAGTTAAGCAAGGCAATCGAGCCCTAGCATTAACATTTTTTTTAATATATTTTAATAGTTTGGTGAACTACCAACCTACTATGGTAACCAAGGCAAACGAGCCCTCATTAACAGTACTGATATCATGTTTTGGATTTTACAAACAAAGACCAAATTAGTTTGACCTTCGCCGTTATTGTTGTCTATAATAGAAAATGCTACGATATGCTCGGCGGATCCTGTGAAAAACCTTATTTATTTTATAAAAATACCAAAATTTATTTGATGTACAATGTACCCCATATATTTAAATCTTTTCTGTAGTTCCAGCACAATGCACCGCATGTGTAGGGGTTATCTCCTGAGTGCTGGTCCAAGACAAAAACGAAAAAACACAATTTTGCAGTTTTTAGTGGTTTTCAGGGTGTGATCTACCTGCAAAGTGCTGAAAAGAGCAGAGCATTCTGACAGTGTCGCTATTTTCGCTCTTTTAGATATAAATTTATCTCTTTTTTTCTTTGATTTAACCCCAAAAATTTTCATCTAGCTTCTATCTCTTTTTATAGTCTATTTTAAAAATATATGTTTAAATGTTTATATTTATTTATTAAATATAAAATATTGATTATGAAAAAAATCTGAATCAAGCCAAAATTTTGTAAAATTTTTCCACCGACAACAACTTATAAGCAAAACTTTTGTAACCATTACTATCACAGCTACTAAAAGTAATTAAAATGTATGAAAGCAACGAGGCAGGTCCTACCCTGTTGTCTTAAAATCAGACAAAGTTGGCCCTCTAAAACTGGATGGATAATTCGTATACTATAACTTTGAAAATTTTTTGTAATCCAAAAAACATATAATTGATTCTGAAACTGAAAAAGAAATAAGACTCACTTGGCGTGATTTCATAAAACAATTAATTTACCAACTTCGGCAACGTAGGCCAAATAATTTTACAATCTTTGAAAATACAATTAAGAAATGTTAACTCTTGTTATGGAAATATACATAGAGTAAATTTAAAGAGGAAAAAATGTTAAATTTAACAACAGATGAAATAACACGTTTAGAATTACAGTGGTAAAAACAGATTCTACTTGGGAAAAGCAGAAATCAGCGGTAGAGTTGTGAATTGATATGTCTGAGTACAAAAAAGTGGCAAATGAAAACTATTTTAAGGAATTGTCGGATTGTGATATGGAGTTTTTAGTATCACCTTTTAGTAATGCAGCTATGGTGCCTTAGTCTTATCAATCTGCAGGTGCGGGTTCGATCCCGCCTAGACATAGCCCAGGTGTTTATATTTGTGGCATCACAATGGTGCTAAGCTCTAGCATAAGTGGGGCGTTCTGCTTCGGGAAGGATCCGCCACCTAACCAAACCTATGAATGTAGAAGTGTAATGAAAGGGTATTTAGCGGCATCAACCTTATTAAACTAAAACTTCGAAACAGAATTTTTATGTTCCTGGAGATATGTTATATTAAATAAATTTTTTTATTTTAGAAATAATGTATATTGTTTTATTATTAGAGATAATTCCTAAGAAAAATCATTAAATTAATTTAGCTCTAATATTTCGCTCTTTGCAAAATGTTTTAGCCCTTTATATTTCTCTTCTTAAGACGATTTACTACCATGCATTTTTGGAATGTGGTCACACGTACTCATGTATATGAAAATAATAGTCGCATACGAACGTAAAGCAAGCAGGCCATACATAACCTGACCAGACAACACGCTTTTCAGAGGTCGATCCCGCCTACAATTTCTATCCCGCTTTTTAGAATTATGAAATTTCCAATTTTTCTTCCGATTTACAATAAAATATATTTAACTTCCCGTTAGAGGAAGTTACCGATTTTAGCCCATTTTCGAAAATCGAGTGTTCATTATATTTGAGGTCCTGGGAGGCGATTCTGACTATTTACGTATTAACGTCAGTATGAATGTATGTGCGTATGTTTACATACATGTCATAACTTAAAAACGCGTTAATGGATCGGAACGAACTGATTCGAAACATATTGATGTTGTAAGCTAATGAACCGATTTGGTGTGTTAGATTTCGATAAATTGTTTTTTCAAAATAGATTTTAAGCTACTAAGCTACTAATTTGACTAAGATCGCGTGATTCGTTCCAGAATGTGGCGATGGTCGAAGTAGTCTGCACGTTGACTACAAAACGAAAAATTTTCCTGAGTTCAACCCCAGTTTCAGACTCATAAAAACATCTCGCATTTTTTCTGATGTGTATTTCTGTGCCTTTGTGTCAGTTGTTGTCGGAAGGTTTCAGTGGCGAAGACGTAGTCACTGGTCTCTGAACAGTGACGGCTTCAGCTGTATCCAAGCCACAGGCACATCAGAACGCCCTCCTTCGTCGGTATTGTGTAGCACCGGCGAAGTGAAATAATTACTAAAATGGCCAATAAAAACGAAGCTTCAGAGACGATACAACACTGCTGTAAAAACATATAACGTGTAAAAAGTAGTGTTGTAAGATAGTGAAGCTTTACCTCCTATCCCTTTCCTATAGTTCCAGCACAATGCATCGCCTGTGTAGGGGTCATCTCCTGAGTGCTGGTCTAAGATATAAAAAAAAGAGGTAACGTTGGCGAAAATTTTCGATTAAATCTTATCTCATAACTTAATAACGGGTCAACGGATCGGAACCAATTTTGTCGCGTTCCAAACATTTTGACCTCACTTAGATCTTGTGCGATAATGAACCAATTCAGTTCAGTAGGCTTCGAAAATAAATTTTTTGTTGTAATAAAGTTGTAAAGTATATAAGATTTTTGATATTTTCCAACTCTGAAAATTGTTGATCTTTTTCGAAAAACCGTTTGCTTTTGAACGGATGCAAAAAATTCTCTTCGCGCTCTCTCTCTATTCTGCATTTGCGCTGAACAATAATTTTTAAAATTTAATCAGAAAAAGAAACAACATTAATTTTTTCACGTTAATATCAGTCATATTTGACCATCAGTATCCAGTCTAAATAAGCCACAACAAACATGTTGTTTATACAGTCGCAAACAGTGTTTTGTATTTTCAATAAATTAATTGCATACAAAATGGCATAAAAACACATAAATTGCTGAACCATCATAAGAATCAAGATTACCAGCATCAATACCGAATGCAACGAATGTGGGCAAAATGAAATGTTTTGTTGCATCTATGCGTGTACGAGTACTGTTGGTACGAGTAACACTTACAAAACAGTGTGTCTTCTTACTTTCTGCAATTTATCACTTTCATTTTATTTATGCCACAGAATAAAATTAATTACATCATACTTACATCCACATATTTTCACCTGCACTAAATTCAGTAACATTTATTACGCCTCTTCCGTCCTCTCCTTGCAATAACGTAAACACTAACGTCACCATTCAACAACGCATGTATCTGCTTGCTCTTTATTATAAAAGATGAATGAGAAACAAAATACGTTTTATTTATTTTAAGTCTAACTTTTCTATTTCTCCCTATTTCGTCCGCATTCTCATCCTTTCGGTATGTAAAAAAAGGCAACGTTGAAAGTGCTCTGTCTATGACAAATGAATTGTTGCAACTGATACCAAATCATGAACGTGCCACAGGTAATAAAGTTTACTATGAAAAAGAATTAAAAGAACTATCGACTAGAAAAAAGGTTAAAGGTGATGATGGCACAGATGACACCCCTAAATCTGATTTGGTGAATATCAAAAAATAAACAAATTCGTTTAAAAACAGGTTTTTTTAGAATTGTTTATTTTCAGCCCATTTCAAAAGCTGAACCATATACAAATTTTGATCATAATGAACGCAAATCCTATGAACTACTGTGTCAAGGGAAACTAAAACCTTTAGCAAGTCAATTGCGGCCATTGAGGTGCCGATATGTGGACAATAATGTGCCTTTTTTAAAAATTGGTCCTTTGAAAATGGAAGAGGCTTTTATGGATCCTTATATTGTACTATATCATGAAGTACTTTTTGACAGTGAAATTGATATCATTAAGAAAATGGCCCGACCCAGATTTCGCAGAGCAACTGTGCAAAATGCCATCACTGGGGAATTAGAAACGGCTAATTATCGTATAAGTAAATCAGCTTGGCTGAAGACTGAAGAGCATCCTATTATTAAAAATGTTGTACAGAGAACCGAAGATATGACTGGTCTCGATATGACAACGGCCGAAGAATTACAAGTTGTTAATTATGGAATAGGTGGTCATTATGAACCGCACTTTGATTTTGCAAGGGTAAGTTCTCGTATTACTTAAATAAAAAAAATAACAGGAAGAAATGAAGAATATTGTTGTACGGAACCGGAAGAGTATATTTGATTAGTGACAAAGCTGACACAACTCGTAGAACACTCTTCACTGCTGAGCCATTTAGACATTATTTTAATTTTTATTGGTTTTTTTTTATTTTTTTTAAATTTGGCACAATAGTACCGATTTAAGTACAACTGAAAAAAATACGCATTTTCTTCCGTAATTGTCGAATTGCACATGATAATTTGAATAACGAATTATTTAATGTTCGTAATATTTAAATTTAATGAATAGAACGTGACAAATATTCAAAGAAACTAGGGAAAATAAATCTTAATGACAATAATGGTGCTACAGCGTCCCAAAAATTGCCAACCTCAAGTGTGGAAAGCGTTCTTTTTAAATAAAAAGGGGCACTAAATGTTGATATTTGATTTGTCTTAATGACGATCGCTCTTTATGCTGCTAGGCGCGTGTTCAGATAATTCCGGTAATTTTTAATTTTGGGGTGTTTGGAGAGCCACATTGCATTTTTTATCATGTTGGTATACATGTACGCCCCTGATGTATGATCAAATCTTTAGCATTCATTATTTACACTGCTTATGACGTGTTTTTATGTACTTGGCGATTTTCATTTGTTAAACCTTAAATAGAAAAATTACTGTTAAATTCTAAACACACTCCTCATTTTTCTTTTTTGAGTTACAAAATTTAGAATTAAAATAAAGCAAATATTTTCAATGTTAATATGATAGATAATTTTATTCCAATAATGTTTAAATATTATTTGACTCATGTTGCTTTAACTTCAAACTTCATACACTTTTTCCATCATTTGCGATCGTATTTCTCCAATAACTCGGTCAAATGTTGATTTTAAGGTGTCAAATTGTCTCTGTTTATCTGCGTACACGAGTGGCATGATCTAGCTACAAAGAAAATAATCCCATGGGGTTAAATCACACGATTTTGGTGGGCAAATAATTAATTAAAATCAATAGCAATTTGTAAAGCAAATGCAAATAATTTAATTTATTGATTTTCGATTGCTACTCGAATGTAATGACATAATTTGAAACCAATTCAAAATGTTAAGAATAAAAAGAAAGTAATTCATTTTATTACTTACATATATATATACATACATATATACTTTATTGAATTAATTAGTCCAGAAATTGATTACTTTCTATGTTGCAGCGTGAAGAAATACGTGCTTTCCAAGGTCTTAATTCCGGCAATCGCATAGCGACTGTTTTATTTTATGTAAGTTTTAAATTATATTTTAAATATTTTTATGTACATTAATATCAATTTTTAAATTCGTTTATACTTTCATAAGATGAGCGATGTTGAGCAAGGTGGTGCCACCGTGTTTACTGCGATTAACATCTCACTTTTACCCAAAAAGGGTTCGGCGGCTTTCTGGTATAATTTACACAAATCTGGAGAGGGTGATTACCGAACAAGACATGCAGCCTGCCCCGTGCTTACTGGTTCAAAATGGGGTAAGTAAAATGTCGAAATGTTTTTTTTTTTACTAAAGTCATGTGGATTTGTTGAGGTGTTGAATACTTTTGTTAAAAAAAAATTTAGTACAAGAATGTTCGTTATCAAATTTTTTTGCTTCAAATTTTACAATCAGAGAGAATAAGAATATAAAAGCTTTACTTTTCTGGAAAAACTAACAATTTTGAACCACCCTTTGACTCACTTTATTTTTATATTTTATTAAGTTCTTTTATTAGGTTCTGTTATAATTGTTAATGACTTTTATTTTCCAAACGTTGTATTAACGTCTAAGCGTTTTCTATGATACAATTGAATCTAAATTCCCAAATTGATCTAATAATAAAATAAAATAAAATACGATAGTCAGCAATAAAGTGTATTTTACGAATTCTAAACTATACTTTTGTTAAAAGTCCACTTTTGGTAAACCATAGACGAGAAACTTAATTCTTTAGCGTAAAAACCAACTTTAAATTTAAAACTAGCTGAAGTTGTTTTTAATCAACTTAACAGCTGTCGAAATCCGTTATTTTTCCCAACTAACTATTTTTTTTTGGAAAAAGAAGTTATTTTCAATGTTTTTTTTTGTCGATTACTATACGAGCGAGTTACTAAATAAAGTCATTTTGTGCATATATGTACATTAGAGTCACAGGCATATAGCAAAAGCGAAATCTGCACAAAATTCTAAGAAAACTCCCAAAAGAAAGTATGGGTCCAAAATCTAAACCCAGCTCGCCGAGAGGCATTAATATTCACATTTGGATATACCAGTGTTAGTATTTTGCTCCTGATTGTATGTAAACAATTTCTGTAGGGTCTTTCATTAAACGCTCATCGAATTTTTTTCGTTTGAAAGGCATACTGATGCAATTATGTGTGGAATATAACATCGTTCAAATGTTCGCCACGGCTTTTCTGGGTGGAGCGCATCCTAAATGTTCAACTTTCAGACTGTTGACTTTGAGGACCCACAACGAGCCTTTCTCTGGCTTATTCGCATACACCTGCGACTTGAGAAAACCGCACAAGAAAAAATCTAATGGGGTTAAATCATATATAAAGGGTGTTCTAACAAGAACGAAAGATTTAAATTTGGCGCCAGTCGAAGTGTCATTGTTTGACATGTGAACAATTGTTATTGTTTGCTAGTAGAAGGTACGAGTGAACAACGCATTCTCATTGTGAAATTGTTTTACCAAAATGTTTTGCGGCTACACTTCGCAAATTGCGATACATTTGGGGTCACAATAATGCTCCAAAAGAGTCAACTGTAAACAGATTAATGGAAAAATTTGCCGAAACTGGGTCTGTTACTGATGTGAAGACAACAACGTGCCTTCGACCAGGTCGATCGACCGAAAATGTCGCAGCTGTACGTGATGATGTCGCTCAAACTCCATCCACCTCAATGCGACACCACCGAGCTCAGCAAATTGGTGTCTCCAAATCCACTATGCAGCGAATTTTGACGAAAGATTTGCATCTTCATGCATACAAAGTTCAATTGACTCAGGAACTGAAGCCAGCTGACCATGGACAGCGAAGGGAGTTCGTTAAAATTTAAATCTTGCGTTCTTGTTGGGACACCCGTTATATGTAAATATAGCTATTCCCAAAATAAATTCCGTGAATATAAAAAGAAATTATTTTATATATTTAATGAAAGTTTTATTCCTTTTGGAGTAAAATAACAGTCCTTATGATTTGAAAATTTTATCTTGGCTTTATTTTGCGGCTTAGATACAATCGTTTTCAACCAAAGGTTGACTAATTGTAAAAACGTTTAAGAAAATTAAATAGATATAAATGGAATAATAAAATGTCTGTTGTATAAAGAAAATTTTTTTGAAGAAGCACATATTTAGTTTATTTTGTTTGTATATTTCGAATTTCTCAAAGATTTTTTTTAGTTTTTGTGTAAACATATGAAATTTCTTAGCTTTTATTAAAAATTTGGTTAAAGGTCTACTGACGAGTTTGGTATTAGCAAACAAACATATAACATACAAACATATAAAGAACATAGATAAATAATAATTATTATTCTTACTATTTATTATATTACAAAAAAATTTTATATTTCTCTTCCTGCAGTCTCCAATAAATGGATACATGAACGCCTTCAAGAATTTCGGCGTCCTTGCGATTTAGAACCAGATCATGGCGAATTTGCCATATAGTGCAATTATTCTTATTATTTAGTTTTAAATATATTTTCAAATCAATTTATTCATTCAACACTTTTGCTATAATTCTACGAATATTTCTCATTCAAGACTTTAAAATCCTTTCATAACTGTCATGATTTTTATATACATTTCTTATTTAGAATATACATATATCTAGAAATCTTAGATTTTTACGGAAAGTATAAATAAAATTTAACTGAATTCCTTGATAATCAAATGGTTTTTAAAGTACTTCTTTAAAATCTTGTTATGAATTTTGTTTTAATTATATACTTCATTATATTTTTGATGTAGAACATTTTATTGTAAGTTTGATATTTTGCGTTTAATTAATTATTATTGCCTTTAATTAATTATTTTGCGTTTAAATTTGTTTCCAAATTTCTCGTTAAATATATCAAAAATTAAAAAAGGCATGGTGAATGGTGCAAAAAAGTTAAAAATTTTTGTTTAGAAATTTATTAAAAATACTTCTGATATTAAAGAAACAAAATACAACAACAAAGTGAAATAAAACTTTAAAATAGTACATACATACATATATTTGTATATATATCTATATATATAAAAAGAAGAGTACACTATGGTGTCATCATCAAATTTCAGGGTACGTTGGGGATGGTCCGTAGATGGTTTATTTGAAGTTTGCACGCAATCGGCCCAGTGGTTCCGGTGATATGGCATTTCGATTTTCCTATATATTCCCATACAAAAGCAAACTACCCGACCCAAAAATTAATTATCAAATAACTTAGCCATTTGTGGACTAATTTTCAAAATTATTTTTGCATATATAAAAGGTCCACAAAAAAAATTTTTTTTTCAATTTTTACATATGGAAAAGTTCTAGGAAATTGTGTGGGAAGGGGTTTGACGCAAATTCCACGCCCCCATAATTAATTATCAAATAACTTTGTCATTTGTGAACCAATTTTCCAAATTCTTTTTTCACATGGAGAGGGTTTACTAATTTTTTTTCTTAAATTAAAGTGCATAGTAATAACTTGTGCTTTTGTTTGTTTGTAGCTTATAGGAGATCAGACCGCTGGACCGACCTACCTGAAATTTTTATATTTAATTGCTTCATCCAAGGCCAACGAACATATTACAAAATTAATAATGATAAATAAATAAAATTTTTGCCTACAATATTTTTAATAATAACAGAAATGCTAATAGCCCATTTACATTGGCATGAAATCTAGTACTTACGAGACTTTGAGCAAAATCTAGTTGGTGTTTATTAGATTTCCCATACAAAAAACAATCTACTTCGTCACTAGATTTTGGCAAAATCTAGTCAAAATCTAAAATGACGTAATACAACCATGTTGTTTTCCAAAGTGTACTAAAAAATTCAACCACTTATGTATGTATCATGGTATAATGATATACTAGGTAGGCGCGGACTACAAAAAGTGTACAATAGAAAAAACAACGGGGCACTTTATTGTTTTTTAGCGCCGTTGAATGTCATGTAATGAAAGAAGAAACATCCTTATGTTAATTATAATCGTCTGAAAAGCGGATATTTAATAGTGTACGTGTAAATTGGCAAAGTTTGAGTGTAATTTGACAGCTGTACGCACATAGTCAGTTCGCCTTGCGAGACTACATAATGTAGCATTGTACCATGGTATATATATTAATGTCAGAGCAAAGACTATAGATTTATAAAGATGTTGCACTGCCATACATTTTTCTGCCAATTCTAAATTCTTGATGGGATTTTTGGAAATCCCCTTGTGTATGACTAATGAGAGAATTTTCATCAACGGAGAGCAAAATACCAATTGAAATTAACTCTCAGCAAGAGCAATTTATACTTATGAACATTATTTATGGATGTATGTATGTTTACTAAAGTGTGGCACAAACACAACAAAAATGTCTTACAAACATTTCATGAAATTGCAATTAGTGTGTATGTATTACTTGCTCATTGCAAAACACATACTTCCGAAAATATTTCTTTTGTTCCACGATCAAAACATTGAAGAAGAGAACACAAGTACAACAAAACAATGTTAAAATAAAACAAGGCTGAAGTAGAAGATCAAAACTATTTTGGAACATTCAAAACATGTTTGAATAACTCGTAGACAAACTTGCAAAGAAACTTTTGCATTTTTTATGAACATAAAAAATCGAATGTATACAAATAAAATAAAAATATCACAATTCATGTTAGGTTTGAGGTTCGTTTGTAAGGTTCTTTAAAGAAAAATATTTAAAATTTCGCAAAAAATTTTAAAAATTTATAATTTCACCTACATTTAATGCATCCATTTCAATATACATACATATATTTAAGATTACTAAAATTTAGAAAAATCACGAAAATCAGAAAGTTGAAATTATGAAAAAAAAATTATATACGTTCTTTTTACGCTTTTTTGTGTTTGTTCTTGTGTACTCGATGCTTTTGATGTAATTTACCGTTTTTTTTATTTCATTGTATGTTTTTGTTTTGATGTGCTGCTTCATTTGAAATCACAAGCTCAAACAAAACTATAGAGAGAAACTTTTCAAATGGTGCTTGTTTTGTTTCAATGAGAGTCATGTTTTGTTATGGTTGTTTTCTTGAGAATGTTTACACTGGAATACACGGCTTGGAAGTAGTGTGCTTTAGAATGCAAAACTTTCAATACATTTTGTACAGCTCTTTAGTAAATAGGGGGACAAATGCGCGTTGGAAAGATCAAGAGATAAGCTTTTCTCAAAGTATATTTTACAGATCAACCTCCACTTACTTATTTTTAAGAAATATACTGAAATTGAACCTTCCGAGTCCTTCATCTCTTAGTAGATGGAGTAGCATTAAAAACTTACAGCCAGGCAACAATTTATGCATATATAATGCACTGGCGGCCACTGTTCAAAAGATGCAACCTCTTGAAAAAGAATGTATTTTGCTTTTCGATGAAGTAACTATAAAGAAAAATTTTACATATAACAAATGCGCAGATGTTATAGATGGAGTTGTCGATCTAGGATATGAACGAGCGGATGAAATGGGGTCCAAAGTTTGCGTTTTCATGATACGAGGAGTTGTAAAAAACTGGAAGTTCGTTTTAAATTATTTTGTTACTGCCAGTTCTATAAAAGGTGATATACTCAGGAAACTTGTGGAGTCGAATTTGGATATTTTGAAAGAAATGGGACTAAAAGTGCGTGGACTTACGTGTGATCAAGGTCCTAATAATAGGAAATGCTACGATTTGCGTGGTGGATCTAATGAAAAACCTTTTTTTTATAAAAATTCTAAAATTTACTTGATGTACGACGTACCTCATATTTTCAAATCTATCAGAAATGCTGTAATCAAAGCCGATTTTAAAACACCAAATGGTATTGCGCGCTTCGATGTTATAAAAGAAATATTCGAGCTGGAGTATGGAAGGGCAACAAAAATTACAAAATTAACAACGGTACACATTAACCCAAATAATTTTCAGAAAATGCGTGTTGGCATAGCTGTCCAAACTTTGAGCAATTCAGTTGCTGCTGCAATCCAAACTGCTAATGAAAATCACCAGTTTACACGAAGCTCATGAGCAGTAGCAACTTCAACGTGTTCCTTTATACGAAAGGTCGATAGCTATTTTGATTGCTTAAACAGCATGTATTTTAACGATGCAAAGCCCCTGAAGCGTGCCTTGAATTTCAATAGCACAACTTGGCATTTGCTCGAAGAGCTAATTACATATATGAAACAAGTTGAATATGAAGGAAACAAAATATATTCAATCGATGGCCTAACTCAAACCACGAGAGCTATTTTCTCGTTATCGTCGGAGTTATTTGCAGAAAGCTCAAATTTTATCTGCATTTTAACAAGCCATTTCAATCAAGATCCGTTGGAAAACTTATTTTCATATAAACGTGCCAAGGGCGGGCACTGCAAAAATCCTTCGGTTTATGAATTAAATGTCGCAATAGCTAAACTGTCATCTCTAAAAATAACTCAATTTAGTACCTCATCGAATTGTGCTAAAGACGATGCGATACTTTTACCTATCGAGTTTCAAACAATTTTAGAGGATACTCAAAGAAGTGGCAGTACATCAGAAAGTACTCACATTCCCGATGTAGATGTTACAAATATACTAGCCGAAAATGAAGATTATTTTAATGAAGATGCTGATTGTTTTAACTCTGAAAACATCCCAATAGAGTTAACATCAAGCCGCTATTTCGTTGGTTACATAGCTCAACGGATATCTTGTGCTCGCTGTCGTATGGATATAATAAAACCCGCGCAAATTTTGTCATATCCATCAGAAATGTTTTTACATGCAAAAAATTACGATAAAAATTCAGATTTTGGAAGTTTGTGTGCTCCATCAGACTTATTTTTTGCAGTATGTAAGATTCATATAAAAGTTTTCGAAAAAATTTTTTCTGAATCCAAAGAAATAAAAAACATAAAAAAAACTATTGTTGAGCAATGTGTAAATTGCACCAAAAATACAATATATTCCTTTTGGTTTCAAGAAAACAACGTATGCTATAAGCACAGAATGGAGATGCTAAATTTATTAATTCTTACACTTTTACGAAAGCATTCCTCGTGGGAAACATACAAATACAAATTAACGAGCGCAGAAAAACTTAAAATTTTAAAACAATAAAACATATGCTCAATTCAGAAAATTATTAAATATGTACCAATCACCAAAAATAATTACATTTCTTGTGCTAGTTATAACTTATTAAAAAGATTTTAATAAATTTTATAATAGTTTTGTAAACAAAATAATAAATTGTATGGTTTTCGAACTAAGGTAAGCTCACGTTTTATTTGATTTATGCATATACATAGATATTCTAAGTATACAATTGAAAATTCTAAAATAAAATATTTAATAAAACAAATGAGTATACATAGTTCGGTGCGAATCAACATAAATGCAATAGTACAATAACAAAAAATGTAATTTTACCCTACAGCCATAGAAATCGATCGCATTGGCTTTGCACTGTTTATTTGCACATGATTTATATGAAAACAAGAAACTGCTTTTAGTTGTTAATATTGTTATTGAATGTGCTTTGGACAAGAAATATAACACACACAAACACATTTCGCAATAAGCATCATTTATATGTGTAAAAAACAACATCATTTATATGAAAACAAGAAACTGCTTTTAGTTGTTAATATTGTTATTGAATGTGCTTTGGACAAGAAATATAACACACACAAACACATTTCGCAATAAGCATCATTTATATGTGTAAAAAACAAAAAAAACCATAATTTCAGTGGAAAAAAAATTTCTAGTAGAGTTAAAAAAAACAAAAATGTTTCAAAAACAACAACAAAATAAACTTGACAAAACCAATGCTTATTACTACATACATACTTATGTACGTACATATGTATGTATGCCTAAAATTTTTGTGTTCTCTTCTCTTGCTCAAAGACTCTCTTGCTACTTCCCCCCACAGCATCTATAAACGCAAACAATTTTTGTTTTTATTCAATGTTCTACGTGCAATATCTTTATATATTTATAGTCTTTGATCGTGGCGATGGCACGATGGATGGTAGTCTGCACGTTGACTACGAATCCAAAAACAGACCTGGGTTCAACCCCAGTTTCAGACTAAAAATTTTAAAATAAAAATAAACATCTCGCATTTTTCTGATGTGCATTAGTGTGTCTTTGTGTGTCAGTTGTTGTCGGAAGGTTTTAGTGGCGAAGGCATAGTCACTGGTCACTGAACAATACCGGCTTCAGCTGATAGCAATCCACAATCGCAGCAGAACGCCCTCCTTCGTCGGTATTGTGTAGCACCGGCGAAGGAAAATAATAATAAAAAAAAATGGATACTAAACCGAAGCTTCAGCACTGCTACGAGTATAAACAAAGAACGTGCGAAAGCAGAGCTGCAAAAATAAATAATTAAGCTTCACCTCCTGTCATTTCTCCTACTATCTCGTTCCTATCAGTTCCAGCACAATGCTTCGCATGTGTAGGAGTCATCTCCTGAGTGCTGGTCCCAGATAAAAAAACAAAAAAAAAAAAAATTATATGTGTAAACAACAAAAAGAAACCATAATTTCTGTGGAAAAAAAATTTCTAGTATAGTTAGAAAAAACAAAAATGTTTCAAAAACAACAACAAAATAAACTTGACAAAACCAATGCTTATTACCAAGAATGATTAAATAAAGATTACGCCTTGCGCATGATTTACCGTTTGATGACGTTTGCATCCAATCGAAGAGATTGCCAAATGTTTATTATATGCAAAACTAATACTTTCTCGTACAAAATTTATATTTTATACTACATTTGGCAACTCTTCACACAATTTACTCAGAGAGATCTCAAACAAGCAAATGAAATCGATTTTATCAAAGTTAAAGTTTTGTGTTGAATTTTATAATAAATTGTGCTATATTTTATAATAAATATATTTAAATAATTATTAAATAATAAATAAGTGTAAAAAACTTGCTTTATAAAGCTCATAAGCTGTAAACAAAAAACACAAATAGAAGTGAAAAGAGAACAAAAAGAGCAAGCATGAAATGCGCAGTGGGCAATTGCAAACAAAGTAACAGCAAAAAAACAAGTGAGAAATTAATTGTGTTACAATGTAATATTGCTATCAAAATTTTTTTGTTTTCATAAAGCTGTGTCATATAGTTTTCCAAGAGATGAAGCTCAAAGGAAGTTATGGGTGAAATTTTGCAAGCGTGTAAAGCCTGTAAATGCTGAAAAAGAAAAAAAGCAAGAGGATTTTGAAAGAAATTTAATATATGAAATGGGTAAGTTACCACATAATCAATTCTTTAAGTCCGTTAATAAGTCGTTATAGGATTTAGTAAACGAAGTACTAAGAAGTTAAAACCCAATGCAGTTCCGTCCTAAGAAAATACTATTATTGATAGTGAAAAGAAAACTGCTTATGGCACTGAAGAGATGAAACAAAAAAACAAATAAATAATCAAAAAAGTTTAAAAGTAAAATGTGTAAATGCCGAATTGCCGACTGACACTGAAGAAGATGGCCTCCAAAGTTACACTAAAACTTTGGAATTGAAAATGTATGTTAGTATTTAAAAAAACAACAAATAATTATTTAAATCGTTTCTAGAGAATCACTTCTTAAGGAGAATTGTTCGCTGAAAATGGCAAAAAGTCAATGTGATGTGACAATAAAAAATTTATCTTGTCGTATTCAAAAACTAAGCTTTGCAAACTCAAATCTCGAGAAGGCACTGAGGCGTTTGTTTACTGAGGGTCAAATTTAAAAACTAAAAAGCGGTGATAAAAGACAAAATTTTACCGAAACAGACATTGCTCAATCTATCACCCTATACTCAGCAAGTGCCAGAGCTTACAAACTTTTAAGGAAGAAACATTTCCCACTTCCATCGGTGAGAACGTTGCAAAGATGGTCGGAAAAATTGGACATGTCGAAAGGTATTTTGGAGCCTGTTGTGAAACTACTATGTATCTGCGGCCAACCAAATGTCAGAACCTGAAAAAGTATGTGTGTTGAGTTTTGATGAGATGAAGGCAAAAAAAAAGTATTGCTATGACAAGTCAGCAGATTTAGTGCTAGAACCAGCTAATTATATCCAAGTGGCCTTGCTAAGAGGTAAGTTATTTGTATATAAATCAAGAATTTTTAGAACCTTTGTTAATTCGCTGGAAGGTTTAATTTCAAATTGGAAGCAACCCATATATTATGACTATGATACCCAAATGTCAAAAAGTATTTTATTCAATATATAGAATACTATGAAGCAGAGTGGCTTTACAATTGTGGCCATTGTTTGTGACTTAGGTGGAGGTAACAGAAAACTGTTCAGTGAACTTGAAGTTGATTACGAATAACCATGGTATGTTTTATGTAAATATGCCTCAATAATTTTTTCAAATTTTTTTTTTTGTATGAATATACGTAACATATTTATATATGTAGGTTTTTGTTCGATGAAATCAAAATTTTTGTTTTTAATGATGTTCCTCATTTGATAAAACTTTTGAGAAATCATTTCATTGATGGTGGGTTTATCATTAACGAAAAAGAAGTCAAAAAGGATATAATTTTAAGTCTCCTATCCCTCCAATCAAATGACTTGCAGATCACGCATAAAATATCACCACACAATTTATGTGTGGTCGGACCTGAAAGGCAAAAGGTTAAACTGGCCACGAAACTTTTTTCACATACAATTTCGCAATCTATAACACGAGCCGCCAGTTTGGGATATTTGAGCAACGAAAATTGGAGCGAGTGCAGTCAACTCTTTAAACTCGTAATTACTTACAAAATATAATTTTTCTAGAACATACCTAAACTACTTAAGAAATTTCACTTAACTAGGTAAATGACTGGTTCGATGTTATGAATTCGAGAGTACCGAGACAGGATACCAGAGACCGATTACACGCATATGTTTTAGCACTTGAAAAACAAAATATCATTCCAAATAATATGTCGCAAATGATGTCAGAGATCCGTGTGATTGGCAAAAAGTCTATGCTACCTTTCCAAAAAGGTTGAAAATTATATTGTACTCTAAAAATTTGTGACACAGATTTATTTCTTTTGACATAAATGTATTCTACAGGTATCTTTCAATCTAATAAAGCGTTACAAATGCTATATATTGAACTTAAAAGTCGATATAATATTGAGTATTTGCTAACGTATCGGTTTAATCAAGATGTGCTGGAAAATTTTTTTGGAATAATTAGGTCGAAAGGCGGACTTCACGATCACCCTGATCGAGAAGAATTCAAATATAGACTTCGATCATATTTAATGGGGTCTAACGAAGGCATTTTGGGTAGTAATGCAAATGTAGAAGTTGACAATACACCCGATTTAGATGTAGATAATTCTTTAACGGGTAAGTTAAAAGCTTAAATTTTAAATAACACAAAGTTTTATAAACTTTGTGATTTCTTCAGGTACTATACTTAAGAGTGTTAACCGTAACATTCAGGCAGATGTTTTGGCTACAGAAACTAACCAAAGCGAAATAGAAAATATGGAATATGATGGTTTAGAGAACTTGGCCGGATATATTTGCCACAAACTGAAGAATGAAAATCCTGATCTTGTGAGTAATTCTTCAACCGAACGCAATTATTCATGGGTTAATCACTTAAGTGAAGGTGGACAACAACAAATTTTGGAATGGGGAAAAAGGGAAATAATTAACACTTGGGTTCACTATTTATATGTATAAAATATTTAAATAAAAATAAATGGAAAATAAAATAGTTCTTTAAAATTGTTTATTATCAAACTGAATTTGCCCCACTGTCCTGTTTTTACAATAACATAATAGTTCTTCAGCTGAGTTTTATTAGCCAATCAGAATACATGTTGAGTGACGTCAGAGTTCCATCATGCGCAGAAAAGTATTTTTATTTTAGCTTGTTGGCGTAATCTTTATTTAATCATTCTTGTGTATACATATGTAAATGAATAGTAGAGACATGAGAATAATAAATTCTCTGAGAAAATAAATGACTCTCTTGAAAAAAGTGGTTTTAGCATGGTTTTTGTAGTAAAACCATCAGCAAATTTAGCATTGGCAGAACAATGTATGACAGTGCAACATCTTTATATATTTATCTTTGCTTGAATGAATGTGTGTTTTTGAGCATAAAAAATACTACTCTCTTTGCTGTTGTTGGTTGGCTCAATGCAAAGACAATACCCAGTGAAATTTTTGCTACATACATCTTCGATTTGAGACCAATGACAATGTAAGCAAGAGCCATCCAATGTTTGTATACAATGTCTATTTACATTTACACAGCGATGGCCTAGGCTGTAAGATTTATCCAACACAATATACATTGTAAGCGAATGTTGGATGGGTCCAACTATTATGGTGAATTCGGAGTGCAATAAGATGTATCTGAATGCCATTAATCTTGGAATGAATTTTAACTATTGCATAATTAAATTAGGAACTTCATTTTTTTCAATATTTTGTAATTTCGGAATTTTGTTTCAAACGTTTACTTTCTATTTTCTTTAGTCTTCTTAAATTTCTTTTACTAAATCCAATCATTTTATTCTTTACAACAAATAAAAATACAAAGTATACATACATTATTATTTGTGTTTGTTTTGATCTTCATTTCTAATAAACATTTAACTTTACAATTGGATGGGAAAAGGACAAATCCGAATCAGATGCGAGTTGTAAGGGCTTAACTATTTTCGTTTTATTTTCCCTATTGACATAATATTATACAATCGGATGGCTTTCAGTTTGTAATGAGTAACCGGACTGCTGGGTAGCTCTGTTCATTTACTTTACTAGCTAGTAAACATTAACAACGAGAGAGTAACAAGAAATTTTCCAAAATTACTCTCAAAAATTTGAAAAAGTAAATGAACGCTTTACCAGCTAAAATTTGCAAGTTAAAGTAGTGTTTTAATGTATAGGTATATATGAGTACTTAATAACTGCCCCTATATTTTTTTGACAAATTGTACATATATGTATATTATTATAAAAATATTGTGATTATGGTCATTTATATTCAGCATTGTCGTGACTGGCGTTTTTCGAGTACGGCTTGTAATAGAATAATGAAAACTTTTGCAATTTTATTTAATCTAATACTAGGCGTAGTCGAAATACGCTAAACACGATAGGGGTGATTAGCTACTTTTGAATAAAATATCTATTTTTTAATTAGTTTATACATTATAACAGCCTGCCTACATATAGCAATGATTTTTACACACGAATTTGTAAGATATTTCAGTTTTTGCAAATAAAATTGCCCTATTACTTTTTGTAGCATATTCACAAATTTATAGCAATCTGCTCCTAAAGTATTTAAAGCGAATATTCAATAAAAAAAATCATTCTATTAATTGATTTAATAAATAAAATGATAAACAGCCGCCGAAAAACGGAAAAACGGAAAAACGGAAAAACGGAAAAACGGAAAAAAAGGAAACAAATTTAAGCAATTTTAATTTTCATTGTAATTAAAAGCTTTATCCAAAATAAAATATCATGTTGCTGCCAGCATTAAACGCCAAAAGCAGTAAAAAAAAAGTAATTTAATAAATTATGTGTTACAGCCTATTTCTGAGCTAAGAAAGATAACTTAAGCGAACGAAAAGCACTCGCTCGAATTCGAATCAATTTGGATTTCTCATTGGCACTCACTTTCTTTCGCAGTAAGTTACGTATGTCAATTTTGGTATCTTACGTTTTAATAAGTAGAAGCAATGCCAGATCATAAATTATTATATTTCTGTTAAAAGTATTAAAAAATACTACGAAGTTATTCTAAAGCTAATACAACTGCGTGTAAGTGTGATCAGCTGGTGGAAAGTATCAATAAATAAAAGGGTGAGAAAATTTAAAAAAATATTTGTAAATTTTGTGTTTTTTGTTTTAATTTTATAAAAGTGTTTCAGTTGCTGCATTGTTGACTTCTTTAAACTGAAAAAACAATTGTTAAATACATACATTCATATGTATATCATATGAATAGTTTATACTTACCACTTGTTATCCATTTGTAAATACTTTTTTATTGTACTTAGATTTTTTATTCTTCTTTTTTTATTTACAAGTATGTATACTCATATGTAAATTCTCAATACGAAAGCAAAACCAAAAGTGAGTGATTTTGACATTTCATTCTCACACGTTCTTAACAGAGAAATCGGATTTTATATGAAAACACTTACGTTTTCATTCGAGTTCTAGATCGAGTCACTGTTCGCATAGAAAGTGTGTAGAGAAATCGAAATCAATGTTCTTTCTCATAGAATGCGAATGAAAGCGTTCTTTCTTAAATCAGAAATAAGCCCTTAATTTAAATTTAATTGCAGATATATATCTGAACTAATTGAATTATTTGCCTGCTTAGTGTAAAGTACCGAGTAGCTAGGTACTCATAATATTTACAATACTAAAAATAACAGCTGGTCTGTTTGCCGGAACAACCTTTGCCACTGATGTCCCAGATGCTTAGTTTAATTCCATTAGACATCTTATTTTGCTTCTGTTGTTCCTAAATTACACAAAAAGAAATTTGTTACCTTTTTAATACTTTTTATCGTTTTAAAAGTTTATATTTACTTACAATTTCTTAAATTTTTCAAAATATTTTTATTTTTAAATAAATTTAGAAATATTGTTTTGTAAACACAAACGCAAAACAGCTGTTTGAATAATTATTGGAAGTGAAAATTTTACTTGTAAAAACTTGAAATAATTTTTCTGCCTCTCAATTTTTTACGCTCTCTCGTTGCAATTTTTTTTTTTTTTTTTTTTTTTTTTATCTAGGACCAGCACTCAGGAGATGACTCCTACACATGCGAACCATTGTGCTATGGGAAAGGGATAGTAGGAGAAACGACGGGAGGTGAAGCTTAATTAATTATTTTTGCAGCTCTGCTTTCGCACTTTCTTTGTTTATACTCGTAGCAGTGCTGAAGCTTCTTTAGTAGCCATTTTTATTATTATTTTACTTCGCCGGTGGTACACAATACCGACGAAGGAGGGCGTTCTGATGTGATTGTGGATTGCTATCAGCTGAAGCCGGTTTTGTTCAGTGACCAGTGACTATGCCTTCGCCACTGAAACCTTCCGACAACAACTGACACACTAATGCAACATCAGAAAAATGCGAGATGTTTATTTTTATTTTAAAATTTTTGGTCTGAAACTGGGGTTGAACCCAGGTCTGTTTTTGGATTCGTAGTCAACGTGCAGACTACCATCCATCGTGCCATCGCCACCCTCACCCTTTTGGGTTAATGAACGCTTTCTAGAAACAATTATTACAAATTTGTAAAAATTTTTAGTAAATGAACAGAGCTAATATTTTCTATTTACCCTTTAAACTTTCGTCCCTCGTCCATAGAAGCTTAGAATTTCTGTTTATGAGAATTGTTCGCAATCTTTATAAATCTTTAGTCTTAGGTCAGAGCGTAGGTGATATACAGTGAATCACAGTGAAAACGGCCCACCTTTAACAATGATAAATTTTTCAATATTTCTCACGTAATTATAAAAAATATTAAATGAATACGGTATATTTTAGAAGCTGATGTTGGTAGTGTTAAAAGAAATCATACTTGCTGAGCTTATTTACAATAACAACAATGTTACATACGGTTAAAGAGAAAATGTAAATTTTTTATCTCACAATGAAAATGGCCCACCATATTTTTAGTCTCAAAAGATCAGTATTTTTCATTTCTTTGTACTTTGTAGGGAATACTTTTTGAGTGATAACGGATTTAAGACGATTAGGAATGGATTCCACTAACTTTTTTGTAAATTCTGGAGAAATTTTTTCCCACTCCTCTCGTAAAGCCGTTTTGAGGTCCTGCACATTAGAGATGTGATGCTTTCGCACTTCTAACTCCAGTTTATGCCATAAATTTTCAATTATGTTCAGGTCTGGAGATTGTGGTGGAGTTTTGATAACCCTTGGACAGTTATACAATAACCATTCCTTAACTATTCCGGCGGTATGTTTTTTTTTTTTTTTTTTTTTTTTTGTCTTGGACCGGCACTCAGGGGATGACCCCTACACATGCGATGCATTGTGCTGGAACTAGGAAATTAGGTTATGGGAAGGAGGATAGAGGGAGTAGTGTTTATTGACATTTGATTTAAATCTTCCCATGCTAAAAGTGACAGGAAACACCTCTGCGGGTAGTCTATTCCACATACGTGCCGTTCGGCCAAAAAACGAATTTTCCCTGTAATGCGTAGTGCGAGTCGCCCTCAAATCGACCACAAATGGATGCGCTCTTAATGATGATCGCGTCGTGCGCGCGAATAACCGGGTTTCGGGAACAAGTTCCCTGATTTCATTAGAACACATCCCATTATAGTAACGATAGAACAACGAAACGCACCCCACGTTGCGACGATGCTCAAGAGAGTCAATAGAGTTGGCTACCCTACTGTCTTCTATGAGTTTCTTCGCCCTTTCTTGTACACGGTCGAGTAACTTCAAAATAGTCTTTGGAGCACCGGCCCATACATGAGAGTTGTATTCCATTTTCGGTCGGATGTAGGCGGTATAAATAGTGAGGAGATCAGATGGGGTGAAGTATGTCTTACACCGCCTTAAAAAGCCTAGGCACTTGAATGCTTCCTTTGAGACCTGAAAAATGTGCTCAGTCCATCGGACATCACACTGAATTTTCATGCCAAGAACATCAAGAGCTTCTGATTCCTCAATGTTTATGCCACCCATTTTTACAGATGAGGCAGCGTGATCGTGCATACGGCGGTGTGTTAGCATGCAGCATTGGGTCTTTTGGGAATTGAAATCGACCCTGTTCGCGTGACCCCATTCCAATATTCTCGTGAGGTCACCTGTTAGCGAATCATTCATATTCTGCCGCGTCGCCGCGATCGTAGTTGATGTCGGCCTACGATCGAATGAATATGAATGGCAGATGCTGCTGTCATCTGCGAAAGAGTGGATAGGGTTTGAAGTATGACATAGGAGGTCATTAAGAAAAATAAGAAATAGGGTAGGAGAAAGAATGGAGCCTTGGGGTACCCCTGAACTGATTTTGAACTCGTTTGATGAGATCCCGTCTATAACAACTCTTATAGCGCGATCCCTGAGAAAGCTCGATATAAATCGAGAGAAGATATCACCGACACCAAAAGCAATAAGTTTGGACAAGAGTGCTCCATGCCACACTCTGTCGAATGCTTTTGAAATATCTAGAGCCACTACCTTACTTTCGCCAAAATGGTGGATGGATCGACACCATTTTTCCGACAGGAAGGCTAATAAATCACCCGTGGAACGTCCTCCACGGAAGCCATATTGTCGGTCGCTGAGTAAGCCATTGGACTCCAGATATTTCATAAGATGGAAATTTAGCATACTCTCCATTACTTTAGAAATGGTAGAGCATATTGCGATTGGGCGATAATTTTCAGGGTTGCTTGCCTCTCCCTTCTTGGGGATCGGCGTAACATTTGCAACTTTCCAGCACGACGGAAATTCACCTGCATGATAGAGGGTGCTGAAAAGGATTGCCAGAGGACGCGATAACGTCGAAGAGCACTGCTTCAAGACCAGTGCCGGAATTCCATCCGGGCCAGGAGACTTATTTATGTTGAGGTCTGATAAAACCCTTTTAACTGCACGAGCCCGAAAGTATATCTTTGGCATAGTTACGGATACACGCTCGGATGCGGGCAGTGGTTGATTGCTTTCCGGCAGGTGAGAATTACCTGCAAACATTTCAGCTAGGAGGTTAGCTTTATCAACCGGGTCTGTGAATATTTGATCAGCCTTTAAAAGAGACGGGATAGAAGAACTAGCATTTCCCTTAACTCTTTTAACGAATGACCAGAAGCTTTTACTTCCCCGTGGGGCAGTAAGAACTTTAGCGCGAAGACTCTGCTCGTACAAAGCTTTTGCACGTCTTAGCACTTTGGCACACGAAGTTCTCGCCCTTTTGCGCATCATATCAGTATCTGCGTTTTTATCATTCCGCCAGACACTAAATGCTTCCTCTCTGGATCTGACTGCAAGTCTGCACGTCTGATTAAACCAAGACTTTGGTCTAGGCCTAATCGAAATTTGCTTTGATGGTATGAACGTTTTCATACCAAGCATTATTATATTTTGAACTATTTTAGCCATGGCATTGACATCATTGTCGAGGAAGCAGAGCCTCCAATTGAAATGCCGAAAGAAATCGTTGAGCTCAGCCCAACGTGCCTTTTCGTAAATATATTTCAAACGTTTCATAGCTGGCGGTGAAACGCCTCGAAGTTCCGCAAACGAAAAGGAGGCAGAAATGGTGCAATGATCCGAATTACCGAGAGGTGCGCTAATATTCATTTCATACTTTTCAGGGTGTGAAGTGAGAAAAAGGTCGAGGGTGTTGTGTTGGTGCCCGTCAACACATGAAATATGTGTTGGTTCATTCACTAATTGCGCAAGGTGATTGTGCGCTGCGAATAGCTCAGCATATTGGCCTTCTGGAGTTGTATTGCTCGAATGGCGGAGCCACGATAAATTATGGACATTGAAATCACCAGCAATAACGATTTCACTGTTCGGGTAATTTTCGAGGATCCCCGATATATTGTCGGAAAGGGCATCGAAGTTCAGTATAGTCTTCTCCCTTTTGGGTCGTTGTCCTGGTAAAATCCCAGTTTCTCTGCACTTTGCTTCAAATTATTTCTTAAAATTGTTAAGTACTGAAATTTATCCATGTTTCCGTCCACAAAATGCAGATTTCCAACGCCTGCAGCAGAGCACGCACCCCATACCATAACGTGACCACCATGATTTACTGTAGGCCTCAAGTGCTTGGGATTTAACTCTTCGTTGGGCTTTCTCCATACATTAATCCTGCCGTCGGAAGCAAAAATATTAATTTTTGACTCATCTGCAAACATAACATGTTTCCAGAAACAAAAATCCTTCATCAAATAGCTGTGGGCAAACTCCAGTCTTATTTTTTTATTTCTTTCGCTCACGAAAGGTTTTTTCCGTGCAATTCTTCCATTAAATCCAGCTTTTCTAAGCACTCTTCGTATGGTTTCTGGGTTCAACTTACATTTAAGTGCTCTTCAACCATGTATCTTAGCTTTGGAGCACTTAATTTTGGATTATTTCTGGACTTTTGGAGTATCCAACGTTCATCCCTCTCAGAAAAAGTTTTTTTTGGACTGATTTTTTGCTTGCTGGCAATTCGTTTTTCGTCGTTAAACCTTTTACTAATATTTTTTACCGTTCCACGTGCTAGTTTGACTATTTCAGCAATTTCCCGCTGACTTTTTCCATCTTTGTAGTGGTCAATAACTAATTTTCTTACTTCAATTGTGGTATGACGTCCCATCTTCTTAAATTTGTTTAATTGCGATAGATCAATGTGCACAGAATTAAAAACAAACTAATCTTAGCTAGCATGAAGTTTCGTTCGTTTAATTTTAAAATTAACCGTTATATGAGTGAGTTTTTTGAAATGGGCCATTTTCACTGTGAGATAAAAAACTTACATTTTCTCTTTAACCGTATGTAACATTGTTGTTATTGTAAATAAGCTAAGCAAGTATGATTTCTTTTAACACTAACAACATCAGCTTCTAAAATATACCGTATTCATTTAATATTTTGTATAATTACGTGAGATATATTGAAAAATTTATCATTGTTAAAGGTGGGCCGTTTTCACTGTGATTCACTGTATGTGGTTGTTAGAACCATATGTCAAATACTATACCGAAAAATGGCTGTCATAAAAGAAATCTAGCTAACTGTCACAAAAGTGTGATGTAAACGGTCTAGATTTCATATCAAATCTACTAGATTTCATGCCAATATAAATGGGCTATAAAACCTAGACGAATACCTGATTTATACAAAAAAAACCTAATCATGTTTCTTAGTACAGTGGAGTTCGGTTACAACAAAGAGCGCTTGACCGATAATTTCGTTCGTTATACGCGAAATTCGTTATAACCGGTGTAAATAATTTTTTATTGGTAGTTTTCTTAATATTTTTTCAATATTTTCTTTATTTTTTTAAATACATAGATAACAATGTATGCATTTCATATAATTCACTTTTTTTCTTAAATTTTTTCCGAAGCTATATTTAGACAATTTCTTTTATATTTTTGTGTCTTTGACATTTTAAGTTGCTGTGAGTTTAAATTTATTGTTATTAATTGTTTAACTAAGAGAACAACTGATAGTGTTATCATGGTTCTCTGCAGAGACTTCCGGGTTGATATCAACTTGTTATTTCAAAAACTTTGAAAAATTAGGGAAAACTTGAGAAATGGTAACGCCGAACATTTCTAGAGCGGCACACAAGAAGTACTACACATTTCCAGAGCGGCACGCAAAATGTGCAGCAGTAATTGGCACATGTGCTGCAAACTCCCTCTCAAATTGGTACCCCGGTATGTATACATATATAAATACACAAAAAAAATATAATTACCATGATCTAAATATATAAGGTCTGCTTGACAGTTCAAATTATTTTTACTGTGACGTCACCGTCGAGATTTGTTTTTAATATGTATGGGGTTTGTTTTTTTTTGTTATATTTTGCAATTTTAAAGGTAAAATAAATAAAACAAATTAAATTGTTATGTTATAGCCTTTTCTTTTTTCGTTTTTTTCTTGTATTAATATTTTGTTTAAATTTCTTATTCTAAAATATAAATGACTTTTAAAAAATAACGATTTTACATTTTCAGGCACATCTATGTTATCACATTTAATGTTATGGTATTTTAAATAATTATTTCGAAGACTTAAAGTATTATTATTAATTTCCTTAAATATATTTTCTAATTTTAATATGTTTCCCATAAATTCTTGGCAGGGTTTATAGAGCCCTCTGTTTGAACTGCAACTGACTTAGTTGGATTTTCATTTTCAATATTTTCAATACTTTCTTCTTGTAATTTCTGCAGACTATAAATAATTGTAAATATTATTTCATTAAAAAAAGTGGATTTTAAAAAAATTGTATTTACTTTAAATCAAATTCACCAATTGCTTCCTTTACAATTTGTATGTTTGCTCTTTTTACGTATCTTTTCGATCTTTCGACTGGTAAAATGCTGTTTACATGGATATTTAAAGATGGGACAGCCTTCGCATCTAACAATCTTTTTCTTATTGGCGTGTTCAATAATATATCCTTTAAACGCCAATCATTATTCGTAAAATGTCTAGAACAAATTGTTCCAGATTTCCAGTTAACATTTTTTTTACCGCATGCATTGATCCACACTTTCTTTATTTCTGGATCTTTTGGAAACGTAAAATATTTTAGATTTTTATCATCCTGCTTCGAGCTTTTACAATCTTTTACCACACAGTATTTCATTGTCCAAATAAATTTTATCACTTTCTACACAAATTGTTTATTAAAAACTCTTTTTTTTGCTCTAACTCAGTTCACATTTATTTTTCATTAATCCTTTAATTTTCTTAATAAATATGTAATAATAATAATTTTAATCACTAGCTTTTAAATTTCCATTTAACCACAACAAAACATTTCCCGACGATGACGTCAAATTAAAAAAAAATGGCAGCTGTCATTCAATATCAAGCAGACCTTATATATTTAGATCATGATAATTACAGTTCTACTGTACCCCTAAATTTTGTATAAATCAACATTCTTAATCGTTCATTATAGCATTAAAGTCCCAAATTTTCCTTTAAATTTTTAATTAGTGAAAATATATCCCATAGTCTAGAATTATTTTAAGAAAACAGTTTCAAACCGGTATATAGCGAAAACAGGAAATGTTTATATTGTTAACGGCAGCATTTATAATTTCAAAATAGAAAAAGATTTGCAAAATTAAAATTTACTAAAAATAAATTGTAAAATCGGCTTAAGGGTGCTTTACATTGTCCCACAAGTCGTACGACATGTCATATTTTTGTGTAGAAGAGCACAAGTCGGATCGTCTAAACGTAATATGTAATGAAACTATAAGATTTTGAGAGAAAATACGGATGAAAATTTGACAGTCGTATGGCTCTGTTGATTTTTGAAAATTTTTCAAAAACCAACACACACCATTAAATCAGGGATGCGTTTTTATGTAAACAAATGTGAGAAAGCCAGGGAGGGAAAACTGGTTTCATAAATTTATACCAATTATAAAATCAAAATGTACATTTTAGACCACGACAGCACAATTTTATAAAAATATACGTATATTTTCTAAAAGTACACTAAAAATTTTGACCACGAAAATAACATTCGAAAGTTATAAAAATATTTTTCAAGGTTATTAAAAAAAAAATTCATTTGCACAAGAACTCCATCCCTGGGGAAAACAAGCAAACAGCTGTAGTTAAATTAAATGAGAATGTTTTCATCTTACTTGATTTTATCCATACCAATGGTGTAAAAGCCAGAAAACAACCATTCGATTTTTACTCCCTTTTTTTGAAATACGGATGGAATTTCATTTTATTTTCCCTCTCATTTTACGTACGACAAATCTTATCGTCTAAAGCACCCTTTAGCCGTGAGTAGATCACAGCTGAATGTTTCGGCGGCGGGGTATATGAGCCGACCGGCTTCGTCCTCTGGCAGAGACAATCCACTTTAGAGAGAGTTTTTGTGAGCATGGAATGAAAAGTGAAATAAATTAAATTTAATAAAGAAATAAAACCTAACAAATAATTAAAATCTTTTTATTCCCCACCAAAAAATGGTAATTTCTCGCCAGATAAAGAACTAAAGTGATATACAAAGTTTGTGCAAAATAAAATAAATAAATACCTATACAGATATTTTTTAAAGTGATTAGTGGGCAATTAGGAGCTCCAATGAACAGGAAGTTATTGGACACTATTGTCATATACAATTTAAAATTTCAAGTTGCTGTACATTTGTTAAAAGAAAAAAAAATTAAGTGCTCCGCTGGACACAACAATAACAAAATTCTGTCTCGTTTTATTATACAACAGTGAGAAAAAGTTCTATTTGTGTGCAAAAGTAAAGCATTTGCAAAAATATATAAAAAACAAGAAAGAAGTAACCATGCATTTACACATGTAAGTGATTTCTGGAAAGTAGCAAATATGTATTATCATCGAAAATAAAAAATTAATTTGAATGTCTCGATATTCGATGGAAAACACACTATAGGCCGGAGCACATAGAATCCGTCATACTTTGCCTTTTTCAACTGACAACTAAGTTGAAATACACGTTTTCCTATGAGCTTTGTCACATTCAGAACGTCTCCGTCAAAACAAAGTACTAGAGTTGGGCAATTTTTAACTTTTCAACGTACGTTGAGTACTTTGACAGCTATGAACAGAGTTGCCATTGTAGGTTATTTTCAACCAAAATTGGTTGATTTTTTTTAGTGTGGAGATGTAAATATTTTTTCCATTTTTGTTAATTTTTCCAGCTTAAGTAAGTAATACTCAATACAGAAATTTTACTTGTAAAGTTTTAAAATCAAGTTTTTTATTGCGAAACGTTATTAACAACCTTTTTGTTTTATTAAAAATCGTTTCTGTTGTAACAAAAAATTCAAGACTGCTGCAGCAGAAACAAAAATTAAAGAACATAGTATTTAAATTCAAAATAGATGGGAAATTATTTACACGGGTTTCTTTGTCTTAAATTGAGCATAATGGTTTATATAATTTTTTTTTTTAATTTGTGGCTAGTATAAAAGAAGTTGAAGACTTGTTTTTATAAAATAAAACATATTCTGGTATTTTTAACTTTTTAACGTGGTAACGCTGGCTATTAGTTGATATCCGCCAACAAAGTACTCATTGTGCCAATCTCATCGGTCGGTACGTTAATGTCATTTGAATAAGTTAAAGTATGGCGGATGACGGATTCTATGTGACCCGGCCTTATTACCCAAATCACAAACTGCGCTTTGTGGCAGCATCTCGAGTTTATTGGCCTGAGGTGAAGAGAAGTTAGAGAGGTAAAAAAAGAGTCATAAAACAAGATTTGAGGGGGCAATTTTGACATTTCTCTTCTGTTTCTTTCTTTACCTCTCATTATTCTCATGTTATTCATAAACGGTGTTGCCGACTTTGAATATTATTTTTATTCTTTTCTTTATGTAAATTTAACATTTTTCAGTTTTTTTAGTATTTATTTTTCAGTTGAACATATAAAACTTTGAGCCGTGTTACCAATTTAATTGATATTTTTACATATTGCAAATAACAGAGTAATCAAATATATACATATATGGCAAAACCGATTGAACATCAAAAAGTCCCCTGATTGTTGCAGCAAAAAGCGCAATATGTGAACTCATGAGGTGTTCGAAAAGAAAATACAAAGATTGTTGCAGGGAGAAAGCGCAACGTCTGAATTGTCTATATTCACAAATTTATAAAGGAACTTCGGAGGTCAATTACTCGAAAACTCAAGGCCATGTCACATAGAACTTTGTCGCTTTGCGTGACGTTTCTAACGTTGACAGGAAAGCGTAAAGCAAAACATGTATGACACAATAAACGCTTTGACAACACTCACGAATTGTTTGTTTACCAAAGAAAAGTGTTTGATAATTGTGCTATTTATTTTATTATTATAAAAATAAAAGTCAATAATGTTATTTGAAAAAATTGTTCAAACTGATTGTCAAAGCACGCAAAAAGATAAAAAGTTCATGTCATATAAAACTTTTGCTTCCCGCTGCGTTACAGAATTTATTTTGGGAATATCTCTTCATATATGATTTTAATTGTGCTTTTTTTTTATTGACTTTTATTTTTATAATGAAAAAATAAATAGCATAATTCTCAAACACTTTTCTTTGGTAAACAAACAATTCGTGAGTGTTGTCAAAGGGTTTATTGTGTCATACACCTCAAGGTTTCCGCTCACTTTTTTATTTAATTTCTTCTTATTTTTTAATTTTCTATAGGGTGGCATACTTTTTTTTTGGATCCGGGAGGTGGCCCTAAACTTTATTTAAGCCAAAATTGATAAATAACTATACGAGTTCAGTATTGCCGTGGTGCCATTATCAGAAACTAATATTATCATAGAACTTATTTTTTGGCCCTTTTTATTTCTTATTTTTTTGTAAATACAATCCAAATCAATCAATCAACGTTCATTCATTTTAATACGTACTAGTAAATTAATAGAAAATTCGTACATGCTAACACTGATTCTTCATTTGGCCAATATTCAGCTAATTCTATGATGTGCACTTAAAGTTACCAGAAATAAAATGAATATTGACAATAAAGTGAATGCGACACGCATCAATATTTGGCTTTGTGTTAAGTGGATGCTACACGATCAATATTGAGCTTCAATATTTGACTTTGTGTAAGAAAAATAGCCACACTATATGCTCTGTGTAATATTGACGAATAATACAATATTGAAGCAGCTTGACCTAGTGTGGCAGTGTTTTTGTCAATATTCATTATATTTCTGGTAACTGTGCGTGCACATCGTAGTTGTGACGCATTATAAATGGAGTAAAAAATTTTTGTAATCTAATTAATTGAAGTATATCGCTGATTAATGGCTTTTTGGGACGTGCAAATTAAAAAATATAGTGACAAACACAAAAAAAATATCATCAGTACTTTTTTTTAATAAATAAATAGATATGTATTTTGCCGACGGTAACTTCTATGTTTACACTTGAAAAACTCAAAAAAATTAATATTGATGAGAAATGTTCATGTAGTGTGTCAGAGGCACAAAGACAAATATTGAAGCTGAATACTGATGCGTGTAGCATGCGCTTTAAATACTACATGCTTGATACAACTGAGGGTGGCGATGGCTGATGTAGTCTGCGCGTTGACTACAAAACTAAAACAGACCTGGGTTCAACCCCAGTTTCAGACTAAAATTATAAAAAAAAAAAAACATCTCTGATGTGCATTAAGGGCCATTCAGACTATTATACAAGTATTAAGACTTTCATAACATTTTACGATACAGAAATCTAAATACATTTATTGCGACTGTCAAAAAATCTAACGTAAACTGACACCATCACACTTGAAATAGAGAGAAAATACAAAAAAAACAGAAGTTGAGAAAACAATTTTTAATAAACAAAAGTGTTTTAAAATTAAAAAAAGGAAAAGTCATGTTATTTCAAAAAAGAAATAAATGTAAATTTGTGGGAGTTTTGATGGCTTTAGCTATAATAAAGAAACACAAGCAGCATGCGCATATTGAATTATTATTATTGGCTAACGGCGGCAGGTTTTTTACGTAGATGGCAAACGTGCCGGCTCTTGAAAGTATGCAGCAGTTAAAATATTCGATTTAGATAAAGGAAATAAATCAAATGAATAATATTAAAAAAGCTTTTAAGACGAAATATATTTCTATGCGATTAAAATTTTAAAAATGTTGGGCCTTTATATGAAGCAAAAATAAAAAATGGACGGCACGCCACCGGCGGCGGAACAGTTGGCTTGTGAATTTTAATCAGATGAAAAGTATTATCGTTTAGAAAATTTTCAAAAAATGAGAATGTATTATGGGAAGTCAATTTTTTATCGTAATACATGTGGTTTTCATAACATTTTGCGTTCACACTATCACACTTGCACGTATTATTTGAATTTTTAACAAGTATTAATACAAAGTATAATAGTCTGAACGGGCCTTTAGTGTGTCTTGTGTGGCAGTTGTTGTCGGAAGGTTTCAGTGGCGAAGGCATAGTCACTGGTCATTGAACAATACCGGCTTCGGCTGATAGTCTTCCACAATCACATCAGAACGCCCTCCTTCGTCGGTATTGTGTAGCACCAGTGAAGTAAAATAATAATAAAAATGGCTACTAAACCGAAGCTTCAACACTGCTATAAACAAAGAACGTGCAAAACCAGAGCTGTAAAATAATTTATTAAGCTTCACCTCCTGTCGTTCCTCTAACTATCCCTTTCCTATAGTTCCAGCACAATGCATCGCATGTGGAGGGGTCATCTCCTGAGTGCTGGTCCCTAGATAAAAAAAAAACTGAAGCGAACGAGATAAAGATGAACGGTAGAAGATGCAACTGAAACAAACGAGATAAATATGAACGGTAGCAGATACAACTGAAACTCAGACAATTGGCATGGCTGACAGATTTGGCGATTAATCGTCATTTTGACGATATTTGGTACCGAATATAGCAAAATGACGATTTGATGACTTTCCTTAAACATTACGATTTTTCGTAGTAGTCTAATGGTGTTTTCTTTTCTGAAAAAAGTGATACATATAATTTGGAAACATATTTAAATGCTCGCCTGATTTTTAAGAATTGTTGTATATTTTACGTTTACAAAAGAGGACACATATTCCATAACAATAAATATAAAATGCAAAAACTATATAATTATCACGAGAGACGAACTAAAAATTAATTAATTTTTTTTAGAAAGAATAACAAAACCAGCTGTTAATTTAGTGCTGCACTAATGGCCCTTTAAATAAAATGGGTTGAACATTTAGCATTTTTTTTCTTTTTAATAATAAAGAATAATGAATAAAGAATTTAATTAAGGTCTAAACTAAAAAAAAAGTTGTATGCACATTAGTACGTATTACAAATAGCAGTCAAACATTTTTGCTACACCTCTAACGGCAAAGAAATGTTGAAATGGTATGCATATGATCACTGATACAACTGCGTTTCTGAACAAGAAATACAAGGACTGCAAATGAATAAAAAAAATTATGTTGGGTTATTGAAATATTGTGTAAACAATAAAATTGATCAAAAGAAAATCGTTTCTTATACTTCAACGGACTTAAAATTGAGCAAATCCTTTATAGAGAAATTTTTTTTTACTTTTATATTAAAAACTTTGAGTTAAGGCTCTATTGTTGCACAAGTGGGATATGTGATCTAAGTTTTGTGTACATATATATTGCTCCCCACACAAATTAATACACTATGGAGATGAATTGTTGTGTTATTTTTTTTATTGCTTCTTAATAAATATTAAAAAATATGTTTAAAATATGCATTTTGCATTGTTCGATTTTTTTGACTATTTTTCAAAGCTGAAGTGACGAATTTTTTATATTTTATCGTGATTTTCTGAGAATTTTTATCTGGCAGCTCTATTGATACAACTCAAACGAACGAGATAAATATGAACCGTAGAAGATATAACTGAAACGAACGAGATAAATATGAACGGAGAAGATTTGCAAACTTCATAAGAAATTTAACGACAAAGTGCTCAGTGAAAAGAGCGGATCATCTCGTTCAATTGGCTGAGTCGTTCAATTGAACCCGATCATTCGCGGACGACACAGCTCTAGTCAGCAAGTGATGTGAAATAGAGAAGACGTGCACTCCAGATTTTTATTATCTTAATTGGAAAAAAGTTCGAATTACTCATGATTCACAGGCATGAATTTTGCGTCCTCAAGTCTTGAGAATTTGGATGAACGGGGAAGAGAGAATAGAAAAGGGTACAGACTTGACGGTACTCCTCAAGTTTGTTTCTTTTTCTCTTCTTTCCTTAACCGTACTATTGTAAAACTAGCGAAACTCGTGCTTCACACACATCAAATTTACCTGATCAGTTTTTGTTAAATTTTCTTTTGAACCTGCATTTACATTCATACACGAAAACATTTTGCCGTCAAGTTTCGCTTGTTTTACAATACAACGGTTATGAAAAGAAAAGAGAATGATTATATACATATATGTATGTCTATAAATAAATGAACTTACAAACCAAACAACCACAACTTGGGGGCTGAACCAAAAACAAACACATATGTATACAATTATGAATCAAAAAGAAAATGTGCAAGTCTAAAGTTGGTGAAAATTCTTAAAAATAATTTGAAGAATATTGCATAATATGTGAAGTAAAAGAAAAAAAAACACTACCTCAACCAAAAACCAATATACCGATAATTTTAAATGTAAAAATTTTTTTCAAACAACAAAACAATATATTTGTGGGAGACTAAAAAAGAAAAATTGAACTAACTGTATGACATGCAAAGAAAAAAAATTTATTGAAACTTTCCAATAAATAATTTCAAAATATGTGAGCGGTATAAATTAAAGAAAAAAAACCGTTAGTATACAAATTTAAACCAACGAATAGAATGAAAATAACCTTCATAGAAACAGTAACGAAAAACTGATCGAAGCAAGATCAAGTGAACTTAAAACGAACAACAAAACAATAACCAACAAAATGTGCAAATAACAAATAGAAGCAACGAATAATCGCTCTACTCCGAAGCAGTAGAGACAGCGAAAAGCAACAGCAAACAAATCAGCAACAACACCACAAACCTAAGCCGATGAACGTAAACCAATACATTGTATCGCAGATAAGTAGTTAATTTTTTTTAATGTATTATATTACACAATATAAAACTTTGCATACATTTATACGTAACAGTGTAAGCATAAGTAAATGGTAATTTTGCCTTTGTTTGTTAAAGAGCGGAAAAGGAAAAAGAGATTCCGTAAATTGTTTTTTCTCTTTTCCAATCTTAAGAAAAATATTAAATGCACTACTATATAGCAAAATAATACAGTGTACTCCCGATAAATCGTAATCGCAAGGAACCGGCCATTTCTTACGAATTATAAGGGTTTTCGATTTAACGGGGTTAAACTAAAATAAATACGGAATAAGTCCGTGAACTTTCGAACTTCCCTCGTATTTATATGAAATGCAACACTATTCCCATCAAGTACCACCTGCTATTAGAATACTGTAAAATTTTTAGCAAGTGTTGTCATTTACTTTGCGTTTAACAGCTGTTCAAAACATACAACCTCGTGTATTTTTCTAAAAATGGAAAAAAAATGAATTTCGAGTGCTCATTAAACATTTGGGGTATTCACAGTCTCGTATTTAGTTGTATTGTTGTAATATTGTAATATTTTACAGTAGTTTAAAAACATTGTTGTTGGTTCTCACACAAAAAAATTGTAAAATAATAACACTTTTTAAACTATGTATACTGATGTGTTGTAAGTAATAGTAGAAACCGGCGCCGAAATGTTCAGTCGCCGTAGTCAAGCGGCTGATAATAATTGTAAGACGCCGCCATTAACGTCAGTAAAAATGATCTTAAATGGGAATAAAACTAAAAAGCGCATATTTAAATTGAATATATATTTAAGTATTAAACATAGGATATCGTCAAATGCAATTCAAAAAGGCTTTAGGTACAGAAAATTAAAAATTTTTGCTTCTCCTTGTAAATTTGTTGAATGCAACTTAAGGGTTACAGACAATAATACAACTTTTACGATCTTTATAATACTTTGCGAGAAAGAAATCTACTGAGACTTGGTACGACTGTCAAAAAATGTTTTGCCTCTCCTCCCTACCTTCCGAGTCCCTACCCGTATACCAAAGTTCAGCTCTATGTCTATGTGAAGAGTACGCACCCGGACAACAAATGGGAGTGCCACATGCAAAAAAGGATCAGCCTATCTCCCTGATAAAAATTGCCAGTTTTTATATTTTTCCCATTATTTACCTCCCGTGTACCGAATTTCAGCCCAGTAGCTATAAGGAAAGTGCCCGAAGAAAAAAGTTTATCAAGTCAAGTCCTTCAGACTAAAAAGTGAAACTTTAGCTTTAACCGTTCTCAAGATATACAAAAATCATTATTTACTTTGTATGGGAGGTACCACGCGCACTACCCCAATCCTTTCTAGTTTTTTATTGGTGATTTTTTTTAATTACAAAGTCATTTGTACCAAAGTTATAAAATTTTTCTGTAACAGTTTTGAAGATATACAGAGATTAAAATTTAGTTTCTATGGGAGGTACCACGCCCACTTGTCCAATTCCACCCACTCTTCGACTGATGATTTATACTAGTCATTCAGTAAGTCAGGCCAAATACACAAACTTTCACTTCAAGCGTTCTCAAGATATACAAAAATTAATATTTACTTTCTATGAGCGTGGCAACGCCTAGTTGGAATTTTTTAAAATTAATATAGCCTACAGTAACAGAGAGATACTGTGAGAATTTCAAGAAAATCGGTTCAGCCGTTAAGCTGTATATAAGGCACAAACATACATACATACACACATTCAAACATGTAATTTATATATATAATTGCATTCATACTACCTCACTTGCACGAAATACGTTAATTTTTGACATGCTTTAATACAAAGTATTGTAGGGTTTTTTTCATTTTAGTAGTTTTTCATTTCATATGCCGATATGTACATTCTTAAGAATATCAAATTTTGAAATTTGTATTGCTTAAATTCAGTTATAAGTTATTAAAAAAAATTACATTATTTTTGCTACTTTTTCCCGAATTGCCGAACTCAAGCCGCCGCGAAATTTTTGTAACTAGCCGCCGTTCACAAAATAAAGTGGCAGAGTACTATAACACCAGCTGTTTATGTTTTTGAAATAACATATTAAGTTATGAGGGGTTGCTCACAACAGTCGTATTTTTTCGTGTTGTATTTTACAACATACAACTTTATGCCTACCTTGTGAATACCCCAATTATTTTTTGCGAACAAAAAACCGTCAATCAAACCATGGAGATGCTCGATAAATACTGTGGGGAATCTGCACCATTGATTTCAGTGTAAAAAAGTGGTTTACTGACTTTTGTTGTGGTCGCACAAGTGCAATTGACACTCAACGTTCTTGACTGCAAATTGAGGTCAGTACATCCGAAAATGTCGAAAAAATCCACGATATGGTGTTGGCCGATCGAAGAGTAAAAGTGCGTGCGATTGTTGATGCCATAAGCATTTCATATGGCAGTATGGTTTCGATTTTAAATGATCAGCTGGGTTTAAGAAAGTTGTCTGCAAGATGGGTGCCGCGTTTGCTCTCAATTGACCATAAACGCAAACGTGTGACAACTTCAAAGGATTGTTTTTTTTATCTGTGGCCAGCACTTAGGAGATGACTCCTACACATGCGAAGCATTGTGCTGTAACTATAGGAAAGGGATAGTAGGAGAAACGACAGGTGGTAAAGATTAATTAATTATTTTACAGCTCTGCTTTTGCACGTTCTTTGTTTACACTCGCAGCAGTGCTGAAGCTTCGGTTAGAAATTTAGAAATTTTCGGTAGGTCCATATTACATTAAAAGCTTAAACAACAACTGTATTTATTTTAACGAAAGAGTAGAGGAAATTATGTAAGATTTTTATAATGTATGCAAATAGTAAAAAATTTGACACACTTCAGAGGAACCAGTGCGATATACATATAATTGTAGGAAGTATTTTATGTTGGTTGTGAGTGGCCTTCTAATGCTATAGTGTGCATCATGCTTAATTTGAATAAAATCTATTTAAAGGTATTGACAATTTATTATGAATTTTTTTAATATGCTCCTATGAGAAGTACCACGCCCACTTCAGCAATTTTTGGCACAAAGAATGCCTTCAACGAGAAATGAAAGATCCCACGACTTTTTTCCAGCTAGATTGGCCTCTCGCAACACTGTGCATCGGTGTGAGTTACTTGAAAAACACATAAATAATATTTATGACAGTTATAAAACTGCGTACATATGTATGTAGTTCTTATGTTTGACCGCTGTGCGCTAAAAGAACAGTGGATTTTATTTATTTGTTGCTTAGATAAGATGTTATTATTATTAATTTTTTAACTAAAAAATATTTAACCGAATGTAAGAGGGTGGCGATGGCACGATGGATGGTAGTCTGCACGTTGACTACTAAACCAAAAACAGACGTGGGTTCAACCCCAGTTTCAGACTAAAATTTTAAAATAAAAATAAACATCTCGCATTTTTCTGATATGCATTAGTGTGTCTTTGTGTGTCAGTTGTTGTCGGAAGGTTTCCGCGGCGAAGGCATAGTCACTGGTCACTGAACAATACCGGCTTCAGCTGCTAGCAATCCACAATCACATCAGAACGCCCTCCTTCGTCGGTATTGTGTAGCACCGGCGAAGTAAAATAAAAATAAAAATGGCTACTAAACAGAAGCTTCAGCACTGCTACGAGTATAAACAAAGAACGTGCGAAAGCAGAGCTCTAAAATAATTAATTAAGCTTCACCTCCTGTCGTTTCTTCTACTATCCCTTTCCTATAGTTCCAGCACAATGCCTCGCATGTATAGGAATCATCTCCTGAGTGTTGGTCCCAGATAAAAAAAAAAAAAAAGTGAATTAATTCTGTGTTTTTTTAATTTTCACTTTTCTCAAAGCAGTCAATAAGCAATTAAAAGACGCGGCAATGTTTTCTACAGCCGACGCTTTCGAACTTCGAAGCTACATAACTAGCAAAGGAAATAATAATAATAAAAAATAAGCACAAAAATGCACGTGCATAAAGGCGCTTTTCTCTCATTTGTGAATGCATCCTTTCAAAAGGGACGGTTACGGCAAGTAGGTTAAATAAGAACAGAAGTTTATGCTTAAAAAATTAAACTATTTAAATACAACTTAAATCAATTAACTACAAGAATATTTAAGTACGAAGTCAATTATTGGTCCCAAGAGTCCGTTATTAAAAATTAAGAATTTTCTATCGACCTACAAACGTTAAAGCTGCACAATTTCTAGGACTATAAAACAAGTAAGAGGATTTTTAGTACTTGCAGGATGGTACCGAAGATTTATAGATAACTTTCCTATCGTTGTTTTTTCGATTATTGACGTAATATTGATGAAAAGAATATTTAATTTGACAGCTGAGGCCTACGTGAGAATGTAAAAAATATATAAATAACGGCTCCAGTTCTTATAAACCCTGACTTTGAATAAAAAATTATGTACATTGGGATGCCAGTAATTATGGCATTGGTACAGTTTTAGTGCATCTAGAGTATGAAGGTCATAAGTTACCAGTGGCTTTTATGAGCACTAACTTATATACTGCATAGAGAAATTGTTATGTAACTGAGCGAGATGGATTGTCAGCAGTAGACGCCATTACACATTTTAGATATTACTCGGAGTTAATTAAATACCACTAAATTTTATAATATGTCATACGAAGATCAAGAATGAATTGGTGAAGATATTTTAACGTTACATTAACTACAGCAGAAGCGGCGTTGAATTCGCCTCATTTCTCAGAAGATATCCTTATATGAAAGTCTTAGACAATTACCTTTACATGCGAACTGAACATTACAGCGGAGAAAAGAAAGAGGTGGAATAAGGCTGGAAATTGCGGATATCTTACAGGTTTAGAAATGAGGTAAGGAGACAAAAAAGGTTGATGTGTGTAAGTGGTGGTCAGGTGTGGACCCATAAGAAAAAGTCAGTGAACGATACTTATGGACAACCGCACAAGAAGACTTACTGCCTCCTAGCGGCGGCCACCGGTAACGTGCTTGAGTCTGGGTCCTATAGAAAGCCTCGCTCACTCCCCACACTGTGGATTGTCCTAAGTGTGGAGGGACGCGTCTCCTTTCTCAGGACGTACACCCGCGTATGGCTAAAGTAAGCAACGATATAGGTGGCTGGATCATGGTGTGATGCGACCCGTGCCTGCGATCAGCTTGGCTAGAGGCCACCTTAAAAAATAGTCTAGTCGTAAACGGAGCTTCACCGATACCTGTCCACCTCGGTGAATAGTTTTGGCCTTGCCAGGTTAGCGGGGGCTATGACCTGGTCGACTTACTTTCCCCCACACTCGTGGGAATTAGATGAATACAAATAATACAATTAATGGAAATGAAAATAAGAATAAAACCGGAGACGAAAAGGTCAACCCACAATGCGGTACTTTTGACTCCACTACAACGGATAACCCTCAATGGTGCCCAAATGTTTTTAATAATACACCCAACCCTCAAAGGGGGTCATCAAGAAAGAGACCACCAAATGCGGCACAGCTTACCCCTTATTCGAGCACTGCTCCTGTAACCACACAGTGCAGCGACGTTCAAAGCCCTTCCAATTCTCAGAGTACTGAACTTGCCAAGGTCAAACCGGGCAAGAAAGCGAAAGCTGTCAAAAGCACTCCGTCTGCTGGCAAAATGGAGCGGACGAAGCAATACAGGTATCGGAGATCTGCACACAGAATCTTGAGTAGATTAAGGGACGTTCCACCCGACCAGATTCTAGAAATTGATAAGCCAAAATTAGAATGGGCCCGGAAAACTGTCGCTAAAGCGGCAAGCAATGGTGAGAATAAGTCCAAGGATACTCCTAAACCAGCCACCGAAAGGCAATGGTCGGCTGAGAGCCAGCTGGCGACGTGTCAAGCTTCCAAAACCAGTAGCGTCCCGTCTCCTACCGGAATGGAAGGGTCTTTCGGGAGTGTTGCTAAGGATGCTTTGGTCTACGCCGTTATGGATCGGAGCCATCCTGAGGGGACCATCACTCCAGGAAATTGGAAGATGGTTCAATCGGGATTGCTCCGATCTTTTAAAAAGGTTTTCCTTAGAAACCCTGGTCCCTCCCCACGCGTCCACAACGCAGGGTGGTTCGAGAGCCATATCAAGCTGGTGGCTTGTGACGATCAACGCTCAGCGGATTTTTACAAGCTCGCCATTGAGGACCTTGGGGAAATTTGGCCTGGGGCGCGACTTTGCGTCGTCCCAAAGAACCAAATCCCCCATAGGCCGAGGTTACGAGTCATGCTACCAGCAGAGATCGCGAATCCTGATGAGATCTTAAATCTCATCAGGATATCGAATAATGATCTGCCAGTTAGTGACTGGCGCGTGGCCAAGGTTGGGGAACCCTCTAATGGGTTCATGGAGGCACTCATCATTTTAAATAAAGAGTGTCTTCCTCTCCTCAGAGCCCGAAGAGGATGCATTTTTTATGGGTTTGGCAAAATATACCTCAGGGTATATAAGGCCGATATGGACACTAAAGCTAAGTCTACCCCTGAGGCACCTACAGTGGAGTTGCCCCCCGTAATAGATGCACCCACGGCTGAGCGGGCGGAGCGAGACTCTGCAAGCGAGTGCTCGTCGGACTACCTCCCACAACATATGTGTGAGCAAAGTTCTTTGTCCGATGATGATGTTAATACAGATTAATCTGCACCACTAGAAGTCTGCCGTAGCGCTTCTTCTCCGACTCTGCAGTGGGAGAGAAGATATCATACTGGTCCAAGAACCATGGGTTTACCATGACCGGGTTCTTGAACTCAATCGGAATGGTTATGAGGCGATTGTTCCTTCCGGCACGGGTAAGAAGAGAGCTTGTACCCTAATTGGGAGTACCATTAATCATTTTTCTCTTATCATTTTAGCAATGATGACATCAAAGAACAACCTTTGTGTTTCTTTTCCTGCTAATTGCCATAAGGGACTCTTCTCTACTCTCACAAGGACTACGTTTAGTGACGGAAGCCAAGCGAATAGACGTGCCAGTTATAATTGGTGTGGGGCAGCTGGAATTCGAACGAAACAGGTGAATCAATTTTTGAGTTTATTATGAGATATGGCTTGTCGCTTTTAAATAATAGTAACGAATCCATGTTCTTTAATTCGATACGTATGGTGGTTATTGATATAATATCGGTGAACGACCCTCATATGGAGTGCTTTGCTGATTGCAGGGTCTCGGGGACTGCTCTTTCCTTGATCATAACGTATATTGTTGTAGGGTCCCCTGTGGGTCAGGGACGGTTCGGCTAGTATAAGCCTCAGTGCTGGAGGCCAAGTTAACGAATTGCTGCGGTGGTTACAAACTGAAGTGGTGTGAGTTGCAGAACGACACTCGGAAGGTGAAGCGGAGGTCTTGGTGATACTTGTACGAGAAAGTAGAGGAGACCAATGAGGCTAGTAGACTTCGAAGGCTTCAGTGTGGGTCCAATTACGTCGGATGATGGATCCTGGACTACCCTTAGTTGCAGACTGAAGTTCCTAATTGATGCAAATTTTTCGGATAATTGTGAACGGATTACCGACTCCCCTCAATCGGAGCCATCTGCTCAGAAAATTACCCTTAACTTGAGCGATGTCGCCGTTCATTGGGCCAGTCTCTTGGTATTGACGGCATCATATCTGCTGACCTACAGGACACATTTGATTGGCTTAATAAAATCCGTCCCAATTACTCTTATCTCCTTGTTTAGTTGACAGAGGCGACAGTTGTTCATTCCTTCTCAAACCCATGAAAAAGGTTCTGGCTAACGAAATACGGTGTTGATTATACGGACGACTTATCCATTGTAGTGTCAGGTTTCAATACGCATACCGACGGCGAATCCGAGACTAATCGCAGCCAATACAGGCCTCAGCAAGTTGGTCGTCGTTGTGTTATAAAAAGTAGAAGCGAACAGAAGTTTAATGCCAAATTATCCCTTTTATTTATTAAGTGTAGGGATGAAAGGAAACTTGGTAAGCATTATAACCGTATTGAATATTTAGAAGGTATTTTTTAAATACTCGTATTATGACTGTTGCATACGTTTTTTCTTTTCTTAGACGGTAAGTTATGTGCCTACATACATATATGACTACTTTTCGCAGCATATTAATTTAAATGAAATTTAAAACATAAATAGGTGTGCGTCTAGGAAGGAACATGTGCTATGTGTTTTCAAAAATTACGACTTGGATGTGCGTAGGGGTAAAAGCCGCTGGTAAAAGCTAGTAATTTTATAAATTACTTTCTTAAATGTCTTCACTTGATTTTGTGCATAACAAATCAAGAGAACCTTTTAGAGAAGACAGACATAGACTCTATGAAAACACTGCGGCACTTGATCGTCATGATGTTAGGTTAGGTTAGGTTAGAGGGCAGTCGACCAAGATGGGTCGACAAAAGTAGCAACATAGGTGCCGTTTTGCTACCTTAGTCTCGTAGAAACCAGAGGACGTAAGAGCCATCCTGTGCCGGACTGCTCATTCTCTCAGCATGCGTACCGATAGACGAGTGTTCCGCGCACACGGCCGTGAGTTGCACGCTCACTGAAGAACTCCTCTATCCGTCTGTTTGTGAACAGAAAAAGGGACCCCTATGTCAGAAATAATAGCAGCAGATGGTGAACCGGCCGAACCCAGTCCCGCCACCTCATCAGCCACCTTATTACCCCTAATGTTCCTAATGACACAGAAATCGCGGGGGACAGCCAACTGCTCCCTACATTCACTAACAACTCGAGAGCAGGCGCCCGGTGACAGCAACGCCCTCAACGCCGCCTGACTATCGGAAAGAAAGTAATAGTACCCTCCACGCGCCGCCTTCTCACCATCAGGCAAACCCGCCATATAGCGAAAACCTCCACATGGAAGACACTGGAGATATCTGGAATCCTGTAGGCACCAGAAACTCCCAGATCATTGGAGGAAGCACCCGCCCCCACTCCTCATTCCGTCTTAGAAATATCAGTGAAGACCGCCACTCGCAAGGACTTTCCCCCTCCTCCAGTCAAAATATCAAAGAGATATTCACTCAAGTTAGGAATAGTAGATGCTAAAAAATTTCCTTTGATAAGAAAAAACTTTAGCGACGAGGTTACAATTTACAAAAAATTACAAACTTGAAGCTGATGGAAATGAGAAACATTTTATGGGTTAATTTCTTCGAACACGGCTCTCAAAGGATTGAGGGTGCCCTAAAAGTTAAAACTAAAATATGATGTTATGGCAACTTAATACAGAGCGTCTGGTGGCAAATATATATTTTTAAATAAATAAATCGATTGTGCGGATTTGTCAGTCACGATGTCGCATTGGTCGAGTGAGCATCGCGCGTTTGCTGTGGAGACATTTTTTAAGAGTAAAGAGTAAGATTCTTACGTAATCGCTCGTCGACAATTTTGTTCAAAGTTCGGTATTCGGCGAATAAGTGATGGACCGAGTGTAAATTTAATTCCGCGCAACTGCTTCGACTATGAATGCCCCACGGCCACGGCCCAGTCGATCTTCAAGGACTCCCGCAAACATTGAACTGGTTGAAAGCAGTTTATGTGAAAATCCGCGACTTCCAATACTGAAAAGAGCAGCCTCACTGGGACTTCCAAGAGCGATTGTTCATGAAATTTTAAAAAAGGATCTGTAGGATATATATGACATACTCCTTAAAAAATAAAATCCGCATTTCCATTCTATTGTTCAATGCTCTTAAGTTTGAAAATATAAATCTGCTACCAGACACCTTGTATAAAAAGTATGCGCGTATTTTTTATTTTGCTCGGATGTGTACAAATTCGGAAAGGAAACCACATACCAAATTGCAAGAATAGATATTCAGTGGCCGGAGAATACACATACAACGCACTTCTGCATATAAATATACTTATATATTCACATGTATATATTTATTCATAATATTATTTCATTAGCATATAAGCATATACGCACATAAACAAATACATACACATCCACTGACAAGCATTTTTCAACAAATTCTCAAATTTATTTGTTTATCATTCTACCGGATTTATTTAAGGTCGACACGTGTTGCCTAAGGAAGACATTGCGAATCCAATCAATATTTCTAAAAAATAAACCACATGCTTGCAGCCCTATTGGAAGGAAGAATTTGTTTTATTGCCTTGAATATTTCATTTTATTAAAATGGATGAATTTTATAGAAACATGAGCATTTGTGTTTTCTTATACACATATCCATACATCCAAGTGTATACTTTTATTTAAGCAATTTTTGATATGGAAAAATCATTGACCCGATTAAAAGCCGAATTGAAGCTGGTGGGCGATAATTAATTAAAATATAGCATCAGACAGATTGGAAGCGTTTGCATGATGAAATTCACTACTAATGCGTTGGACAAATTAAGAATATATGGGTAAGATTGTAATTAATCTAAATTAAATTTTATTTTTTTTTTATGAAATTCTTTGTATTTCAATTTCGATACAAAATTACGTAGTTTAACGGCCCTTTTCACAATGTACGATTAAAACTTAACGTGAGCTTTAACAGCGAGTTTTGTATGCCAAAGTTGCCGTTAAAGTCCACGTTAACTTTTAATCGGACATTGTGAAAAGGGCCGTAAGTTGTACGCTTTTTAGTTTGTTAGATATGTATTATACATATTAGTTTAGTGTGATAATAACAGTGCATTAGATACCCATAACCAAATGTGGCTTTAAATACTTGAAAAAGTAAAATGTTCCTTATTTACGATTGTCCAATTGACTAGTACAAAAAGCAAGTCACAGTCGATTTAATATTACTGAATGTTTAGCAAAATTTTCAATTTATAGTGAAATTTTTAATTTTAAGGGACGTTAAGAAAAACGTTTTCTTTGCGTCCTTTAAAATTTTTGCTTTTTTAAAAACTAATCAAAAATTTCAAAATTACAAAAATTATCTTATATTTCTTACTGCTGAACAAATTCAGGCATATGATATTAATATCAATATTTGGTTTCGTTAATAATTAAATGACCATTCCTGAGTTTAATAAAATATAAGTAAATAATTTATTTACAGAGCATTTGCAGCAGTTAATTTTTAGTCTAGTCATCTTAACTAAAGGGTCTGATTCACTATTCTACACAATCGCACGATTTATTTATTCTCAGCTGTTTGACATTTTATAAAAATTTTCATAAACTTTTCCAAATTACACGACTTGCACGCGCTACTTAACTTTTTTGACACATGTGTCATATTTGGCAGATCGTGCGATTGTATAGGATAGTAAAGCACGGCCTTAAACACATTAAAATAAAGTTTCAACTCCATCAACCAACAAATTAAAGCAATCGAAAGATGCCAAAACTTGTGGATGCCACAACAGGTTTTCACTTGAGTAGTACCCCACATTCCCCTATTTCAATTTAAATTTGCAGCTATTCTCTTAATTAATACTTTCTGTGTGAATATGGAGAGTATCTTAAATCGATTAAAGTACTGAATTGAATGCAAGTAACTGCGTAGCAAATTTTAATCAAACCCTTATTACATATCTTATTTTTCGGTTAGTCGGGATAATAAATAATAGGCTTCGAACAATAGAATTAAATTTAAAATATATACATATATATATTTTGAGTTTGTTTCGATCGACTTACTTTTTCGTATTGCCACTGACTTACACAGTGTTCAGATATGCGTTTTATATTGACTCAATATTCAGTTTATTGACAAAATAATTTGAGTGTTCAGACATGCAAAATTTAAATTTAAATTTAGTGAAAATTTGTTTAATAAAAAATTCTAAGTATAAAAATGGAAATAAATTCTTGGAAAACAATTTGGTGGACAGTTTCATAGTAAAATCATGTAGAAGGTGATCCGCCTTTTCTTTTCTGCAAAAATGTTAATTTTAATACCAGTTTTTTTACACATTTTCAGGTTATTACTGCCTCAAAAAACAAAAACGAAATGATTATAGTTGTGTATAGTATGAGCAGTGAGTGGGCGAATAAATACTGTAGCGAATCTCGTATTTTATGCTTGGTGTTCAAAATCCGTGCTTTTTCTTTTAATAAAATTGTAATGAAACTTCACAGGCCCATAACTCGAAAACTGAGAGTTTGTGCTCAGTTTTTACTGTATTTTTCTTCTCTTCGTTTCTAGGAGGAGACCTGAACTTCATTTGTTCCAATTTTTTTTTTCACAGTGGCGAAACAGTAACACCCAAACCGCTGTGTGAAATTCTGTAATTTCACAAGGATGTCTCGGGGACTACAACAGTATCCCTGCTGATGGAACTCATCACCCATCTCTGCGTAGACGTGCCCGTTTTTCCGTCATACACGAAGCTCTTCTATTTTGCTCGCCACATATCAAGAAGAACTGCTTTACTTGTTTCGCTCCAGTTCATTCGCTGACTCTTTATTTTTACAGCTATTTATTGAAAAAACAAATTCATTCTTTTTGTTTCAATAGTTTTTATTATAAATTTAATATTAAAAAAACTTTTTGTGACTTGACCGGGTTGGGAATCGAACGTGGGTCCTCCTGGTTGCAGACACAACACGCTGACAACTCGAAATCATAACTTTGCTTAGTCCCCGTCCATACTGTTGAGTTTTTGCTGCAAAAGTTTTTTGAATTCTCTTTTGAAACTGCAGCCGTGTCCATACATGAATCTTTTGCTTCATGTTTAGTATTTTTTATTCCTCCCTTCTATCTTCGTTTTTTAATTTGTTTTGACATTTCTCAATACCTAATGTAAATATAAAATAACTACCCTGTGATAGAAGGTGTGAATATTTTTTTTTGGATAGACATTTGAAGCACAAGGTATAATTTGAAACAAAATGGACGCTAAGAAGAAAAATTTTATAATAATTTTTATATAATTTTATATTTTTTTTTTTAAATTTTTGATTATATTTCACAAAAAATTAACATACGTAACACGTGTAAACTAAAACAGGGTAGCTATTATTATGATAGATGTTAACAGTATACCAAACGAAAAGAAATAAAATGAAACGTCAAATACACCTCATGTCAAAAGATGCAAATAAGAAATTCAACAAAAACTGCATGTACGTGAAACAGAGTACCTACTTCCACTCCTCTTCCCCTTCTCATCTACAAACTCAAAAGTTTTGCAGCAAATGTTTCACAGTATGGACGGGGACTTACTAAACAAACTTGTGATAGTGTTGCATTTCAAGTTTTACTCAATATTTATAACAATTTCTTTCTTATTGCTCAATAACTTAATTAATATTTTGTATGGAATATTGCGCTCAATAATGGAATTTATTGCGTAAATCTCAATAAAGGTGCATGTCTGAACACCGTATTAATGACAACAATAAATTACATTATAACAAATAATGATAACAATAATATTATAATTTTTAAATAATTTTTTGTTACAGTAAATCGACAGTAAGGCTAATTACGAGCCTCATTTCAATTACAATCTACAAGTACTTTTTATGGAAGTTCTATTACTGAAAACAGAATTGAAATATGTGAAAAAGCCTCTACTGCTATTAATCTCGTTTCACAAATATTTGAATATATAATATACGTTCATACATAGTACGTACATGTTTGAATACTTTGGTGATGAGCCATATAGACATATGCACATAAATGATACTTACTAATTCAATACAAATGTACGAATTTAAATAATAAAAATTTGAGTTTTTAAATGGAGTTATATGTAATTATTAATGATACTTACTAATTCAATAGAAATGTACCAAATTAAATAATAAAAATTTGAGTTTTTAAATGGAATTGTATTGAATTTTTTTTTTGGGAAAGGAAAAAATGAAATAGTAAGTAACGATTTAAAATTTTAATCTTATTTTACTTTTATTATAAATGTGTTTTCTTTTCATACATAAAAATACTGAAATTACTCAAATTATCACATACTTAATGAAACAGTCATAATAACAATAATAATAATGGTAATAATAGTAATAATAATAATAATAATCATAATAATCATAATTTTTTTCTTTAATTCACCAAACAAACCTACAAAAACAATTATAGAATAGCTATTTTAGAAATTCTTAGTTCGAAATCCTAATACACAATCATTGAATAGTGACCTCACGAAAATATCGCAATGGGGTCACGCGAACAGGGTCCATATCAATGCTCAAAAGACCCAATTCTGCATGCTTACACACCGACGCATGCCCGATCATGCTGCTGTACCTTTAATTATGGGTGGTTTAAATATTGAGGAATCAGAAGCTCTTGATGTTGATGAGGACTCAGTGTGATGTTTGATGGACTAAGCACATCTTGCAGGTCTCAAAAGAAGCATTTAAGTGTCCCGGTTTTTTAAGACGGTGCAAGATATACTTCACCAAAACTGATCTCCTACTATTTATACCGCTATATATAGACCGAATATGGAAACAATTCTCATGTATGGGCCGGTGCTGCAAAGACTTTTATGAAGTTATTCGAATGTGTACAGGAGGGGGCGACGAAACTCATTGGGGATGGTAGGGTCCAACTCTCTTGAGCATCGTCGCAATGTGGGTTGCGTGTCTTTGTTCTATGGCTACTATAATGGGATATGCTCTGATGAAAGGTTCAAATCAAATGTCCATAAACACTACTCCCTCTATCCTCCTTCTCAGAACCTAATTTCCTAGTTCCAGCACAATGCATCGCATGTGTAGGGGTCATCCTCGGAGTGCTGCTGAGAAAAAAATTAAATAAATGTTATAGTTAAAGGTGTTTATTAAACAAAAAAGAGAAAAATTTTCCCTTTGAAATGATATCTGGCCGTTTCTACTTAGAAAATTTCAGAACTGTTTGGATTGTGTTGAACTCTTGTAAATTGTGTACAAATGTAGAGAGTTTGTCTTCCAGTTAAGGTGGATATTGATAAAATTTTTTTGTATATCTTTTAAAAATATTTCAATATGCATTCATGTAAATCTAAAAGTTGAAAACTTTTATTCTTCTATCTTATTGTCGCGCTATATGGAAATAATTCTTTTAGATTTTTAGATCTCAGTCAAAATGTATGGCGAAAATGATTGCGGAGGTATCAGGAAGGAAATTTAAAATCGTGAAATTAAGCTTTGGGCGAATTTGCTGTGCAAAAAATTCATTGTTTCGGTGGCTGCGTGTCAGGCCGCAATGCATTGCACTGTAACAAGATAGAGGGATAGTGTAGGTAATAGACAGCTGGCGAAAGTGGAAGGAAGTTCGAGTTTAAATCTTGCACAACTCTCCAGTCGCGGGTTAATTTGAGGGTGGCGACAGCTAAAGTAGTCTGCACGTTGACTTCAAAAGCAAAAAGTCCTGAGTTCGAGCCCAGTTTCAAACTTGAATCCTAAAAACATTTCAAATTTTTTCTGATGTGTATTAGTGTATTTGTGTCAGTTGTTGTCGGAAGGTTTCAGTGGCGAACGCATAGTCACTGGACACTGAACACTACCGTCTTCAGCTGTAACCAATCCACTGATCAGAGCACCTTCCTTCGTCGAAGTAAAATAATTATTAAAAATGGCTACTAAAACAAAGCTTCATGGTCGAAGATGAAAAAAAAGAATGCAAAAAGTTGCGGCGTATCTGGTGTTAGTTTTGACGCATTATTTTTCAATTAAGGGAAGCCATTTTATACATTATTTTACATCTCTGACGTTTTATTGCTTAAATACCGACAATGGGTGGTAGCACAGCAAAATAAATAAAAAATTTACTTGACCAGGCTGGAACTCAAACACGGATCCTTCTGGTTGTGGAAAGTCAATACGCTATCTACTCAGCCATCAGCTATCCATTTCCTATAGTGTACAGTGATGCATTCATCATAGAAATCTTCTCAACAATTGGTTTTGGATTTTCAGCAATATTTCTTGTAAAGTACTAAAAGTAAAGAAAAATTAGCAGACTGTTCTTGATTAATACTGTCAATCTACAACGAAGTGAATGTTCGGACAACAGTTGTACGGCTTAAAATTGTATTATTAAGATATTCTTATGTAAACTAACATAAATTAGTGCACTTCGTTAAATAACACTTTTATTTACACTCCCGCATAAAAATTAATATAGTGCGTACATACATATTCAACTACATATGTACATATGTATGGCTTAATTTTTTTAATTACTTAGGCCCAATTCACATGGTGAATTTTTATTTTTATATATTGCTTTGGACATTACTTCCAAAAACCTGTTACATTTATACCGTGAATTATAATTCATGAATATTTGTATGTAAGTATAGATTTTTTAATGTACCTATCGCTTAATATTTTTCATTTACTCAAATGTACAAATGAGTACAAAGAGAGATATTTTTTTTTTTATCTGGGACCAGCACTAAGGAGAAGACTCCTACACATGCGAAGCATTGTGCTGGAACTATAGGAAAGGGATAGTAGGAGAAATGATAGGAGGTGAAGCTTAATTAATTATTTTTGAGCTCTGCTTTTGCACGTTCTTTGTTTGTACTAGTAGCAGTGCTGAAGCTTCGGTTCAGTAGCCATTTTTATTATTATTTTACTTCGCCGGTGCTACACAATACCGACGAAGGAGGGCGTTCTGATGCGATTGTGGATTGCTATCAGCTGAAGCCGATATTGTTCAGTGACCAGTGACTATGCCTTCGCCACTGAAACCTTCCGACAACAACTGACACACAAAGACACACTAATGCACATCAGAAAAATGCGAGATGTTTATTTTTATTTTAAAATTTTTATTCTGAAACTGGGCTTGAACCCAGGTCTGTTTTTGGATTTGAAGTCAACGTGCCATCGCCACCCTCATATAAAAAAACGTGAAGAACAGAAATTATGCGCTTTCCTTTCATTAGTCTCTGCAGTTGTGGGAATTGGAAAAAGGCGCAGAGAGCCAAATCTGGTGAATAAGGTGGTTGAGGCATGATTAGGGTATTGTTTTTGGCCAAAAAATCACGAACAAGCCTTGATGTGTGAGCTGGTGCATTATCGTGATGCATAATCCATGATTTTTTTCCACAATTCCGATCGTTTGAGCCGTATTGCTTCACGCAAACGTTGCATAACTTCCTTGTAGTATTCCTTATTAAATGTACTATCTGCTGGTATAACTCATGGTGCACCACGCCATTGTACTCGAAGAAAACAAAATTCACCGTTTCTTTTGAACAAACCTTATAATGTGTGATCCATTTCGAGGTTCCCTACTTTTTTAAATAAAAAAACACAGAAAATTAAAATTTAATGGAGAATTTTTCTTAATACTTTTTTTTAAACCTTTTTTATTATTTTAACAATCTATTTTTTTAAGCTTTAAGGTTTTTTCTTATTTTATTTATTCTCTCTTCGATATTTCGTTAACCTTCGGTTAACATCTTCAGGAAGTTTTTTATTTTTTTTTTTTTTTTTTTTTTTTTTTTTTTCCTGAAGATGTTAACCGAAGGTTAACGAAATATCAAAGAGAGAATAAATAAAACGAGAAAAAACCTTAAAGCTTAAAAAAATAGATTGTTAAAATTTAATGGAGAATGTTTATTATCATTTGAAAGAATATTCTTTGGCATTTATTTTTTGAAGATTATGTCTATCAAATGTTGGCCGTTTCTACGTCGCAGATGGTCCATCCGTTGAGTCCAATATTCGATGACTCGTTCGAGCATTTCAACTGGTAACTGGCGAATGACACGCGTGATGTTTTCCTCCAAGGCCTGAATCGAAGCGGGTTGTCCGCATAAACTTTAGATTTTACATATCTCCACAGGATAAAGTCTAACGGTGTGATATCACACGATCTTGGTGGCCAATCGACCGGCCCAAAACGTGAAATTATGTGCTCACCGAAATGTTCTCAATAAATCCATTGATTGATGCGATGTGTGGGAAGTGGCGCCGTCTTGCTGAAACTAAATGTCGCCGAGATCACGAGCTTCAATTTCAGGCATCAAATAGTCGGTTATCATGGCACGATAACGGTCGCCATTGACGGTTACGTTTGCACCGGCATCATTTTAAAAGAAATATGGACCGATGATTCCACCGGCCCACAAACCACTCCAAACCGTTGTTTTTTCTGTATGAAGTGGCAGTTATTGAATCTCTTCAGGAGGCATTTCGTCCCAAATGCGGCAATTTTGTTTGTTTACATACCCATTGAGCCAGAAATGGGCCTCATCGCTAAACAAAACTTGCCTCGAAAACGTCGATCCATACGTCAGTCCCAGTTGCTGCGAACGGCGCCGAATCGACTCTCCACGGTCTTCGTGTACACTCTTAGCTACGGCCGCTATATTTTCTTCACAGCGTGCTGGACGTGGTCTATTCGGTCGAAAATTATCCAATAATGAATGCTGGGTCTCAAAATGGGTGATTGTGTTGCGAATAGTACGCTCAGTAGGTCGATTATGTTGACCATAAGTTGACCGAAGTGCACACAACACATTCCTCACAGAACGTGAATTTTCGTAATAAAGTTATACGATTTGTAAACGTTGTTCATGCGTAAGTCTTTCCATTATTAAATGCCAAACAATACCACAGAATCAGAAACAGTTTGTTTTGTCAATCACAAACCAACTGGCCATTGCTATTTTATAAAACACAAACACATTTGGTTGCTTTTATTAATCACAAAATCCACTGGAACTTCGTTTGCTTATGCTAACAAATTTATTAGCACTAAACAATTTTGTTCCAATTGGTTTTGTGATTAATAAAATAACTGGACGTTTGTATTTTAAAACACAGTAACACTTTTGGGGGTGGGTTTTAGAACTTGGGACACTAGCACTCAATAGAAAATGTATGACTTACCTTGCTACTCCTACTGAGCCAGTTATCCTACTTCTCATAGCTGCTTTTATTGCATAAATCCATTCTTTGGCGTCGATGTCATGTATTGCCTGAAAACGCAATGTTGGCTCCTAAAAAATTTAAATATAATATAGTAAAAGCATTTATATAATTACTTTTTAATTAAATACATATGTATGTACTTACCTTTTGGTTTTTGTTCACCGGCTTCTACATCCGCTTTTGTGTTGTCTTGCTTGTTTTCACTTTTGGTAACATGTAGACAAAATAATCTATAATATTTATGTCTACATATTACCAACTTTGGTCATGATATTGGAGGAAATTGGAAAACTATTTCCAATTTGCTCCAATATTTTACAAAAAAATTTATTTTCTGTCAACCAAAAGAAAATTTCACAAGCTTCGTACGACAAAGAAAGCAAATTTTTAAAAAACTATTTGTTGTCCCTCTCGCACGAAGCTTGAGACCTGGCAGCACTAAAATGTTTGTGTCGAGTCTAGTTGTAGTTTATGACAATACTAAACAAAAATAACATGACAGCATGAAACGACTCACACGTGATCTGTCAAAAAAGGCTATTGAAAAAAGTATCTCTACTTGAATCACCCATTATATTTTTTCAAAATCGGCGCAGTAGTACGGGTATAAAAGTGATTACAAAAAACGTTTTTGCAGTAATATAATGATGATGATTAGGCGATGGTGTTTAAAACGGGGATTTTAAGTCAAACAACCTGGTGTATGTGCAGTTTTTAGAAAATTAGGTACTCCTGAAAATAGTACTTTTTTGGAGAAATTCTCTTTTTGTAAAGCCACTTTTTTAAAAAGATTATTTTTAGAGAATAAATATTTTTTAATGGCCAAATAACAATAGGACTTAATTTCAGTCATAATTTTTATAATTTAAGGATACTTCATGGTTTCTAATCAAATCACAAGGCCTTCTCTGGAACTGATCGAGTTCTCTTAACCAAACATTAGCAACTAAAAGAATAGAAGATAATTTATTCATATATATATACATATATATATATAAATATATTTATACGTTTATGTTAAGGAAATCTTAATTTAGTAGGACTTACTCCATTTGGATCCCTTTAAAACGGGACACCCGGCATGTTTAGTGCGGTAGTCACCATCGCCCGACGCGTGCAAATTGTACCAAAATAACATGGCACCTTTGCGTGGCATAACTAAAATATTTAAGAAAGGAAACGCTGTTCCGCCACCTTCTTGTACGTCTGAAAGCTACCGAAAATTATGAAAAAGTTTTATATTTATTATTAAATTTATTACCAGCTAAAAGAGAAACTAATTATTAAAACTTACATAAAATATGGCTGTAGAAATGCGATTTCCCTCCTCATCGCTTACCTTGATATCATCCTACAAAGAAAAAATTTCAGAAAACTGTACAACATACTTTTCCTTTCAAACGTAGGTTACGTGGGCAGGTTGCTGGATGTAAAGGTAAAGAAAAGTCCCAGCCCACATGGGTCCAATTTATTATGGTCCCATTATGATACCTGTTGTGAAAAAAGCTTCACGTAGTCTAGGAATCGACCCTAGAACGTCCAACTGATAAACTACCACAGTACTCACTGGGCTACCGGGACGCCCTTTCAAACGTCTCTTACCGTAAAAAAATCAACATGTGGCTCATAATGACCACCTAGTCCATAATTTGCTATTTGCAAATCCTCTGCATTTTTCGTATTGAGACCCGTCAAGTGACTAACATGCTGCAACCACTGGTTAGTGAATTCGTGGTAGGCATATTTAAACCAAACCGTTTTACTCGTACGATAAAGAGTGACTTCAGAGTTACTGCCATCTTGCGTAAACACTGTAGATCTCCTCATATCAGGTTGTGCTATTTCCTTAATTATTTCGATTTGATGATCACTTATGACATCATGAACAATTATCAAATAAGGGTCAATCGATAATTCTTCTAGTTTGTAAGGTTGCAGCAAACGATAAGCGTGATTGTTGGTGTGATGTCTGCAGAGGAGTTGATTTTGTCGTTGAGTGACCAAGGGTCGTTCGACTTCACCACGACACGCTTTTTCATAAAGTTTATATTCTTTGGTATTCTATTATTAAGAGTTACAAGTTGTATAAATAATTAGTTCTTTTAGTAATATTTTATACAGTGAAACTTGCATGATACTGATTTGATTTTGCATAATTTTGATACATAAGACCTTCCAATCTTCCCTCAGCTATAACGTCATCTAAATAGCTTTTAGTTTTCCACACACTTTTTCGCGTCTCATCTTGGTCAAGTATGTAAATTACTAATTCCATCGCTGATTCAAAGTCACCTAAAAGAAGTCAACTTTTAAATGTAAAGTGAATATATTCTTTATTGTACATATCGAGCCTTTGGTGGAATACCGTAGTAACTAAAATATTAAATTTTTTGAGCTGGGTATGCAGAAATAACCTTTGGGGAAATATATCGCACCCTAAATACAAAAGTGACACAACTCAAAATTTTCCAAAATGTACTTTTTTCCGTAAAATAATTCACAGTACACATCTCTAACTACTTCAAAAATTTCTTTCTCATCACTGTTTTCTTTAACTGGAAAAATACCGTTATGTCTGTTTTTATGTTAATTGCATTGCTTACGCACGATCGACTAAAAAGACCTATTTTTAGGTCTTAAAGGGTCATAACTCAAAATTATACTTTATTTCCACAAATATAATATAAAATTAAAAAAATTTTAGCAAAACCTTCTTCGAAATAGACTTCTTTCATAATGGAACCAATTTTATTTTAAATATTACAATCATTTTTGCATAAACAGTTTTTTGCCTCTCCTGAAAATTTGAGAATTTTGAGTTGTGCCGCTTTTGTATTTAGGGTGCGATATATCTAAAGGAAAAAAGATTATGGTTCTATCTCTAACTGTTCAGATTCTACAGCTACAAATGTCTTCATTGCCTCCAGTTATTTCCAACAATATTTATTTGCAATAATGAAATATTTCCCTTATGACAAGAAATTTACAAACAGAAAACATTACAAAACATGCCTCTTTATAGAAAAATTTGTAAAAAAAATAACTTTAGTAAACGAAAATACTATCAAAAAGATGGCTCAAAACTTCAAATGCATTTTTCTCAGTTCACGATTTTTTGAATTACGATGGTATTGCACCAAAGGTATTTATTCAACGCTAGCCGTAATGCATTACGATTATATACTATATCTACTTTATTTATTATTTATATGCATACTCGTATAAGTTCTACTGATGAGTTGGTATAAGCACCAACGAAATGTACATATGTACATACATATGTATACAGACAGACTGGCTTACCCACACAACAAGTATAACGGACATACATACATATAAATATTTATGAAGGAAATAGCTTAGAAGTAATTTAAATATATTAATTTCGTTGAATAAACCGACTTACTTACCTAATAACTTATGATATTCCGCAATTACTTCTAAATAATCCAGAGTCCTTTCCGCATCATCGAAATCGCCCGACATTAACATTTTTGTAGATTGTTTTAGCCAGGGTATGGTGTGATTGTAATCTTGCAAGGCAAACAAATATTCACCAATCAAATAACAATCTTGCCATGACATGGAAGAACTACAAATTTTTTAGTCATAAAATGTGATTCTTGCCAAGGTGTTTGTAAACTGAATTTTAAAGTACACAAAAATAAATACTAACTCTTATCTCTCGTCACTCACCCATATTTTACACCATTTAATATACCACTAGCCACTTGGGACACATCTAATTGGTACGTTTCCTGTAAGCGTACCAAGGCCAATGTCGAACCAAACATATCATTTTGTGTGGGAAAACTTAAATTTATTTTTACAACTTGCAAATTATCTAGAAAAGCTAGAAGAAGCACAATAAACGGAAAAATGTTTGAAAAAAATAATTGCGCGACATTATATGCATAAGAACATACTTGTGCGTGTGACATCATGCGTAACGGACTCTTCCAATGTTGGCCAATCTGTGTAGAGACGTTTTATCAAACGATATGCATTTACTGGATTGTTTAGATAAGCATCAACATCTTTAAAGGCATCGTCATGTTCTTGATATATAAAATTTATTTCACTAAAAAGATAAAGGTGGGATATAGTAACACTTTTGCTCGATCTAATATAGGGTTATCCATTTCGTCGTTTAAAAATCACCGGTCTGTCAAGGCTATCAGTTGTTAAATATCTGTCATCTGAACTGTCATCTATTTAGTGAGAGATTTGCCACTTACGAATATTAGTCATTTAACAGTCGAAGAACGCGTAAAACGGAATTTGCGCACTGCGGAAAATATCGCTTCTGTTAGTGAAAGGCTGGCGGAACCTTTAATGTCAATTGAGAGTTCTATGGCAATTAAAGATTATGAACTGGACGATATGTGCTTCAACAAGACGCTGCCACGAGCGACACAAAACAACCGACTGTGGCTTTATTGCATGAGAAGTTTCCAGGACGCGTAATTTCGCGGTTTGATGGCGTCATTTAGCCACCAAGATCTTTCGATTTGACGCTGTTACACATTTTTCGTGGGGCAACGTCAAAGATCTTGTCTACGCGGATAATACCCTAAAGGAGAATTGGAAAACCAACATTCGTCAAGTTATCCCGGAGGTACTGCCCAAAATGTACGAAAAATTCGTCGAAAACTGCCTCAAAAAGATCGAATGTTGCCACCAATGCAGCGTCGAAGTTTTATAAACAAATAAAAGTTTCTTCGCAATCAGTTGTGCTTTATTTAACTTTGCTTTTCAAACCGAAAAATTAATAACCCTGTACCATATTTCGAAAATATGTGCACCACGCTGGGGCTGCTGATGGCGAGTAGTTAGCGTATTGGCTCTGCAACCAAAAACAGTCAAAAGATTTTTTCGTGGTTTTCTGTGCTACAGTAATAAAACATCGGCGAAATAAAACAATATGAATGACGTCAATGACGCAGCAACTTTGCTTTACGAATTCTCAAATGGAGATCTGTTAAAGATTTATCACTTCATCGCTATCTTTTTCCAAAAATCTATATTCTGTTTAATATTCCTATCCCGGTACAATGCATTGAATATGTAGGGAACATTTCTTAACATATATTTCTATTTGTAGGGACAATAAAATTAAATTTCTTTTAAGTTTCTTTAAGCATCTGACGACGCTCGAAATAACTTAACCGTCTCTCCCGTTGTGCTATTCCATTTTTTATATCATTCAAAAAGGTTGATTGAATACTAAATTTCTAAAATCAATGTATATTTAACATAATTGGTTAATCGTCCGAATCATTAATCGAGATTTTGATATAATCGGTTAATTTTAAATTAATTCAACGGGCTTTGATTTAATAAGTTCAAAATTCGCCCGTTATAAATTTATCTGATAATGAATTATTAATTTTTTTACGTTAAAAACATAATAATCCAGAACTAAATCCGACAGAAGAAGAATTCATGTACTCGTACTGTGTTCATGTTTTTTCCCTACAGAATGACGCCAGTTAGTAATAAAAACCGTTACACGTTATTTCGAGGTAATAGTAATGTGGCTACACGATATAATGTACTGGATTTGTACCACTATCGCTGTTGTCGCTAAAGAATATAAAAAAAATTTAACTGTCATTCAAATAAAGACCAGTTAACATTTTTTCTTGTCAATCTTATTTACAAGCTGTAACAAAAACTAATACGATTCAAACCATGTTTGGACAACTTATTTATAAAATAAAATAGACATCTGTTATTTTTGCGCTAAGACCTTATAAAAGCAGTATTAAATATAAAAAATATTATCTATAAAATATTAGGAATCATTGGGCTAGTATTTTGAAGCCAAAAAAAAGAACAGTTTGTGTTTGAGAAAATAAAAATTTAAATATTCAAATTAATCTAAGAAAGGGTAGAAATATTCTGTTGAAAAAAAAAATGGAATTTTGAACATGTATTAAATTTATTTGAGGTTGGCGATGGTCGAAGTAGTCTGCACGTTCACTACAAAAAAAAAACGAAAAATTTTTCCTGGGTTCAACCCCAGTTCCAGACTCATAAAAACATCTCACATTTTTTCTGATGTGTATCTGTGTGTCTTTGTGTCAATTGTATCGTAAGGTTTCAGTGGCGAAGGCATAGTCACTGGTCACTAAACAGTAACGGCTTCAGCTGTATTCAGTCCACAAGTACATCAGAACATCGTCGGTATAGTGTAGCACAGGCGAAGTAAAATAATTACTAAAATGGCTACTAAAAACGAAGCTTCAAAATTAAATACGTCTCGTTGCCATCAGAGACGCTACTATACTGCTATAAAAACAAATAACGTGCAAAAAGCAGTCTTGTAAGATAGCGAAGCTTCACCTCACGTCCTATTATTTCTCCTACTATCCCTTTCCTATAGGTCCAGCACAAAGCAGCGCATACGTAGGGGTCATCTCCTGGCTGCTTGTCCAAGATAAAGAAAAAAGGTAACTTCAGATTTTTATACAGTGTTTTATAACATTTGTAATGAAAATATTTCTTCTCCACACTTTATTATGTTTTATAAATCGCAAACAGTAAACTCCAAAATTTATGTACATCAGAATAAATTCATTCAATTACTACATTAAAAATTATATCTGTTTGCTTTTAAAAAAGCTTGAGTTTTACAAGTTTTACAATTTTTCAGGACGGTAAAAATACTTTTATAATGCTGAACAAAAATGTTCGTGTATGTACATATATTCAAATAAACCTCAAAAGTGTGATTTTGGCAAATGTAAATCAGCTGAAACTAGAGATAAGTTGGTTTTCCATATGTATGATATTTCGTAAAAGACCACCGATTAGACGAAAAGGCGCCCCTTGAAAATTTACCTTTATGACCAAAACGTCCATTTAAGTTGTTTTTTCCAAGGTCCAAAAAACATATATTTTTCATTATTTACGAAAATAGCATGACAATATTTTTCCTCCCGACTTGATTATTTCATTGCAGGTCGTATGTGATTTAACGGTACATGTCATCGAAGAATTGCATTATCGGCAACCGGTTCTCATGCCACGACCAGTTTAAATTTGATGCCACATACGAGTACTATATATTTTTGTTTCGGCTGACATCACTGATATTCAATCCGTACAAAATTTAAAATATTTGTTTTTGCTTTCCACTCTTGTTTTATTTATGAGAATATGGAAAACTGCTTTCTCTAAATTTAATTAATACTACACGTTTTTTTGTACTGATTTAAATTGAATTACTGGTTTTAGTTATTAAATTAAGACAGAACGATCTATTTTTAAGTCAGGAACATATGCATAAGTTTTAAAATGCAATAACAACCACTTGGAAAGTTTAGTCGATTTAGTCGTTGTATTATATGTAAAAAGTTTTCACTATTTTCTGGTATATTTTACAAATAAAATTTTCTATATTAAAAATAATTTGTAACAAGTGCATATTTCGCATTATTGTCTATAATCGTTAGCCATTTTTCTAGTAGCTTTATGTTTATATCGCTGTAGAACTTTTGAAACGAAAAACTTGGGCTATCGGCCTTCGGCTATTTTGTTACGATGCAGAGTTTTGTCTACCTTTTACGCTGCAAGCAATATGTGCCATACATGTTTGTCAGCTCCTAAAAGATGTGCGTGGCCTGGCATTGCAACGATGGAACGCAACACTCCTGTTGGTCAATTTTCTCTGCTTCAGGTTAATTGCTTTGAAAAAATGTTCGCAGTAGAGATCATAAATGTTTCTACAGGTTCTAACAGTTCATGAAGTATTTCAAATAGCCTTTTATTTATGTATAGCATATTTTTCTGCTATTTTACTAATTTGCAAATCAAAATTTCAAAACAAACGATTTTAATCTGACACGATTAACATTGCGTATACTATTTACATATGAACAAATTAAAAAAAAATTTCATTGAATTGGATATTTGTGAACGCCGCCTTACTAGGTGTGTTTTTTACTTTCGGTAAAATGAGAGTAAACTGTAATTTATCTTAATAAGACACCAAAATGAACAAAAGTAAGAAAACACAAAAACCCACAACTGCATCTTGAAATACTGCTTTCTTGAAAGCTGCTTACTTTCTCAAATAAATTTTATTTTAGTGATTTTAGACGCTTAGAATGCATAATATTTTAAAAGCAAAACATTAGAACATCATGCATCATTGGCAACAACTGTAAAAAGCCTAGAACAGACCTAATGTATATGACCATGTTCAATACAAGTCTACAGTGTAAACTCTACACGCATGCCGTTACAAATACAAGTATACACACATGCATACATACATAAAAACACTAAATCATGAAATAAAATTAATTATTATTTGTTCATTGCATTGTTGGGAACCTTTTTATTTTACTTCATTATTGTTTACCTATAAACCAGTTGAATGCTTGTTCTTCTTGCCCACAATAGCCCTCAGAAAAAGGATGGACTGTTTCGTGCAAGAAGAACAAGAACATTACTCTCTCAAAACGTGTCTCATTTACCTAATTTTTGTGTGTTTTCTAGAAAAATTGGCATCTCAAATGTTCCCTATTTAGAGTAAAAAAACACACCTACTGTGTCAGCACTACGAAAATTAAGAAACAACTTTAAAGTACACATTCTCCAGAGCCTTGGTATCAAATAGCAAGTAAAGGCGAATATCGGTATAACGAACAATATAAATTCAGGTCCATTCGTAAAACCGGAAAGTTCGTTACATCACGAAGTCTTTTTATTTTTATTATTGTATTTTAGATAAACAAAAAAGTACTCAGTTCGTACATATGTACGACTACATATTATAATATTAAAATTAAATGTTAATTTGTACGATTTTATATTAAAACCTAATCCTCTTGGAAAATATCGCTAATTGATGCTTGGATACTTTTGTTGACCGATTCTTCCTCAATTTTTCTGAAGACATACGATTTCAAAATATCTTTAGGAATTGAATTATGCTTCTCTTTAATTTTACTTTAACGGATTTACTAAATCAGATCTTGTTGATAACTTTTCTCCTCATAACTTTAGAAGTCCAAACACAGTCCCTTTTTTTGATGCTAAGTTACCAGCCATCACTGCTTAGAAATCACCATTATAAATTCTTTTATGTATTTCTCTGGCTTTTACTTTTAATGAAGTTTTATTTATTGGAAAATGTTTTTTAAATAACCGACACACAAGTCTTATAACTTTTCTATTCTGACGTATTTTCAAAGATGGACGATTTTTTAACCATTGTCGGTTTTTTCGAAATTGGACAATATTTTTCATTACATTTTGTTTTTTATTGTGTGATGTTTTTTTTACCATTCGTTATATCCAGTATAAAATTATTCGTATAGCGTTCGCTATATAAGATTTTTAATGTAAAAAATTTGGTCCTTCGTTATCACGCATTTTAATAAATTTCCAAACATTAACTTGAAATGAAATATTGTTTTTATTTTAAATGTAGTTGAACGAATGAAAAAATTCTTTCGAAATCGCGGTCCAGGCAGTAAATTTGCTAGATGTGTAAAAATTATACATATTAAGGCCATGAAAATTGTCACAGTTAAAAAATTGCTCATTCAATGAATATCCATTAATAAATCTCAACGTTTAATTTGCATTCTTGTTTGAATGCGACACTGCATAAGTGATGGAAATACATAGTATCGTATTAAAAAAGTAGCAATATGGCACACTAGGCTAAATAATAGATTTTGCGCTGCATGCAAATTGAACCACGTGACGGCGATTTTCGGCGAATCCAAATCAATTAAACACATTTGAATATACATATGGGCATTTCCAAAAAAAAGTATACCGGGATCGAAAATTAATATGTTGATAAAAAAATGATTTTTGTTCTGACATTCCATTGAAGAGTGTTAAAATTTTAAGAATATACATATCTAATGTATTGTCAGTTTGTCGTATGGGTTATTTTGAGAAAATTCGTCTTGAAACAGAAAATTTATTTAAAATACATACAATGTATATAGAACATATAAAATATTTGTACGAGTCTATTTTATAATATAATATTTGCAATTTACTTCAAAAAGAAGATAACTTAAATATTTTAGAATTTAAATTGGGGTAAATTTTTTTATAAATCGAGTTGTCGCACTTTCAAAATCTACGGCTCAATTACTACATACTAAAACCTAAAATATGAAAGAATCATGCATCTGCATCACGATAATGCATTAGCTCACACATCAATGCTTGTTCTTGATTTTTTTTTTATCTGGGACCAGCAGTCAGGAGATGGCCCCTAAACATGCGATGCATAATGCTGGAACTATAGGAAAGGGATAGTTAGAGAAACGACAGGAGGTGAAGCTTAGTTACTTATTTTACAGCTCTACTTTTGCACGTTCTTTGCTTATAGCACTACTGAAGCTTCGGTTTAGTAGCCATTTTTATTATTATTATTTTACTTCGCCGGTGCTACACAATACCGACGAGGAGGGCGTTCTGATGTGATTGTGGGTTGCTATCAGCTGAAGCCGGTATTGTTCAATGACCAGTGACTACGCCTTCGCCACTGAAACCTTCCGACAACACCTGACACACTAATGCACATCAGAGTAAATGCGAAATGTTTTTTTTTTAATTTTTGTCTGAAACTGGGGTTGAACCCAGGTCTGTTTTGTAGTCAGACTACTTCGCCATCGCCACCCTCATGTTTGAAATCAAATGTATATTTAATGAAAATAAATAAAACTACATATATATGTTTCTTAAACTCAACATTTAATTCTCCAAGCAATTCTTAGTTTAAAACCAAAAAAATTTCTTAATCAATTTTGTTTTAAAAGATTCCCTATTGTAATACACAAACGAGCCAATTTAAAAAGAAAACTTAGTTAGGGCTTTTCTATATATACGCCACACAAATAGGAAAGGATACAAATTTACGAGTATTTTTGTGTAGGAAACGTGTTTGTTTTTTCTTTATTAATTTAATAGTCATGGGATTATTGGTTTTACCTTTGCAACATATCAATATGTTGTTGTAAATTAAAAATATAATTTTGCATTTCCGCCAATAGATGTACTTCCGTTTTGAATAAATTTTCAAACCCCGCTACAGAAGAAAAATAATCAGTTTCTGCACTTGATGCCACTATTTTATTGACTACTAGCCATGTATGCCAATAAAAAATTAATAATATTATTAAATTTCTAAAACTCATGTCCTTTAATAAAAACGAAAATGTTGCGTTCAACTTTTGGCCTATTATCGTCTAATCGTTACTGAGTTTCTCTGTAAACTGAATTATTTTGTTGAATGAATCTTTTTTAGCAATTAGTTTCTGCTTCTTTACTCAGACTGGCTTTAAGAAATAGGTATATTATGGAATATTTTTAATGCCGCACAATAAAAGCAGTGTTATTGGTTAGTGTTTGAATATTAAACATTAACCCACACATTAATGAATATGGCAGTGAGTACCAAGCAAACACGAAGTCAAACGTTTGATATCAAGCACAATTCTCAAGTTTTTTTTATATTTATATTGGACCAGCAGTCAGGAGATGACTCCTACTGAAACCTTCCGACAACACCTGACGCAGAGACACACTAATGCACATCAGAAAAAATGAGAGTATGAAACTGGTGCCGAACCCAGGACTTTTTGGATTTGTAATCAACGTGCAGACTACTTCACACATCGCCACCATATCTGAATTCAAATTGAAAATTATTTAAAAACACATTAGAAAAATTATATTTTCTATCTCTGTTGACAGACGTTATTACCCAATCATTTTTGTTATTTAAAAAGAGTTTTGAAAAGACGTATGCAGCTTTTTATTTGAAAATAATTTTAACACATTTCTGATAAAATTAGTTATTTTTTCTCCATATGGCATTTTCCTTTCTGAAAAAAATGTTACATACATTTCGTTTCATTCTAAAAAGTATGCACCATTATAAAAAGCTATTACGTTCCTTTCTAAATATTGGGCCCCAATAACTGGCAAAATATACAACATATATGACCCTATAGTACTCTGAAGTCGGTTTGATATTCATACTAAGCTTTTTTACATTTTTGTTCAGTACTTTTTTACACAAATAAGAACTTTTATTCTTGTGATTTTATTTGCTAAAGCGAGAGATTTATAAAAACAATTTATTATAATTCACAAAATTTTTCTATGTTTGTTATATAGTTTAGCTGGTCTACATGTACATTTCATTTGATGCTAATGCCAAAATCTTCAGTAGGTCTTTAACCAATGTTTTTGAAAAAGCTAAGAAATTTTACGTGTTTTTTTTTATCTTGGACCAGCACTCAGGAGATGACACCCCTACACATTTGGTGCATTGTGCTGGAACTAGAGGAAAGGGATAGTATAAGTCTTACAACACTGCTTTTTGTACGTTATTTATTTTTATAGCAGTGTTGTAGCGTCTCTGATGTCAAGAAGACGTATTAAATTTGAAAGATTCGTTTTTAGTAGCCTTTTTTAGTTATTACTTTACTTCGCCGATGCTACACAATCCGACGAGGGAGAGCGTTCTGATGTGCCTGTGGATTGGATACAGCTGAAGCCGATACTGTTCACTTACCAATGACTGATTGTGTCAGTTGCTGTCGGAAGTTTTTAGTGGCGAAGTCATAGTCACTGGTCACTGAACAGTACCGCCTTCAGCTGATCCCACCACAATCACATCAGAGCGTCCTCCTTCGTCGGTATTGTGTAGCACCGGTGAAGTAAAATAATTACTAAAAAGGCTGCTACAATGAAGTTTCGTCTCGTGAGTGCTGGTTTTTAAATCATTCTCAATCGAGATCAAACTTTAATGTTTGCTGGGTATGAATTTATGTATGCATTTTTCTATGTATGTGCGATTAAATTTCGTTGGTATAATAATCATTCGTTACGCTACATGAGTTTGAAAAGTTATTAAAGTGTTCTTTTTTATTTCATATACTTGGACTTTATAAAATGCGCGAAATTGTATTGATTTGGCAAAAAGAAAATAAAAGTGTTAGATAATGTTTAGTTACATATTCAGATGATAGTATTTGAGTGAAAGATTTTCACCTTATGACTGGTGAACAGAATTAGAGACACATATTAATTATAATGGAAATTGCAAAAAAACCTATTTTGCTATTTTTAGCTGACGTCTCGCAATCCTTTGATGAAGTGTTGCATTAAGTCTCATTGTAAAAACTGGAGCTGCATTTTCCCCTGAATGTACATTTGTATGTGCAAATCCTTTATGACAAACAGCTATTTGTATGCGTTTTCGTATTAAAATATAAAATTTTCCGTTCTTTTAAAAGAGATACCTTGAAGCACAAGCGAAATAAAATAATTCTTAAAAAAAAGGCTACTTAAAACGAAGCTTCAAAATTTAATACGTCTCCTTGACATCAGAGATGCTACAACACTGTTATAAAAACAAATAACGTGCAAAAAGCAGTGTTGTAAGATAGTGAAGCTTCACCTCCTGTCATTTCTCCTACTTTAAGGAGCCTTACATCGCAAAAGACTTAAGACGTGTCATCGCGATGGTCAATTTTTACCGAAGATTCATCCTGGCGCCGCAGCAACCCAAAACGTTCTCCAACAATTTATACCAGGAAATATTAACAACGATAAATGCACAGTTGTCTGGACAGTAGAGGCAAGGAGAGCTTTTAATAAATTTAAATCGGATTTGTCGTCCGCAACCGTATTAGCTGATCCTCACGAAAACGCTGCTTTAACTCTATCCGTCGACGCATCCAACAATTGTGTAGGTGGCGTGCTACATCAAATTGTTAATAACAGCAGTCAGCCGCTGGGATTTCTTTAAAAAAAAACTGACTGAATCACAACAAAATTGGGGCGTATATTCCCGAGAACTTTTAGCAATATACACAGGCGTCAAACATTTCCAGGACCAAATCGAGGGGAGGTTACTAATTATTTAAAGCGATCACAGGCCGATAACATTCGCTTTCAAACAGAAAACCGAAAAAATGGACCCATGACACCTTAGACACCTGCACTATATCAGTCATTTTACTATAGACATATACGGATATATTAAAGGCACCGACAATATTGTTTCTGATTTCTTATCGCGTATCGACGAGATAAACAATACTGCAATCGATTTCGACGTTCTAGCCACAACGCAGCAAAACGATTCGGAACTAAGGACTATAATAAATAACAACACAACCAATTTGAAGCTCACGGCAGTCGAAGTACCAAATACATACAAAGCAACTGATGTGGTGCAATATCCAAAACAACAGAGCAAAACCTTTTGTAACCAAGCAATTCCGAAGAACAGTGTTCAACGCTTTGCACCAATTGTCACATCCTGGAATCAGAGGAACAATTAGGCTCATCAAAGAAAGGTTTGTGTGGCCATCCATGACGTCGGATATAACGAAGTGGGCAAGAAGTTGCGAAAAATGTCAAAAGTCAAAAATCCAGCGACACAAACAACAAAATAAATAACAAAAAAAGCATTAGAAAGCTACAAAAATGACGAAATACGATTCAACGATATCAATGTCGACATCGTCGGACCGATGCCACCTTCAAATGAGCACAGGTACTTACTTACAATAATTGACCGGTTCACCCGATGGACTGAAGCAACGCCTATCAGAGACATCAAAAGTAAAACCGTGGCCCAATGCTTAATATCTACATGGATATCGCGATTGGACATACCTTCGAGGATCACAACAGACCAAGGGCGGCAGTTTGAATGTCAGCTGTTTCATGAACTTACCAAGAGGCTATGCATAAAACACATCAGAACCAAACCACTGATTTTCACCCTCAAGCCAATGGATTAATAGAACGCATGCACCGTACCCTTAAAACAGCTCTAAAATGTAAGGACTCAAGCAATTGGGTGACAGAATTACCAATGGTAATGCTAGGTCTACGTTCCACGTCAAAGAGCGCGGAATGATTCAGTAATTTCTCCCTTGCAGCAACCGTACGAAGGACTATTTGCGGTCATCAGACGGTTCCCAAAGTTTTTCAACGTAATCGTCAATGGAAAAAACAAAACGTTCTCCATCGTCCGCTTAAAGGCAGCATTCTTAGACAACGACGTTCCAACCAAGTTAGTCGAGCCAAGAACGGGACGAAAAGTGCGTTTCCCAAGTCGTCTCTGACTATAGTCACATACTGAAGGGGCATTGGTTGTGGCGAATACCGAATACTTAAGATTTAAATAGACCTACGAAAACGAACAACCATGCCACTGCGGAAAAAGACGACGTAAAGCACAACAATAAATTTCCATTTTTTATATGGATACTCAAGTGAGGACAAAATGCACTTTTAAGCGCAAACCATCGAGAAGACAACTTGTTCATCGCTAAGCATATCTCGGTACCAATTAAACTGTAAACTGTACAAAATATTAAAAACTAATAAAACGCTAGTCAGGTGTTACCATAACTATTATAGAATCACAAGACCTCTAATTTTATTTTTTCTAAAATTAGCCGCTTTATAATAGAAGAAGCTAAAACTCAAAAAGTTATTTGGAAGACAAAGAAAGTAATAACAATGTATATCTGTGGACTTTTGACAAAAGATCATAAGTCGCGAAGAATAAGAAAATATCTTAGTATTTTAATCTTAAAGGAAACTTCACAAAATACTGCGCCTTTTTATGCATTTTAGTTTTTGAGATATCAAACAAAAAGTAATCAACTTATCTGGACTTGTTAATGATTTAGTTTGTAAGCTTAAATTTAATCGAAATTTTAGAGCAAAGTAAAATTAGAGAAAATTGTTTCGAAAACTCTGAATTTTTAGCAAATGTTCATATTTTACTTCGTACGGAATAACACCAAAATGGTATAAATTTTAATGTGTTTTCTTTCATCACTTTCGTTTATTCTTTTATAGTTTAAAAGATATATACACAAGTATATATTTTCATTAATTTATATGATCACACGTTAGTTAAAATTTTACAATTTTAAATAGGATTTAAATATCGATCACTGGGGTACCATACAGGCTGTCAAAAATAACATGTGATAGTTACTAAGAAACAAATTAAATAAAAGACAATTTATGATTCTAATTCCAAAATTGTGCTTTTCCACGAAAAAAATATATGAAATATATTATTGTATACCTTATGATATTCTCATAAAGTATTTTTTGAAAAATTAACTCAAGATTTGAGGAGGACAGCATATCCATATGTATGATGAACAGCCTAGTATAGATGAGAAGAAAAATATTTGTAAAAAGAGTAAACTCATGGATTGTTATTTTTTTTTTTATCTGGGACCAGCACTCAGGAGATGACTCCTACACATGCGAGGCATTGTGCTGGAACTATAGGAAACGGATAGTAGGAGAAACGACAGGAGGTGAAGCTTAATTTAATTATTTTACAGCTCTGCTTTCTTTGTTTATACTCGTGGCAGTGCTGAAGCTTCGCTTTAGTAGCCATTTTTATTATTATTTTATTTATATTATTATATTATTTGTGGATTGCTATCAGCTGAAGCCGCACCAAACAGTGACTCTTTGTGGGTGCATCAGTTTTTCGACAATCACTCTTGGATTATCATTCGCCTAAATACGGCAATTCTGCTTATTGACGAATCCACTGAGGTGAAAATGTGCCTCATCAATGAAGATGATTTTCTTCGAAAATTGATCATCCACTGTCGCCATTTCTTGCCACCATTCTGACCAATGCATTGACGACGTTTGGAATGGTCAAACGTGTAAATGCAAGTCTTTATGCAGAATGTTCATCAACGACAAGCGTGAGAGGTCCAATTGTTGGGCACGACGACGAGTTGAGGTGGACGGCTCTTCAGGCTCACTATCGCGAATAGCAGCAATATGTTCTGCAGTACGAGCTGTACGAGCATGCACTGATGTTTTCACATCTCCTACAGACCCGGCTCAAATTTTTGCACGATTTTTCCAATTGTGCGCACATTTGGACGATTAAATTGACCGGAAAAATCATGGAGTGCACGATATGCATTTTGATTTGAATGCCCATTTTCATAATAACCCTGAATAACTTTAACGCGTTGCTCGATTGTGTATCTTTCCATGGTTCAAATTGAGTTAGTCTGAAATTGAGAAATGTCAAATGAAATGCAGAAAAAAACTTGACGTTTACACAAAATACGTATTTTCTATTTCAAATACGTATTTCAAATATATACATATATTTCAAATATCAAATGACACACGTTATGTTTCTTTACCCTAAATTGGGCACCCGCGGTTTCACAAGATGACCCGAAAGCGTTCCCGTACACAAAAATTGGCTAAATGAGGAAAGTTTTGAAAGAGTAATGCTCTTGTTCTTGTGGCACGAAACAGAATTCATATTCATGAAATTGGCTTTAATTAAAATATTTATTTATACATTAAATCACACAGAATTATATAATAATTAAAATTAAATTAAAGTACTAATCGAGCCTCTGATGCAATACCGTCGTAATTCAAAAAATCGCGAACTGAGAAAAATGCATTTGAAGTTTTGAGCCTTCTTTTAATAGTATTTTCGTTTACTAAAGTTATTTTTTTCCAAGTTTTTCAATAAAGAGGCATGTTTTGTAATGTTTTCTGTTTGTAAATTTCTTGTCATAAAGGAAATATTTCATTATTGCAAATAAATATTGCTGGAAATAACTGGAGGCAATGAAGACATTTGTAGCTGTAGAATCTGAACAGTTAGAGATAGAACCATAATCTTTTTTCCTTTAGATATATATTTCCCCAAAAAAAATTAAAATTTTGAGTTACTGCCTCGATATGCTCTCGCATACAGTTTTATGAAAAAATGTGATTTCCCAAACTAAGAAAAGCAGAATGTTAACATTTTAAAGCTATATTCACATTATATGTATTTCTCATATAGGATATCACTTTTAACATGTTAAATTTGTACATAGAGTCTGAAAACCTTTAAGCAATGGAATGTGGTTTTTCTCTGTGGACAGTACATGCAGCACCTTTGATATAGAACGTGTTCTATTTTCAAGTGACAAAGCATCTGACATCACCTGCTTTGTAAGTGAATTGTGTTTGTTGTTCGGCATATTCTTTTAAAAAACTAAATTTTGAATAATATTAAATGTAATTAAAAGTGCATAGAAATATAAATCAGTATTTAATTTGTATATACTGTTGTCAACTGTTATAAGTTATGTCAGATGTACGTAACATACCAAGGAACATACAATGAACATAAACATTATAAACTTTGTAAAACGCGTGTACGTCAAGCAAATTCACTTGTAACAAATACGTAACATGTAACATGTACGAGTATAATGTGAATACAGCACAACACTCTTGGAAATAAGGACATTGGTTTTTATTGTTCAAGTTGCAGAGCTTTACTTCTAAGATTCTTTTGGAATAGTCAATTAAAAAAAATATATATCCAAGTATACCTACATACATATTTAAATAAAAAGATTCCCGCAACTAACGAACCTACATTTTTTTAGTATAAGTGCATTGATTTTTATTGCTCAAATTTTTTTCAGCTTACAAAATAGTGAATTAAAAATTTTTGTTCACATTAAACAGTGTTCACATAATGTGGTGTTAACTTTATCGCGAGTGCACTGAATATATTGCCGTTTACATTTTGTAGTAAAATCGGTGGGGTTTTTCGTACGCGCACTTTTGTGCATTTTTTTCACTTATTGAGATAAATTATAGTTTACTCTCATTTTGTCAAAGTTTACCCAACAAGTAAAAAAACATGTCGATAATAGTAAATAAAAATCTTCGGCATAAAAAAGTACACGAAGGAATAACGTTTATAAATAATTAAAAAATTCTACCCAAACTCTGAGTCGGTGGTCGCAACTTTAAGAGCTGTGCCTGCTATAGTGAATAAATTTGGAACCACATTTCCATAACAGCTTTGTTTTGAGGTCAGATTTTCGATTCAAACTAATCAAAATCAGTCGATTCCACACGGTTCTCACTACTGGGTGACTATCATTATCCATACATCACGCATTACAATTGATTAATTGAATAAATTGAAATAGAATAAATTTGAACTGTGTCTCTCAAACATTCTGCATTTAATCAATACATGAAATTGTTATGTCCTTAATGGAAAACCCGATACTTGTATGAATCTGTAAAAATAATAGTTTCTGAAAGCTTATAAAACTAAGCCTTTCCATTAATTTTTTATGATTATTCGATGGTCATCGTTTTTTACTTCTTTTACTTATGACTGCATTTTATTTATAGCCGTTTGCTATTTATGCAGCAAAACTTTATTACTGTCTATATATCACGTATTTTATTAGCAATTGGCACTTTTTATACATACGTCTCATTTTAATTTACGTTGCGGTTACATAGAAACAGTAGCTTTGATGAGCATACATATATATGTATTTTAATATGCATAATTCTATAATGTGTAGTTAAGCGTAAAATATTTCCAAAACATAATTTTTTATTGAAATAAAAATTAATTAGTTTTTAAAAAGTTGAAATTTCAGGGTCTTCATTAGTTTTTTTTTATAAAAACTAATGATCTACTTCACAGCAAGATGTCATACTCGTATATAAAATTTCTTGACTCTTAGAAAGTTATACAAATTGTTCAAAGAACAAGTCTTAATTAATGAATAAAATGGTGAGTTTCGAGTTGTCAAATGCAAAAGAAGAACAAATTAGCAATTAATTATTGAGGATTTCATACAAAAACAGGTTGCTTAAAGATGACCCTGTTGGAATTACCTTGTTAGTACTTTCTCTTTAACCCTGGATGAATACTGTTCGTCAAAACGGCGGTGCTCATTTTTATCATATAAATCTTTTATGTTGTGCTTTTTTTGTCAATAACGTTTTTTTTTTTTTTCTTTTGGCGTGTGAGGTAGGGTTGAAAATGCCTTCGCACTTACAGAGACCGTCGTCAACTGCGTCGAGTGGTGTTGCCACTAAAAAATTCCCTCCTCCTCCTCTGGGTAGATTCCTCCCCGACACCGCTTTCCGCATTACTTCGGGAAGGCCCAGAGCCACGTCCCAATCAGGACCACTCTCACTGACCCACGTCTGGGTCCGCCAAGTCCGCAGCCGGCGCCATGTCCCCGTCAGAGGGTGCCCGCTATGCAGCAGGCGAGGTCCCTTTTCTTCTTCCGGAGAACGTATCCCACGTACTGTGCCACAGCGTCCCAATTGTCCTCGCAATCGAGCATCCTCCATATCACGGTGGCAGGAGCGAACCCCCCAACCCGCTGCACCATTACACCTCTCTCAGTATGCCACCTGGTGCAGTCGAAGAAAGTGTGTTCTGCATCATCTTCCGTAATACCACAGTAAATGCAGTCGTGGCCATCTGCCCTGCCCTCCGGTACAGGTACTTTCGGAAGTATCTGTGGCCCGAGAGGAATTGTGTCAGGAAGTAGTTAACTTCTCCAAATTTCCTCCGAATCCATCTTCCACGCAGTTAATAAGCCTCGCCGCCCACCTGCCGACCGTGTCCGCGGTCCACCTGTACTGCCATCGCCGGACAGTTTGGGGTCTCAGACCAATAGCACCAACAGCAGGGCCCTCCCCCCTCGAGTTCCAAGCCTTCCACCGCTCACGCGCCAAGAGGTCTATGGGTATTTGCCCACATATCACCAGGACCGCAGCGCCCGAGACCGTGCCGAAGCAACCTTAAGGGCCGCTGTCCGCTGTACCGCCACGAGCACCCTGCGTTTGGTTCTCTCACCCAGTACATTCCCCAAATCTCGCTCCCATGCAGCAAGATCGACTTCGTGGCCGCCATAATCAGCCTCCTCTTGCTCTGTGTCGGGTCTCCGACATTCGCCATGAGTCTGCTCAACATGCCAGTCATCTTCGCCGCCCTAGTCGCCACATGCCGTATTTGGGTCCAGTAAGTCAGCCTACAGTCGAGTCTGACGCCCAAATACCTTATCGCACTCTGGGTAACCAGAGACACATCCCCTATCCGCATGCCGAAGCCGAGTGGTATGTGTGCCCGCGTCATCAACATCACCTCGGTCTTCTCTCCGGCCAATTCCAAGCCGTGGTCCTCAAGGTCCTAATCATGACCCGGTTCAGCTTCCCCGTGGCGTCATCCATATCCCGCGCCAAGATCACCGCCGCTATATAATCCGCGTATCCCACGAGCTGAGCATCCTCGGGCATTTCCAACCCAAAGATCCCATCGTAGGTCAGATTCCATAGGTCCGGGCCCAGCACAGATCCCTGGGCCGCGCCGGACGTGATCGTCCTGCTCCTCCGCCCCGTCGGCGTATCGTACAACAGTACCCGATCGTCCAGATAACTACGGAGAATTCTATACAATCGAATCGCCCCTGCCCTTGCTAACAAGCACGAGCCGCTGTGTCTTCCAGCGTCTTGGGAAGACGCCCTGGTCTACACAAGCATCATATACCGGAAGCAATGCTTCCGGCCTGCTCTCAGCCAAGATCTTCAGCACCTCCGACGGTACCCCATTCGGCCAGGGACTTTCCCCGTCCTAAGAGCCCCGACGGCGATCCTCAGCTCCCCCCGGTAAAGGGCGGTGGCACCTTATCATCGTAGGACCCACGTTCGCCGCCCAGCGGAGGGTGTGTGGGGAACAGGCCTCCCACAATCGCATCGATCCGCGCGCCGTCCAATTGCACCCCAGCACGGCTCGCGCCCAATTTTCCCGCCACGATCCTATAGCCGAGTCCCCATGGATCACGGTTCAGGTCGCTCCGAAGTTCCTCCCATTTCGCCCTCTTGCTCGCCATAATCGCGCGACGCAACGCCCAGCGGGACCCCCTGTACTCTTGGGCCTCCAGTAGAGCCTCGCCGGCCCGCCTAGCCCTAGTATAGACCCTCCTATTGCGGAGGCAGTCACGCCTGAGTCCAGCAATCTCTGGCGTCCACCAGTACACAGGTCGCCTCCCCGCCCGTCGCGAAAGCTTTAACTTTTCCTTGTTTTCAAAATTTCAAAAGAAGACAAAAGAAAGTTCAAATTCGTATCGAAGAAGAATTTTTATATTTAATTGTTTTTCTTTATTTTTTAATATAAATAATTTCGCAAAAAATAATTTTTATATTTCCACGATTCGACGAAAAGTAACCTAAATGTAAAACTTTTGAAAATTAAATTAAAATAAAACTAAGAAACGAGTCTTTTATATATCGATGAGAAATATAATTTAATATCGTCGTCACATATTTAGAATCCGAAATTTCCATGCAGTTTTCGGCAATCTCCGTGTTGCCCAACTCAAAATTGGTCTAATAGTTTAATACGTAAAACTCTTATAATTTTGAAAGTAAGCGATCCAAAGACCACACTTCTGAAAACTGGATAATAGTCCTTAAGTTTTCTGAAATTTTCTCCGCAATTTCCAAATTTTTATTTGGGTAAGCAAGAGCAGACTTGGCGAACTTCGTATCTCCGAACTGTCAATGAATGTCATCTCACAGATTAACTGAACTTAATTTATGATTTTATGAAAGTAATAAAAGGAAATTAAAGGAGTACAAATATTAAGTATATCAATCGCGGATGCATCGGTTTAATTCTCTTCACTGAAGTATACCCAATTTCAGCTCTCTGATTCTATGAAGAATGCGTAACATAGTCAATTTGAATACATATGGTACTCCCATTACATGCCTATAAATTACTTTTTTTTGTATTGACTCTTGTTCTCGAGATGTACCGTTATATAGAAAAAAGCAGAGGTTGCACCACGTAATTTGCAATAATTCGAGAAGTAGTTCTAACATCGAACTAACGGTGGCAAATTTATATTTTTAAATACGATTATTTCAAAAAGTATTAAACGGTGCGGAGGGAAGGTGGCGCCGTTGGAATTATGGATTGTGCGGATTTGTCAATCACGATGTCGTAGTGGTCGAGTGAGCATCGCGCGTGCGCTGTAGAGACATATTTTAAGGGTAATGATTCTTACGTAATTGCTCGTCGACAATTTTGTTCAAAGTTCGGTAAATTTAATTTGTTCGTGGGTGTAGAGATTCCGCGCAACTGCTTCGGCTATGAATGGCCCACGGCCAAGGCCTAGTCGATCTTCAAGGACTCCCGAAAACATTGAACTGGTTGAAAGCAGTTTAAGTGAAAATCCGCCACTTTCAAATACGGAAAAGAGCAGCCTCAATGGGGCTTCCAAGAGCGATTATTCATGAAATTTTAAAAAAAGGACCTGATGGATCTGGATGACATACTCTTTAAAAAATGAAATCCGCATTTCCATACTATCGTTCAATGCTCTTAATAAAACTTTATGTCCAATTATTACGTGTTTTATTTAAGTTTGAAAATATAAATCTGCTACCAGGCACCCTGTACTTATACTCATATGCTCATTTTATTTGCAACATATGCGAGTACCAAAATTAATAACAACATTGCAGATTTTATTTATTTTACATTTTTAATAAACTTTTTAAAAGATTTTTTTTCTCAATATCTTCTAAACTATAAGGCTTTACCAAAAATGTATAATAACAGAATTTAAAGGTTATTTTATTCTCGATCTTCCATGTTTATTTTACTTCTATTGAAGAGCTAGTTCTCGAGTTATTGCAAATTACGTAGTGCAACCCCCGCTTTTTTCTATATAACGTTAAATCTCGAGAACCTGAGTCCATTCAAAAATAGTAATTTATAGGCATTGAATCGGAGTACCATATGTATTCAAATTGACTAAGAAAACTCACCCCAATAAAGTCTTCTTGACCAGTGTTACTTATCTATCTATAAGATAAGATACGTATCTAAAGAATTTTTTGCTTTTTGTCTACTTTTTTTGCTTCTGATTTCTCGCAGGCTCTTGATCAAAGGATTGTTGTATCCGAAACTTCAAATGGCGCAATAATTTGCTGGAACTTTGTCTTTTACAGAAAATTATTTTGTCATGAAATACTCCAAGAAAAATAATTGCTATAATGAAAACCAAATTCTTTTTTACTTTTGGTCTTAAATGTGACACGAAGCCCGTATATTGAGTTACGTTAAACATAATTATTGAATATATTTTGAAAATTTAATATATTATTGAATAATTCCTTCCTTCATACATACATAAATAAAATGTGAATTATTGAGTCGCAAAATCATCACTTCTGACGTAAAAGTCAAAAGTTTGAAAAACTATCGATATATCGATGATAGTATCGAGATAGAATCAAAGTTGTATGGTTCTCATGGAATGCATTTAATTGCAATAAAAATGCGTAATAAAACATTCTTTTAAACAAAACAGCACTTTATATCTTAGTTCAATGCAGAATAAAACTAAAATAATTGTCAGCAAAAGTTGCTTAGTTTTGCTTAAAGTTTTTTAATTGATGTAAAATATACCAGTTGCATTTTTAGCACCATCATCCATTGTACTCTAATGATGGAGGTACCGCTAATCACCTGCTTCTTATTAATAAATGCAAAAAAAATTTCTTTACAATCAGTACTGCAAGTACATTGTTATTAGTCTGTAAGGATTATATCCATTGGCTAAATTGAAATAAATAAATAAATAAAAAATAAAAAATTATGATGATTTTCAGTAAATTTTACGATTTTTTTTTACTATTGTTAGCGGCTAAAAATATCGATTGTTTTCAATTAGTAATCGATTGCCGAAGAAATTAAATTTAATTATTTAAATCGAATAATAAACTATTTGTTGCATAAAAAAAAAAGATTTTTGAATAAGCGATTTAGTTTATTTTGTTTGTATATTATTTCCTAATTCTCGAAGGTTTTTTGTTAGTTCTTGTATAAACATTTTTCAGCTTTTTTCGGGAAATTGGTTAAAGTTCTACTGCCGATTTTGCTATTAGCACCAAATGAAATGTACGTATAGACCATCTAAACCATATAACAAAGATAGATAAATAATTATTTCAAATATTTTTAATACTTTTCTGTTGCTTGAATGTATATTTTTTGTGCGCTAACTGATTGTATGCTAACTGATTTTGTTTGCGCAACCAAAGCACATTGAATTATTCTGTACGAGTGCATCACATAACATGTCATTTCACACGAAAATGAAACGTTGAAGATAATTGTGAAGTTTGTTTCGCCGATTTTTTCATTCTCCATTATAATCTGAGAACGCCGCCTACAGACTTTACAGTTTCCCAAACAATAATTATAAGTTTAATATTTACATATACATATACAGTGGACTCTTGATAATTTGAAACTCGTAATTTGAATCTCACGATAATTTTTTTGTTTTCCAGGTCCTTTAAAAACACTCATTCAATTGAAACAAAAACTATGTAATTTGCTCCACTCGGTAAATTGAAATTATTTGAATGGCATTTTGATCGCCCACGCGCTATAATTTGAATTGTTTTAATCCATCGTTCCAATGCGAAACATAAGGCCAAGTTTAATCATTAAATAATCTGAACTCTTTTTGACTCACATTGAATAAAGTAAAGAAAACTTTATTGATATATAAAAATTGGAATAAAAAAATACATAAGTAGTTTTTTCTGCAACACTATTGCTAAAATAACAAATTAACATAAATTTTTTGCTGTAAGTACTTATTGTGATACGCCTTAAAAATTCGTATCACATAATGGAACGACGTTTTAGTTTTATTTAACAATTTCATACTGTAATGAACTCTCATGATCTCTGACCAGGCCACATGGTCTTATCAATTCCTGTCGACGTTCATGTGTCCAAACGTTGGCAACTATAATTTGAATAAAAACAAAAGCGGGGGTTTAGAAGCAGAATCACACAAATTTCTCAAAGATTACAATATGAAATGGAAAATTGACGGAAAGCTACTAAAGAGAGAAAAAAACTTACTCCATTTGGAACCCTTTAAAACTGGGCAAGCAGCATGTTTAGTGCGATAATCACCATCTGATGAACGATGTAAATTGTACCAAAATAATACAGTGCCTTTGGCAGGCTTAACAGCAAATTTCAAAAATGGAAATGCAGTTGCTCCACCTTGCTCTACATCCGATAACTAAAAAAAATTTTGCAAATCCTTATGAAAACACATTGAAATCCACATAAAGCACATACGCATTAGTATTTGTTCGTAAGTAAATCTGTGTTTAGTAACTATTAAGGTGGTCTCTATTTTTCACATTTCGGTCTGATGGTGCTGATTATCAGAGTGTTGGCTGTGCAAGCAGAAACACCCATGTTCGAATCCCAGCCCGGTCAAAAAAGGAAAATTTCTTTTCAGTGTTTTCTGTGCTACAGCACCATACTTAATTCAACAAAAAGTCACATGTGGTTTTCGAAAATTTACATATGTATGCACTGCGTAATCCAAACTTTGGACTCCAGGCATTATTCAGTCAGCCGTCAAAACTAATCCCGTTTTTATAAGATTTTTTGAGTCGTAAGTAGATGTCATCAAGTCCACAACCACCCACGCCTCACCGGAAAAAATTTAACGCAACAGCAATTAGTCAACACTTTGGTTGACAATGATTGTATTTAAAAGGCAAAATGAAAAATTAAATCTCTCAATACAATTATATAACTATTCTTTCAATTATTCAAAAACCAAAAAAATATAAGTTTAGAAAAATTAAATAGATTTAAAATCAAATAATAAAATGTTTTGTTAGAGAAAATTTAGCTTGTTTTGTTTGTATATTTCCGTATTCTCAAATATGTTTTGGGAGTTCTTGTATAAACATGTGAAATTTCTTAGCTCTTTTCAAGAAGAGTTACTGAAGATCTACTGAAGATTTTGGTATTAGCAGTAAATGAAATGCTGCATATGGACCAGCTAAACCATATAACAATCTTAGATAAATAATCGTAATGTATTTTGATTAACGTTGAATAATTGAAAGAATAGTTACATAGTTTTCTACTTAATTAAAATGTTTTTTTAATTTTGGCTCACCCTTTATTTAAATGAAAACTCCTGACACAATGTCCAAAATATATGTCGCATAAAGAAAACTTTTGTTTTATGAAGTCCAATAAAATTATTTATTAATTTTTTTGTATCTTGGACCAGCACTGAGCAGATGACCCCTACACATGCGGTGCGTTGTGCTGGAACTAGAGGAAAGAGTTAGTAGGAGTAATGATAGGAGCTGAAGCTCCACTATCTTGCAAAACTGCTTTTTGCACGTTATTTGTTTTTATAGCAGTGTCGTAGCATCTCTGATGCTAAGAAGGCGTATTAAATTTTGAAGCTTCGTTTTTAGTGGCCATTTTTAGTAATTATTTTACTTCGCCAATGCTAGACAGTACCGACGAAGGACGGCGTTCTGATGTGGTTGTGGATTTGGATATAGCTGAATCCGTTACTGTTTAGTAGCCAGTGACAATGCCTTCGCCAGTGAAACGTTGCGGAAACAGCTGACACAAAGCCACACAAATGCACATCAGGAAAAATGGAAGAAGTTTTTATGAGTCTGAAACTGGGGTTGAACGCAGGAAAAGTTTTCGTTTTGTAGTCAACGTGTAGATTACTTCGACCATCGCCACACATTCTCTCTTTTGGTATAAAAACTAAACTCAGAGTATTGAAGACAAGTAAGAATCGAACCGCTTGAAGAAATTACATTTTTATCCACAGGATAAATCTATGGAATATGTTGTCCATGTAACATTCACGAACCGTTTATTACCCGTGACTTAAGATTTTGGAGGTGTTTGGGAAATTTTAAAACCAGATTATGGGAGAAATAGTATGGCATCGCAGATTTCTTCTTCATTCATTTTAGGCAGACAGTGTATTCAATTGTACAATAACTTGCGAAACTTCTCGACAAATGCCTTTCAAATTATTCGGAGCAATACTAGATACTCTTGTCTTTTTGCCTTTCCATTATTTACGGTGGAAATATCAATCTTTTTACCAATTTATTGTAAAGGAATTTACAGCGGTAGATGAGAGTATTTTGTTCGCTTTGCAACACATTGCATTTCTATTTTCCTATTTAATGTTTTACCACACTTAAATTTTTCCGGTCCCCCCTTCCATTTGCCTGGACATGAGCCTCAAACACAACTAATTTTGCAGTATGTGCTTTATGTTTCCATGTACATATGTACATACTTATTATGTAACTAAAGGTGTGTGAATGTGTGTACATATGTATTGAAAAACCAGATAAAGAGAGAGTGTACTTACGTAGAAAATTGATGTTGATATACGATTGCCTTGTTCCTTCGAAACGTTATCCTACATGAAGCACATGGCAAACAAAATAGGAATTAAAAGAATGCCATTATTATTGATTCGTAAGTGTAATAATGAAATTGGAATTGAAAGATCATTAAGTGGTTTGTGGTATGAGGAAATGACATTCTTGCTTACTCACCAGAAAGAAATCAAAATGTGGCTCGTAATGACCACCCAAACCATAATTAGCCACTTGCAACTCCTCACTGTAGGTCATATCTAAATCGGTTATGTCATGTATATCACGTAGCATATGTTGCATATATGGATGATTATGGTACGGCAGCCAAGCATTTTTTGAGATACGATAATTACGTTTTCTTCCCGTTTCTCCATCAATTGCACGCACCGTAGAGCGTTTCATATTGGGTACAGCCAACTTCTTGATGGTTTGAATTTTGTTTTCGCTAAGCATGTTGTGTAATAATATTACTAAAGGATCTAGATTTAATTCTTCAACTTTAAAAGGAGCCAGAACGCAGAAGGCGCAATTTCCTATGTGATAGCGACAACGAAGCTTGCGCTTTTCTCTAGGTGTTTGCTGAATTTCTCCGCGGCATACTTTTTCATAGATTTTGAATTCTTCTGTAGTCTAGAAAATTTAAAAAGCGTTTTGAGGACTCAAATAACTTCACATATAAAGCAAAAACTCACGTGATAATTGGCCTCAATATTTTGCGTTTCCGATAATGTTTCTGCTGCTTCAAACATTTTTGCTACATTACCTTTACGCATTGGATCCTCATTCAATATAATCTGTACTACCTTTAGAGCTGAATTCACATCACCGGTTTTGAAGAGATTTCCAGCTAAAAGTTCCATAAATTCCAACGAAACTTTATTAATGGGAAATAATTCGAAATTTAAACGTTTAATCGATTCTTGCATCCAGGGTCTGGTTTGATTGAAGGCTTTTGATTTTATTAGTTGTTCACCCATCATTACGCAATCTGACCAGGACATGTCAGAGCTAAGGATTTAAAAGAAATAAAAATGTTACAATAAAAAAAGTCGAACAATAATTGAATAAAGGGGACTTTAAAAGTTCTTTATAAAATGAATATTTAATAATTATTATTTATATTCTTAAAAATACTTTTGGTTTATAAAATGTTTAAAAATTTAATTTTATATCAAAATTTCTTTATTAAAGTTTTAGATGTTACTGGTTTTGCCGCAATCTTCGAAAATTGAGTTTTTATTATATTTCCATGTTTTGAGGTCCTGAGAGTCGATTCTGACTATTTTCCCGGAGATGTCAGTATGTATGTATGTATGTATGTGTGTGTGTGTATGTCAACTTCTCATAATTTAAGAACTCGTCAACGGACCCGAACGAAATGTGTTGCATTCGAAAGATATTGAGCTCACTTAGATGCCGTGAGATAATTCGGCGCGTGAGATTTCGAAAGAATTTTTCAGGTCAGACTAAGTCATAAAAACTTCTCGGACTTTTTATAATGTGCATTAGCGTGTCTTTTTGTGAGTTGTTGTTGGCAGGTTTCAGTGGCAAAGACATAGTCACTGGTCACTGAACAGAACCGGCTTCAGCTGTAACAAATCTACAGGCACATCTGAACGCCCTCCTTCGTCTAAAACAAAGCTTCTAAATTGAATGCGTTTCCTTGACATCAGAGGCGGTGCAACACTGCTATAAACAAAAACGTGCAAAAACAGAGTTGTATGATAGTGAAGCTTCACCTCCTGTCATCTCTCTCACTACCGCCTTCCTCTAGTTCCAGCACAATACATCGCATGTATAGGGGTCGAAATATAATTTCTTGTCAAATTGATTGATTCGATACGCATTATTTTTTTTAGACTTACCAACCCTGTCGAATGCTGCAAATTTGCGGGAAGCTCCAGGGATGGCAAGGTTTAAATATATTATAGAATATTTAGGCAATTAAGATGCCTAAAAATATTGGTGACATTTTTCGGAAATTCACGGGTAAATAGAAAATAAAATCCGCTTTCTCGGGAAAGTAAAACTATAATACATACACATACAGAAAAATTCATGCGGGCATGATCGCAAAAATAGTCAGAAAGTGGAAAAAACTGATTTGAAAACTTCTTTCTAATAACTGTACTGAAAACAAAATCAAATTTTTTTTGTTATTCTATTCAATATAAATATTCGAAAAACTTATCGGTTTCAGCGGGCAGCGGTGCATTGTGTTGGAACTAGAAGAAAGGGATAGTAGGAGAAATGACAGGAGGTGAAGCCAAATTTATTTAAAGTTTTCACAGTTTTGCACTGCCCTCTCTCGCGAAATCTGTCATATTTTAAAATATATTTTAATGCACATAAAGCTTAAATTCTCTTAAAATTATAGGGCAGAAACTAACGAATTTTTACAAATATGAATTCTGAATGGCCATATTTACAACTTGCAATAAACGCCGCAACTTTTACATGGAACTTTTTGTTTGAGAGTGAGCGGTGTAGAAAAGAAATCGGGGTGAAAAAGTTACATAGCGACGGCTGACGAAGTAAGTTTTGCATTTTGTTTATTTTGTTTTGCTTTATTTTCGTTTTTAAATTCAAAGTATTGTCATCTTTTTTACTTAAGAAAAAAACGTTTAATTTTTACGAAAACTTTTGTAAGGAAATTTTTTGAATTACTATTAAATACGAACAGAATTAAATATTTTTTAAAATCTATGTAGTATGTATTCATACAAAAGTGTAAAATTACTATTTTTCAGTTGAGTTTATTTATTTATAAATTTAACTACTTATACATATAATAAACAGTAGTATTCCATAATAAAGTTTTGTTATGTGATTGACTGATATATCAACGTCCAGTACAAACGACAGAAGTTAAAAAGTTTAAACCAGGTACGTCGCTACAGTTCTTAATGTAGACATCCTATCAAACGGACAAGAGTTAGTAATCTTTTTTAAATATGTACTCTAAGGGCACTGCTGCACGTTCAATATACATATATCGAAATATTTGGATCTCGATCCAGTATCGTGATATTTATTGAACTTGTATCATGCAATATTGATGGAACGCGATCCATATTGAAAAATCCAGATCGCGGATCACGAATAAGGCGATAAATATAGAACATATTGCATATTTCGTGATATCAGCTCTCAATACGTAAGCAGAACAAAACAAAAGAAGAAATGAAAACCAAACAAACAAAATAAATACATATAGAAGCGAGATGCTGTGGAAGAAAGATTAAATAAGTGAAAATCTAAAACATTTTACTGAATTTTTGAGTAGTTCGGTTGTTTCCCATTTCTGATATTTTTTAAGTAGGTCGTTGCACAGCACAAAAATAATACTGACGCGATAAATATTGAACATGTAGCAAACCCACGCTATCCTAATGTCCTAATGTTATGAAAAGAGAAAACTGCTCTATATATTAACTAATAATGTGAAAGATATTTTTTATATCAGAACTCATTGAAAAGATATAATGCTGCTTTTGCATTCTACTCCAAAAAGTTACAAATGTATATGGATTGGTACTTTTTAAAATGTCACTATCAAGCTATAAAAACTAACCCGGATTTTTTTAGTTTTTATAATATCGAAATATAATCTTAAGCTTCTTCTAATTGTTGTAGTACTGCTCAAAGGTATCTTTTTCAAAAAGTTAATTTTTCGAATGCATTATTTACATATTATAAAAGTTGCGTTGCAATTCTTTTTTACAATTAAATTTTAATCGCTTAATAGCAGCAGAACACGCTTAGTATGCAACTCAAATTTATTGTTTGTATTCCATTTTATTATTATATTTTTCTTTTAACACGTTTAAAAGTTGAACGAATTTAAAGTCTGCAGGCACTATTTTTTCACAGATTTGATGTGTTTAAATTATTTTATCTTTTTAATTATTTTTATTTTATCCGGTGACCGGATGAGGTCTTTCATGGCCTTTTTCGTGGCATTGTGCTAATTCCCTCTACCATACCCGACTAAATCTTTTGCATTGTTGGTGCCATTGTGTTGGTTACTGCTAGACTGTTTGGTGATGAAGGAGTAACACTGATCACCGGCAGTCGTTCAAGCAGCGATTAGCTCAGTGGCAACTACAATACAAAAGATAGACATTTCATTTAGGTTTTCTCGCGTTAATCATGACAGGCCGATTTAGAATTGACTTCTGCAACATACGTGGTCTAAGGGCAAATTTCTTCTCTGTCTATGCTCACGTTTGTCTCCATCGGCCGGATGTTTTCGCCTTAAGTGAAACCCAGGTGTCTGAGGATGCTGACCCACAGGATTTTCACATACCTGGGTATCACCTCCTATCTCTTTTCTATCTACACAGGGGCCTTGCAATTTATATACGCAATGAAGTTGTGTACCAGTGCCAGCAATCTTTAGACACGCATGATCCCGAATTTAGCTGTCTTTGGGTTAAATGCAAAATCAGGGCACATCTTCTACATTTCGGGTTTCTTTACAGAAGCCCAAACACGGAAAGGGAGAAGACTATACAGAACTTCGATGCCCTTTCCGACAATATATCGGGGATACTCGAAAATTACCCGAACAGTGAAATCGTTATTGCTGGTGATTTCAATGTCATTAATTTATCGTGGCTCCGCCATTCGAGCAATACAACTCCAGAAGGCCAATATGCTGAGCTATTCGCAGCGCACAATCACCTTGCGCAATTAGTGAATGAACTAACACATATTTCATGTGTTGACGGGCACCAACACAACACCCTCGACCTTTTTCTCACTTCACACCCTGAAAAGTATGAAATGAACATTAGCGCACCTCTCGGTAATTCGGATCATTGCACCATTTCTGCCTCCTTTTCGTTTGCGGAACTTCGAGGCGTTTCACCGCCAGCTATGAAACGTTTGAAATATATTTACGAAAAGGCACGTTGGGCTGAGCTCAACGATTTCTTTCGGCATTTCAATTGGAGGCTCTGCTTCCTCGACAATGATGTCAATGCCATGGCTAAAATGGTCCAAAATATAATAATGCTTGGTATGAAAACGGGTGCAAAAGGGCGAGAACTTCGTGTGCCAAAGTGCTAAGACGTGCAAAAGCTTTGTACGAGCAGAGCCTTCGCGCTAAAGTTCTTACTGCCCCACGGGGAAGTAAAAGCTTTTGGTCATTGGTTAAAAGAGTTAAGGGAAATGCTAGTTCTTCTATTCCGTCTCTTTTAAAGGCTGATCAAATATTCACTGACCCGGTTGAAAAAGCTAACCTCCTAGCTGAAATGTTTGCAGGTAATTCTCACCTGCCGGAAAGCAATCAACCACTGCCCGCATCCGAGCGTGTATCCGTAACTATGCCAAAGATATACTTTCGAGCTCGTATGGGCCGGTGAAGCAATATTTTAAAGTTATTCGACTGTGTACAAGAAAGGGCGAAGAAACTCATAGGAGACAGTAGGGTAGCCAACTCTATTGACTCTCTTGAGCATCGTCGCAACGTGGGGTGCCTTTCGTTGTTCTATCGTTACTATAATGGGATGTGTTCTAATGAAATCAGGGAACTTGTTCCCGAAACCCGGTTATTCGCGCGCACGACGCGATCATCATTAAGAGCGCATCCATTTGTGGTCGATTTGAGGACGACTCGCACTACGCATTACAGGGAAAATTCGTTTTTTGGCCGAACGGCACGTATGTGGAATAGACTACCCGCAGAGGTGTTTCCTGTCACTTTTAGCATGGGAAGATTTAAATCAAATGTCAATAAACACTACTCCCTCTATCCTCCTCCCCATAACCTAATTTTCTAGTTCCAGCACAATGCATCGCATGTGTAGGGGTCAACCCCTGAGTGCCGGTCCAAGTCAAAAAAAAAAAAAAAAAAAAAAAAATAACGTTGTCTAGTATGAGAGCTATTTTACACCACATGTCGTTTTAACGAGTGATTTTCTTCTGTTCTGTAAATCACAAGAGTAACCAGTCATTTGAAAACGGTATTGACTTCGCTGAAGGTTTTGAAATCACACAATTATATGCAATAACCCATTTTTTGTTGTTTTAAAACATGCGTGATAATATGTTATATGAAAGCGATAATGATTTTTTATATATGTATGTACATTTAAGAAAATATAAAAATCAGTATTAGTGTAGAATCTTGAGTCGGATCACGTTCACTGTACTGCTTAAAAAGGCTTCTTTTCATTGTCACACAATTATTATTTGGTAATTACCCATATTTTACACCATTTAATACACCTGATGCAAGGTGCCCGACTTCTAAATTGTACGTCTTTTGTAGTCTCACTAATGCTAAAGCTGCTTCTTCGAAGTCATCTTCAGATGGAAACGGTAACGTTGATTTTCGGTGATGCATTTTATGTATAAAACCTACAAATAAAATAAAAAAAAACTTATTACTTTTAATTAATTTCAAATTTTAGTATCAGACTATATTTTTCTCCACAACTGTCGGCATCTTTACGTATAGTGATCAGTGCTTGTTCTTTGTGGCGTTGCTGACAATAAATTAAATTTTAATATGTAAATTATTCATTTTATACTAACCATGAGCTTCAGCAATTTGATTTTCATATTTATTCCATTTATTAAACAAACGATTAATTAACTTGAATGCATTCACTGGATTGGCAAGATAATTCTCCACATCAGATGAAGCCAATTCATGTTCTGATTCTAATTTTAATATTTCTCTGTAAAGTGAAAGTGTTTAATTAAATATTTTTACATATCGTACTGGTTGGTTTCTCTAAAGGAAAAAAACAGGTTTTTGCTTTAATATTTACAATAAAATTGATTTATGTTTCTTATATGGTTTAGCTGGTCTACATATATGTATGTGTGTACATTTCATTCGCTGCTAAACCTTTAACGAAACTAGAACATAAACAAGAACTTCCAAAAAATCTTTGAGGATTACGTAATACACAAACAAAATAAATCAAATAGTTTCTTCAAAAAATTTCTTCATATAACAAACATTATCTTATTCGATTTAAATCTATTTAATATATCTAAACCTATCTTGCCTTTTAGATACAATCATTGTCAACGAAAGGTTGACTAATTGTTAATAGGTTTTTATTTTAGCTTTTTTCAGGAATTTTGTTAAAGGTCTACTGACGATTTTGGTAGTAGCATCGAATGAAATGTAAATATAGACCAGTAGCGCGATTCAGTGTAATAAGTGTGATAATACAAGATGGCGCAAAATGACAGAAGAGGTTTGAGTACAAAGAGCCATTGTGTTCCTTGCACTGCGACTTGTGGTTACATCCTGTTGCAACCATTCTTGCGTAAGTTTTCGGAAATCTAACACCAGTGATAAAAAAGGCGACACCGTGTTCATTTTAAAGAAATATTGGCCAATTATCCTTCCCGACGAAACACCGCACAAAACGGTACACTTAAGTGGGTGTAATTCTAGCTGTTGAACTACTCTTGGATTTGCCGTAGCCCTTTGTACTATATGGATATGCTTTCCTCCTCAGTTATTGGGTTTGCTTTTACAAAAAGTACTATATGAGATGTAATATGTAATAATAAATATCACATACTTTTTCGGGAAAAAGCACAATTTTAAAATTAGAATCATATAGAAATATGAGTATATAATTTTTATAATTTAAGTGGTACTGCCCCATATACTGAAGATTTTATATAATAATGAAAAATAAATAACCAAATAGTCATTTGAGTAAAATCGTGACAAGTCAAACCGTCAGATAGGAACTGTCCAACTACAACAACAGTTGAAAACTTCCCGATTTTGTAAAAAGTGGATAAATTCTCTGGAGTTGAGTAGAGGTACCATTTCTACCTCTCTGTAACTATCATCTTATATGGATATGCTTTCCTCCTCAGTTATTGAGTTTGCTTTTATAAAAAAATACTTTATGAGAATATCATAAAGTATGTAATAATACATTTCACATATTTGTTTCGGGAAAAGCACAATTTTAAAATTAGAATCATATATAAAGAGATATTCTATTTTATTTATTTATAACAACAACAAACCGAGCCCATAGGGCCATATATAGCTGGTGGACTACAAGTGTAACATAAGAATAATTAAATATGTAGGCAACAAATAAGCTAGAAATAATGTTTATAAAAAAATAATAGTTATTAGAGCGCTACTATATAAATTGAAAGTAATATTGCGCATGAATTTGACTATATATATTCAGAATCCAGATCAGTTCAATTGCGAGAAATGCTTATCAACAAGTGAGCTACGTGTAAGATGGAATCCTCTAAATTCACCCAAAAGCGTGCCAGCAATTATTAACAATTTTTTCACAATTTTGAAATAAAATTAGAGAGTAAAATTTTTAATTTTCTGTACAAAGTTGCACGAACTTTATTTTGGGTAAGTTCGGTCTAGAATTAAATATTTTTTTTATTTATATATGAAACTAAGAAATTAATCAGAAAATTTGCAAAGAAACGACAAAAGTTTTTATTTAAAAATTTAAAAAAGAAGATTTTTTAAATAAATTTCAAAATGTAAGTACATATATTTGTGCATATTTATCACTTTATTTAATAAAAAATTGCTTTTACTTTTTTTTCAAACTATTTTTGTCGACATTTTACAGCAGTTGCCAACGATGCAAATGTTTTTGTTATGCACGTGGAACAGACTTTTGTACATTTTTGTCTCTTATTGATATAAATTATAGTTTACTCTCATTTTACCGAACTTTACCAGAAAAGTAAAAAAACACACCTAATACATGACACAAATTTTAAATATATAATAGTTTTATGTTAAAAACTCGCCACTCACTCACTTCTAGTATTTAAAATAAGAATTATTTAAAAAGTTTAGCCAGTTAAGATTCAATCGTATTGAAGCAGCAATGAGCTGAAAGCATTAAGAAATGGTCTTAAGAAACTAAAAAAGCTATCAGAGAACAAAAAAATTATTAAGTTAGTTAATAACTAATAAACTTAAATATCAACTATACCTTCCAAATCATATTTTTATACGTTATGAGCAATTTTGGTCGATTCGACTAACATACGCGAAATACCGATTCTGTGGAACCTCCTAATTTTTTAAAGTTACCAGAAAAGTATAATACTATGCGTTTTTATATATAACAATTAAAATCATATATATATAGAGTTTGGTTTTTTATGTATTATTAGTAATCACTGTCTGTTCTTCTTCAGTCATAGTATAGTTTATAAAAATATAAAAATAAATAAAACAAACTTTAAAACTTGAAAGGTTTCATGTCATTATAAAATTAAAACATTACTTATAGTAAATAGAGTAGATGAACAATTATATATCAATGCTTTTCACAAAAGGCTTAAAGCTCAACTTTGCGCTCCCTGAAGTGTTCCGAGTAAAAAGATGCTCGTATGTCCGCTATACGTTTTAACACAAGACTCGTTTTATTTCAGATAAATTGTATTTTACATTTCTCAGTTGTGGTATCTAGTACCATGTACATTTAAAAAGTAGTAATTATGCAATAGGTTTGTTTACTATATTTTACGAAATATGAATTGTTTTAAATATACTACACTCCCCACATATATTTTCTTCGAATTTTATGAACATGGGATGGTTCTGGTACAGACAGAACATATGTATATTCTTTTTCAAAGGCACTAAAGTCCTCTTGATTGTCATGGGACATTGGCAATATTTTTTAAATTTCATCATTAGATATTCTCACAGCCGGAATTTTTAACACAAAAAATTGCAATAATACAAATGTTAGTCGTTATGACTACCTAACTTTTACAAGCTTTACATAGCGCTCGATTGAGTCACAAGTAATTTTTCATCTACATCAACTTTACAAGTAAATCAATTCTCTCAACGTAAAAAATTCTAACGATGCATAAGTTAAGAGGAGAAAAAGTAACAATGTTAGTGGAAATGACTAACAGTGAGCATCCAGGATTGAGCAACATAAGTGGTTACCACATTTCATATGCGGTAAAAATACCCCAGTAAAAAATAAAACACATTAATTTGGCACTTTTTTATACTGTACCAGCAGTCAGGGGATGACTCCTACACATGCGTTGCATTGTGCTGGAACTAGATGAAAAGGCTAGTGAAAGAGATGATAGGATGGGAAGCTTTGATGTCAAGGCGACGTATTAAATTTTTAAGCTTTGGTTTAGTAGCGATCTTTAGACTTTATATTACTTTGCTGCCCTACACAATACCGACGAAGGAGGCTGCTCTGATGTGCCTGTGGATTTATTACAGCTGAAGGCGGTATTGTTCAGGGTCCAATGACTATGCCTTCGGCAACTGATACAAAGAAACACTAATGCACATTACAAAAAGTGCAAAAATGTTTTTATAACTTAGTCTGAACCCAGGACCTTTTGGTTTTTTTGTCAACGTGCAGACTACTTCAGTCATCGCCACCTTTGAGGAAATAAGAAATTGATTATGATTATATACGCGACATGAGAAAATTTTATTCTCATAAAATGTGTTTTATTTTATCTTTTGTTTGAAATTCGATGCTTTAGCATAATTATAATATACTTTGCATTAATTAGCCATCAAAATATCTTTAAAAGATAAGAAAACGTGGTTATTTTTTTCTAAACACTGCGGTGTTGGTTTGACATTTGAAATTCTAAACGTTTTATTATTTTATTGGCTTGTTATCGATTTAATTTTAATAATCTTGTTTTATTATATTCCTACAATTGCTAGACATTTGCTTCAACACTTTCATTAATTTTTAAATGCATTAAATAAATTCGGCGCAAAAAATTCAGCTTAAGAGAAGAATATTATTTTATTTCTATAAGAAGTTGTAAGTAAATTAAAAATTTTAAACAAGTCCTTGTAAGTTATACGTCATTAGAGTAAATGAGCGATGTGTAGATGGCTCATTAATACCAAAGAGCTCCAAGTGCTACTGCAATTTACATGTATTCATTCTGTAATAGGAGAACTCAACCAGGGAATGTGAGTTATACATTGACTATTAATTTTTCTGCTACAAATGCTTCAATAATGTAAAAGAAAGGTAGTATTTCTCCTATCTGAATAGAAGCAGTCAAGTGCCCTTTAAGATGCCTAAGAGTTATTTCACGCTGCCTGTATAACTTATCCTTTCTATTCCTGGCCGACAATGGAATATGTAGTGCTCTAAGTTATGTACGGGTTGGCAGAATATGGCAGAGTGCAGAATATGGCCATATTGACAGTGCAGAGAATCTCTATATAGAAAACTATCTCAGTACAGAACACATACATATCGCCATACGAATTTATGAAAAGCCCTAAGTTACATAGAAAAAATTTTACAGAAGCGGAAGAACATTTGCAAATTAAGTTTTATGCCCGCACTTACACATTTTACAATTTTGTTGACAATAACATTTCTAATCGTGCAATTTTGCAGAAAAATATATTTTTATAATTATAATTTCAAAATTGTGCTTTTTCCCGAAAAAAATGTGTGAAATGTATTATTACATAACTTTATGATATTCTCATAAAGTATTTTTTATAAAAGCAAGCTTAATAATGGAGGAGGAATGCATATCCATATAGTACTATTTCGCTAATGCTTAGTTAGCTCATCAGTGGATTTTTCTAATTTCTGACTACAAATCGAAGAATCTTAAGTTCAAAATTCAACTAATCAATGGATAATTAAAAATGAATATCGAACACAAAACGAAAAATCTATAAACAAAACATAACAATACATGAGATTACTTGTCTTACACATACTACATATTGCTATTTTGCTTCTCATCAACACTAGGCCGTCACAACAATTTCACATTTTTATATTAATTAACGCCTTTAATTAGAATAATATATTTTTCAATTAAGAGTTTACTCAATTGAATTAAATTTGTAATTAATTTTTGGACTCTATACTTAAAGAAATAAAAAATGTAAATCAAAATTAATTCAATTAAGTCAACAATAATATGCATTTCTAAATAGGAAAAAATCGAATAAATTTTTTAATTGATATAACACAATTTTTAATTAACATTTTTGTTTTATTTTTTTCTGTTTGTACATATGTATAACGATACTTTTGTTAAGGTTCTTCCGGAATATTAATATTGGATTTTTCATGCACTTTTCATTCACATATTGTGAAATTTCAGTCAAAAACTCGTTGTTCGAACATTTTCTTGACTGATCGAATGATGTTATGTAAACGTGGACTGGAGTTATATTGATTTATGTGTTGAGCAATTTAGGAGCTTAAATTTTCAAGATTTTTTTGGCTTTAAAGTAAATGTTTCTGTTTATTTTATTTATTATTATATTTATTACCCAGTTTTTACTATTGTTCTTCTTTCTGAAAATAAATTTGTTTCGGACTCATTCCAATTGGATAAACAATTTGTATTTGAATGTGTTCGTTGCTGTTAATTTTTTCATATTCATTCGATTCACTTACTTTTCCAAAAGGATAATTTGTTGTTTAGTTGATGCAACATAATCCTTTAGATCTGTCATCAGTGTTTGTTCAGTCTTTAATAATATTTCTAAATCCGCTACCGAGGAATGGAAGTCATTTTCATAATTATTACACTTGACTGCACTGAAGCAATTAACAATTAAAATAAATACGGATATGAACGACAAAATCGACATCAGCCGATGCCACACTATTGTTGCCGATAAATATGTTGTCTTAAACAACATTGTAGTTAAAGCTGCGGTTAAGGGAATTTATTTTATTTGTTTTTAATTAAATCTGATGCAGAAATAAAACATAGATACACATATTAAAATATTTAATTTATTCTTTTGTATTTTATTCCAATCGTATTGTTTATCTTCACTTTTTGATTTTTATTTTTCTGTTTAAATATTTTTTTTTTACACTTTAGTGTTTAGATTTCTTGCTGCCTGTTCCAAGTTAGTTTATAAACTGAATAAAAAATACAAAAATTTTATTGTGTTTTATTTAATGATTCTTTCAAATGATCATCAATTAAGTGTCGCTTACTATATTACTAGCTATGATGCCGGCAACGATCAGCAACATGATATATCGGTTGCTTTGTGATTGAAATTTACTTTAACCCTTGTGGACTTTCTGTAGTACTGGATGAACAAAAAAAAAGAACAAATAACATATAATTTGCAAATTATTATGTTGTTCTTATTAACTGAAAATTAGTCACTTCTGCTAAGTAGGGACCGGTTATGATTTTATCACATTGTGTGAGATTTTAACATGTCGCCGCGGTTAATATTCGTCTTGATCAAATGTTATTTTTCAACTAATTTGTTGGTGGAACATCTTCTCTTCAAAATTAATGAAATAATGAATAATTTTTCAAAGAGTCCTTCATGGTGTAGTTGGGGTTAAACAAATTAAATTTAAAATCATGTGTAGAAGGTACTGTATAATCATTAACAGTGAACGTGTTTTTATTGTGTGCATCTTAAATCGTTTTTTTTGTGTGCTCCTGTTACTGTTTTTTTTGTGCAATGACAGCGTCTTTTCTAGAAGTTTTGACAGATTTGAAAACCAGAGACCATTTTTAATGGTCAAATAAATGCTTTCATGACAAAGGCGAAAACGAAACACACGAATATTAAATTTTAAAAGTTATTGCAATCAAATATATTTTTTATGGCAGTAATAATCTTGAATTCGAAAAATATGTTTTTACATTTACACAAAACAAATAAATAAAGGGGGAAAAAACAATAAAAAAAAAGAAAATAATTAACTAACAAGTATATAAGTGCATTAGTAACTAAATAAATAAATAAACACAATGCTAAAGTGAAGTTTTTTTATATTCATTTAAAGTTTGAACATACTTTTGCCACATTCAGACTCTTCACACATTTTTCTATTTAGCTGTTTCTTTGAGTCGAGAACATGAATGACTAGTTTTACATTTAGTAGTTATTTATTACTTCCTATCAGAGTTGTATTTTGTGAAGCATCTGAGCAGAAAAATATGCGTAAATTTTTTTAAGCGCATTTTACTTTCTGTGTAGCGTCTTTCTCTTGCGCATTCCGCATATTGAGCGGCGTATTGCGCAGGCTGTTTCTTATACTAACAGTAGTTAGTTGAACTTTATTGCTGCCAGCGCTACCGTGGAGAATTTTCAAAAAGTGTCACAAAAATAGTATCTTGTGAATAAAGAGTATTTAAATAAACAAAACAAAGAGTTGATCTTTTTCAACATATTTTTTGTATTTTAAAAATTAACAAAAACTAAAAGATATCAAGTCATACATCTTACATACTTACTGCAGAAATTATAATATTATTATATATTGTACTTCCATATTACCAACGGTAACACTGAACGCTGTTGCCGGAAACATCGCAGACGATAAAACATCGCTATTTTTGATAAAAAATTTCCCCAAAATAACATTCTCTCAGTATTTTGATTTTTATGTGCGTTTAGTGTTTAGCTGTATATCTGTAAATGACAAAGTGTACTCGTTACATTTGAAACAAAAACAAAAACAAAAACAAAATTAAAAATTTTATTATAGTTTTAAATGTAATTGGGCCAAACAAGAAGAAGAACAAGTTCAACTAATATGTATAACAGAAAAGTAGTTTGTTACTTTCTTCAATAAAAATTAATTAAAAAATTCACAAATATGTATTATATTTTTCCAATATAATACACGTATTTTGTAGGGGTGAGTTTTTTCTTCAGAAAACGTTTTTATTAAGCCAGCTTAACAGAAAAAAAAAATGTCAAATGACCGTCACTGTTATTGTAGGGAAGCTAAACTTATTAGCTATTTCGCTGGTCAGTTCATTCGACAGGCCAAACGACAAAGTTTGTGAAAAAGTTGTGGAAAGTGGTTGTGAATAATTTAATAATTAAATATTATATTAAGAAAAATCGAAAATATATTTTTGCTATAATTAATTTAAATTACTGAACAACGTATAATTATATGAATATACCTTGGTACTTAATATTTAGTGGAGTCAAGTAGCACTTTTGCAATGCAAATTGTACGAGCTTGATTATCCCTGATTTTCATTGAAAGTTTAATGTGATGGATGACAGTTTACCGAAAAAAACTATTTGTGAAAGAATTTATTTAAAAAAACTAGTATTGAAAGAATTTATTTAATTATATTTATTTTTGAGCGATGGTCTTTCTTATGAAAAGTTTTTAACAATTATTTATTTTTCAATATTTCGCTACCAAATAGGTAGCATCGTTAGGAAATAATAATTTGTATTAACAAAAATATTTATTTAAAAAAATTATATTTTTTATGAAAAGTTTTTAACAATTTATGGTATAAATAACAAAAATGTTTGTAATTAATTATTGTTAAGAAAAATTTTTAACACACAACTTTTTTAATGTCTGTCAGCTGTTTGGGACATTTGTAATTTTGCTTTGTTATTTTCAATGTTTATTATAAACAAACTGATTGTTTGTTCTTCATGCCCAAACTAGCCCGAAGAAAAAGTACGGGCATTCTCGTGCGTGAAGAACAAGAGCATTACTCTCTCAAAACCTCTCTCATTTACTCAATTTTTGCGTAAGCAAACGCTTTTGGCCCGCGGGCGCCCAATTTTGAGTAAACGAACAGACCCATTATTGGCTAATTTTGACAAGCAATGTATTAAGTAAATTTAAGTAAAGCGTCTACTGTTATGTCGCGGTTTATTATTTGTTTTATATCCTGCAATAAATAAAAAAAATATAATCGTATTTATAATTTCTTTTATTTATAAAATGTACAATAATCGAATTTTTGTATGACAATTTTTGATTTTGTAAATAAAAAAAAGTGTTTATGATTATAAAAGTACGCCAGTATGTATGTAAGTGCTAATGCATTTTTGGGGTCTTCATAGAGGTCAGTTATTTTAAGCTCGAAATATTTGCAATGTTGTATTGCTTGAAAACGAAAAGTGAAATGAAAAACAGCTTCCGGATAGAAATTAAAATGACATTTATTAGTTAGTAGAAAAGTGAATTTCCATCTAATACTGTTGGCTATGATATGGTTTAATAATTTTATACAATTGTAAAAGTGGAAATAGTAAAGGTATGTACAACCGTACAATAACACCATTGGCAGATAATTATTTCTGTTGGCAACGCTGCACTTAGGTTACAAATTTTCATTGTGAGTGCATTGCCACCGTATTGCCATATTCTATACAATATTGTAAAATCTGGCAATCGTGTGGACATAGCTTAAGACTTGTGAAATATAATATATATGTATAATTCAGTCAACTTTTTACTATTTAAGGACTGCAAAAGTTTTGGTTTCAAACTTCTAGAAAAAGTTTTAAAATACACATGAAATAAATATTGAAGTAAATAAAATATGTCAGAAGTAATAAACTGCGTTATGTTTCTACGTCTATTTAAACATTTTATTTAAATATTGTACTGTAAATACTTATATGCATTTAGCTTTAACATCTGAAAATTATACAACTGCGTATTGCACAGCCGCAACAATTTTAGAAATTTATGTCAACACTGCATTTGGATTGAATAAATTTTAATATTTTTACACACATTTTTATAACAATATGAGCACCCAATTATATGAACTGTCTTCTACTGCAGAATACAAAATATTATATTAGAGGGCGTCAAATTGTATGGATGAAAAAAAAAACTGAAAAGTCGTATGGCATAGTCACTGGCCATGTGTAGGAGTCATCTCCTGAGTGCTGGTCCCAGATAAAAAAAAAAAAAAAAGAAGCTTTGCCGAAGAAACCATAGGTCTAAAATCAAATCCTATTCTTTGTAAATGCACATAAAGGTTTGAATGGACACTAATGAATTACTTTGCACTAGAAACAAAATTCCGGTATGTACATATATGTATAAAAATTACCATACTTTCGACCGATTTTAACAAATGAAGTCTCATTTTGCTCAGAAAATTATATTATTATAAAATATTATATTTTTTTAATAGTGTGATAGTGTTTTTTAATACAGCTATACAACTTGTAGAATAAAGGGAGCAGAAACTCTTTTGGTCAATTTGCGCAGGATACTATTTGTTTCTTGGGAAAGTTTTCTTAGAATTTCGCATATATAACGTTTTTGCTATACAATTTTTTTATGAAAAATTTTCACCCACCCTAATATAAATATGTATGTATGTATATAAAAAAGTAACTTGCTTTGAAAACAACTTTTGTCATTATGTTTAATCAAACAAAAAACCCATTGTAAATATAATTTATATAACCATTAAATTTTATACATATATTAAATTCAAAAATTGTATGGCTTATATTTCGTTTAACTGAAAATCAATTTAGATACGGGTTCATATCTTAATTTTTTGTTACTTGATTCAGTTGCCATTGTCATCAAAAAAAAAAATATAAAAAAATATGTTAAGCTAGTTATTTTAATGAAAATTGTTTGTTTAGAATTATTAAATATTTATGAGACAATAACGGTTTTCGAATAAACGTGGGTGAGAGCATTTAACTAATCTGTTGCTTATGAAGACCAACGAGCTACTACTACTGCTAAATCACTCTGTCGAGTTACTTTATTCGTGAAGTGCAGATTTTGCTATGGTAGCCGTGGTAGTCTCTAATTCAACAATGAAATATTTGGAAATTTTGGAATACATACATATTATGGTCTCTAGATCGTATGAAAATATAATCAAAGGACTTTCGGGTACACATTTTTGAATAATCTACTGCGTAATAATAAAGGAGCAAATGCAATAATGCCTTTTCGTGGATACTTGTTTGGTCATTAATTTCAAATTATGCAATGCAAATTATGATAGAATAATATTTAATTTTAGTTATGCTAATAGAAGATTTTTTATTTTAATTCGTTTTTGTCGTAAGAGAAAATATATATTTTGGTTGGTTGGTTGGTTGGTTGAGTAACAATTAAAATTTTTAAATACAATGCTCATGTTTACAACAAGTGTCGAAAATGTATGGTTGGAATTTTTATTAGTTCTCCTCATGATTAAATCAAATGTTGTGCATGATTTTGCCCGCAACTTTGCATTTAAGTGCCTTCATGGTATGTTGAGCATGCACAAATCATCAAACATTTGGTTTTTGCATGTATGTATTACCGGCTAATTGCATATAATTTTTGGCATTGAAGTTTTTTAAAGAATTTAGTATTTCAAATATGTAACTAAGATCCTTCAAAGAATAGCGAATCAATTATCGTGCTTACACATCCATATCTTAATATTTAACAGAATTATGCAAAATCATTTAGGTGTGTTCCACAGGGGAATGACGGCGACAATACAAAATCAAATTGTTTCCTATAAAATTAATTATTTCTATTCAGCTAATATTTAAAAATTATAAAATTAAAAAAATTAATCTTTATACAGTGGCCGACAAAAGTCTACATACGATCCTAATTTTTGACACGCGTCCCTTCGAACAACAATATGAATAAAAGTAAAAATTCAGATTTTTTAGAAACTTCTTTTATTAATTTAATAAAAAAGAAAAATTGTTTTTATTATAAAAACAAAAAATTATTTACGAAAAACCAGCGAAACTCAATTGTAAGTAATGCCTAGCGGAAAGAAATTTCAACTCATGTGAGAAACTTAGTAGTAAAATATAGAAATGAAAATAAATCGTTCGGGGAAATATCAAAGCTGTTTAATTTAAGTAAAGCAACAGTTCAAACAGTATTCAATAATTTTAAAAGCACTCGTTCTGTTGAAAATAAACCGAGCAGTGGTCGCCCTAAAAGCTTTGTCGCAGAGATGTCAGCTTTATAATGAAAGAAGTGGGAAAAAAATCCGAAAGGGAATGGCACAACGCTAGCCCAAGAGCTAACAATAAGATCAGATAGGGTTGTGCATCCACGAACAATTCAAAGGACCCTAAATAATTATGATTTCGAAAGCAGAACTCCACGCAAAAAACCGCTCATAAGTGAAAAAAATCGAAAACTTCGTACAAAAGTTATTAATAATTATAAATTACTAGATTAACCCGGTGTGCTTCGCTACCCCACACCAACTTAAATAATCTCGCGCACTTTTGTATAGATATTGTTACGGTAAGTCATCTGAATCAAATCTTTATTGTTATATCAGCAGTCTGTTTTCCACAAAATAAAAAAGATACCGTTTTCAAAACGCAGTTTTGCCGAAAAATACCCATTTCACTTTATTTTTGGTTTTCTTCTCAAACATTTGGAATACTTTGGAGGTATGGGTTGCAAAGAGGGGTACCAAAATTAATTTTTTTATAGCTTTACCCACGTAAAGTACATATATGGAAAGACTACCGAACACATATCCGCGTACTTTCTAGCAGCATTTATATGCTTTTGTAAATTTTATTCTATCCGTTTGTGTTTCTGAGACATTAGGTTATCGATTTTACCCGTTTTTCTCTTTTTTACCCGCTTAACATTAGAATATCCAATGCCATCATAGTGGATCTAAACATGCCAAATTTCAACAGTACAATTTTACAGGAATATTTCCATACGAAAAAAGAATTTTGGAAATTGGTCCCCAAATAGCAAAAATATTTAATAATCAATTTTTGGGGCGGCCACTTTGCCTGCTATCCACACAATTTCAAAAAGAAACAAAATTAGTGAACCTTTTCAATATGAAAAAAAAATTTTGTAAATTGGTTCGCAAATGACAAGAAATCTAGTAGATTTTATTTGAAATCTATCTCGAAATTTCGACCCAGTACACCACACTTTTGTGACATTTAGCTAGATTTCATTTTATGACAGAAATTTTTCAGTATATGTAATATTTGACATTTGGTTCTAACAAACAACATGGTACAATGCTATACTATGTACTCTCGCAAGGCCGGGTGCCTGTGTGCGTACGGCTGTAAAATTACAGTCAAGCGTTGCCAATTTTTTTTAACTTGCACCAACACTCAGGAGATGACCCCTACACGTGCAGTGCATTCTGCTGGAACTAGAGGAAAGGGATATTAGGAGAAATTATAGTAAATGAAATGACCGTAACGTACATCTTCATTAAAAAAGTTAAAGAACAATGGCAATTTCTTCATCTAGTTAGCTAGGTACCGCGAGACTGCTAAATTTCCCGTAGGTTGTGAATAAGTCCACAACCACCCTGTGGGGTCCTTCCCCTGTACAGTCGTATATTTGTTAAAATTAAAATTTTCAAATCATTGCAAATCAAGCATTATAGGAATTATAGGCTACTTTTTTCGACGCCCACTTTTTAAATTATGTTATAGCCCATTTACGTTGGCATGCAATCTACTACTAAGTACAAGATTTTGAGCTAAATCTGGTTGTTTTTTACTAGATTTCCCATACCAAAAAAAAAATCTACTTCATCATTATATTTTGGAAAAATCTACTCAAAATCTAGTAGTACTTAGTGATGCAAGCATATTTTTTTCCAAATTATACCCAAAAATACAACCAGTTATTGTAGAATGATATACTAGGAAAGCGCGGAACTACAAAAAGCGTACAATAGAAAAAACAGAAGGGCACTTTATTGTTTTTTAGAGCGTTGAATGTCATATAATGAAAAAAAAAACATGCTAATGTTAATTATAAACGTCTGAAAAAGTGCGCGTGTAAGGTTTCAGTGGCGAAGGCACTGAACATTAACGGCTTCAGCTGTATCCAATCCACACCCACAACATAACGCCCTCCTTCGTCGGTATTGTGTATGGCTACTTGACATCAGAAGGGCTACAAAACTGCTGCAAACGTGCAAAAGCAGAGTGGTAAGATAGTGAAGCTTCACCTCCTGTGATTTCTCCTACTAACCCTTTCCTCACAATACATCGCATGTGTAGAGGTCATCGCCTGAGTGGTGGTGCAAGTTAAAAAAAAAATTGGCAAAGAAGTTCATTCGTCTTCATCGTTCATGATATTTAATGTGTTGAAATTTGTCATAATATATGTTTCGTTTGGCAACTATCCAACAAACGCATTCAAAAACAAGTCTTAAAAAAGTCATTTGACAAGGTCATAAAAATTGCAAATTGCTAATTAAATACACATATAATTTTAGCTTATTCTGTGGAGATTATGACGAGTTAATTTAAGCTGAATATGTTATAACAATAGAAAGCTACACACGAATGCGAATTTGTGTATTAAAAAAATTTTTTTTAAGCAAAAATAGATTAAGATAATATAATAAGTTTAATAAAATATCTTTGATTAATAGCGACTGGTCACACGCTATATTCCGTTCTGTAATCTTGTTGATGATAATTCAATACTAATTGGTTATTGATATAAGAACTTACCACCCTCACAAACCCCGTTATTAAACATTTTATGGAATCTTGAATTTTTTATTTCTATACGAAAAGGAACTAAAACAAGACTTGTCACGTGATTGGATCCTAAGTGCAAAAGCGTTCGAACAGTTGCCATATGATGATGGCCCAGGACGGTGTCAATAATTCTTTTTGCACACCTGCAGCATGTTGCCAAACTAAACATAGAAAAGTGCATAAAATAAATATTTTCGATCTTATAAGTTGTTCCGACATATTAGGTATATATGTAGTAGATTTATAACTTTTCGGTTCCATATTACTATTCCCATTAATATCATCCCGTTTACCGTATTTTACAATAATTTATGAATTACTCGTGTTGGAAAATCATTTTTCCTCAATATATCTATAATTATATCTTTATTTTTTTTTTTTTATGAAATTTACTACTACTAAGATTCAAACTCTGTCAATTAAATTTCCCGCCGTATTCATTATAACTCCCTTTGGATGTTTTGAAAAATAGTTTATTATTCTATCTGAGGATGTTGGTTTATGATACCAATCTATTATTAAATTCTGACCTCTTCTCTCAATCAATACATCTAAATATGGAAGTTTTAAATTCACTTCCTTCTCTATTGTAAAATTAATATCTTGGTTAAAATTATTAAAAATTGTCAACATATTATCTATTTGACTATCCTCAATAATACAGAATTATCTACATATTTAGTTAATATTCTAGGTTTTAAAATTAATTTTCCAATACAAGAATCTAATAGCTTTTCCATCACAATATCCGCTACAATTGGTGATGCTGGTGATCCAATAGGAAGTCCTTTACTCTGAATATATATTTTATTTCCATATTGAAAATATCTGTTATCCTGTATACAAAACTTGACAATACGTAGAAAAAGATTCCTATTTATATGTATGTCTTTCTAACTTATCCCATTTTTCTTTTATTATATCTAATGCTAAATTAACTGGAATACTTGGAAATAAAGATACAACATCAAATGATATTAATCTATCATCCTTATCTATATTCAAAGTTTCAAATTTATTTTTAAATTCAAAGAATTTTTAATATTATAGTCGGAATTAATAGTTAATCTTTTTGCAATGGTTTTATTTTGTAAATTGGTAAGAATACAATTTACATCAACCATTTCTAATTTTATTTCATTTTTATTGTGATCCAAGTTTCGAAGAATGTATATTCCTACATATTTGGAGCTTAGTGGATAGTCAAACATACCGCAGACATCATTATAAATGTTGCACTTTAAGAAAATATTGTCAGGTTTCTAACATTCGTATGGGTACATTTCATAAATTGTTGTTCGATGTAAACCGATAACCAAAAATTTTAACAAAAAAAAACAAAACTATCGATTCAATTTTTTCTATAATTTTATCAAGTGCATATTTTGAATTTTTAGTAACACTTTTTTCTTCTGATATATATTTATTAAGCCTGAGGTCTTTTTTTTTATCTTATTTTGTTTTTTATTATTCTATTTATTTTTATTATTATATATCTTAATAAATATATATCAGAAAATATAATAAAAAAGGTCAATTAATAATATAATTAAAATTTTTAGTAACATTGTTAGAATGTTAGTTAATTGTTAGTATGAAATGTGTGCACCGGCGAAGTAAAATAATTACTACAAATGGCTACTAATAACGAAATTTAAAAATTTAATACGTCTCCTTGACATCAGAGACGCTACAACACTGCTGTAAAAACAAATAACGTGCAAAAGCATAGTTGTAAGATAGTGTAGCTTCTCCTCGTATTATTTCTTCCAGTATCCTTTTCTATTAGTTCCAGCACAATGCACTGCATGTGTAGGGGTCATCTCATGAGTGTTGGTCCAAGATAAAAAAAAACTTAAAATTTAAACTTAAATTCTTACAAAAATTATTATAACAAAAAAAAATCGAAGAGATAAAAAAAAGGCAGATTTTGAAATAAAATTGACAAAAGCCAAATTACAATTAACTAATAAAAGAAATGTGATGGGTATGTAGTGTATATTTATATTATATACTTCTAGTCTCAAGGTTTTTTTTATGTTTTTAGTTTATATATATTTTTGTGATTTTTTCTCTTCATACATGAATAGATTTTGAAGTTTTTGTTATGAATGTGTATTATTTTTTAATAAATATGTTGAAAAATATAGATCAAATATAGAAAAATATAGGTCAACGTTAATATTCATGATTCTTTTTGTTTTATTTATTTTTGACGAAGAATACGTTTATGAAATTTTGTTTTTTTCTTGGATTGGCACTCAGGAAATGATCCCTACCCATACGGTTCGTTGTGCCGGAACTAGGCACAAAGAGAAAGGGTAGAGGGAGTAGTGTTGATTGCCATTCGATTTGAATTTTTCCACGTCAAAAGTGACAGATGTGTTCAAGATTTGCGTGGACTCTTACGTATAGCGTCTTATTTCACGATGCTCTCAACACTGAGTGAAATTAAGACGATCACTACCGCCCCCATGGGCACTCGGAAATACAAAATTCTGTATCACTACCAGTGAACACAGGTGGCAATCCAAATTTATAGATATCCCTGGTCTATACATTACTCCTTGCTAAGGTGTTTCGAGCTGCCCAAACTCTGTATCACATCAGAATGTATTTAATTCAAGAACGCTTAAGCCAGTAATACTGTTTGTTCGAGAGACATTCCGGTGACTACTGTTAAATGGCAACAGCACCTAGTAAAGTAAAAGTCGTATCAGAATATATGTGTCAAACTCACATATGTATATCTCGAACAGACCAAACCAGCACACTAACTCCAAGTTTTCGGGGTGGACACGATTACTTAAGAGTACATCAGTCATTAAACCCCTACTGAGCGTTAGAGCTGTGAGGCTTCGTTAACCCTGTAGTACTACATAATAATTGAACTGTATTTCTACAGTAACACGGAAATGCAAGCATTACCTCCTCAATCTCTAGTAAGATTTCGAAGAGTCGCCTCTTCTGTCATCTTCAAACTCCAAGGAAGTTTAACGTGATGCTAGACCTTTAGCTAGATACCGCGAACAAATTAGTACAGAGTTGCCGTTTTTCTTTTTTGTTTTCAAATATATTAACAAATAAAGTTAATTTTTGATTTAAAAATTGTTCTATATTGAACATACTCGTATGCCATTTAAGTAAATATGCACAATTATTTACCATAAAATTGCTTTTTAATTTTTTTTTCAAGTTATTTTTTTATACGGTAACATAGAGATCAAACAACTATGCTGATTATAACACCTGTAATTTTTTCGTCTTAATTGTGGTCACTCTGCGAATTTGTGCTGCTAGGCGAAATTCGTCGTTCGGCCCAATTTTGTTCCCGGGAAAGTGCAATTATAAAAAGTCAGTCAATGAAAGAACGTAGTATGCTAATAATGAAATGATGGCAGTAGAATTGTCGAAAGTAATTGATAACAGAGGTATAAAAAAAAAATTCATGTAGAAAAATTAAAAACAAAGGTAGTATGGAAGGACATTTTTATTGCACATCACTGTTTTATAGGTTTGTGACTCCAAACGTACATAAATCACATAAGAGAAATTGTTTTTTTTAATTCTATAGAAAAAATTACAATTACCAAAAGGATTTCCTGTCGACCTTAATAGAATTGATCAAAAACAAAAAAAAAGAGAGTGCAGAAAAAATAACTTTTAACACATTCCAGCATACAGATTATGATAAGAAGAGTTTGCATCTTGCATCTTTTTTCAAAAATTTGGTTGTAGCTCTAGTAACGAGTTGGTATAAGCAATTGTGCTGCAATTTTATTTAATAAAAAACTTTGGATCTGCATGTATGGTCATCAATTCTGGCGGCGGTCACTTAGCCCATATCATAAGCAGTGCCAAATTTTATCTTAAAAAAAAAGTTACGGTAAAAGAACATCGGGTGATTATTTATGCCACGGGTGATTACTTTTGGACCACCCTGTATATAGTTTTTATTAGCATAATTTTCGTCAATCTAAAAAAAATTACAAAAAACAAAGATCTTTCATCTAAAAGACGCTTTTTTGCTCTCCTGGGAAATTATAATTTTATCACTCACAACCAAATTTACCAACTTAGTCATTTTCCAGTTTTCTTTTCCCAGCAATTTCTTATTTTTAGTTATGTAAAATTGTTACAACAATTTGTGTATTTACCTGTGGAATAGGAACAAATGCCTCATACGATAAAGTTCAAGCGCATGCCATCACTTCAGTTGAAATTTTCTTCTGCATTCTACTTTTTATGTTTGAATTTCAATATGCAATACAAAAATTAAGGTTTATATTAAAAAAATAACGTATATTCTTTCTATTTTAAGAAAATGTTGCATGCAAAATATTAAATAAAATATACATCAAGCTCATTTTAATTTTTTTTATGAATATGGGGCAATACTCTATATTTTCAGAACATCAAAAATTAAAAGTTTAATTTTTAAGTTTCAATTTCACTACGAGTACTTTTCTAGAACATGTCGTCTGATTAACTAAGAGTTGATCTTATTAAACAGTGTCATTTGCTATAAGTATGTATTAGGTTGATCAGCCCGGCTTTCCAACCGGGTTTCGAACCGGTTTTTTCAGTTCTATACCTGTCGGTTTTTGCAAATGTTAATTTCTCGAATGTCGAATAGTCCGATTTTTCTCAATAAAAAACCGTGCAGTTGAATTTTTTCTATAGCAAAAAAAAATTACATTTTTATTGCAAATTTCGAGCGTATATATATGAATGTACGTACGTACATATACAATGTATGAAAACTATGTAAAGTAAAGTTTTGGAGAGAAGAGAAATTATATGAAATATAATCTCTCGATTTACAATAACATTTTCTTAAGTGAATTTGTAAAAATAACGGTTGTTTTCCTAGTAGTACTAGAAAAATTTTATAATGAAGACTTCATTTCCTTCCAATCACCTTGCAAATTTGATGTAGTATAGGCAAAAGTAGACGATAGTAAAGTTTTAAAGTTTCTGGAATGTATTTTTCTTTTCGTTGGAAATATAGGTTGGTACTGATTGGCTCTTACTTTTCCCTTGTTCCCTTGGAATGCTATCTCGTGTATAATTCTTTCTTTTGTATTTACAAATAAGCAAAATATACTGAAATGAGAAAAGTTTAATAATTTTGTATTGCATTTTATTTGTCTTATAACAGTTCGGTGTGCGTGATAAACGTGCCTGTCGAAGTTAAAAGTTAAAAACATATTTTCTATACATATGGATATATTTTTTTCTGATAAGAAAACTGTTTATATTATCTGCAAAAGCTTCTAATAGGTGTAAACAAATATCAAATTTCTATCTGAAGTCAATTCGCTGAAATTTTAGAATGAAACTGACATCCAAAATTCAAAGGGTACATTTCGTAGCGCATGCGTACGTCCGATGATACATTTCGTTTTATATCATCGAAATTGAACATCCGTTTAAGGAAACCTTATAAAACCATGTATATACACATCATAAAAACTTATTGTATCTGAAGTATGAACATTTTTATTTTATTTTTAGATTAATATTTGTTGCATAACATACAAATTGTCAATTTTTTTTTGAAAATGAAAAACCCGTCTGAATTTTCAAAATCGTAATCGATTTTTTATATATATATCTGTAAAGCTATTATTTTTATATCCTTATTGGGACTGTTAAATCACCTTTTCAATATTTCGAAAACTACATTAGATAGGACTTATTGAAATTTACCTACCGATAGAGGAAACAAAATCCGACTTCAACAGTAAAAAAAACGTGTTTTACCTCCCTAGTTTTTAATAATTTTGCAAATCTAGCCATTTCTAGCTATTTTTTGTTTCAAATCTAAGCTTCCTGATCTGTCGAGTTGGCAACGTTATTCGTTGCTGTCCATCAATTCTTTTTCGAAAATTATGAATAGTCGATGTTTTATTGAAATGATTTGCAAAATTTTAATAGAAGAATTTTTTAGATGCTCCAATGTTCTAGCGAGTCAAAAAATTTGTTTGCTCATGTTAAAGATAAGTACCTTCGCCTTCTCCTCCACCCGCTCAAGTACCGCCATAATAGACTTTGAAATACATTATATAACATATTTTTTTTTATCTCAGATATATGTAGGTGATGTAAAGAGTAAAGAATCAGATAAGGTGAAATATCTCTTAAACCATCTTAAGAAGCCTAGGCATTTGAATGCAGGAACTTATGATTCGTTAATATTTATACTAGTGACATACAAAAATACCGATGGTAGAGAATTTTCGATCATGCGTTATTGCTTAAGCATACGAAAATGGATCATATTATTACGGATTTACATCATCGTCTGAGAAGCATAGTTTCCAATTGAATTCCCGAAAAAAAAAATGTTGAGCTCAGTCAAACGAGCTCTTTCGTATATATTTTTAGAACGTCTCTTATAGAAACTTGAAGTTCAAATAAATAATATGACCTGATCTGGGATTTTACTCGAAGGCGGATAAAGTCACCGTGATGTATACCAACTGATTGCTCGCAGATTGTGCTTGTGGCTATTAAAGAAATTACAAACGGAATGAGAAACTAAAATGCACAATTTCCCTAAACATAATAATAAATTTCAGCTACTGCTTTACAGCTCCCAAACGGACATACAGATTTTGTATTCTTGGTTTCATAATTTCGAAATTGGTGTGGTTTTTATTTCACTGGTTTGTTTGTAATACTCTTCTATCATACAAATTGGCAATTTCACTGGTTATTAAGCCAATTTTCTAAAAATCACTCATTATACAAATATACAAAACTCCCATTTGATATGGATTTCTCTTACAGATTGTGTGCAAAAGTACACGTGTTTGTATGTATGAATTGATTAAAAAATCTGTTGGCTTTGTATTTCACTTATCACAATTTAGCACCATTTACAGCAACCAGTGCACGACATTTCGCATACGGGAAATATTTACATTTCCGCTTTTCTGTAGAGCGTGTGTAAATTATGTTAAAATAAGAAAAAAATAAAATGTATACCGAAATAATTTTTTGGGGAAGTGACTTTGTTATTGCAACCGAATTTGCGGTCAATAAAATTATTTTTCAAGTGGATGCCAACATCATTCGTAATTCACTGAAATGACTTAAAAGGCAAATCATTGCGTGTGCTATTTTCACAAACGACATCCATCGTTATATGATTGTCAACAGTATTTTTTTTAATTGCTATTAAAAGTAAATTTTTTTTTTACAAATATGTACACATTTTAAAAGTTGAGTAGCTGATATGCAAAACTCGCTCGATACACGTGAATCGAACTTTCTAAAAAGAGGTAAAGGAACATCTTCCAGCTGTTTAAATGAACTAAATTAATAGGATGCTTTTAATTTTGACATGTTATACCATTCTTGGTTAGAAACTTAACAGTCCGAAAACTGAAACTAGAAAACTTATATATTACAGTTTGTAACGAAAGAGTTTTTATAATTGTCATTTCTAGCAGGGCTGCTTGTTTACAAAGCAAAGAGGAAGTTTATTTTCAAAATGTCGTCGAAAGCAAAGGGTTAACCAGCCATTACAGATGCCAATGTTGGCATTCCAGTAGAAAATACATATTATCATCGAAATACTCGAATCTAATGGCACTAGATTTTATGTTTGCATATATCAATACCACTTCATTTTATAAATGTAGTCGATGCATAAACATCTAAACAATTTTTACTTCTGAATTTAAAAAAAATTTATTAAATTGTTGGTTGATTAGTTGTATTTTGAACATAAGAATATTGGATTTGTAGTCAGAACTTAGGATCTAACTGATGCCTAATCGAAATATTACGGTATGGATATGCTTTCCTGCTCAATTATTGAGTTTATTTATAAAAAAAATACTTTATGAGCATATCATAAGGTATGTAATAATACATTTCATATATTTTTTTCGGGAAAAAGAAAAATTTTTAAATTAGAATCATATATACATATACACGAGGTTCGTTCAAAGGAAAAGGAGAATTTTATTTTCTTCGATTACAATGGCGTGGTGCATCATGAGTTAGTTCTAAGGTTAATAAGGAATACTACAAGGAAGTTATGCTTCGTTTGCGTGAAGCAATACGGCTCAAACGATCGGAATTGCGGAAAAAATCATGGATTCTGCATCACGATAATGCAGCAGTTCACACTTTTAACATAGTTACGCACATATGTCATTTATCACGCAGAATTACGCGGTTTTTATACTAGTTTGTTTCGAGCATGCGAAATAATAAATTACAATTCAAAGTGATTAAACTTTTCTTATTTTAATATATTTTGGTTATTATTAAATCCAAATTATGCTAACGCTCATAGCGTTTTTAGTCAGAAAGAATGAAACGTTACAAGGAAACAAGACAAAAGTCAAACTCAATCAATACCAATATAATTTACAACTTATTTGCGAATACTACATCAGATTTGGAAGGTGCTTGGTAGGAATAAATTTTCATTATAAAGTTTTACGACTACTATAGCGAAAACAACTGTTATTTTTTGCAAATTCACTTTGAAAAATGTTTCCTTCACAATCGCAAAGAAAGTGTTGAGAGCTTTCAGTGTCACTTTCATAACATCGACAGGCTTTGGTCTAGGAGAGACCACTTTTGTTCAGGCCACAATGCCAGTGAAGTACCACGTCAAAAAGCTTTCAGCGAAAGCATCCTATTTGAGATTAACTTATTCGTGATCAGGAAACGTTAGGCCTGACGCTAGCTGGTACAATCATGCCAGTGATCAGGAACGGAAATCCTCCCATTTTCTAAGAATTCCTATTCTGTGGCTTTTCGTAAGTCGACAGGGGCACATTTGCAGCCCTTTTTGCCAGATAGTCCGCCTTTTCATTGCCCTCATTCATTGACCAGGAATCCAGCACAATGTAGCGGCGTTAAGGTTCCCCAGCACACACTCATACAGCATTTTCGAGGTTATCGTGGTCGAGTGAATGGCCCTAAGAGCCGCCTGACTATCCGAGAGTAGGCGGCTCAAAGTTGATAGAGTTTGTCATCCAATTCTCAGGGTAGTTGATATCAAGCCGAAAGTTTCTAAAAAGAACCATTCTCGGTGACGCCAGGTCATCACCGTTCATGTTCAAAATAAACCATTCTCTAATTGAAAAATTTTACACTGTAAAAGCAGGTTGATTTGCAGAATAAAATTTTTTTAGCTTTTACACACCATTCACACTGTGAAATACAATCAACAGAACTCACAAACCTCTTTCATATCAATACGATTTTTTCTTATTAAATTTTGTACTTCAAACTGTTTTTTAGTTGCATCATTGATTTGCATGTAGTTGTTGACTTTTTAAAGTTGAAACGTTTTCACGGTTTTCAGCGTTGACGTAATTTGATTTCATTTTATACACATGCGAAGAATATAAAATAAATAATAATTTAATTAAAGAATTATTGTATGTATTTTGAAATAAAAAACTTAAAAGTAAAATAAATAAGACACTATACAAATAATTAAATAATGGTAACAACAGCTACACTTCAGAATTTGGCTTGGTAATCAGGCTTGCTAGAAGAAGAAAGAAGAAAAGTGCTAAAACGTCAAAAGAAAACAATTGCTAAAATGTTCTACAGTTAAGAAAAATTATAGTTTCGGTACCATGTGTTATTTTTATTTATATAATTGAATACGCAATTTCGAAAAAGGTACATCTCGCAAAATAATAAGTGACAAATAAGTGTTTCCATATCAATGAGTTCCAAATGCTTCACTGCACCTACTATGCTTGCAGAGGGAACATCCCTAACATTCGTTCTACTGTCGAAGTCATGGCATGTAAAGAAATATTTTCGAAAAGCTCGCAATGCTATTAGATGTGGCCTTTTCGAAATTATTGTTTAAGCACATAGTACGTAAAAACGCAGCGCACCACCATTTTTTTTTCGTTTTACGCAAAGCGTCCTTAATAGCCTTCTTCTTTCTTTTTGTGTTTGTGATTTAAAACAAATTACATATTGTATCGTCCATCAGTCTTTGCGTTGTATTATACAAATAAACAAGTGTTGATGCCATTTCACAATGAACTCTTCTGATTCTGACAATTGAATAACCAAAAAAAAAGAAAAAAGGAGTCAGAAATACCGAGAAATATAAGCACGTTGTCATAAAAACCGCTCAAATAAAGGCTTTGCATCTTTCTTGAGTAAATGTGACTTACAGTAACAAAGTACCTATTAAATCTGAAAATTGCAGATATTGCGAAACTGAAGCAATATATACCGGCAGAATTTACAGAATTTTATGATGAAATACTGCAATGGCCAACTACAAACGAAATGTAGCTTCCTGAAGAAGATAAGAGATAAGATATTAGGCTAGGTCTTTTTAAAAACAATTAATAAATGAAATGAACAGACTATTAATTATCTTTAATAGAAGTATTATCTTTTATTGTTTGATACCTAAAATAAAAATGTCAGCAAAATAATATAGTATTTGTGTTTAAGTTGTGTATACTTACTACCGGTTGTATTCTTTTTCGTATCCCATATCTGTTCAGTTATATAGCTGCATTGGCTTTGCATTATTTCTTCAAAACTTAATATCAATTACATCAATTACATGTTAAAGTAATTTTATGAACTAAATAAGAAATGCTAAAAGTTCTAAATAACTGTAAACGAAATGGTAAACTAGCATTTATCATTTCATTTTTTGGAAATTCTTAATGCTAAATCAGAAAAAAGTGCTAAGATGGCAACTCTTAAAGTAACAAAGGTGGTGTGGAAATCGCCTAATTTTAAAACGGCAGATGCTTTATACTGCTATAAATCTCGATTATAAATATACTAAAAATCTGGCGGGTGCAAATGTACATTCTACTTAACTGCGCAAAATTAATTTTGTTGCCACTATTTCTAACAATCCAATTAAATTTCGTATTTTAAGTGCTCATTCAATACCAGCATATTTAAGGTAAATGCCTAATTTTTTTCCACCTTGACAATATTTTCATACAAAATATCAATGTTAAGGCCCCGATTTACCTTCCTACACAATCGCACGATTTATTCACAGATATGATAGTGAAGTCTGACAGACTTTAAAAAATCGCTTCAAAATGGTTGTCAGTGGCCACACAGTTATACAAACAATTAAATAAACAATAGAAGGTGTGTTTTTTTTAACTTTAAATTGGGTACCCGCGGGTTCCCAAACTTACCAGAACGAGTTTTCTTACACAAAAATTGGGTAAATGAGAAACATTTTGAGAGAGTAATGTTCTTGTTCTTCTTGCACGAAACAGCCCGTACTTTTTCTGCGGGCTAGTTTTAGCAAGAAAAACAAGCAATAAGCTGGTTCATAAGTAAAAAATCTCTATATAGAAAAATTAATGTGTGTCTGTCTGTTTGTTTGTTTGTATGTTTGTTTGTACCTTATAGGAGCCCAAACTTCTGGAACGATCTTCCTGAAATGTTCACACCATATAATTGGTACTCTTGAATAAATTATAGGCAATTTTTTTTTAATCACGCCCACCTTTACGCCTACTTTTTTAATTATGCTACTCATTCCACATGGAGTTTTAACAGATTTTATAATATAAACAAGCTTAACTTCGCCATTTGAGGACCAATCTCTATGAAATTTGATGCACTTAGTCCGTGCAACTCTGGGAAGGTTATAGGGTATTACTATTTTTAAAACTAGGACCAGGAGGGTAATAGCGGGAAATTGTATTGAAAATGTATCTGATTTTAAAAGATACATTGACAATTTTGCAACTCCGGGAAGGTTATAGGCTATTACTTTCTTTAAAACTAGGACCACGAGGTAAAGTAGGGACAATTTCCACACCAGTGAGACCATCTAACCGATTTTAATGAAATTTAAATGTATTTATGTTTTTGCGTCTAGAAGGACACATATGCTACATATGTATATATTTTTTAAATAGAACCAGGAGGCGACGTAAGGGTAACATATACCGTTTCGAAACTGTATAACCGATGGAGAAAATAACGGGAGCGAAGCTGCGGGTAAAAGCTAGTAATGAAATAAAATTAAAAGTTTCCCAAGAATGCAATCAACAAATAATAGTTAATTTTATTTCATGATTTAGTTAAAAATTATTTGGGTTTTCTTTAATTAACATGCATAAGCCTAATTATTGTGTTTTATGTATGTATGCATGTGTGTAGATTTTGAGGTGTAAAGGCATGCGTGTAGATTTGTATAAACGTCGTACATGGTCCTATACATTAGGTCTGTTACTGGTGCATAATAAAATTGCCCGAACTCGCACAAATTTATTTTAATTTATTTATTCATAACAATAACCAACCGGTCCCATATGGCCATATGACATAAGAATGGTGTGACATAAGAATAATTAAACTGTTGGCAACAAATAAGCTAGAAACAATATTCATGAAAAAAATAATAGTTATAATATTTTTAGATAAGACTACTATGTATATTATATTAACTGAATTTATTTTGGGAATATTCATTTATATATATGATTCTAATTGTGCTTTTTCCCTTATAAACTATATGTGAAATTTATTATTACATACCTTATGATATTCTCATACAGTATGAAAAATATCATAAAGCATTGTATTACAAAAGCAACTCAATAATTGAGAAGGAAAGCATATCCATATAGTACTATTTCGCTAATGCTTACTTAGCTCATCAGTGGATTTTTCCTAATTTTTGAATATAAACCCAAGATCTATATGTTTAAAATTCAATTAATCAATCGAGAATTGAGTTGAATATCAAACATACAAACCAAAAAATCTATAAACAAAAACATAACAATCCATGAGTTTACTTTTATAACACACACATATTTCTATTTTTAGTTTTTTATTCTCATCTACACTAGGCTTGCCATCGGCCAGCATAACTAATGTATTTTGAATCAAATGAAAAAATTTAAAAATGAAACAAAACAAAAGAAACAAAAGAATATCAAAATTTAATACCGTGCACATGTAGTATTTTATATTAACTGAATTTATTTTGGGAATATTCATTTTTTGTAATAAAATGCTTTATGATATTTTTCATACTGTATACCTGTGTATTATAAAAGTAAACTCATGGATTGTTATGTTTTAGTTTATAGATTTTTTGGTTTGTATGTTTGATATTCAAATAATTCTCGTTTGATTAATTGAATTTTAAACATATAGATCTTGGGTTTGTATTCAAGTATTAGGAAAATCCACTGATGAGCTAAGTAAGCATTAGCGAAATAGTACTATATGGATATGCTTTCCTTCTCAATTATTGAGTTGCTTTTGTAATAAAATGCTTTATGATATTTTGCATACTGTATGAAAATATCATAAGGTATGTAATAATAAATTTCACATATAGTTTATAAGGGAAAAAGCACAATTAGAATCATATATACTACTATGTATATAAATATAAGTTATATTGCGCATGCATTTGACTATATATATTCAGAATCTAGATCAGTTCAATTGCGAGAAATGTTTAGCAAGCTTATCTTGGAAAGAATTACGTGTAATATGGCATGCTCTAAATTTACCCGAAAACGTTCCAGATACCAATTTTTGTGCAATTTTGAGAGAAAATTAGAGAGTAAAATTTTTCATTTCCTGTACAAAGTTGCACGAACTTTTTCTTTGGGTAAGTTCGGGCTGGAATATTTTTTTATTTACATTTGAAACTACGAAATTAATCAGAAAATTTGCAAAGAAACTTGAAGTTGTAAGTACATAATTTTTGTGCATATTTATCATTTATCACTTTTTATAGTTGTTGACAATGATGCAAATGTTTTGTTAAGCGTCCAAAATCAACTTCAGCTGTATCCAATCCACAGGTACATCAGAACGCCCTCCTTCGTCGGTATTGTGTAGCACCGGTGAAGTAAAATAAATACTAAAAATGGCTACTAAAACGAAGCTTCAAAATTTAATACGTCCTCTTGATATCAGAGATTCTACAGCACTGCTGTAAATACAAATAATGTGCAGAAAGCAGTGTTGTAAGATAGTGAAGCTTCACCTCCTATCATTTTCTCTAGTTCCAGCACAATGCATCGCATTAGTATGGGTCATCTCCTGAGTGCTGGTCCAAGAAAAAAAAAAAGCTCGGCCACTTTTGTTATGCTCCTGGAACAGACCTATTTTGTAGTAAATTTTATGATTTTTTGCGTGCTTTTACTTTTGTACTTTGTTGTCTCTTATTGAGATAAAATAAAGTTTACTCTCATTTTACCGAACTTTACCAGAAAAGTAAAAAAAAAACACACCTAGTATGTACAATTTAGAAATACTTTATATTTTGTTTAGTGCCAACAAAACTCTCAGGTGTTTGGCTAAAATCGAAGGAAAATGATAATTTTATGAACATTTACATAAACTTTTCCAAATCGCGAAGGAAATCCGTCACACAGATCCATTTTTAGTATATACTAACTTTTTTGACACACATGTCATATTTTACAGATCACTATTTTCTAAAATGATTTTTAGCTGCTGTGTGGTTAGTCTTAATTTTGTTTTTTTTTATCTGGGACCCGCACTCAGGAGATGACTCCTACACATGCGAAGCATTGTGCTGGAACTATAGGAAAGGAATAGTAGGAGAAACGACAGGAGGTGAAGCTCATGCACATCAGAAAAATGCGAGATGTTTATTTTTATTTTAAAATTTTTGTCTGAAACTGGGGTTGAACCCAGGTCTGTTTTTGGATTCGTAGTCAACGTGCAGACTGCCATCCATAGCGCCATCGCCACCCACATAAGCTATTTTCATACAAAAAGTACCTGCCCGTTTAGGCAGGTAAATGTATTTAAGGTAACATAATTTTTGACTTATCTGCACATCAAATCGCGAAAAGTTACTTGTGCTGCTAAGTGAAAATTACTGTACTTGAAATGTAGTTGTTATTAGCTTTTTACTCTTTTCATTTTTATTTCAAAAAACAATAAATCAATAATTAAAATGTTCTTCAAATACAGTGCGCTCAATCTGCGACAATGCTTAAAAACGTAAACCTCACGTATTAACTTTGAAAACCAACAAATATAAAAAAAATTGAGCAACTAAATTAGTTTTTTGCGTATTGATAACAGCTGTGCAAATGTTACGCAATCTTCAGCAAGAACTCACAGTATGGAAAAAAAAACTGCTAACATTAAGCAGAGCTGTAGTAGCACTTCTGCTTGCGGTGGAGGGCAACATTAAGGTTTATTTAAGAGCTTCCACGTGTTAATTACAATATTAGCAATTTTTGACGGAATTCACCATCGCACAATTAACACCAACGGATGCATTTGGAAATAGTTTTATTATACAGTATTTTTGTTGTTGGTAATTTTCCTACAAACGCGTCTTGTGATTATCGGATTCAATTTCATATCTTTTTAAAATAGTTGTACTGTGGACAGGCCTGGGAATATTCAATTTTTTACTTTTTTAAAAATCTTTCAAAATTTTCGCGGTATATTAAGGCATGCCTAGTCCAATATGTATGCGATTACCATTACCAATACATATGTGATAACTAATACCAGAAATTAAATTCTTCTTGGTGATAAATATGTATGTATATATTTAATTCATTTCAATTCAATTTTAAAACTATTTGAATCAAAAAACTTAACTAATTCAAGTTGACTTTTTCTATATATATATGTATCTAAAATACCTATTTTTCTTATATTCATATATTTTTCTTATATTCATGGAATCATAATCCAATTATTAAGTCAGTGTGGCTCTCCAACAGTACAAAAACAACAGACGTTAGCAAATTGCACACTTGTCAAAACAATTTGACTACAAAATAAAGAAAAATGTCGTTTGATTTAGTTGTTTGTAGAAAAATAAAAACAATTTTTAAAAAATGAAATTAAATTTCATTATTCATTTAATATAATCTATATTTGGGAAAATTTGGTGCAATTATAAAGGAGGGGATTAATGCAAAAGGTTTGCATTGGAAATACCTATTTTTTCAGCCATAGGCAAATCAACACAATGGGAAATGTAACAAAGAGGAAGGTAAACAATTTTTGACAAGTCCACAATTTCTGACGTTAAACACACATCGCTTTGTCGTGTTTGGATCATGCATGGAATAAAATGAAATGAATGTCAATTTCCTTTTAGACGATAGAAATATCTATAAATATAATAAAAATAAAAATAAAAATACGAGTAAAAAAATCTGCCTTTTTACAAGAACATAAAGATATATCATCTTTTTTTAAACTATTAACCATACGACATCGCATGAGTGGTTGTATTCCAAACCCGTTTAATCAAGTGTTGATGAAAATAAACATGCTAACAAATTAGCCACGTTTGATATACTCGTACTACATTTGAGAGGTATCATATTTTAAAGAATACAGAATTCAAAACACAGTTCATGGAAGATAATTATTTGCCAGCCGAAGTAATTGTGGATCACACAACAGTTTCAATTTTCTTAAAACTTTAACATTTTCTCGGTCTTACAAGTGCAATTTTGAGATTGTGATCTACGATTGCAACCGGTGGCATTTGGGACGACTACAGCAATATCTTTTAGTGTACAAAAATAAAAAGTAAACAAAATGTAAAAATATTTATTCAACAGTTTCATGGAACTCTCATCTCGTTCATATTAAAATTTAATATTTAAATCTACATTATTCTTACTTTCAAAAGTATTTTGTTTTGTTTTCTTGGAAAAATAATTTTTTTTTTAATTTGACGCTCGCTTTTGTTATGAAATCTTACTTTCGTTTATTTGAGTTACACTTTTATCTGTTTTATTTTTATACAAGTATTTTTTCTTTCAATTTCTTCATTACCTTCATTTGAAAAGCGCTTAATACATTACACTATGAAACTGTAATCAATTTTCATTTTCCGCATTCATTTTAATACAATTATGAGCCCATTGAATGTGCATTTAGAAACATTCATTGCATTGGGTTAAAAGCGTGATTATTTATTCATATGCACGTAGCATTGATAATTCCAGTTGCGCAAAGGTATTTAAACATTGAGATTACAAAAACTTAACTGTAATGTCAGCTCTAAGAAATAAGAATTTATTTATTTTTATTACTCTTGAACTTAACTTTACTAAAATATTTGAGGCATCGGTATTCTGTAACTCTAATCGCCACAGTTAATTTTTCATTAGAAACCATAATTACAGATACTGTATTCTCGCTCGGAAATTAGAACTTTGAGTAATTTAACTTTCCAGAATATGTAATTTCAATACTTTGAAAACTCTGAAATTAGAAATAAAAATTTTTTAGTTTGTTTTTGCAATTGTAAACACTGCAATTTCTACAGCTGTCGAAAAATGGAGTGAAGCCTTGTCTCAGAATTTATGGATGTCCCACTAAATATATTTATTTCCACAGGTAGTCGTTTTACTAGAATCAAGAAAACTTAAAAAATTAAGAAATATATTACAGAGTTATAGTGAATTTACATTGACGCGAAATCTAGTACATGTGAGATTTCAAGACAAATATAATTGATTTTGACTACATTTTCCACACAAAATATACCCAGACATTTCGGGTAAGTATGTACATACATACATATGTGAATTTATGTGAGAGCGCGTGGTTTGTTCGACCACTATCATGAAAACTTTGTGTAATAAAACCAAATCTAACTAAATGTCAAAAACGTGTGGTATAAACGGTTTAGATTTCGAGATAGATTTTTTAGTTCCGGCACAATGCAGCGCATGTATAGGGGTCATACCCTTAGTGCCGGTCCAAGAAAAAAATATATCAAATCTATTAGATTTCGGTGTAGTGTAAATGTACTATTACGAGAATTTCTAATTATTTGCATAAATTTTCAAGCTTTATTGAAATTTGAGTTTTTTTTTCTATTTATTTTTTCTGGAAGTAAATGAAATTAATTCTTATGTTCTGAAAAATGTATTTTTCTTACACGCCATTTTGTTTATTGTTTTGTTTCGCCGCCGTTTTATTAAGAAGGAACACATGCAAAATAGAAAGGTTTTTCCTATAACCGGGTGTTGAACCGAGGTTCTTCTGGTTGCGGGATCAAACTGCTTTTAATATGCGAGTGTTTACTGTAATCTGTTACTGTTACTGTTATAGATTTTTAGCGATGGAGTTTTAGCATCAGCAAGTTACAAAATAAAAAGTCTAATTTAAAAGTTTTTAAAAAATTTGCGAAAAAATAAACTCCTGCAGAAGATATTGGAAACTTCTTAGTTGTTATATGACTGACTCTTTTATATGACTGAATTGGCTTAATCTGGGAGAGTACAAAAACAAAGTGAACATATTAAAAATCACTTTCCTTATATCTCCATTGACAGCAAGTAAGTAAGGCAATTAGCTTATCAGTAACCTTTTATATTTGGTCTGCAAACTGAATTGCATTTGACCCTGACACAAATCTTTGGAAGAAAAAGAAAACGTTTAAAAAGCAATCTTTGAATAAAAACGTCGAGCAATTAGTATTTTATGGCCAAACTTTCAGTTAAAACTACGCTTGTGATATCTTTGATTAGTTATAAACAAAATTGTTGTATGAAATAACAGCCAAAAGCAATTGATAAAAGCGTTAATTGTTATCTAGCAACAAGTATCTACATTAAAAGTAATATTATTTTTTCTGTTTTAATAGAAAAGAAATGTGTTTCTTTAAGTAGAAGACGCAGAATGTACTTTTTATCAACAATGCTGAATGATTTTTTTATTTCAACAATTTCATGCTAAAACAGTAGACAAGCAAACAATACAATTTAAAAAGCAATTTTAAACACAAAATAGAAATAAAATTAAAAACAATTGGTTAGGCAGTTTGAAATGTTCCACTACGACTGAGTAGTTTAATAAAGCACGTGAGGGCAGCACCACGTCGTGTATGAAACAACAAAAACGATTTGATATTAAATTTATATTTTTAAGTAAATTATTTTTCTAATATTTAAAACAAAAACGAATTATGTTTTTAAAAAACGGTTGCGTTTTAAAAGTGTTATGCATGTGCCAAGTATTACATTTAGTTTCAACTCAAAGTGATAATGAAAAGAGTTTACCCACATCCATATCCGGTATGGTACAATTGCTGGAAACGGAAATGCAATTAATCCACAGTGTTGAAAATTTTGCCGCTGAATTGCAAAAGAAAGTGGACGATTTAAAATAGTGAGATTATTAGAAGTTTTAATGGGAAAATTCTTAAATAAACTTTACGCTTTTTGTTGTCCCTTTCTCTTTCTCTTTCTAAAGTTTAGTGCAAGAATTAAAAGAAGAAAATGACAAATCCATAAATAACCGCGAGGAATACTTATTCAATCCCTTAAATGGTTTTAGTCTTATGCGACGCATGCATACTGACTGGCCGAAAATTGAATTGTATATGACGAGACCGGTGGGTAGCAGTAAGTATTTATTATCAGTCTGTTTTGCTAATAAACACTGCAATATTAACATCGTTTTTGTTAATGTGAAGTAAGGCAACAAAATTAAAGGCAGTTTTTATTTACACTTCAATAGGCTTACATATATTTTCATTGCTGCATTAATTTCGTTGATTGCCTGACAATTAACATTGACTCACTCTTAAGCGTTCTCTTGATCGCTGAGAAGAGCTGTGTGTATGTTCGAAACTTAAGAATATCATGCACCGTTTGTAATCATTAGTTGGATTATACTTTGTGGCTTTCGAATTTTGGATTTGGATTTGGATTTAAACATTAAGTTTTGAATTAAAAGAATTTTAGTTTCAGTTGTGCGTAATTTTTATTTAAGACTGCTGAAAGTCTGAGTACCTTCTTTCTTTTTAAGTGATTGTGTAGGGAAGTGACAGTTGACGAAATGATAGAGTAGAGGCAGTAATTGAAGCACAGCCCCGAATAACGTTGTAACTAACAAGATAATAATTTTTCTAGAGAGTCAAAAAACTGTTTTTTTTTTATCTGGGACCAGCACTCAGGAGATGACTCCTACACATGCGAGGCATTGTGGTGGAACTATAGGAAAGGGATAGTAGAAGAAACGACAGGAGGTTAATTAATTATTTTACAGCTCTGCTTTCGCACGTTTTTTGTTTATACTCGTAGCAGTGCTGAAGCTTCGGTTTAGTAGCCATTTTTATTATTATTTTACTTCGCCGGTGCTACACAATACCGACGAAGGAGGGCGTTCTGATGTGATTGTGGATTGCTATCAGCTGAAGCCGGTATTGTTCAGTGACCAGTGACTATGCCTTCGCCGCTGAAACCTTCCGACAACAACTGACACACAAAGACACACTAATGCACATCAGAAAAATTCGAGATGTTTATTTTTATTTTAAAATTTTAGTCTGAAACTGGGGTTGAACCCACGTCTGTTTTTGGTTTAGTAGTCAACGTGCAGACTACCATCCATCGTGCCATCGCCACCCTCTTTTTTTTTTAAGGGAGTATTATATTTTTTAGATTTTTTTTTAATCTTAAAGAAAATATTGATAATAAAAACTTTTTTGCAATAAATTAAGAAATTTGTACTTCGAATTCCATGTAAATTTACGACTTTCATTTCTTATTTTCATATGCAAAGACAGTTAGAACGTTTTTCCACTACACAAAGCATTGTGGCTGGTAGTTTTTAAAACGTTCTTCCCAACAGAATGGAAGATGGCATTTGAAATATTATTATTAAATTGAATTTTTTGTAATGAAAATAATATTTGCAATCACAAATCTATTTAACAAAAATTTAGATAATTAATAAGCTGTTGTGTACTTAAAACGTTTTTCCACATTACCTGCTCTGGAGCATTTTTTTGAGGTACGCTCTGGTTTTTCTTGGTATGTATTTCCCCTATTACTTAACCTTTTATTTTGATTATCTCTCCAACATTTCACATTAACCTTTCTTTTTGTACTTCTGTTACATTTATCAATCCCTTCCGCCAATTCCGTTCGGATCATTTTGTTATTAACTTAGAACGTTCTTCCTCTAACTGACTTATTGTAATTGCATTTTGATGGCGGTAAGGTCCATCATTTTGGATGATTTGATCTTTGAGAGATGTAGGAGAGTAAAGTTAACGGTAATATGCAAAAAACAGATACAGCAAAATTTGTTACTTACAACGTTATTCGTGGTACTATTTTGTTTATTTCATTTGAAATAGCAACGAAGGAGGTACAATAAACTATTGCGCATCAGAGAAATTTTCGATGACTCCTAGAAGTCTTGAACTAACGACCTTCGGACTGCAGAGCCAATCTGGTAATTACTCAACTAACAGCATATTAAAGGAAATCTTTTAGTCATTAACGTATATTCTCCACGAACCAGTATTGTTTTCTGAAATTTTTGACATAGGCGGCAAGATGAAAAGTAGCATGTGAGAAATGAACATTTTTCACAGTACTCGTTTTGGAAATAAGTTTGCAATATTTTCTAAATTTCACTTTAAAATCTGTTCTAGCGTAGATAAACGTAAATATAGTTCATGGCATGTGTTAACAAAAATATAAATAGAGAAAAAAAATTCAGCTGTGTTTACGCTTGTTAAATATTAGCTTGGCATAATTTGGAAACCAATATGTCAAACTTTTTGTTTTTGGTTCACTGGTAAATGGAGAGGGAAACTGACACAAAGTAAGTCAAAGTAACTGTTGAGGGCTATTCTGAGGCATGCAGTTCACCAGTTATTTTTACATAGAGTAGCAGCTACCGAACTACCTAAAATAAAATAGTTCAAACTTGTTTAATTTATACTTTTTTATCTTGGACCCAGCACTCAGGTGATGACCCCTACACATGCAATGCATTGTACTGAAACTAGTGGAAAGGGATAGTGAAAGAGATGACTGGGAGTGAACTTCACTCTGCATTCTTTGTTTCATAGTAGTGTTGAAGCGCCGCAGGGGTCAAGAAGACGGACTAAATTTTAATTTTAGTAGCCATTTTTGCTAATTATTTTACTTCGCCGGTGCTACACAATACTGACGAAGCGGAAGCCGCATTTTTCTGATTTGTATTTCTGTGACTCTGTGTCAGATGTTGTCGGCAGGTTTCAGTGGCGAATACAGAGTCACTGGTCAGTGAACAGTAACGCCTTCATAAGAACGGCCTTCTTCGTCAATATTCTGTAGCACCAGCGAAGTAAAATTATTACTAAGAACGGATACTGAAAACGAAGCTTCAAAATTTAATATGCTTCCTTGACATCAGAGACGCTTAATACTGCTATAAAAGAAATAACGTGCTAAAGCAGGGTTGTAACGATAGTGAAGCTTCACTTTCTGTCTTTCTTTTCCTCTAGTTCCAGCACAATGCATTGCATGTGTAGGGGTCATCTCCCGAGTCTTGGTCCAAGATAACAAAAAACCATTTATTGTAAGTGTCTATGTATGCATATTAATGTGATAGTGTAGCTGATATATGTGGTTTGTTCGTAGCAAATGTCAAAAACTATACTGAGAAATTTGTGTCATAAAATTAAATCCAGCAAAATGTCCGAAAAGTGTGATTTAAACGGTATAGCTTTCGAAAAAGATTTCAAATGAAATCTGTTAGATTTCAATTCAGTGTAAATGTACTATTACATGATATGCCTGTCTTTTCTTCAAATTTCATAACCTTTTTACCTTTTTTACAAAGAAAATTCAAATCGAATGTCAATAAATCTTAATTAATTATTTTACAGCTCTGCTTTTGCACGTTTTTTCAGTCTTGAAGCTTCGGTTTAGTAGCCATTTTTATTTTTTTACACATTTGCAGAATTTTTATAAAAAATATTCAATACAACAAAATGTTATAAAATTCAATCCGCAAGTGTGCGGCGAAAAATGTTAGTTATCATTTCAATGAAAGGACAAAATTACTATCAAATGTTTTTTCATTGCCATCCGATGGAGTACTAATAAACCAAAAAATTTTAATAAAGAAAAATACAGTTAAAAAGTAGTAAAAACCTAATTTCGTTCTCACATACACTGGAAACAGGAGTTTTGCCCTTTGGGAATATATGAAGTAGGACCTTTATTAAAAACATAAAAACAACAAAGGTGGCAACATTTGTTAATAGTATGTAGACAGTTACGATTATTCTCGTATGCACTGACGGGTTAAATAGGTGATATTATTGACTTTACAACTACCTCCATGTTGACACAAAGAGTACTGATGACGTGTGTAGTGGCATAGAAAATACGCATTATACTCAACAGGTGTTGGAGATTAATTATTCTTTTTCATTTATTCTAATCAAAAATGTAATTTCTACACAATATTGTGATAAAATAACTGTGAACTTTAACACGACAGAAAATTTTCATTAATTCAATCCTATAATCTGAACACACTTTTGTATAAAAAATTACCAACAACAAATATACAATGCATACGACGTTACTACGAACTTGTGAATTGAGCAATTGATTTCAAAATAATTACAATCAAGTGTTTTTCTCGTTTAAATAAGAACTTTATTAAAATTTAATATTGAGTTTATTAAAAGCATTTTTCTGAAAATTTAATAAGTGTTCGTAAGTTGGGTTATCAATTCTGCAAAAATGTTTATCACAGGAGATTTGAAAAAAAATATAATTCGATACAGGGATTTTTGTTATTGAAAACGAAACTTATTTTACAAAATATCCTTTTGTTAAATAGAAATATTATTTTAGTGGTGATATTGCATATAATTCAAATCTGAGCGCTTTTTTCAGCTCAGCTCTTTTTGGTGAGCTGGTTCTCAGCTAGTAGCTCAGTAGTAACAGTTGACTTCTGTAGTGGAAATGATTCTATAGTTCGGTTCACTTTGTTCTTTGGTTGATTTTGTTGCTCAACTGATTTTGTAGCTCACTTGATTTTGTTGCTCAGTTCCGTGAATCAGAGAAAAAATTATATTTGTGTTTGCTTTTGGTATGCTTTCTTTTAAATTTAAACATTTTTCGATCAATTTTAATAAAGTTTGCTGTACACTAACTTTATCGATAGCAATGTTAAATCGATTAAACAACAAAATGCAGGACAGAAATTTATTGAACAAGATATGCACCAAATCGCCAATTTAGTGAAATTGTTCCGTCTGGCATCATACCTGAACCAAATAATTTAAATTTAAAAAAACATTAAGATCACTATTCATTTACCTAAAATCATGAAAAAAAGTTCGAGCTCACTTCGCTCAGTTTATTTAATCGCTCAATTGAGCAAGCGTTCCATTTCGCTGTACGTTATATATGTTGTTTTATTCGAATTGCCAATTTTGGGCCTAGTGTTAATAACTTTTTCATGTTCTTTGAAATTTCTAAGTTCCTTTTTTTTCTTGATAAACCTATTTTTGTTATACCTTATGTGTGTTTAAATTTTTATTTATTCGTATAATTTTTTAATCTGATTTTTAGTTTTATTTTTTTTTATGTGTTCAAGAGTGTATTGTCACTACTACATACTAAATTGAAATATTCTAACACGATTCTCCGTTTTTTTTATTTCTTGTATAGTTCTGTTTCAAAAGTGTGTATTTTACTTAAATTCGTGATAGCAAAACAAAATAACCAATTGTTACGTGTATCCTTTTATTTACTACACTTTAGTTTGATAATTGTTTATTTATTTGTCCTTTTACTTAATAATTTTTCCAAAATGTATAATAATTAATAATTTAAATGTTCACTTCAAGAGTGTTTTTATACCTGCATAACGATTGCTTACAATCACCCTTATTTATACTCCAAAGACATTTGCCACTAGAGTCTGTTAGAACATAATAGTAGTGTCTAGCAACTTTGACATTTGTGTAGAATATTCCAGAAATTCGTTAATTTCAATATACATTTGTTATGTGCGATAATTATCTTTATCTTTTGCTTATGTTAGCTTACTATTGTTGGATTAGTGTGAATGTACTCATATGTTTTGTAAGTCTATGGAATTGTTTATTGTTTCGTCAGTCGATGAAAATCCAGAAAGCTGTAATGAAATACCTTTATACAAGGTTAGTGTACAAATTGCTGTTAATGAATCAATTTCCGTAATAGTATATACAATTATTTGGTAAGCCGGAATTTAAACAGACGAACATTTGCAAGTAACGCATCTGGAATTCTCTTCAGACGAAAATGTTGGCAGCAACATTCCATTATTATTATTATTATTTGCATTTTTTGTGAGCAAAGAAAATGGGAACAAATCGTATTGCCGAGTAGCGAACACAAAAACGATGCTCTCTTCCCCAGCCGTAATATGCTACCAAACTAAATGTATTAATGCCTTTATTGAAAGAGTGTTTTCAATAATGAACTTCACTAATAGGAATGCAAAATAAATTTCTTGACGCGCTAAATGCCGAAGTAAATATTCCAATTATATTTTTAATACTGCAGACTTCTGTGTGGTAGACTCGTCTGGCCATTCTTCGATACGTTTCTACATATGTATTTGCCGATATACATTTTTTTATTGTTGCTTCTGAAATTGCAAATGTATGTCTGCAGATTTTTTTCTTATTAAAAACTTTTGCATTTTATATTGAGTTTATTTCTGAGTTTCATTTTCGTAGGGGTCTCTCGTGAAAATATATTTTCTATGCAAGTATTTCTTATGTCTTCTGTCAATCGCCATACTAGATATATAATTTTTTAATTCAACTTTTGAGTCTATAGTATAGTGTTCATTGTTCATAGTTTCTCATATTTACAGGAATATTTTTAAGCATTTCTCTTGTTAGTAAAGTCAACTATTGTAAACAAATAAATCTTACCGCGAGGGACAAGCAATAAATATGTTAGTAATAAAGTGAAAACGGCGGCAGAATAGCAGTACAATATCGTTCATTGCTTTGCTTTAGACCAGTCATACTCAAATTATTTTTATATGCGCCTCAAACACTTTTCAATTATGGTGCTATGGGCCGCACGGTTTCATGCGATTACTCACAATGTAACAAATTTTATAAGATGCTTTAGTTAGAGCGCAGACTTGTGAAAGTGCCAGTGATATAACAATTTGTTGTTGTTGCAATGATCTTTTTAAAGACGTAAATTCCCTACTTCTTAAGGGTTATTGAGGAGGACAAGTTTCGTCGAAGGGTTTGTGTTTTATAGTAAAATTGCTAGAAATATTATATTTATTTAATATAATACTTTCACGGCATATTCAAGAAGTTGCTGATTGTTTCTGTTAAGCACAACAAAATATTCTCTTTCGCAGGGCTCTTGAAACGATCGATTTTTATCGCATATTTTTCTTTTAACACGCCTGGCATTATTTAAAAATTACAATAACAATCACGAAAATAAAATAACAATCGAGCAAAATTCAGCCGTTAGCGTCGATTTTTATTAAATGGCAAATAAACACATAAATTTAATACATTTTTATGTTAAACTATCAGCTAAACTTAATTTTAAAGATCGTCAAATTCGCTACTACAAATATTTTTTTTAGTTTTTGTTAATGGCAGTTTAACTTTTTTGTAAATAGAAAATATATTTTAATTTTATAAAGATTGAAGTCTATCTATATTTGTATTGCTTCTTTTGATTCGATTTAAATAAAAACACACATTTTAATTTTTACTCCTTTTACATATTTATACTTTAATGCTGCTATTTAACTAAGTGTTCCCACTGTTACTATTAATCTGCTCTAAATTTAAAGTAGTTCACAATTTGATTACTATGAGAGGCGGGCCACTAAAAAAGATTCGAGGGCCGCATGTTGAGTATGCCAGCTTTAGACTATAATACATATTTATTTATTTCATGTCTTTAGATTAATGTGCTGGTGATGTAAATTGTCACTATTGGTTATTGTTCTATAGCGGTTCATTTGTTATACGATGATATCGCGATTCTGTTTTAACTCCTATAGGTGACTAAACTCCATAAGGAGTGATCTGTGAACCTAGTGGTTTATAATATGTGGTTTATTTTTGTTATGCTCAAGGAAATCACCTACTAAAACTTAAAAATTATAACACTTTTTTTCTCGCAGTTGATCTAACAGTGCTACAAAGATTGAGACCAGAAACGCCTACTACTACTGATTTAGAGGAGGCCTCTGAAGCCATTAATCGCTTACAAAAAATTTATGATTTAAAAGTTGATGATCTCGTTCGGGGGATATTGAATGGCAAAAAATATGAGTATGCTTTTTTCATGCTGAATTATTTAATATTTTAAATGTCCTCTTTTTCATAGTGCCAAATGGAAATCAATCGACTCCTACTTTATGGGCTATTATTTGTTTAGTAAAGAAGAATATTTTGCTGCTGGTTTTTGGTTATATTCTTCGATAATAAACTATGAAGAGAATAATATTTTCAATAGAATTGTTAGTTATGGCAAAGAGACCTCATTCGAATTATACGCCGAAACTTTATTAGCACAAAGTAAGTGTATATTTTTTCATAAATGTTATCTTGAGTTTTAATAAAGAAATATCTTTTATTGAACATGACAAGATCGGCCTAAAGATGCTTTGTGGTCTATAGTTGAAGCTTCTCAATTGCAGCCGATGGATGCACGCCTTTTAAACCGAAAAAATGAAATACAACACATGGCCAACATAAATAAGATGCCACCAATGGCGGTAAGTAAAAATATTTATATATTTTTTTCTAAATCATTTATCATGATTTACTTCTACAAAATCCAGCCTGTCATAAACACTGCCAGTAATTATGAACTTGGCTGCCGTGGACTATTTAGTAATCAGACTTCAAAAATGACTTGCAATTACAACACAACTACGACATCTTTCTTACGACTGGCTCCTCTAAAAATGGAAATTTTACACGTGGATCCATATATGGTGTTATTTCATGATGTCATATCAGATCAAGAAATAGAACATTTAAAAGAATTATCCACCCCAAATTTGAAACGAGCGACAGTTTATAATGAAGAGCAGGAACGTTCGGTGGTAACGAATGCCAGAACATCGAAATTTGCTTGGTTCGACGACAATACAGACGAAGTAACAAAACGCATTAACAAAAGGATTATCGATATGACTGGACTGGATCTAAATGGTGCAGAACTTTTGCAAGTAATGAATTATGGAATGGGTGGTCATTATGACGAGCATTATGATTTCTTAAATGTGTCAGATGTAGGTTTCTAAATAATTTTTAATACGTTTCGCATTAAAGTATTTTTTTTTAAATCAGGATAATACTGTCGTGGCCAAAAATGGTGATCGTATTGCTACAGTACTTTTTTATGTAAGTTTTTCTAAAATATTGCAAGTGAACAGTGTGCGAAATGGTGAAAAGTTGATTGATTGAAAAAATTATATATGTATATTTTTTAGTTAAGCGACGTAGAACAAGGTGGTGCTACAGTTTTCCCCAATATTCAGACTGCTGTATTTCCTCGTAAAGGTTCTGCAATTATGTGGTACAATCTTAATAATGAAATTGAATGTGACCTTACGACTTTACATGCAGCTTGTCCTGTTATTGTGGGCTCTAAATGGGGTAAGTTTTTTTCTGAATTTATTGTAATTTTAATAAAAGATTAAACAGTTTACTTTGTTTCGCGCTTATCTTCATAGTTTGCAATAAGTGGATTCGCAGCAAACCTCAAATGTTTAAAAAACCTTGCTATAACATATAATAAAGAATATATTTATCAAATAGTTCCTAAATAAAATATTTATTACTCAATAATGTATTTAAAAATAAATATTTACAGAATCATGATTTTTTTTTTATCTTGGACCAGCACTCAGGGGATGGCCCCTACACATGCGATGCATTGTGCTGGAACTATAGGAAAGGAATAGTAGGAGAAATGATAGGAAGTGAAGCTTCACTATCGTACAGCTCTGCTTTTTGCACGTTATTTGTTTTTACAGCAGTGTTGTAGCGTCTCTGATGTCAAGGAGACGTATTAAATTTTGAAGCATCGTTTTTAGTAGCCATTTTTAGTAATTATTTTACTTCGCCGGTGCTACACAATACCGACGAAGGAGGGCGTTCTGATGTGCCTGTGTATTGGTTACAGCTAAAGCCGTCACTGTTCAGTGGCCAGTGACCAGTTATTGACCAAGTTTGGTTTATTTTTTAAGGATAATTTGCTCAAAGTAACTAAACATGCATTTAAACACGACATCTGATCTGAAGCAGAAGACATTCCGCCAAGGCACATTAAATAATGGTTGGTCTTTTAGTTTTTATAGAGGGTGGTCCAACCAAAAAGCAAAATGTTTATTGTGAATAAAACAAAAAGAGAATTATCTTAATAATTTTTATTATGGCAGAAGGATCTATGACAATTATATGTGAAACAAAATATTAGCCATATGCTTGCCACGGCTTCGGTGGCATACTTCTATTCGATGGTCGATATTATCAATGATTCTGAGACATAATTGCGGTTCAATGTCGTTCATAAGTCGAATTTTTTCATCCTTTAGTTCTTGAATTGTTCTTGGCTTATTTACGTATATTTTTTCTTTTAAATACCCCCAAAGAAGCAAATCTAACGTTCTGATGTGATTGTGGATTGCTATCAGCTGAAGCCGGTATTGTTCAGTAACCAGTGACTATGCCTTCGCCACTGAAACCTTCCGACAACAACGGACACACTAATGCACATGAGAAAAAATCGAGATGTTTTTTTTTTATAATTTTAGTCTGAAACTGGGATTGAACCCAGGTCTGCTTTGGTTTTGTAGTCAACGTGCAGACTACTTCAGCCATCGCCACCCTCTTTCATGACTTCTTAGTCACTTCTTTATCAGAATTCTTTTTTAAGGACATCTTAAGTTTTAATAACGTTATGCCTTTTCAACTCATGGAAAACGCATTCAAGTCTGACGATTAATTAATATGTACAACTGCGCAGTTGTAATTTAATTTTTGTACTTTGCGTTGTCGTGAGGATCTCTTGTTTGAAATGTGAACACATGCTAAAACGTAACCAAATTATGGACAATTCATTGGTTCTAAGCACTCATTTAACTGGCCAGCTGTTTTGTTAAATGTGAACATATGATCGCTACTGACACCCCTATGTGTAAGTCATTCGTTCTTCACCTAAGTAGAACCAGTTCATTTGCAATAGAACCCATGTATTAACTATTTCTTTTGCATGTGGTTTTTTGCTGGGTAGTAAATAAAACGTTGAATAAAAAATTTTTAGTTTTTTTACCTTTTTTTTTTTGGGAGCGATTTATCTTTTTCTAGCCTTTTAAAAAGCAGATTTAGCGTTCTTTCCCAAGGTCCAGGTCATTATTCTTAAACAACACTGCCAAATTGAAAGTAACTCACTAAATACATAAAAATTTTAACACTTACCTTTTGAAAATGTATTAAAGATACCTTGAAAAAATATTTAATTTTATTTTTCAGTTATTTTATTGATTCAAGTCCAGTATCATCTATTGCAATTTATTCATGACTTCCAGTTTTGGTTTTGTAAGACAAAAAAAATAAATAAAATAGTATAACAGTTTCCTTTTAAATGAATTTATCAATATTTGTTTTCTCAAACTTAATGGTTTATAGAAGTTTTTCTATCGGAAATGATGGTTTTTCACTGCTTGCTTAGCGTTTATTTTACACATAATTTTTGTAAATTTTTAAAAATGTTGTAAATATTTAAATGTTTCGACATCTATTAAAACATTTAGATTTAGATGGTTTTTCATTTCTGTTGTCTTTAATTTTTAATTAAAATTAGTTTTCAGTTTTTTTGTTTTTCAATCATTTTATAAATAATTTATATATTATTTGTTTGATCTTTCTAAAGTGTTTGTTGGTTTAGTTTAAATAGGACACCTAATAAAATATATGTTTTATTTTATTGGAAATTTGCAAACAATTTTTGTAAGACTTCAATAACAACATTTATTAAAATAGTATAATTTTGTTTTACCAGGTACACGACAAAGTCATAAGTTTAATTAATTTTTTTAATCGTTTTTACACAAAACAGCTGAAGATAATGCTTTGAGATGGTGAAATATGCATACATATGTATATTAAACATTTAGATGTTGCAGTAATTTTAAAAGTTTAAGAGAACAAAATTATGAAATAGTTTGTTATAAATTTATTGGTTTTAAATATTAAAAGCCTGTGAGAAAGAAAGTTAGTGCCGATCAAACTTCTGCTACATTTGAACGTTTGTGCTTTTGCCGAAACACAACTAAATCAAAGTTACCCTATCACTTTGACGCGCACCCACCCTAATAGTGTATGTGTGTTTGTAAATATTTTTAAATAAATTTAGTTTCTCATGTTTTTAGCGCGTTTTCAAAAGGCGATTTAAGTTTGTGTTTCTTTAGTATGTACTTGTTTTTTCTTCACTCACGTAGTGCTTTGCTTTTACGGAGGGAAGTTTGAGGGGGGATTGTCTTACTCTTAATACATGTAAGTATATGTATATGTTGTATAATTATGTATTATTTTATGCTTATAAATAAGGAGTTTGACTATATTTAAAATTACTTTTTCTTAAATTAAACCTTTTAACAGTTGTTATTTTCAAGGTTTATTATCTCAATGTTTATATGAAATTACAGTTTCTTATTTGTTTTTTATTTTCCGTTTTAAACAGTACGACGACATAAATTCTTAAAACAAATTTTTATTTATTTTTATTGATTTAAACATCTATAAACATTTATTTATTACTTAAAGTAAATTTAAACATTTAAATATATATGTATGTAGGTTTCCATCAGTTGTCAATAACTAATTACAATATTTATGAGAATCCTTTTTGTAATTTTTTCTGTAAACAATTTAACTTTAAAATGGTTCATTTCTTTACACATAAATGTCTATAGTTTATATTTTTTACGAATTTCTAGTCAAATTAAATAAAACTTTATTAAAATTGGTTCATTTATCATGTTTAAATGTGCAGCAAAAGTCGTTAAGCCTTTTACAGTCAATTTAAATTTCATAATTACGAAATTTATTGGCTACATCCGAATTTTCGGTGGTCCATTCTTGCTTACGACTACCATAGTATAGAGCTGCACCGCCCTCTGAAGCACGGCGATGAGCAGGATTTGGGGAGGCAGCAGAAAGCCCCCCACTACCGCCAGCACCAGCTGCCGCTGTTTCGGGTAACATGCGATCCTTAGTTTTGGGTGTAGCCCAGTGCATGGACTTAATTATTGGCGAAAAAAACGGAAAGTTTATTAGAGTAGGAATTTATGTTAAACAAAAATTAAAATTTTTTTTTTTTATATTTTCATGCTTTTCTCTGGGTGAACACATTTATTTCTTTTATATTTTATATAAATAGTTCTGGATCAAGAGGTAATGTCTGGGAATTATTTAAAAACACACACATACATATAAAAAACGGAAAAATACAAAGGAGAACCCTGCAGAAGAGAGTTAAAATGTATCAATTTGATTGTTTTAAAATGATTTTAAACCCAACTAATGCAAAGATAATCTTGCAGCTACAACTAGATTACAAGAAAAAAGAAACAGGAGGCTTTAACCTTAGAAAGATAATCTACGTAAAATTTAAGCACACGCTTTAAAAGAATCAATATTTCCTCCATAATTTCACGAATCCGTCGCTGCGCGTCTAGGACATCTGTGTAGGCCTTCCACGAGGCAAACACCCCGCTGTGGGAAGCATTAGTAATTTTTAAATATAATAACTTGGAGAGTCAAAATTACGCATCATTATATCTTAAGTTCCCTTTTTTTTTGGCATAATAAATACTTCTTTAATTCTATAATTTTTACTTCATTTATACATCTAAAATTAAAGATTACTTTATTCGAAATGCATAAATAAATAAAATAAGACAATATAGCGAATTATAATCATGGGTAAATTTTAGGCATGAATATCTTTAATGTCCGCATATGATTATCTATCTAGGGTTAATTGAAAATGGAGTTCTATCAAAACACATTCTTAAGTCAATGAACAAACAAAATGTTGAATATTTACGATACAGGTATAGATATTATTTCTTTCGAAATGTTTTCCCTTTTCATAAAATTGCAATCTTTAATAACTGTTCCCTAGAAATGGTTAATTTCGTTGAAATTCTTTCAGATTTTCTTTTGAAATGTTCACATGACTTTAGCTGGCGATTTGTGTACAGCATGTATTAATATTTTTTTCTAAATTGACGAAGTAAAGTTTAGGAAAGTTATTTCTAACAAAAAAACCGTCAATAAAATACAGTTCTCAAAAAATTTTTAATATATATATAAAGCAGAATGTCTGTTTGTTTCTAAGCTTGTTTGTTTGTACCTTATAGGAGACCAAACCGCTGGGCCGATCTTCCTCCTTTTTTAACCACGCCCATTTTTACGTCTATTTTTCAATTATGTCACTCCTTCCACTTAATTTTTAACAGATTTTATAATATAAACGAGCCATTTGTAGACCAATTTTCAAAATTAATTTTTTATATGGAAAAGGTCCACAAAATATTTTTTTAGAAATTGCTGGAGAGGAGCGGAAGGCAAAACGCCCGCCCCAATAATTGATTATCAAATAACTTCGCCAGTTGTGAACCAATTTTCAAAATGCTTTTTGCATAAGAAAGAGGTCCATTATTGTCGAAATTTGAGAAGTGGGGGCTAAGTGCCCGACTTTAAAAAGCGAATATCAAATAACTTCGTCGTTTGTGAAGCAATTTGTAATTTTTTATGCGGACTCTTTTCATGGTAAGATCCACTAAGAAGGGATTTTTGGATAATCTAATGTTAAGGGCTAAAAAGGGTAAAAACGAGTAAAATCAATAACCTAATATCTCAGAAACTAAGGCAGATAGAATAAAAGTTACAAAAGCATATAATTGCTACTGAAAAATAAGCGTACGTCTGTTTGGTACTCTTTCCATATATGTACATATGTACTACGTAAAACTAAAAAAATATAATTTTGGTATTTCCAAAGCAAAGAGCCTTCAATTTGCATTTCCTAAATACTAATTTACATTTCTCATTTTTCATTTGTATTTTCTCAATTTAAATCAAAAAGTGCAGTGGAGCGTTTAAAAACACAAGCTTTAAAATTCAAAAGATTTATTTTCTTTATTATCAAAATTAAATTTGTTTGAATTATTTTTTTGTATTAAAATAAGAAATCTTCTCTTTTCAACATTCACTAAGAACTGATAACGGGAAGAAAATTTCATGTGAACTTTCACGATACCACTAAAAATTTCAACATGAAATTTTCTTTTCTCTCTAGAGAGGAAGATAATTTTACTTGGAAAGCAAATGCAATTTTTATTCACGATATGGGAGATTAAATTTCCACTTTAATTCTTCAACTGTATAATTTTTTTTTTTTAATTCTAACTACATACATATATATGTAGATATGTACTTCAATTTATTTATTAAAAGAAAATCTTTTGAAAAGTTACACCTAAAATTCGACAATGAATTCTTGAAGTTATTTCTCGTATTCAAATACGATATTTTCTTTTTTAAATTTTCAAACTTATTTTACGTTTCTTTGAACAAAGGATCGTGTTTCCAAAAGACAGCTTTATGGGATGATGCCAAATACTGTTGCAAAATCAAATTACTTACGTGTCCAAGGTAGCAGAGCATCATATAACATCTAGACATACGAGTATTAGATTTGTTTTGGAACTGTTCAATAACTGAGGTCGTTGCCGCTGTCCAAATCATTTACTGTTCCACATTATTCGTATCATAAGATTTGCACTCTAACTACTTAGTCGCAGTTTGTTTGTGTACGTATTGTGGAATCGTGCCATATTTTTATCACCCAAAATAGCAAATTGGCAAAAAACGTGCTTCCTTGGTGACATACATATCTTTGATAGCCGTATTTGATATAATATACATATCTGTGCACTTTTGATAAAAGAGCATAAGTCGAGATAATAAAATATCTAAAATATCTTTAAAAAGTAAACAACAACGGAAAAAGGCGATACAAAAACGACTACTTAAATAGTTCTTTTGCTCTCCTGAAAAATTTTATAATTTCACTAATGATATTTTGTCAAAAGTCCACAGATATATATTTTTATGTTATTTTACCACCTGCAGCAAAGTGCAACCAAAAATTCTAATACATATTATTCATTCATTTTAAAAATTGTTATGTCTAATCACTGGACAATATAATGACACTGTAAATACTCGTGTTCGCAGAATGAGCTGTATGATTTAAATGCTTAATATCTTTTTTAATTATGCGATATATGCATGTGCTATATAATGTTTCCTAAAATTTATTTTTACTTTCATATGCTTGCGATTACCAGTTTTCAAAAAAGAATGTTTACAAAAGTTCGAAAATACCAACCAAACGTGGGATTAAATTAAAAAATTAATCAATACTCTTTATGTAGGACTACATCAAAATAATTTACGTCTTTTTGACAGCCCATAAATTATATAGATTAAAGGAAAAAAATTATATACATAAATTAAAGGAAAACAATAATTCTGCAAAGAAAAAGTTATTTTTTGTGAACACGTTTTGTGAAATTGTTTAATAAGTACCGGCTAAGTCAAGATATATCTACAAATATTTCAAGTTCTTTTCCTAAGAATTCTTTTGTTCCTAAATTTTAGTGAAAATGCGTAATTTTCTTACAACAATATAGAAGCATAAAAAGATATTTTCCTTTTTTGTTATTTCCTACTTACACACAAATGGGTTTAAAAGAAGTTAAAATAACTAAAACAAAACGGGAGAAAAAAAGGAAAGAATGCTGGGGATATGCTAAACATGTTGGAAGAAGTTTCAAGTACATGGAATATGTTTTTAATGACTGTAACATAAACATGAAAAGAATCATAAAATATAGTATGTACATTTGAAGGTAAATGGAAATCGAAGGCAGTTGCATGAGATTGAGTAAATGTGTAACAACGAAAAGAAAGAACGATATAAAGAAAGAAATATATACGTATTAATCAAGGCAGCGAAAAACTTTATGTTAATAAAATGAAAGGAAAAGTAAATATACATATATGTACATATTTATGTATATACTCGTATGAGCATCTGATAGAGTGCGACAAGAACAGAACAAAAAAAAAAAACATGTGAATATCAAAAGGAAAATTACACCATTTCTAAAGTTAAAATTTTTTGCGGCGATAAAGCATAAATTAAAAATTAGCCTATTTTATTATATGCTGCTTCCCAATTTCCTTTTTTTTATATCAAATTAATAATTGTTGGCATTATTTTCTTCTCTTTATAATATTAGAAATGGTTTGAACGTAACAGAATTTTCTTTTATATAGAAGAATGAGACAAATATATTCGTACTTCTAATAAACAAAACAGGAAAAATTTATATAAGAGGGACACTGTTAATCAGATGCTGGATTGGATTGTTAAGTGGAGCGTATGCATTTTACATTTTTGTTTCTTTTTTCCTCAATTCCCATACCTCTTTATCCACTTTGTCCGCTATAGTGTATCTTCTCACCTGTCCAACATGCTCTTTCATACCCAACCAATTCTTGTAGCTCATGGCAATGCCACTATTGCGCCATTTATCATAATTTGCCCTCTTCTCTGGATCGCATAAGGTCTCCTTCGCTTCCTAGAAATAGATAGCGAAAAAATGGAATATTAAATTTTTGCTTTGTATTAGCTAAAAACCAAAAATCTTTGAATATTTTTCATGTTTACATAAACAAAATTAGGCAAAATAAAGCTTTTATATGGAAATTACAAAATTTCAGTTTTGGGAATAGGAAAAATTCGCAGGGAGCCAAATCTGGTGAATAAGATGGTTGAGGCATGATTAGGGTGTTGTTTTTGACCAAAAAAATCACAAACAAGCATTGATGTGTGAGCTGGTGCATTATTGTGATGCAAAATCCATGATTCTTTTTTCCACAATTTCCATCGTTTGAGCCGTATTGCTTCATTGCCCAAAACTTGTCTTAAAAAAAATTACAGGTGATTACTTATGCCCCGGGTGATTACTTTTGGTCCACACTGTACATATTTATTGCTGACATAAAAAATATAAGTGCTATTTATATTAATTTTTGCCATTTTATAAAAATCTTGGGCGTTACTGAGTATAAGATTTTGAGCTTCCACCATCTACCAAAATTTTCTCTTCACAACTGCTCCAACTCCGACTACTGCACTATTTCCGTGAGAAAATGCCGTTCAAAGAGGCTCACAACCACTTTGGAATGGGGGAAGAATAGTGATAAGAAGCGAAAATATAAGAGAAAAAAAAAATTTGCAAAAATTTTTAATGCAATTTTTGGGCTAGTGACGCACATTACAGAAGGAATTGCACAAACATTATTCTTTTATTGGAGAACTTAAATGTTTTATTTACTTAAAAGCAGGATATGAAATGGAAATATGTTTATACACGATTTGAAAAAGAGTATTTTATTCATTTATTCTTTATTCGTAATAAGTACAAAGAAAAACCTTACACACGCTATAACAAAAAGATCTAACCTTTCATAACTAAATTCAACCTTTCCGTAATACGAGGGTGGATCAATAATTCCGTGACTTTTCGAACTTTCCTCGTAGTTATATGAAATGCAACACTATTCCCATCAAGTACCACCTGTTAATAGACTACTGTCAAATTTTGAGCAAGTGCCGCCATTTGCTTTGCGTTTAACAGCTGTCCAAAACATACAACCTCGTGTATTTTTCTAAAAAAGGAAATCTGCACCATTGATTTCAATGTAAAAAAGTGGTTTACTGACTTTTGTTGTGGTCGCACAAGTACAATTGACGCTGAACGTTCTGGACTGCCAATTTAGGTCAGTACAGCCGAAAATGTCGAAAAAATCCACGTGCGTGAGATCGTTGATGCCATACGGATTTCATATGGCAGTGTGGTCTCGATTTTAAATGATCAGCTGGGTTTAAGAAAATTGTCTGCAAGATGGGTGCCGCGTTTGCTCTCAATTTACCCTAAACATAAACGTGTGACAACATCAAAGGATTGTTTGGAGTTGTTTAACCGCAATCCGAATGAGTTGTTGCGGCGTTTTGTAACTGTGGATACATTACTGTACTCCGGAGACCAAGCAGCAGTCTGAACAATGGGATTCTCCGGGTGAACCTGCTCCTAAGAAGGCCAAGGCAAGTTTGTCGGCCAATAAGGTGATGGCAACAGTTTTTTGGGATGCACGCGGGATAATCCACATCGGTTACCTTCAAAAGGGAAAAACAATAAACGGCGAATATTATGCCAACTATTAGACCGATTTAATGAGGATTTAAAAACAAAACGACCCAATATGGCAAAGAAAAGTTCTTTTTCACCAAGATAATGCACGGGTGCACACGTGTGCAGTCTCAATAGCAAAACTCTATGAATTGGGCTACGAATTGGTACCACATCCACCATATTCTCCGGATTTAGCCCCTAGTGACTACTTCCTATTTCCAAACCTAAAGAAATGGCTCGGTGGAAAGAGATTTAGCTCCAACGATGAAAACAAATGCCTATTTTAAGGACCTCGAAAAATTTTTGGAAGGGATACAAAAACTGGAGAAACGTTGGACTAAGTGTATTGAGTTAAAAAATAAATTTTTGTTTTGCTAAGAAAAACTGTGTCAAAAAAACTGTCACGGACTTATTGATCCGCCCTCGTAGTAAACAAAACATTTTTTTATGTAATTGAGAGCGTTTAATGAATAAAAATATGGTGTTCGATCGGACCCTCTATGTCAACACTAAAGTATGTAACACATAAAAAATGTTAATTTCTTGTTATTTTTGATTATTTTTAAATAAATTCTTTTTGTAAAAACCATCAAAAATATTCAACTAAATTGTGATGCATATTTTTAGGGTATAAAATATTAATAATTAAAAATAAGTTAATGTATTTTAAATTTTGTTGAAAGTATGTAAGTGAGTAATTTTATATTAATTTTATAGTATGTTTCTATATAGGAGTATGTATGTATGTACATACATGTATTCCCACCAAATGTATACATTGCTCAAAGCGAAAGTTTTTCTACACGATTTTCATTACATTTTCCATATTAGCAAAATATGTGCCTGAAATAAAGTGCCTTGTAGTGTGAGATTCAGTAACTTTTAACGATTCGTTAGCTGTTAATATTTAAAGGTTCAGAAAGATTTTAATATTTCTCTCAGCTTTAAATTGTTTAAAATGGATTTTTCGATACATACTATGTACTGCGTTCTTATACAATATCATATTTTTTAACCATTTATTTTCAGTGAATAATTAGGTCAAAGGAAAATTAACAAGGAATGTAATTTTTGAGTCAAAAAAAAAATCATTTTTAGCTTAATTACACACGCGCGCAAGGGTGCCAAACGCGATGATTTTTTGTAATTTTGATGATTTTTCAGAGCGATTTCCACAAAATGACGATTGACGATTATTTGTTCAGTAACGTCAATACCTTGACGATTTGTTGACTTCACTACTTTTGCTCAATACAGACTCTACGTGTAGACGAATTTGTATCATGGCAAAAGATTTAAATTTGTCAAGAAAGCTTTATTTATGCTTTAAAAAAACAACTATAACACAATAGAAAGGAATAAAGGAGGAAAAAAATATACAAAATATTGACATAAAAATATGGGAATCGGTTGACCATGTAGGCAATCCCTGAAACTTCCTGCTAAATTTAAGTCATTCTAAGTAAATTTCCAGCATTTAAAAAGATTTTTAAGTCCAGAAAAATGAATGCGTATAGATAATCGAAACATCAAATTATGAAATAATGAAAAATAAAAAAAATTGTCCCACAATTTTTGACATAAATATCTTTCGAACCACTTTTACAAACTTTTGTCAAATTTGCGGTATGCGATAAATTTTTTTAGGTCTATAATAAACGCTGAATACTTTAACTCTATTTGATGAGAACTTTTGGAGTCATTAAAACAAAACGGTGTTTCGTCAACGATATCTCTAGAACTAATCGCGCGATTTTAGTCAATTTGGCAGCAATCTACGTCTCTTTCTGAGGTTAAGAGCTGATGGGTTTGGTAGTTCAAAAGTTATTTGGAAAAAAAAATTTTCTAAAAATTTTATTTTCGAAAATAGTCAGAATGAATGCCGAATGTATAACCTGTTCAAAGTGTCAAATTGTTTGAAACTTCATAAGACGACAACATGTAATTGATTTAAATTGGGCAACAAATTTATTAGATATTGAGAACTTCTCCATTATTATGTTATTCGAATTAAGTTGATGAAATATATTATTAATTATACAAACTACAAATATGTTTTAAAAAAGTTAATTTTTTGTTTCACGATTTTTTTCAATCCTGACGATTTTTACGATTTTATTTCCAAAACTTGACGATTTTTAGAAAAAAAATCATTGGCAGCCCTGCACACGCGTTTCGTACGTACATATATCTTCCATTAAAAATATGATATGATGCCATGAAATGTGATGTCACGCCTCTTAAAAAAAGAAAATCTATTTGAGAAACTTCAAAGCCAGTGACAGTTCATCAGCAAAAAATTAAAGAGATTTTTTATATTTCTATTCCGTTAATGTTTTCTTATAACACTATGCGTTTTGAATACTGAGGGTGACGATGGCACGATGGATAGTCTGCACGTTGACTACGAATCCAAAAACAGACCTGGGTTCAACCCCAGTTTCAAATTAAATTTTAAAATAAAAAATAAACATCTCGCATTTTTCTGATATGCATTAGTGTGTCAGTTGTTCTCGGAAGGTTTCAGTGGCGAAGGCATAGTCACTGGTCACTGAACAATACCGGCTTCAGCTGATAGCAATTCACAATCACATCAGAACGCCCTCCTTCGTCGGTATTGTGTAGCACCGGCGAAGTAAAAACAATAATAAAAATCGCTACTGAACCGAAGCTTCAGCTTGCAGAAATGTGCGCGGAGAAGAAAATTTAGTACCTCACGAATGTAACTTAAAATTAATACCAAAGTCAATTTTCAAACTTACTATTTATGTACATATAAACTTATTTAAATCTATCGATCACTCCTTGTTTCTACATACTCTGAATGTTTCAAATTCATACGTAATTTCCAATAAAACAATATTTTTTAAATCTATGATTCAAATTTCTTTATAATTTACTTAAAATCATAATCAAAAAAAAGAAAAAGGGAAAATCATACAATGATTAAACTATACTAAAATTATTCTAAAATTCTACTTAAAATTGTTTTTTTTTATATTTTACTTAAAATTATAAAATATAAAAATTACTCTATAATAATTTAACATTTATCATACATACATTCCTACACATATATTAATATCATAATTAAACTAACAGGTACATTTTTTTTACAAGAAAAACAACTACACCATCGTCATGTATTGATTGGTGGGCCCTACCGATCTCTAGACATCATGAATCTCCATTCGGTTGTGAGTAAATTGTAAAGTACATGTTGTTTCCATTGATTTATTTTCCCAATTAATATAAATTAATTTAATCTTACAAACATACATATATATTGGTATCTATGATTTTAAGTAAATACATATATATGTATATATACGCTTAATTTTTTTTCATACTCTCGACCAAAAGTCAGTGCGATTCCATATCATTCCGTTTTTTTTTCATTCATAATTTAACCAAAGTGTTGATATGTATGTTTGAATGTAACCTTTACTTTTTTTTCTCAATTGTTTTCATTTTTATTTCGAATGTCTTTTGCTTTAGGTTATATCTAATAAAGTTAACTTGAATCGTTTAAAAAAAAAAAAAGAAAATGCAATTTTAATTTCAATTTGAAGGGGAGGATGGCCAACACAGTATGTATTTTAAATAGGTAAATCACGCCATTAATAGGGACAGAGAAATAATAAATTTGTACGTTTTCTGTCAAGACGTTTTGGCAGTCGGTCTGTCAACAGGGTGGGAAAACTGTACCACAATTGGTTTAACATCTTACCAATATCAATTTAGTCGGTGAAGTATTTTGTAAGATTATTATAGATTTTTTTTACTCTGTGGTAATTAAAGGCAGCAGAGTATTTTTATGTGATCATTCGTTATGAAAACCGGGTTAAGAACCAATATACCGTTTCTTCTGAGCTAGTCGACATCCATTTTGCCTCTTAACATTCGCATTCATAGTTGTGGAAAAGGAGGAATGTAAACTTTTAACATAGGAAACTTAATGAAAAATTTTTGTTATTCCTTCGATGAAGCGACGCATAACAAAATGTTATACCACAACCATGACGCAATTACTAAGGTGGCGTGCTAAAGCTTTAATAGGCGTTATTGTGCTTATGTTTTGTGCCATAAAATGTCAGAAAAATATTTTCACTCACAATATTTAAGCACAAATAACATATTTTTTTAAATAAAATACGGATTGCAATAAAATTGCGCAAATTAAATTCGTTTATAAAGTTTTGTTAATAATAAGAATTGTTAAACAAATGTGTTTCTATAGAATTTTGACATTTTATATCACAAACTTAAGCACAGAAAAAAAAACACATGGCGAAGTAATGCCACCTGGTTTAATTTCATGAACACAACTGAATCACACACATAAAAAATGTGTCATTTACTGAAACATGGATCCATTAATCGCTGCGCAATAAGCAGCACAGCCAGTGCTGTCATTTTTTTACACAAATATATTTTTTTTTGGAAAAAGCTGCTCCTTAAAAAAAAACTTTATTTGCATATTTTTAATTAATAATTTAATTAATAACAAAACAACTTTTCTTTTATATGGTATATAAAATCATAAGTAAAAACATAACAAAATAAATCCAAACTACGATGTTAATTGTGTTCATACCTTAACGTCATGTTTTTTGCCCAACTTAATGTGACATTTCTTTGTTTCAGTCTTTGACAAATTCAACCATACAGAGGTACACATATGAGCAGCGATTGAAGAATATTGGAGCCTTTTACGAAAATGGGCGTTCCAATTAAAATGTGCATCGTCCATTTCGTGATTTTTTTGGATAGCATGATCGACCAAATGTGTCCACAATCGGGAGAATTATGCAAAAATTTCAGCATACCGGGTCTGTAGGAAATGTGAAACCACGTGTGCATGCTCGACCAGTTCGTTCTTCGGAATACACTGCTGTTGTTCGCGATACAGTGGCAGAAGAGCCGTCAACCTCAACTCGTCGTCGTGCCGTGAATGGTGTTAGCTATCGCGAGATGATAACTAACTTGTTGTGACCAGAAATTGAAGATATCGACCTGGACGATATTTGGTTCCAACAGGATGGTGCCTTTTCCCACACAGCCAACGAAACAATGGGTCTTTTGCGCGAGAAATACAATGGCCGTGGTATCTCACGTCCTGGCGATGTTAATTGGCCATCAAATCATGTAATTTGACACCGTTGGACTTCTTTGTTTGGGGATATTTAAAAGAAAAAGAATACGTCAATAAGCCAAGAGCTAAAGGATGAGCCAATTCGGCACATGAACGACATTGAACTTCAATTTTGTCTCACATTCATTGGAAAAATCCACCATCGGATAGAAGTATGCCACCAAAGGCGTGGCGAGTATTTGGCTAATATTTTGTTTCACATATAATTGTCACAGATCCTTCTATCGTAATAAAAACTATTAAGGTAGTTCTCTGAAAACTATTTGTTTTATTTCCAATTAACCTCGGGTATTTTGGTTCGACCACCCTATATATCATTTAGTTCTTCACGCATATAGGTCCTAGTAAACCATATAATTTATACATTTTAGTAGTACATGTTCATATTAAAGTTAAATTGCGTTTCTTTTGTTTGTACAAAATTTGTTCAATTAAAATTAATTTTTGAAGAAGTCTGTGGTACGCAAAATAAATTTAAAAAAATATTCTCTCAAAGTTGGCTGTTGACAGTGGTATTGACAGAATTGTATAAACTAATTTCATCAGCTTCGATAATGCTTCTGAACCATAGCAACATTTTGTACGAAAATTGTACAAGACTATTTCTTCTAATAAATTATAGCCATTAAAATTACAGTGCAATGATTCGCACTATTCATCGTCAATAGCTTGGATATGGTCCGGTCAAAATAGGGAATAAATGCTTGTCAATCATATTGTAATTTCATGCTTTTTGTTTTATTCGAAAATAATTAAAAAAACTGCGGTGATATAAAAAATTGTTTCTTGGAGTAAAAATCTGCAAGAAATAAATGCAGTGAAATATGTGGAAAAAACTTCAGCCCAACCGCACGCATATGCAATAAACACTTTTTGGCATCAAGCATAATGCACACCGGCGATAAGATACTATTATTCCGCCAATGCAGATCCCTTTATGCAACAGTGTGAATTGTCCAAAAAGTCTGCAAGTTATTGTGGATTAATTTTGAATACTGACTAAGTATATATCTTCGCACATACGTTGTGGAATTGCCTGTCTTTATAGAGCTTCGATTAGTCCGCGTTATATTGAGTCCCACAGCACTAACATTTCAGAAGTCTAAACAAAATACTTAAAATTAATATGTAAACGTGAGTATTTTTTTCACAAAAACCTTGTTATATATTACTAATTTTTCGTTTGTATTTTTTTCAGAATGCTAACTTCTTGACATGACACTGTATTTAAATTTTGTTCAAAAATATTTAATATTTATTTACACAAAATTAACTTGTAATTAACAAATATTTTTTTTTATCTGGGACCAACACTCATTGATGACCCTTACATATGCAATGCATTGTGCTAGAACTATTGGAGAGGGATAGTTAGAGAAAATGACAGGAGGTGAAGCTTAATTAATTATTTTACAGCTCTGCTTTTGTTTGTACTTTGTTTGTTTATAGCAGTTTTGAAGCTTCGGTTTAGTAGCCATTTTTATTATTATTTTATTTCGCCGGTGCTACACAATACCGACGAAGGAGGACGTTCTGATGTGATTGTGGATTGCTATCAGCTGAAGCCGGTATTGTTCAGTGACCAGTGACTATGCCTTCGCCACTGAAATCTTCCGACATCAACTGACAGACAAAGACACACCATTGCACATCAGAAAAATGCGAGATATTTTTTATTTTATTTTATTCTGAAACTGGCGTTGAATCCAGGTCGGTTTTGTGCAAACTACTTCAGCCATCGCCACCCTCAATAATTATATTTATTTTTATAATAATAATTAATATAATTATATATATAATATATATGATTCTAATTGTGCTTTTTTCCCTTAAAAAATATATGTGAAATTTATTATTACATACTTTATGATATTCTCATAAAGTATTTTTTTACAAAAAGTAAACTCAATAACTGATGAGTAAAGCATATCCATATAGTACTATTTCGCTAATGCTTACTTAGCTCATCAGTGGATTTTCCTTAATTTTTGAATACAAACCCAAGATCTATATGTTTAAAATTCAACTAATCAATCGAGAATTGAGTTGAATATCAAACACAAAAACCAAAAAATCTATAAACAAAAACATAACAATCCATGAGTTTACTTTTATAACACACACACATTTCTATTTTTATATTTTTCTTCTCATATACACTAGGGAAAAGAAGCACAATTAGAATCATATATATAATAAGATATTCCCAAAATAAATTCAGTTAATATACAATAATATATATATAATAATATATTATATAATATATAATATAATAATTTTAATGATTATAATAATTTTTAATAATTTTAAACAAGCTAATGGTCGATAACTAACATGTTGTAATTACTAAGAAACAACCTAATATGAATAATATTATTATCTTTAATTCTTTTTATTAATCTCCATCATGTACCTGATTATTATTAATAACTCTTAGAAGTAATAACAATTACAATGAGATATTCCACTTAAAATCAATAAATTTTGATGAATTTTAATATAGATTTTATGTTCTTATTTATTTTAAATACATTAACTTCACTATTAAAGTATTTTTTAATACCTTGCAAGTTTTGATTTTATTGAGTTGTTAAAGTGAGTTCCTAAATGTTTCAAAATAAACTAACGTATCTTTTAAAATATGTATATGTATGTACATATCATAATTCAGCATTGTAGGCCGTGCAAATGTAAGAGATTTAATTCAAAAATATTGTAATATGTATTTTGCAACTTCATTTATAAAAACTTAACATTAACAAATTATATCGGAAAACGCATTATTATCATCTTGAAATAATTCATTAATATTTAAAACTTTTTTGGTTTTTCCCAAATCATCATGTAACTAAACTTTAAACAACATTTAGTTCAGTAAAATTAAATTGACCATTAGCATTCCAGCACAATTTATTATGTTTGCCTTCACAGTATTAATTTTTTGAAAGATTAGTTCAAATTACTGAACTGATTAATGTTGTTTGGCTTACAACCACACTAAACTCCATGCACGTTATAATCTCTCTATCCACTATTTGCAATTTACTGAATAGTTCTAAAGACCTTCAAAGTGCTGGTGTCCCCATAAAAGTGGATTATATTTACGGCTGTTTTGATAGCTACCATTGTATATTCAGAAGTGGAGTTTTTTTAAATTGTGAGATTAATAAAAATTTATTCTGAAGGAATTGATTAAAATTCTGTTCCATGTTGCTATAGCTTATTATTAGAACTTTGCAGTCAGCAATATATTGGTAATTGCAAACTAATATTTGTATGTAGTGTAATGCACGGGGCCACCGCTGAAGTAAAATAATTACTAAAAATGGCTACTAAAACGAAGTTTCTAAATTTAATAAATACGTCCCTTGACATCTGAGGCGCTTCAACATTGCTATAAAAAACAAAGAATTTGCAAAAGCAGAGTTGTACGATAGTGAAGCTTTATCACCTGTCATCTCTCTCGCTATCACTTTCCTCTAGTTCCAGCACAATGCGTCGCATGTTTAGAGGTCAACTCTGAGTGCTGGCACAAGATAAAACAAAAAAAATAATATGTGTGAGATTAGCAAAGACGTTCACAAAAGTGTTTGTAAAACATTGAATTTGGGTAAGTTCACCGTAGAATACCATAATAAGAAATTATAAAGCAAGTGCTTCGAGATGTGGAGGTCCAAAGAAGTTAGATGAATGAACTGAACGTGTGATAGTTAGAAAAATTACCGAAAATCCCAAGATCAGTGCAGTGAACTTATCCCAAGAAATTTCAAACTACAATGCTTAAAAACAAATAATTTGCATTTCCAAATTGCCAGAAAAAAGCTTTATGTTAGCGAAGTTAATAGGAAGAAAACGTTGAATTATTCACTCAAGTGCCAAATTGTTCATTTAACCGATGGAAACATTTGGGAACTCGTTATTTTTTGCGGACAAATGCAAGTTTAATGTTTCGGCTAAAGATGGTATATATAAAGGGATTCTGTTATGGAATGGAATGCGCGCATGTATTTGGATCTTCTAAAAGTGGAATTTCCTCCAAGTATCACAAAGTTGAATCTGGATGGCGCCTACAGATTCATTCATGACAATGACCCTGACCTTAACGTTATTGAATATTTATGGGTATATTTGAAGACGCAAGTGCAAATGCAGTCCAGCAACTAAGAACAATTTTGACGGAAGGATGTGCCACGGTTTGTCCAGATTTTACGAACAAATATTAGATATTCTAATAATAAGATAAATAATCAATATATTTTTCTTCCAAACATTGGAATAAATTATGTTTCTGATTACATCCGTAGAATTAAGCGGCATAGTGTACCTAGGCTAGGAAACACGTACCTGCTAACAACCCAAAGGGTAATAAGCGGTTGAAATTAGAGGATACACAGGATACAAACTACAGAGGCTACAAATATACTTGGCTGCTGTCGTGAATATGTTTAAATCAATAATATGAAATCGCTTCTTCCAAAAAGTAAATGATAATTATATTAAAAATAGGAAAGATAAATAAGTTTTTTTTAAATTTATTTCCCATTTATCTTATCTTATTGCCGTGTATGATAATCCAATATAATAAATATTTATGTACATATTTACTACATTTATATACTTGGTATATTGTAATTAAAAACAGTATGGTATGCACCTGTGGGTTTATTTATCCTGATGTGCAATATTTATACACATTTTATTATGTATTACGACGACCTACATACACTATTACATTTTACTATATACATATGTATGTGTATATTGTAGTATATATTTAATGAAAATGTGTTGACATGTGCATATTAGTGAAGTTACAAATATTTGCATTCGTATGATATTCCTCTTCGTTATTAAAAAATATGTATCTCTTAGCAAATTAAAAAAAAAAAAACAAAATATATTTCACAAATTCATTAAGATGGAAAAGTTTTATTTGCTTATATCATGTTGTATTAATAATAAAATTTCTGTAGAGGAATGTTAAACCTCATAAATATATATTTTGATGCATTTTCTTTGCCAATCATTTTACGATGCGGTGTCTAAACCTTTAACCACTAAAACCGTCATTAAAAAAATTTCTTTAAATAAATTCTGTGTTTTCCGCACTAAAAACGGCGATGTAATTGTTATTTAACATAAAATTACTTAAGAATCATTGTCAATTTAAAGACCATCAATGCCTTGGTTTAAGACAAATAATAATATCATCAATAAGATTTTAATAAAATTAAATAAAAAAATTCGGTGTAATTTTTCTGCTAAATATTTGATATATTTTAATTCGTTTAAATTGGGAGCAATGAGTTTCATTTGAATTTAGTTTTTTGTGACGTGCTGAAAAGGTTCGCAAGCTCAAGTTTAAGACAAATAATAATATCATCAATAAGATTTTAATAAAATTAAATAAAAAAATTCGGTGTAATTTTTCTGCTAAATATTTGATATATTTTAATTCGTTTAAATTGGGAGCAATGAGTTTCATTTGAATTTAGTTTTTTGTGACGTGCTGAAAAGGTTCGCAAGCTCAAACCTAGCCTCCCTCCATCACGCTGCACCGATCAGCGACCCTAAAACTGATTTTCTGGTCGTAGCGAGAATAAAAACATCACCCCTGACCGACTTCAATCCGTTCGTGAATATGTCAAGTACGCCTGTGTGATTTTCCATCGTTCCATTCGTGGCCGTCACAGTCACGTCAAATACCCTGCCATGCAGTTGGATTGGTAAATCAATCTTCTCCGGAAACTCCTCCAACTGCCGCAATATCGTAGCGTACCTCTTGGGCGCCACCCTCCACGCACCGCCTACCCGCAGTCTCATCTCCGAGTTAACTACCAACCGCCTGGCCATGAGATCACCCGGAAGCCAGTGTAATATCACGAAAGGGCCTTGGCCGGCATTCCACCCTCATCGGCGTACGCTAGGGAGTCTATACACATAAACGGTGCCTGTTGCTAAGGAGGAAAAATGTACGTTGCAAAGAGTTTGCAAGCGATTGGCAAATAATAATTATGACTCATTATAGTGTTAAATACGTTTCGCACCACTAAACATTCGACCGCTTGGAACAGTCGTTGGTTGTGTCACTAGATATTGCCTTGCTATAGGTAAAAAAGTATTTTTATTAGTATTTTGAGTGGGTAATCTCAGAATCTATACTGTTCTACGTATCAGACTAATACTATTAGTTAAAAATTACCGCAATAAAACCAATTCCAAACAAACAAAAATTAACAATAAATAAATAAATAAATAATAAATGAGCCATGATGGCTTAAATATAAGCCCTATTCGTTCAAGTGTTCCCGAAAGGAATATATACGTAACAACGAAATCGGATGAAGGTAAAACTCGTTCAAGCAACAACTTAATGAAGAGTGTGGACAACGGTAATTACGTTTCCATTAAAACACCCAAGCGAACACAATCACAGTCAGATTGCTCGCGATCTAAAGAGGATCCAAAAACATCATTCTCAGCCTTAAAAACGCCCTTAGACGGTACATTGCCTCCGAATTCGGATAAGGAAAAGGCACAAACCGGTATGGACAGGTACGTAATAGTGACGAAAAGGAAACGTAGCCCGAAATCGGCCAACATCGCATCTCAACATAAGGTAGCTAGAGATTCGGAAACCGCTAGCGTTGCTTCTCAAAACCGATTTGCAATTCTGGGTAATGACGATAACGTCCCTACGACCTCGGGTAAATCCCCAAAACCACCTCCAATATATCTAAGACAGGCAAGCTCGAACACTATAATAAAAAATTTGATAGAAACTATCGGTGAGAACTCTTTTTACACCGTGCCGGTAAGACGCGGTAAAATCAGTGAAACGAAAATTCAAGTCCTAACAGAAGACAATTATCGAAAAGTTGTAAAGACGTTTGAGGAAACAAAAAAAAGCTTTTACACTTATCAGCTTAAAAGTGAAAAGGGCCTTCAAGTGATCATAAAAGGCGTTGACCCCAGTGTTGCTACAAAGGAAATAAAGGACAGCCTGGAGAGTCTAGGCTTTAATGTAAAAAATATAATAAACTTAATAAATAAAGAAAAGGTACCACAGCCCATATTTCGTGTCGAACTTGAGCCAGGTAAAAAAAAATTAAAGAAGGGTGAAGTTCACTCAATATACAACGTGAGATATCTGTTGCAACGTAGGGTGACAATAGAGGAACCTTACAAGAGATCAGGACCTGTGCAATGCCAAAACTGCCAAGAATTTGGCCATAGTAAGACATACTGCAAGCTACATGCTGTCTGTGTAGTGTGTGGCGACCTACATAGTACAGCAAACTGCAAAAAGCCAAAAGGTGACCCGAAGGCCAAAAAATGCAGCAACTGTGGCGAAAACCATACCGCAAATTATAGAGGGTGCAGAGTCTACTCTCTCGTTAGAAGCTCGTCAAACCAGATACGAAATGTTGCTTCCCGAACACAAGAACAGCTCGTTACCAATGATTACCCTCAGCTGCCGACATCAAATAATCAACAAATTTCATATGCGAACATTCTAAAAGCAAATTCAGCCACGCCTCTAACGCGCAGTGCCCTGAAGACAAACAATAACACCACAAACATCAGCTCCAAGCCTACAGTGCACCCACAACCCATAAATTCCAGCCAAATGGAAGCCAAAATAGAAATGTTGGTGCAAACAGTTCAAAATTTCGTTAATACCATGTTGACAATGATGCAAACACTGATAAATATGCAAACTGCGCTTTTGCAGGCTGCAACAAAAAGTCCATGAACTGCCTAAGGTTATGTTTCTGGAACGCTAACGGCATACGCCAACAAAAAAACGAACTTGAGCACTTCCTAGCGGATCAACAAATCGATGTTATGCTCATTGCCGAAACTCATTTAACACCTAGAAGTGTTTTTAAGGTAATAGGCTATACATTTTATGACGCCAAAGATCCCCGTGGTAGAGCATGTGGGGGCTCAGCTATATTAATAAAGAACAGAATAAAGCACTACTTAGTGGGTGCAGTCAGCAAAGACTATCTTCAAGCAACTTCGATCTGTCTTGAAGAATTTTTCAAAGGCTTAGTTATATCGTCAATTTACTCGCCTCCGCGGTTTTCAATTGCTGAGGATCAGTACTCTGAATTCTTTAAATCGTTGGGCAATAGTTTCCTAGCTGCTGGCGACTTTAATGCAAAGCACACGTATTGGGAATCACGCCTGATTACCCCAAAAGGTCGCGTTTTATACAACGTAGTTTCCAAAATGTGTTTGACGGTCGCCTCAAGCGGACAACCAACATATTGGCCAACTGATCGTAACAAAATACCTGATGTCATAGATTTCGCAATCACAAAGGGCATTGCAGCTAAATCCATTCTTGTTGAATCTTCTGTTGACATCATCAGATCATTCACCAACTATAATTACAATATCACTCTCACAAAACTCACACGCGACTGAGATAGCTGAAAAAATAAAAACATACACAAATTGGTTGAAATTTCGCAAATACCTTGCTATTCACTGCTGTCAAAACGTATTACTTCGTACACCAGACGATGTAGATGCATCTCTTACACAATTGGACGAAAGTCTCAAGCTGGCGGCACAGCACGCTATTATTAATTCACGCAAAATTAGGCAAGAAAAAATTTGCTCCACAGACATCGAATTATTATTAACTGAAAAAAGAAGAGCTCGAAGAGAGTGGCAGCTTCATAGATCCCCTCAACTCAAAAGAAAACTAATAGAGTGTACCAAAAAGCTAAGAGAGATGTTACAATCCAAAAAAACTGATTATTTAAATGAGTATCTTAGAGGTCTTGATGCAACACCGCAATCCGATCATTCACTATGGCGTGCTACCAGATATCTCAAAAGACCGGTTATTCGTAAACCTCCATTTCGAACCCCAACTGGGGATTGGGCAAGAAACGACACAGAAAAAGGCAAGTTGTTCGGTGAGCACTTAAAAAATGTTTTAACCACCAATGCACCATGCGACCCTGAAGAAATTCCATCGATAGTTACGGATGCAGCAGTTTCGATAAAGTTTAAATTGAAAGACGTCGAAGAAGCTATCGCCAACTTGAACCCTAAAAAATCTCCTGGCATCGAGATATTGTGCATTGAATACTTTCCATCTAAATGGAAGATATCACTAATAACTATGATACCTAAGCCAGGTAAAGACCACACCAGAGTTGAGTCCTACAGGCCAATTAGCCTTTTGCCAAATTTATCTAAGCTTTTTGAAAAATTATTAGCTATCAAGTTAAATAAAATCATTAGCGAAAAGCGCTGCATTCAAGACCATCAGTTTGGCTTTCGAAGTAAACACAGCACAACTGAGCAAACACATAGACTTGTGAATGTTATAAAGCATACCCTAGAAGAAAAAAAGTACTGCTCAGCCCTCTTTATCGATGTTTCCCAAGGTTTTGATAAAGTGTGGCATAAGGGATTAATATATAAACTGAGACAGTACCTTCCTGAAAATATTTGTAAGCTACTGGAAAGTTACCTGCTTTGTCGCAAATTTATTTTAAAACAAGGTGATTGGCTGTCATGACCGCAGCCGATTGAAGCTGGAGTTCCCCAAGGCAGCATATTAGGTCCATTGCTGTACTTGATATACACCGCAGATTTGCCAACAGTCGCGAACATCCATACCTCAACTTTTGCCGATGATACAGCTTTCTTAAGCATTCACGAAAGTGCTGACGAAGCATCTCGTCGCCTACAGCACCAAACTTCGCAGCTGGAAAGCTGGCTAAAAAAATGGCGAATCAAAGTTAATGAGGATAAGTGCGTACATATAACCTTCACCCTGCGCAGAGACACATGTCCTCCTATTCTGATCAACAACCAGTTTGGAGGTGAAGTATCTAGGGATGCACATTGATAGACGGCTAACATGGAAACAGCACATCGATGCAAAATTAACTCAAATGAAATTAAAAGCAACTCAACTAAATTGGCTTATTGGTCGAAATTCTGTGCTAAAACTGGACTGTAAACTTTTGCTTTACAAAGCAATTTTAAAACCAATATGGAGTTATGGTATCCAGCTATGGGGCACTGCCTCAGCTTCCAATATAGAAAAAATTCAAAGGTGTCAAAACAAAATACTGAGAATGATAACAGATGCTCCGTGGTATATAAAAAATTCTAACATACACAAGGATTTAAATATTCCGACAGTCAAACAAAAAAAAAAAAAAATTAGTATTTTTCCTTAAACTACGGTCACATATGGCAAATATTTGCTCATAAAAACGTAACCACTATACACTTCTACACTTTAAAAATAACAATACCATAGGTTTTCAATAAATTATTGTTTCAATCCATTCTGAGTTTTATATCCCACTAGCTACACCCGGTGTGCTTCGCTATCCCACACCAACTTATCTAATGTCGTCCACTTTTGTATAGACATTTTTACGGTAAAAGTGAATCCTTATTGTTATATCAACGAAAAAATAAAAAATGTAGAAAACGCAGTTTTGCTGAAAAGTACCCATTTCGCATTGAAGGGGAAAAAAATAGTCATCGCCTTATTGTGCTTGCAGAGATATCATTAAATTTTATGCTTTTTTAATGCTTATTTGCTACCCATATCATGGCGGTGTTTAAAGATAGTAAAAAATGTGCATCATAAGTACTATATAAATGGGATTAAAGGTATATTTTCGAATTTCGTAAAAGTAAGATCTCACACTCGAAATTTTTTCTAGAAGAAAAGATTACGGAAAAAAACTTTGTTGTGTGTCGAATACTTTGGGAGATATATGGTTGCAAAGTAGCTTATAATTCATTCGAGAGTCCCAGATAAATGTTGTGGAAATTTGATGAAGATCTGTGCAGAGGGCTGGTCTCCTATAAGGTACAAAAAAACATACAAACACACATTCCGTTTTATATATTCGTATATACATAGTATGTAGATTTAACCAAAAACGAAAATGTATTTTAAAGCCTCCATAACTTTTCTTCTCATCAGTTGATTTTATAGGAAAAATTAAAGGCTAAAGTACCACCTACAAAACAAAACAAAAAAACGTATCAAAATTCCAAGCCAATCAAATTTTTTGACCGCCTCCTCGAGAATTGGTTCAGTGTTCTGTATTTACTTCTTTTATGTCTGTTACCTCAGAAATTTTTAAGTGGTGGGACCGATGCTGATGATCCTTTTTTCATTGGACAGCTCGGTATTGAGTATTTTTGAGTATTGAAAGAATGATTATGTACATTAAATGAAGTTTTCGCATACATATGTATGCATTTAAAACATTCAAAAATATAATAAATGCCAGGGGCTAGTGACGTTTTAATTCATTACACACAAAAATACTTGCGAAACAAACCAAAAAAGTTTGCTTCAAGTATAACAAAAAAACATGTTAACTGTGCACACATAATGGAAACAAAAGTAATGAAAAGGAATATTGTAAGTTAAAGATGGTAAATTTAAAGCTTCATTCAGAGAGGAAAAAATAACGGGGAATTATTTCTTGTAGCGGATTTATATTTTCAAACTTAAATAAAAAACGTAGTAATTGACACAAAGTTTTATTAAGAGCGTTGAACGATATAATGGAAATGCTCTTGGAAGTTCCAGTGGGGTTGCTTATTTTCGTATTGAAAGTCGCGATTTTTACGTAAACTGCTTTCAACCAGTTCAATGTTTTCGGGAGTCCTTGAAGATCGATCGTAATCCATTCATAGCCAAAGCAGTTGCGCGGAATCTCTGCACCCACGAACGATTTAAATTTAAACTCGGTCCATCACTTATTCGCCGAATACAGAACTTTGAACAAAATTTTCGACGAGCAATTACGTAAAAATAGTTACTCTTAAAAAATGTCTCCACAGCGAACGCCCGATGTTCACTCGACCACTGCGACATCGTGACTGACAAATCCGCACAATCGATAATTCCAACGGCTCCAGCCTCCCTCCGCACTGTTTATTACTTTTTGAAATAATCGTATTTAAAAATATAAATTTCCCACCAGACACCCTGTATATAAAGTCAATAATTTACATCTACTGACAACCACACACAGCGGACAAAACACGAACAACGCTGATGATGAAAGTGTAGCAACTTTCGAAAACGGAATGCTGTTCCGTTCTGCTATTGTATGTCAGAGTAATTAACAATATTGTTCTTCTGATTTAGTTTGTTTCTTAGCATATAACTACCGCATGTAAATCTCTTTGCCTGTAAACGTATCAATTATCAGTATCAACCTATTGAAAAAATGAATTAAATTTAGTTAAAACTAAACCATATAAATATGCGTTGCTATAGCATATATACATATGTATGTATATATATAGAACAGCTGGATGCCGGCGTAAATTTTTTAAAAATTTTATTTCCACAAACTTTTATTAAGTTATAAAAATGTAATCTAATGTAAAAATATGAAAGCGAGAAAAATGTTTAAACAATTTTTTATTATTATATCATTTATAAGTATCGGCTTATAAATATTATTTATATTATTAATTAAACGAAAAATTCTAATTGTTTCTTCGAAGAGTAATTCTTCATATCGACCAAAAAATATTTCGGTTAGTACCTGCATGTCCAAAATTTTGAATCATAAAATTTAGAAAATTTTCAATTGATTACTTTACGTGACACAAAGTGACACAAATGCACAACAGAAAAATGCGAGATGTTTTTACGAGTCTGAAACTGGGGTTGAACCCAGAAAAATTTTTCGTTTTGTAGTCGACGTGCAGACTACTTCGACCATCGCCACCCTAATATGCTAAATATGGCAGTGCTGGAATTGAAGATCTATTTTAGTTTCGGTTTGTAGTCAGCGTTTGTTTGATAAGATTTCTGCTTGATTTAATACAAATGTTATTGAGGGTTTCAAAGAGAAATTGCTTTTGAGGATTCTCTTTATCAATATCAAATAGGAATTAATAAATAAAAGAATTAATTTATTTACATACATATGTATTTTAATATCCTTGACATTCCTAAATTGACGGCAAATATTTATTGTTACACCAATAAAACTTTTATCAATAGTTGAAGGTACATAAATTTCATGACGAACTTAGGCCATTCATTAAAAAATAAAATTTATCATTCTTACCTTTAGTTTTTGAAATTTAGCTTCGGCATCCTTGTCGCCACTGTTTTTATCTGGATGATGTTGCAAGGCTAAAACCTTATATTCAGCTTGAATTTGCTCAATCTATAAGGACAAGAAAGAAGAAGAAACCAACTTGAATACTTTTAATTGCTTCCATTTTAACGACTAGCCACTTATATTGATGACAAACATTTTAATATGAGTGACAAAATATTCATAGCCTCATGTTCATAAAAAATCAAAATGTATTCGAAATCTATCGGCCTGTTCAAAGATGTCGAACGATATCGTCCGTTCGTTTATTACATTAGATACAAAAACAAAATTTATAATGTTGGTTTTGTATTGCATGCAATAAGCGAACGAACGATATCATTCGACATCGTTGAACAGGCCGTATTTCAATTTAAATTTTAGGAATTTGGGGGATAATGTAGAACAACACATAATGAAATTTTCTTCAATTCGATATTTTTTATTTAATTTTAACATATTCAAATAAATATTCTTAAAGACGAAAGTCTTTTTATATAAAAAATTATTATATTTAATTCAATATTTCGCCGCATTTTTGAGTGGCTTCTCTAAGAAATTTATAATTTTGATATACGTATGTATGTATGTATGTATGTACTAGCATATTAGCGGCGAAATGTTGAATTAAATATAAACATTTTTATATAAAGAGACGTTAAGCTTGAAAAATATTTATTTCATATAGTATAATAAGGTAAAAAATATAATATCTTAAATTTTTTTTCTTTAATTTAGCGTTCGCATTCTCTGGCCGGTATGACTTCTTTAGGCCAATATTGGTAGTTAAAACTTGTCTTGTTACAAGTCCAATATGGCGAATGACCTTAAAGGGACGAAAACGAAGCCGGTCTCCTCTCTTACTCACTATACAGTTGATAGTAAAAATATTAATAATTATTTTTAATATATATGATTCTAATTGTGCTTTCTTCCCTTAAAAATTATATGTGAAATTTATTATTACATACATAGCTAAGTAAGCATTAGCGAAATAGTACTATATGGATATGCTTTCCTCCTCAGTTATTGAGTTGCTTTTGTAAAAAAATACTTTATGAGAATATCATAAAGTATGTAATAATAAATTTCATATATAATTTTTAAGGGAAGAAAGCACAATTAGAATCATACATATATATAAGTGGATATTCCCAAAATAAATTCAGTTAATACAAAATTATTTTTAATTTTTAGATAGCTATCGAGAATTGCAATTTAAGATTTATTTTTTACTTTGATTAAGATTAATTTATTAATTTTTCTAGTTTTTTGACCTCTTTTTATATTAATAACACTAATTATTTAAGCCTAAGGTCCTTTTAATATATTTAATATTTATTTCGATATTTCGCTACTCCTTTGTGTAGCTTCTTCAGGAAAATTGGTTTTTGTTTATAATGAAAAAATATTTTTTTAAAATTCACAATATAGGAAAAGTTCTTGTCAATGAAAATTCAAAATAAAATAATTATAAACGTAGATATATGTTAGAAATGTTACATATAATTAATACACCAATTACCAACAGAATTAATTTTAAGGCAGATACAGCAAATGTTGCTCAAAATTATAGACATTTTTTTTTTTTTTTGGCGTGTGAGGTAGGGTTGAAAATGCCTTCGCACTTACAGAGACCGTCGTCTTCTGCGTCGAGTGGTGTTGCCACTAAAAAATTCCCTCCTCCTCCTCTGGGTAGATTCCTCCCCGGAACCGCTTTCCGCATTACTTCGGGAAGGCCCAGAGCCACGTCCCAATCAGGACCACTCTCAATCACCCACGTCTGGGTCCGCCAAGTTTGTAGCCGGCGCCATGGCACCGGCCCGTATCGCCTGGTCCCCGTCAGAGGGGGCCCCTCTATGCAGCAGCGCATCGAGGTCCCTCTTCTTCCTCCGCAGAACGTATCCCACGTACTGTGCCACAGCGTCCCAATTGTCTTCACAATCGAGCATCCTCCCTATCACGGTGGCAGGAGCGAACCCGCCAACCCGCTGCGCCATTGCACCCCTCTCAGCATGCCACCTGGTGCAGTCGAAGAAAGTGTGTTCTGCATCATCATCCGTAATACTACAGTAAATGCAGTCGGGACCATCTGCCCTGCCCATTCGGTACAGGTACTTTCGAAAGTATCCGTGGCCCGAGAGGAATTGTGTCAGGAAGTAGTTAACTTCCCCAAATTTCCTCCGAATCCATACTTCCACGCAGGGAATGAGCCTTGCCGTCCACCTGCCGACCGTGTCCGCGGTCCACCTGTCCTGCCATCGCCGGACAGTTTGGGGTCTCAGACCAATAGCACCAACACCAGGGTCCTCCCCCCTCGAGTTCCAAGCCTCCCACCGCTCGCGCGCCAAGAGGTCTATGGGTATTTCCCCACATATCACCAGGACCGCAGCGCCCGAGACCGTGCGGTAAGCCGAAGCAACCCTAAGGGCCGCCGTCCGCTGTACCGCCTCGAGTACCCTGCGTTTGGTTCTCTCACCCAGTACATTTCCCCAAATCTCGCTCCCATGCAGCAAGATCGACTTCGTGACAGCCATAATCAGCCTCCTCTTGCTCTGTGTCGGGCCTCCGACATTCGCCATGAGTCTGCTCAGCATGCCAGTCATCTTCGCCGCCTTAGTCGCCACATGCCGTATTTGGGCCCAGTAAGTCAGCCTACAGTCGAGTCTGACGCCCAAATACCTTATGGCACTCTGGGTAACCAGAGACACATCCCCTATCTGCATGCCGACATCGAGTGGTATGTGTGCCCGCGTCATCAACATCACCTCGGTCTTCTCCCCGGCCAATTCCAAGCCGTGGTCCTCAAGCCACATCCGGGTCCTAATCATGACCCGGTTCAGCTTCCCCCTGGCGTCATCCATATCCCGCGCCAAGATCACCGCCGCTATATCATCCGCGTATCCCACGAGCTGAGCATCCTCGGGCATTTCCACCCCAAAGATCCCATCGTAGGTCAGATTCCTAGGTACGGGCCCAGCACAGATCCCTGGGCCGCGCCGGACGTGATCGTCCTGCTCCTCCGCCCCGTCGGCGTATCGTACAACAGTACCCGATCGTCCAGATAACTACGGAGAATTCTATACAAGTATCCGGGAATACGGAACCTCCCCCGTAGCGCCTCTAGAACATCAGCCCATCGTAGGCTGTTGAAGGCATTCCGAACGTCGAGTGTTGCCAGGACAACTATGCGCTTCGGATAATAGCGCCTCTCGCTCTGAGCGCGCTCGAAGCACTCAACCACATCAGCAATCGCCCCGAGCGTTGACCTACCAGGTCTGAAGCCATGCTGTCTATCCGACAGCCCCCCAGCCATCCTCACGGCCTCCGCCAGCCTTCTTTGCAGTAGCTTCTCCAGCAGCTTGCCGGCACCATCCAACATACAAAGTGGCCGATAAGCCGATGGCTGGGTCGGATCGCCCCTGCCCTTGCTAACAAGCACGAGCCGCTGTGTTTTCCAGCGTCTTGGGAATACGCCCTGGCCTAAACAAGCATCATATACCGGAAGCAATGCTTCCGGCCTGCTCTCAGCCAGGATCTTCAGCGTCTCCGACGGTACCCCATCCGGGCCAAGGGCTTTCCCCGTCCTAAGAACCCCGGCGGCGATCCTCAGCTCCTCCCCGGTAAAGGGCGGTGAAACCTCATCATCGTAGGATCCACGTTCGCCACCCAGCGGAGGGTGTGTGGGGAACAGGCCCCCCACAATCGCATCGAACCGCGCGCCGTCCAATTGCACCCCAGCGCGGCTCGCGCTTAATTTTCCCGCCACGATCCTATAGCCGAGTCCCCATGCATCACGGTTCAGGTCGCTCCGAAGTTCCTCCCATTTCGCCCTCTTGCTCGCCATAATCGCGCGACGCAACGCCCCGCGGGACCGCTTGTACTCTTGGGCCTCCAGTAGAGCCTCGCCGGCCCGCCTAGCCCTAGTATAGACCCTCCTATTGCGGAGGCAGTCACGCCTGAGTCCAGCAATCTCCGGCGTCCACCAGTACACAGGTGGCCTCCCCGCCCGTCGCGACAATCGGGGCATCGATGCGTCGCATCCACGGACAATGCGCCGCATCATAGCACCCGCCAGGGAGTCAGCGTCTCCCCCACCGTCCAAAACCGTAGTACCGTCGAAACCGGCCAAGAACGACCCGCGGTCTAACCTCGCGACGTTCCATCCACGCGCGCCTCTCCCCTCGTGCGACCGCGCGACGCCCGCCTCCGATACTATCCCAAATTCGATCACTCCCAGTATATTCCTCGAGTACCCTCCATCCTTCGATCATCCCAGACAGATTCTCGGATACCAAAGTGATGTCAGGAGTGGTGAACTCGCACCCCGGCCACCTGAAGGTAGTCGCACCGCCACCGTTCATGACCACCAGGCCCAACCTGGCCGCCATATCCAGGACGCACCTCCCCCTCGTGCTCGTCACCGGATCACCCCACTCCACAGCCCTGGCATTGAAATCACCGGCCACCACAAAGGGTCCGGCCATACCAGCCAGAGCGGCCTCGATAGCGGCCATCTTCGCCCTAAATCGCGCCACACTATCGCTAGGAGTGAGGTAACAGCTCACCAGCACAAAACCGACGATCCGAGCCCACGCATAGCCGCAGCCGATCCCGTACCGCGCAACCGCCAGTTCACCGCCGCCAGGTAGCCAGAGTGCCGCCGTACCCGTTTCGTCCCCGAGCCAGAACCCTCGGTGCATCGGACCGTATTGTTCGCTGATAACAACCACGTCCGCGCCCCTCTCGGCAACCATCTGCCATAGCAGAGCATCCGCCGTTCTGCTCCTGTGCATATTCGCCTGGAGCACCCTCATCTGCGGGATAGCGGGCAGCCCTTCGAGCCCGGCAGGTGGTCAGTCCTACCGCGCCCCGCCCCCGAGCACAGAACGCACTTGGGGACCGCTGTGCAGTCCCTCATCTTATGTCCTGCTCCTTCGCACCTTATGCACAGTTGCCTCCTGTCTGTCCCAGTACACTTTGCCTGGGTGTGTACCGCCCCAAAGCATCGATAACACCTACCGACACTCTCGGAAATCCGCATCGCAGCCCTGATCCAACCGACACGCATGTAGCCAATATCGATTAGTTTCGCGGCGCCCTCCACCGACAAAGTAACGTACGAAACGAACCTATTTCAAATCCAGAATATATTTTTATGAATATGACTTTTAATATTTTTATGAATATGGCTGTTAATATTTTTATTTTGAATTTTCATTTACAAGAACTTTTCCTATATTGTGAATTTTAAAAAAATATTTTTTCATTATAAACAAAAACCGATTTTCCTGAAGAAGCTACACAAAGGAGTAGCGAAATATCGAAATAAATATTATATATATTAAAAGGACCTTAGGCTTAAATAATTAGTGTTCTTAATTTATTAACCTAAATAAAGCATACTTTCATTGTCTACAACGCTTTCGATTATAAGTAAATCCGCGCACACTTATAGTAGATAGCAATAAAAAAATGTTTCCTAGAAATAATATATATTCCAAAACAACGTTTACCGGGTCAGCTAAAAACAGCAAAACTTATTTTTTTCTCATTAGTTAACAAATCCCGTTCGAAGCCGGGACGGTCATCTAGTATATATATATAAAGCTGAATGTGTTCGTTTGTTTGTACCCAAACAAGCCCAAAGCGCTTTACCGATCTTCCTGAAATTGTCGCACCATATAATTGGGGCTCTTGAATGAATTATAGGTGACTTTTTTTTTAATCAAGCCCACTGGTACGCAAATTTTTTAATTATGCTACTCCTTCCTCATAGTTTTTACCAGATTTTATAATATAAAAGAACTTACCTTTGCCATTTGTGGACCAATCGCGATGAAATTTGGTACACTTAGTCTGTGCAACGGCAAGATTATAGGGTAGTACTTTTTTTAAAACTAGGACCAGGAGGGCGGCAGGGAGAAAATGTCTGCCCGTCTGAAACGATTTTAATTAAATTTAGAACATGGATAGAAGTCCAGAAGCACACATATGCTACATATATATTTTTTAAATAGAACCAGGAGGCGACATAAATATAAGACATGCCTTTCCGAAACTGTATAAACGATAGAGATAATAACGGGAGCGAAGCCGCGGGTAAAAGCTAGTACGTATATAAAGCAGAATGTGTGTTTGTTTGTTTGTACCTTATAGGAGCCCCAACTGCTGAACCGATCTTCCTGAAATTTTCACACCATATAATTGGGACTTTTAAATGAATTATAGGCTACTTTTTTTTAATCACACCCACTTTTACCGCTACTTTTTTAAATTATGTTACTCCTTCCACATAGTTTCTAACAGATTTTATAACATAAACGAGCATAAACTTCGTCATTTGTGGACTACTGTTGAGAATTATTTTTGCATATAAAAATGGATCACAAACTTTGTTTTTGGGAGGGCGGAGCTTGCCAAGAAAATTGATTATCAAATAACTTATTCATTTGACATCAATTTCCAAAATTAGTTTTACATATTGAAAGTAGGGCTGGCGTGGGAAGTACTTCCCAAAATTAGAGGGGGTGGGGCTAAGTGCTCGCCTTTAAAAAGTGAATATCAAATAACTTCGTCGTTTGTGGAAGAATTTTCAAAATTCTTTTTTCTTATGGAAAAATTCCGCTAACATTTTTTTTAAATTGGGGGGAAATTTAAGTGCTCGCCAAAAATTGGTCGATAAGTTGTTGGAGGTAGCGAAGCGCAGCTCGTTAATCTAGTATTTTATAAAAATTCATTTACACAAACAAGAGAAATAAACACAAAAATTTTGTCCCGTAAACTTGTGCAGTGCATTTGTTCATTTAATGAAACAGATTACCGGAATTTTTTATCAAATATATTCTTAGCATGCCAAAAACACCAAATTCGTCAAATAGTCTGAACAATTTAATCTTTTGTGTTTCTGTAGTCATTTGTAGAACAATTTACACTTTTTAATTTCTCATGTGTCAGTTTTAGAAAATCTCTTTTTATTGACATTTCTGACAAAGTAACATTTACGAACAGTTTTAAAAACTGCTTCATATTTGTCCAATTGCGAAAATGTGTTTGCATGAGGACCCTAGATATTTGTTTTCTTCTACGCAGGAGGATATTTTTTGGCGATAGTTGGTGTACAGGTAGCAACGACATCATCAACTATTCAAAACACCTTCAACTATTGCAATTTTAAAAGTTAACAATAATTTAAACAATATAAACTTTAGCCTCACAAACCCATTTTAATTAGTTGCTATAACATTTTCTCTGCTGCAGTACTTTCATAATCCTTGGAGCTTAGTATCCACTTAAGTGTTAACTTTTGCTAATTCGTTCGTTCCCTTTAGGCTAAGCGAATGTATGTCAAAGATTCATACAGATTCTTACAATTCAATTACAAATTCCAAATATCTTTTTTTTTGTTCGTCATAGGGAACTTTTAACATGGTCATTTGAAAACAATTGTTTTGTTTTTTTTTTTACTTTACATCGTAGGAGGTGAGAATATGTTAAATTTTTTTAATCAAATTGTTAAGTTTCCAAAAGTTGCTGTAGCCATTGTAATTGATATATTTACTAAATCGATTTCAAAATGATTTGAAACTAAAGTTTAATTACGGAAAATTATTGGATTGCAAAGGAAATTAATCATAATATATTATTGTGTTTATAATATTGTGATATTTTTTCCACAATAGCTAAAAGTTTTAATGACAGTTAATGTTTAATAGCAGAAACAGGAATGATTGGTTTTCAACCATCCCTTTACTAAAATTCAAAACTTTTATTTAGCGTCAAACACACTGTTGCCAACTTTTTTCAGTAGGTTGCCCTACATCACTCTCTGAAACCCATCCGAAACCGTAAAATCTTTTATTTACCGGAAATTTGTTTGGAAAATAGCTAACATGTTAAAATAACTAAAAAAAACACTTGTATTTCATGAAAACTAATAAAATATGCTCTTTATTTACATGCATACATTCTTACATATGTACCTATGTACCCAATTAGCATTCCCTTTTTGTTAGACAATTCTGTTTTTTTAATAATTCCTTAAAAAATCTTCTGACGTGATCTTTCGAGTAAAAATAACACAAACATCTGCTTTTTTTAATCGGTTACTCACAGAAGAATCAGTTAGTGTAACAGTTTCTCCCGTAAGAGGAATCTCGTATGATTAGGAAATACGCCCCGCCAGCGAATGAAAATACACTTCATGAGGTTCCTAGTAGACTCTTCCTCGTTTCGATATGCTATATTGATATACTTATATAGTTTTACATGTTTTAGAATATATACCACTGATCCACCCGACGACTTTTAAAAAATAACAATTTGTAATTTTCAGGCACATCTATGTTATCACATTTAATGTTATGGTATTTTAAATAATTATTTCGAAGAAGTATTATTATTAATTTCTTTAAATATATTTTCTAATTTTAATATGTTTCCCATAAATTCTTGGCAGGGTTTATAGAGCCCTCTGTTTGAACTGCAACTGACTTATTTGGATTTTTATTTTCAATATTTTCAATACTTTCTTCTTGTAATTTCTGCAGACTATAAATAATTGTAAATATTATTTCATTAAAAAAAGTTGATTTTAAAAAAATTGTATTTACTTTAAATCAAATTCACCAATTGCTTCCTTTACAATTTGTTTGTGAAATGGCTGAAGCTCTACTGATGAGCAGGCATTAGCACCAACCAAATGCAGCATAAGAGGAGGAGCTTTAACAAACATTCAACATAAATAACAAATTTTTTTTTTTTTTTTTTATCTTGGACCAGTGCTCAGGGGCTATACCCTACATATGCAATTCATTCCAGTGGAACTAGAGAGAGGGATAGGGTGGAGAATAGACAGGTGGTGAAAGTGGTAGGAAGATAGAGCTTAATTCTTGCACAACTCTGTAGTTGCGTGTTCATTATAAAGCAAAGTTGCGGCGTCTCTGATGTTTTTTGACGCATTATTTTTAAGCTAATGGAGCCATTTTATTTATGATTTTACTTCACCGACGTTTTATTGCTCAAATACCGACGAAGGAGGGTGCTGTAGCACTGACAACTCAGAAAACACTTTTTTCTGATTTGACCTGGCTGGGAATCGAACCTGGGTCTTTCTGGTTGCAGAGCCAACACGCTGATTACTCGCCATCAGCATCCCCAATTTTAATTATTTTTAACTCACATTAAAAAAATAAATTAACTTTTACTTCTATTTTTGTTTCACCTTTATTAATTTGTTTAATTATGTATCTTTTGAGCAGATGGCCTTTTTTATAAAAAAGTTTTTAATTATTTATTTTCGATATTTCGCTACCAAATAGGTAGCATCATCTGGAAATAATATTTTTTTTTTACATATAATCGTACATGTATGTAAAATAACATAGACAATATATTAACATTAATTTATAATAAATTAACCCTTAATTCTATGTCGCTCTGCTGTAACGCAACATGTTAATTTTTAACGCAGAAAGAAACTGAAAAAAAAAAATCAACACCCTCTTGAAAGAGGAAATATGCACTTACCGCAGATGCATCTACAAAAATGTTTTTATAAATAAATTCACTTGCATACAAACATATACTCATATGTATGTACATAAGTGAGTAAGTAAGTGGTTGTAGGTAAGGAAAAAATATACAAACACATTGTGACCTCCTATAAATAATTAAATTTTATATCAATTCCCTGTTCTATGGTTTTATCGCTTGTGTGAGAAAAATTGTTATACGAGTAGCTTAAAGGTGTTCTTTATTATCACTTGATGTGCTACAAACTGTCGGTGGGGTATTTTTCAATTCATTCTATCCATATTTAATGTTTGATATATGAATACAGAAAACCGCACTTACCTAAAGTAACCAGAGAATTCTTTGCTCCGATTACAACTAATTTTATTTTTTCATAAATTAAAAAACAAAATGATATTTATTGTTCCCCTTAAAACAGAGCAGAAGGGGACAATTGGAAGTAAAAAACAATGGATATAAAATTCCTAAACCACTTCTACAATTTGCCAAAGTCTGAAAGAATAAATTACTAGAAGTTTTGTATTTGTGCAAGACAAAGGCAGTACTTTAATGTTTTTAATGTCTGGCAGTGTTATCAATTGTGAAGATTTCTCTTATTTTAAAAGTTTTTGAGATGTCAAAAGGATTAAGGCCCAAGTTCACAGTCATTAGTTAATTATTAGTAAAATAAAATGATAACTATTGTTTAACTAATACTTCATATTCACAGTGTATTGTTTAACTAACATTCTCAGTATAACCAAAGATTGGTAACCCTAACAATCTTTGAATTTTCAATATTGGCATCACCGTTATAGCATATGGTTTTCGTTTACATTTGTTACATTTGTTTTGTTAAAAATGGATAAAACAAGCGCGCACTCATCGAACTTTACCGCGCAAGATATTGAAATTGGTTCGCGAAAACCAAAATATTATCGAAATAAAAAAACTGATAGTATTATATATATACATATATATATTTTTTTTTTTTTTTATCTAGGACCAGCACTCAGGAGATGACTCCTACATATGCGAAGCATTGTGCTAGAACTATAGGAAAGGGATAGTAGGAGAAACGACAGGAGGTGAAGCTTAATTAATTATTTTTGCAGCTCTGCTTTCGCACGTTCTTTGTTTATACTCGTAGCAGTGCTGAAGCTTCTTTAGTAGCCATTTTTTATTATTATTTTACTTCGCCGGTGCTACACAATACCGACGAAGGAGGGCGTTCAGATGTGATTGTGGATTGCTATCAGCTGAAGCCGGTATTGTTCAGTGACCAGTGACTATGCCTTCGCCACTGAAACCTTCCGACAACAACTAACACACAAAGACACACTAATGCAACATCAGAAAAATGCGAGATGTTTATTTTTATTTTAAAATTTTTGGTCTGAAACTGGGGTTGAACCCAGGTCTGTTTTTGGATTCGTAGTCAACGTGCAGACTACCATCCATCGTGCCATCGCCACCCTTAGGGCGGGTCGATTTAAAAATCGCTCAAATTACAAGGAAAATCGTATTCTAGGGATCAAAATAAGAAACTTTGCCGAAGGTTCCATACCTCTACAATGTATTTTGATGCCTCGACTTTTGACCGGAAGGGTATTTTAAGCACATTTTGAAAAAACTGATCGTAATTGCAGAAATTATTAACAATCAAAAAAATAAAAACTTTAATAAACAAATTGTACTCCGAGTATAAAAAATTTACATAAACATTATATTTGATGTACAGGGTGGCTGATGAAAGCCAATACTGAAAGAAAACTTGATAACTTTTTCTATCTAAGTAATCTGGAATTTTTTTTTTGGTTTTTGTAGATTGATTCTTAGATTTAACGAAAATGAAAAGTGGGACACTGGAAAAAGAATGCCACTATCTCGCATTGGCGTCCGTAGTTTTGGTTCAACTAACTAAGAGGCTCATTTCAAGAAACTCAACCTTCCGTTGTCCCCCCAGATCGCCTGACCTAACTCCACCGGACTTTTTCTTGTATGGTTATTGTAAACAGGAAGTGTACTAATGGCAACAGACACATGTGGAAGAACTAAAACAATCAATTCCAGCGATTATAGCTGCAGTTCCAGCGTTAACTTTGCGGGCAGTAATGAACTATTTTTTGCTAAGATACTGCACATGCATCGATGAGCAGGGCGGGCATTTAAATTCGATTATCTTTAAAACTAATTCAATGTGCTTTCAAATGAAAATATTCCATGTATTGCAAAAGAAGTTATTCCAGTTTCTTAATGTAGCAAAATTCATCAGCCACCCTGTAAATAAATATTATATAATTTATATAAAATATGTATTTCAATGAGAAATGATTTTTAATAAGAAAGTAAGATTTCTTTGGACAAGATTGAAAATTTTGAAAAAAAAATTTGGCAACACTGATGTCTGTTTGTAAATTTGCAAAACCATACATATATTTCTTTTTTATACTCTGCTAATTACCAAATAAATCTGAAAATTATTTTATAAAGTTATATATTTGCACAGAAATTAACATCATTTCCCTCAGATATATTTATAACAAGCATGCATCACATACTCACACACACAAGATTAGTCATTGCGCAGACCTGTTATTTTTATACCCTGAACTAAGTGTAAAGGGTTTATATAAGTTTGTCATTCCGTGAGAAATTTCTTTAATATTCCTCTCAGAAGAAAAATTTATATATTTTCAGAAATTTTATATTAACTGAATTTATTTTGGGGAATATATTTTTATATATATGAAAGCACGATTAAAATCATATATATTTTCGAAATGTTATGAATAGAGAAGTTTATAGAGCCATGTCCGTCTGTCCGTTTTGAGTCTCTTCTGTGCTATGACTGGAATGGCATCAATAAGATGACACTTGTTATATATAATTAAAATGTAAAATTTGTATAAAAGAAAAACAATAATCAAAAGATAAACAATAAAACAATATATAAGAATAAACAATGTCCTAATCTTTGTAATTTGTATTGGAGAACAAATTTAATTTTTTTTTTGTGTTTAAACATATTTTTATAAAGGAGAAAAATGTCACACTGAATACATCATCAAACTATCGTATGACACATTTTGATCATATTGATAACATATACCCATTCATATATCTTTAATTTTGCTGTTCTTAAATTCATTATTATAAGAACATGTGAGATTTCTTAACTTCTCCAAAATTTTGTTTAATGCTCTTCTGATGAGTTGACGTAATATATGTATGTAATTTCGATATAATATTAATCGTAGCCAATTTGACATTTCTCCAATGTCAGTGTGTTATTATTTCTAGCAAAATGGTTTGTTCGCTGGGTTCACTAGGTGAAAATGTCAAATTAATTTAATATAGCTGGTCATGATAGATATTAAGATTTCTAATTCGCTTCTACAAACAATGTCCTTTAATATCAGTAAATTCATTAGAATTTCTACATATTTCATATATTATGAGTTGAAAAAAGAACAATAGAATTTTTAAAGAGATTATAATCAATACTTGAATACTTTTTTAAAGTGCACGTACATGTGCAAAATATTAATTTTAGACATATTGAATGGTGTTCATATACATTTTAAAAGCGTTTGTATGCAAATGAGTTTTTCGCTCTCTGTTCCTCTTTTGTAATTAGACTACATACAATGTACTACGAGTGCTTATGCAAGGAATACAACTGGGTCGAACGTGGAATTTATGGCCGCAAATGTTTATCGCCAAAAATAAAACACATTTGTTAAATTAAAATACACAGTAGTTATAGTTTTAGCTTTATGAACTGTTTTCTTCTTTTTATAGCAAATAATTTAAATAAATCTTTGTTTGAAATATATACACATATATTTTTTTTTAAGTTTATGATTTTCTTATTAATGAAGTTGTTTGTTTTTGAAATATGGTCACATTAGCAGCTGCTATATGCAAACAAAAATTTTTTATAAATAAATTATCTAATACAGCAACTCTGCTGGTTGAAGTCGACTACTTTACGCAACTAAATTACTTCGGCTTGTTCGCCGGGTTGGGTGAATTTGGTCACTCGTCCCAATTGTGTTCTTAACATTACTTTTATACAGTTTAAAAGGTAATGTTGTGACAAGAGGGCTACGCAAAATTATGTATGCAACTCCTATTTCTCTGCCGGTACTCTGAAAATAATAATAATAACAATTAAAATAAGAATAGTAATAAGCTATTGCCGGTTAATCAAGCTAAAGTTCGTAACATTTCCGTCAGAAATAATTATATATGAGACAGCATTCCCAGGGGCAAAGGAAAAAAAACAACGTCAGTAGTAAAGGGTGGTTAAATTTCAAGGGCCGATGTTGATTTTGAATAAAACACAAACTATTTAGGAAATTATTGTAATTTTATTTTATTATGATATATTGGTATTACTCAATTATGTATGGAAGAAAATATCGGTCAAATGGGCGCCGCGACCACGGCGGCACACCTCCATCCGATGGTCCAAATTTTCGATGACCCTGAGGCATAATGGAGGTTCTATGCCGTTAATGTGCCGAATTATCTCATCCTTTAGCTCTTGAATTGTTGCTGGCTTATCGACGTACACCTTTTCTTTCAAATAACCCCAAAGAAAAAAGTCCAACGGTGTCAAATCACATGATCTTGGCGGCCAATTGACATCGCCATTACGTGAGATAACACGGCCATTGAATTTGTTGCGCAAAAGAGCCATTGTTTCGTTAGCTGTGTGGCAAGTGGCACCGTCCTGCTGAAACCACATATCGTCCACATCCATATCTTCCAATTCGGGCCATAAAAAGTTCGTTATCATCTCACGATAGCGAACACCATTCACAGTAACTGCCTGACCGGCCTCATTTTTGAAAAAATACGGCCCGATGATGCCGCCAGCCCATAAACCGCACCAAACAGTCACTCTTTGTGGGTGCATTGGTTTTTCGACAATCACTCTTGGATTCTCATTCGCCCAAATGCGGCAATTCTGTTTATTGACGAATCCACTGAGGTGAAAATGTGCCTCATCACTGAAGATGTTTTTTTTCGAAAATTGATCATCCACTGTTGCCGTGGTCGCGGCGCCCATTTGGCCGATATTTTGTTCCATACATAATTGAGCAATACCAATAGATCATAAGAAAATAAAATTACAATAATTACCTAAATAGTTTGTGTTTTATTCAAAATCAACATCGGCCCTTGAAATTTAACCACCCTTTAGTTGAAAAAAATAGGAGCAATATATGACATTAAAATATTCAGCCTATTTTTATAAAATTTAACATATAGATAGATCTGAATACAGAAGGACATATAGTATGTACATTTTTTTTTTTTTATCTAGGACCAGCACTCAGGAGATGACTCCTACACATGCGAAGCATTGTGCTGGGAACTATAGGAAAGGGATAGTAGGAGAAACGACAGGAGGTGAAGCTAATTTAATTATTTTACAGCTCTGCTTTGGCACGTTCTTTGTTTTGTTTATACTCATAGCAGTGCTCACAAGCTTCGGTTTAGTAGCCAGTTTTATTATTATTTTACTTCGCCGGTGCTACACAATACCGACGAAGGAGGGCGTTCTGATGTGATTGTGGATTGCTATCAGCTGAAGCCGGTATTTTTCAGTGACCAGTGACTATGCCTTCGCCACTGAAACCTTCCAACAACAACTGCCACACAAATACACACTAATGCACATCAGAAAAATGCGAGATGTTTATTTTTATTTAAAAATTTTTTTTTTTTTTTTTTTTTTTTTTTTTTTGTCTGAAACTGGGATTGAACCCACGTCTGTTTTTTGGTTGTGTAGTGAACGTGCAGACTACCATCCATCGTGCCATCGCCACCCTCAAATGTACATATTCTAAAGGATAGGACCATAATATATCTGATTATCTAAAACTATAAAACCGATTTAATAAACATTAAAACATAAATAGATCTGCGAATGGCACGCCACTATACCCATATATTTTTAAAAAATATGACCGCTGTTTGGAGCAATATAATCCTCTCCAAACCTATTTAACAAATTTGCTAAGATTTTAAAAATAGATCTTTGCTATTAGTACTATATGGACTTCTAAGGTTATGGAGATAATAACGTAAGTGAAACCCCGGCTAAAAGATAGTATTATAATAAAACAACATTTTAGAACGAAATAAAGGTTAAAAAATAATTCTTGTTCCTGGCTTTGAATAGCTAGGAAAATATTCATGTATCTTCCTGCTACTATTTCTATTGATTTACACCTATTTTCTGTCCTATTCTTATTTAAGAGATTCCAAGAAAATAAAGAGTATTTATTGTTTTGTATATTTTAGAGAGACCGAAAATTGGTCGCCAGATGAAAAAATAATATTTAAAATTAAATCAATCAGCTGTTCTTTGAATGGATTAGTTAGTTGCTATTCAGTTATAGCTTTGCCTATAATTTAGGGAAAACTTCTAGTGCGGAAAGTAACCAACTGTGAATAACTTAAATATGTACTTAACAAAGTTTATATTTGGCGATCATTTTTGATTATGCGCCATTGTGTGTAGGAAGTCAGCCATAGTGATCATACTTAAACGCTATCATAAATTAAAAAGTTACTTTTGAAAAGGAAAACGATTTTAATCCATATTTTCCCAAGGGTGGCGATGGCACGATGGATGGTAGTCTGCGCGTTGACTGCACAACCAAAAAACAGACCTGGGTTCAACCCCAGTTTCAGACAAAACTTTTAAAAAATAAAAATAAACATCTCGCATATTTCTGATGTGCATTAGTGTGTCCTTTGTGTGTCAGTTGTTGTCGGAAGTTTTCAATGGCGAAGGCATAGTCACTGGTCACTGAACAATCCCGGCTTCAGCTGATAGCAATGCACAATCACATCTGAACGCCCTCCTTCGTCGGTATTGTGTAGCACCGGCGAAGTAAAATAATAATAAAAATGGCTACTAAACCGAAGCTTCAGCACTGCTACGAGTATAAAAACAAAAAGAACGTGCGAAAGCAGAGCTGCGAAATAATTAATTAAGCTTCACCTCCTGTCGTTTCTCCTCCAGCACTCAGGGGATGACTCCTATACATGCGATGCATTGTGCTGGAACTAGGAAATTAGGTTATGGGAAGGAGGATAGAGGGAGTAGTGTTTTGATCGGGCGTTGGGATTATATGCTCACGAGTTTTTTTTATGAAAAAATAACAAACGTGTGTTTTGTTTATCCATAATCATACGTAAATTATTAAAAAAAAATAAATAATAAAAATCAAAAAGTTCGAACTATATGTCTTGTAAAATGTAAAAACCCTGAGCGTATTTACCGTGTTCCACTGGTGAAATGCATCTGAAGCCGTATTTCCGCTGAGGTTAGATAGGTCTGATTTTGATATACATGTTGCTACTCCTGGGTGACGAGTACTAATATTTTGGCCACTATACAATCTACGGTGCGAAGCGACGTTGTAGCTTGATAGGAGTAAAATTTCTATAAATTATCCTGCCCTTTTCTAATGACATTATTTTCTGTTCTCGACCGTAACAGTTCATAAAGTTCACCATCCAGGGGCGTTATCTAAAATCTTCATTTTACTAATAAAAATAATAAACCCGTATTTATTCCAAAGTGTAAAGTAAAATTTAAAATATTTAGCTATAAGAAAAAAATTTCAGTCTACTGTACCGTTGTATTTACTTATGTTTTTCTGAAACTCTTGCTTGTCAAAAATTTCACTAAACTGCAAAAACTCTTCTAAATAAACCATACTGAGAAAAACACAACTCCACGTGGTACGCAATGTAAAATTATGCCTAATTAAGGACCAGAATACAAAACGAGTGTATTTCAGGATGAAAATAATAAAAATGCATGAATTAATAAATTATTTTTCTCCACCAAATCAAAGGCATTATTAATACAAAAATAACTTTCCAACGGATCAAAATATTAAATTTTCTTTCTGTGAAAAACATTATGGAATGAGAAAAGGGAAGAAAAATTTCCTTACATGTTTTAAATAAAATTTCCTTCGAATTTCAGTCATTGTGTAATACGAGTATAGGAAGCAAATGAAAAAGGAAAAGCTGGCACATCGTACATATGTATGTAGGTATTAATATAAATTTAATTTATGCAAATTAACGTTGAAAAGAAAATTATTGTGTATTTAACAATGTAATTTCAAAGAAACTTTGTGGAGCGGAAGTGGGATAAATTAAAAATTCAATTGTTTATTTTCACGTATTTCTCTTGTTGGAAGTTGTTTCCAAAATGAAATTTTAATTGAATTAAATCTATAAATATTTATTTATTTTACGAAAACATTTTCGGTACTGAAGAAGAACCGTTCTTATTGCATTTGTATAACAAAAAAATCAATTGCCGAGGCAAATATGTATGTATGTAGTGAAATTCGCGGTTTAGTCTAAAATAAATTAAAACAAAAGTTTTTACATTTACTTTCGCAATGATATTTTATAAAACGCTTTTAACCAAATTTTCAGCAAACGATGAATCAGAAGAGAGATCTGAAGAGATGATTAGTTTTTTGATAATTTGTTAAAAAAAAATTTGTTTTAGAAAACTTAATATTTGAAGTTATCGGTTCATTACCGCACGATATCTAAGTTGGGTTAACTGCTGTAAAATGCTGCAAATTTTATTACTATCACTTGAGCAGTTTTAAATTATCAGAACTTCAAATAAACAACACATTCTCTAAAAATAGTCAGAATAGTTCTTCCTTCGTTATGACAACGAAAATCGGTGTAAAATCAGTAGTTTCCTGTATAGTGGGGCGGTTTCATTATAGACGGTACTCAACATTAACTTTCAAGTCATACTACTTCATTATCACATTTTATGACGCCCTTACAAATTAATATAATACAAATAGATTGCATTTCTCAACCCTCTTTTTTTTCTATCTTGGACCAGCACTCAGTGGATGACCCCTACACATGCGATGCATTGTGCTGCAACTATGAAATGAGGTTATGGGAACGACGATAGAGGGAATAGTTTTTATGGACATTTGATTTGAATTTTCCCACGTCAAAAGTAACAGGAAAGAACTCTGCAGGGAGTTAGTTCCACATAGGCGATCTTCGGCCGAAAAATGAGTTCTCTCTGTAATGCGTGGTGCGATTTGCCGCCAAATCGACCACAAGTGGATATGCCGTTAATGAAGAACGCGTTATGCGCTGGAATGAACCGGTTTCGGGAACAAGTTCACTGATTTCATTAGAGCACATTCCATTATAGTAACGATAGAATAACGAAGCAGACCTCACATTGCGACGATGCAGTTGGCTATCCCTCCGTCCTCAGTGAGTTTCTTCGCTTCCTCCTGTACGCGGTTGAGTTACTTAAAAATAGTTTTTGAAGCACCGGCCCACACATGAGAGTTGTATTCCATTTTCGGTCGGATGTAAGCGGTATAAATAGTAAGGAGTGAACTATGTTTTGCATAAGTACAAAATTAATTAATGATTCAAGTTTTAATATCTCCTTTTATACTCGAATATTTATATTCAATGTTTCATAAAAAAAAATTTAATGACGATGCTACACATTTTAGTAGCCAACTATTGAAAATAAATATGTATATAAAAAGAGATCTCAAAGCTAAAATAATTAATTGATTTTAATTTAAATGACTTTTTTGGACTCGCTTCTACTTCTTGTCATTAGTAGAAGTACTATAAACTGCAAAATATCAGCTTGCAACACCGACCCGAAACAGCTGTATTAAATGTTTGAAGTTATTTTATAACAGCTAACATGGATTTCCATTTTCATTAGTTCATCTGTGTACAGATACAAGTTTCTGTGTTTTTTTTTGACAGAAATAAGGTGTTTTGAAACTTTGTAAAAGTAATTAGACATCTAATGCCCAAATTCACTGTCATTAATTAACTAATAGCAATAATTTAACCAATAATATTTGATTCACAGCTTTTTGTTTACTATTAGTTAAACTGCCAAAGGTCATTGGTTAACCAATAGTTAGACAACAGCTGATTAGTAAATTATTATTAGTATTTTTGTTTTAATATCATCTACCATAATACATATAATATATACATACATACATATATATAATATTATCAGTTTTTTTATTTTCGATGAAATTTTGGTTTTCCCGAACCAATTTCAGCACTAATTCACTATCTTGCGCGGTAAAGTTTGATGATCCATTTTTCAGAATTAATACAACAAATGTAGACAAAAACCATATGCTATCACAGTGATACTGGTGGTCAGGTGTGCGCCCATAGGGTAAAGTCAGAGTACGATCCTTATGGAGAAACACACAAGAAGACTTACTGCCTCCACGCGGCGGCCACCGTTAACATGCTCGGGTCTGGGTCTTTCTAGGAAACCTCGCTCACCCTACAATGTGTGGTGGGAAGCGTTTTTTCCTTTCTGGAGACCAATACTCGGTCATGGCTAAAGTAAGCAACGATCTGGGGGCTGGATCATGGTGTGATGCGACCCGTGCCTGGGATCAGCTTGGCTAGAGGCCCCCTTCAGAAAATAGTCTAGTCGCAAACGGAGCTTCACCGATACCTGGCCGCCTCGGTGAATAATGTTTTGGCCTTGCTGGGTTATCGGGGGCTATGGCCCGGCCGACGTACTTTCCCCCACACTCGTGGGAATTATATGGAATTCAATGAAACAAAAAAAAACGATGATAGGAAGAAGAAGGACGGAGACCAGAAGCTCGACCCACAAGGGGGGCTTATTGACTCCACTCCGAAGGCCAACCCTCAAAGGGGGCCTACAGCTACAGCTTCGGTTGGGACGCCACTAGTGGGCCGACCCGACTCTGTAGCGGACTCCAAGGAGAAAAAGCTCGACCCACAAGGGGGGCTTATTGGGTCCACCCCAAGGGCCGACCCTCAAAGGGGGCCAACAGTTTCGGTTGGGACGCCACTAGTTGGGCGACCCAACTCTTTTGCGGACGTCGTTGCTGCGGGCGCCCAGGACTCCTCCACTTCCCGGCGCGGGATGGTTTCCGGGACCACCGAGGGTGGGGGGGGCGATGCGATCTTCAGGAGGAGCGGCCTGGTGCTAAGGTCGCCTCCTGTGAGATGCTCCCCGCCCACGGTGGTGACCACGGATAGGGTGGCTTCTGCCTCGCCTGTGGAAGCCGGATCTCTGGGCGATACTGTCTGCCCGACGACCAACGGGGTCGGGGGCGGTGACGCGCCGCGTGCGGGTGTGTCTGGTCGGGCGGGGGAATCGCCGCGACTGGGACGTATCCGCGACATGAGGGCGAAGGAAGAGGCCGCGATCGCTCAATGCAGGGTTGTGTTGAGCGGGATGCGGGAAGCTTGTGTTCGGCAGAAGAACATAAGTAATGAGGTGAAGGGAGGCGTGGCCAAAATGGCCGAGCTTCTGGATGTCGCACTCGATTGTAGGCGTGCATGGAGGGCAGCTGAGGGGAACGGGCCGCTTCCGGGTCCCCACTGGCTGGCTGCGACTCCTGCAACTGCTGCTGCGGCGGCTCCCACAGGACGGTCGGTGGGTGGTTCGGCTGTCCCCCCCCAACGGGCTAACGGCCCGACTGACCCCACCAAACGGGCTCGAGGCCCGGTTGCCCCCGTCAAACGGGCTAACGGCCCGAGTGCCCCCGTCAAACGGGCTAACGGCCCGAGTGCCCCCGTCAAACGGGCTAACGGCCCGAGTGCCCCCGCCGGACGGCCTAGGGGCCCGGGTGCCGCTGATGAGCGTGCTGCTGGCTGTCCGGCTGCCCCTGCCCCTGCGAAACGGGCTGCACCTGCCAAGCGGGCGGCTGCCAGCCCGGCTGCCACTGGCGGATCTAAGAGGGCCAGGGCGGAGGGGCCGGATGGGACCCTCGGGGCAACTCCTGCGACCGGAGATGGCGATTGGAGGACAGTCACCTCGGGGAGAAGGAGGAAGAGACGGGGTTTGGGGACCCCGGCGGTAGATGATGGGAGGGCACCGCCCGCGGGCCGTCGGTTACGACCTAGGCGCGCGAAGCCTGAGGCGGTGCTCATAAAGCCCGCGGTGGGGCACACCTATGCGGGTGTGCTGAAGGATCTGCGTGGCAGCGTGACGGGCGACGAGAAGGGGGTACGGTCCGTCAGAAGGACGGGGGCCGGTGACATCCTGTTGGAACTCGGGAGGGGCGACAGGATTGACCCGGAGTTTGTACGGCGTCTGAGGGACGCTGTCCGCGAGACAGCGTCGGTCGCGGAATTAAGGCCGAGCGCGACCGTGGAGATGCGGGGTCTTGACTCCTTGACGGTCGTGGAGGAGGTAGAGATGGCGGTCCGTGGACTGCTCGCCGGGCGCGAAGAGCAGCTACGCGTGAGGGTGACGGCACCGGACGTGCGCGAACAGGTTCGGGCGTACGTTACTTTGTCGGTGGAGGGCGCCGCGAAACTGATCGATATTGGCTACGTGCGTGTCGGTTGGATCAGGGCTGCGATGCGGATGTCCGAGAGTGTCGGTAGGTGTTATCGATGCTTTGGAGCGGGACACACCCAGGCAAGGTGTACTGGGACAGACAGGAGGCAACTGTGCATAAGGTGCGGAGGAGCAGGACATAAGATGAGGGACTGTACAGCGGTCCCCAAGTGCGTTCTGTGCTCGGGGGCGGGGCGCGGTAGGACTGATCACCTGCCGGGCTCGAAGGGCTGCCCGCTATCCCGCAGATGAGGGTGCTCCAAGCGAATATGCACAGGAGCAGGACGGCGGATGCTCTGCTATGGCAGATGGTTGCCGAGAGGGGCGCGGACGTGGTTGTTATCAGCGAACAATACGGTCCGATGCACCGGGGGTTCTGGCTCGGGGACGAAACAGGTACGGCGGCACTCTGGCTACCTGGCGGCGGTGAACTCGCGGTTGCGCGGTACGGGATCGGGTGCGGCTATGCGTGGGCTCGGATCGGCGGTTTTGTGCTGGTGAGCTGTTACCTCACTCCTAGCGATAACGTGACGCGATTTAGGGCGAAGATGGCCGCTATCGAGGACGCTCTGGCTGGTATGGCCGGACCCTTTGTGGTGGCCGGTGATTTCAATGCCAGGGCTGTGGAGTGGGGTGATCCGGTGACGAGCACGAGGGGGAGGTGCGTCCTGGATATGGCGGCCAGGTTGGGCCTGGTAGTCATGAACGCTGGCGGTGCGACTACCTTCAGGCGGCCGGGGTGCGAGTTCACCACTCCTGACATCACTTTGGTATCCGAGAATCTTTCTGGGATGATCGAAGGATGGAGGGTACTCGAGGAATATACTGGGAGTGATCACCAGTATATTGAATTTGGGGTAGTATTGGAGGCGGGCGTCGCGCGGTCGCACGGTGGGAGAGGCGCGCGTGGATGGAACGTCGCGAGGTTAGACCGCGGGTCGTTCCTGGCCGGTTTCGACGGTACTACGGTTTTGGACGGTGGGGGGGACGCTGACTCCCTGGCGGGTGCTATGATGCGGCGCATTGTCCGTGGATGCGACGCATCGATGCCCCGATCGTCGCGAGGGGCGGGGAGGCGACCTGTGTACTGGTGGACCCCGGAGATTGCTGGACTCAGGCGTGACTGCCTCCGCAATAGGAGGGTCTATACTAGGGCTAGGCGGGCCGGCGAGGCTCTACTGGAGGCCCAAGAGTACAAGCGGTCCCGCGGGGCGTTGCGTCGCGCGATTATGGCGAGCAAGAGGGCGAAATGGGAGGAACTTCGGAGCGACCTGAACCGTGATCCATGGGGACTCGGCTATAGGATCGTGGCGGGAAAATTGGGCGCGAGCCGCACTGGGGTGCAATTGGACGGCGCGCGGATCGAAACGATTGTGGGGGGCCTGTTCCCCACACACCCTCCGCTGGTTGGCGAACGTGGGCCCTACGATGATGAGGTTCCACCGCCCTTTACCGGGGAGGAACTGAGGATCGCTGCCGGGGCTCTTAGGACGGGGAAAGCCCCTGGCCCGGATGGGGTACCGTCGGAGGTGCTCAAGATCCTGGCTGAGAGCAGGCCGGAAGCATTGCTTCCGGTATATGATGCTTGTTTAGTCCAGGGCGTCTTCCCAAGACGCTGGAAAACACAGCGGCTCGTGCTTGTTGGCAAGGGCAGGGGCGATCCGACCCAGCCATCGGCTTATCGGCCACTTTGTATGTTGGATGGTGCCGGCAAGCTGCTGGAGAAGCTACTGCAAAGAAGGCTGGCGGAGGCCGTGAGGATGGCTGGGGGGCTGTCGGATAGACAGCATGGCTTCAGACCTGCCAGGTCAACGCTCGGGGCGATTGCTGATGTGGTTGAGTGCTTCGAGCGCGCTCAGAGCGAGAGGCGCTATTATCCGAAGCGCATAGTTATCCTGGCAACACTCGACGTTCGGAATGCCTTCAACAGCCTACGATGGGCTGATGTTCTAGAGGCGCTACGGGGGAGGTTTCGTATTCCCGGATACTTGTATAGAATTCTCCGTAGTTATCTGGACGATCGGGTACTGTTGTACGATACGCCGACGGGGCGGAGGAGCAGGACGATCACGTCCGGCGCGGCCCAGGGATCTGTGCTGGGCCCGGACCTATGGAATCTGACCTACGATGGGATCTTTGGGGTGGAAATGCCCGAGGATGCTCAGCTCGTGGGATACGCGGATGATATAGCGGCGGTGATCTTGGCGCGGGATATGGATGACGCCAGGGGGAAGCTGAACCGGGTCATGATTAGGACCCGGATGTGGCTTGAGGACCACGGCTTGGAATTGGCCGGGGAGAAGACCGAGGTGATGTTGATGACGCGGGCACAGATACCACTCGATGTCGGCATGCAGATAGGGGATGTGTCTCTGGTTACCCAGAGTGCCATAAGGTATTTGGGCGTCAGACTCGACTGTAGGCTGACTTACTGGGCCCAAATACGGCATGTGGCGACTAAGGCGGCGAAGATGACTGGCATGCTGAGCAGACTCATGGCGAATGTCGGAGGTCCGACACAGAGCAAGAGGAGGCTGATTATGGCGGTCACGAAGTCGATCTTGCTGCATGGGAGCGAGATTTGGGGAAATGTACTGGGTGAGAGAACCAAACGCAGGGTACTCGAGGCGGTACAGCGGACGGCGGCCCTTAGGGTTGCTTCGGCTTACCGCACGGTCTCGGGCGCTGCGGTCCTGGTGATATGTGGGGAAATACCCATAGACCTCTTGGCGCGCGAGCGGTGGGAGGCTTGGAACTCGAGGGGGGAGGACCCTGGTGTTGGTGCTATTGGTCTGAGACCCCAAACTGTCCGGCGATGGCAGGACAGGTGGACCGCGGACACGGTCGGCAGGTGGACGGCAAGGCTCATTCCCTGCGTGGAAGTATGGATTCGGAGGAAATTTGGGGAAGTTAACTACTTCCTGACACAATTCCTCTCGGGCCACGGATACTTTCGAAAGTACCTGTACCGGATGGGCAGGGCAGATGGTCCCGACTGCATTTACTGTAGTATTACGGATGATGATGCAGAACACACTTTCTTCGACTGCCCCAGGTGGCATGCTGAGAGAGCTGCAATGGCGCAGCGGGTTGGCGGGTTCGCTCCTGCCACCGTGATAGGGAGGATGCTCGATTGTGAAGACAATTGGGACGCTGTGGCACAGTACGTGGGATACGTTCTGCGGAGGAAGAAGAGGGACCTCGATGCGCTGCTGCATATCGGGGCCCCCTCTGACAGGGACCAGGCGATACGGGCCGGGGCCATGGCGCCGGCTGCAAACTTGGCGGACCCAGACGTGGGTGATTGAGAGTGGTCCTAATTGGGACGTGGCTCTGGGCCTTCCCGAAGTAATGCGGAAAGCGGTTCCGGGGAGGAATCTACCCAGAGGAGGAGGAGGGAATTTTTTAGTGGCAACACCACTCGACGCAGAAGACGACGGTCTCTGTAAGTGCGAAGGCATTTTCAACCCTACCTCACACGCCAAAAAAAAAAAAAAAAAAAAAAAAAAAAAATCACAGTGATACCAATATTGAAAATTAAAAGATTGTTAGTGTTACTATTCTTTGGTTATACTGAGAATATCAATAGTTATCATTTTAGTTTTCTAATAGTTAACTAATGACTGTGAATTTGGGTCGAAGTCAAACTTTAATTAATAATTTTTAAGAGCGTAATTTACACAAATATTCACTCAAAATAGAACTTTTTTTTTACAAAAAATTACAGACGAGCAACGAAAAGAGACCGCTTCGCAGAAATATAGGAGCATGTTAGACGAAAATGTTGTACTTTATGCACATCATTTCAGTAAAGATAGAGCTCGCGATAAAAAGTGAGGAAAAGAAATGTAAAGAAAACTAGAGGCAGATTTAAAATAGGTGGCTAGACTTCCATCAAAAGAAATAATTCACAGATATAGAAAGTGGTGAAAAGAAGAGAAAGTTAAACAAACTGGTGCAAAAGTCAAACGTAACCTTCCAGCGGCGACCGACAATAACTCCCAGGTGAAATAAGTCCCAAAGAACAAATAAAATAAGTCACACCACACACATATGGAAAAACTGACTTCGAAAGAAAATTTGTGGTGCATCCCATGGCAAAGATGGCGTCGATGGTATCGGCGGATGTATCAAAAATTAGTGTAGAGCGTTCTCTATGACTTTCCCCAAAGTCTTTCCGAGAACTTCTTCGTTACTCGTATATTTGTGGGAAAAGTAGAAGTAAAATATGAAAGAGCTGTCAGAGTGTATTCTGCATGCCACCAAAAGCAAAATTCCTGGTTTCTAATGTATACAGCAATTCAAATGACGGCACTTCGAATGATTAATGTAAAACGAGGTCTCGTGAAATATTCAATTAACAAGTACAAGTATATCCTGCAACTGATGATGTCACTGCTGCTGTCTTACCAGAAGATATGTTATGTTATGTTCAGCAGGTTGCTGAATGTAAAAATAAAGCCACTTGGGTCCTTTTTATTATGGTCCCGTTGTGATATCTGTTGTGAAAAAACTTTCACCTGTTGTAGTGATGCAGACCAGAGTCTTTGCTAGGAAGATATTTCTGATGGTTTATACGAATATGTTCTCATGCAACGAATCTGCTAATCTGGTAGAAAAATTACTCAATATCGCTATGTTGGTATGTCTGACCAAAATAGCTAACAATCTACAAAAATTTTTCGTTTTTACACATACATTCACATACTTAGATATTGAGAAATTACTCGTTTTTAAATAGACTCGGTTTACAGAACAGGGGGATACAAGTAAGAATACAATTTGTGAAAATATAGCAGACGCGCAGACCGTGATAATTTAACGTTGTGTATTTTTGATTTCTGTATAATTTTAAAATTTTTAACTTATCGAATGAAACGACGCACAAAATATGAAGTTGTATCGTAATGAAAGTTACATTATCAACAAACTTTTGTCTCTTTGTATTACGCTCTTGAAGAAGACAGCTTTTTTCTACATGCGTCTGAATGTTGTGCTTACGATATTGGATTCATACGCAGCGGTAAGTTAAAAAATATATGAAAAAATTTATTAATAAGACTGTGTGACAAAAAAAAAATACTTGGGATGTCATACTATTTGACTGGATAGTATTATCGAGTACAACAACAATCTGTTTGGAATTTTCCAAATTGAAATCAAATTCCAAACGAATTCAATAAGAATAGACGTAGACCAGATGTTGCTGTTGTATTCGACAATACCTACCAGAAAGGTAGTATCACGTCCCAGGTATTTATTTTTACTTATTTATTTATTTTAACGAACTAGAATAGTAACCTCATAAAAAACCGGCAATATTTATGTCAAGGTTGGGTAATGCAAAAAGATGTTGGCAAAACGCAGTAGGGGGAATAAAATTAACAGACAAAAGAGGAGAACACTAACACAAGCCAGCCAAATACCCTGAAAGTATTGTTAGTGTGAGCAATTCCAGAGGCATGCGATTCCAGATGCGAATGACTCTCACACAAAAAGACCTAGAGAAACCAGACCTAAAGAGATAAAATGAAGATTCCTCATACGAGGAGAGAAGATAAGTTCATCCCGAAGATCAGTGGGCCTGCTAGATTTCATTAATTTATGTAGGGTATACAAGATACGATATGAAGTAAAATTATCGAAACTACAGCCTAAAAACATATTCACAAAGGCAGACACATGATTTCCACGACAAATACCAGAAACAAATCGCACTATATAGTTAACTAATCGTCTTACAAAACCCAAGAACGCTTCAAAACCAAAGAGAACTTGCAACATTACAGAACATTACAACATCATGAGCTATTCTCTACTTAACATGTAAAGTAAAATTAAAATTTGTACTATATATTCTACGCAGGGAGGCCCAAACACGGTCACATAGAGCATCAATAGGAGTCTGAAATGTTGGTTTAGTATCCAAAAAGATGCCTAACAATTTGTCATAATCAACAAACTCATTTTCTCTAAACAAAATAATCAGGACAGTAGACCGACGGGAGGTACCACGAAACAACATGGCTTTAGTTTTAGATGTATTAATTGTTAAATAATTGCGTGCAGTCCACCTACTGACATTTTCAAAACATGATTTGATGTTGGTCTCTAGGGCCCGGTTAGATAACCCATTGTGTTTAAATAATAGAAAAATGTCATCAACAAATACATATGCTTATATGCAAGCAAATTGATGAATGAAACAATTCACTTAGGTCATTTATATAGACCATGAATAACAGAGCACCAAGAACAGAGCCCTGAGGAATATTAGAATGAAGTGGGAGTATATCAGATACAGCGTAATTAGCAACAACAAATTATGAGCTCCCAGTTAAATATGACATGATGAACTTGCAGGCAGCGCTAGAAAAGTTAAAATTATGTGAAAGTTTAGAAATCAATAATTCAAAATTTGTCGAGTTAAAATCCTTGGAGAGATTCATAAATAATAGGACACTCGGTGTACACAAATTAATATTAACCCATATATCATCTGTGAGATACAAAAGAAATAAGGTGGTATTCAAGCCGTCTCGGAAATTAAATTGCAATTTGGAGATTTTTGCGTCGCCGGAGCTCATCACTTGACCTTTCAAATTCTGCTCCAAAACTTTGGACAATGCAGGAAGGATGAAAATGTTTCTCAGATCATCAGGTCTTTTTGCGGACGACACGTGCAACATTCCAGGCTGAAGGAAAAACAGACTTAGTCAGACTCGAATTTATCAAGAGCAGAAGAATGTGGAAAATTAAAGGAAATACATGATTAATAACTGTAATCGAGAGACCATCTACTCAAATAGCCTTAGACTCCACTTTATGCAACGCCCCAAAAAGTTCAAACTCATTGATATAAGTAAAAGACAAAGACTAAACAGAATCAACTGGAACATTAGAAACAATATTACCAGGACTAGATGTGCCAGAACCAATAAAATAAGAATTTATAGCATTACGATCAATATCGCGCATATTCTGATATGGAAAATTAAAGAATTTCTGGAATTTTTTCCAGCGAATCAAAATTTAGAGTTTTTTCCCAAATATTTTTGTCAAAAACAAATTCTTTATAAACTCCATAAGATTACGCAAAAGGCATTATCTTATTGGAAGATGCTATAATTTTTGCAAATTGTGCTAAATATCAGTTTTACTTTGATATTTGTGATATAAACAGATACAACATACACATCAACAAGATATGAATCGATATACTCCTAAAGAAGGCGGAATACTTATTTAGAATTTTCTGCGTAATAACTCCTCTGACAAACATAAACTTTGACGTAGATTTCGCGATCGTCTAACACCAATTAGGCAAACACTACGGGCTTTAGTTGCTCGTCTAGAATAATATGGGATAACACGAGATGTTATCAGGTCTGGACGTCGCCGGAGAAGCCGTTCTGATGAGAATATCTCGGATATGGCAGAAGATGCCGCCGACCACTAAGGCCACTATTGAGCCATGCTCAACGACTTTCTTCTTCCTCCACTGGACGAATTGCGTCTATATATACATATTTGGTCTCAACAGCATGGAAGAACAGTGCATACTGGACGACCCACAGCCAAACTTCTAAGGGGTATATTTCCGGGTCATCTAATTTATCATTCTAGACTTCGTTTTGTTGGGAAAAAAGTGATGGAAAATGCCATTTTTTTTTTTTTTTTTTTGGCGTGTGAGGTAGGGTTGAAAATGCCTTCGCACTTACAGAGACCGTCGTCTTCTGCGTCGAGTGATGTTGCCACTAAAAAATTCCCTCCTCCTCCTCTGGGTAGATTCCTCCCCGGGACCGCTTTCCGCATTACTTATGGAAGGCCCAGAGCCACGTCCCAATCAGGACGGCTCTCACTCACCCACGTCTGGGTCTGCCAAGTCCGCCGCCGGCGCCATGGCCCCGGCCCGTATCGCCCGGTCCCCGCCAGAGGGGGCTCCGCTATGCAGCAGCGCATCGAGGTCCCTCTTCTTCCCCCGCAGAACGTATCCCACGTACTGTGCTACAGCGTCCCAATTGTCCTCACAATCGAGCATCCTCCCTATCACGGTGGCAGGAGCGAACCCGCCAACCCGCTGCGCCATTGCACCTCTCGCAGTATGCCACCTGGTGCAGTCGAAGAAAGTGTGTTCTGCATCATCATCCGTAATACCACAGTAAATGCAGTTGGGACCATCTGCCCTGCCCATCCGGTACAGGTACTTTCGGAAGTATCCGTGGCCCGAGAGGAATTGTGTCAGGAAGTAGTTAACTTCCCCAAATTTCCTCCGAATCCATACTTCCACGCAGGGAATGAGCCTCGCCGTCCACCTGCCGACCGTATCTGCGGTCCACCTGTCCTGCCATCGCCGGACAGTTTGGGGTAGCACCAACACCAGGGCCCTACCCCCTCGAGTTCCAAGCCTCCCACCGCTCGCGCGCCAAGAGGTCTATGGGTATTTCCCCACATATCACCAGGACCGCAGCGCCCGAGACCGTGCGGTAAGCCGAAGCAACCCTAAGGGCCGCCGTCCGCTGTACCGCCTCGAGTACCCTGCGTTTGGTTCTCTCACCCAGTACATTTCCCCAAATCTCGCTCCCATGCCATAAAAAGGACCCGTATTGTCATCAATCTTGGCAATTTTCTCCAATTAATGAAAAAATTATTTATACATCAGATAAACATAATGCAAATGCAAAACTAACATTTTTCATCTATTACAAAAAAAAAAGATCCATTCAAAGAACATCGGATGACCACTTTTGTACTCTGAGTTGTATTCTGAGTTGTTCTGTAAAATTTGTACCTCGACACCAAGCAGACTGTGGAAAATAAACTGTTTACCAATTCATATAAATACTGTATTTGATAAAAAATTTATTAATAAACACTTTCTCAATTTGTTTCAAGGCAACATACACAGTTGCTGTGAATTTAATAATTAAATATGAAAATATTTTTTAAATGAAATTTATTCTATGAAATTATTTCATGTCACTTATGCTTAAATTTTTTTGCTTTGTTAAATGCTAGTTAAAAAAGAAAATAAAAAAGAATTAATTAGAACTAAAGTTCGAAGCAGCGTTAAATTAAATCAAAATCATCAATTTGCTACAAATTATTTTGTTATTCCATCGATATATCTGTTACGTACGAATTCAGTTAAAGAAACTTTTTTGTTTTCCTTTAAAGAATATGCTTCAAAGTTTGGAGTAGAGTATACGGAAAACCGGTAGTTTTCAAAATCCGGTTTTGGAATTATTCGATAAATAAAAGTTTCATTTTTATCAGATAAAATTTGTAAGAGATATGCAACTTTAAAATTCAAAATAGGTAAAATTTCACCAAAATATCGTATGAGGGCTAATAAATAAATTCAAAGCTTTATTTTATTTTGTAATTAATTAGAAAAAGTACACATTAGTTAAAAATTCAAGAAAACCTAAAACAATTAAAATATCAAGTCAACGCGTTGCAATTAATTTACAATTTTGAATTATATACCATGATCAAGGTTGGCGGTTTGGTTATTTTTAACCGAAATTGTTTAATTTTTTCTCCAATGTTTACATGTATACTTTTCTTCCATTTCGATTAATTTTTTAAAACAGAAATAACATAACGATAACGGTTACTATATTCTTTTCATGCAATTTTCCATAACCAATTCGCGCATTTGCAGCGTATGATTTGCGAGTATGATTTCCATAGCTTTTTGAATTCCATCTTTTTGGTCTTGAACCGAGTGTGTGACATTAGTCTGGACTTTAATTTCTACGTAGCTGCAAAGAAATAATGTCTAAACATGTTGAATCACAAAATCAAAATTGACCACCGCAATTGTGATCACCTTTGCGATCAATCACACGGTCAGAAAACTTTTCACGGCAATCGATTCATCGTATCAGGTGCTTCAGCCTCATTTTCGAACAGTAAGATCCAATGAATTTGGCAGCCCGTAACGGGCACCAAACGGTCACACATAAGGTAATTCTTGCTAACGTCGCCTCCGATACATCAAGTTATTGATGGTCGGTGGGAGCGAGTTCGTCTGTTAATTGAACTTGTGTAAAATATGGTGTAATGCAGTTTATTGAATGTCCAATTCCGATGAGAAATTGCCAAACCTGGATTTTGTTCGGCATTATGGGGTACACCACAATATTCGCAGTTGTTCTTATGCGACGTACATGATTTCGATTCTTCACCGCACTGTGACCGGAAAATCTTCACCATTTTTTACTGAATTTCAGCAATTTGAACGCATTGTTGAAACATATTACGTTCTATTTTTATTAATTCTGGCTATTCAAAATGAAATGTTTTATTCGAACACTCGTTACATAAAATTTTTTTTCCTCATTTGGGTATTCTTTTTTAACATTTTGGTTACAAAAATTGGTTGGTGACAACGGTGCCCATGATGCAACTACTAAGCTGGTAGCTCTTAAGCTTTAACATGCGTTTGTGTGCATGTGCTTTGTGCCATAAAGTGTTAGAAAAATATTTGCACCCACAATATTTAAGCAGAATAAAATAGCGATTGCAAGAAAATTACGGAAATTAAATTCCTTATCACTATTTTTTTAATAATAAAAACTGTTAAACATATGTATGTGTAAGTATACAGTAAGTCACAGGTAATAATTGCATTATTTTTATAAAAAAAAAAACTGGTCACCGGTTTTTTCTGAATTTGCAAAACGGTAACCGGTTTTTTAGATATTCAAATATTCGAACTATTCGCATAGAGGTTTCTTAAAAATGTCGAATAATTGATCACCTTAGTTGCCCGGTGACTATGACTTTGACATTGGAACTTTCCGACAACAACTGACACAAAAGCACAATAGTACACCAGAAAAATGCGCTCGAACACAGTACCTTTGGTTCTGTGGTCAAAGTGCTAACTACCTCAGCCATCGCCTTTCCAGATTTTACATTATATTCTTATTTTTGTTTAATACTTAAGATTTTTACATTCGATGTCGCTTAACCATTCTTTAGCTAGATTTTAGCCATATTTTTGGCTACATTTAGCAATTATTGGTGAAGGAAGGCTGGCAGCATTGATATTTGGAATATTCTTTTACATGAAAAAAAAAATAAAAAGTTACAAACAAACCCAGAAAAAAAGACATGCAAATATTTAATAAATGATTTCTATTTTAAATGAACTGGTTCAATTTAGCTGAAGAACGCATGATTTTACAAGTGCATAAGAAGTCGGGAAAATACTAATTCATAGTTAAGGAACGTTAAAAATAATTATGTTTCATTTATAATTTGAGCACAGAAAATATGTTTACGTAAATATTTTCAAACAAAGCATTGTTTGATTTCTTTTCACGTTTCATTCATTCTTTTTGTTTCATTCTAACAATAATTTATATGAATTTTATTTTCATGGCAGCAATTCTTCGGTTATTCTTAAACTGTAAAAAATGTGTGGATCGAAGTATTCTTCTGGATGAGGGTTTTTAACTCAAAAAACTAAATTTCTATTATTTGTGTGAAATGTTAAAGGAAAAGTCGAATGTGTTTTACAATTCCAGAAATTCGTTTTTATGTGACTTTACAACCAAAGAAAGTATTCAAAAGTTTCTACAATAAAACATAAACTTTTAAATACGAGATTATAAATTTTGTTGAAGTGTATGTATGTATGTCATGAACATGTTTTGCAAATTAATTGAAAATTACATACATACATATGTATGTAGATATGTTAATTACCTTTAGATTCTGTAAATAACATATTTATATAAAATAAAAGAAGAATTAATGGTATTTTTATTTAACGATAGAAATATTATACACATAAACAACATTTTCATTGAATAAAACCAAAAAAATTTTGTAATTTTTTATTTGTTTCATATATTCCTTTTATTGGTTCCAAATGGAATTTCATAAATTCAACAAAGTAATTGTTTTGAAATTTATATAAATATCAATTATTTTAATTCTTCAATAGTATATTCTTTTAATAAAAAAAATGTTTTTATGAATTGTAGTATACGAAATTTATTTTATATCAGTGGGTTGTATGGGGATGATCCCAAAGTAAATCCATGCAATATACAATTTTTTTACCTACAAGGTAACTCAAGTAAGTAAATATTTCCAGCTTTCCACTTCCGGCATATACTCGTACATGTATGCACATTTCCATTTTAATTGACTCAATTAAGTAACAAACTTCATGTTTTACTTATATTTATCTTAATTTATTTCTCATTAGATTTAAAAGATTTTTTCTTTGGAAAATAATTTATTTTTCATTCTATTGCTGTCTACGATTAGAAGCAAAGTTGCCACACACTTGTTTCGAATTACACAAATTAATTATTTTTTTTTACCGGAATTACTTTCCTTATTGAAAAATTCAAATTATATAAATTGAAGCGAGTTGTATCTTTACTTAATAATTGCACAAAATCAAATCCAGCATAAAATTTAGAAAAAAATCATCGAGTTTGGAATGAACAACTTTCTTAACATGATTACCAATTTAATATTATTATTTCTAATTTAACAACACACAATCTGCGAGGCAATCATCTTGATTTTTACAAATCGTGAAAATTTGATATTCATTGTAGGAAGAGGTTACTTTTTTTAATTGAAATAGGTATGGGTTTTGTTCTGTAAGTCAGTAGGTAAAATTTCCATTCACAAAGTATATCCTAAGATGATTATATATTTATAATAATATAATATATATTTTTTTACTGGATCGTTCTCTTATATTATTTTTCAATAATCCTTTTTTAGATACCGATTTACTTTACAAAAAAAAGGAAATATGTTTATAAAAATGTTAGCTTTGTAGTCGCGATTATTTCTATTATTTAAATTCTCTAAACAATTCAAATGAGACACAATAAATTAGTTTTTTATTTTAAATTTTGTTTGGTATGTACGTTTTGAGAATCAAAAATACTATTAGTCGGATACTTGTCTCCAAACCAGGACTGTTTGTTTGTAGTCAACGTGCTAAGTATCTCAGACATCGCCACCCGGAAAAGCTTAACTACTAAATTCGGTACACTCTGTTTTTATTTAAAAATACTTTTGATTTGAAAAAATGTTAAATAAAATACCATATGTTTTCAATATGAAATATAAAGTAAATATTTGGCTAAAAATTGGTTACTTTTTTTTCGTTAAATATTTGGCAAGTCTGAACGTAGCTTTAATGACATGATTACTCTAGAAAAAAAAACAAACAATAATCTGAAAAAATCTCTTTTTTCTACTGTATCGCTATTTTTTTTTTTTTTTTTTTTTTTATCTAGGACCAGCACTCAAGAGATGACTCCTACACATGCCAAGCATTGTGCTGGGAACTATAGGAAAGGGATAGTAGGAGAAACGACAGGAGGTGAAGCTTAATTAATTATTTTGCAGCTTTGGTTTCGCACGTTCTTATTTTGTTTTTTTTTATACTCGTAGCAGTGCTGAAGCTTCGGTTTAGTAGCCATTTATTTTTTATTATTATTTTACTTCGCCGGTGCTACACAATACCGACGAAGGAGGGCTTTCTGATGTGATTGTGGATTGCCATCAGCTGAAGCCGGTATTGTTCAGTGACCAGTGACTATGCCTTCGCCACTGAAACCTTCCGACAATAACTGACACACAAAGACACATTAATACACATCAGAAAAATGCGAGATGTTTATTTTTATTTTTTAAAATTTTTTTGTCTGAAACTGGGGTTGAAATCAGGTCTGTTTTTTGGTTGTGTAGTCAACGTGCAGACTACCATCCATCGTGCCATCGCCACCCTCAGTGACAAATGAAGATTTTTCTAAAATTAAAAATGTACTCGCATTCGTTAGTAGTTGTTGTCTGTCACTTGAATTGAATATGAGTTTCTTGTATTTTTACGAATGTTCGAGCTTTTCATGTATGATAGAATTGCTATTATTGAATATAGAAATTTGATACGATTTCGTATGTCTTCAATTTCATAAGTAGAGTGAATTCAATAGTTAATTGTAATATAAAATGCCAACCAAAACTACGAATTAATATAAGAAAAATTATTAATTTCTGCTAGTTTTTGAACTCTTCTATTTGTGTAATTAATTAATTTATAATCAAGTTAACGTTATATTCTTATAATTTCTTCGATCTTTTTCTTGTTGAATTATAATTTATATTGTAGAAAATATTTTAGAATGATAATAATGTAAAACAATATTTTAAAATATTTTCGCTGCAGAAGTTTTACATTATGAAAACGAAATATTGGAAAAAATTAAATTTAAAACACAAAACAATATACGATCTCAAGCTCATATAAATAAACTATAATTCATCAAGTTAACGTTTTATAATTCTAAGAAGCCAAATTACGTGTGATAATTACTGAGGAAGAAATGAAATCAAAGGAAGCAAATTACAATGACCAACACTAGCAGAGTTAAAAAAAATGTCTTTCGAAATTAAATTTAACCCACATTCTACATCGGCTTTAACTTTATTGCAACTTGTCCCATATTAGAGATCTAACCCTAAATGTGGCAACTCACTTCTCTACGTGCACTGAATAGATCTGTTCCAGGTGTATAATGAAGTACCCGAACTCGCACAAATTTACCAAAAGCGTTCGAGATAACAATTCTTGTGTAATTTTGAAAGAAAATGAGAGAGTAAAATTTTCATTTCCTATACAAAGCTGCACGAACTTTATCTTTGGATAAGTTCGGCCTAGAATTATATTATCAACTGTTTTTTATTTACATATGAAACTAAGAAATTAATCAGAAAACGAAAAAAGGGTTTAGTTAAAAACTTATGAAAAAGCAAAATTTATGATTTTTCAAATAAACTTGAAGTTGTAAGTACATATGTATATTTGTGCATATTTATCTCTTTATTTAATTAAAAATGGCTTTTACTTTTTCCAGTTTATTTTCATTCACTTTTTACTGCTGTTGCCAATGATGCAAATGTTTTGCTTTTAAAATATTATGCATTTTAAGCGTTTAAAATCACTAAAAAAAACTTATTTGATAAAGTAAGCAGCACTAGTATTTCAAGATGTTCAGTTGTGGTTTTTTACGTTCCAACAATTTTGGGCTACTTTGTCACATTAGTTGTGTTCATTTACTAAAAATTTTTACAAATTTGTAACAATTGTTTCTAGAAAGCGTTTATTAACCCAAAAAATTTTCAACGAGAGAGCGTAAAAAATTAAGAGGCAGAAAAATTTTTTCAAGTTTTTACAAGTAAAATTTTTACTTGCAATAATTATTCAAACATCTGTTTTGCGTTTGTGTTTATAAAACAATATTTCTAAATTAAGTTAAAAATAAAAATATTTTGGAAAATTTAAGAAATTGTAAGTAAATGTACACTTTTAAAACGATAAAAAGTATTAAAAAGATAACAAATTTATTTTTGTAACTTAGGAACAAAAGAAGTAAAATAAGATGTCTAATGGAATTAAACTAAGCATCTGCGACATCAGTGGCAAAGGATGTTCCGGCAAACAGACCAGCTGTTATTTTTAGTATTGTAAATATTATGAGTACCTAGCTACTCGGTACTTTACACTAAGCAGGCAAATAATTCAATTAGTTCAGATATATATTTGCAAATAAATTTAAATTAACACATAATTTATTAAATTACTTTTTTTACTGCTTTTGGGGTTTAATGCTGGTAGCAACATGATATTTTATTTTGAATAAAGCTTTTTATTACAATGAAAATGAAAATTGCTTAAATTTGTTTCCTATTTTACCGTTTTTCGGCTGCTGTTTATTATATTATTTATTAAATCAATTAATAGAAGGATTTTTTTTATTGAATATTCGCTTTAAATACTTTAGGAGCAGATTGCTATAAATTTGTGAATATGCTACAAAAAGTAATAGGGCAATTTTATTTGCAAAAACTGAAATATCTTACTAATTCGTGTGTAAAAATCATTGCTATGTGTAGGCAGGTTGTTATAACGTATAAACTAATTAAAAATAGAATCACCCTAATCGTGTTTAGCGTATTTCGACTACGCCTAGTATTAGATTAAATAAAATTGCAAAACTTTTCATTATTCTATTACAAGCCGTACTCGAAAAACGCCAGCCACAACAATGCTGAATATAAATGACCATAAACAGAATATTTTTATAATAACATACATATATGTATAATTTGTCCAAAAAATATAGGAGCAGTTATTAAGTACTCATATATACCTATACATTACAACACTACTTTAACTTGCAAATTTTAGCTGGTAAAGTGTTCATTTACTTTTTCACATTTTTGAGAGTATTTTTGGAAAATTTCTTGTTACTCTCTCGTTGCTAATTTTTACTAGTAAAGTAAATGAACATACCTATTCAGAGAGTAATTTTCATTTTACTCTCAAAAATTCGTCCATTTTTGTTATGCACCTGGAACAGACCCAATGTTTTTCCGTTGAATTAATTTGCATTGAAGTAGATACAGCGATGTAAAAACTGGAATATTCAAGTAGAATGTAATAAAAACTTTGAAATTGATAGAGTCTAAAGCGCTAAAAATTTATTCAATTTAAAAGTTGCCTCAATTTGAGAAAAGGAACATTAAAGCATTAAACATGCATATAATGCATTTATTTCGACTATTTCAACAGCTTTACTACAATTACGAATTTACAAGAAAAATATACGAACGAATACGAATATCTTTCTAATTACATTTTTTATATGTATATTTGTATATTTTACGAAAATATATACATATATATGTACATAACTCTGCAATGTGTACATACATAAGTAAACAAAGGTGACATGAAGGATAAGAAAACAAGGCAGAAATAATATTTATTCTATGGAAGAAGCACTGCTTGCACTTGGTGGTTTTAACCTCAAGCCAGATAACTTTCTAAGCTGCCTACAAGACATGAAAAAGGAACAGCACTATCGTTTTCCCAATTAAAAATAATTATTGATTTTTTAGGAATTAAAAATAAATAAATAAATAAAATATTGCAGAAGTGCTCTAGTTTTATATGCAAACTTCACTCCGTAAGGAGAAGTACAAAAAAGAAAATTAAAACTAATTTGAAAGAACAAAAGAAAGTCGGAAAAAAATATTTTTCTTTCTAAAGAAGGATACAGTTTCAGGTCAACGAATATGCCAGCAACAGTTGGCATACTTGTGCGCTGTCCATGCAAATTTAAACAAGGTTACGTCATGTGTTTCAGAACAATTTTTAAAGTGAAAAGTTTTGTTTATTCATTTCAAATCAAATTGAATATAAAAGATTAATTTCAAATTGCTTTTCACAACTTAAATCAAAACCACAAGAAATAATAGTTTATAGATAGAAATCGATAATTTTGCTTGTAAATAGTCTAAGTTAAGGAAATCAACTGAATACTTTGCAAATAATAGCAACACATAAAATTGAATTCGAAGTAATGCTTGTAATGCTAAATAAATCCACTTTTTATATATATACGGAACTAATTCCGTGACAGTAATATTACGGAGCTATGAAAAGTGGCTTATCGCTTTGCTTTAATGCTATTAATAGGTTCAAATTCTACAACAGTCTAATTTGTTTTATCGAAATGCAATTGAATTGTTTATTTCATTACTTAATTTGTTTTACGATTAAATAAGGAATAAATAACACAGTCAAATATTTTATACAAATATATAAATAAGCAAACAAAAACGAATTTTAAAGAATAAAATAGCTATCATACTAATTTTCTGGATGTTGATCTCAATAAAATCCTGCGAACTCTCAGAACTTAGGAACACCGAAACGAATCGAAAGGAATCGCATTCGAAAGATATAGAGCTCTTGAACCGATTCGGTGTGGTAGATTTCGAAAAATGTCGAAAATATAATTTTAAACCAGTGAGCCGATCAAGTTCAAAATCTAATCAGCTCTTAATAACCGAAATGGGCAACAATTGCTGCTAATTTGACTAAAAAGGGGCGATCTGTTCGAGATATGTATATTGTTGGCGAAAAATTTCGAAAAAATCGTGTTTTTTTTCTAATAACTCCAAAAGTCTTCGTCAAATCGGTTTTCTATATTTACCGATTTTTATGGACCGGATGCCGCATATTTGAAAAAAAAGTGGTTCAAAATGTTTGAAAATTTTTTTTATAATTACACCGTAATTTATTGTCAAATCTATTTTCGATAGGCATTAATTTTTTGGACAAATCCCATATTTTTTTTAATGAAACTAGCCAGTTTTGGTAGTCGGATATTATTGTGTCAAGATAAGAACATAGTAATTATGTTACTGAATGCGATATACGTATGTACATAAATGACACCTAAGATTAGAACAAAAGACCCTTAAATCGCACAATAATGTGCAGGACATTGAATAAGTCCTTTTATTATAACTTACCAATATTTAAATCATCATTTTGTAGTACATAGATATTGGTTAGACTTTCAAGTAAAACTAACCGATAAGTTAATGACTCAGTGATATATCTTTTAAATGATGGTTCACTTTTGGTTCAAAGTCTAACCGATCTGTTAGTAGGTTATAATAACGGGCCTGAAAGCAGTACTCGTCTAATTCAATTTAATTACAAACTACATGAGCATTTTTTCCAACATAATTGTATATTAACTGAATTTATTTTGGAAATATCTCTTTATATATATGATTCTAATTTCAAAATTGTTCTTTTTCCCGAAAAAAATATTTGAAATATATTATTACATACTTTGTGATATTCTCATAAAGAATTTTTTATAAACGCAAAATCAATAATAAAGAAGGAAAGCTTATCCATATCGTACTATTTCGCTAATGCTTCGTTAGCTCATCAGTAGATTTTTCCAAAATTTCTGACTACAAATTGAAGATTCTTATGTTCAAAATTCAGCTAATCAATCAGTCGAACACCGAACACAAAACCAAGAATCTATAAACAAAAAGATAACAGTCCATGAGTTTACTTTTTTTTTTATTACAAATTCATATTTCTATTTTTGGATTTTTAAAAAATGTAACAAAATCATACAACAAAGACATTATCATTTTCACTGTTGCTTAAAGTGTGAATTTCACTTTTAATGTATAAATATTTAATTCTGCCGTGGATTTGTACAATATTTCGGCTTTCTAACCACTAACATCACCTCTACCTTTGTTCCTTTCTGGCTTATCGTACTACTTAATGTAAAATATGATAAATTATTCAAATATATTTTATGTAAGTAACATTTAAAATATTTGTTTCCTATTCACTTCCCTAGCAGTTTTTATTTATTTTAGCAAACGAACGAATGCTTTTCAAGTGTTATTTCGAAATGGGTATCTGTTTCTATTAAAAACAATTTATTTATCTGTTTTTTTGCTTGCTATTGCTTTTTCCTTTATTTTCTTTTCAAGATTTTACTATAATGGATTTAAGCCACAGAAAACTAACTTGTATATGGGTTTGTGATTTTTGAAATGCCTCTTAAATTTGTACAAAGAGGTGAAAAAGTTCGAATACACTACATATTTAATTTACCTTGAGTTTGTTATTGTTGCATTTGTTACGGCAAGCTTTCCGTTGAACAACTATTTATTTGTTCTTAAATGCATAAACTGTTTTTAGAGAATTGTTTTTATGAATTATTTTTACATATGTATATATACATATATGTATACGAATACATACATATATATATATATCCATGTATATAAGTATGCATGTAGAATGTAGTATAGTATAAAGTGGAATGTCCTACGAGTTCTGTGTTCAACATCCACGAATAAGTAGATTTTTATTAAATTTTTTTATGACGAGAGTAGAGGCATACGAACAAATAGTGATTCCTGTTTAAAATTCTTTTAATTTTTATGACATAATTTAGAATCCAATATTTACATAACAGTTATTCGATTTTATATGACAATTAAGCTTTATGACTGTAACTAATAATATGACCGTGAAATGTGTGCGCTCCTATACAATACAAATATTGCACGGGGCCACATTAATACCATGTTCACACGGACAGTAATATTCAACCGTGATTGAAACTACTTGGTTCGCCATACAAAATTTTGAGAGCGAACCATGTTGGTCCATTCGGAACCAAGTACGAACCACGTACCACAAATTACTATCATCTCTATTTATCATCTGAACTAACTGAAAAATAACTAAATAGAAATGAACAAAAAGCAATTAAAAGTTTGTAAAATAATATGAATGTAAAAAATAACCAAGTGGTTCATATTGTCGTGTGAACATAGTACATATGTAAATATAAGCACACGGAGTAAAACAAAATTGACTTAGACGATCTGACGCTTGCAGTTAAATAAATGTTTACAGTACTGTACAAAAAATTTGCACTATATTAAACAAGGCATGAAAATATTAGTTCCTTAATTTTGCGTTTCAAAAAAATACAAAAATACAGTTTACGGACCAAAACCAATAAATCATAAACTATTCAACACTATTCGAGCTGTGTTGAATGTCAATTCTTTCTAAATTTTAGGTTTCCAAAAAAAGAACTATGATATTCAGGTTTAACCGTTTTTTAAGCAACGCTTTCTTGGGAGGACGTAGCTGAAAAATGAATGAATATATTATCTATAATAGATATGTTATATCAATATGTGGTAAGACTTCTTCTAGCAAATGAAATACAAATAATATCTCCCCGATAACTGTTTGCTCAAGAAATTTTAGAGTTATCATATGTTTTATATTTTTATTTATTTAATCACATAATAATTAAATAATATTTTTTAATCCCAATATAACTTAAAAAAGGGTTAAATGTCAACCCCACTCACTGTTTGACATTTATGATCAATATACTCTGGCAAGTCATCGTTAATAGATTGAACAACGCTGCCTCATTATAATTTTTTTCTTTAAAAATCAATCATCAATTCGCGGAACTTATGTTAATGTTTCACCGCAAAAAAAACAAAACTGCGCCATATGGAGTGAACAAATCCACAACAAATCTACAAACTCCATTATTCTCCACTGTTCAATGTGTCGCTACATGAAGTACTGGTTTATGTTCATAAGCTTGCAAGAATTGAATTGGATTGAAGCCTTGTCTTTTTTCATAATTTTTTTAAATATTCATATATTCGAACTATTCCAAACCCGTTTTCTTAAAAATGTCGAATAATTGATCACTTTATACAAAATCACATTATATTCCTTTAAAATTTTAATTCAGTTTATCTTTAAAATTATAATTTTGACTTTTGACGTGAGAAAATTTAAATCAAATGTCAATAAACACTACTCCCTCTATCCTCCTTCCCATAACTTAATTTCCTAGTTCCAGCACAATGCATTGCATGTGTAGGAGTGCCGGTCCATGTACAATTACGGTTGGTGTTGGAAATATATATCCAGAACTTGAATTAACGAAACGTAATTTATATCATTTTTATTAATTTTTGTTTTTGCTCGAGGAGTGATGGCAGGGGAATGACCAATATCTGCAAAATTATCTCTTAAATGAAAATTTAACTTAAAAAATTGGCATGAATCAGAAGTTGATATTTAATTTTTTTGATATATATTTATTAAGCCTGAGGTCTTTTTTTATCTTATTTTGTTTTTTTATTATTCGATATTTCGTTAACAGCTTGTTAACATCATCAGGAATAATAGGAAATCTATTTTATAATAATTTAATATAAAATTTCCTATTATTCCTGATGATGTTAACAAGCTGTTAACGAAATATGGAATAATAAAAAAACAAAATAAGATAAAAAAAGACCTCAGGCTTAATAAATATATATCAAAAAATATAATAAAAAAGGTCAATTAATAATATAATTAAAAGTTGATATTTAAAATAAAATTTAAAATACTCAGTCAATTATGAAATATATTAAACGATTTTTCTTAAATCAACCCAGCGGAAAGAACAAGTTAAGTGTGAAATCTCATTACGAAAAACAAAACACGACTGACTTCTTCTTAGTAATATTAATGGCCAAAAACCTGCAACTTGTATGCGCAGTGGATATAATAGCCCAACTCACAATCTTGTGCATTTGACATGGCAAATTTTTGCAATTGTAAAAATTTTCCACCCGTTCTGATCAACTTTTGCGGTTTAGTTTGCAACACTTGTGTAAAACATTGGCTTTTGCTAAGAAACTTCTAATGATTTGTCTTACGTCTACTTCTGGAGCTTCTTGGAGAGTTTAACATTTCCGTTATTTTCACTTCGGTTCATTTTTATATGAGTTTTTCCCTTTTTATACGTTTTATTTTTAGTTTTCAATATTTTATTAATTTTTCTTTTTTTGTTGTTTGCTGTCACTTTGCAAATAAGGGTTTCAAACGTATAGTAAATATAAACTATGATTTTCGTTGTAGTTTATTTACATCAGTGATGCAAATGCATATGTGTATATTTTGTTAGTGGAGAGTAAAACTTTACTACACTACTTTGGAAATGCACTGACGCAAGACCATTTGCACAATATTGTGAGTTGGGCTAATGTTCTTTCAAACTTGTTTTATTGCAAATAAAAATGCTTTTGAAAATTTCGATTTTAAAAAATATACGACTTTACGGGTGAATGAGGTATACCTTCAGGGACAAAATATAATCACCCTCAAAAATATTAATAAATAAAGAATTATACACGTTACTATTAAGAAAAGATAACTGAATATGTGATATGATATATAATATGAATTAGTATTCTGCAGTAATTTTATTATTTTTGTAGGAAATTTAGAAAAGTTCAGGTGGAAGTAGTGTTAGGGACAGCCAGAGGAATGACATTTGAACATTTTTGTACGTATTTTTTTGAAGAATAAAACAGTTTTAAGAAAAATTATTTTGTTGACTGCAAATGACATATAAAGCTTTATTATAAGGTAATTAATAATATGGAATATATTTTATTTTCCCTTATTTCAATACACGAGGACAGCAAATTAGACGGTATTCTCAGAATCAACCGTACTTATACGTTGTTTGTGTGATCGTGCTTTTTCCAAGCAAGCAACTCTATTTATAAAATAACTAAGACTTTTTTGCCTCTAATATATGTAGTATGTACATATATAATAAATATTTGTTCAATTCACAAGCTTGCATTAACGTCGTATGCCTTGTGTAATTGTTTTGTTATATTGTACTGTATTTTTTATTGGTAATTTTCTTACAAAATTGTGTTCTGATTATAAGATTGAATTTTATATGTTTTCGAAATATTTGTATTGAGGCCAATTGTGGGAATATTATCCAAATGAAATGGAATCACTATAAACACAATATAGCGGACGCCCCAAAAAAAAATTGTTGGCAACCACATGAGTGGGTGGGGGGTAGCGAAGCGCTATAAAATAACTATACTACAAAATTTGGTGAATTGAGCAATTATACTTTTGAAAGTTAAAAAGGCGATGTATTTGTGCGTTCGTATGGGGACCGGGGTTGTACTACAAAAGTTTCGGATATCTGCTTAGTTCTTCGTTAATTTATAGTTTTATTTGTATAGCTGTATACAAATGCCGAACAGTATAGTTGCAAACAGTAATATTTACAAAGCTGTTTAAAACTGTACAATAAGCAAAGACAACATTTTTAAAAGAAAACTTACGAGTGGAGAATTAAATAAAGATTTCAAAGACTGTCAACGTAAACTTTGCGTATGTAAAAGAAAGACTGTTTTAAAAAATAAACAATACGAAGAAAAATAAATGTTTGCCAATAACCAAACATTAACAACGTTCTATTAGGAAAGATTTAAAAACTTGTGAAGAACAACTAATAATGGATTTTAGTTAAGAAGTATTCTTTGTTCAATTAACATGCGTAATTCAAAGTTGGTTTTTAAGTACATACGTACTTGTCTAATGTACCATATGTATCTATATATGTATGTATATGCAAAGTTGTATTGTAAAAAAAGATTTTCAAAGTTTTATATAAGAAGGAAAACATTATAGGTACGATAAATGATATACATATGTGTATACAATATGTACATGTATGTAAGTACCTTAAAAGGACCCTGGGGTTCATTATCTCCTAGTCGCCACTTTTGTCGCATAAATTGGTGACATTGTCAACAAACCGTCTATACATTTTACTTTGCGCGAAAAGCAGAAAAGCTTTTGATAGCGAAGCCAGTGTTGATAATGCCAGAGAAGAGAAAATCCTTGAGCCCGGCCGAACTCTTTACTTAGCGAAACCGGGCCCGCGGGCGCCCAATTTAGAGTAAAAAAACACACCTAATAAGAAAAAGCCAAAAAAAAGTAATAGTAATATGTGGTGGGGCCTTCTTTCATTTCTTCATTTTTGGGCTATATTTCGTTTTGGGAAATTAAAAATATGACCTCAAATAAAAAAAGAAACAAAGCTCCAACATTTTACAAAAATTTATTGTTTTTGTTTTCTGTGTTGACTTTGGGGTTTTATTTCTTTTCACACTTTGGGGTCTTTTTTCCTGGAGCCTTATTTCGCTGCATTTTTAATTTTAAACACAAATAAATTTGTGATTGTAAATTGATGACTGAAATAATGGCAAACCTTTTCTCTATTTATTGAAAAATCATTAATGAAAGGCTGCTTTTAGTGCATCAACCGTTTATATAGGTTTTTTACTTTCAGCGAAGTTTTCCTTTCAATAAGTATTATGTGAACTCTTATCTTCTTTGAATTCTGTGCAATTTCGATGGCTCCAAATTACTCATTAATGTGGAAAAAATTCCTTTTGGGTGTTTCAAGAAGGTAGTGGCTAAATATAAATAATTGAGATAAATATGTGTGTTTATGCACAAGATAAGGCTGTATCTTACATCAATTTTATTTACGTAAACACAAAATTGTTTGGAAATTTGCGTAGAAAAAAATCAAGCAAATAAATCCTTTTCAGCTTATTTGCTATTTGCTTCCTTTCCTTCATTATTAACTATATGCGTATTGCCAAATGTCGGTGTTAGAAAGTTCAATATAAAAACACATACTACAAAAAATGCGTTCAACGGATTTAGAGTGCTATCGTTTTAATTTATCAATTTTGGATAATATAGGAATTAAACTAAACTCCTTTGTTAAGTTGTAGAGTAGAGTAAAAAAAAGTAGTGCTGCAGCACATCTGGGTTGCATAGCCGCATTCATTTTTAAGGTAAAGGAAAGGCATTTATTTATTATTTTTCTTCGCCGATGTTTTTATTCCGCGAGCTATGATATATGTATGTATGTAAGTGAAATGCCAGCTCAAAAATTTTATTGACTATCGATAAACAAAACTAATGTAATGCGAAAAATGGCACAAACACAAAAAAAAATTATAATAATCGCACAAATAAAAAAGTATAAACCATTTAAACCATATAGCTCCTTTTGTGCCACCCTATACAAATTTTTAGTAACATACATATATTCGTCGAGGGACATAAAACCATTACGATAGGTTTATTTCGAACACCCAACATATCCCATGATTTTTGCAACGTCTTTTTTTGTTTTTGGGGAAACGATGTAGAGAAGTAAGTGGAAGTAAGTAAGAAAAAAAGACTCGTTTTCTGTTTTTCATGAAAATTTTCATTTTTTTACAATGATTTAATTTTTTCTTATTATTTTTTATTTTTGTTTGTACTTTTGAAGTGGCATATTGCAAATAACTACATACATACAGCCATGAACAAAGAAATAGCACACTAACAATGTACATAATATTCTTTGTTCTATTAAAATAAAATTTACTAATTTTTTACAATCCTTTTATTAATTTAATTTAATTAAAAGTATCATTAAGTTTTTTACGTTATTATTTTTTGCTTCATTTTGTTCGAAATACGGAATTGCGATGAACTTTTAGAAGGTATGTACGAAGCGGGGAACTCTATTTCTTTTTAGAAATGCCAAAAGTTTATCCCGCTAATATAAAACAGTTGTAAGGTTCTACGAAATTTGTTTGTATGTAAATACATTTTTTGCAGCTCAAATTGTGACAAAATATCATGTTATTGAATTCCTAGTTTTATTAATTTTATTTGTGATCCTCTTTTTTATTATTATTTGTTTCTTTGTTAGTAGTGAAATAAAAAAATTTATTTGTGAAAAAAGAACTGCTGAAATAAAATTACGTTCGAATGTAATCTTATTTCCATTGCATTAGTAAAAAGTGTGGATGAAAAAAAATGGATGAAGAAATAATCAATCCCTGTATGTATTGATATTTATTTAGCTGGAGAGAAATATTTAAATTTGAAAAAAGACATGGAACGAAAAATCTTCGTATGAATACAATTGATTTTTGGTTGCAACTTCAAATTGGAATTATGAAAAAAACGAAGTCATCGTATGAATTTGGTCGAAAAATGGGTATAGTCACCGTTTCTATTTTGTTGTTGTTGTTGTAAAGGGTACGATGTTAATTTTAAATAAAATAAAAAGTTTTCAGAGAATTATCTTATTATTTTTTATTATAATAGATGGATATACGACAATTATTTGTGAAACAAAACATTGGTCAAATGCTCGCCACGGCATTCGGTGGCATACCTCTATCCGATGGTCGATATTTTCTATGAATCTGAGACATAATGTCGTTAATGTGCGGAATTATTTCATCCTTTAGATTTTGAATTGTTCTTGGCTTATGGACGTACACTATTTCTTTTAAATATTCCCAAAAAAAGAAGTGCAACGGTGTCAAATCACTGCTCGAGATATCCAATTAACATTGCCACGATGTGAGCGTGCACAGGTATTTTCACATTTCTTACAGACCCGGAATGCTGAAATATGCGCACAATTTTCCCGATTGTGACCGAAAATTCACGAAGTGCACGAAATGCATTTTGATTTGAACGTCCATTTTCGTAAAATGTTCAACAATCTTCACGCGCTGTTCAATTGTGTAGCTCTCCATGTCAATGTCAAATTCATTTGGGAAAAAAACTTGACTGTAAGGTGTGACTCACAAATAACATCGTGCATTATGGTTGGACCACCCTCCTCATTATTTAAGTAAGCAAAGATATTTTTTGTTTTAGGAATTGTTTTTTATTACACCATATACATTCAATAGTTACTTTTTTTGTTAGTATTCCATAATTTTCAATAAACTTTTTTTAAATGTTCATACTATAACCAGCGACATGTAAATATAAATTTATTTATTTTTATTTTTCTATTCTGTGGAAGACATGTCCAGGCCATACCTATGCTGTCGCACAAAAATTAAGTCCCCCACAATGTGGAACATGATTTTTAAAATTTTAATAATATGCACAAGTCGCGAAGTTTATTTGGTTAATATTTTTCCAATATACATTTTTGATGTCTGTATGTAATATATAATTTTCTCATAATGTCACATATAAAATTAACAGCTGTTACGAGTATTCTTACATATATAAGCTAAAGATAACAAAATGTATTTTAAAATTGTATCAACTACTTGTTCATAACCTACGGGACATTAGCAATCCCGCGGAACATAGCTAATTATTGGGAAAATTGCCTAATCGTTCTTCAAATTCTTTAAATAAAAGAATATTTTGATTCATGTGACTCATGTGATACGAAATAAATAAATAATATGAATGAGGGAGGTTATGCATCGCATTGAAATTCTTTGAGGTCCAACTAGAGATTTGATCATGGACTACTATTATTGTAGCTTCCCTCAGACTATAGTAATACAGTCTTGGTCCTGTCTAGCAATACGGGCAGCCAGCGAGCCCCAATGCTAACTAAGAGTTTAACGACTGATGTGCTCCTTGTGAGTACTTCGTGTCAGCCCTGAAAAGTTAGAGTTAGTATGCTGGCATGGATTTGAATTCATAGTGGCTGTGGTTAATGCCCTAAGTTACGTTGGGAGATATGTATGTTTTTGGTCTATTCTAGCCATATTAGTTATTTTATGATACGAGTACACATTTATTTTTATATCCATCTGCCCACGTAAATCTTGAACACAATCTGTGCCAATCACATGCTGAAATTTTCCTTTTTTAACTGAGTTTATTTATTATATGAGAAATACCAAAATATTGAATACCAAATTTTGAATGTATACAATTATACCTCACTTAACACCAGTTTCTTATAACACGACCTCGGTGTAGTGTAACACGCTTCACATTTTGTTTCATATTCTTTTTTTTACCTGTGCGTCTCAGATATTATGATGATGCATTAATTTTGAAGCTAAACGAGAGCCATTTTATTCATTATTGTATTTCGGCGACGTTTATTGCTCAAATACCGACGGAGAAGGGTGCTGTTAGCGCAAACACAATTGAATAATTTTTGCTCTGATTGGCGATATCAACCGTGATTTTACCGATACTGAGTCAACACGTTAACTACTCTGTCAATTCCACTCTCGAATACATCTATTCGTAGGATTTAATAATAAGAGTAATAATTGCCTCAAGTTAAATTGGTTAAAACGGTTTTAAGATTTTACTTTTTAGTTTTCTAAAACTCATCTATGGTTCATAAATAAGTATGTGCATACGTAGATTACGCAATATGAGATGAAACCAATAATTAACCGTATAATAAATAGATTGTCTTACAAAAGGTGTAAAACTAAAACTTGACAGTAGTGGCGTTTTCTTTTCAAACAAAAGTGCACTGCATTTCTTGCCCAATTTCGCCCTGTTCATTTAAAAACTTTACGCTTATTTTTTCGTTATAAAGCCCTTTTACAGAACTTTAAAAAAGAACAAAAAAGTGCAAATATTTCTAATAAATACAGTGAAAAGTGCAAATGACTTTTCGACAATTGAAATGGCTATAATTTACCGTTTTTCAAACTACTCAGTTTTAAATAAATTGACAGGTAAATCCCAGAGAAAGTAATTGTGTGACTGACTTACACTTACCCGGTTCACTACACTGCCTTCAATTTTAAATATTACACTGTGGGTTCGACAGCAATAATAATGCCAGAAAGCATATAGATAATGATAATTGTGATAATAATTCAAAATAATACTTTGTAAATGCCTCCTTGGAATACATCTGCACTTAAAGAAGGTCTATCTAATATATAAAATATTTCGACTTACCGATGAACTCTCATCACAATTGAGCATGGCATAGAATTCCTCATTGGGATCGCGTTTAAAATTTATTATCGCGTCAACGGCACTCATTTTGTAAGAAATTTGCTTTCGTTTTGTCTCTTTTTCTGGTTTGAATTGTTCAATACACACAAGTTTGAAATTCCACCTGATCACTATAACAAGCAATTATTTATTTAATTATTATTTTTTATTTAAAAATTTTAAATAAAATGAAAGGAGAAGTCGATTGTAAATATGTATTATTTCATTATAAAATCGGTTTTATTTTCCATGAATTAATGACACTTTTCACAATTCACAATCAAGAGAACTTCACTATACAGAGATGTAACTTATACATTTATAAACACAAAATCATAATTTTTGTCTATAAACTTCCGACTTCGGTGACAATTGTTTGCGATAAGAAATAATTATTTTACGCCTTATTGCACCCTGGACCGAAATGTATACTACACTGTGTTGTTGAAATTAAGAGTTAATTTACATTAGAAATTTGCTTTACGAAATTGTGTGCAATATACATATATGTATATTGAGTTTCTGACTAGATCATAAAAACATCTCGCTTTTTTCTGATATGCATTTGTTTCTTTGTGTCAGTTGTTGTCGGAAGGTTTCAGTGGCGAATTCATAGTCACTGGTCAATAAACTGTACCGGCTTCAGGTGCATCCAATCCACAGGCACTTCAGAACGCCCTCCTTCGTCGGTATTGTGTAGCACAGGTGAAGTAAAATAATTACTAAAACGGCTACTAAAAACGAAGCTTCAAAAATTTAATAGGTCTCCTCGACATCAGAGGTGCTACAACACTGCTATAAAAAAAAAGAACGTGCAAAGCAGTGTTGTAAGATAGTGAAGCTTCACCTCCCGTGATTTCTGCTACTACCTCTTTCCTCTAGCTCCAGCACAATGCATCCCATGTGTAGGAGTCATCTCCTGAGTGTTGGTCCAAGATAAAAAAACAAACAAAAAAATCTAGCCCAGATATCACCATTAGTAATCTTCAAAATAAACGACACATTGCACACTGTTCTACGGATTTTCAAAGTAGGAAGAGCTAGTTGAGGAGTGTATGACGGTAAGTTAAGTGAATAGAAGTGTAGTCCATGAAGTCAAAATAGCAGAAATTGCATTTGAATATGAGCCTGTTTAAGTTTTCCAATCTTTATCGGAAAAATTCTGAAATAAAATTTTGGAAGAAAACGAAAATTTTGAGGAGGAGGACAATCACCGTTTGACATCGGTTTTATGTCATATGAAGATAGTATTGCAATTACAACTGGAATTAATTTGCTAAGATTAAATTTTCCTCACGTAAGTCGAAACTAAATATCAAATTAATTTTTTTTTAATCTTTTTTTTTTAACCCCATTTGTTTCAATAAATATTTCTATATTATTTTTAAGCTTGAGGTTTTTTTTTATTTTATTTTGTTTTATTATTCGATATTTCGTTAACAGCTTTTTAACATCATCAGGAACAATAGGAAATTTCTTATTATTCCTGATGATGTTAACAAGCTGTTAACGAAATATCGAATAATAAAACAAAATAAAATAAAAAAAGACCTCAAGCTTAATAAATATATTTAAAAAAATATAATAAAAAAGATCTTCTAAGCTTAAAGGTTTGTTTTTATTTTTCTATTTTGATATTTCTTTAACCATCGGTTAACATCTTCAGAAAATTTATTAATTATTATATGAACTAACTACAAACTACATAATTTTTTTTAATTAAAAATGGGGCCGAACTAGTTTAGATCAATTAGCACTAAATATTTATAAAATGTAGAGAATTCATTATATATTACAAAACTCCCTAAGAATAGTAAATTCTTTTATTGTTGATCAATATTTAAAATAAGTTTAAAAAGATGTTATTTTATTACATATTTATAACTGAATCAATAGTATCATAGTCTGGTTAGAGTTTGTTATTTTTAATTTATTGCTGCAAATGAATAATGATTCTCGTTATATTTGATTCTCTTTTTCATAAAATTTTTAAGTATTTGTCCCACTGTGTTGGTTTTTCTTGGAATAAATTTTATTTTAAGCTGAATTTTATACTTTAAGATTAAAAATTTGTATTTATTAATTCGGTAAACATTTTTGTTGTTATTGACGCTTTTACGTATTTTAAACAACAAATCGTTTAACTAATTTAGTTTTTTTTTCATGGCACTTTATTTTCCACTTTTCTACTTGACAAATTACTTTGGTTTATTTGTTTATTTTTTTTCTTTTTTGGTTTTTAGCATTCGCTTAGCAATTGAGTGTAAAAGTTATTCGCAAATATTATTTGAATTCTTAATAAATAACACGCAATCGAAAAATACAATTATCAATCAGGTTTTCTTGCCAAAAAAAACAGTTATCTTAAATGAAACACTTTCACTTTTAAATATATGTACATAATCGAAACTTTGTTCAATATTTATTATTTAAAACGAATGTTTACTTCACTCTTAATGTCAAATTTAGTTAATAATTTCGCTCAAAATAAACAACAAAAAAACTAAAATAATGAAACAGAAAAAAATCACTAAAAGCCGCCAACTTTATTTTATTTTTAAAATTAATTTTATTTTTATAAAAGCAATATTTCTGTATTGTTGGTGCTGCTGTTGGCAATAAAACTAAATAATAACTGCCACTTGTTAGTTTTTGTTCATTGCGAGGAACGTACCGCTGTTGTGTTTAAAACTGTTGCCTCTGATGAATGGCCGTTTGGTTGAATGAATATATGAATGAGCAGCTGGATGGAAGTTTCACATACATAAATGTAAAAAAAATTATATCAATTGACTGGATTACTTTCAACAATATCAAGAACTACGACTGTAGCAATCAATACAAAAATTCAACAATGTGAAAATTACAAAGTGACTATGAAATAACTAACGAAAAAAAACATTAACTGGAATTTGACTCACACTCAGTTGAGACTGCAATTAATGGAGAGCTTTCATATATGTACATAATTTCAGAATTTTATTTTACAATCTCTCTCATTGACGGTCCAACACAATCCGAAGCTTTCATTGGAGTTATCTGGAAAGTCCCAATAACCTAATAAAATACAAAAAACAACATCTCTCGATGTTACTGGTACTGCTAGTGTGACCATTTTTGAGAAATTGACAGCTATAGTTGTTAAAGCTTTCTTACACTAAAAATATTAATAATGAATTGCTGTTAAAATTATATTTTTGAAGTCTTATTTATATATCACAGTGAACTTGCGATAATATGACGTAGTTGAAACAAAGTCAGTTTGCTCCTACGAATGCCTTCTAATTTCCCTTTACAAACATTTTTTGACAATACGAAAGTTTCTTATATAAATAATATTTTTTTTTTTTTTTTTGGCGAGTGAGGTAGGGTTGAAAATGCCTTCGCACTTACAGAGACCGTCGTCTTCTGCGTCGAGTGGTGTTGCCACTAAAAAATTCCCTCCTCCTCCTCTGGGTAGATTCCTCCCCGGAACCGCTTTCCGCATTACTTCGGGAAGGCCCAGAGCCACGTCCCAATCAGGACCACTCTCAATCACCCACGTCTGGGTCCGCCAAGTTTGTAGCCGGCGCCATGGCACCGGCCCGTATCGCCTGGTCCCCGTCAGAGGGGGCCCCTCTATGCAGCAGCGCATCGAGGTCCCTCTTCTTCCTCCGCAGAACGTATCCCACGTACTGTGCCACAGCGTCCCAATTGTCTTCACAATCGAGCATCCTCCCTATCACGGTGGCAGGAGCGAACCCGCCAACCCGCTGCGCCATTGCACCCCTCTCAGCATGCCACCTGGTGCAGTCGAAGAAAGTGTGTTCTGCATCATCATCCGTAATACTACAGTAAATGCAGTCGGGACCATCTGCCCTGCCCATTCGGTACAGGTACTTTCGAAAGTATCCGTGGCCCGAGAGGAATTGTGTCAGGAAGTAGTTAACTTCCCCAAATTTCCTCCGAATCCATACTTCCACGCAGGGAATGAGCCTTGCCGTCCACCTGCCGACCGTGTCCGCGGTCCACCTGTCCTGCCATCGCCGGACAGTTTGGGGTCTCAGACCAATAGCACCAACACCAGGGTCCTCCCCCCTCGAGTTCCAAGCCTCCCACCGCTCGCGCGCCAAGAGGTCTATGGGTATTTCCCCACATATCACCAGGACCGCAGCGCCCGAGACCGTGCGGTAAGCCGAAGCAACCCTAAGGGCCGCCGTCCGCTGTACCGCCTCGAGTACCCTGCGTTTGGTTCTCTCACCCAGTACATTTCCCCAAATCTCGCTCCCATGCAGCAAGATCGACTTCGTGACAGCCATAATCAGCCTCCTCTTGCCCTGTGTCGGGCCTCCGACATTCGCCATGAGTCTGCTCAGCATGCCAGTCATCTTCGCCGCCTTAGTCGCCACATGCCGTATTTGGGCCCAGTAAGTCAGCCTACAGTCGAGTCTGACGCCCAAATACCTTATGGCACTCTGGGTAACCAGAGACACATCCCCTATCTGCATGCCGACATCGAGTGGTATGTGTGCCCGCGTCATCAACATCACCTCGGTCTTCTCCCCGGCCAATTCCAAGCCGTGGTCCTCAAGCCACATCCGGGTCCTAATCATGACCCGGTTCAGCTTCCCCCTGGCGTCATCCATATCCCGCGCCAAGATCACCGCCGCTATATCATCCGCGTATCCCACGAGCTGAGCATCCTCGGGAATTTCCACCCCAAAGATCCCATCGTAGGTCAGATTCCTAGGTCCGGGCCCAGCACAGATCCCTGGGCCGCGCCGGACGTGATCGTCCTGCTCCTCCGCCCCGTCGGCGTATCGTACAACAGTACCCGATCGTCCAGATAACTACGGAGAATTCTATACAAGTATCCGGGAATACGGTACCTCCCCCGTAGCGCCTCTAGACATCAGCCCATCGTAGGCTGTTGAAGGCATTCCGAACGTCGAGTGTTGCCAGGACAACTATGCGCTTCGGATAATAGCGCCTCTCGCTCTGAGCGCGCTCGAAGCACTCAACCACATCAGCAATCGCCCCGAGCGTTGACCTACCAGGTCTGAAGCCATGCTGTCTATCCGACAGCCCCCCAGCCATCCTCACGGCCTCCGCCAGCCTTCTTTGCAGTAGCTTCTCCAGCAGCTTGCCGGCACCATCCAACATACAAAGTGGCCGATAAGCCGATGGCTGGGTCGGATCGCCCCTGCCCTTGCTAACAAGCACGAGCCGCTGTGTTTTCCAGCGTCTTGGGAATACGCCCTGGCCTAAACAAGCATCATATACCGGAAGCAATGCTTCCGGCCTGCTCTCAGCCAGGATCTTCAGCGTCTCCGACGGTACCCCATCCGGGCCAAGGGCTTTCCCCGTCCTAAGAACCCCGGCGGCGATCCTCAGCTCCTCCCCGGTAAAGGGCGGTGAAACCTCATCATCGTAGGATCCACGTTCGCCACCCAGCGGAGGGTGTGTGGGGAACAGGCCCCCAAAATCGCATCGAACCGCGCGCCGTCCAATTGCACCCCAGCGCGGCTCGCGCTTAATTTTCCCGCCACGATCCTATAGCCGAGTCCCCATGCATCACGGTTCAGGTCGCTCCGAAGTTCCTCCCTTTTCGCCCTCTTGCTCGCCATAATCGCGCGACGCAACGCCCCGCGGGACCGCTTGTACTCTTGGGCCTCCAGTAGAGCCTCGCCGGCCCGCCTAGCCCTAGTATAGACCCTCCTATTGCGGAGGCAGTCACGCCTGAGTCCAGCAATCTCCGGCGTCCACCAGTACACAGGTGGCCTCCCCGCCCGTCGCGACAATCGGGGCATCGATGCGTCGCATCCACGGACAATGCGCCGCATCATAGCACCCGCCAGGGAGTCAGCGTCTCCCCCACCGTCCAAAACCGTAGTACCGTCGAAACCGGCCAAGAACGACCCGCGGTCTAACCTCGCGACGTTCCATCCACGCGCGCCTCTCCCCCCGTGCGACCGCGCGACGCCCGCCTCCGATACTATCCCAAATTCGATCACTCCCAGTATATTCCTCGAGTACCCTCCATCCTTCGATCATCCCAGACAGATTCTCGGATACCAAAGTGATGTCAGGAGTGGTGAACTCGCACCCCGGCCGCCTGAAGGTAGTCGCACCACCAGCGTTCATGACCACCAGGCCCAACCTGGCCGCCATATCCAGGACGCACCTCCCCCTCGTGCTCGTCACCGGATCACCCCACTCCACAGCCCTGGCATTGAAATCACCGGCCACCACAAAGGGTCCGGCCATACCAGCCAGAGCGTCCTCGATAGCGGCCATCTTCGCCCTAAATCGCGCGATGTTATCGCTAGGAGTGAGGTAACAGCTCACCAGCACAAAACCGCCGATCCGAGCCCACGCATAGCCGCAGCCGATCCCGTACCGCGCAACCGCGAGTTTACCGCCGCCAGGTAGCCAGAGCGCCGCCGTACCGGTTTCGTCCCCGAGCCAGAACCCCCGGTGCATCGGACCGTATTGTTCGCTGATATATAATATAAATTGACTAAAAACAACAATTTATCTTTGTAAAACTTTAACTTTTAATTTTAATAATTGTAATAAATTGGTAATTTTATAAAAAGGAGTATGTTTAAATAAATTTACATATTTAATAATATTTAGTTATTAATACATAACACATAGTTAAAAAAAAATAGATTGATAGTATTGAAATTTATTTTAGAAGAACTTGGGTGAGTAAGTAAGAGTTGGCTACTAATTCTCGTAAAACTCAAGAAGATGACGTTTAAATTTGGTTTTGGACAAGTCAAATCTTTTTTAAGATGGAGGCAATGTTTTCCATAGTCTACATGCTCTTACAAAATACGATCTTTCAAACTAAGAACTCGAAATTTTTGGAATAATTTTCGAAGGGTTTCTAGTGGATCTAGAGAAACTAAATAAACCGACCAAATATGATGGTAACTGTGTAGATATCATTTTATTTAAAGTAGTCAAGACCTCAATTCTTATAAAAACAGTAAATGAACAATTTAGGAACTCAATAGCAAAGCGAGTAACAAGGGCCGATATTCTAAGTTTAAAAACAAACCGAACAATGCGGTTAAATGTCATATTGAGTCGTCTCACATTGTAACCCACCGTTCCACTAAAAACTGGTAAGCAATACCATATATGGGGAAATAGAACAGTATACGCTAATTGTTTCCTGATATTTGTGGGTAAGTAAGAATCAGAGGTATATAAGAATTTCAGTAAGAGACAAATTCTGCCACCAATATTCCGTATATGCCGTTCAAAAGATAACTCCCTGTCCAGAGTCAAACCTAGGCAATCGATATGGTCTACAAAAAATATTTTGCAAATAAAAAAAATTTTATGAATACGGCCGTTAATTTTTTGGAATGAGGGTGGCGATGGTCGAAGTAGCCTGCACTTTGACTACAAAACGAAAAATTTTCCTGGGTTCAACCCCATAAACACATCTTGACTGTTTCTGATGTGGATTTCTGTCTTTGTGTCAGTTTTTGTCGGAAGGTTTCAGTGGCGAAGGCATAGTCACTGGTCACTGAACAGTAACGGCTTCAGCTGTATCCAATCCATAGGCATGTTAGAACGCCCTCCTTCGTCGGTATTGTGTAACACCGGCGAAGTAAAATAATTAATAGAAATGGCTACTAAAAACGAAACGTTAAAGAAAAAATTTTAATACGTCTCCTTCACATCAGAGACGCTACAACACTGCTGTAAAAACAAATAACGTGCAAAAAGCAGTGTTGTTGAAGCTTCACCTCCCATCATTTCTCCTGCTATCCCTTTCCTATAGTTCCAGCACAATGCATCGCATGTGTAGGCGTCATCTCCTGAGTGCTGGACCACGTGTAATTTGTTTTCAAAGAAGAGTTAAGAAATGTAAAAGACGTAATTTATCAGATTATTTTAAAGTTTTATCGTTTGTGATATGTTAACAATAGAATTTAAAAAAAGTGACTACATGCTATTTTATTAAATGCACAATTGAACTATTCAAAATTTTTTTTGATAGAAACTAAAAATGCACCGTTTGCGAGGCTTTTAAGCGTTTTTAGGAGAATCCTCTCTAGCTCCATCTTCTGTCTATTTCCTTTTAAACAATAAGTCCTGTGTATGTATATCTTACGATATTTTTTGTGTATGTGAAATCCCCTAGGATTTTTGCTTCGCGGCTTTCTTTCATTCTAAAAATTTTTTTCTCGGCCTTTAGAAACTGGTCACACTGTGTGTTGCTTCAAACAAGCAATTTATTTTTTTTAACTGTTGCTTTACTATGAAAATTTTGTACCTTTGGCTTTAAGTTCCATTGATAAGAGTTCCATCACTCTCCAGCTTTAATTTGTGTTAAAGCTTTCAATAAATGTTTGCTATTCGCATTATCTCCCTTTTTGCTTTGGAATATAAAAATTTTGCTTTTAAATATACTATGTATACATTTTATTGTTTTCAAAACTTTGTTCCAGTGCTCAGTGGCTGGCGTGTCTTACGTTTTTCCGCCAATGGCCCATGGAGCGATATAATAAACTACACACGGTGAGTGCGCATCATTTTGAGTCAAAGCTTTTTAATATTGAAAGGGAGAAATACAAAGAAAAAGGCGAAAATTGTGTAAGTAATAAACTCTTAAAAGGTTGATATAAAAACTTAGTACCGTTTTCACACGAACGTTTTTAACCCATTCCTGCCTAATGGGTATTTAAATATCCTAAAAACGGACGACAGTAAATGAATTCTACTGATGGCCAGATTATAGATTATGGCATCGATTTACGTTTTTATTAAGAAATAGAGATTGCATATATGTAAAATTGACATTTTTTCTGTCGGAAAATTCTCGGAAAAAGAATTGCTAAACAAAGGACAATGCGAAAAGTCAAAAACGCGTTATAGATAGCTTTAGACATCCCCTGCATAATGTAAAAAAGTTAAAAGTGGTTTGTAAACACACTTTCTCGGCACGCAGTGTATGATGTCAACGGGTATTTAAATACCCAACAGTCTTTAATGAGTTTCAAATATAAAAATTGTTTAATTATTAAAAAAAATTATTTTGACGTAAATAAAAATTGAATTTATGTTTTTTTAATTATTTACCTAGAGTTATATATTATTTAGCTTTTGTGATTTTTGATTTATCTGGAGATGTTCCATTGTGATAGTCCTAGAAGCATGACGCGGGGTGTAAATTACCTTGCACTTGAAACATTTGAATTTTGCCGTTATTTGACAAGCACGTCATTAGTTTATGGCTAGTAAAAAAAATGTCAAACGTACCCGTATGCGTAACGGGGACTTCCAGATACGAAAAGAGCGAGAGTACCACCCTTTCTTCTAACTGTAAGTGTGAGCCATCCTACTCCGATGCAACAAGGTATGGCATTATCTGATTCAAGTAGGCTTCGTCAGGCGCCAAACACCAGTACTTGTAACCAAACCGAATTGGGTTTCATTTGATAAACATATTACCATTCCAATTTTTTCCGAAATGTGTCTTAAATTTTTTTCTTTTATGTTTTACTCAGATAAACAATGAAAACTTCAAGCAGCGTTGAGAAAGAGAAACAAAAGGTGAGTTAATAAACTGTACAATTCGAAGACGGATTTATTTGAGACAACGCAAATATATACAATAATAACGCAGTTCGAAACAATTTATGGCGTTTTAGCGACCATATAATATATGTACATAGAAATTAATAAATAAATAATGCTCTTATTTAAACTGAAATAAAAATAATAATATTTTTAAAATATTATAAAGAGAATATTTTCTTTTTCACTCCAAACAATTTCTACGGTTTAACAATTTTGAAATAACATGCCCAATGAAAATAAACTTCTTCTTGTTATACATAATTTTTCCTATATGGTGAATATTATTTTTTATTTCATTTCTATTTTGCAAAATATAACTGCACCATTAAACCATGATCAGACAATATACCCAAGATGTTGTTATAAAAAATCTAAAATTCTTTTTAAACCTGACTTCGCATAGGAAGTAGCAACGTAATTTAAAAATTATTCTTAGCATTTACACATGCCACTAATGGTAGCTCCTGTAGCAAGAAAATAAGCATTGCGAGTTATGGCATGCCACTAAATGTCACAATAAAAGACAGAAAAATAAACAATGTTACTCTGTTGAAAATTTAATAAAAATTTCCTGCATGACTGCAAAATTTAAATTAGAAATATGGTTTTTTAAATGTGTTTTTAAGATTTATTTATTGAAATATGCACAAAACACGAAAGTTTGTTACTTATAGAGCGTTAATATTTTGAAAAAATAATCTTATATGATGAATGTGGTAAGAAATGAACAAAACGCTAGGTTAGGTTGAGGGTGGCGATGGCACGATGGATGGTAGTCTGCACGTTGACTACACAACCAAAAAACAGACCAGGGTTCAACCCCAGTTTCAGACAAAAAAATTTTTAAAATAAAAATAAACATCTCGCATTTTTCTGATGTGCATTAGTGTGTCTTTGTGTGTTAGTTGTTGTCGGAAGGTTTCAGTGGCGAAGGCATAGTCACTGGTCACTGAACAATACCGGCTTCAGCTGATAGCAATCCACAATCACATCAGAACGCCCTCCTTCGTCGGTATTGTGTAGCACCGGCGAAGTAAAATAATAATAAAAATGGCTACTAAACCGAAGCTTCAGCACTGCTACGAGTATAAAAAACTAAAGAACGTGCGAAAGCAGAGCTGCAAAATAATTAATTAAGCTTCACCTCCTGTAGTTTCTCCTACTATCCCTTTCCTATAGTTCCCAGCACAATGCTTCGCATGTGTAGGAGTCATCTCTTGAGTGCTGGTCCTAGATAAAAAAAAAAGGTTAGATCCACAGATTACTGGATGTATGTTTGTAACGAAAGGTCCCAGCCCACTTGTGTCTAATTTTATTATGGTCCCATTGTTATACCTGTTGTAAAAAAACTGTTGCGTATTGTAGTGATACTAAACAGAGAGTCTGTAATCAGTAGACTACAGGGACACCCACCAAAAAGCGAAAATTGCAGCAAAATACAGCAGGGAAAATATTTTAAAATAAATAATAAAATTGTACCGATCGCACACACTTTTGTATGATAGGCACAGTAAATTGTACAGGCGCCATGAGTTAATGAACATTGCCTGTGAATCTATTGCAAAAGAGATGGGTATGATGTTGGATTAGAAAAAAACATTTATGTTCACCCATCGACGGCATTTTGAAAGTGAACTGGCAGTGGCATGTGTGAACAAAAAACCTAGTAACAACAGATTCTTTATGTCGGAGAATTTTTTGATGATAATAAATATTTGCTAGTGGCATGCGAAAACGCAGTGTTATATATACTTTAAATTACACAAAGATGAGGAATAGGACATAGTATAGCAGTATACCCATCTACTTATATCTAATATTTGATGTTGAATGGGGAAAAAATGGGAATTGTTGGCCCAAAAATTTATCTTGGTCAAGTCGTGTTGGCAAAATCTACAACAAGTTGTAATCTTTATGCTCTCCTCAATTTTTTACTCCTGCAGAGGTAAGTAAAAAGTAGTCCAATATTATTTGCAAGGGATATTCTCATAAAATATAAAAAAAAATTATCAATGTTATTGATTTTTTTTAATATAAATAAAAATAAAAAAAATCCTTAAATAAATTATGTTCAAAAAAATAAAATTAAAATAAAAGTACATATAATTAAAAATCAAGTTCACTGCATGTATAAGTTAGCTTTTTACATATATAGAATTTGTACATATATAGAATTAACAGAACAAAGTAACGAATAATTTGTTAAATATAAAAAATTAAAAATTATAAAAACTTCAATAAGACCCATAGCGAATTCATATCAGGAGCACTTATAAGCCTTTCTGACGACTATTTATCGTTGTAAAAATTTCATCAATTGTTGTTGACAACTTACAACGATTTTTGTGGTTGTTGTACTAGTACAGGGTGGCTGATGAAAGCCGATACCAAAAGAAAACTTGGAAACTTTTTTCTATCTAAGTAATCTGGAGTTTTTTGTTTTGGTTTTTGTATATTGATCCTTAATGAAAATGAAAAGTGGGACACTGGAAAAAGAATGTCACTATCACGCATTGAAGTCTGTACTTTTGGTTCAACTAACTAACAGATTCATTTCAAGAAAATCAACCTTCCGTTGTTACCCTAGATCGCCTGACCTAACTCCACCGGACTTTTTCTTGTATGGTTATTTTAACCAGGAAGTTTAGAAATCGCAACATATAAATTTGGAGGAACTAAGACAATCAATTCTAGCGACAATAGCTACAGTTCCAGCGTTAACTTTGCGGGCAGTAATGAACAATTTTTTGCCAAGATGTCGCACCTGCATCCATGAGCAGGGTTGGCATTTAAATTCGATTGTCTTTAAGACTAATTCGATGTGCTTTCAAATGAAAAGAGATTGAAAATATTCCATGCATTACAAAAGAAGTCGTTTCTTAATGTAGCAAAATTCATCAGCCACCCTGTATGTTTAGCTAGTATGAATTCGCCTTAATAAGAACAAAACATATACATATATTGTCATTTGTACTTAAAAGTTGATAAATTTAAAAACCCGGGTTTTCGGTATTCGGGATATCCCGTTCAGAAACCCTAATATGTATACTCGTATATTATGTAAATATTTCACCGGGTGTGAAAAGGCGAATATATGAACATTCCGAAATAATCCAGTCTCATTACTGTACTGTCAAAAATTAATTAAAAAATAGAACTCTAAATAAAAATACACACATGGGACTAATTACACATGGACTGCACATGGAACTACAAATGGCACACAAATTAGTAACACAACATTTTTGTACATTAAAAACTTCCACATACAAATTCCCTCACAAAATAAAGCTTTAGTTTTATTTCTAAAAAGCTTTGCAAATTCCTCAACCAAATATCTTATTTGAAATAAATAAACTTTAAGCTTCTTAATGAGAAAGTTTTTTCCATACATCACAAGTTAACAGATGCTGCAGAAAAGCTAAATGATGTTAAATGTAAATAAAACTTTTAAGAATTTTGTTAGGCCTAAAAGTCTTCGAAATTTTTTTAAGAAAAAAAACTGTTGTAATGAATGTTGTGTCATTAAAATAAAACAATGCATTGATTCTAAATGTATTTACTTGAATTTTTAAATAGTTATTACATTAATTATATTCACATACTGCAGCTTAAGGTTAATTAATAAAAGTTTAATATTCTCCTTTATTTTTTCTATATTTCACCAGGGTGGCGATGGTCGAAGTAGTCTGCACGTTGACTACAAAACGCAAAATTTTCCTGAGTTCAAGCCCAGTTTCAGACTCATAAAAACATCTCGCATATTTTGTCTGATGTGCATTTGTGTGGCTTTTGTTGTTGTCGGAAGGTTTCAGTGGCGAAGGTATAGTTACTGTTCACTGAACAGTGACAATTTTTTTTTAATCAGATAATGAAGTATACGAAAGTTCAAAGTCTCTTAAACATTTTTGTTGTTAACTATTTCTATATTCTCTTTCATGGTTAAAGGTGTGTTTATATTTCTTATATTTTCTCTTTTTTCGACATTTCGTCAACCATAGGTTAATTAATATCTTCAGGAAATTTTTAATATTTTATAGAAAGCTTTTCCTTTTCCATATAACATAAAAATTGTGTAAAGAATATGATAATAAAATTTAATTCGTTCGTGGCTGCAGAGATTCCGCGCAACTGCTTCGGCTATGAATGCCCCACGCCAAGGTACAGTCGATCCGAAAACATTGAACTGGTTGAAAGCAGTTTATGTGAAAAGAGCAGCCTCACTTGTACTTCCAAGAGCGATTATTCATGAAATTTTAAAAAAGGATCTGATGGATCTAGATGATATACTCTTTAAAAAATAAAATCCGCATTTCCATTCTACCGTTAAATTTTTTTTTTATTTAAGTTTGAAAATATAAATCAGCTACCAGACAGTCTTTATTTACATTTATCATATAAATTTTAAAATATCTTTTTATACATACTTATAATTTTATATATATACAATGCTTAAGAATATTTTAAATTATTATTACATTAACAGAATATTAATTATAACATACAATTATATGTTATCCAACAAAAATTTATATTATAAATATATTTATTACTCGTATAAGAAATAAGGTAAAAGAATAAGAATTGAAAAACATTTTTGTTGTTTTTGTTATTGTTGTTTATTTTGTGACTAATTGCTTCTTTTGTCTGCTTTTCGATATCCATTGAACTGCTATCAGAAACCATCTGAAAGTAAGCTCTCAAATTAGGAACTGTATACGGGAATTATCAATAATAAACCTAAAATTGAGTCTTATTATTTGCGTTCTCAAATATATGAAAATATAAATATATTGAAACAGCATCGTGAATCGGAGAACTTACCTTCCGGAAGTAAAATTATGTTCTACACAATCTTCAATGGATCATTTAATTTATCCTTTTTTAAACATAGCAAAGCTTAATGTGAACTCTGCGAATCGTTCATGAAGCAAACATTTTACAGCAGGAAGAAAAGATTTTATGCAGAAGAGAAAAAGATCTGTTTAAAAAAAATGCAATGTTGCTGTATATGATTAGCAAGCAGTCCTTCCATTGCCAAAAAAATTTACAACTTTTTTATTATTTTAATAATAAATTTTATTATGAAAATAAAATCAATGGGTAAGTTTTTACCATTAATGACCTTTATGCAAAGAATTTTTATTGGTTTTTTTGAACCGAAGTGAAAGGAAAGCGCGGTTTTAATGAGATTGGAAATTGTGTACTTTTATATATTAATAATCTTGTACAAAAGTTAAATAATGTTCAAGATTTAGATTTGATATTTTAATAAGACAACGGCTGAAAAATAAGTATTTCATTTCCATACAGTAAAAAAGTATAATTTACGAAGCATTACACACGAGTATTTGATCCGCGGTTACTCAAAACAGAGGAGATAATGTACATAGCGTAATTGAAAAACAAGTGCAGAGATATTTATTTACAACAGATCAATACAACACATCCTAAACAGTTGCTAAAAAGAGCGAAAATCCATATACAGTTCACCAATTAATAAGAAACATTCTTCCGAAAGAGTATTACGAATCATATTACAACCTTATTACTTATATCAATATTATTAGTAAATATTAATTTACCCATTTTAAATCGAATAATATTCATTTTAAATAAAATGTATTTACTTTGGGAACCGTACATGTTTATTAGATCTAAATAGCATTTTCAATTAAACTACCACAACTTAAAATAACACCACAAAATAAATTTACAAATTTCGCATAAAGGGGAGCACCTCAAAAAATTGTTATTTTTCCATAATCACTGAAAAAATTGTAAAAACAGCTGCCGTTCTATAGGTTAGCTTAGCTCGCCGCCAAGTCCCAAGCGAATCAGCCCACTTGGGTCCTCCTGGGTCTCATTCTGTTGCCTGAGCGGGATCAGTCTTCATCCCGTTTCAGCGATTTTAAAGCACACCGAGTTCCGGATAAACAACCTTATTCCCCTAACATCGCGCTTCGACACCACCTGAAGGTCCCGCAGGAAGGGGACCCCATCGCAGACGCACGCCCAACGGCGAAAGCGGGACAGTGACACAGGAAGAGCTCAACCATCTCCTCCTCCTCATCACGAGAGCTCCTGCAGCTCCACGTTACAGCTGTCCTCAGAATCGCCACAGTCATCCGGAGTCGGCCCCTCGGCAGTTCCCTAAGTCCGGCGGTCCGACCGGAGCCGTACCGATGCCAAGTCATCCTGAAAAGCGAGCAGGTGGACTCGTTCGACTACCCAGTTTGCGCAGTCCCGTAGAGCTCCAGCTCGAACTGCATCCTGCACTATCCAAACGGAATCCCGACATATCCATCGATATGGCTGTCAGGCAGACGAGCCCCTCCTTAGCCTCAGCCTAACCTCCACCTCGTTCCCAAGCACAGCCCCGTGTCCCGGTACCGAGACTAGCTCATGGTTCAAATGTCTCGCCATTTCGTCCAAAGTCGCCCGCCATTCACGAACCAAGATCGACGTCGTATATACACCCGATAGCGATCTTATCGCAGCACTACTGTCGGTACAGACAGGAAAATACTCCACATATATCCCGTGGTACCTAATCCAGTTCGCCGCATAGTGGTTCAGAATCCTTTTTTATCGGCCAAAACTCTGTAATTTTTGAACTAATGAATATTATTTAGTAATTCTTTTTTTATTTGTAAGATAAAATCTTATCTGGTTTTAGTTTCAATAAAATCGGTTGTGTTTGAATTAGCATAGAAATTTGCGCTTTATTTTTGTTTTTTTTTTGTTGTTGAAAAATGCCTTATAATGAAAATTAAATCATCATAAAAACAACAAAGTAGGTTTTTAAAAATTTAATGTATAAGAATATTTTTTTCAGTCATAAATAGATTTTAGATAAATAACATAAAATTACATTAAATATGAATATTTTTATACTTTATTTCCTCAAATAATATTAAAAGCAAATTATAATTATTATTCATTTGGCTGGAATCATGCTTGTAAATATTCCATATTCAGCTCTTCGGTATGCAAGTCCGACTGATCCAATTTACAATGATTTCGAAGGGATCTGAAGTTGCCAATAATATATTAAATTAATCTTCGTTTGTAAAACTTCGTGACATTTTTCTGGTATTATGTTCTGTGGAAAATCTGTAATCATTATTTTTTTTCCTGGGCTTCCTCTGATAAATTGGTAATTGGGAATAAATGCTGCTTAATGACATCTTCTCCATGATAAAGAACTTTGTGCACTGTTGCAGATATACTTCTTCATGGATATATGTATATATACTAGCAATTTCTTTGTCATAATCATTAATTTTCTAGCATTTATTTGATAGTTGCACTCAAGTACTTCAATAATTGTATTAAATCTTGAAATATAGTCTATAGCAACACATGTTATATTAGATGTAGTTTCGGGATCTAAAAAGAATCTTCTTGCGGTATTGCTATCATTTGTATTGCCTGATCATTGTTTTGGTTGATCTATCCATGTTTGAGAAATTTATCTTGAACATGTTTCTTTTTTAGTTTCCTTAGCTCTTTGTCTTACTGATCCTGAAGATCCGAAGTTCAAATCATAGCTGACTTTCAGTATGTGTTCCATAAATCTTATTCTTGTATGTAGCGGTGATAATCCAAATTCATATGCATCAGTACTATCTTTTGACTTTGTCGGTTCTTGGTTTAACTGGCTTGTTGTTGCTTTGCATATAATACAGCTGGATGAAGCTTTTGTGTCAGTCAAAGCCTGTGCAATTTTTCCATCTATCATTGAAAGGACTAATTCGTACTTTATTTCAATAGTCTGTCCATCTATCTCCAATTATAATGGCTATAGTGTTGAAATTTGTTCACAAATATACTTTGTTTGCATTGTACTGATCGAAGGTTCTGAGTCCTCTAAGTTCTTTATTAATCGCAATGGCACAAATGACACCATCCATCCCCATCGCATCCCCATTTACAAAGAAGAGTTAACTTGCAGTTTTCATATTTTTTAGCGCACTTTCTTTAAATCGTTGTAGCAACCTTTCGACTGCATGATCAAGTACAGCTTGCAGTTGTACTTCTGCCGAAATTGGTGTGATTATAATAGATTGCTTTGAAGGCCAACAGTCCTTATTAGCTGCAATTATGTAATGATATGATTGGTATGAATTTGAGCCTTTTTCGTTCGCACGCAGTCTGAGCTGAGTATACTGCTGTTCTGTTAACTTTACATCCAGAAATAATGCAAACGCTTCCTCATTTGTGAACTGTTTTTCCCCGTTTGGTGTTGGAATGCTTTTAAGAATCCGTTTTCTTCTCACTGGAGTAGCGGAAAATACTTTCGTTAGTTGTTTTTGTGATCGCAATTGGTAAAGCAAACTATCTTTAATGTTTTCACATGTGATATCTTCACTTATATTCTTCAGTTTTCGCCTCTTAGATTTATCGCTACAGTTAGCTAGCGATTTTTGTGGTCTTCCACCACTGTTTTCATTAATGGTTTCTGAAATCATCTGGACAGGAAGTTCACCTTGTAACCAGTTCGCAGTTAACTTCCTTGTAGCGCTTTCTTAAATTCTTTACAAAATCAGAAACTTTTTTTTTAAGTCCGATTGTGTTCCAATCCTGTAAGAATTTAAGATTCGTTTTCTTTGAATGTAGCTTAGAACATTTTCCTCGACCTTCGCAAACTGTCTAACCTGACATTCATAAATCAATTAACTATGCACAGTTGCAATAAAACAATCAACATAATACGTTTTGCTACCTGCGATTTTTACTTATAATTATTTATTTGGAGTTTACTATATTTGGTTTTAAATAATAATCTCCAATTTTTTACTTCAAAGTTATATAAAAATAAGTTTGCTATAGTTATTTTTTTTCAGGTAGAATGGCATTTACGTGGTTTCTACGGTAACTTTACTAACAATTTTAGTACAGTTTTTTTTGTAAAATTTTTGAATATTTTCATTAAAATAAAAAACGTGTTCTACAGGCGCGTCGTGGCGGCTGCAAATGTATATATAGGCTTAAAGAGGACACTTTCGCCTTTCTCTGGATGGTTTTCTTTTTTTGACCCCTTTTGAACTTCAAAAGTCATACGCTACTAAACTTAAAATTTTATGAATATATGAGTGGTTAAAATTTATCATATTATAGTATATATATATTATTACTTATATACATACATATATTATATATTACCTTAACTACAAATTGCCAGGATGCGCACATAACGTTTATTAAAAACAACAGTTTCCACAATAAATAATAAATAATAATAAAACCGCAGCCGGTTATCGATAATAGTTTTCGAGGAATCATAATTTATTTCAGATTAAATATGACACATTTTTTTTATTTTCAATTAACGTAATTTTTTTGTTTTTTAGCAGCATGCCACGCATACTAATGGAAATATTTTGACCACCTTAGTTTTGATATGTTTTCATTCTGATGGCGTAAAAATTTTAAGAATCTATGTCAAGAAAAAATAAATGTTTTGGCCAATGAAAATTGATTCTGAACCACCATGCGCCACTCTCCTTATGACCGATATCTCAGCCTGCACCACGCTGCAACGATTGTTCAGCTTGAAACTCTACCTCCCTCCACAGTGCGGAATGAACACCCCAATCTGCTGTCTGATTTCGAACCGCACCGTGAATATATCCGACACAACCGGGCGATCCTCCATTACCCTCAGGCATAAAACACCCATGTCCAGTGGCCGCATCTCTCCATGCACCAATCGCCGTCAGACTGATGACAATGACATAATTGTTTTGAATTATTGTAAATATTAAAAAAAAAATTTCTTTGCCTCTGCTGAAAATTTATAAATTTTGAGTTCTCGTCCTTTACAGGAACAAGTGTGATAGATATATTTTAAGTTATTACTATTTTTAGTATTCATTTTGAAATGCTAACTAAACTAACTACTAGCGGTGTTACGAATATTTGTTTTCGTATTGTTATCGTCGAATATACGCCTATTTCATTACATTTGTATTCGTTACATTGAAGCAAATAGATTACGTTTTTGATGAACTTGGTATAAAAATGTGGCCTAATTAAAAAAAATTGTTTCACCGACATAATATTAGAGATGACGTATCTCTGCTTTACATAGTAATAAATCTCAAACTTTGCTGTTGCGCGATAATTAAAACGTATTGGGTAGAACTTCAGCAGCTTCCCTATCCCTGTCCAAAAAAAAAGTTAAAAATTATATCATTATTTTTTTTTATCTGGGACCAGCACTCAGGAGATGACCCCTACACATGCGATGTATTGTGCTGGAACTATAAGAAGGGATAGTTAGAGAAACGACAGGAGGTGAAGCTTAATTAATTATTTTACAGCTCTGCTTTTTGCACGTTCTTTGTTTATAGCAGTATTGAAGCTTCGGTTTAGTAGCCATTTTCATTATAATTTTACTTCGCCGGTGCTACACAATACCGACGAAGGAGGGCGTTCTGATGTGATTGTGGATTGCTATCAGCTGAAGCCGGTATTGTTCAGTGACCAGTTACTATGCCTTCGCCACTGTAACCTTCCGACAAAAACTAACACACTAATGCACATCAGAAAAATGCGAGATGTTTTTTATTTTTTTTTTATAATTTTAGTCTGAAACTGGGGTTGAACCCTGGTCTGTTTTGGTTTTGTAGTCAACGTGCAGATTAATTCAGCCATCGCTACCCTCATGTTTGGCATTTTAGAATTTTTACTCTGAACGATTCGGTTTTGGAAATTGGTTGAAAAATATCACCTGCTATTTATTTATTTGAGTTGAAAAAATATTACTTCTCTGTGACGATTTCCTGCTTTGTTTTAGTTTAACGCGGTCATTCATTTAAGGCCATTCTTGTTATTCATTAGCAAAGCCTTTTGTTTTCCTTAACTGTCAGTTAAAAAGCAAGCAACTTAATATTATATTATATTTATATAACTTTTGGCAGATCACTTGAACAATTGCGTGTTGGTTTTTAAAAATAATTACTCACAGTAGGCCAAATTATATTATAATGAAATATATGTAGTATTTATTCGGATTTTTAATACGCAGTATCTGTGATGGAAAAGTCTACAATAAAAAATAAGAAAAGAAAAACAACCACTACTCGTACAATCTGTTATACATTTAAGGAAAAATTCATAAACATATCAGAATAATTATACATATTATAAATTATTTAAAATTTTTAATTTTTCTTTAAATATGGTTTTGAAAAAAAAATATTTTATATTAAAAACTAAATGTAGAAGTTCATGACTCGTTTTTAAAACATTCAACACAAATAAATCATTTGGCTCTGGTTCATGTTCTTCTCTCTTTCTGTGGCAAAATGTAGAAAAAAAAGAATTTTAAAAATGTCAGTAGATTTAATATATATTCACATACACACATGTACGCATGTACATGCATACAGAACCATATATACTTATGGATGTACGAGTATACCTTCTTTTTATTATTTTCTGTTCATTAATGGTTTCCCGATGGGAAAAACAATGGTGAAAAAATAGTCATACAATGAAAAACACGAGTTGCCTGATGTCATGTTTTATTTATTCAAACAAACAGATTTCTTTAAGATTTTGCAAAATCAATAATTTTTCTTTTACTTAAATTAAAATCATTCACATACACAATCTTTAGGCTGTCCAAGGTTTTAATTTATTCATTGTCTGGTTGTTGGTTTCTTACTTATTGCTTTTAAGAAATATTTTTTGTATTATTGGAAAAAGCAAAAACGAAAGAGTCACGCTGTGACAGGTAGTCTGTATGTTTCTACAAAAAATTTCAATAAATTAAAATTGCATCAAGTGCAGTAAAGCGCTCTTCAACCACTCGTATTTGTGTTGTTTGATCTCCGATACGTGGGTCATGCTATTTTTTCGAGTAACCGAGCAACAAAAATGCTAATGGGAAGTGTCAGTCTTTGGCATTATTTACAATAAAAAATATGTACCCAGGCATTTGTAGAGCCGACGTTTCATTGCTCAAATACCGACTAAGTAGTAACGATATTAATAAAGACAATGATTACACATTAATAAAATTTAGTGACTCCAAGGTTGGAAACTATTGTAAAATTTCATAAATAAAGCCGTCCATGGCTTTCTAATGAATCAATTTCGAAGTGTATACATATCTTGATCGACAATTGATCTGAAATTAAAAATACAAATTTCATCTTATTTAGTTCACTTTTTCATCTCAAAAAAAACCATGAAGTATTTGGATTTTACAACGCAATTCAAATGTAAAGAAAAATAGTTTCTAGCTTGTACTGAAAAATTAAAATATTGATTTAATACTCTCTTATTGATTAAGTGCAAAAAGTATATATTTATTAAATAATGACATGAATATTCTTTTATAACGTTTCGTAATTTTCCAGCTTTTTTTTTCTTATCAGAAACAAAAATTTTGTTTTGTTAATGCGATAGTGTTTGATACAAAAACTAGACAAAAGTTATTTTACAAATTATTGAAATTTTGTATTTCTAAATGATTAATGGCATGGTGCACATGTAATGACAATAAGTACAATGATTAAACAGTTTTGGTTTGTGCAAGAGTAGGCGCACTTCTCCGAAATATCTGTTTTTTATTTTGAACCAGTGGTCGGTTGATGTCCCTTACGTAAATCATGCATTGCATGCGAGAGAGAGAAATGTAATAAACTGATAAGAACTACACAGTTTAATTCCTGTACAAGTTTGCAGTTGTTCGTTTTTGAGAATTTGTTAAAGCCTTAATGAAACTACAATTCTTATGCATTGTTCAAATTTTGGAGAAGAGCGCAAATATATTGCAATGGGAAAATTAACCAGGCGCAAAGAGTACAAAGAGTAAAAGCCAAATCGTCCACTAGTGTTATCGATAAAAAAATTGGTAACTGAAAAAAAAAATGTAAAAAGTTTCAACTTAAAATTGACGTTTCGAAGTTAAAACTTTTTATATGTTTTAACTTATTTTTTTAACTTATATTTTTCTTTAGCGTTTTTTTTTTAATAAAAATAAGGACGAAACACTTAAAAATGCAAATATTATATTGTATTTGTTTCTTTCCGGCTTTGCTCTCCTTTTCTATGAATTTTACACTAATTAATGAAAAATAACTGTAGTATCATACGGGCTTAAGGATAGTTCCTGCGTCATAGATGTAATAGTTACGGATTTATTATATTTTTTTTTTACTGAAATATTAGAACCATTTTATTTATTATTTTAATTCGGTGTCGTTTTGTAACTCATATAGCGACGAAGGAGGCGCTGTGAGCGCTGTGGTGGGATGTTGTCTAAATTAAAAAGTTAAAAAAACTAAAACATTTAATTTCGTTTTAACCCTAGAAATGTTTCGATGTTTTTACTACGCTAGAGTGCTTTGTTACCCACAACGACTGGGAAATAAATCTTGTTATATCATATAAAGATAAAAGAAGTAAACTTGTTGTTCCGATATTTATTTAATTGAAATATAATTATTTTTTCTCTAAGTGTGTAAGGAATAAAAGATAAGTTGCCCTCTGTAATCTTATTACAGGCATTGTGTTATGAATAATTTTTAATAAATTCATGTAGTCATATGTCATTTTTGCTTGCCAATTGATCGCAAAACAGTTATAGAGCAAAAGCTAAACGACCCTCGGTATTACAACACACATACATTTCACCATCCTCATAAAGAAAACAAAAATAATAAAAATTCATCTGCTTTTTGTTCACAGTTTTTCTTATAACTTTGCTGGCCGAACAACTAACCGCCTACACAATATTCGAAATCACCCCCACATATGGGTGCAATGATTTTTACATGTCGCTTCCCTAAGATTTATTTATCGTTGGCTTTGTTGGTGCACTTTGTTATTAAATTTTTTTTTTCTTTTCAAAAGTGAACAGCGTAGGTCAGCAAAACAATAAGTCAACAACACACGTACACGTATCTTGCAGTTTTTAATGTTTTACAAAATTCCGACTGCAAGTTAAATAATGTAATTTTTTTTACTTGAAATGTCAATTAATGGATTTTATATGGTTTTTAAATATAAATTTTTTGATGAACTTCGTAATATTTTTCAAGAGAGTTTACTGTAATTTTGTTATTTAAAGTACATTAAAAAAATATATAAAACTTTTGTTAAACTTTATACAAATAATTCAGCGGTTATTAAAAGTTACTCTTCTCGTTCTGACTATATCACAACACCAAAATGATTTTCTATTAACAGTGTCATAGAAGGACTATGAAACATTTTTTTATTTTAGAAAATGTTTAACAATCGCACCAAAAATATGGTCTATCTTACCATGCGACAAAAAACTCTTTCACAGCAAATCGTGTTGTTTCTTTCGACAATCTTTTCTCATTACTGGCATCTTTCACGAACTCTGAATTGCAAGGAAACTTTGTTATTAATTGTTATGAGGATTATTGAGAAAGTCCTACAAACTTTTCATTATTTTTTTTATGTCACAATCTTTTGTTAATTATTTTTCTTTTGCAGTCAAATGGAAATCTTATTAAAAAAAGTTACCAAATGATTTGATAATCCTATTGTATGCTTCTATGCCTGCAATCAGTTAATAGATCAACTAAATCATAATTAATTTGATGATGTGCGTGTATTGATTATAACACACCACCACATAGTCACAAATATATTTAATTAGCAATACCGAAAGATTTAAAACCAACTATTAGCAGGATAATAATGGCAAACAATTAATGCACAGACATGACGACAACATTACAAGCTATTTTTATTAACTGCTAAGTATAACTCTATAAGTATTTATATATAAGTATGTATGTTTGTCCAGGATAGTTTTCGAAACTACTGGATTGATTTTAATGAAATTTCACAAAGGTTGTCCAACGATGGAGGTAAGAACGTGCACAAAGCTATGGGTAAAAGCACAAAATGTTTACCATATCGTATTGCAAAAAATATATGATTAACAAATTTGAATTAGCTGTTGCCCAAAAACTGATGACACCTTTTTTGAAGTCCCGCTGGTTTCCAAAATCTTTTTTTTTATCTTGGACCAGCACTCAGTTGATGACCCCTGTACATGCGATGCGTTGTGCTGCTGGAACTAGGAAATTAGGCTATGGGAAGGATGATAGAGGGTGTAGTTTGATTTGACGTGAAAAGTGACAGGGAAGAATTCTGTGGGACATTGTTCCACATAGCGATACGCATACTTGAGTTAGAATTTAACCCACAGATAGATAAATTCGAGATCATTCATGCCGAAATATTACTGACACTGTTACAGAATAATTCATTGCGTATGTGTAGTGCAACACCTATATATGAAGAATAGAAGATACCCAAGTAAGTGAAAATCCTGTGGATTAGCATCCTCAGACAGCTGGGTTTCTCTTAAGGCGAAAACCTCCGGCCGATAGAGACAAATGTGGCAATATACAGAGAAACAGGTTTCCCTTAAACCACGTATGTTGTAAAAGTACATTCTGAAACGGTCTGTCATAATTTACGCAAGAAAAGTCAAATCAACTGTCTTTTTTTTATACTGGAGGGCTCATAAAAAAATTTATGACCTAAATTGACAAACTCAGTACAGAGTGTATTTTGAACTTTTTATCCATTCTGACGAAGCGTTATGGCTTGTTTACAGGTACATACAATAATTTAGGAATGTAGAATTACGCAAAATTACTGGAATTTTACTGCGAATATATTATATAAATTTTAAACAGTTTTTTACATTTGACTGAGATATTAGTTAGATTCGTTGGAACTTTATTCATTAAAATAAAAATACTGTTGAATTGGTTTTAAAGGTTTGAATAAAAAGTTTATCTCCAAGAGGGCGGCGATGGTGGACTAAAAACTAAAAATATCCTGGGTTCTACCCCAGTTTCAGACTAAAAAAAACATCTCGCATTTTTTCTCATGTGCATTTGTGTGGCTTTATATCAGTTGTTGTTGTAAGGCGTCAGTGGCGAAGGCACATCAGAACGCCCTCCTTCGTCGATATTGTGTAGCACCGGCAAAGTAAAATATTTTCTAAAAATGGCTACTAAACCCGAGGCTTCAAAATTAAATACGTCGCCTTGACATCAGAGACGCCACAACGCCGCAATAAAACAAATAACGTGCAAAAGCAGAGTTGTAAGATAGTAAAGCTTCACCTGCTATCATTTCTCCTACAACCCCTTTCCGCTAGTTCCAGCACAATGCACAACATGTGTATGGGTCTGCTCCTGAGTGTTGGTCCATGATAAAAAAAAGCTCTATAAATATTGTGTTTTTATTGTTTTATAAATAGCAATTTAAAAAAAATATATACTATACTTATATTTTAAGTAAAATTATCTTTATCTTTATTGAAATGAAGAAATAGAAAACAATAATTGACTAATAGAAAAACTAAATCAATAAGTTACTTAAATTCTTATTGTTTCAAACTTCATGAAATAAGGACTTATTCTGCAATGACGACATTTAAAGAATAAAACAAGTCTCGATTCTCGTTGAGTCAACCTTTTTTAAATTATCATTTTAGGTACATTAATCCTTATATTACCACTTAGTTTTGAATCAATACTTATTTGGAAGAAAAAACATCTTCATCAATTTAAAAACTATTTTATTGTAGATCTTTGAGAATGTTACCAAAGTTCGGTTGCCGTAGCTCTTCCTTGTGGTCTCTACTTTATGTCCATCTTTTTAGCAAAGTCGTTTGTTATGATGGTAATTAATTGGTTATACATGTACATATATTTACTCGGCTTTAATCTATTTACGACACTAAATTTAAAACTCAAAAAATAGCATATTTACAGATTTTAAGATTTGTTATATTTTTGGCATATGACATGATGGGGCAGAAGAGACGTAGAGAAATTATTGACAAATGATTTTCATGCAGTGAAACAGCATTTTGAAATAAGCTTAAGCCATCAGACATCCATTGTGTGTTACAATCCTATTGGTAGCATTGTGAAATGATACGGAAGATGACATATAAAAATTTAACTATAGTATAATTGAGGGCAAGATCTGTCAAGCTTGTGACGAGTTTTGGTACTTTTCGATGAAAAACGTTTGACAGTTCAGCAATACGAAATGATCGTATTTTGGCCGCAGACAAATTAAACGGTAATTTAGACATTTTAATAAAATTTTGTTAGAAATCGCTCTGCGAAAGTAAACAGCTGCATAACAGCAGTTCTCTGTGAGTGTTGCATGGCGTATAAAGATTTTAGACGATGCTATGCAGCAATTGTCGAAGCAATTAATAATTGTATTTGAAAAATGCTAATGACAATTTCATGACAATCATAAATATAAGAAGAAGAAAAAAATAAATGTACCACAATCAAAACCCTGTGAACAGTTTTTGTATAATATTATTTCAAACTAAATTTCTTAAATCATACGGTAACATACGACAAAAATATCGAACATTTTTATGCCATAACAAGTTACTCATACTCAACAAGTTTCCCGCCCAATGTGTTTCTCTTTTGATAGCCAACTAACAATGTGTGGTGGTATATCAGTTACCAGAGCAGAATTAACGGATCAACATTTTCAAAAATTAATGAAATCATGTACTTTTGCTATTACTTCCGAATTTTATTTCAATATGAGGTTGAGCGTAAATGTAAATATTGTTTGGTTGGCTAATTTTTTTTTTTGGAATTTTGCATATCTTCTATTATGTATCTATCATTATGAAGAACTTTAGATATTTTGAAAGGGACTTTGTATCGTGGTTCTAATTTTCGAGAAGTGCCACTACTTGAAGGTTTGTTTTCAGCAAGTACAAGATCATCAACTTTATATTTATGAGGAGTTGAATGTCGCTTATCAAATTGATCTTTAATTTTTTTTCGTTTTGTATTAATATTATCGGAAGCTGTTCGTCTAATTGCATTTACCTCATCTCCAGTTAGATTATAGTTCTCTTCGATGTTTTGTGATGGAAAATTCTCTTTTAACATAAGATTATTCAAATATCTATAATTAATACAAAATCTTTCATCACCGTTTTTCTTTCTTTTTAGTACAACCGGACTAGCATATTCTGAACTGGATGATGGTATAATATCATTTTCCAAGAGTTCGTGAACCATTTTTGCTTTTACATTTTTCTTCGACTCTGGCACACGATATGGAGATTGTTTGACAATTCTAGAATCTGTTAAACTTATTTTAATTTTAACTAAATCTGTTTTTCCCAAATCTTGCAAACTATTTGAAAACACATCTCTATTTTCATGGATAAGATCTAGCAGTTTAGATTTTTCTTCATTTAACTCACATTTAACAAAATCTGCTTCAATCGGTGCTTTCTTACAATTTCTTTTTAATACCTCTTCAGTTTTGCTATTAATTCGTATTTTTTTATCAGATTTACCAATAATCGTTATTTTCTTGTCTTCAACTACCATTACTATATTACCATTAACAAATGCGTCTTGACCAAGTAAAATATCTGATAACAAGAGTTCATCATCAATCAAATATAAAGTTACGGGTACATTGATATCGTTAATAATTAGATTGACCATTATCTTTTCTTTTGCGACACGAATACCTCCACAAATACCGGTAACTCTTATTTCGCATTTAATACGTTCTAAAGTTATTTGATTACAAATAGATTTCTTTATTAAGCTGCATTGACTTCCTGTATCTATGAAAGCAGTTAAAACTGTATTATTTAAATTAACTTTTATTTTAAAAATATCGTCGTTATTACAATATGTATTTCGAGTAGTAGTAATTTTTTTACATAGACTTTCATTCATAGGATGAACTTTATTGCATTTATCACAACGGGAACGTCTTTGAGGTTTCAAACAATTGGTAGAAATATGACCTATTTCATTACAATTAAAACATTTAATTTCTCTACCAGATTTTACTAAACTATCTTTTTTCGCGTTCTCAGAGTTGGAATACTTATTTATAAAATCGTGTGGTTTATTTCTGAATTCAACATATTTCGTTACTGGTCTTAATGGTACGTTTCTCTCATACTCACTCAATATATTACGCAATTGTTTAACTGAATCAATTTTCTGAGCAGCGATAGCAATTTGAATTTCACGATTTTGCAATCCTTCTCTCGCATATTTGACAATAGCTCTTTCACTCATTTTATAACGTTTCCCTAATGCACATATTCGAAAACAATAGTCTGCAATTTTTTCATCAATTCTACGCACCGTATTTATCATTTTAAAATGTATTTCAGCTTCATCTTCGGTAGAAGTAAATTCATTCATCAATTCTCTTGAAAAATCACTCCATTTCGAATGTAAAATTTGAAGCGAGTCCAACCATAAACGTGCTGCTCCCTTCATTCGACTGTATACTGCGAGAAGTAAACATTTTTCGTCCCATTGATAAGCTTGTATTGCACTCTCAACTCGTTCAACAAATTGTTCCACGGATAGTGAAGATTCACTCGTTGGATCAAATTCTGGAATAGTTTCTGCGATTTCACGAACAGAACAATTACTAGGCGTTCGTAAACTTGAATAGACATTCGACGTTGTAACATTGTCAAATCCCTGTCGTTGGACATTTGTTACTTCATGTACATTTTGAGTAACCGTTTGAAGAACGTTCATCGCATTTTCCAACATTTTCTTCAAATCATTCACCTGTCGTTGTAAATGTATGATATCACTGTTGCTTTGTTGAACTGTAGTAACATTCTCTTGTTCATCAATAGTTGAGGATGTTTCCTGAAAAGTATCAATATTCTCACCATAATTAGCAATTACGTCTGAACCAATATAACTTTCAAGACGTTGAATCAATTCAGCTTTTGTTCCTGTGCTAGACAACTCTCGTTCTCGTAATAGCTGTTTTAGCTCATCTACCTTTAATTCTGAAAGCTTCTTCATCTTTTATTGTATTGATTCCGATCCCACTTCTGATCTAAAAGGCCAAAAACGTTATTTTCTTTCTTAATAAAAATAAAAGTCGTTCTTCAATGTTCAAAAATATATCTATCAATCCATTTATTTGACAATCTACAAAAAAAAAATTTTTATATTTTTCAGAGTGAAAATTTATAAAGCAAGGGTAACTAGATAGTTTTTGTTGAACATAAAACAGGTATATTAAATATTTTAAAAAACATATAATTGAAGATTTCCAACAGTCGGCTATCCTGTATTTAAAGCGTTCTCGCTTTGGTCATTGGAAGAATCATAATCAGTTTCACTATCAAAGTTTGCTATTTTAATTTTTTTATAAAAAATTTCCATGCAAACATTTTCTGTTGCAACAAGCATTACGTACTGTCATCAATATGAATAAATTCATGCGGATGATCTTTTATTTTTATGCTAATAGTTATCTGCCGTTGTGAACTTTTTGCAATTCTGTGACTTACGTATTCATGTTTATATGCATGATTAGAGAGCTGCAAGAATAGTAAAATCAGAACAATGTTGCATTCATACTTTGTATGAATTGTGTCTGTTGACTCAATAGCCTGAGTTTTTTTTTCTGTAAAGTTTTCTGTTTCAAAAAAACGTGGATAAATATTTAAAGAGCAACTGTAAGGATAGTGGAATCTTTTTATTTTTTGGTGTTATTAGTTTTAATCAGCAATACAAGTGGAGCTTAGAATACGCTCCACATCAGAGGGTCCAAGAAAAGCTAAAAAAATGGAGATCTGCTCAAAATCGTAGGAAGAATAAGTTACTTGTTGTTGTTTAACTTTTTTTGTTTGTTTTGTTTCTTATTTTGAATAAAAATTAATTCAAAATATATATTTTTGCTTTTCTTTTCATTATTTGGACATTTTTGTTGGAAAAAGTTTTTTGTTATATGGTAACGCAGGTAGGAAATTCAATCACAGTATTAAGCTGAATTCATTGTTGTTAATAGTAGAGAATGGTCTCTTGAAAGTGCTATGCAAGTGTATGTATGTATCAGAGAACGACAAAGTATGATCAGGGTTGTCTGGCGATTTCTCACCAAACGTGGCAATTTTAAAACTTATTTGTTTTAAACTATTATGTTTTAAAATTTTTTTTTTTTTTTGAGAGTCGTTAAATTCATTCTGGTATTTGTAAGTATAAAATTTTCATATTTAAAGATACTGTTGAAAGAATTAATAAATAGTATTCCTGAAAACATAAATATATTTAAAGTTTACGAAAATTTTTCATTATAAAATAAAGCAATTCATTATCACAAACAAAATTAATTTTTGCTGAAGAGATGGGTGTCTACGAAAAACAATCAACAATATTACATTTGTATATTGAAAATATTATTTTACACTTTAGTAATTCCAACTAGTAATGCCCAGTGTTGAAAGATTATTTTCAATAATGAACGAGTTATAAATGTAAAAGTGGAATATGTTGCATTTCTTTTGTACCTTCGCAAAATATGTTGAATAATTCTAATTCCCTTACAATGTATTCCAAACTGGAAGACAAAAAAACTTTTTTTTATTTAAATATACTACTATATATATACACTTGCACCTTCCCAGTAAAAACTAGAGAAAATGTTACAACTGCCAAATAACATACTTTTAAACCATATACGACATCGTCTGCATTACTTAGAAGCAGTTATGCAGTAACTTGAGTATAACTTTAGCAATGACATCGCCATATTAAAGTAATTAATTAAAATGCCAAAGTTGGAATACTGACGGGTATGATTATTTCCACTCATTACACATTACTTGGCCAGCATAGTTTTTGCTGTGTTTTCTTTATGTTCACTAATCATTTTTACTTTGTTTGAAATAAAAATTCAACAAAATATATATCATGGCGAATTTTTTTCCAATTTTGGTGAATTTTAGCGACTAGATTTTTATTTTGAGGATTTATAAAAATTATTTTTCTTTATTATAAAAATATATATTTTACGGTCAAAAACTAAAAAAAGAGGTTTTTGCAGTTTTAACATTGAATTTAGCAAAGAAGATCAAAATAAATCTGATAGCCTTGAGTATGGCTGGAAAAATATTCTTACGCAATCACATCCTAAAACTGCGCATTTGTATTCAAACAATCAAAAAAGTCTAATCACAATATTCGCTGATGCTGATGATCATTCTGTTATTCTTGGCTCTGTAATTTTAATAAGGTGTTGTATCATTCCCATTATTTCGCGTTTTTGCTCGTTTAACTCACTGATGATTACTCTAAAGAATTATATACAAAAGCAAAAGTGTTCGTTCGCATCAACGACATGTATTTTGATGGTGAATAAAATCCTAAAAGCAGAAAAATAATGGCTTATGGAAGCGCATGTACTGATAATGATAAAGTGTTAACATATGAACAGTGTAACCAAATTGGAAAATAACTTAAAGCCAAATCACGTTTGAAGAAGTCCTAGAAAAATCTAAAATATTATATTTGAAGCTAGACAATGTAGTTAAATTTTTTACTGCTTCTTGGATCACGTTAGGATATTTTTCATACATACAACATATATATTTTTATAAATTTCCTTTAAAATATATTTTTAAGTTTTCTTAATACTTGTTTTTAACGTTTTTTTTATTATTTGAACAATATATTTAATTAAGCTTTAAGGTTTTTTTTATTTTTTATTTTTATATAATCTCGATATTTCGTTAACCTTCGGTTAACATCTTCAGGAAATTTTTATTTTTATTATTTTTTTTTTAACTGTTAACTACAGGGATGCATTACATAGGACCATCCTAGTAATAGGTCTATTTCAGCTACAATGGACCACACATTACAATATTATCTGCAGAGTAATATATTGTATTGAATTTATTTAATCTTGAAATATGTTTATCATCCCTTTTTATAAATACCTTCATTTATAATATCGAATATGTTTCATGGATTCATACATATGTAAGTATATACGAGTAGTTATAGTTTTATTATTTTGTGTTTTAAATTTAATTTTTTTTCCAATATTTCGTTATCACAATGTGAAACTTTTTCAGCGAAAATATTTTATAATAATTGACAAATTATCTTATTGAAATGTAGTTGTGGTGATGCAAACCCTTTCTAGTAATTCCACAAAGTTCTTATATAAAAAGCAATGTACAAAACACAATGTACATGTATGACTTTTATTGATGACAAATTCTTTTAAACTATATATAAAATTTTTCTACAAAGTGACACAACATAAAAAATATTTCAAAGCCAACTATGTGAATATACATGTTGAATAAGCAAAGTGTTAATGCTCAAATTATATTTCCAACACTCCTCCTCAACATATATATTTTACAAACTGATTTTATGTTTTTAAATTTAACAAAGTAACAAATTTATTATGTTTTAATTTAGACAAATTTTTAGTAAATATATCCGCAATCATATCTTCCGTAGGACAGTATTCCAAATAGATTTCCTTATTATTTACTACTTCTCTAATGTGATGATACTTTATATCTATATGTTTGCTGCGATTATGAAATACTGGATTTGTTGCTAATTTTAAAGCTCCTTGATTATCGACGTTCAATTTAATACTTTCTTCATTTATGAAACCAAGTTCTTGTAGTAATCTTCTTAAGTATACTGCTTCCTTTGCTGCATTTGATATAGACATATATTCAGCTTCTGTACTGCTTAATGCTGTTGTGGATTGTTTTTTCGACTCCCAAGATATTGCACAATTTCCAAGATAAAATATGTATCCATTATGTGACTTTCTGTCAGTTTTACATCCACCCCAGTCTGCATCAGCATAACCGATTAACTCTTGATTACTTTTGCAAAATTTTAATTTAAGATTTTGAGTTCCTTTCAAATATCTAAGAACTTGTTTTGCCGCTTTAAAATGTTCTACATGTGGATTAGTATTTCTTTGTGCTAATTTATTTACAGAATATAATATATCTGGCCTTGTCGTTAAAGATAAATATAATAAAGAGCCAATAAGTGATTGATATAATGTGCTATCAACCTCTTCACATTTTTCATTGCATTTTGTTTGAAAATTTGGTTCTAGTGGAACTGATGATGTTTTACAATTTTCCATATTGTATTGTTGTAACAAATCTTTAATATAATTTTCCTGACAGATATTTATATCTCCAGTTTCACCGTTACGTTCAACTTTCATCCCCAAAAAATGTTCCAATAAACCTTTATCTGATACTTCAAATTTCTTACTAATTTGAGACTTGAATTTTAATATTTCTGCTTTATTTTTACATCCAACTATTATATCGTCGACGTAAACTGCGACTACAATCAATTCTTTGCCTTGTATTTTTTTATATAAACACGGTTCATTTTTGCAACTTTCAAATCCCATCTTACATAAAACTTCATTTAATTTAAAATTCCATGCTCTCCCGGATTGCTTAAGACCATAAAGAGATTTGTGCAGACGTAACACTTTATTTGGATACCTTTTGTTTTCAAAACCTTGAGGCTGTTGCATGTAAATTTCATCATATAAATCTCCATTCAGGTATGCTGAAGTTACATCTATTTGGTGCAAATGCATTTTGTGCTCAACTGCTAATGCCAAAATCATTCTTATCGTTTCGTATCTTATAACAGGGGAAAAAGTTTCTTCGTAATTTATGCCGTATTTTTGACTACAGCCTTTGGCGACCAACCTTGCCTTAAACCTTTCAATTTCACCTTCACTATTTTTCTTTAAAGTGTATACCCACTTACTTTTAATAGTTTTATGACCTGCTGGTAAATCAACTAATGACCATGTCTCTTTTTGTTCCAACAAAGACATTTCTTTTTTCATAGCTTCTCTCCATTTTTCACTTTCACGACTGGATAATGCCTCTTCTAAAGTTTTTGGAACTTGCTCCTTCACTGCATTATTCAGTTGTTGATATATTTTTCTTGGACGACCTGGCCTACCATTACTAAAAATTTTAGGTCTACCTGGCCCACGTTTACCTTTTTCATTTGTTTCTACAACCTCATCAAGTGAAATATCGCTATTTACTGATCTTACAATGCTATACTCTAAATCTTCTTGATTTGAGGTATTATTTGTCTCAAATTGTTCATCGACATCTTTCTTATTTACAATCGCTTCGAAATCCATAAAATTTTGAATGTTATCATTAATTTCTTTACAGGGTAATTTATATTCATTAAATAAAACATTGCGTCTTTCAATAACTTCTCGTGTTTTCTTATCATATAAGCGATATGCTTTTGATACTCTAGAATAACCAACCATCATCATATTTGCACCTTTTGATTCAAATTTTCCTCTTCTTTTATTCAAAACTACTGCATTTGTACCAAAAATTTTAAAATGATTTACACATGGCTTACGACCCGTCCATATTTCATAAGGCGTTTTTCCATCGAGACTTTTTGATGGAGATCTATTACGTAAATAAACTGCTGTTGCTACAGCTTCAGCCCATAAATCTTGTTTTAAACCAGCATCGACTAACATACAACGAGCCATTTCTACTATTGTTCTATTAAACCTTTCCGCTACCCCATTCTGTTGCGGCGTATAAGGTACCGTTAACTGACGTTGAATTCCGCATTGCTCCAAATAATTATTAAAATCTTTATTAATATATTCTCCTCCATTATCACTACGAATACATTTTATTTTACGATTTGTATGACGTTCTACTAATTCTTTGAAATTTTTAAATTTTTCAAATACCTCGCTTTTGTATTTTAAAAAATAAACAAAAACTTTTCTTGACTTGTCATCTATGAATGTGAGGAAATACTTTGAACCTCCAACTGAATCTATTTTCATAGGACCACAAACATCCGAGTGTATTAAATCTAACAACTCACCAGATTTACTTTCAGATTTCTTCGGGAATTTTATAGCATGAATTTTGCTAACCATACATATTTCGCACGGATCTTGATGTTTCTGCGTCAAATTTATACCATTCACCATATTTTTCTTCGACAACTCAAACAGGCTTTCATAGTTCAAATGTCCATATCGACGATGCCAAGTTTCATTAATGGATTGTAAAACACATAATTTCTCGTTCGGTATTTTTATTTTAAATTGGAACAAATTTTCTTCTTTACGGGCTTTTAAAACTATTTCACCGTAAGCATCAGTAAATATTGCACCCTTATTATTAAATTTGATTTTGCCACCATACTGTACGACCTTATTGACAGATAAAAAATTTCCATTCAGATCTGAGGAATATAAAACATCTTTTAGTACAATTTTATTATTATTTATAAACAGATTGACTGTTCCTATTCCTTCAGCAGCAATTGATTTTCTATTTGCCAACATTATATTATCACTGCATCTGTCTAATTTACAAAATAAATTTCGATTTGCACACATATGACTTGTAGCACCGCTATCAATGTACCATGTCGATGTTTGTGTATTTCTTTTTTCAGAATTCGCCATTGCAATCAAAGAGTAAGTTTTTTCTTGATTACGTTTTTCGTTGCACCTATTTGCATAATGCCCTTTCTTACCACATATGAAGCAATTTCCCTTTTTAACATTCAAATTATTATTACCTTTCTTGTAACCTGTTTCTCTTTTGGCTGCACCAAAAGCTTGTTCAATCGTAGATGATTTGTTTTGTTGATTTCGACGTTCATACTCTTCAAGAAGTTTAACCTTTAGCATTCCTAACGCTGGTAGAGAATCCCTCGTTTCTATGGCAATAACGAAGTTTTCAAACTCTCTCGGAAGACTTGACAATAAAATGACTACCAATAATTCTTCTTGAATACTAATTCCAACATCGGCTAATTTCTCCGTAATTTCACAAAAACTGTTTAAATATTCGGCCATATCTTTGCTGTCTTTCATGATCAAACTTAACATCTTTTTATATAAGCTAACCTTTTGCATCGGACCACTCGGCTTGTAAACTTCCTTAAGTTTAATCCAGGCATCTTTAGATTTGTTAATGTTTTTAATATGGTTCAACTGGTTAGACTTAACACTTAATAAAATTGTTGCGAGCGTTTTTTCATCATTACTCTTCCACTCCAAAATTTTATCACGACTCCAGGTTGAATCTGCTTCTTCTTCGCCACTTGCATACTTCCAAAAACCAGAATGAATAAGGATACTTCTCATATGAATACTCCATGTTTCGTAATTCCTTTCATCTAGCTTTTCTATCTGATATAATGACGACGATGCCATTTTTTCTTTTTAAATCTTGCAATAAAAATTCAACAACTTCCAAATCGTATGTCTGGGCCCATAACCTATTGAAATGTAGTTGTGGTGATGCAAACCCTTTCTAGTAATTCCACAAAGTTCTTATATAAAAAGCAATGTACAAAACACAATGTACATGTATGACTTTTATTGATGACAAATTCTTTTAAACTATATATAAAATTTTTCTACAAAGTGACACAACATAAAAAATATTTCAAAGCCAACTATGTGAATATACATGTTGAATAAGCAAAGTGTTAATGCTCAAATTATATTTCCAACATTATCTAATATATAAAATTCTCGTGTCCCGTGCGAAGCCGGGACAGTAATCTAGTTTTTTATAAAAATCTCCAATAGAACCGAAAATACTGACTTTAGAAGTTGAAAAGTGTAATGATTTGGCAATTTTAGGGAAAATTTTGCCCACAGACTTAGCGGGTTAAAAATATCCATTTTTGGTTTCTTGGCGAGAATAACACGTATATCAAATTGTATTGACATCGGAGGCAAATTAAAAAATTTATGGTTGATTTGGCTTGGAATACCCAAATGCGAGTTTTGATGTCACTCGGCGGGAGCTAGATTTTGATTTGAGACCCATATTTTGTTCTAGTAATTGTGTTAGAATTTTCTGCATATTTCGAGTTTACTATACGCCTGTTGACCAAACAAATTTACTCACCCTAATGTACATACATATATAATCCCCTGGCCGAAAAATTTACATTTAAATTATGCATTTATAGTCATTTATAACAAGTATTTGGAATTTCTCTGAACGACTGATTTGTTCATAAACGTACCCAAACTGGATTTAACTTAACATCCTACCAAACGAAAAATTTGTTACCAGATTTGGTAGGAAAAGCCTAACAATGGCAACGCTGATGTACATATGTATGTGTGCAAGGCTTTGTAAAGGATAATAAAAAATTTTTGTGCACAAATGTTGCAACATACAATTTTTTAACTACTTGTCTTCCGACCGTCTTCTAAAAGGCGATTAAAACTTAAAATCTTTCATAAATGATTTTTCAAATGTTTGATTAGTTTCCTGTTACAGGAAACATTTGGTTTGATGGATGGATAGTTGTTAAGTACGATTATGTATAAATACGTGTTATATTTAGTGCATTTCTTTTTGACTGTTGTCGAAGTTGACTTTTTTCTTACAACTGAAAATATTTTCAAATGTTTATTTGTATTATAGGTGATTCTGTGTGAAATTGTTTACAACAAGTGTTACAATATCAATTTGCAACAACCTCCACATCCTTCAATTCTAGGCAGTGGTCGTATAATGTGCCTTTCTTTTTAATTTAATTTAAGTTAATTTTCCTTTTTAATTTTTGTTACATGAAAATATTAGTTGTTTGTTTAAAAGCAAAAATACGAAGAGAATAGTTTGTTTGCTTCTGTGGGAAGGCATATGCACTGTGGGAAGGCATAGAAAATTAAAAATAAAAAACATAATTATTGCATTGTAGAAATCATTATTGAGAAAAATTTCAAGCTAAAGCATGTTTGAATAATTTTGTAAATAAAATAGTTTGAACAAACCACTAGTAATATGATCAAAATCCGATCTATTGACTGCAAAAATATCAGAAGGACTTATTTGATAGATAAAGTAACGTCATATAAACAGTTTCATGTAGAAAAATTAACGTAATTAAAAATTTGATTGATGAAGTGACGTATTATATCTTTATAGTAGCGTCACTGTACTTACGAGCATTATGTTGGCTATTAAGAGTCACTAAATTTGAGAAAAAAAAATGGATTGCTTGATGCAGCATTATTATTATTATTGTGCTGCATTAGTGTGTCTTCGTGTCAATTGTACTTTAAAGATTTAAGTGGCGAAAGCATAGTCACTGGTAACTGAACATTACCGATTTCAGCTGATAGCAATCCATAGGAACAACAGAACGCCCTTCTTCGGTAGTAAAATAATTACTAAAAATAGCTACTTAAACTCAGCTTCAAAATTTAATACGTCTCCTTGAAATCAGAGGCGCTCCAACACTGTTATAAAAGAAAGAACGGGAAAAACAGAGTTGTAAGATAGTCATTTCTCTAACTATCCCTTTCCTCTAGTTCCAGCACAATGAACGAAAAAAAGTGGTCCTTAACTGTATAAAGGATAAATTGTTGTTGATTTTTCTTTCGCTCACCCCTCAAATCGGTGCAATTAGTAAAAATTTACTACAGAACAAATTTCAGGTCATTAGGTTAAGAACAAGTCCAGCCGCCAGCCGGCGAACTTTGAAAAAATTCTTACTTTCTGACTTCAATGTATCACAAATTTGTCTGTTGAATTTTTTTTCCCAATTGCATATTTGAAAAAAAGAAACTACAAAATATAGAATAAAGCTCCTAATATACGTACACATACAATTTTATAAATGTATATACTATTAATTATTCTATCAAGATATGTGTGTGATAACTGATAATTAAAATACAAAAAACGCGACAAATTATATAATAAACAAAAACTCAATTCACAGAGCAAGAGAAAGATGACGCCAACACCGACAAATTTTTAGAATTAAGAAAACAGTTTCATATGGCGATTTAAAATCCGTATGCTTGCATTGGGACGGAAAACTATTGCCTGCTTTAACTGGAAACGCCAAAGTTATCAGGCTGCCAATAATTATTTGAAGCGGATGCGGAAAGAAAGAGCCAATAGCTTTGTGTGATGCTATTCAAGAATGGGGTGCTCAAGACTATATTAAAGCTTTGGCCATTGACACAACATCTATCAATACAGGTCATATAAATAAAGCATGCATTATTTAAAAAACACTTTTATGGTTACCATGTAGTAGACATAGCATATAAGAAATTATTTTGTGGTGTTTTTGAACATATAATTTATAAAACCGGAAGTAAAAATTTTGCTGCTTTTGAAAAATTTAGGAACTTTTGACCAAAATTTAATTTACAAAAATTGGTTTTTTGGAATCGACAACATAGCAGCATATCGTCATATGCAGACAATGTTCAAGGAAAAACAGCCAAGCGCAAACTATTTTTGCTCACCTTGGTATTCTTAGGGCAAACACCTAAAAATCCTCTACACAAAGACGTCAGGTTTCGAGCGTCAGGCGCTGTTCATAATGCGAGATGGATGGCAAAATCAATATATGGTCTAAAAATATTTTATGTTGCTCAAGCAATTTGCATTGTCGAAGCAAGAAGTAAATTATTTTCGACAAATTTGTATTTTATTAATAACAATATTACGTATATTCGAATCTTGGTTTTCGTAGCTTAGCAAGCGCCACATAAAGATGTTCTGTTGTTGCATAGCATACACAACTTTAAAAATGTTGACGACGATTTATCGACGGTTGCGTTGCAGAAACTGCAAACTCATTTATGGCTTTCAAGTCCCTCAAATGTTGCACTTGTATTTTTTGACTGTAGAATATCACATACCACTAAAACAAAATCCTGGCGGACCCAGACGTGGGTGAGTGAGAGTGGTCCTGATTGGGACGTGGCTCTGGGCCTTCCCGAAGTAATGCGGAAAGCGGTCCCGGGGAGGAATCTACCCAGAGGAGGAGGAGGGAATTTTTTAGTGGCAACACCACTCGACGCAGAAGACGACGGTCTCTGTAAGTGCGAAGGCATTTTCAACCCTACCTCACACGCCAAAAAAAAAAAAAACAAAATCCTTGAAGCCTTAAAAATTGGTGACATAGAAGAAAATATTAAGCGGCCGGTAATAAAAAATAAAAAAAAAAACATCAACCATCATAAGCAAGGGCATTTAGCAATTTGTTTGCAAGGAGGATGATCAATGACATTGCACTAAAGATGAACAGCAAAAGCAAATTATTTTACAAGTTGTGAAGAAAAATAAATTATGAACATATATAAATACATATATGATTAATAAAAAAAATTTTAATTTGCTTTTGAATAAAATAAAACATTATTTATCTATGTTTGTTATATGGTTCAGCTGGTCTAGCAGCTGATAGCATTTCATTGATTTCATATCAAACTCTTCAGTAGACCTTTAACCAAATTCTTGAAAAAAGCTTAGAAATGTCGCACATACATATGTACAAGAACTTCCAAAAAATATTTGACAATTACGAAATATACAAACAATGCGAACCAAATAGCTTCTTTATAAATTTTTCTTATACAACAAACATTTTATTATTTGATTTTAAATCTATTTAATTTTTCTAAACCTTTCTTCCAATTAATCAACACTTTGGATGACAATGATTGTATTTAAAAGGTAAATTTAAAAATTAACTCTTCCAATACAATTATGTAATTATTCTTCAATTATTCAAAGTTAGTCAAAATTCATTACGATTATTTATCTATGTATGTTTGTTATATGGTTTAGCTGGTCTATATGTAGCATTTCATTTGGTGCTAATATCAAAATCTTCTTTCTTTATCATGAAAATAAACATATACAATTTTGTATTTTGTATTTATTGAGTTATGAAGCATATAAATCAGAAATTAACGTTTTCTGAAAAATCAGTAGGAGAGCGGCATGCCAGAAATGACATGAAATTTTTTGTGTAATCGTTTTTTAACAATTGATATCGATTTGAGACGAGAGGCTTGGAGAAATCCAACTTTTAATTATAAGGGCCACCATAACGTACATATCTGCAATTACATGCGTACATGCTGCCATTAGTGAAATTATTAATGAAGAAACAAATTCAAATTCGAAAAGGCAAAACAAAATACTTTATAAAAAAAATTAAATAATTTTAGAATTGTGTGGCTGATGTGTACTCGTTCCCCATGTACTGTTCCGTATGGATGAAAATGAAAAAATGAAAAAATAAAAATATAAAATGATAATAAAGTAAAAAAAAAACAGAGACAAATACCATCATTTTATTTGAATTTCCTCTAGACTTGTAAACAGTCTGTCTAATATTGAATTTTATGTATGAAAATCTTCTCTCTTTTCCATTCAAAAAACTATTATTTTCTAATATACAATAAAAATGAAAAAGGCAAAATAAATAACTAATAGGATATGCCAAATATTTTTTCTTCTTTATCTAACGTCTGTTTTGGATTGGAGAATTGCGCAGTATGTTAATTTTATACAATCAAGCCCTATGCAAAAACGACTGTTAAAGTTGAAGTTAAAGTTAAAACCGGCTTTCAATAGAATGTTCCTACATCAAGCCGAAATTAATTTTAACAATAGTTTTTGCATAAAGCCGTTAATTTTCCAGAATTTTATGAAACCTCTGTAAAAGACCATAAAATATATGGATGTATATATGTAGACCACTCTGAAGGGACTATAGAAAGTGATGTTATGTACTTACACAAAGTTTATTTCTCAACATTAAAACATTCGCTTTTCCAGTTGTTCTACGTAACGGAATTAAAATTTAATAAATCGGGATAAAAATTGCTGCTACAACAAATGTTTAGCTAATTAATTTTACTTTATTCTAAAACATACAGAGCAATATTTGCCGAAATAAACTTAGCCAATATTTTTCACCTTTCGTAAAAAGAATGAGATAAAATGAAATAATTGTAATAAAATATTGAATGTGTATGTATGTACTATATTATCTCCTATTTATGTGCCATAAATTAATTAAGTTCGTATGCTCATTTCCTCCATCTTATGTCCCTTATACTCGTAGTTTATGTATTGAAGTTTATTCACAACTCAAAGGTTTCACGTAAAATTTCGGACCTAATCAACTTTGCTATGCATGCGAGTGATAGAATGAATCAGTTTTAAACAAAAATATTCTGTTAATATTTGAAACTGATACCAACTGATTTCAATTGTAAAATTGCGTTAAAAAAAAGAATTAAGCAGCAATGAAAAGATAAATTAAAAAAAAAAAGAACCTGATGTTGAAGAAGACTTATAATAAGTTTTAAATATCTGCAGATGTTATCATGTCTAGTGAAATTTCAAATAAGTATGTAGATAAACATTGTGACTAACCATAGGAAATCGAGTTTAATACTTTTATTTATTTGATATTTGTTTACACAACTTCACAACGGGAGTAGGTTTTCATTTGGGCCGTATTTTTTTATTGTTTATGTCTGTTACCTCAGAACTTTTTACTGGAAAGACCGATTTTGATGATTCTTTTTTCATTGAATACAGCTCCCCCTAGGCAAACCTATTTATTTTGTTAATAGTTTAATTTAAAAGCGGCGCAATAAGAAGACAAGAATTTTAAAAAGATTAACGTAATTGGACACTAAAAAGAGTAAAATAAAAATTTTCAAAAAAATATTTAACCGATTTAAAAAGGAACTAAAACGAAAAAAAAATAAAATTTTAAGTTTTGTGTGTATTGCTATTGAACAGTTTGGAGTCGGTGCCGAGTTTGAAATGCAATATATCCGGAAAACATAAAAATATATTTACGGGTATGTACGTACATATATAAGGACATGCATAAAACGCATTACGTATAATAAAACGAGACATCAATACAGTTATTAAAGGCCTCAGTTCCTTAAGGCCTAGTAAATAAATAAGGACAATAAACTTTGTTCTTACTACAAATCTGAAATTTTATTATTTTTTCTTTTATTCCCTTCTTAATGCGGTTAAATTTTTTAAAAAAATTTTTATTATAAAACTATTTTGTAAAATAGAAAATCAGTACACATGTAAAAAATACAGCCAAATTAAACTTTCGTACTTTTAAAGTCCCAAAGATACTTTTTAATTGAAATTTCTGTATCATTTTAGAGGCTTTATTTTCCATACCTGGTTGAAATACAGAAAATGTTTTTGAATAAATTTGGGATAGTTCCATTGTGAGAGTGATGTGGGCAAGAGATTGCTAGCATTTAAAAATGAGAGGAGTGGGATATTTTTGGATTTTTCCGTTAAAAACATACGTCATTGAGTTTAATCACATAGTGCTTAGCAAAATCAAATCAAACAAATCAAGTGCTGTTAATTGCTGTGAAAAATAGTGTAAAATAGACAATAAAGTTTCGAGCGATTTTAAATGTGGGAATTTACCAGTATAATGCCTTTAGTGATTTAATTTTTATTAACTCCTCTTAACCTTTTCATCATACTTATTCGCAAACAATATTAATTTTATATAAATACAGCAGTTTCAGCTTAATTGATTATTCAAAAATGTATAGTTTGTGGTAAATCATTTACGCGATACGCTCTCAACTGATTCACAACCTATACTTCATGTTTTTGGTATTACTTAGTCGGTAAATCAATTATCCGGAGATCGATTAATCGAAAAGTATAATATAGTCATTGCAGTTATAGCTTTCAATCTTGTTGTTGTTTCTCTTTCGAAATTATGGTTCCAGGCGTTCTATATATTCCTTTCAATTCAGTTGCTTTCATTGTATGGAACTTGATATTTCTTATTACGAATAAATAACAAATAACTATATATGTACATATATGTACATTTGACTCGCCAAAACCTCTAAATTGTTAACACTGAGGAAAACTTCTAGCTGCTGCTATTTTAAATATGATTTCAACATCCAACATGATCTTTTGAAAATGTTTTTAAAGAGAATTTTCTTAGACTCATTTAGTTCGACTTTTGACGTTTAGTATAATAGTTTATGGATGTATGTGTGTGTCGGTATTAAATTAAAATTTATTTGTATGAGTACATTTGGTGCATGTTTGAATTAATGTGTGTTTGGAAATTAAACATTTTGTACAAATTACTTTCAATCGTTTTGTACAACGTAAAGTCGCTACCGCTTAAGAACTAAAATTATTTTAAATCTTTAAGCAAATTTTGTAAAATTAGCATTTTCACACACGCCAGAAACTTGAAAGAAATCTATAAATATTAAATTGAATACGGTGAATGAAATGGAAGCTTAAAAAATTTTTCATTTTCTAAAACTTTGTAACACATTTAAATTTCCATCTGTTAATTGATGACCAAATCAATTTTTGTTTGTGTTGCTTTCTACGATTTTTGGTATGACAGAAAAGGAAGACGGCAATTTTTTACATTTTCTTTTCTTGCATTTCTGTCATAATTCGAGTGTATATACATATGTAGAAATTTTATTTAAGAAAAAAGCAAAATCAGCTACTTATTGAATATGAGCAAAACAAATTGTGTGACAAAATAACAATTGTGCCGAAAAGAATATAGTATATGTATAGTATACATACTATATGTATATTTTTTTAAATTTTAATACGATTCTCTTTATAGGCGATTTTGCGATACATATAAATTCCTGTTTTGTTCTTGTTGTCAAATTCGCAGTCGGTAGAGTGTAGAAAAATATAATTTATGTGTATTTCATTAAATTGTATTGCTTATTTGCTCAATGTTTTCCAACATTATCATCACCAGCACCACACCAGCAATACAAGATCGTTTTTGTCTTGCAAATAGCAGATCCATCATCTGACTCTGAATAGACAATTCATTCAAAAGCATTCAACTTAAGAAAAAAAAACAGAATTTATAATAAAATATTAAAAAATTGTAATTAACAAGTTACAATATTTACTAAAGCAAAAGAAAATTAATCAAATACGTATGTATGTATGTTAGTACAACACAAGTTTAAAACAAAGAAAAAAGAAAGAAATCACAAAACATATTCAATATGAAAAATCGAATTAAAATAATATAAGAAAAGTGCAAATAATATTATAAAAAATTTAAACAAAAATTTTCAATAGATTTTTTGTAGCAAAATTCTCAGTGTTTATATAACCCTTAAACAAAAGAAAAATCTTATAATCTTTTTTAGAAAAAAAAAGAAATCAGAAAAAATACTTTATGTTTTCAGGAAAATTCTTTTCAAAATTTATATTTATTTCCCCCAGTGCTGATATCATTGTGTGTCTGTGTTTATGAGTGCTTCTTTTATTTATTTATTTAAATATTTTTTTTAAATAAATTTACAGAATAACAAAAAATAGTAATAAATTTATTTGTGTATAAAAACCAGGCGCCCTTAAGTTAAACAATTTTGAAACCACGCAAAAAGTAAAAGCAAAAAAAAAGCTACTCAAAATTTCATACATAAAAGTCTCTAGCTATTTTTTAAAATTTTTGATTTAAAAAACTTGTAAACATGTCTGATGTTATGGCCACCGATGAGCAAGCTCCCACCGCTAATGCTCCCAATGAAGCAACTGACGTTCCTAGCAAGACAACTGAATTATTGGATGAAACTATGGAAATTATACCCGGAGAAAAAATTGTTACGGAAGGTATCGACGAGGATGGTGATGAAGTAGAGGAAGTGACTCAAGTGACACGTAAAGTGGTCAAGCGTACTATGAAAATTACTGAGGTATGTTTCATTACTTTTATTTTGTTTCTAAAGACTATAAGAATGTACAATGAGAGGTTGTCTGAAGTCGCGAAGTTAATGGAATTACTGAACTGTTGGATTTCCAATTAATTTATTATATTATTACTCTAAAAATCCGGGAGGGGATATATGAAAAAAGTAAGAAACTTATCTACTTATTACATTATAAAAGAAGTAAACTTATCTCTGAAATATAAATTAAATGTTTTGAATATAGAATTTTTAAGCTCTGTCTGGGAAATCGTATTTGCTTTATAGTGCAGGGCCAGAGGCGAGCACGTGATCAAGAATTTTGGCCTTCTTTACCTTCTGACAAGTTATAGGCAAAGCAAATCAAAACTTCAGGCTTCAAAAAATTCTTATGAGGTCAAGGTAGCCTCATAAGAAAGTAAGTACTCTCGCTTGACTTGCTAAAGTATGAAGGTTCTGCTGAACTTACATTTTACTGCATTTCCTGAAGGTGGCGATAGCACGTTGACTACAAAACCAAAGGCGGCATTTTTCTCATGTGTTTTATTGTGCCATTGTGTCAGTTGTTGTCGGAAATTTTCATTGTCGAAGGCATAATCAGTGGTCACTGAATAGTACCGGCTTCAGCTGGTACTAATCCACAAGTAACATCAGAGCATAATCAAAAAAATGGCTCATAAACACAGCTTAAAAATTAAATATGTCTCCTTGATATCAAAGGCGCTGTAACGCTGCTATATTCAAAAAAACGTGCAAAGTCAGAGTTGTAAACATAATGAAGCTTTCTTCTCTCCATCCCTTTACCAGCTATCATCTCTATTATTATCTATTTCCTATATAAGGTAACACCTAATAGCAGGCAATCATTGCTTGAGTGTTACTACTCTTAAACAAAAAAATAAAAAAATTGAGTGGATGTAAACTTGCTGATCCATATAGAGATCATTAAATGACATGAAGAGATAAAGGGCAGTGATAAGCAACACTAGACGTTTTGTATCCATTCAGTTTATTTCTCCAGATATTTCGGCATGTAATGACATTACATCGCTCTAACCTGTTAACATCGCTCATAAAGATGCGTCGTACTATTCCAAATTTGGACTTCGATTTTACAGTATAAAATACTTTCTTAACATAGGTTGGTTTAAAAAGATATTACAACCAATGTGCAGAAAAACTCAATTTTTAGATTATTATTGTGATTATTATTCTTGGTTCTGTTGGCTGAGTAGTTAGCGTGCTAGTTCTGCAACCAGTAGACTCACGGTTTAAAATGCCCTCAGATCAAAAGTTTTTCTGATGTGTCTATTCTAACAGGAGTCTCTTTCGTTGGCATTTGAGTAATAAAACATAGGCGCAATAACAATTTTAATGAAATGGCTCTCGTTTATCTTAAAAATTAATGCGTCAAGATAACACTTGCGACGCAGTATCTCTGCTTTACAAGTTCTCAAAATAAAAGCAATTGCAAACGGGTCCAGGAAAAAAACTTTGAATGAATTTTTCCGTTGGATTAACTAGACAGTTAAAACTTTATTGAATTAAATTTTAGTTCCAACGTACAAGATAGACCGAAAGTAACGCAGTATTCATGTGTACCGTATGTACTGCTCCACTTTTTAAATAGCTCTGGTTATATATTAAGTCAACTACAAGTTGATTGACTAAATATTTGTCGAAATACTCATAACAACTATTGTTGGAAAGACTTATTTAATGTATCATGAGGTACACATTCTGCTTCCATTCACGAAAATGTTTCTGTATTAAATGGAAATGTAAAATATTTAATATTTGTGGCTTTTTCTTAAAAAATTTTACCAATCTTACTTCTACTGCAATAAAAGGTGCCTCCGTAGCCTAGTTCATGAGCAATTATACTTATCAATCTGGAGGTGCGGGTTCGATTCCCGCATAGACCGTGGGTGTTTCTTGTGGTATCAAAATGTGTCTAAGCTCTGGCCTAAGTGGGGCTTTATCCTTCGGGGATGGACCACCACCTAACCTAACATACTGCAATAAAATAATTTTTATATTTGAATACGAAAACAAATTTTAAGTTTCCTATGGCGGCGATTTTTTTAATATATGCTTAAAAAATATATGAAGCAATTTCCGTTCCAGAATTTATATACACATTTTTTTATCGAGTTATAGAAATTATATTTTTTGTTTAGTTCAGCTGTCTATATGTTGCATTGGATTGGCGGTAATGTGATCTCAGTCCTTCAAATAAATGTTGAAAATAGGTCAGAAACTCTCTGAAAACACTTGAGAATATTAAACTACAAACAACATAAGAGAACTTTTATAAAAATTCACAACAAAAAATTTTTATACGTTTGTTTATTATATTTTAATTTCTTTACCACAACGGTACATAATTTTATTAAATGATTGAACGAAAAGTAAAATATTAATCCTTTATATCCTTAAACTAAATGGGTCTGAATAGTGCCAGTAACGTTCCCAGTTGTTAAGATTTGTGGCCGTTTATATCCCTTGCATGGTAATAAGAATTGTTCTAATGTTTATTGAATTTTACTTTTATTCTATTAGTTTCAAACATTTTCACTTTATTGTTCCGTTATAAAGACATTTTATAGCACTTTAAGTGAAAGCTATAAAGTTTAAACATTTTTAATAAATTAAGTCTAAAGTGCAACGCACCTTTGCATAACGAAAATCACTATTAAAAGAGAATTTATTTTATATGAAAAACACCAAACTTTATTAATATTTTCTATTTTTTTCTTAAACATGTGGACCTTAATTTTATTATGGGGTCTTAAGTAAACATCACTCTTTTTCATAAACACGATGGCAACTTAGTTTGTCTTAACATAACCTTAGCGGGAAATAAATACCACATTGTGAAATTAGAGATTGGAGAATAAAGTCATAATTAAAATTAAATAAATACAATTTGCGTTTCATTGCTCTAAGACACAAAATTTTTTTTTATAACAATGTGTATCCTCTCTTTAATAGCAGTTTTTTTTATTTGAATCACACCTTTTATATGACAGTGTACACAGTGTACCACCGCAAAAAATATATTCGTACGTAGTATCACATCATTCATAGTATTTGAATAAAATCTTTAAGAATGAAATCCATTCTTATATTTATGTAGAGGTAATTTACAATTTATCTCTTCATGTCGAAAGGACATCAAAAAAGCATTCTAAATGAAAGAGAACCAACCATGCATAAATCGAGATCTGTAATTTTATATGTGCTCATTTCGAAATATATTTATAAGTTATATCGAAATGAAAGAAAAACTCGTCATGCATTTTTTTAAACAGTTGGCAAAATATAAAACATTAAGAAAAATGACAAATAGGATTAAGCAAATAAAAAATTAAATGAAAATTGTAAAAATGTAAAGCAAAAAAAAATACATTTAAATTCAGAACACTTCAGTTTTTTTTTGTTTGTTTTAAACTACTTTGCGATGAGTATTAAATTTAAAAAATATTTTATACAATTAAATATAATTGCTTTATTTTCTCTTTTGCTATTTAACATTTTCATAGTGACAACAGAAATTTGTTAAAATTTTATTAAAATATTGTGGCGTAACAAAACAATGTCTTGATAGATCGTCATTAGCTGTGTTCACGTCCCAGCGAAATATTTAATTTAAAAACATGGAATCAATTTTGAACTAAGCAATTTGATGGAATCATTTCCCGACTAGATTAGCACTTTAATGATTTCAATGAAACATGAGACTAATTTGGAGGTTACACGATTCAATTTTGGTTTTCACTAATACACTCATGCTTTTAAAAACTGATGTTTATTTGCTTCCTAATGTGTGTTTCACGTTACCCTGCAGAAATCGCGGCTACTCCACACACGCCTGAAAAGTATACTCCATAAGGGACTACGACTAGTCCAAAAGTAACCCAAATGTATGAAATAAACGTGTTCCCTTTAACATTGCGATGTCCTAGGTGAGGACCATATACTCCAGCCATGCATTACATCAGAGTAATCCCAAAACTACTCTATGCCACTACTCCGATCATTATCAGCAGACAATTAAACACGAATTAAACACGATGCCTTAAAGCATACAGTCGTTAAAATACGAACACTTGTTGGTCAGCAATAAGCTCTTGCTTGAAAATAACATGGTCCATGCCTGCATTACATGGGACCATTTTGTAACTACTCCTTTTTAACAAATATGGATCATGTAATCCACTAATTTCTGCAGGGTAGAGGTAAGAAAACAGCTGACCGCTATTTTTATGAACATTTTCGTTGTTGCTTTCTTGATGATGACTTTTGAGAAATAAAATTGTTCTTAAGTTGCTTAAAACTGGCGTGCAACCTACGTCACAGCCATAAATTTAAATGATAAATCTCGAGAACCAGAGTCAAATCAAAAAAAGTTATTATTAGGCATTAAATCGGAGTATTCTAATTGACTAAGAAATCTTATGCCAATAAATTATTGTTGATCAGTGTAATCGATTCTTGAGAATTTATTACTTTTTCTTATTGTGTGAAATGATTATTCTATTATGTGATGTCCTATATCTAAAAGAATCAGTTCAGTTATTATTTCCGGTTTATTTCTAATTTCATGTAACGGTAGTAGTAGTTACTCCATTACTGCAATTTGGCAATCACAAAAGTAAATTCATTCTATGAGAAGTAGTTTTTAAAGAAAAGCTTGGTTTTTTGCTGACGTATTTTAACAGTAAAAATGAGTGACGACTCGTTCGATTGAAACTGTAAAACTTTTTCCCACAAATGCAAGAGCAGCAGTTAACGAGCTACAGAACTTACAAACAAAGTTTAGCCAAGTAGGCGTATTGTACTCTATTTTGGTTGTAGTCGGTAGCCTGCTGTCGTGATCGTGTTTAATGAATAACTCAACTTACATACTAATGCAATGCAACAGATGCGACCGAGTCAAGCAACTAGTTTCATCCCTGCCGGAATGTTGGTAGTCAACTACAAATATTATTTACTTATAATTCATTTTTATGGTCTAACTTCAAGCTAGACCTATTATACTGCATAATTTCCCCTGACTACTACGACGAACATTCTACGAAAACTTTATGGGGGAGACCAATGCAACTAGTTGCTTGAGTCTGTCGCATCATTTGCATTACATTACTGTGTAAGTTGCCTTAATTGTAATAATTTGCAAGTAAATTTTGGACGGTGCTTAGTAAAATATGTACTCGTATATCGATAACAATTGCTCTTTTAGGGAAATAAGAAGTAATTAAAATAGCAAGAAAAGTTTCAAGATAAATCTCTGGAAAGCTAATAGAAATTATTTTAAATATATAAAATTGCTCAATTCACAAGCTCAGTCGTATCGCTTATAGTTTAAAAAATATGATATGTCTTTATGTTCTTGTGAACAGTTAAATTTTTAGTATCGTTATTTTTTGGTATTTTTATTTTTACTTTCGGTTTTATTTATCGGTGTACAGCTGGACACAAGCATGACCAAAGATTGATGGAATGAGTTCTAGCACAAATATCAAGCCTACTGTATTTTTCACTATTTTCCTTATTTCCATGCCTGAATTGAAACCAACAAATCTCTGAAATATTTTATGGTGAATATACAATTGTACATGCACTAAAATATGAACACCTGTTATCGAATATTGTATGAATTTAATAAATTTTTAAAATAAAAATTCAGTTATTTTCACCATAATTTGTTCTATACCTCCTTAAATATTGATTATATTGAGAAATAAATTAAAGGGACAATTACAAATGTTTCTATATTTCATTGGACAATATCGGATGAGCCGTACTCGAGTAATAACGACAAGTACATGAAAAAAAAAAAAAAAAACTTGTCTAAGAAATTACAAAATTTTGACTTATCAAACTTAAACCAATTTTTGGGTTCATTAATCATTCATAGATTAGCTCCAAACTCTTGAATGCTATTTTTAGATAAAAAAGAAACTTTTTTTGCCCGTTGCTCATTCATATCACCGTTTTGAAAAAATGCCGAACAAATCGCGGCCACTCTAATGTACATACATACTACATATGCGACATTTTCAAATATTTTATGTATTTAATTTAAAAAAATTGTTTAAAGGTGTTAAAAATTTGCAAAAATTTGACGTCCACATGTACAGGGTTGCACAAAAGGATTTAAATGGTTTATAACTTTTTTATTTATGCGATTATTATATATATGTATATATTTTTTTAAGTACAGTATATTATTGGGGAATTTTTTGCAATTAGCTTTGAAAAATGATATCCTGTAAGTGATGTCCATTTTCTTCTTCGCACATACGTACTCTTTTCAGTATATTTTCCATAACTTTTCGCAAAATTTCTTCTTCACAAAATGCTGAAAAAAAAACAAAAAAAATATAATAATTAAAAAAGTAATAATAATTCAAACCATATAGCTCCTTTTGTGTCACCCTCTTCATGTGTGTATATGTGTAAATGTATGTATAAATAAATAAATATACGTACTTGTTTGCAATGTTCTTTGACGTACTGTGGACATATTTAATTTTTATATAAACTAAAAGATAATTATGCATTCAATAATCTTGACAATTGAATGAAGATCATTGGCATTTTCTAAGCACTAAAAAGTAAGGTGGCTTATAATTTTAATAAATGGCATTTAGGAAAACTGAATATTTAGAGACGCATGAAAAAGTCGGTATATATTTTGATGCAAATGATTTAAAGCTAAAATAAGCATGAAATGCGAAACGACATTGATTGAAGGAATAACACAAACAATAAAGAAACACAAGTCCACTTATTTTCTATATGAAGAACATTTTTATTTATTATAATATTGTTCTACATAAATATGTAAATATATGAACAATAAATACTTTTTTAAAGTTAAGCTGATATAAAAAAATTCTTTGTTCACAACAGTTATTTAACGGATTCATAACTATAAAAAATTATAAATCATAATAATACATATGTACATTAGAATAACTAAACATTTAATTTTATTTATTTATTTGTATGTTCAGGTCCTCTACAACAAGCATTAAACTTCTGTTTAATTTTTTCTTCAAAATATTTAACTTTTTTAAAGCTTTTCTAAACCCAAGGCTAACGAGTGCTATTACAATTCTATAAGCACGTAATAGACAATTTGTCAGATATTAATTTTATGTGTATTTTGTAACCAATTCCGACGCTGTTTTTGTTTTGGAGTAAAAAATTACCTATATAAAAATGATGCAACCTTTCAAAGTGGGTTCTGCTATAACAAAAATAAAATGAAAAAATCATAAAATTTTGGTACATTTTAAACGTAGCTTTTGTTGTGTTGTTTTACGTGACGTTACATTTTTACATAACCCATTTCTAGATATTCGAAAGAAAATCCCAAAAGAGCAACTTGGATATTTCTTTTGAACGGTTTGTTTCGATATTCGATGAATTGACTTCTGCTCTCTATAATCTTTCTAACAGTTTTTGCACAGGTTACTTGGTTGTTTCTCTTGTATTTTCGTAAATCTGAAACTTTGCTTGGAAGTTTTTGTATAAAAATGTTAGATTTTTTAACTTTTTCAAAAATTTGGTTAAATTTGGTCTACTGATGAGTTTGTATATGCACCAACGAAATGTACATATAGGCAAGCTTAACGATACAACAAGTAGTTATAAAAAATCTAAATATTTTAATCTAAGTAGTTATAAGAAACAAATGCAACATGAAATCCAAATCGAAACACAGTTTTAGATAACAGTAACATTGGAAAGCGAAGGTGGTAAGTGTTGAGATGGAAATTTCACACATCGTACTTTTAGAAAAATCATTTAATATGATAACAATTAGTATTATATATTATTTATTTAATATTAAATAAATTTACTTGGGGAATATTCTTATTTCAAAATTGTGCTTTTTGCCCAAAAAAAATATATGAATTGTATTATGACATGTAAGAATTTTTTAAAAAAATAAACTCAATAAAATTGATTATTGGGGAGGAAAGCATATTAGTACTATTTCACTAATGGATATTTATCTCGTAACTAACTTAAGAGTCTTATGTTCAAAATTCAACCAACTAATTAATTCAATTGAATACCTAAACCCATATAGACTGACCATCAAATAATTTTGTCCAGCTATATTCGGTTTTGTTCCCTTTTTTTCTGTCTTTTCCAATTTTCTATCGCTTGATTTTTTTTTTTTTTGATATTATTTTTTTTCTTATTCTTAAATTTTCTATCACATGAATATTTTTTTCTGTCTTTTGAAGCTATTTCATTAAACTGCATTAGGACCAAATTTACTGCTATTAAATAAAATTGAAGCATCGCTTCAAAAATTTCTATACAATTTATGGAGCGTTGTGTTATTTATTTGAAGTTTCGTAATATCTGCACAGGTGTACAATGAAAAAAAACCGCAAATTATAAAATAGCAATATTTTGTGGGGTGTTCCTTTATTTCTCTTTTTTGGGGCTATTTTTCATTTTGGAAAATTCAAAATATGCCTCAAAATAAACAAATTGAAAAAGTACCAACAAATTTACAAATATGTCCTTGGGTTTTGTTTCATTATGTTCTTTTATTGCGGGAATGGATTTCGGACGGGGTTTGTGTCAATCCCTATAGTTTGAAGTGGTTAATGGCATAAGTAGAAGACCGACACAGGTGTGGGGCCCAGGCTCCGTGAAACTAATACGGAGATTTCTCTGACTATGGGCAGATAGATGAAAAATAGATGACGTTGAAATTCACCAAATTTTCTAAATGGGATAGCACCAATGAAGTGCTGAAGGGATAGACAGATGGAAGCTTCATTATCTTTACCATTCTTCTTTTGCAAATTTATTGAGCATAGCAAAGTTGCACGGCCTCTGATGTCAAGGAAACGTATACAATTTGGAACTGTGTATAAACAGCTATTTTTTTAATAATTACTTTACAGCGTTGATGCTGCACATAAGCGACGAAGGAGGGCGCTCTTATATGTTTTGGATTGGTATCAGATGAAGCTGTTGAAATCGTCCGAAAATAAAGAAAGTATTATATTGTTGATATTAGGTGCCAGTGATATAAATTGAAAATGGATTATGGTTTATACACAATTGGATCGAACAACGAAAATCGTACAACACGATGAATTTTCCGACAACAATTCATTGCGTAAATACATTGAATAAGATTTAATTATTGAGAGAAGAACAGCTGTTAATGTCATGTGAAATTATTTGAAAATTATATACATACATACATAAAAAATACTTATTGGAAAACTATTAACAAATAAACTTTGCGTCTTTTGTAAATTATTTAAATTACAAACATCATGTTCAGCATGGCAGAGGATGTAATTTTTGTGCGACAGCATACGTACAACCTGCAAACATGGCTAGAAATGGCATTGTCTTACACAGAATTGATAAAATATATAAATTTCCATTTTCGTGTAGCATGTCTGACCATAAAAAAAAAAAAAAAAGAAATACAAAACTATATATTGTTTAGAAGAAACCGATTAAAAACGGTTTATAAAGGGTGTCTGGTAGCAGGTTTATGTTTTCAAAGTTTAATAATTGACACAAAGTTTTATGAAGAGCATTAAACAATAGAATGGAAATGCGGATTTTATTTTTTAAAGAGTATGTCATCCAGATCCTTCAGATCCTATTTTGAAATTTCATGAATAATCACTCTTGAAAGTCCCAGTGACGCTGCTCTTTTGCGTATTGAAAGTCGCGGATTTTCACGTAAACTGCTTTCAACCAGTTCAATGTTTTCGTATCGACTGGGCCCTGGCTGTGGGGCATTCATAACGAAGCAGTTGCGCGGATTCTCTGCACCCGCTAACGCATTAAATTTACACTCGGTCCATCACTTATTTGCCGAATACCGAACTTTGAACAAAATTGTCGACGAACAATTACGTAAGAATCATTACTCTTAAAAAATGTCTCCACAGCGACATCGTGGCTGACAAATCCGTACAATCGATAATTCCAACAGCGCCATCCTCCGTACCGTTTATTACTTTTTGAAATAATCGTATTTAAAAATATAAATTTGCCACCAGATAACCTGTATGTAAAACAAGTGATTATTGAATTTATGAATATGCAGTAAATAAAGAAGGAAAAATATTATTAAACAAAATATAAACCAAAAAAATAAAAACGGTCACTCTATATCAATATTTCGTCGTTGGTCGAGGTAAAACTAAGAAATAAACCTATCGCAAAGGTCGTTACGCACGGCGAATTGCGTCATATGTTCTGATTGTGTGCATTTTCGTACAAACAAATGAGCTTTATTTCCTTCGACGAATATTCGTTACAAAAGCTTGTTCGTCCCAGCTATTCGCACTATTAGGTTTTAGAAATTTGTTCTCAAGGAAAGAGTTCTGTTAAAAATTAAATTGTTTGATAAATCAGTAATCTAGTACTTTCTCTTCATGTTTATACATTTATTAAAAAAAGAGCTAAGGAAACTATAGAAACTTATTTTTCGGTTGAAAAATAGGGCGTCCAACTTTTTCATAAATTATTACAAGGCTATTTTATATATGTATTTCCACCTTTTATTGACGTGTAATTTTTCTGTTAGCAAAAAGAGAAAATACCATTAATGATTTCTTTCCTTATGTATTTGTTGGTAAAATATCCTCTTAGTCAATTGGCAATTGTTGTGATTATATTAAAACTCTCTGCAAATAATTGAGAATTATGAAATACAAAAACAATATAATCTTTACGATTATTTATCTATGTTTCTTATATGGTTTAGCTGGTCTATTTTGCGGGATTTCAATTGGTGCTTACACCAAAATCTTCAGTAGACCTTTAACCAAATTCTTGAAAAAAAGCTAAAAAAATTCACATGTTTATACAAAAACTCCCAAAAGATTTTTGGGAATTACGAAATATACAAACAAAACAAACCAAATAGCTTCCTTGAAAATATTCCTTAAATAACAAACATTTTTTATTTCATTTTAAATTTTCTATTTTAAAAGTAAGTGTAATATTAAATGATGTAATTTTATTAACGGTATCATAGAAACTAAAAATAATAATAACGATTTTTTTTTATTTATGCAACGTGAGTCAAAATTAATTACGTTTATTTTTTTTTGAGCTGTTTCCATGAATTTGGTTAATGGTCTAGTGACGATTTTGGTATTAGCACCAAATGAAATGTGAATATAGACCAGCTAAACTATATAACAAAGATAAATCACTAAATAATATTAGAGTTATATAAATTATTATTGAATACATAGATTGACGCATTTGACATTTTCAACATTATTATTATAAAAAAACACAAAATTTTGTATTTTTAAAAAAACATTTAACAAATTTTGTCGTTCACAGCTAATTTATCACAATATTGTGAAGAAATTATATTCCTGATTTGAATAAGGGGAAAAAGAACAGTTAATCTCCAACACTAGTTGAGTATAATGCGCATTTTTTATGCCACTACGCATGTCGTCAGTACTCTTTGTGTCAACAGGGAGGCAGTTGTAAAGTCTTCAATATCATATATTTCAGCAGTCAGAGCTTAGGAAAATGTGTACGAGAATAATCTTTACTATCTTCATACTATTAACAAAGGCTGTCAGCTTTTGTTGTTTTTTATGTTTCTAGTAAAGGTCATCTTCACACACTCCCAAAGGACAAAGCTTCTGTTTTCAGTACGGGTGAGAACGAAATTAGTTTTTTATAAAACTTTCATGACTTCTGAAGCACTCTTTTATGTGAATGTCATCTTAAATGTTAACAAGATTAACAATTTTGAACTCATGAAGAACACATTCATCTCTGCCGATTAATTTAAATGAACAACTGCGCAGTTGTAATTATAATTTAAATAAATTTTTAAATGTGTTGCAGGAACTCATTTACCCATGCTACAACGTAAACAAATCATGGAACGTCATTTAAATGACGAGCTGTTTTGTTAAATGTGAACACATGTTCACCAATAACATGCGTTCTATAGCTAAGTTCAAGCAGTTCATTTGCAATAGAAACTATGCATTAAATATTTCTTTAACATGTTTTTTTTGGTGGGTATTTGTAAAATAATTGTATACTTTATTTGGCATTACTCTTCCTTGCATTAAGTACTCACTTCAAACTAGTATATTGACGTGAATTTTTACATTTACATGTATTATTTCCGATTTGTTTACAAATATTTCCTGGGAGAACTCAGAACAATATTGCATGCAATCGGCTTACTTTGTTCTAATTTTGTTGGTTTGTTCATTACTTAACAATTATTATTATTATCTCGCTAACAAAATTTTGCCAGCGCTTCGGTGTTTCTAATTAAACACGTTGTGCGTGTGTGTGACTCGTGCATAATGACAAGAAGATTCACATCATTAACTTAATTGTGATTTATTGTGATTGTTGGTCTCATAATCTTACTTTAGAAGAAAACAATAGAATTACAGGAATTAGTTTTAATAAAATTCTAATTTAATAAGAAAGAAAAATATTGCGTTATTGTAACGAAAATAAATGTCGCATTAACCAGATTTCCAGAAATATTTGTGTGTATATGTAACACATTCATTCCTATATACATATTTACAATTTTATTGACTTTATTAGTACGATTACAAAGCGAATATTGTAAACAAAATCGTGCGGAAGAAAGATGTACGAGTAAATAAATGTTTAGATGTCAACAGAAAAACTAAATGTGATTAAATATTGTAACTATGTGTATATAGACACGTGGACAAGACGTGCCGAGTGTCACCAAAATTAAACACAGTTCTTATCAGGTTGAATGTAACTCCAGAACTAACTTTATTTAAATATGAAATGCAAATTATTTGTTACATTTACAGAGAGAAGCTTAGTGAGAATAGTATACATTAATAAGGAGTGGAGATCTTCAGATGTTTTTTAGGTTAGTAAGTAAGTAAGTAAATATAGTACATAATATAAACTTAAGGTAAGGTAATGAAATAATATTAATTATAGTTTTAGGAAGTATTAGTAGAACTTAGAACTAGGCATAAGTGTATTGTATGACTCCTCCCTCCTTTAAAAAAATCAACACTTCCTGTTGATTTAAAATAGTTTAAGTATAATTAAAAATAGTGGATTTTCCTTTGTTTTATAGATCTTGATTAATAATATATATTTTTTTTTCTGAACAATTCAAAAAATAACTAAAGATTAATAAATTTTTGTTTGTATCCATCTCTTTGTTTTCATTTTTTTTTTTTTTATATATTAAGACAAATTTGTATTAATTACAATTTGGTAATATCATAAAGCATTATTATTTTTATAAATTTTTCTTATTTATTTTTTTTTTTTTTTTTTTTTCAGTAATGTATTCCTTATTATTGTTGAAATTTGTTTTTTCTTTTTACCTGAGTTTTGTAAATTTTAGGGAATTTCCCATCTTTGGAAATAATGCGATTATCCTTTCTTTCGAAATTACTTATCCTTTTATATTTGGGATCAGATTTACCAACTCTATTGTTTTGTACATAACAATTTTCAAAACTATCTATCGAACGTCTATTTGTTCTTTTGTTCAGATTATTAATTTTAACTTCTTTTGATTTATGTAAGTTTTGTGCAAATTCTTTTATCTCTTCTATGGAAATTAAATTATTTAGAAAATCTATAGGCCGTTTTTTCGTACTAGAATGTATAGTGTTGTTATAAGCCATTACGGCATTATAAACTTTATCTTTTAGCTCATCAGAATTATTAGGATCAGCGTGGAAAAGTCTTAAATGTTCGTTTAAGGTACTGTGCAGTCTCTCAACGTCTGCATTGCCAGTTTTAATGTAAGTAGTGGTAAAATGTACTTCGATATTGTTATCGTGGAAAAATTGTTTAATAGCTGCCGTTTTCAATTCATTGTCAGTAACAATAAGCCTAGGTTTCCCCAAATACTGAATTCTCATTTTTATTGCCTCTATTATGGAAACCCACGTCCTGTCTTTAAGCTCAAATGCAGTTGCGTATTTTGTTAACTTGTCAATAGATGTTAAGTACATTATATTACGTTTAGGAAACCAGATGTCTAAGTGCACCGTATCATTTTGCTCCTCAGGCGTTTCTGTGACATTAAACGAATACTTGATAGGCTTTCTATCAAATTTTGCCCTATTGCAAATATCGCAATTGTTAATGTATTGATGAATTTGTCTTTGTAAGCCAGGATAGTAATAGTTTTGTTTAATTTCGGAAAATATTTCGTTTACACCGCGATGGTTATTTTTCAGGTGTTCGCTTTCTATTATCTCTAAAAGTGCGTTTTTGTCTACGATATCTTCTACCATTATTTTTGATCTTATAACTTTTAGGTTTCTATTTCGCACAAAGTGACTTCTGTAAACATCTTCAAATTGTTTAAATAAATTATCATCTTTGCTAAATACCGCTACCAAACCTTTCTGTGGAATATTTTCTTGCATCATTTTTAACAAATCGCTATTATCTGCAATTTTGAATGTATGTCTGATCATTTTCCTAAAAATTATTTTTGACTTAATTTCCTTCTTATTCGATTGAGTCAAAACGACTTGTAACTTGAACAGATTTAGCGGTTTTTCCGTTATTTTAATGAAATCACAACTGTCCGTTTCTGCACTATGCACAGTCTCTATGTCGTTCATATCAAACAGTTCGTTCATATTAATTATAAAATCGTCGTCAGCAATGTCCTCATTTTCATCCCTGCACCTATTAATTGTGAGTCTACTCAAAGCGTCAGCAATAACATTTTCCTTGCCCTTGATATGTTCGATATCGAAATCAAACTCGCTTAACATAACTTTCCACCTTTGGATTTTTAAATTTGGCTCTTTGATATTGCTCAACCAAACAAGAGGCTTGTGATCGGTTTTAACAGTAAATCCTCGACCGTACAAATAATGTTTAAAATGTTTTACCGCCCACACGACTGCGAGAAGTTCTTTTTCAATCGTTCCATAATTCTGCTCATGTCGATTGAGTGTTCTACTTGCATAAGCTATGACTTTTTGCTCTTGCATCAAAGCCGAACCTAGTGCATAGTTACTCGCGTCTGTTACAAGTGTAAATCTTTTTGAAAAATCAGGCCGAATCAAAATAGGGTCAGTTTTCAAAATCTTCTTTAACTTCTGAAAAGCCTCTACGTAGTCGGCGTCTTTAATATTAACTCTAGCATTTTTCTTTAAATACTTCGTCAGATTGTACGCTATTTTCGAATAGTCCTTAATGAATCTTCGATAAAATCCTGTGACTCCTAAAAATGTTTTAATTTCCTTCTGTGTTTTAGGCAGTACGATTTTATCTATAGCTTTTACTTTTAACGGGTTAGTTTTTATGGCTTCTGCGGTTATAACGTGACCCAAAAAATCTGTTTCCCTTTTCAAGAATGAACATTTTAAAATCTGTAATTTTAAATTTGCCTTTATAAGTCTCTGAAATATTTTATTTAATGACTCTATATGTTCTTCAATACTAGTTGAAAAAACTAAGATGTCGTCTAGGTATACCACACAAATTTTACCAATAAATTCTTTAAGCACACTATTAATCATTTGTTGGAAAGTTGCCGGTGAATTTCTTAAACCGAATGGCATACGAAGGAATTCATAGTGGCCGGTCGCAGTTGAGAATGCAGTTTTATGTATGTCCGTTGGATGCATCTCAATTTGGTGGTACCCTTTCGCGAGATCCAGTGTAGAGAAGTACTGGCATCTACCCAATTTGTCGAATATGTCTTCCATATTCGGTATTGGAAATCGAACTTCAGTTGTGACGCTATTAAGTTTTCTATAGTCAATCACTATTCTCCATTTCTGCTCATTTGAACTATCTACTTTTTTTGGTACTATCCAGATCGGGCTATTGTATGCACTATTTGATTCCCTAATTATTCCTTGCTTTAACATCTCTTCTATCTGCTTATCTACTTCTAGTCTATGAATCTCAGGGTATCTGTATAATTTTGAATAAATAGGAGAGTCTGTTTTTAGGTCTATTTTGTGTTTAATTTCATGGGTAAAGGATAAGGTTTCTTTTTCGTTATAGAATACTCTTTTGTTGTTCTTGATTAGTTGAATTACTTTATTTCTTTCCCAATCAGTTAAATGTTGAAGATCAATTATTTTCATTATATCATGCGGCATTGACTCATTACTAAATATTTCGATAGTATTTTCCTTATATGATTTACAATAGTACGTTTCTTCATTTTTAGTTAAAAATAATGGCAACACTGCATTTTTGGTAATAATTTGTCTATTATTAAAATCTATGATTGTATTTAATTTACTCAAAATGTTGTTTCCAATTAGACCATCGAATTTATCATTAACCTTCATTTCTAAAAATTCGCATTGCTCATTCTCAAGCTTAAATTCTTTGAACAACGGGAACCGACACAGTTTTGTAAGTACACTTTCCTTACCTAGAGCTTTTATTTTTACATTAACACTATGTTTCCATACAGGGTTACAAATATTTGGATTGATTAAACTGAATTCAGCACCGGTGTCTATTATAAAGCATAGAATTCTCACAGGGGTTTTTATTGTTATATAGGGTAGTTTTGTTGACAGGGGTCCCGAAAATTTAAGGAATTATTGCCAATTTCCATTTGTGCTACATTTTCACCGTAATTAGTCCGAGGCTGTGTTGACCTAGTTCTATCTGTCTGCATACGACTCATAGTCGAGTTTCGATTATCATTAAGGTTTCTATATTGGCGATTATTTTCCATTTGGTTAACGTTATTATAATTTGTGTTTCTATTGCTCACAATTGGCGCATTACGATTACTCTGGCTAAAATTTCGTTGAAAATTTTGGCGATTATTTTGAAAATTTGTAGTTTGATTGTGATATAGTTGATTACCAGAAGAATTCCTAGCATTTCGATTTTGATAGTTTACGTTTTCGAAAGGGCGCGAAAAATTTCGATTAAAGCCATTACTGTTTTGTAAACGGTTGTTGAAATTATTAAAACGGGAATTTTGTACATGAGTTAAATGATTATCATTTTCATTTATTACTAAATCATTATACGAATTTCCTGTGTTAAACATATTTCTATTTTCACTTCTATTGTTGTGAGAATTACTGAAATTATAATTCCTATTACCGTTGCTGGTTCTTCTCAAATTCTGTCCAAAACGAGTGTATGTCTGATGTCGAGCTTCTAATATGACTTTGTAAGCCTCATCTATATTTAAGGGGTTTCTGGCGAATATCATGGTTTTTGTTGGCTCTGGCAAATGTTCTTTAAAAACGCTAAGTGCAATTCTGTTCACCTCTACTGAAGAATACGTATTTTCATTGTGTGTTCTAATATGATTTAAAATGCGCACAGTTAGCTTCGTCAACTTATAAAAATAGTTTTCTATCGTACCATCTAACCGACAAGTTTTTAGTTTGTCCATTAACTCACTACTCGATTCTTTTTCACCAAAATGTGTTACCAATTGTTCCTTTAAATCTAGCCAATTTGTAACAGGGCCATATCTATTAATTGTGTCCCTGGCTTCGCCAACACATTTATTTTTTATGAAATTAAATATAATAGGTTGGCTAGTTGCGTCAAACTGTGTTACCATTGCTGAATAAATGTTTTCGATCTGTTGAATAAAATCGGCTAGTCTGTTTGGATCTTATCCATCAAAGCTTTCAATATCTCTAATACATGTCATAACAGCATTAAACAATGAACTCGAGTTTTCAATGGCCATGATGATATTGCGATTTTTCTTGGTTTTATTTTTAATATTGTTCTTTCAAGCCTTTATAATTTAAACCAACGCGAAAATTATTGCACGGAAAAAAATTCGTTTATACATATATATTTCTTTTTATTGATTTTCTTTCAAAATAATTTATAGAGTTGATAATTTTAAGCGTATTTCAAAAAATTTGATTAATAAGGAATCCACACCAAAATTAAACTAAGACCAAGGAAAAAGTTTTTATTATTTTTGTTCATTGATCTCCATTTTTCCTAATATTTTATACCTATTTTTAAATCTAATATTTTAAATAGGTTATTATTAAATAAATTTCATTTCAACTTAGATTATAATTATAGCAACAATAACAAGATAGATGTACAAATGTAAAGTATTAGTTGGCCTATTATTTAGTTAGTATAATAAATGTTATTTACAGTTATGTTCTTTAAGATTAGTTTATTTATTACAAAATTTCTCACAATTAAGAGTATTTAATATTTATTGCCATTATCGATTAGTTGTAACTCTCTTCGCTATTGTACTCCAGTGTGATTCTTGATACCTGGTTTGATTGCTATCCAACTCACGCTCGTCTTTTTATGCAATTTTTGACTCTTTTTTTATTCTTCTATTTTATAACTGCTTTTGATAATTCAATTCTTGTTTACCGTCTACTGTTTTTTTTTTCTCAATATTTTACTCTGAATATTTCTGATTATTTTAATTTGTGATAACTGTTTTCATTCTCACTCTTTCTCTGTCCTAAATTTTTTTTTTTTTTTTTCATGTTCATAGCAACGTAAACTGTACTTTTTTATTCACTTTTCCAAAAATTTATATATATTAATTTAATGTTCATAGCAACGTAAACTGTACTTTTTTTAAATTCACTTTTCCAAAAATTTATTCAGAAACGAAATTTTATGCATTTTTAAATAGTTTGTATTATTGTTATTTATTTATGCTTTTCTTTGCAGTTATCATAAATTTGACTAAGGATTACTTTATTGTTTTTCCTTATAAGGTCCAACCTCACTTTTGTTTTAAACCTTAGTACAGTCAGAAAATTATAACTTCCCAAATATTGGTTTCTTAACAGTTTTGTTTTTATAAATTTCATTATAACATTTTTTTATATAAATTTGGTTTTTACTTGATAAAAATCACTTTTTTTTTTTTTTTTTTTTTTCAACACGTTTTAGCGGCACTTAAGGCTTATAATTGTGCAATTGCCTAAGCTGATTTTGAATACACTCTTCCGACTACCAAAAGTTTTTAATATTTTATTAAACTCTTTAATTTTCTTAAAAGTTAATTTTTCTTTGCTTCTTTGCTTAGAATTTAACTTTTTTTTTCTTTTAATCCTCGTCGCCAGACACGTGGACAAGACGTGCCGAGTGTCACCAAAATTAAACACAGTTCTTATCAGGTTGAATGTAACTCCAGAACTAACTTTATTTAAATATGAAATGCAAATTATTTGTTACATTTACAGAGAGAAGCTTAGTGAGAATAGTATACATTAATAAGGAGTGGAGATCTTCAGATGTTTTTTAGGTTAGTAAGTAAGTAAGTAAATATAGTACATAATATAAACTTAAGGTAAGGTGATGAAATAATATTAATTATAGTTTTAGGAAGTATTAGTAGAACTTAGAACTAGGCATAAGTGTATTATATGACTATATGCATCAGTATGTAAGTATATAAATATATTTGAAAGAAAATTATTATTCGCAAAATTAGTATTGATAATACATATATAATTATACTCGTATATATATATATATGTATTTATTACTTAAATAAATAGCGGTATAATAAAATATTACAAATGCATATGCAACCAACAAATATAACTGAGCAAGTAGCAACTGTAACTTAACAAGTAAATTTATTATTAACTAAAGCAAGTACTTAAAAAGAATGTAATTATTTTCAATTAAATAAATAAATATGTACATATATCACAAAAGTTAAATGTTATATTTCTAGATAGTTATAACTTCAACGTTAACGTTAAAATTATATTGTACAAAATTATCAAACTTGAGCAAATTAATCGAAACAAATTAAGATTTTAAGGAAATTTAGAAACTCGATAACAAAGAATTAATTAATTAGAAAATTTCTAAAGCTGAAATAGTGAAGTATACTTAACTTATTTATGCACGAGTACATACATATACATATATGTGTCTTCCTCACATTATTTATTTTCAAATTCCACGTACCGAAACGCACTTTTCCTTCATAAAAATCAGAGTAAAATGCACTAAATGTAATAAGTATGTATGTAGATTGCAATTCAAATGTTCTTTGTACTGTTGGAAATAACCACCCAAATTAAATAATTCTGTATCAACAAAATATTAAAAAAAAAAAATTTTAGTGGAAATGTTTTGAAATTTTATTTGATATCGATTGACCGAACTTGTGTTTCGAATTTTCATATTTCGAATTGCGAAGCAGACCCTCAGTTTTTTAAATTTTTTACATAATAAGTGCTTAAGACCCCGTCCAGATTATCTAATATTTGCTGCAGAAGCATTCTGATATTCTATTTTGAAACTGCATTCGTGTCCAGACAAACAAAAAAATGTTTTGCAGTTTTTTAGTTTTTTGCATTACATCTTTCTTCTTCTTCTCATTGTTTTTAAAAGTTTCATGTACATTAAATTTCGTACCCTTTTTCAGTGCGCTTTGCTCTCTAATCCACAAACTTAAGTTTCGCACTAAATGTCGCAGAGGTAAAATAAACGAAGTACCTTCATAATAAGCGCTGACGTCATCATGACTTAAGCTAGCTTATATTTAAGTACTTAAAATGTAATTTATGTGTAATTAATAATGTCATGGACACATTACAACTCCGCTTACAATGTAAGCTCGTTTTCAGTGACTGTATAATTAACACAAAAATGTTGCCTTATTGTAGGCAGAATTTAAATTGACATGCATTATTCCTTGAATTACAAAATTACAAAACCAAAAGGATTAGTGATACCAAAACTTATATGTGCAAACGGGACTGTAATATATAAACTATACATTATAATTTGCTTATCTTTATAGGGGTATTATCGCGCTCGCTCACAGCTTACGTTTGGATATAAATGCAGTTCTAATGGCACTTGTTTACATCTTCCCTTAATTTTTTAAGCGAGAGCTCTACGATTACACAGTCTATGACATTTTATTTTAAATCTAATCAAAGAAATAGGCCAAGGAATCATTACTGACTTACTTACATCAGCGATTACGCAAAGCACATTTTTACCGATCCGGTTTCATACACTTGAAAGTGACTAATACACTTAGAGCCTATTTCACCAATTCTATTTAAATATCAATTCATATTTAAATGTCGATTTTAATTTTCATCTAGAATATTTAAATACTGTTTAAGTAGCCAGCGCTCTGCATTTAAATATTGATTTTGCAACAGCATGAAACAGCATGAAACAGCATGAAAGAGCTTTAAAACAGCTTTTTAAAAAGCTGTAAGTTGACGCTATCATATTAAATATCAGAGCGTTACCATACTTTCTTGTGTTTCATTATTTCAGTTGGTGAAAATGAAATTTTTTTAAACATACTTTAAATAAAGATCATTAATTAAATTAAATTGTGTTTAAATATGTTTGGTGAAAGAGACCCTTAATTATATGTGTATATGTACATTAGATAACAACCAAAATTGAAAGAGGTCATCACCGGTACATGATGTGTATATGAAGGTAGCAATTACTAAAATCGATTTGAATGAAAAACATCCCCCGCAACCGCTTTTTTTCTAAAGTGTCAAATTTTTTTTTTTTTAAATAATATATTTATTGAACAAGTTTTATACATAAAGTGCTACAGAATATTTTAATCAGCAATTAATTTAATCAGTAAGAAATTTTCTAATTAAAAAACAAATAAAAATAATGATATATAATACGTGTAATACGTTTGATATATTTAGCTCTTCCCGAAAAATATTTATCGGAAACGGAAAATCAGATGTTAATAACAATAATCTCAAATATTTTATATCAATATCTATATTAAATACAAATATAAAAGAAATGAAAAAAATATATTAATAAAAAATGCCACGTAAAAAATTAGTTTTTGTGTATTCATAGCGCTACCAGACATGTTTAAATAATCGCTTAGTAAAGGTAGAGTTAAAAATTAAATTTATTTGCCTATTTGTTGTGGAAAAAACGTAGAAAATTTTATATTGTTAATACTGTTTCGGCAGTAAAATAAAATGTAATTGAATTTAGTGTTAGAAAATTGTTCGCAAGAAAGGAGTTCATTAGAAAAAAATTGTTTAATCTGGTATTCGATAAATCAGCAATCTGCTTCTTTGGTTTTTGTTTACATGCTTATATGTATAGGAAAAGAAAAACAAAAGAAATTTGTAAACATTTTTAAAGAAAAATAGGGACATTACATTAGGATAATGGAATAGTACCATTTTCGATAGGGCGCTGCAGCATCATTATCAGCGTTCATGTTTTGTGTATCCATACAGTCCCCTTTATTGGAAATTATAAAAACACACGAACGACTAAACAAAAAGGGAAAAAACAAAAGCAATCGGTTTAAATTAAAACATTTTTATATATGATTTTAATTGTGCTTTTTCCCTTATAAACTATTTGTGAAATTTATTATTACATACCTTATGATATTCTCATACAGTATGAAAAATATCATAAAGCATTGTATTACAAAAGCAACTCAATAATTGAGGAGGAAAGCATATTCATATAGTACTATTTCGCTAATGCTTACTTACAAACCAAAAAATCTATAAACAAAAACATAACAATCCATGAGTTTACTTTTATAACACACACATATTTCTATATTTAGTTTTTTATTCTCATCTAAGTAAGCATTAGCGAAATAGTACTATATGGATATGCTTTCCTCCTCAATTATTGAGTTGCTTTTGTAATAAAATGCTTTATGATATTTTTCATACTGTATGAGAATATCTTAAGGTATGTAATAATAAATTTCACATATAGTTTATAAGGGAAAAATCACAATTAAAATCATATATATAAATAGACATTCCCAAAATAAATTCAGTTAATATTAAAACATTTTTGTTAAGTTAGGCAGTAGCAACTTTAATTGCTTCAAGTTTTGTCAATTATACTGCAATCTGTTACAATCTGGTACAATCTGGTCGATAAATTGGGTCATTGCTCACTTATACATTAATATTAAATAGAAAGGTTAAATTTTCACTTGCACAATTTTGCTGAATTAACAAATCTTGAATTTACACTCAATTAAAATTAACAAATTACTATGTAACTGTTCTTTCATTTATTAAACGTTGGTCAAAATTAATTATGATTATTTGTCTATGCTTGTTATATGGTTTAGCAAGTCTATATGCACATTTCATTTAGTGTAATACCAAAATCTGCTTCAAATTGAGTCAAATGAAAAACAGTTATAGATATACATATACACTAGACCGTACCACCTTACACGCAAAGAAGTTGGTCCGTACACCCCCTAATATAACGTATTTTTGAAAATAAATTAAAAAAAATATTTTTTTTTGACGTAGGTAGGCGTTGCCTTTTTAATATTTTCTTTGGCATTTGCAGTCGGATCTTAAAGAATGATACAGCAATGTTGTTGTCTCAAGAAACCCAATTTTATGCAGCAATGGCCATTGACCTCAAGTCTCCCGTTCTAGTATTTATTTTTCAGATCTCTGTTTGTACCACCCAAATGTGCCCCTTAATGTCAGAAAGGTAAAGCTAGCAATTAAAATTACTTGTTTGTATGTATGTATGTTGTGTGTAGCTATCTATAAGCTAAACGGCTGAACCGATTTTCTTGAAAATTTCACAGTATCTCTCTGTATATCTGAAAGGAACTGTAGGCTATATAAATTTAAAAAATTGCAACTGGGCGTTACCACGCCCATACAAAGTAAATATTTATTTTTCTATATCTTGAGAACCGTTGCAATGAAATTTTCTAAATATGGTCCAAATGGCTTTGTAGTTAAAACAATTCAACAGTCTAAAACTGGGAGGGATTGGAGAAGTGAGCGTGGTGCCTCCCATACAAACTAAATATTGATTTCTTTATATTTTGAGAATGGTTGAACCTAAAGATTCTGTATTTGTTCTGAGTAACTTAATGGTCAGTACATATCATTAGTGAAAAAGTGGACGGAATGGGACAAGTGGGCGTGGTACCGCCCATAAAAAGTTAATAATGATTTCTGTATATCTTAAGAACGGTTAAAACTAACGTTTCTCATTTTGGTTGGAAAGACTCGGTAGTAAATTTCTTTTCTACGGGCTACAGAGCTGAAATTCGGCATACAGGACAGTAAATAATGGGAAAAATAAGAAAACTGGCAATTTTTATCAGAAGGACTAGGCTAATTCTTTTTTGCATGTGGCACTCCCATTTCATGTACGTGTGTGCACCCTTCATATAGCCAGATAGCTGAAATTGGGTATACTGGAAGGCAGTCGGAAGGTACGGAGGGAAAGTCAATCATAGATTGCTCTGCTTCTAGATAGACTCTATATTTTTTCTAAGGTAAGTCCACGACGGGTGGTAGGAGGAAACTTCAGTGTCTCCGAAACTAACTAACTGATTTTAATAAGGACAGATAAGGCACGGAGCTACAGCAACGTGTTGCGGGTTCAGCTAGTAAAAAAATAAAAAAAGGTCGACTAATTGATATTAATAAAATTAGTAAAAAAAATTAGAGAGTGCCCAGTTTTAAAATTTTTATTGTATAATATCGGACATTAGCATCGGTAGTAAGAGGTAGCAATAAAGTATATGTTTTTTTTGTTTTTAATGTTTTTTTTTTTTTGTTAATAAACGTGATTAGTTTTATGAACTGATTAGTTATAAATAATTTAGGATTAAAAGTTTGTAGAGAAATTTTTTTTTTAGCGTTTGAATAAGCGATTAACCATATCACTTTGATGCAGACACAATTAAGGAACAAAGAAAAGTGATTATAAAAAATATATATTAATTAATATTAAACACTAATATATAAAATAAAATGCAATGAAGTAAAAGGAAATGAAAAAAAAATTTCCGTGAACGAAAAACATCCCAATTGATCGCGTCTTCAAATCATTATTACAGCAAATTATGCAAATCATATTAAAAACATATTTATAACTAAATAAAGAAAGAAATAAATAAATAATGGAACTTTGCAGAGTTGCACATAAGACCACCTTTCGTACGTAGTTTTTCCAGTATTAATTTGCAAGGTGCTGGCTGACAATAAAAAAAACAACCGCTAATTTTTCGATTCACTGTTTAACGTGTTTTACATTTTTATTGAAAGATTTCTAATTCAAAACATTATACATAAAATTATGTAAGAAGAAATTAATAATATCAAAGCTTTACATTTTCTGTAATCTCCATTTACATACTTATTTTTAGTTCAATTATTAAAGAGAATACAGAAAATAACATGAAAAGTAGTACTGAAATGCTGTCGCATTGATGTTAAATTTCTATAAATAAAGAAATTTAACACTTTTCTATAACATTAATTTTTCGACTCCAGAACAAAAATTTTTTAACCAGTATTTTTCTTTGCAAATCTAAACCAATATGGCATGCTTAAGAAAAATGAAAAGATCACTCGTATTTGTAATTTTTCAAACGAAAAATTATATCTACTTCATATTGTTTAAGCGAATAGAGTACCAGGTTTAGCCTGGTCATTTGGGATATTATGAGATAAATTCATATGCATGTTTATGTTAATTCATATATGTCATATATGTAAATATGTACCCCGTAGGTACAAAGTGTCTCACTACAACACTTTTGTCGATTGGTTTTGGTGAATTTTTGGTGAAATTGTCGAGGAATCGTCTACACTTTTTATTTTGCATTTGATGACAACTTAACAACTGGAAAACGAATTTTATCGTCTCGTTTTGTTGTGGGGAAAATAGATGTGGTTGCTCTAACTTACCGACAAGAACTATTTACTACTCTATTGACTACATAGGACCAACGTCAGTACTACTCAATGACACGCACGTTTTAAATGTCTATAGTAAGGCGGTATAAAAAGTCAATAGTAGTGATGACTATGTCAGTAGCAACGCAGTACAGTTTTACTATTGTCTTTTCCTGCAGGGTAAATACAATATAAATACATATTAAAACAATACCAAATGTATTAACAAATGTATGTATGTATATAAAGATAAAATCCGTGCCAATTTCTTTTCTGTATTTATTTACATTTTCTGTTTTTATTTTCAATATACAACAGAATAAAGAAAATAAAATAATATATAATAAATAAATTGAATTGAAATGTTCCTCATTGTTCTTGTACGTTAAAATGAGACCAAAATATGCACACATACATACATGCATCCATACATATGTAGATATTTATTTTTCTACCTAAAATAATTTTAAAATTAAACAAAAAGAAATAAATATCAATACTCACATACATATGTATATAAATGTGTTAGAAATATATTAAATCTGCATAAAATAAAAGTTTGCTAAAGTTAACACAAATGCAACACAAAAACTAATAATAAGAAATTTTACGATATAAAAATGATACGAAAAATATCAGTAATAAATTTTAATTGCCTACGAAGTTATGGCTTAATAAAAATTATAAAACCCAAGACAATTTTATAGACAAAAATTATTTATAATCGACATATTGTATAGCAATTAAATAGAGAAAAATTTATGCAAAATGTGAATTCTCTCTGGTTTAATTTAAGTGCATAATTTTCTTTCCTGCTGTAATTTAACCATCAAATTTTATAGAATTATAATGATTAGAAGGAGTGCTTCGCTTTTAAGACTTATGACATTGATTACGTTACATAGTTACAGTGATTCAAACAATGTATTACCTAAAGATTTTCTCGCTATTGCTAAATCTAGTACTCCAAACAATTACAGGTACCGGCAACAGCAGTAATTGTTTTGTAGCATTACATTTTATAGATGTTAAATTAGAAGATACTGAAACATAACCAGAGAGCGAAACTGAGGGAACCAATCTTATGGCAACTAATCGATTCGATTATACATAGGTGACTTATAAATTTGCCATGCCCTAACGATAACTATAGAAACCAATTGAATTTTGTGCCATAACCATAAACTACTGAGCGATCTGAAAGGTAAATAGAATTGCTGCTCATATATTTTCTCACTTTGGAAATAATGCTGGGAACACAATTGGGACTAGCGTCTCTGATGTCAAGGAGACGTATTAAATTTTTGAAGCTTCGTCTTTAGTAGCCGTTTTTAGCAATTATTTTACTTCGAAGGTGCTACACAATACCGACGAAGGAGAGCGTTCTGATGTGCCTGTGGTTTGGATACAGCTGAAGCCGTTACTGTTCAGTGACCAGTGACTATGCCTTCGTCACTGAAACCTTCCGTCAACAACTGACACAAAGACACAACAAAAAAATGCCAGATGTTTTCATGAGTCTGAAACTGGAGTTGAACCCAGAAAAAATTTTTCGTTTTGTAGTCAACGTGCAGACTACTTCGACCATCGCCACCCTCGATTTACACTATAATAAATTGAAAACTTTAAGTTTTAGGTTTTTTTGGTTTAAGTTCTTTGTGCTTTCGAAAAAACCTTTAAAATATATTTTAAGTCGAATTTTTATATATGTACGCGTATGTTATTGAAACTATTAAAAATACTCCAATGTGATCAAGGAAGTATAAATTTCTTTAGTTCTTCGTGATTTATATTTATGATATTTTAGAATTTGGTCACATTGTTCATATATAACCCCTTGATCATCATCACTACGTGCTTACGGGTTAATTTTTTGATTTTTGGATTTTATTCCACATCGAAATAATCTTCAGTGAGCCAAAAGAGCAAACACGCGAAATGATTGGAAGCATACGACACATGACTAAAATCACAAATTACGTATGCTATTTCTCTTCAATCACACTTTGACGGTCTCTGGTTCATACCAAAAAATGGCTAGGGAGGATGCTCGATTGTGAAGACAATTGGGACGCTGTGGCACAGTACGTGGGATACGTTCTGCGGAGGAAGAAGAGGGACCTCGATGCGCTGCTGCATAGCGGGGCCCCCTCTGACGGGGACCAGGCGATACGGGCCGGGGCCATGGCGCCGGCTGCAAACTTGGCGGACCCAGACGTGGGTGATTGAGAGTGGTCCTGATTGGGACGTGGCTCTGGGCCTTCCCGAAGTAATGCGGAAAGCGGTTCCGGCGAGGAATCTACCCAGAGGAAGAGGAGGGAATTTTTTAGTGGCAACACCACTCGACGCAGAAGACGACGGTCTCTGTAAGTGCGAAGGCATTTTCAACCCTACCTCACACGCCAAAAAAAAAAAAAAAAAAAAAAAAAAAAATACCAAAAAATGGAACAATATGATCAATTAACATTAAGTTCAATTTGTATTCAGTCAAAGCACAGATTTTAAGATTTTTTTGACGCTATCTTGGCAAGTGAACTGAATGCCGTAAAGAATTTTTTAATTAAAATCAGTTTCAATTAAAAAAAAATTTTTTAAATATTAATTAATCAATGTATTTGTATTATGAAAAATTTTCTTGAAAACAAAAATATTTTTATAATTTTTTTGCCAATTAAATATGAAAATATATGAAAATTAATTTAACATAAACCTAATCTCACCTATTTTATATATACCCGCCCGAATCATATGGTCTTTACACTCCCCATAAATGATCATGTCTTGTTAAACAATTTCATCAATAAATTTCAAGAATCTTATTTTATTAAAAATTAATTTAATTTTTTGCCACAATTCAAAGTATTTTAATTAAATAAAATAATTGCAAATGAAACTAGAAAATTTACAATAAACGGCATGTCAAATGTAATATTTGCTACAGTCGGAAATAGTTGTCAAGCAAATGTTATATCCTCAATAGAAGCAAAAAAAAAAGCAAAGAGCTACAGCAAGAAAAAATATATTAATATATTTAATAAAAAAATTTAAAAATATGTATAGAACAGCAACAACTGCAGAAATTTAATAATAAAACTAAAAATCGAATCGAGTTTTTTGTACAAATCTATAAAATGCTCACACACGCTGCGACCACAATGATGTTACATTTATCACAATTATATTGTTTTAATTTTATTTGAAAATTTAATCAAAATACAAATAGATCTACAATAGAAGTGCATGTATTGTGAGTAGTTTTGGTTTTAGGAAATACGCAAGAGACCACAATCATTATTTGTTAACAAAAATAAATGAAAATGACGACAGTAGTTGAAATTTAAAATGTTTAAAGAGACATAAAACTGAATTGCGAATGTATGTAATATACGGCCAAATTGGGAAAATAGTTCAGTATATAATTGGGCTACGCCGAAAGCGCTAAAGCTAGAGAGTTGAAATTCGATATATATATAAGCGGACACCTATTTGGGTCGTATATTTAGTGGGTAAAATGCACGAAAACTGAATTTTGGTACTTCTCTTTGCAACCATATATATCCAAAACTATTGTACATAGAACAAAGCCTTTTCCCGTAATCTTTTCTCACAGAGAAATATCGAATATGTTTTCTCCATTTTTGGAAGCAGGTAAAATTGTACATTTGTGATTTTATTCCATTTAAATAGTGATGTAAATTTTTTACTATTTTATAAAAGAAATCTCTGCAAACGCGATATGGTGAACGCCCCAAAATAGCGGACCAATAGTTTTAAACACCCCGTGATATGGGTTTCAAATTAAAGACATTTATGAACACAATATTTTTTAACCACGAAAAGAATTTTTGGGAAAAAAACTAAAAAAAGTGGAATGTGTACTTTTCGGAAAAACTGCATTTTGAAAAAGGAACCTATTTAATTTGTTTGGAAAAGAGACTTTTTCTATATCTGGTCTTTTGTATATCTAGTGATATGACAATAAAAGTATCAAAATTTTGTACAGATGACTTGGTTAGTATAACAATATCTATACAAAAGTAAGCTACATTACATAATTTGGTATGAATTAATCTAGTATCTTCACGTTTTCATGAATTATTTCAAATAAAGGATATTATGCATAGATACCATTAATATTGTCATATTCCGTATTGTATTTAGGGATACATCGATATTTTAATTTTCTGAACATTGAATGGTGAAATATGAATAAATAGAATAAAAAATATTTAATATGAAATACAAGATGTATTCATGAAAATGTTTCATCTTGCAATTACTATATATTCTAGTTTTTTTTTTCGAAAGTAACAACTGTATATCCCGGTAGCGGACTTAATTTCTTTTCCAAAACGGTTTTAAAATTTGTATGAGCAAACTACCAATTGGAAAAATATGACGATTTTGTTGGTTTATTCATACATGCGGGTAATGTAAACCAAATCAAGTTTTAATTATTCACTTACGGTTATCCAGCAGACCACAAACATATTAAATGAACGCTGTCGAAGTCGATGTTATTTAATTTGGGCGCCCACATATCGTCTGGCAAATCATCGAATTTGACGTCGAGGAGTGGTGAGAGTAAAATGTTCAAAAACTATTAAATTCTACACCTCAATCACCGGAAATATATACAATATAACACGACTAGAAGCATTACTATCGTCAGCTGACAGTTGGTTGGTTACACAGACCGTCAGGCGTTTATGTATGTTCAACCTACTTGGGTCAAATTTGGTTCCGCTGTGACGTCCTATACGCAGCCCGAAGCATCCAGCTACCCTATGCCACCATCCCCGCGTAACGACTTTAACGCCGTACTTCGACACGTCATCAGACCATTGAGAAAGGATGCTATATTAATATTATTATGTGGTTACGCAATCCCGAAAATCGCCCCTAAGTGCTCATATTCATAGCGTTAAGACAAATATAAACGAATTCAAAATAATTCCGCAGAAATATCTGCCGTAAAAATTCACAAATAATTACGTCAATAACTCATGCACAGTTTGTTATATACCATTTTCAAATCGATACGTTCTTACTGGAAAACATTTTTCTTCACAAATATATATTTTTTTCACTTTCTCCACTCGGATAAAAATTATTTTCTAATAATATAAACAACAATAAGAAATACATACTCGTATGTATTTTTATGACTTGAAATTGCAGTACAAACATTTCAAATCGTTTCTACGGTTTTTTTTACTCAAGAAAAACATGTGATTTAGAATGCTTTCACGCGTTAAAACGGTAGAAAAACAAAATAGAAGAAAATAACAAAAAGACGCAGACAAGAAAATCAAAATGTTTTCGTTTTGGCAAATCAATACGGAAATAAAATTTTAATAAAAAGAAAATAAAGAGAAATTTCTCTAAACTTTGAAAACTATTATACCCTACATCAGTCTGATGGAAGAGTTAATTTTTTCCAAAATGAAAAAAAAAGTTTTTAAGAAAGAAAAAACACCCATCTGTTCGCTTAAAATAAAATTGCATATAATTTCATAGTTTATTGAGAGTTAAGTACGAAAATGCGAAAATAACAAAATAGTTTTTGAGTGCCGACATTTCATTTATGTATATCTTATATCTGCTCAACCTCAACCAACCCAAAGTATTTCTGATGTGCGTTAGAGGTCACGCATAGATATTTGGCCGGTAAACACGTTGCCGAAGTAAAATAATAACTCAAACGGATCCCTTTTGGCTTAACAATTAATATATCAACATAACACCAGATATTCTCCAAATTTGTTTAAAAAATATAAAAAAAACCCGCAACAGCAGAGGTTTACAAGAATTAACCCCTATATAGCTATCATTTCCACTCATGTTGCCTCTCTACACTATGCCTTACCAACTTGTTGCTTTGCAATGCCTTGCCTACGTAAGGAACATCTCCTGAGCACTGTCTCTTGTTATATTTTGCAACAGAACGTATGGAAATGTTTATGAGTGCATAATTGCTGTCACGTAATCAAAAAACTGTTGTGAGACCGTTTTTTAAAATATGAATTATTTGCCACACACAACGAAACTGATATTGCGATTTAAAGAGTTTATTTTTTCCTTGAAGGAACATAATTTTCTAATACTCGTATGTCGTGTACGTTGACGACTTAGATCAGAAATTAAATTTAAATTAGAAATCGGAACTGATGTAGTGCATTATATGATCAGGCCAGTTTTTTTTATAGTTTGTTAATTCAGCTAAATGCTTACGATTTCATTCAAGAATAAAAATAAATTTACAGAGTATGTTTTTTAACGAATTAATTTGTAGTGTTATCGGCGAAATGGCAAAAATCACAAAATCGAAAAAAATTGTTTTATTTATTTGGCCAAAATTTCGTTGTTCTAAACAAACAACACATTTGCGTCTGTAAAATAAATTCTCAAATTGAAATACACTTTTAAATAATATTTTCTGTTTGTGTGCAAATGTTAAATACATTTATTTGTTTCAAAATACAAACTGAATATTATTTTCAAAATTACTCAAGTTAATTCAATAAAGACAACAATTGTTGTACAAATCATAAAGTTAACCAACCAGATATTCCAAAATATATAATTGTTTATTTTGTTTAAAAAATATTTATTGATTTAAAATTTTCTTTCGTTTTTTTGGCCTAAAGAATTTAATAACAATTGCAAAGGATGCCACGAATAATTGCAATATGTTTTTGCTCCATGCATTGACATGATCGAATGCATTGTGACAATAAAATTGTACTAATAATTTTGCTCCAAATAAGATTTTTAAATGCATTTTCTTATTATTTCATTTGTTCCAAATATAGCGATACCGTAAAACTTGTAAAACTTATGGATTCTGAAAAGGGACATTTAAGCCATATGGTAGAACTACATTCTCTATTGTTTCGAGATATTTAAAGGATTACGTTTTTCTTAAATTGAAAATATTGGCAAAGGTTATTCTATTAAAATTATATTTTTAGTACTACAGACAATTGAAATTTTATTATGACATATAAATTATTAAATTAATTTAGCATATAAAAGATTAGATAATACCCAAAAGTACTTATTCCTCTTTTAAATATAGCATTTTCTAAAAATTATAAGTTCTGGAAAATACTACTGTCATACTTGGCAAATATTTGCCGACAGAATCGTGGCTACAATTTTTTTCCTGATGTTTACTCAAACTTATGTTACATTCATCAATCAAATCAAATCAAATTCTTCAGGATTGTAATAGCATTATTATTCAAATAAGCATTTATATCAACAATTCCCTCAATTTAGTTCACGTGGACTGTATATATCGGTCTATGATCGTGTTTTTTATAGGTGTGAATTCATTGTAACAACTGTGTGATATATTATTCATAAAAATTTTTCTTCTCATATTACCTTGGCTGTAAATAAAGCTAGAGGTGTGCTTGCCTTTATAAAGCGCTGGGCTAAAGAGTTTTCCGACCCTTACATTACGAAACAGCTGTATGTGTCGCTAGTTAGACCTATTTTAGAATACGGATCAATCATATGGGATCCTCACTACAACTTTCATAATATTCGTATTGAATCTGTGCAAAAACAATTCTTGTTATTCTGTTTACGTGGCCTTCGATGGAGCTCCTCAACAAATTTGCCTTCCTATACGAGTAGATTAGCATTAATAAAACTACCTACTCTCAAAAGTCGTCGTACAATGTTAAGTGTGTATTTTATGGTAAACCTTATCAATGGTAATATTTGCTCCGAATTTCTGTTAAATTCTGTTAAATTTAGTGTACCTTGTCGTAGTATTCGTCATTATAATCCTCTTGTTATTAACTTTTGTAGATCTAATTATGCTATGGCTGATCCTTTTACGAGGTTATGCCGACAATTTAATAATTTGTCTGAATTTGTTGATTTTTCTCTAAATAATAATGTTATAAAGCATAAAATCATTGTTTTTTTGAATTCATAAATTCAATATAGTCATAAGTACATTGTTATTAGTCTGTAAGGATTATATCTATTGACTAAATTTAAATAAATAAATTAATTACACACCAAATCTTCAATAATAATAAATATAATTTTAGTAATACTGGAACTGCAATATTTAATATTACAGACATAAATCAAACAAAAAGTCAGTCTTGCGAAAGAAAACATAAACAAAATCAATGAAATTACTTCTGACCATTTCCTCAGACGAATAACGCCATTATCTTGTCAACATTCTGCAAAGTTCTTACTGAAACATGTAAATTTGATGTGTTTTGATTCAGCAACGTATGGGAACACGTAAAAAGATAAACTTATTTACGTAAAACGTGCTTAAACACGGCAGTATACATTACATATACGTATGTATGTGAGAAACACACTTGAAATGTTAGATATAAAAGAAGCGATGTGTAAAACCAGCATTCATAGAAAATATGTGTATTCTAAAAGTATTTTCTTTGCGTCGGTTGTGAATGAGTGAAACATTCAGAGAGATTAGGTAACTACAAGTGATGTAAGCATTAATATAGACTGCATTGGAGTGTTAGTAAAAATCCAGAAAATCTATTCGTGGTAGGGTATAATTATTGAAAATTGCCAGAAGCTCTGTACAGCATTTATTCAATGCAGAAACGTGAACTCTAAGAAAATACGTTCGATGTATGTGTATTATTTCACAGTAGGCTCAGTTATACATCAACGATCGCTGCAAAACAATCAACGATTTGGAGCCCATAAAACTGATTTAGTATAGCGACTGGAGGTCTATTCGCCGTGCAGAACAAATCACAAATTAGTTCAATAGCGGTCCAGATAACAATTTTTCTGTAATTTTCACAGAAAATGAGAGAGTAAAATATTTAATTTTCTGTACAAAGTTGTACGAACTTTTTCATTAGTTAAGTTCCGACTAGAATTAAATTATCAATGTTTACATTTGAAAATCAAAAAATTTTTAAATGAAGGAAGATAGTTTTTATTGAAAATTGATTAAAAAGTAAAATGGAAGATTTTTCACATAAACTTGAAGTTGTAAGTACATATATTTGTGCATATTTATCACTTTATTTAATAAAAAAAATGGCTATTAATTATTTTCAGTTTATTTTCATTAACTTTCACAGCTGTTGTCTATAATGCAAATGTTTGGCTTTTAAAATATTATGAATTTTAAGCATTTAAAATAACTAAAATAAACTTTATTTGAGAACGTAAGCAGCGTTCTGCACATTGAACAGACCTTATGGGATATAATTGTCGTGTTCAAAGATTTAGTTCTGAAAAAACAACAAAAGTTTGTTTTTTTCAGCGCCATTGATGATTAAATGAAGAACAATTGCTTGCAATATGGGGTGTGTAGTATTTTGTTATTATGTTAATGTCGCTAATAAAGTCATTGATCACTTCACTGCAGTTTGTCAGAAAAAGTCGTCAATAGTTGGATACGATTCTTGTCGGTTATAGACAGCATATATACAGCATGTATACAGCATGTATACAGCATAGACGATGTCTCAAATACTTGGCCTACTGGCTGATTATGTTGTTGATATTATTTTTTTTCTACCAAATTTATTTGATAGAAAATTCGTCATAATGATAATGTAATTTGACATCAATATTATGTCAAGTGTCATCGTTTTTCACGCCATGACACTTTTCATCATTATGATATCAATCTTTACATCAGCTTGTAATTAATGCCTAAAATGATAATTCTGTCATCTGTTATTGTGCGATAACACACCGACACCAAAGAATTGATTGCCTATTACAAACTATTTGACACACAAGAAAACATCAGAAAATATGCAAAGACCTTTATTACTGAGTCCGATACCGATCTTCAACTTTTTCCTAAGTTTTGTTCTGTAGTCAACGTGCGAACTGACTCACACGCCCCCTTTTTATACTCACATATTTTGAGCAAATTATACTCTTTTCGTTTTCAATTTTTTTTTTGTTGATAACACTTGTGATGACTGTGATGATGTGTCATCAATATGCAGAAAAGATGTTTTACGACTTTTTTCTTTTTTTTTTTCTTGGACCGGCACTTAGGGGAACTAGGAAATTAGGTTATGGGAAGGAGGATAGAGGGAGTAGTGTTTATTGACATTTGATTTAAATTTTCCCACGTTAAAAGTGACAGGAAACACCTCTGCGGGTAGTCCGTTCCACATACGTGCCGTTCGGCAAAAAAGGAATTTTCTCTGCAATTATTCGCCGCCAAATCGACCACAAATGGATGTGCTCTTAATGATGATCGCATCGTGCGCGCAAATGACCGGGTTTCGGGAACAAGTTCCCAGATTTGATTAGAACACATCCCATTATAGTATCGATAGAACAACGAAACGCACCCCACGTTGCGACGATGCTTAAGAGAGTCAATAGAGTTGGCTACCCTACTGTCTTCTATGAGTTTCTTCGCAATTTCTTGTACACGGTCGAGTAACTTCAAAATAGTCTTTAAAGTACCGGCCCATACATGAGAGATGTATTCCATTTTCGGTCGGATGTAGGCGGTATAAATAGTAAGGAGATCAGATGGGGTGAAGTATGTCTTACACCGTCTTAAAAAGCCGAGGCACTAGAAAACTTCCTTTGAGACCTGAAAAATGTGCTCAGTCTATCGGACATCACACTGGATTTTCATGCCAAGAACATCAAGAGCTTCTGATTCCTCAATGTTTATGCCGCCCATAATTACAGATGAGGCAGCGTGATCGTGCATACGGCGATGGGTGGGCGTGCAGCATAGGGTTTTTTGGGCATTGAAAACGACCCTGTTCACGTGACCCCATTCCGATATTCTCGTGAGTCACCTGTTAGCGAATCATTCATATTCTGCCGCGTCGTCGCGATCGTAGTTGATGTCGGCCTACGATCAAATGAATATGAATGGGAGATACTGCTGTGAACTTTGAAAGAGTAGATAGGGTTGGAAGTATGACATAGGAGGTCATTAAGAAAAATAAGAACTAGGGTAGGAGAAAGAATGGAGCTTTGTAGTACCCCTGATTTAATCTTGAACTCGTTAGATGAGATGCCGTCTATAACAATTCTTATAGCGCGATCCCTGAGAAAGCTCGATATAAATCGAGAGAAGATATCACCGACACCGTAAGCAATAAATTTGTACAACAGTGCTTCATGCCACACTCTGTCAAATACTTCAATGTTTTGTCTCTTTATAAATTCTGTACTGGGTTAGTCTTAGAAAATACTTACAGATTTTATTATTACCTTTGTCATAGTATAAATGATGAGTGTACATTAGACCATACCTCAAAAAAGAGTGCTCCGTACAGCGCCTAATATAAAGTATTTTAGAACAGTAATTAAAAAAAAAATTTTTTTTTTAGACGAAGGTAGGGGTGGTCTTTTTAATTTTATTTTTATATCTTTGGCATTTGCAGTAGGATCTTAAAGAATGATATATCAAAGCCATTGGTTTCCAGTATCTCCTTCTAGTATTTATCCACCAGATATCTGTTTCTATCACCTTAATTTACCCCCCTAATGTCAAAAAATTAAATTAAAATTTTGTTATACTGAAATAAAAAATTAAGCTAAAATAATATTGTTACGGAAGTAGATTTATTAACAGCAATTGGTAAATAACCCGTGTATAAACGTATTTCATTATAAAGTTCTGGATTTTCATCGACTGGCAACACAATAAACAAGCACACAACTCAGATACCAAAATTACGCAAAGCAAAACAGTAAACGTGAAAACAAACACACATTCACACTAATACAACAATAATACGATATCTTAAGGAAAAGATAACGATAAAAATAATTATCGCACAAAATCCCGATGTAAACCCAAATCGACGGTTTTCTGGAATATTTTACACAAATGTCAAAGTTGCCAGACAATACCTCAAAGTAAACTACAGATTGTGAACATTATTCAATTAAAGTAGCATTGTGAAGAAGTTATTAATTAAAAGGAGAAATAAATAAATGCTTAACAAACTAAATTGTAGTAAATAAAAGAATACACGTTTTAAAATGTAAAACATAATAATTCGCTGTTCCTTCGATTTAATTTGTTTCTTAGTATGTAACTATCGCATGTAATTCTCATTGCCTGTAAAGGTATCAATTATCAGTTTCAGCCTATTTAAATTGAAGTAATAATTCGTTGTTTTATTTTCCAATCACGAACTCAAGTAAAATACACGTTTTAAAAACGTAAAATATACAATATGTTGGATATTTTAAACAGTTATATTTCGACTTGATTAAAGTTGGCTGTACTTTTGGCGGCTCTGTAGCTTAGAAAAAATATGGCCCAAGCTAGTCATCCGTGACCGCCTTGGAATATTCAAGTAGTACATGAACGTGTAGCAAAATAAAGTATTAAATAAAGTTATTTTTCTACCCTCCTTGTAATTAAATTATTGCCTTGAACACTGCAATGCTTCCACTTGGTCTTGTCTATAGAACTGCAAGCATGGATGCTCTATCTATTCGAATGTGGTGCAATTGATCATATCAATGTAAGAATCACTCTCGAAGTTTATGAAATTACCAACTTGTGGAACGAGCATTTGACAAATGCATCCTATTGCTGGTTTTCTCAACGAACTAGCAGATCACGGTCTGTATAGACAAATCCATGATAAAAACGTGTTGGCGAATTGCCAGTGTTTAACAATTCATTTTAGAGTGATCATTAGAGATCACTTTAGAATCAAGCTATTCACAAGAATGTTTGCCGTGGTTATAAATAGCATTTGTATTGTTTGGAAACGAACGGTATAGAGAAGTAAGAAGCTTATACAAATAGACACGATTTTGTTACATCATACATAGTTGTGATCGGAATACAAATATCGATATCTTTAAGATTCGATGCCAAAGATATAAAGAAAGATTAAAAAGGCGACACCTACCTTCGTCCAAAAAAAAATTTTTTTTTTTAATTACTTTCCAAAAATACGTTATATTAAGGGGTGTACGGAGAAATAACACACATAAAAGCAAATTCAGTCAAATTAAGAATGTCTTCTTTTTTAGGGCGGTTAAGAACAACATGATTGCTGAAAATCATAATTTATTTTAGAACGCTTTCAATTACAACCAATAAGTTACCAAGGTCAATATTATTACAAATACAATTTTTGCAAAAACAATTTTGGTTTTTGTTGTTGTTTCTCGAGTACATATATTAAAACACACTGAAATTACTAAATTTTTTAATGGCATTTCGAAGTTGTTATTCGTAAGCGAGTGTAGAAAGTACTTGTCTCCAATGACATCGCCTTGTTAAAGTGTCTAGGCGGGAATCGAAGCCCCACCTACAGGTTGATAAACTAAGTCTCACGCACTAGGCTACGGAGGCACCCATTATCTTACTATCTGTACTTTTTTTGTATATACATTGCGTAAATAGTTTGCATTTCTTTACATTAATAAATATTTCTATATTCTCTTTCAAGCTTAAAGGATTGTTTATATTTATATTTCTTATCAAAAAAATAAAAAATATTAAGCTTGAAAGAGAATATAGAAATATTTATTAAAAGAAATAAGGTTAAAGAAGAAGTCTCACTTCTAAATAAATAAATAAATAAAAGAATAAGGATAAAAAAAAATATTTACATTAATTTTCACTTTTCTTTTTATTGCAGGTATGTTTTTAGTCTTGTTACTACTGATGTAAGTAAGAGCTCGTTCTTTGGCATTAAATTAACATTAATAATACTTTGATAAAAAAATAAAAAATCTAAAAATTAAGAAAAGTTTGTTTACTTTTATTCTTTTTTATGAATATTTTAGTTATTCTTTCACTTTCCTTAGTTTTCTCGTGCATTTCATCAGTATTATCAGATCATTAAATTTCCAAAAAAATTATTTTAATAATATTCAGAATACTTAGAATTTAATCGAACTGCAGTAATTACAAATGAATGAAAATTTTCTGTCGTGTGCAAGTTCACAGTTAATTTTAATTTTTGATTAGAATAAGGAAAAAAGAACAATTAATCTCCAACACCAGTTGAGTAGAATACGTATTTTCTATGCCACTACACTCGTCATCAATAGTCTTTTTTGTCAATAGTTATTAATATCATCTATTTAACCCGTCAGAGCTTAGGAACATGCATACGGGAATAGTCGTTACTGTCTACATACTATTAACAAATGTTGCCAGCTTTGTTACTTTTTATGCTTTTAGTAAAGGTCACACTTCATATATTCCCAAAGGTTAAAGCTTCTGTTTTCTATACAGGTGAGAACGAAATTATAATTTTACAACTTTTAAACTGCCTTTCCTTATTAAAATATTTTTAGTTTATTAGCCCTCCATCAGATGGCAATGAAAAACCACTTGATAGTTATTTTCTCCTTTCATTGAAAGACTAACTAACATTTTTCGCCGCACACATGCGTTTTTGAATATTCAGAATATTTAGAATTCAATGGAACTACAGTAATATATATTTATTTATATTTTCTGAGGAGAATAAATGTGGTATACCACCGGCACAGAAATGCATCTGAGAATGAATTCATGATAGCACCAGTAAAACCATCTTAGCTATAATTTGTAATGAAAGAAGAATAAAACCGCGACATCTCATTTTAAACAACTCGAGCTAAGAACAAAAAATCAAAACCAATGGCTGCGGTTGGGTAAGGTTAGGCTAAACTCCAAATTCGGCAGTTCATCCACTACAGTTTTTTGTTCTTTTCCGTTCATGTTCTTCTTAAATAAATTGTGAATGCACAAATCAAACGAACTGATCTGTTTTGTCTGTATTTTATTATTATTATTTATTATTTTGTTTTTATATTATTATTGAATACTATAATAATTTTATGTCTTATAACAATAAATATGCGCATTAAACAATAATAAAATAATATAATAATATGTAATATATCTGTGGACTTTTGACAAAAGGTCATAAGTCGAGATAAGGATATTTTTTATTATTTTAACCGTATAGGAATCTTCACAAGACGCTCTGTTTAAACCCAATCAGCGCTTTTCTACGAATTTTAGTTTTAGAGATATCACGCTTATCGGCACTCGTTGTTGTGTGATGTTGTGTCAAAAGTCCGTATACATATAATATTACTCATTTCTTATGGAGTTACCAAATTGTTAACGGAATATCGAAAGTAAATTATTCTTTCAATTATTCAACGTTTGTCAAAATTCATTACGATTATTTATCGATGTTTGTTATATGGTTTAGCTGGTCTACTCCTATATGCAGCATTTCATTTGGTGCAATATCAAAATCTTCTTCTTGCAAAAAGCTAAGAAATTTAACAAGTTTATACAAGAACTCCCAAAAGATATATGAGAATTAACGAAATATATAATCAAAGCAAACCAAATAGCTCCTTTAAAAATGTTCCTTATACAACAAGCATTTTAATATTTGATTTTAAATTTATTTAATTTTTCTAAATCTTTCTTACAATTAGTCAATACTTTTTTATCTTGGATCAGCACTCAGGAGATGATCCTTATACATGCGGTGCATTGTGCTGGAACTAGAGGAAAGAGATAGTAAGAGAAATGATAGGAGGTGCAGCTTCACTTACAATACTGCTTTTTGCACGTTATTTGTGTTTATAGCAGTGTTGCAGGAGGGCGTTCTGATGTGCCTGTGGATTGGATACAGCTGAAGCCGTTACTGTTCTGTGACCAGTGATTTCGCACAAATGCACATCAGAAAAATGACAAATGTTTTCATGAGTAGGAAACTGGGGTTGAACCCGAGAAAATTTTTCGTTTGGTAGTCAATCTCTGGCTGACAATGATTATATTTACTGAATATTTTGATACTAGCACCAAATGAAATGCCGCATATAGACCAGCTAGTCATATAACAAACATAGATAAATGAAAGTAAATTAAATTAAAAAAAATAAAAAGACAAACCTATAAAAATTCAATATTTATATCCGTATTCTTAAAATTTCCGTTTACTTATAGAATGTATTGAATTGAATTTTATATTTTATGAAAAAAAAAAATTAAATTCCCTCCTCCTCCTCTGGGTAGATTCCTCCCCGGGACCACTTTCCGCATTACTTCGGGATGGCAATATATTTAGAAAGAAACGGGATCATTTTTGGAGTGTTACATACTTTTGAGAATGGAACACGAATAGTAACGAAATGTAGCATATACGTATGTTACACTTTTGTCTGAGAGGAAAACGCCATAAATTTTTTGTTTAACTCCACACATACTTAAATAAATCGAACCAAAACAATTTTATATGGCCACATGGAAAATATGTGAAGAAATATAAATATTTAAGTATAAACAAAATAAAGCAGAATGTTGTAACACTTTAACTAAGTTGTCATTAATTGAATATTATTTACAGTAAAGAAAGACACTATACTAAGCGTTCGTAATTGTTGGACCCGAAGTAGCTATTCCTGACTTTTATTTTGATATATAATTAATTGCGAAATAACAGTTATAAATAAACCTATAAACTATAATAAACTATAATAATTCATGGGGGGGACTGTTCCCCACCCACCCTCCGCTGGGCGGCGAACGTGGGTCCTACGATGATGAGGTGCCACCGCCCTTTACCAGGGGGGAGCTGAGGATCGGCGCCGGGGCTCTTAGGACGGGGAAAGCCCTTGGCCTCGATGGGGTACCGTCGGAGGTGCTGAAGATCCTGGCTGAGAGCAGGCCGGAAGCATTGCTTCCGGTATATGATGCTTGTTTAGTCCAGGGCGTCTTCCCAAGACGCTGGAAGACACAGGGGCTCGTGTTGTTAGCAAGGGCAGGGGCTACCCGCCCAGCCATCGGCTTATCGGCCACTTTGCATGTTGGATGGTGCCGGCAAGCTGCTGGAGAAGCTACTGCAAAGAAGGCTGGCGGAGGCCGTGAGGATGGCTGGGGGGCTGTCGGATGGACAGCATGGCTTCAGACCTGGCAGGTCAACGCTCGGGGCGATTGCTGATGTGGTTGAGTACTTCGAGCGCGCTCAGAGCGAGAGGCGCTATAATCCGAAGCGCATAGTTATCCTGGCAACACTCGACGTTCGGAATGCCTTCAACAGCCTACGATGGGCTGATGTTCTAGAGGCGCTACGGGGGAGGTTCCGTATTCCCGGATACTTGTATAGAATTCTCCATAGTTATCTGGACGATCGGGTACTGTTGTACGATACGCCGACGGGGCGGAGGAGCAGGACGATCACGTCCGGCGCGGCCCAGGGATCTGTGGTGGGGCCGGACCTATGGAATCTGACCTACGATGGGATCTTTGGGGTGGAAATGCCCGAGGATGCTCAGCTCGTCGGATACGCGGATGATATAGCGGCGGTGATCTTGGCGCGGGATATGGATGACGCCAGGGGGAAGCTGAACCGGGTCATGATTAGGACCCGGATGTGGCTTGAGGACCACGGCTTGGAATTGGGCGGGGAGAAGACCGAGGTGATGTTGATGACGCGGGCACACATACCACTCGGCGTCGGCATGCGGATAGGGGATGTGTCTTTGGTTACCCAGAGTGCCATAAGGTATTTGGGCGTCAGACTCGACTGTAGGCTGACTTACTGGGCCCAAATACGCAATGTGGCGACTAGGGCGGCGAAGATGACTGACATGTAGAGCAGACTCATGGCGAATGTCGGAGGCCCGACACAGAGCAAGAGGAGGCTGATTATGGCGGTCACGAAGTCGATCTTGCTGCATGGGAGCGAGATTTGGGGAAATGTACTGGGTGAGAGAACCAAACGCAGGGCGCTCGAGGCGGTACAGCGGACGGCGGCCCTTAGGGTTGCTTCGGCTTAGCAATATATGCACCACATATGATCCCCCACTCTCAAGAAAAATGTGAACTGGTTTCAAACTTTGATAAATACCTTGTTACACAAACAAGAACTTTTAAAGTGGGACATTTTATAAAAAAAAATTTATTATTATTGTTTATTTATTATTATTATTGCTGAAACGTTTTTAAATCTTTCAAATCTCTGCTAAAAATTGTTCATTTATTCTGTTCCGTTACTATTAAAAGATGCCAGAATTTAAAATAAAAAGTAAACATCTTTCGAAGATCTTTTTCCGTAATCAATTTGAAGATGAGCGAATATCACTAACTTATGGAACTAATAGATTTCTTTCCATATTAGTATTTTTTATATAAACAAGTATTTTGTTATTGTTGTAAAAAAGACAAAGGAAAAAGAAACGATAAAAATCAAAATGTAAACAGTGTTCAATTATAAATATTTTGAAATGGCAAAGATATTAGAAATAACTATTCGATCAAACAATTGCCAAATTATTTTTATATCTAAATTGAAGGTAACGAAGACAAAGAAAAATTAAATCAATTGAAATGTAATTCTATTTACATGCAATTATTTTTTTAGTACTTTTGTAAAATTTCTAAGGATACGTTGCACGAGCTCGTAAAAATTTAATTGCGCGGCGGGCAAAGAATATCCTTTCGCTCTTTTTATCTTACAAATATATTAATTAATGAAAAAAAGTAAATCAACGGTTTTGCGTAGTTTACAGGGCATTTTATTACAGAAAGAAATTCAACATTATTTTAAAATTTGTATATTTTATTTTTTTATAAATTTAAAATTTTTTTACAATATATGATATTGTATTTGAAATAAAACAAAAAAATAGTTAATAGAATTTATTATTAGAAATGTTGCTCGAGTGGAAAATTTTATGAGTATTAATATTTTTTGGAAGAAAACATTTGAAAAAAATTTTTTTTTCAATTTTGCGTATTTAGTTGGAAAGATATGCGCAGTAATTGAATGAATAAAAATTTGTGAAGAAATGAAAATATATTGTACATAACTATAGTTCTGTTACTTTAAGTAAAATATAATAAAATTGTGGTAAAAAATTAATAAGATAAAGTATTAAAATAAAAGTTTTAAAAGCGAATAACATAATTAAAAAAAAGAAAGAATCTTAAAAGAATCTCAATCCTCCTTAACTTTGGTGGTAACAGATTATTTAATTTATTTATTTAGTTTTCCATTATCTTACTATTAATAACGTAGAATACCATTATGGCAATCACAGCTGAGGTAAGCTTTACTTGCAATAACATGCTGTTTTAATTTTTGTTCATAATTCTCGTTGCAATTTCTAGTCGAATTCTGCGTAAAATAATCTCGAATTTGTAATAAAAAATCTTCTTCGTTAACAATATCGTACTATTTTTAGTAGTTTTTTTTTTTGTAAATTTGCATTGGAAATTTTTATGGTGAAACTGAAATCACTGAATATAGCCGATATCCGCTTTTATCTCTCTGTAATAAAATCGTAACACAGAAATATTGTTTAAGTATTAAAATAGTACCGATGTCTAATTTTGGTTAAATATAAAAAGCAATAAATTATCAGAACTAGTACGATTATTTTTAATAAAACCTCTTGAAAAATAATTGAACCGATTTTAGAAAGGAACTGAAAGTAAAAAATAATAAAATCTTAGTTTTGTAGGCGTTGCTAAATATTTAAATGCTATTTACATTAATATATTTAAAATTTTTATTTCATTCTTGAATCACCCTTAATATTTTACGTGTTAATTATTGTATTGTCCCACAAATAGTTACAGGTCCCACGGTATTATTGGAAATGGAAAATGGAAGTTGCTAAGGAAAGTAATTTATTGTTTTTTCGAAATAAAACGTTACTTATTTAAAAAATGAATTGTCAATAGAGGAGGTAGCTGTATTTTCTCGCCATTGAAATAGGACGACATACTGAGGATGAACTCAGAATCATCAAAACCAGTGCACTCAGTAAAAAAGTTCTGTCTAACGGGAGCAGTATTCCCGCGATGGTCCCGCCATTAAAATGGGACCACACAAGCTTTCAATTGAAAGAGGAATTGTCAGGGGTCCACTTTTTGAAGTCGGTTAAAAATATTTTATAATTTGGCACGATTTAAATTAATTTGAAATATTACAGAGGTCGAGAGGTTGCTAGCGATGTTACAAAAGCGTATATGTAAGTCATATGACCATCCCAAGATTAAAAAGAACTACAAATTTATAAAGAATTGTTGGCCGAAGTCGTCAGAAGTGGAAGTAGTCTTCAGCTTGCACTATTTGGCGTTTATCGTGACAAAGAATTCAAAGAATTAAATATTGAAAGTTTTCAAATATGAATTCAAATGTAGTAGGTTATACACTTATGCTCGTCAGTGAATTAAAAATTGCAACAACTCAGTTTTCTTCTTCAAACGCAAGTGCTTTTATAAGACTTTTTAATTTTTGCTTAATGTAATTTTTAAATATACTAATATTTACATCATATTGCACTGTAAATTTTAAAATAAATAAAGGCATTCAAGCATACGTCATGGCGATTGAAATTTATGACTCGTTATAATTTATTCTTTACTTCAATGCACACTCCACCTTGACGTATACACAACTTCGGTACTAAATAGTATGACTCTTTATTACTCATACGTCATGTTTTTCCTCAGATGTAATAATTTTAATGATTTTTCAAAAGTAATAATAAAAAAACCTGAAATTCTTCAAATAGAAATAAAAATTAGTAATTTTTCACACTTTCTATTGCCATGAAAATTCTCTACAACGACAGCGTGTAAAAGTGAATAAAAAAGAAAAATATACGTGCGGTTAATTGCGCAAATGAATTTGATCAGAATGTGAAATAAAAATGAATTTAATACGTTTTATGGAAATGTTGTACGGGAAGGAGAAGTGTAAATAGGCACATTAAATAAGAACAAACTTTTTTATCACCCAAGTTGGCACAATATTGTACACCAAAGAATATTTTCCAATAAGAAATCACGTAGGAAACAGTATCTCTAAATGAAATTTACACATATTTTTTCTATTCATCAAAGACTCTAATTACTTTGTATAATAAAAAACAAATAGATTAGACATCCCGAAGAACTCATTATAAATCATCGATTTTCATATTTAACTAAAGTCAAATACTTTATGGATTTTTTGAGTATAAAATTAAATAATACCCAGCTGGCTAGTGGTGTAAATTTTTTTATTTTATAATTTTCCTTAATACAACATTTAAGTACATGAAATTTAAGTTTTTCAAAGTTGTCGCATATCATTTTTTGGACATGAACAAGTTCTTCATAGAAATCTGCATCAAATATAACAATACAAGCAAAAGTTCTTCTGTTAAGATAAAATAAAACTGAATAAAATATTACTTAATAAAGAATTTCTTTTCACAAATTGTTCTATTGCAATACGAACAGCTAAAATAGAAAATATATTTGATTAATAAAGCAACAGCTGATGCGGCTATGAGGAAGACGTACTTAAATGCAAAAATGTCACAACGATTATTGTCGACAATTTAATATAATTTAATTTGTTTGAATTCATATTCCTCATAAATTGGATTTATTTTCATGACAAACCGTCATCACTATATTGAAACAAATGTGTCATTTCGAAATTGCTTCTTTATTGTTATTTTTAGCATATTTGAACAGTGGTTGTACAAAATTTTTTTATAACTTTTCGTAAAGTTTTTGCATAAACTTACTTTTTATTGTAATTTATTATATTGAAAAGTATGTCCATTATATATTTTTATTCCATTGCATAAATTTTAAAGCAATATTAAATTTGAAGTTTTATTTAATGTCGTATGGCAGCATATCCGTTTATGATAAAAAAAATTATCAAAAACAACTTCGAACATCACAGTACCAATGCTTTCACTAGCAAATTGCAACAAAACATTATTTAATGAAGTACCACATTTACGTATGATGAAATATGATTCAAAACGTGAAGGCCACAATGATGAACGTAATCCAGAACAAAAAGAGCAAACGAGTTAAAACACTTCAATACAAATAATGATTATGAGTCTTTGATTTTTTTTTTATGAAGAAATGTTTTACCATCAGTGTTGGTTGGGGACTCGGTAAGTGCAACAGAATGCACATCACACGTTTTATTAAGCACGGCATAAACGATGACTTCTTTGCTTAGGTACTGGAATGATTCAGTTGAAAAAATTGTACTTTGTAGATCACATTTCCGTCATCGCTTATGACCTAAGAAAACAAGCATTTCTTACACGAAAAAAAAACATACATTATTTATATATATATATAGCAATTAGCTTTGAAAAATGATATCCTGTAAGTGATGTCCATTTTCTGCTTCACACATACGTGCTCTTTTTAGCATATTTTCCATAACTTTTCGCAAAATTTCGGGTGTAATGGCCATGATTTCATTTTGAATGTTTATTTTTAGTTGGAGTATGATTCTTGGTTTGCTAACGTACACTCTTTCTTTCAAATATCTCCAAAGAAAACTGTCAGGAGCTGTTAAATCTGGTGAACGTGGAGGCCAGTTAAAATCGCGCGAAATAATGCGTTCGCTGAATATGTCCCTTAACAAACTTAACAAACATTGAGGCACCTGCAGTATGTGCTGTGTTCGATCATGTAATGATTCATAATTAATTCCCCAAGTCTTCTTCACAAAATGCTGAAAAAAACAAAGAAAAAATATTAATTGAAAAAGAATTCAAACCATATAGCTCATTCTGCGCCAACCTGTAGTTATGTTTTTGCGACCAGAAGGATACATATGCTACATATATATATTTTAAATAGTACCAGGAGGCGACGTAGGTGTAAGAAACTGTATAACCGATGGAGATAATAACGGGAGCGAAGCCTCGGGTAAAAGCTTGTTAACTATACAATATGATCTGGTCAACGTTTTAAAAATTGTTCTTCGCCTAGAATAGCGCATATTCAAGTCACGTGGTAGGCCTTCTCCAGTAGACACGGTCATGTCAGCTTATCTGAAGTCAATGTAATTTTTTGTCAATGTAATTTTTTTTAACATTAACACAGATTCAGCCGAGCTGTCGGCTTCTCTGCAGAAACAACCAGGGACTAGGAGGGAATCGAACATACAACCACCAGATCGACATTTGTAATAGAGACTTCTTTAGAAATCGGATCGAATTAGTTCGTTTACTACATGGATCCTGTTCCAAATACGAAGAAATGCCAGTTTCCTATTATTGTGTATTATTCAATATACATATGTGTGTATGTTTTCCAAAGAAATTTTCATACGCGTTTAGATATATACGCGTGCAGTTAATTTTAGATATATTGAAGCATTTTATGCAGGCGATAAAAATTCTTCTTGTTGCTATATTTTCATTGATTGAAAAATGCAGACTATTTTCTCTATTACAATCATATTTTTTTGCCAAGAAGACCAAAATATCAATCTGTCTTGTCAATGAGTATGAATTCGATGTAACTTTTCTACACACACATACAAACAGACAACCATGTCAATATTTTTCAAACCCGCTAGCACAAATTCAAATGTTAATAATATGTGTAATGGTTCCGTTTAATGACATCCAATTATTTGTAATAGAATTTTAGTAAATATTTTAATAAATTCAACGCTGCTTTTTTCTTTATTTTCGCTATGACTACCGAATGGTTAAACATATCAACTTAAAACGTTGGTTCATGTTGCGCGAGTATTTATATATTTTATTACTCATAGGAAATTTTTAATTATCTATGATGAAAAGAAGTTAAAGAAATAAACGTTACCAATATTAAATTTAGGACCATTTTGGTCCGTCCATAGTCATAGTAATTTGCATATAAACTAGATGTATATTTGTATTTATTATCGCAATTACATTTGCACCTGCGGCAAGTCCATCGTTTACTAGCAGATCACATTTTTGCTCTCGTATATGCTGAAGAATTAGTAAATTATGTTGTAATTTCAGTATGGAACCGTTGGCAGAATATTATTAAAAGTCGAAAAACGTCATCATACTGCATTTTTAGTTTAAAAAAAGGTATGGACCAAAATAGTCCCATACTTAAGACTCGCACGTTTTTTTATTAATTAAACGGCAGGGTTAAAAATAAATTTTCGGAGAAAAGCAATTATTGTCAAACCTTTAGTTTATTTATTGAAACATTTTTACTTTTTTCTTTTTAAATCAGTGATCAGGGTATGTCCCCTACTTATGCAATATATTGCACTGGAATTAGTTCGAAAAGAAAAAGGTGAAGTAATAGAAAGAAATAAAGAGCTTAAGCTAAGAGAAAACGATTTTATTTATTTATTTTTGAATTTTTCTTAATAATATTTTCTCAATGTATTTCCACAATCAGTTTATTACTTGGGATGCAATTTGATTTCAACTGTTGTGTTTGCTAGAAGAAAACCACTTCGCCTTGCAAACACTTGGACTTTTAGTCACCTACACATTCAAGTATGTACTTACTTAACCAAGTAGTTATTTGTTTCTGACAATGAACATTTTAAGATTGTATTGATGGGTCTGAGAATGTCTTCTGTTTTCTCAAAAAAAAATAAAAAAAAATTAAAAGAATTCAAAGTTTTTGTTTGCATTTTCATACGTTTTCTTTGTATTTCATAGTTCATTGCCAAGGTTTTTTTGTATTTTATTGCTTTTGCGTTTTCTTCGATTTTTCAAAATTTATAATATTTTTCTGAACTACAATTTAAAATTAAATTCTTTAGTTCTCAAACAACATACATTCGCAGCAGTAGGTGTCGTTTTGACACAAGAGCTTAATGTCTAAGTAGCATTTAAACATAGTTCTGGAATTTTATACCCTATAAGTGTCAAATTGTAAGTAACGCACTACAATTTAAAAAGTAATTAATGATACTGTTCTCACCATATTTACTTTAGAGGACATTATTTCAATAATTAATTTATAAAACTAAAAATAATTATAAAAATTCTTAAAAAAAGTCCCTCATTGGACATGGGCAGAAAAGCGCAGCAATGTATTGTTTTCCAACATTTTCAATTTAGATTCAAAGCTTTCATCTGCGAAATCTGACGACTTTTTGGCAGACCATCAATCAATCGAAAGTATATGAATATTACTCGGCAGAGAACTGCAGATCAGAGGATCGTCAAGTAAAACTTGCTCTATATATTTTCTGAAAAAAATTTTTGCCTTTCCCTGTTGTAAACCATTTATGTAAGGTATGCCAAAGAGCTTTCACAGATTCAAATGTAACTTTAACAAACCTTATCAAAACATTTTAGTTTTACTGCATTCTTCGGCAAATGTCAAAAAAGCATTCAGCCAAGTAAAGTTAAACCAAACCGAAATCGGTTGAAAATATCTTCTGTGGAAGCAATTCTATATGGTAAAGATCTTTTAAAAGTTTTCAGTTCATTTTATGAAAAAACTATGTTTATATTAATTTTTTTGGGAATTTTACTAAAATATAATAATTTCAAAAATATTTTCTTTTCCTTATTTAAAAAAAATATTTTTGTTAATACAAATTATTATTTCCTGATCGCGATGCTACCTATTTGGTAGCGAAATATTGAGAAATAAATAATAATTGAAAAACTTTTCATAAAAAAGACCATCGCTCAAAAATAAATATAATTAAAAAATTTTAGGCACTATTATACCCAAAATATTTGCTAAAGAAAATTCATACATGATTTAGGAGGGTTTATGTATTTCCTATATGCGTTTCACTGTTGTTAATGCAGAACTTCAGAGAACCTTTTCCCAAATTTGTCTTAAAACAACTGGAGATATTATATTAAACCTTCATTTAAATAAATAACAATTTCCATAAATAGAAACAAATTTCGACCGCTGCTGATATATTGACCGAAACTGACCTGAAGGAAACCTGGCGTGAAATATCGCCTATTCACCACTTTTGTCGCATAAATTGGTGACATTGTCGACAAACCGACATAGCCGTCTGCACTTTTTATTTTGCCGTTTGTGTGTAGAGAAAGTTTTGACAGCTGAAAAACTGTGCTTCTTCTTTTTGCATTTTATTAATTTTATCGTTTTGTGGAAAACATATGTGGTACATGTAAAATGAAAGTTTTTTATTAAAAAATGTAATCTACATACATATATAAATATATATAAAGCTGAATGTGTGTTTGTTTGTTTGTTTGTACCTTATAGGAGCCTAAACCGCTGTAACGATCTTCGTGAAATTTTCACACCATATAATTGCGATTCTTGAATGAAATATAGGGTACTTTTTTTAATCACGTCCACTTTTACGCCTGCTTTTTTAAATATTCTACTCGTTCCACATGGTTTTTAACAGATTTTATATTATAAACGAGCTTAACTTCACCATTTGTGGACCAATCGCGATGAATTTTGGTTCACTTTTTACAGGGTATTATTTCTTTTAAAACTAGGACCAGGAGGGCGAAAGGCGGGAGATTACTGAACCTCCGAAGCGTTGAAACCGATTTGAATGAAATTTAGAACATGGATAGATTTGCGTCTAAAAATGCTCATAGGTAATGTACATTTTCAAAACTAGGACCAGGAGGGCGATAGGGGGAAAATTTCGGCCCTTCTAGACGATTTTGATGAACTTTAAACCTTTGATGTATTTGAGTTTAAAAGACACATGTAGGTATAAGATATGCCTTTCCTTAACAGTACAACCGATGGAGATGATAACGAAAGCGAAGCCGCGGCTAGAAGCTAGTTTTGTATTAAATAGAAATAGTGGGAATGATGAAATAAATTTTAGTGAAAGTCAAAATTTTAGAGATTTCGTCTTCTAAAAAATTGACTTTGAGGAAAAAGTTGAAAAAATTGTACATTGAAACAGCTTTTTTCGAAATTTCTTTGAAGAAACTGGTGGCCATATGGTAGTCGGAAGGTATGGAGATACTGCTTTTAGTAACAGCTATGTTGGGCAAAAAGCAACAAGTATCAATTAGAAAAGTTTTCCGCGGGAATTATTACTACTTAGGAATAAAATTCTGTTAAGGAAAGTAGAAGAATTTAAAAAAAATATGAAGAAATTAAATTGGATGCAAACAATCGGCGGAATTACACTATTTAAAAGTTTGCGAATCTAGAAACTCAGAAAATGTTTGCGGAAGGAGTTTTAAATATTAAATACCCAGCAGTCCGGTTACTCATTACAATCTGAAAGCCATCCGATTGTATAATATTATGTCAATAGGGAAATTAAAACGAAAATAGTTAATCCCTTACAACTCGCATCTGATTCGGATTTGTCTTTTTCCCATCCAATTGTAAAGTTAAATGTTTATTAGAAATGAAGATCAAAACAAACACAAATAAAAATTTTGCATCGCATTACCATCTGATTTGGATGGCTTTGTAATGTATCATATTGTCATTTCGTTTTAATTATGAATTTTGTTCTTTTTTCTGAAGTAATTTTTCCGTTATTCTTTCTTTTTCATTTTTATTATTATTCCAAAGTAAAATTTGTATCAAGTTCATAAGTGTTTTTAAAACTGAAGTGTTGGCGGCATTTTTTGTGGTAATATAGTTATAAATTATTAAATAAAAATAATTAAAAAAGGTAAGTGACTGTTTTATTTTTATTTATGTGTTAATTTATATACATACATATGTATATAGAAATTTAAGAAGACTGAAGAAAATAGAAAGTGAACGTTTGAATCAAAATTCCGAAATTACAAAATATTGAAAAAAATGAAGTTCCTAATTTAATTATGCAATAGTTAAAATTCATTCCAAGATCAATGGCATTCAGATACATCTTATTGCACTCCGAATTCACCATAATAGTTGGACCCATCCAAACTTCGCTTACAATGTATATTGTGTTGGACCCATCCAACGTTCGCTTACAATGTATATTGTGTTGGATAAATCTTACAGCCTAGGCCATCGCTGTGTAAATGTAAATAGAAATTGTATACAGACATTGGATGAGTCTTGCTTACATTGTCATTGGTCTCAGATCGAAGATGTATGTAGCAAAAATTTCACTGGGTAGTACTGGTGAATCTCTGGTTTCAATTTCTACATATGTCGCCATTAGTATTAGTGCTTTCTCAGTTATGCGCACATGTTAAATATATATAAACGGAGTACCAAGTCAGGAGTTCTTATGGAACTAGAACTTTCTAAATAATACGAACATGTTAATGTCAATAGAAAATTGTATTGCCTGGGATATAGTAAATCAGTACTGGTAGCAATGTCAGTAGTGAATCAGTTCTGTTTCACTATTAACATTGCGTACAGCGACGTTTTGGGAAAGTCACAAACTACGTCTAATTAGAGTGTAATTATTATATCAACTAGTATATAACTGCATACATATATACAAATGCAGCAGTTGGGCTTCTATCACACCCTAATATTGAAATCGATTGTTCGATATATAAAAAAATTACAGATAGGCAACTAGTATATTTCTAACCGCACACTAGTTGTTTTGTCCTGTGGATATAAATGTTAATATTGAGTAAGGGAGTAGTGGGACTGACAAAATATTTTTTTTTCCTTTGATTGATTTCTATTTTGCACTAAGCTTTTTTTTGGACATGTTTATTTATTTTTGTTTAGGGCACATGTCGTTAATTGAAGTCAATATACGCTTTAGGGAATTTTGTTTTACATCAACTTATTTATTATCCTCAGATGATTGAGATTTCTGTATTACAAATTGGTTTCGTTTCAAATTTATTTAATAATGGATCGATATACATATACATACATACTCATTGAATATATAAATGATAAATATTGGCGAATATTCAGTACCACTTTTTTTTTTTTTTTTTTTTTTTTTGGCGTGTGAGGTAGGGTTGAAAATGCCTTCGCACTTACAGAGACCGTCGTCTTCTGCGTCGAGTGGTGTTGCCACTAAAAAATTCCCTCCTCCTCCTCTGGGTAGATTCCTCCCCGGGACCGCTTTCCGCATTACTTCGGGAAGGCCCAGAGCCACGTCCCAATCAGGACCACTCTCACTCACCCACGTCTGGGTCCGCCAAGTCCGCAGCCGGCGCCATGGCCCCAGCTCGTATCGCATGGTCCCCGTCAGAGGGGGCTCCGCTATGCAGCAGCGCATCGAGGTCCCTCTTCTTCCTCCGCAGAACATATCCCACGTACTGCGCCACAGCGTCCCAATTGTCCTCACAATCGAGCATCCTCCCTATCACGGTGGCAGGAGCGAACCCGCCAACCCGCTGCGCCATTGCACCCGTCTCAGCATGCCACCTGGTGCAGTCGAAGAAAGTGTGTTCTGCATCATCATCCGTAATACCACAGCAAATGCAGTCGGGACCATCTGCCCTGCCCATCCGGTACAGGTACTGCACGTTGACTACACAACCAAAAACCAGACATGGGTTCAACCCCAGTTTCAGACAAAAATTTTAAAATAAAAATAAACATATTGCAATTTTCTGATGTGTATTAGTGTGTCAGTTGTGGTCGGAAGGTTCATTGGCGAAGGCATAGTCACTGGTCACTGAACAATACCGACTTCAGCTTCAATCACATCAGAACGCCCTCCTTCGTCGATATTGTGTAGCACCGGCGAAGTAAAATAATAATAAAAATGGCTACTAAACCGAAGCTTCAGCACTGCTACGAGTATAAAAACAAAAGAACGTGCGAAAGCAGAGCTTCACCTCCTGTCGTTTCTCCTACTATCCCTTTCCTATAGTTCCCAGCACAATGCTTCGCTTGTGTAGGAGTCATCTCCTGAGTGCTGGTCCTAGATAAAAAAAAAATATTGATGTATGGAGAGAAATAAGAAAGAACGACTTTTATTGAATGTAGTTAATCACCGAATAATTTTTATTTTATTATTGCATAATTTCTGCTCTATCACATCTATCGTGAATACCTTTTCCTTCGAAAGATATTCCTTTTTCCCAAAATTGCGATCATGAATCATTTCCCGTGAATGCTAAACAGAATTCTCCTCATGGTAATTTTGCTGGGAAATTGCATACAAAATGTAAATAAATTCTTTTTTTATTTAGAAATTTTGATTTTATATATATAATTTTTTTTATATTAAGATTAGTTATTATAGTGGAAAGACACAAAAATAATAAATAAAATGCAAACCAACAGACCAATTGTTGTGTTTGTTGTGTATTGTCAAAGGCATCGTGGACGATTTTTGGAGTTCTCTTACGGATTAGCTTCCATCATAATTCCAAGTTTAACCATTTTATTGAAATTTTAGGACTACTCTATGTTTATTTATTTTATTTTCTAAATTGCTTAATTTTCACACTTTTTGTAATTCTTGCATTCACATAATTTTATTGTTCAAATGTAATAATACACTGGACATTGAATATTTAAAACACAACTTAACACTTAAGGACATTTAAACCCTCAAATTTTTATTTTTGAATTAAATGTAAATTTGTTTGATTTTTAATTAATTTTTATGTTTTTCAAATCTTTTTCCCTTTTCTACATTCACTTAGAATGACAACGGGAATTAAATTTCACATGAACTTGATGGGACCAATTTTTACCTCGACGGGAATAAAAATTTCATGGCAACAAAAATTCCACTTCTTATTCGCGATAGTGGTGAATATTTAAGTATACATAAGAGAAGCGCTGCCAGCTGATTTTCTTATTCTAGTTACTTAATCCAATTTACTACAGTTGTTATAAATGCTTATTTGCAACAACAATGATATGACAATTCCAACGAATATAGAAAAGCCCGTATTTAGTTAAAATGTTTCAATAATTGTTATTGAAAAAATTCATAATTATCAAGCATGCCATTCGTGAAACTGCCTCGAAACCATAAAAAAGTGTTCTGTGCATAAATTTTTGTGATTTTAAAACGTTCGGCAAATTCTCTACCGTTTTCAATTACATGGTTATTTTTGCGACTATTACATAATCTACTTTATAATAAAATATTTACATAAATTACTCAATGTGTTCTTCATTAATTTTCTTCGAAAATTAGCTGCTTTATTAAAAAAAAACCAAAAGTTTTAAAAATCTAGAGATATACTTTCTGCTGTAAAAAATGTTATTTGCCTTTGTGATTTGTAACGCAGTAATTCTTCATTAGAGCTGGTTAACACATCAAGTATAATTGAATTCTCATCCGTGTTCTACGTATACCGTTATGCAGGAAATTGTTGTTTCGTTAAGTTTTGTTTAATTTAACTTTTATGTAGGTAAAGTCAAGTCAGAGCATGCTTTACGAAAGACGTAAGTAAGAATGTTACATATTAAAGGATTCTTATTTCGCACCAAAACGCACTATGCGGAAAGTTTCAACGGATGCCTTCTAAAAATAACATTATTGAATTTTGGTGGAACTTCATGATCTTAATGGTGGTTTTTAGTTGAGAAAATTTTCAAAATAAATTAATAATTTTTCTACAGGTGCGGCAAACGAAACATGATTGTCCTTAAAAATTTTGCGTGCTTTCTATTGCTACGCATTTGCATTTCCTATCTATCTATCTACAAAACTATCGTTATGTAGTTCGGTATTTCAAAATATGAAATCAATAAAAAATTATACGTTATTTTGATTCAAATCTGGCGTACTGCGAAAATGGTTTTGCGTGGCACATAATAAAAAAGAAAATAATAAAAAAGGAAATATCGAACTATAAACGTCTATTTTTTGTTCATCTGAAAATAACAAAGGAATACTTCAAGCAACTTGCATAAAAAGATTTTATGAAATTGTTGCTGTTGTTTCTGAGTTTTTGTTATATACAAAGCAGCAACAACACGTAATCAATCACGATGAAAACATTAATATATTTCTCAACGAAATTAGAAGTTTACGTACGAACAACAGAAGCGAAGAGAAAAAACTTTGCAGTGCAGCATGTAAATTAATTTATCTACATTTACACATAGCCATACATACATACCTGTATAAGAATATAAGTATATCGATTACTGAAAAGAAATACAAGTATAAGTTTTAACAATTCTAGAAATGAAATCCTTAAAGTCCTGTGCAATTCAGTTTTATTCTTGCACAACTCTGCAGTTGCGTGTTAATTGTAAAGCAAAGTTGCGACTCCCTGATATTATTTTGAATGCATTATTTTTTAAGCAAAGTGCGTTCGTCGATATTTTATTGCTCAATTTTCTTCGAAGGAGAATGCTGTAGCGCAGAGAAATCAGAAAAGAAAATTTTACACGGATATTTCTTGTTGCAGTTCCAACACGCTAACTACTCGCCCCTCAAATGTGCGCTTATTAAATTATAAAATGTTTTTTTTTATCTTGGACCAGCACTCAAGAGATGACCCCTACACATGCGGTGCATTGTGCTGGAACTAGAAGAAAGGGATATTAGGAAAAATATAGGAGTTGAAGCTTCACTATCTTAATACTCTGCTTTGCACGTTCTTCGTTTTTTATAGCAGTGTTGTAGTGCCTTTGATGTCAACGAGACGTATTATAATTTGATGCTTCGCTTTAGTAGCAATTTCTAGTATTTATTTTACTTCGCCGTTGCTACACAATACCGACAAAGGAGGGCGTTCTGATGTACCTGTGGATTGGATACAGCTGAAGCCATTACTGTTCAGTAACCAGTGACTATGCCTTCGCCACTGAAACCTTGCGACAACAACGGACACAAAGACACACATGCGCACAGCAGCAAAAATGCGAGATGTTTTTATGAGTCTGAAACTGGGGTTGAACCAATGAAAATTTTTCGTTTTATAGTGAACGTGCAGACTAATTCGACCATCGCCACCTTCAATTTAACTACCTTACAAAAATTATAAATATTGTTTGGCTATGTGTTTTGTGAGTTATAAAAATTAATTTTAAAGTTACTGTATAGATGCTTTCAGATGTGTAGTTAGCGTATTGACAATACAACTAATACACAATATATACGTCTATATACAAGTATACGTCCAGCTAAAAATGTTTCTGATATATTTATGCTAACAGCGCCCTTCCTTCGACACTATTTCAACAGTAAAAACATCAGCGAAATATAATAATACATAAAATAACTCTCCTTTAGCTTAAAAATTAATGTGCAAATGTAACACCTGAGACGGCGCAACTCTGATTTACAAATTAGCAAAACGTACAACTGCAAAGTTGTGGAAAAATTAAAACCTATACATATCACTTTATCACCAGTCTCTTCTCCGCACAATACCTTTCCAACTATATAAAGTTCGCACAATATATAGATCTGGATATTTGGCGGGAATGACACCATGTAGTGTCAGATGGTGCGTACAACTGTAAAGAAAGAACTTAAGTACAAGTTCATAAGAAAAGTACAGTGAAGTTCGATAATAACGAACTCTGCGTGACCTGTCATTTTTGCTTCTTAAAGACAAAGCTCGTCATAACCGGAGTAAATAATTATTATTAAAATGATCTTCACTTTTTAAAATTTTAGACAATGTAGACTTTGGAATTTGATATATTTCACTTTTTGTTCAAAGCTATATTTAGAGAATTTCTTTTATAGCTTTATGTCTGTGATATGGAGACTGCTTCAGCCATCGATACCCTCCTAAATTTTGGCATCGACATATTATTTTATTATCGTCAATCGTTAATTACATACATTTTAGTTAAAAGATGCAATACGCAGGTTTTTTAAAAACCATTTAATAAATTCTTTGTGGCACATTTTGACTGTAGAATCTTTTTAAAAATTTTCGTTAAAATTTGGCGCTCTAACTTTCATAATATAAATTATATCAGGAGTATTTTTGTAGCAATCCTGAATTAGTATGAATTTCGATATTTCTCGTTTACGGTGACTTTTACAAATATAAAATTTGTTATTGTGTATTATTTTGATTTTATTATTTTTTATTTATTAATTATGCAATACAACATTGGTTAGAATAAAGCTCAATTATAATAATAATCATTTTGATAATAAAATATGTGCTGATGGCGAGTAGTCAGCGTGTTGGCTCTGCAACCAGAAAGCCCCAAGTTCGATTCCCAGCCGGGTCAAATCAGAAAATAGTTTTTTCTGAGTTTTCTGTGCTACAGCACCCTCCTTCGTTGGTATTTGAGCAATAAAACGTCGGCGAAGTAAAATAATAAATAAAATGGCTCCATTGGCTTAAAAATAATGCATCAAAAAACATCAGAGACGCCGCAACTTTGCTTTATAATTTACACGCAACTGCAGAGTTGTGCAAGAATTAAGCTCTATCTTCCTACCACTTTCACCACCTGTCTATTTCTTCCCTATCCTTCTCTCTAGTTCCAGTGTAATGCATTGCATATGTAGGGGGTAGCCCCTGAGCTCTGGTCCAAGTTAAAAAAAAAAAAAAAAAAAAAAAAAAAAAACAGTAAAAGTTAGGAAAACTAATTACAAAACAAGTAGATTGCAGATTCAAATTGGCTTGGATTGCTAAGAGTTCAGAAATGGTCTCATTATGTCTGATATTGCTTATTCGTTTTCCTCTGCTTGATGTTGGGAATTTAGAGATAATTAGGTTGTCACCTAATTGTAATACACTTTCAAAGGTCATATTATAAATTTGACTCGTGTATCGTAAAATTCTGCAGATTCTTTTCATCCCATAAATATATCTGGCAATATTATTAAAATCTACATTATGTCCCCTCATACTATTACAACTACCAAAATGTTCGCAACCATACATGAGGTTTTGGCGAGCATCATTCGTATATGGAATGGAGTGTAACATTGTGACATCCAAAAGTTTCTTAACTTCCCAAATATTTTAGTGCAATTTGATTTTATATTATCTGACCAATTCAAACTGACCAAAATTAACTATATCGTTGCACGTTAATCATTATGTAATCGGTGTATACTTTGAATTGCAAATAATCATAGAGACCTTTGGATTTGCAGGTGCCCAAACTTCTATTTTACAAAAGTTTTCTTTTATTAATTTTATACAATTTGCAGAGTCTGATGCGTCACAGCGTGTATAGAGTTGCATGTCGTCAGCATACGTCTGGGCCCAAATTGCGGCATTCGATATAGAATGAAATTTCTATATATTTATTGGAATTTTGCACAAAATTTCGATACGGAAAGTATTTTTTTTTTTTAACTTGGACCAGCTCTCAGGAGATGACTTCTACACATGCGATGCATTGTGCTGGAACTATAGAAAAGGGATAGTCGGAGAAATGATAGGAAGTGAAGCTTCATTATCTTACAACACTGCTTTTTGCATGTTATTTGCTTTTACAGCATTGTTGTAGCTCTTCTGATATCAAGGAGACGTATTAAATTTTGAAGCTTCGTTTTTAGTAGCCAAGTAATTATTTTACTTCGCCGGTGCTACACAATACCGACGAAGGAGGGCGTTCTGACGTGCCTGTGAATTGGATACAGCTGAAGCCGCCACTGTTCAATTGACCATTGAATATGCCTTCGCCACTGAAAGCTTCCGACAACAACTGACATAAAGAGACAGAAATACACATCAGAAAAAAATTTAATTTTAAATTTAACAATTTTTAAGTAGTAAAAGGAGATCGTCTGCTTATACGCGCCTCTGGACTTTGCGCAAGAAATGGTGGAACGTTTGAGACATGAAGCTACGAGCTTTAAAGTTACTGAAAAGTTACAGATGCATTCAGGTTTATGGCAGAAAATATTGTGATAAACCGTATCAAAGGATTTATAGTGATCCAATAGTATAAGAAATGATAGAATGTTGCGCTTATCAATTCGACGCCTAATTTCTTCCGAGACATCAACTAGAGTTGTTATGCACTATTAACTATAAGAACGATAAAATTGCTATGGACCGATAGGTCTTGTCTACTTCAGCTATTCGTACAATCTTGATATATTTTCACATTTTTAAATATGTAGATGTTGTAATTATATTACTCCAAAACTGTGTATAGTAATATAAAGTATATGGAAGAATGAGTTAAAGAATTTAGGATGCATTCCATCATATCCAATAGAATTAGATTTTGTGTCATAAAATAATTTTAAAACATCTTTCTGTTTTCGTCATACAATACTGTTTACTTTACAAGGATGTATAGAGAGTTAAAATATTATTCGTTGTCTTTAACAAAAACCTGTTGAACACTTTATATAAAATGAATGAATCACGTGATTCTTTCCAATATCGTCTACGCGTTATTGTACATACTTCTGTCCATCTGTATTTGATTTCTTCAAAAAATCTAAAGAATGCGGAATTAACAGTGAAGTATTTTCTTTTATCCGAAGAAAACACAAAATTACAAAGAAAAAAAAATTTTCAAAAAAATAAGCAGATTTCAATATATTCATTTTCATTTTATGAGAAATATTTTAAGTTGTGCTGTTTTATACAACTTTTATGAAGATGCATTTGAGAAAGAATTATCTATTAAAATGCTATAAAAATTTTGTATGAATCATCGCATAAGGCAACATGCGAGTATTTTATACAAGAATTCATTTGACTAGAAAGACAAGCCCTCTTTAACCGTTCAAATAACAATAACAACAGCAACACCAGCCACTCAAGCAGGCAGTCAGCCGGCCAACGCATTTAATTCATAGGAAATTGATGCCACATCTAAGAAACATTCAAATAGACAGAATCCAAATGTCCCAACATTTCAAAAATTTCTAATAACGCGAAAAAATGAGTAACAACAAACTGCAGGCATAAATTTTATAAAAATTGCATTTTATTAAACTAATTAGTTGTTAGTTTAGAAAAAAAATAAACACACAAAAAAGACATCAGCATCTGCATCATTTCGATCAGCCTAAAATTTTCGACACCATTATCCACTGCTTTGTATATACTTGCCGTTTAGGAACCATCAACGTGCAGTTGCGGGCAGAAATATACAATACGGTGTTACGCGATCTCCAAAAATAATATATAATTTTGTTCTATTGACATTATACCGTACCACCTAACAGGCAAAAAAAAGTGATCCGTACACCAACTAATATAACATATTTGTAACAATAATTTAAAAAAAAAATATTTTTGACTAAGGCAGGGGTCGCTTTTTTTTAATTTTACTTTTATCTTCGGCATTTGCAGTCGGATCTTAAAGAATGATATATCAATGTTTTTGCCATTGACTTCAAGTATCCCTTTCTAGTATTTATCTACCAGATCAATGTTTCTACAACCCCAATGTACTCCTCTAATGTCAGAAATTTAAAGTTCGTAAGAAAACAATAGATGTTTGCTAAGCAAGTAGTTCGGTAATTTTTGTAGAACAGTCGATATTTGTAGACTGATCTTTAACTAAGTGTGATATAACGAAATCGTGTCTTACTTCTCTATCCCGTTCGCTACCAAACAAATACAAATGCTATTTATAATCACGGCAGACATTCATGTGAATGGCTTGATACTTAACCCTTATCCTGTACTTCAAAAATAAAACTCATATGACAATAGTGGGTCAATTTTGCCCAATACACAGTATTCAAATATTTATTCAGCCTTATTGTTTTTTTTTTAACATACAATATGGGTTTCAGAAAGGGCCTTGCAAATAAATGTTGACATTAATTGCATATTTAGTGCTGTTGGACTGACTTGGACACAAAAAACAACGTCCCCTTTTCAAATTGCTTGCTTGTGAAACTACAGCTGAATCACTTTGAAGGCTTTTCACGAATGCTTTAGCATTACTCCTTTTTGGCATGTTCGACATTTCTTTTATTTTTCCTCTTATTAATTTCATACCTAAGTCTTCAAAGAAACTGCGTCATTTATACTTTTTATTTTGATTTCAGTTTGGATTTATTTTAAGAAAAACTACATTAGCATTATATGCGGATATATCTAAAATATTGAAAAATAGCTCGATTACTTCGCCTTTTGCAGGTGTAAGTTATTATTAATTAATCTAAAGTACCGACCCAGGATTTTGTTTCATTATAAAAGAGTATAATTTCTGGCTGGTAGCTCTATTTTGTTGTCATGATGTAATGTGCTGAGCAAAAACACGGATCGATTTCTTTTTGGTACATATTCCAGAATGTTTTTTTTGTTCTCGAAGAGGACGTGTGTTGAAGAGGAAGTGTGCAAAATTCCCTGTTTTATTTTTTAGTTGCAAAATTTTTTCTGGCAAAAAGTTTTGTTTTTCCTTACAGTACCAACCATTGTAATATTTTGTATTCACGACTCAATACCCAGTTCATGCGAAGTGAAAAAATTGTCGCATGTAACATTATGCCCTTTCAAATCTTTGATTAGGTCCAAGACGACGCGGCGTCTCTGATATTTCTCTAGCTGATAGTTCCTGTTTTTTCCAGTGTACATTTGTAAGGAGCATGTTTTGGTTTGCTATTTGTTATGTCTTAAAGACAAAAAAATCTGTTACTAATCTCGTATCCAATGCTCACAATGATTTAATTGCATTAGGCAATTTTGACCTGAGAATTATATTTTATATTTAAATAGTATTCGCCAAAAAAATAATTGTACTGAAGTTTCAAAATAAGCCGCAGAGTATTTGAAAAACAAATGAGCAATAAAAACTGTTTGGGCAATTTTGACCCATTAATACAGGATAAGGGTTAAAATAAATGCTTTGGTACTCACATTTCTTCTTTTCTTTTTTGAAATACATTGTTCATAACTACAGATACAAATTAATGCGATAATTTGCTTTTTGTACCATATTTAACAAAATTAACCTATAAACCACAATTAAAGTTTTACTTATTTCTAATGGTAAAGTTTAATGTTGTACTTAAGTATGATCGGAGGCTCATGACTAAAATTTCATGGCAAACATTTTCCTAGAGTATTTCAACTAACTAATAACTTTCGTGCTTTAAAGGTGATTTTTGCCATGTAAAAAAAGGGGCAAAAAGGCACATTCTCTGAAGAGGTCAACGGTTAATATATACTAACAAAATGTGCCTTGTACTATTCTGAATAAATCTTCATAACACATCGTGTACGAAAAAAGCATTTATCACACGATTTTCTATGTGGGTTTACTAACAAGGAGAAAACTTTAAAACGGCCGTAAAACGAGTTCCAGTCGTAAACTTTTAAAACGCCAATACACGCGATCTTTTTTTAATCTCATCTACTAATACCTTGCTATTTTTTCAAGTTGTACAGTGTAATTACATATTATACGTTACAAAAAAATATTTCTTTTATTTTGTTATATTTGAAAGTAGTATAAGTCCGTTTGGGTTTTAAAAAATACATTACTTATTTAATTAATATAAATTATTATAATTTCTGCAGATGTTTGAGAAAGTTTAGAGAGCTAGAATCATCAGTTGAATTAATTATCGTTTACCGGTATTTTTAAATGAATTGAAATGCAAACCTTAAATATCTCAAAATATAATAATTGTAATTACACCACTTTCAAATATAACAACAAGGCTGACATAAACTGAATGATTCAGTTTGAAATAAGTCCCTTCTCACCCTACACCGTTGTTGATGCTGATACGAAGATGTTCTTGTGTAAGTAGAACAAGTACAAAATGTGTACCAGCGGAACCAAATAAATTTCATTTGCCCTTCTCTCTGCAAAATTTTTTTCAACAGCTTACTTCACCAACAAGTGGGTATCGTTTACCAGCTGTTTTCCAATAATAATGCGCAGTAAGAATTCCATCCGAGGCACGTACATTTTCAATTTTGAAATTGCGCTTTAATTATTCTTATCCGCAGATTCGTTCACAGTTACGGATATCCCAAATTGCATGCACAGATTTCCAATAACTATTGCTAATAGACAAATTCGAACTACAGAAGGTTTTTAACTGATGTTTATTTGAAAATCTATAATTAATTTCTTTCTACTGTTAATATTAAGTTATATATATTTTGCTCTCATAATTATGTCACTGAAAATTAAATATAAAAAACTCAACTGTACTTAAGCTACGATCCCACTATTGTTGCAATTAGTCCGATATATGGCGATATTTTTCGTACTTTATCGGCGCAAATTTAGAAATATCGCATATTGTTACAATATTTGTTGGCTCATATCGGCCTAATGCGGCAATATGATCACATTATCGGACTTCATTGGTCTAATTAAATCAGTTGTTGCTTCTGCGCGCATTTTAATGCTTAATGAAAACTTTTCCGACTATCTAATAAAATTATAATTTCTTAAAAACAGAATTTAAATGGTTACCATTATTTTGCTACATACGCATTTACATACAATATTCGATTTAAATCTATATAATTTTGCTAAACGAAATGAAATGTGCATATTGAACAGCTAAACCATATAACAAATATAGATAAATAATCGTAATTAATTTGGACTACCGTTGAATAAATGAAATAATAATTACATGTGTAGTTATATTTTTATGCTCATTTCTGTACAGCATTATCGGCATCGTTAGACTGCTGCTGGTACTCGTAGCATTTATTCATACCACACACATGTGTTCACAAAATATCACTTTTTAGACATGAGTTTTTTTCATATTTTGGTCTTCATTTATTTCTTGGTTATTTAATTATTTTTATTGTCCAAAAACCCATATTTTTAAATATACAAAAAAAGAGCTAAGGATTTGAAAAATTATTTCTCGTTCAAATCATGATCCCGGTAACTTTGCTAGAGCGAATTGTTGTATCTGCTGCTAGTGCTGCTTAGAAAGTCTCCCAATAGCAGAACAAGTAAATGATTTAAAAAGAAATATTCATGAAATTCAAAAAAGAACATTAAGAAAAAATCAAAAACAAAACACTCTTAAATGACTTTCGTCTGGCCCAGACATTTACTTCCATTTTAAAATTGATATTTTGCACACAAAACATCTGCCTGATTTGAATAGGGTAAAACGTTTTTAAATTATATAAAATGAGAAAAAAAAGTTTATACGAGTTTACCTTTTTTTTTTTGTACTTAGACCAGTGCTCAGGAGATATCCCTACGTATGCAATGCATTGCACTGAAACTAGATAGATATATATCGATAGTGTAAAGAATAGACAGGTGGTGAAAGTGGTAGGAAGATAGAGCTTAATTCTTGTACAACTATGCAGTTGCGTGTTAATTATAAAGCAAAGATGCGGCGTCTCTGATGTTAATTTTGATGCATTATTTTCAAGCTAATGGAAGCCATTATATTTATTTTTTTTACAGAAAAATCAGAAGAAAAGTTTTACTTGCCCGGTCCGGGAATCGAACTGTGATAGGGAATATTTGTCTTATTTTTGTATATAAACGAATTGATTTCTCTGTGGCATTGATATTGTTATTAGATATTTTATTGTATAGGAAAATTTTTCATTTCATTAGCATATAAAAGTTTATCTGAACATTGTGACTTTTTAATATAATTTTGTTTTGTATTTAATTATTAACACGGCTATAATTTTGAAGGAAATAGAAAATTATTGGTTAGGAAAAACATGGGTTGTAGCAAGATAATACTCAGGATGATGTGTTTAAATTTAATTTTTTTATTATTTATAGGATTTTTCTTTGTACATACATACATATACATATATGGATACATCTTTTTGTTGGCTTGCAATTCTATTTAAGTTTCAAATATTGGCTATAAAAGAAATAAGGCTGGTGTATTTGCGAATTTTTGTGTGTTCGTCGGTTAGTTTGTGGGTGATTTGATATTTTTTCTTCCATTTAGATAGAATATTATGGTGCTGTAAAACACAATTATCCAAATTGTGCATTAGATATTCAATTAATATGGCGATAAGTATACACACTTATTTCAACTCACATATTTAAGCTCTACGTAATATTTTCGTGGGAGAACTTAAAGAGTCTAACAGTTGTCTTATATACCGGATGGCTAACTGAATTTAAATTTTTTTTTTATCTAGAATAATTTCGCGCAAAAATTATCTGCGCATTTTTAAAATAGTAGTCTTATCTCCTACTCTTCGTATTTATTAGTGATATTAATTTGACCATCAGAATTTCCAAAACAGTATTGACATTGTTGACACTAAGTTTTTTTTTTCTTTTTGGACCGGCCAAAAAACTAATTTTGTCTGTAATGCGTACTGCGAGTCGATGCCAAATCGATGTGCTCTGCTTGATGATGGCGTTGTGGGCGCGAATGACCGGGTTTCGGGAACCACAAATGGAAGAACCCTTAATGATAAACGCCTTGTACGTAGGAATGCATGTGTTTCGGGAAGAAGTTCCCTGATTTCTTTAGAACACATCCTATTATAGTAACTATAGAAAAACCAAACGCACCAAACATTGTGACGATACTCAAGGGAGTCAATAGAGTTAGCTACCATACTATCTGCAATGAGTTTCTTCGCTTATTCCTGTACCATGTCGTGTAACTTAAAAATAGTCTTTGAAGCACCGGCCCATACATGAGAGTTGTATTCCATTTTCTATCTGATGTAGCCGGTATCAGATCAGATGAAGTATGTCTTACACCGTCTTAAAAAGCCGAGGCACTTGCATTGTTAATTTGAGTCCTGTAAAATGTGTGCAGTCAGTCCATCGAACATCACACTGGATTTTCATGCCAAGAATATCAAGAGCTTCTGATTCCTCAATGTCTATACCGCCCATAATGGATTTGGCGATGCGTAAGCATGCAGCATTTAGTCTTCTGGGCATTGAAATCGAATGGCAGATACCGATGTCATCTGCAAAAGAGTAATAGGGTTGGGAGTTTGACATAGAAGGTCACTAAGAAATATAACAAACAGGGTAAGAAAAAGAATGGAGACTTGTGGTACCCCTAAATTTATTTTGAACTCGTTAGATGAGACTCCGTCTATAACAACTCTTATAGCGCGATCCCTGAGAAAGCTCGATATAAATCTAAATAAGATATCACTGACACCGAATGCAATAAGTTTGGACAAAAGTGCTCCATGCCATATTCTGTCAAATGCTTTGCAAATATCCAGAGGCACTACCTTAATTTCGCCAAAATGGTAAATGGATCGAGTCTCGCGTGGAACGCCTTTCGCGGAAGCCATATTGCCGGTCGTTAAGTAAGCTATTGGACTTCAGATACTTCACCAGATGAAAATTCAGCATGCTCTCCATTACTTTCCAAATGGTAGAACATTTTGCGATGGAGCGATAATTTTCACTTTCAATTTTGCCTCTCCCTTCTTGGGGATCGGTGTTACATTTGCAACTTTCCAGTACGACGGAAATTTGCCAGCATGGTATTTGGCGCAGAAAAGTATTCCTAGAGGTCGTGATAACGTCGAAGAACACTATTTCAAAACCAGTGCCGGTATTCCATCCAGCCCAGGAGACTTGTTTAGGTTGAGGTCCGCTAAAGTTTATTGGTCTGTATTATTCTGCTTCCGTGTAATATTTATCTGCCATCGCTATAATTGTAAGCGCTAACATCTTCCACTCTATATTACTCAAATCGAAAGCTCAGAAAATATTCTGTTACTCGTCAATATCGGGAGTTTTCCTTAGATTCAAATCGAATCTTGCCGGTACTAGTAGTAAAGCAACTCTTTATGTTACGAGTACATATCAAATAACGAATGGCCGTAATGCTATTCCTTGCTCCACCACTACCGTTAAATTGTTTTAAGTTAGCCGGTAAAATAAATTCATTTGTATTTAACATATATAAGGCTACTGCAGAATCAGTTAGGAATTGCTAAATGCTTCTTATTCAGTGCAATTGCAGCATAAATTTTAATCACTAAAACCATACTGGTGAGCGCATATTCCCAAACATCTTCGGATACATCGTATTTAATACATAACTGTAAAATATGAAAAGCAGAAACAAGAAAAGATAAATAAAAATAAAAATTGTGCGTCATTAAACTGATTCTGACACTGTAATGTCGTTATTGTTGCTGATGGTTTTGCTTTTGCTGTTGAGCATTAAAAATATGGATAGTTTTTAAGTAAATCATCAGCAAATACATTTTGGCCATTTCGTATTTTTCATTTGCATTTCTCTCACAGCCATCTATTTTAATTTAAATAGAAGTAGTACACTTAGAGAAAAGAAATAAGTAAAGATTTTATTGAATTGAAAATTGTATACAACTTCTGCTTAATGAAGAACTTGTAGAATACAAAACTATTCCATTTCCGTGTGCGTTGTCAATTATTCCTTTTATTTGATTTTTGTTTATTAGGGGGTTTCTACGAGTTGATGTCAAAATGAATTACTCCACTGTATGCATAATGATCTATTGTTATTGATTGTTATTCTTCTCAATCCAAAATAGGAGAAGAGGTTGTCGATTACAGCAATTGAAAACTTTAAATGTATGTATTTTTCTGCGTTGTTGTTATAATTAACGGACAGTTTCTCAAATGTCGTTTTTTTTTTCTTTGTAGAATCTCATCTTTTATTTATGTTTATAAGTTGCATCGAAATAATTATAATTATTTGAAATTTACGGAATTTTTTTTACATTTGGCCCAAAATCGCAAACATTGATTGTTCAATTTATTGCTCACCCAAATTTATATGCAAATAAGAGAAGACCAATTAAAAACACTTTAATATTTATTATGAGATTCATTTAATTTTCACACATTTTATTCAACAACATGGCATAGTTGCCATATCATGATTGCAATATATTGCTGCTGTAAGAAAGGGAAACTTAAAAACTTTAAAAAATAATTGCCGTATTCATAAAATTTTTTTTATTTTTAAAAGGCTTATTAAACAAATTTCTATACAAAATTCAATGAATATACGTTCTATAAATCCAAAAAATTTTTTATGAATACGGCAGTAAAAGTATAGGAAAAACAATTTGAATTATAACGCTGATAATACACTATTTAAACTTAACTCTTCATACTCTTCACTACTTCTACTTTGGCTTTTTAACTAATTACTCTAGCAAGCCGATGTCTTTGGAGGCACTATCACTTACGAATAACAACTTCTAAATGCCATTACCAATAAATTAATGCAGTAAGTAGTTATTTTGAAGGCTTTAAAAGTTACCGGTAATGACTCATTAAATTAATTAATTAATTAATAAAATTTGTATTTGATAAGAAAAATTTTAACATACACGATTTTCAGCTTTTTTATTTCAAAATATTTGTAAACTTGAGACACAGTTAAATTTGAAATGCTTAATTTTTTTCCTAATGCGCCATAAAAATTTAGCTACGGTGCTATAAAAAAAAAATGAATTAGCCTTCACTGAAACTTACTACTAAAGTTAAGCCTCACGAAATCTAAGCGAGCTCAATGCCTTTAGAATGCAACATAAGAGTATTTGGTGCGAATCAGCTAATACAGTCTTATTTTGTAATTTTGATTTCGATTCTCGAAAAGTGCATTGCTCTTTTCACATTATTTTTTAAAAATGTGTGCACTTTATTGTTCTCTGTTCAAGTGATGTAAAATGTCTATATAGCGGCTTTACTATAAGGTGCAAATGTTTAGAAATGGGTACTAAATGCAACACACTTCCATTCCATTACGAATAAATTATACGTAATATATAAGAATATATAGAAAATCGGCATGTTGCGATGTTTCAGCCTGATTAGGTTACGGAAATATCGGTATTAAAAGTATTTCTGAATTTAGGAATACCAGAACTTTTTTGAACAACAATAAATACTTCTGCACCAAGTGACTATATAACTGCTCCTAAGTAATGCAGCCGATATGTAGTATAGGGTGGAAAAGCATGTTGTTTGGTAGCTGTAACATTTTCTCTAGTTTTTGCTCTGTGGAACCAGTATGATTCCCTTTTAAAAAAATTTTACATGGATAAAAATGTCTGGCCAATTAGCAGAAAGGCAAAGCACCTAAGGAACGAATTTGATGACCATACGGAGATTAAACATTGCTTTCTGTGGTTTATGAAATAAGTATTTGTATGAAGTTCGTCGATACGATGCAAAAGAGCGAGTTACATTTCCTTTTTTTTTAACTTGGACCAGCACTCAGGAGATGACCATTACACATATAATGCAACCGAATACTAAAATCGGCATCACGTGCATTGCACATAATCTTAGTGATATCAGGATCGTATGAATGGTAGTTGGGTAAGACGTTCATGGCTTTCTGCGCCGCGAACAGTCTGATCTAGTATGCTTCCCTATGTGTTGTTCATTGATGCAGCTGCATCGGTAGGAGCATTGGGATATCCTCCTCCCTTAGTATGTGTGCGCCCAGCAGTCTGTTCAACACTTGTACCAGTGACTCACAAGTTAGTATCAAGTGTTCCATGGACTCTTCTAACTCGCAGCATGTGCTGGTGCCAGAAAGTCCTATTCTGTGCATATGTTTGTTGCAGTTAAAGTGTTCTGTCGGTGCTCCGGTAAGTGTTCTACATTCGCTCTTATTCAGCCGAAGAGAAATGTTGACCCTTTTATTATCAAAATTTAATAACTTCCTGTAATGGTTCAGGCCTTTCATGCGCGTCCAGTATTCACCAATGAGTATTCAGCTTTGCTAATAAAAACAAAGATGATGCTACAAGATTTAATGCACGTTTTTTAATAAAGGCGCCAACATTTATTTTATTTCAGTATGATATTTCAAGTGTGTATATAGAATTCAGAAAGAGCAGAAGATATCGTTACTCTGATTAATTCAGCAAAAGTTGAAAATTATATTTGCAAAATTAAAACATGTTCACATAACACCGTCGTATAAGCGAAGATTTAGTTTCTGAACTTCACAAATCAACACTTTGGTTGACAATTATTGTATTTAAAAGGCAAATAGAAAAATTAAATAGATGTAAAATCAAATAATAAAATGTTTGTTACGAAAATTTTTAAAGAAGCTATTTGGCTTGTTTTGTTTGTATATTTCGTAATTCTCAAATATTTTTTGGAAGTTCTTGCATAAACATGCTAAATTTCTTAGATTTTTTCAAGAATTTGGTTAAAGGTCTACTGAATATGTTGGTATTAGCAACAAATAAAATGCTGCATATAGACCATATAATAAACATAGATAAATAATCGTAATTAAATTTAAATGTTTTCCACTTTAGAAATAAATGGTTATCTACTTGAGTCAATAATAATATCCTTGAATGAAGAACTGGGAGAGGCAAAAGAAAAAATAAAACTGTGAGGGCTGTTTGATGAAACGGTTACCGGCCAATATTATTCAAAACTTTTAAATAGATTCGACATTGATTGAGGGCCCTCAGAAAACATATTATTTGGAAGGAATAAAAAATTGTAAAAACTGGAGGTGAAATTGATATGAAGATAGTTTTTAATTATGGCACAACTCTGCAGTTGCGTGTTAATTATAAAGAAACGTTATGGCGTCCCTGATGTTAATTTAGAGCATTATTTTGAAGCTAAGGGAGCCATTTTAATTATTATTTTACTTCGCCGACATTTTATTGCTGAAATACTGATGAAGATAGAAGCTGTAGGACAGAAAATTTAGAAAAATACTTGATGCACACCCTCTACATATCAAGGAGATGTAATCGATTTTGAATCTGTGTTTTAGTAGACATTTTGATTAATTGTTTTACTTCGCCTATGCTACATAATACCCTTGAAGGAGGGCGCTCTAATGTGAATGTGGATTGGTATCAGCTGAAGACAGTACTGTTCAGTGACTAGTGAGTATTCTTTCGCCACTGAAACCTTCCGACAAAAACTGACACAAAAACCCAAAATGATTTATGACTTAGTCCGAAACTGGGCTAAAAAACCAAAGGTCCTGGGTTCGCAACGTGCGAAAAAATACATTCAAACATATGTATGTATTTAAATGTCCATGTTATACAAATAGTTGACCATACATTGGCGCGACCGCTAAAGAAAAATTATTAATTTCTTTATGATTTTTAATTACTTTAAGCTAAAACTCTACTGTCGAATGACATTTTCCTTTCAACCAAAAATGCATTGCATTTCTTGCCCGATTTTGCTACATTAGTTTAAAATATTTTCCCTTTTTTCTCCACTATGAAGCAATTTTACAGGAGTTTAATAAGTGTGAAAATTTTAAATACATAAAATGTGAAATGCAATACACTTTGTGAGAATCGATATCAAGCAACATATTGCAAGGAAAACATATTGCCAAACTAACAGTAATGTATTGTTTGGTTTTCTATTATGACGACGAGACAAAATGTCCGTCATTTTGACTTTTTTGTTTTGTTAAACAAATTTTAAAATAAAAAAAATGTTCAACTCATTGAAAAAGAAGTTTTTTTGTGGGTGACTTCGCAAAAAAAGGGGAAAAGCTCACCACAAATTTCAAAAAGTCTCTAAATTAGAAGAGTAACCCTGCGCAAGAGATTTCCTAAATTTTTAAAAGCACACCTAAATGTACTCTTTAAAAAATAACATCTCTTATTTACTCACTTGTTTAATTTCCTAAAAAGAATATTGTATGTTATTCGCCAAAAAAAGTTTTTCCAAATAACGAGTTTTTTACTATAATTTGTAGAGACCGGTGGGCGCCAGAAAAGAACCATCTCCTACAAACATTAACCGTTTAACGTATTTTTCATTTGAAATTCATCAATATGTAATTACTTTTTGTATTCTCTAATTCTTATTATTAGCACCTTAAATTTAATTAGCTTCTACTGGCAGAAAATATAAAAAAATAATAATAAATACTAATAAAATACAGAAATAGACACCACTGAATAACAAAGAGAATTTTAAATGTACACATTGAGAAATAATGAATCGGACATAAAGGAAATTTGTTTACAACCGTTTCGTAGGCTTTTTTGTCATCGTAAGATGTTTATCTACCAAAATATTGTAATATATTTGCAAAATTAAGATTTTATTGAACCACAATTAATGCTTTATTTTCTTGTCAGAGGGCAACTGTTGCACTGTACTGCTGTAGAAGATTCACTTGATGAATATGGTCTTTAAGACTAAAGATTCCAAATTGGACGAAGGATTGCAATAAGGCTATGGTGCATCCGATTCACTTGTATAGGGTTATCGTTTTGTGACCTATTTTGAACAAGAAGACACATATGTTACACATAGTTCAGAGACCATTTTTTTTTGCATCGGATCTAGTTGGAAAAAATAGTGTATAGAAGAAATAGGTGGTGAAGTGATATGAAAGTAGATTTTAATTTTTTCAAATAAGCAGTTCGGCGTTTGCTGAGAATTTGTAAAGGTTATATTATATTGACGTAATAATTTCTAAGCTGAAGCAAAGGCATTTCATTTGATCTTCGGGGCTCGATTCTTTATTTTTAATGGAAATATCCGTAAGGGCAAGGCAATGATCAGTGCGCTTAGTCTTCGCTCAAGCTCGATGTTAGTATATGGTATTGCATCGCGAATCGAACCTACTACAAACAAAACTAGAATATAGAAAATACATACGCCTGCTTTTAGCGTATTGGAAAAGTAGTCATTTGTGAGAAAAAAATGTTAAGTTTGTTATTTTCGGTACCAAAAATAGGTACCGATAATGTCAATCGTCCAATCTGGCAGCAGTGAGTAGATTTCTAATAGCAACACGATATTTACATATCTATTGGTGGATTAACCGCATTTTATTGGTTGGTATGGTAGTGCCCAGTTCTTTTTTTTATTTTAAATAGTTGAGAAGAGTTCCTTGTGCATTGAATATAGTCACGTAAGTTGTTGACTGATCTGAGGCTAAATCTAACGAAGCTTGAACTTTAATATATGTATTTGCTGGGAATTACAACTTATAAAATTTATTTTGTAGCTCTATAAAATTATCTAAAATATCTCTAAAAGCGAGGCCGAGATAAGAATGTGTTGCTAATTAAATAAAAGGTTTGAGTAATTTTTTTTAATTCCATATTTAGATGTGGTAAAAATGAAAAATTATTACTTAAATTTAATGAATGATAACATGTGTACAGTAGAACATGTTCGAGAAATATTGTAATACAGATACTCAGTCACACTAATAAAATAGCAACTGGAATAGATTTATAGATGTGAATGATTTCGTTAATTCAACTTTAGTTGAAAAAGGGAAATAAATAAAAGCAAGAACAAAAGTAGGATAAAATTACGACACTATAAATTGGCGTGTTCACAAGCATATAAAGAAATCATATTTTTTTAAACGATAAACAGTGTTGCCACTGAGGAAATTACACAATTAAAACGGGAAAATATTTATTTGCCATTTCTTCAGCATTAATAATCGTTTTATATATTTTATTAATTTTTGATCGATTCTTTTTAATTGAAATAATAAATTTCGTTTTCTTTTTTTAGGTAATATGCACTAATAATTGGCATTTTCTTCCCAGTCACGTACTTGAAGTACATATGTTCATACATTATTTGTGTAAAGAACGACACTTGCTTGGCAAAATAAACATTTTATAATCTAATTTCTTTTCCCGTAAAGTTTAATTTCTTATAAATTCTATAATATTTTGGATCTTTTTATCACTTTAAACAAATATGTTATTTCCGGCTGTTTTCAAAACCTAGAGTTGACATCATTGATGTTTTACAGATACATACTATATATACGAGTACATATCTTCCATATACATATCTCGATTGTTTCGCTCATTTTTACTATTGCCATTTAATGCAGTTATAAACGTATTTTGAAGAAAAACATAAATGCAAACTTGAGGATTTTTACATTATGAGCTCATTGCTCGAAATTCCGTTGAAATATTTCTTTAAAAACTGGAAAATGTGTTACTAACGAAATTTCTAAACCAACTTCGTATGTCTTCGTGCACATTTGTGTCTTGGTCTGTACGTGAATGAAAGTTCAAATAATTTTAATTTACAACACCTGCCACTTGTATATCTTCGTATTTTCTCATTCATTCAAATGAAATGAGATTGTGTGTCAGGTTTAACAATAAATACCCACAGACACACACATACCTTTCAGATATACTCAAACGATAACATTTTTCAATCCTGTGTCTGCTAAATATTTTGCCTGACTGTTGGTAACTGTGAAGTTAAAAGTACGTGCTCTTTTTGCTCATTAATTTAAACTTTTTTTTTGTTTAACTGACAAACAAAACATTCAGATTTATCTGCTGTAAACATTTATATTTACTTTCAAATTTATATATGTACATCAGACGAGTGTTGCGTAAAGCAGGGGAAAATCCCTACATTAGGTTTTTTTGATACTAAACTCGGAGGGTAGCGAAAGCTCGGATTGATTTTTTATATTCGCCACAATGGTATTTATTCTCATATTGCATTATTTATTAAATAAATGACAAAGCAGAGAGAATTTTTTCAATAATAATATAGGTTTGCACCCAAAAAGGAATCAAATTGAGACACACAACTTTAAGTTCAATTTGTATTATTAGATCATTTCAGCAAATCAGTACAAGACTCTGCCTCAATTTCAAATGTACTAATAATAACTTAATTCAAAAGCACTATATTAATTATAAAATCACTTGTTGATTTAGTACCTGAAATTAATTAAAATTTTAAATTAAATATTGGTTCCAAAAAACTATAAATATTACTTTCCTCTTTTTCTTTTAATCAAAAATAGTTAAAAGTTTATACAATTGTTGATTCTAAATGATTCATTGAACTATAAAGTTTCTTTATTTTTATATGCCGCATTGAGTTGTGTACGTTGTAAAGCTGCCACAGAGTATATTTTAATTGCTTAAAAAGCACACGTACTGGCTGGTAATTATTATTTCTTGCATGAAATATTGACTTTTTCCCCAAAATGTACAAAATATTGAAATAAAATTAATATCACGTATAATGCAATCTTTAAGCAGAAAAATAAATTAAATTTTTCTTGTAAATTGTTGTCAAACGTATTGAGTTAATTTTTTACAGTCAACTTGTTATTAATATTGTATCGTCATATGATGTTGATCTAGTATTGCTTTAGTATTGTATGGAAGTCTAGGAGAATGCTGTAAAATATATATTCTGTGTTATTGTCATCTCTATCGATCCTGTTATCATCAAAATGGTATTATGCAGAAAGAATGGATTCATTTGCAAGCCATTTACGTCACCAATTTCAGATTCAGTAGTTATCAAATGGCTGCTCAGTTCGCGTGATGGTACAGCTGTGAATTTCCTTCTTTTGAGTTATGTGGATTCGAAAACAAAATTACTGATTATTGGTAGTTACAATTGAAACATATTTAAATTTTGTTTGGAGTCGATATTACTATTTTGTATTCGGTATTCAACATTTAATTCTCGATGTTGAATTCTGAACATAAGAATCAGAGTTGTAGTCAGAATTTAGGAAAGGCACTGATAGTAGTTCAAAAAATTTTACATTTATAAAGGGTGTCCCAACAAGAACGCAAGATTTAAATTTGGCGCCATTCGAAGTGTCATTGTTTGACATTTGAACAATTGTTATTGTTTGCTAGTAGAAGGTACGAGGTTAGTAAAAATGTAGCGCTACATGAATGAACAACGCATTCTCATTGTGAAATTCTTTTACCAAAATGGTGAAAGTTTTGCGGCTACAGTTCGCAAATTGCGATCAATTTGGGGTCACAATAATGCTCCAAAAGAGTCAACTGTAAAGAGATTAATGGATAAATTTGTGTCTGTTAGTGATGTAAAGACAACAACGCGCCTTCGACCAGGTCCGACCAGATCGACCGAAAATGTCGCAGCTGTACGTGATGATGTCGCTCAAACTCCATCCACCTCAATTCGACACCGAGCTCAGCAAATTGGTGTCTCCAAATCCACTATGCAGCGAATTTTGACGAAAGATTTGCATCTTCATGCATACAAAGTTCAATTGACTCAGGAACTGAAGCCAGCTGACCATGGACAGCGAAGGGAGTTCGTTAATTGGGTATTGGAGCGACAACATGAAAATGCTGATTTTGCCGATAAAATCATCTTCAGTGACGAGGCCCATTTCCATCTTGATGGCTTCGTCAAAAAAAATTGTCGCATTTGGGGTGAGGAAAATCCTCGAGTGATTCACGAGAAGCAAATGCATCCTCAACGCGTCACTGTGTGGTGGAATCATTGGACCTTTTTTTTGAAAATGAGGCGGATCAAGCGCAAACAGTCAATGGTGTTCGGTATCGTGAAATGATAACCAGTTTTTTCGTGCCTAGAATTGCAAAAATGAATGTGGAGGGCATGTGGTTTCAACAAGACAGCGCCACATGTCATACAGCCAGAGAAACAATTTAATTGCTGCATCAGTCATTTCCCGGTCAGTCATTTCGCGTTTTGGAGACCAGAATTGGCCGCCTAGATCGTGCGATTTAACGCCATTAGACTTTTTTCTTTGGGTTTTTTTAAGTCGATGGTTTACGCGAATAAGCCGACGACGACTCAAGCCTTAAAAGAGGAAATTGGACGCAAATTGGACGCAAAACGGTCATTGAAAATTTCATTAAAAGATCGCGTGTGTGCCAGCTAAGCCGCGGCGGCCATCTGCCTGATATGTTGTTCCATACATAACCTCATTCTGTCTATTTTACGATATAATATAGTTTCACGATTTTTTTTTAAATATCTGTGTTTTATTTAAAATTTAAATCTTGCGTTCTTGTTGGGACACCCGTTAGATGGGGTCGCATCAAACGAGTTCTGAATAAATTTAGGGTACCGCAATGTCCGGTACTTTCACCTACCGTATTTGTAATTTTTCTTAACGACCGTCTATATCGAACTTCAAATCCATCTACTCTTTGCAGATGACAGTAGCATTTGCCCAGTAGTAGGCCCAACATGACGATTATTAACGCCTTGCGGCAAAATATGAATGACAGTCTTAAACGAAGTCTAGCAATAATTCCAGAGTGGGGTCTTGCAAACAGGAGTAGTTTTACAATCTATATCGCCTATATCTGACCGAAAATGGAATACAAATCTCATGTATGTCCCAGCATTTCAAAGTCTATTTTAGCGAACTCGTTGGAGTATCATGACAATGTTGGCTGTCTCTCGCTGTTTTATCGGTGCTACAATGGAATATGCTCAAGACAAGAGCTTCGATTTACCAGGAAGTTGCACTACGCGTTACAGAGGAAATTCCTTTTTTAGCCGAAGCATTTGTAAGTGGAGTAAAGTCAATGGTGAAGTCTTCCCAGTCAATTGCGATATTGGAAAGTTAAATGTCTATAAACACTACTCCCCTATCCGGCTTCCGAAAACCTATTTTCCTAGTTGCAGTGTTTTGCCTATGTAAGGGACATGGCCTGAGCAGCTGCCCAAGAAATTTAAAATTTTTTAAAACTACATAATAATTATTAAATCCAAATCGATTTTAATTGTTTTCTTCAACACTATGGATCCTGTAAGATTTATAATTAGTTAAAATGACGAATCATGACAGTTGAAATATTGATTTACAACATCCCAAATAACATTATTTTCTAATTTTAATAAATAATTTGCTTAGCTACAAAACTAATGTATCTACTATTGAAAAAAATTAATAATATATGTATATTCTTTCAATTTCAGGTAAATTTTTGACACATGTTTAAAACAGTTCCGTGAGTATGTAATTATACATGACATTAAAATGTGAATACTCTACGCTTTGCTTTTCTTTTATCTTTAACGTTTTGTTTAGCTTAAAAACTTGAGAGTTAAAGAGAAGTATTACGTCATTAAAAGAAGACAATATTATTAATGCAATACGTGCAGTAAATTTTTATTTCAGAATATTTTTTTTAATTACGGCTTTTAATGTAATTTAACGTTAAACTTAAATTGATAACAATAATGAAATAATAAAAATAATTTGACATACCTGTCAAATATTATTAATATTGCCACACATTTAAGAAAATACGAATAACGAAAATGTTGTGCAATAATTAAACTTAACATTAAAGGTTGTTTGAGTATTTAAAGTTAATAAATTTTGAAATTAAGTTATTTGCTTCAATAAAATTATTGAGAAATATTTTCCTTACACATACACATACTTATCTACATAGACAATTATTTCACTCCTAATTTTTATATGTATAATAAAAAATATTGTCCTTAATCTTTCACAAAAATATCTTACGAAAGCCAGTTCATTGTTCTATGATAATTATTTATTTTCAATGCAAACATATTTTGCTTTTACGAGTATATCATAAAGTATTTAGTATTTTCATTATTATATTTAAAACAAAGCCATTAAAATCAAATGTTAATTTTATAATCTTCCTACAATTTATATCATTCATTTAAAAATGAAAACCACTCACAGTTTGACCTGAACGTAATGGTTAGTGGAAATAGGAAATACGCATATGAAAATACACCAAACACTTGTTTGCGAATTTGCAAACTTTTTAAAATTTTGCAACTTTAAAAGAAATTTATCATTTGAAAATAGTTGTATAAGAAAAATGTTCAAAACTGTTAAGCATACTTTTAGGATCGCAAATAGTTGTACTTTCACCACTATGTGTCTGCGATTGTTTAAAGAAAATTATATAAAAATTGTTCGGTGCTCCTAACTATAATTTAATATACATTTGTAAATGGCGCTAAAAATGTGTGAAATATTTTCTGTATTATTACTTCTCAATTAAAACGGTTGAGGTGTAAAAAAGCTTTATCTCTTTGCAGTAGTTAATTTAAAAACTTTCCTTCGCCGTATAAAAAGTGTAAAGTGTTTTAAATTTAATGAAAGTCAAAATCATTATCTTGACTGCTATAGCAAAAACATTACGTCGAATCTATAATAAGTGAAAGAAAAATTATGCATTTCAACAATAAACAAATAATTAAATTTACGCATACAAATTTGTAAATCTGCGAAAACCAAAGAGCAAAAGAATATACATATTTAAAGGAAAAAAATATATGTACATACAGCGAAGTCGCGCAAAAGTGAACTGTTATCATAAAAAACTGTTGTTGTTTATTTTCTCGCGTAGAAACATTTCTTAAAAAGTACTGAATTTCAATGTATATTTTACAAAATGAACATTTAAAAAATAGAAGAGTTTATACCATTTTATATTTTTATTGACTTTTCGCTACATAAGTGATACAATCTCAAATGCATATACTAAATTTTCCATTATATTGTTTTTGTCAAATAATAAAGTGTCGAGTTCTAAAATTTTACAAAAACAAAAATATATGAAAAAGTTTCCCAATTTAACGCATAAACAAGCAACTAAAATATTTAGAACATATAAAAAAGCAAATATCGTCTACATATGTAAGTACAAATGTTTTCAACTATTTCATGTAGTAAAATATAGCCATTGAAAATTTTGCAGTGTTGTTGATACTCGACAGCAGCTAAAACCATCATAACGGTATTATAATTACGGTATTGTGTCGCATCATCGGCGAAGTAAAATAAATCATAAAATGGCTACAAAATACAGATTCAAAATGAATATGTCTCCTTGACATCAAAGGCACTGCAACATTGCTATATCTCCCTTAAGTTTGCCAGATCACAAAAGCTTAAAAACTGGAAAACGTAAAATTTTCGCCTGGATTTTAGAAAAAAAACTGCACCATTTTTAAATCGCACTTATTGTTCCAAAAAGTGAAATTTTATTTCTTATTATACTTTATAAATTGTCAGTTATGTACAAAAAATGGTACTAATTGGAGTTAGGAAAAGATATAATCTAAACATTTGCAAATATAGTTGTAATTTTATAGTGCAATTTTAATTTCAGTATAAAGGAATATAGAATATGAAAAAACTGGACTGGAAACTGGACCAGACAGATAAAACTGGAAAATCCAGGCGAATCCAGGCCATCTTTCAAGCCTAATCTCCATTCATCACCTGTTATCTCTATCGGTAACCCTTTCCTATGGATGTTAACAAGTAGGCAATCATTGCCTGAGTGTCACTGCTCTTAAAAAACTACAAATGATCATACATATGTATGTATATACAGATGTATATATATATTTGTACTAGTTAGGAACGTAATCAATTATTAGTGCTATAAAAAACAGCAATCAATTGTGATTTCAGTCAAAGTGATTTCAACCAAACTGATTTCATTCTTTCATTTCAAAATTATTTCAGAGTTCGAAATGAAATCTTGGCAAAAGGGCAATTTTTGGTGATTTGAATCATTTGGAAATTATTTTTTTTGAAATCATTGAATGAAATTAATTTAATTGCAATCAATTCGATTGCAATTCGAAATTATTAGGGCCGGTTTTATGTCCAGAACAAGGAATTACATTTGAAAAGAACAAAGTTTTTGATTCTGATTTAATTTTGATTGCAATTACTGGAATTGATTGCAATTAAATAACTGCAATTAACATCCCAGCAAAAAAAGAGAATGCGTTCACTATGGTGTTTTTATGACTTCTTAGTTAAGCACTTCTTCGTTGTATTCATGAGGAGCTGTTTTGTTAAATGTGAATATATGCTCGGCAATGATACACTTCTGTTAAAATCATGCGTTCTTCAGCTAAGTAGTGCCAGTTCATTTGCAATAGACCCATGCATTAACTATTTCTTTTGCATGTCTTTTTTTTTGCTGGGCATGTGAATTGATTTAAACAAATGGATTCAATCTTGTTTATTGTATCAATTTTAAATCATGAAATATATTTACCATTATGAATGCAAACAGAAATTAGCAATCATTAACGCGAAATCATGTGATTGTAATTAAATCGATTGCAATCTCTTAAACCTCTGTAAATTATTATAGTGTACGATATCTTGGATTTACCTTTTTGTAATGTAATCCTTATTTGTTATTTAGTTTTTTTTCTTGGACCAGTGAACTCCTACGCACGCATACTGGTTATACAAATTACCGATATTCTTATCACAGCGTCCGGCTTTCTTGGTTCTCCCAAGTTTCTACGTATGTATGCATGTACCGGAACTCAGTATTTGGACAAGTTGTGCTGTGATAAGGAAGATATATACAATTTTGCATTTGCATATATTTAATAAAGTAAAGTGAGGTGTTATATTGACGCATTACTGCTCTAATACCGCTGAAGGAGGAATCTGTTAGCATGGACACATCAGACAAATTTTCGATCTGACGAAAATTGTTGATCTACCATAAGATTTAAAAATTTATCTTTTACTTTTACGTACTCGTACATTAAAATTACCATGATACATTTCAATACAAATTAGAGTACAATTAATATAAAATATGACGCACATATAATATATTCACATATGTATAGATTTTGGCTATGTGTATTAGATTTCCAGGTTGTTATATTTCCATGTGTCCATCTAGATGAAGGTGTATCCATGTTTTAACATTAAAAAATATTTGATGTGTAGTTCCCGTGGGGAAGAAACCAATTTCCTTCTGATCACATTCACAAACATGCAAAACTTTCACTTTTATAACATTTATAATATTGTGCAGAATTGTGTAAGAAATAACGTATGACTTGCTATGCTCTAAACTATTCATTCCAGTTTTCTCTGGTTCTTCAGTGAAAATTATTTTTATGTAAAAAAAAAGGTTGATGACATGTGCCAATGCTCAAAATGCTCAGTAAGGTTTGCCATTTTACCATGAATAGACTAACAAAACGAACAACGCTTGTGAATCTTTGAATTTTATTATCAAAATTCGTACTGTGAGAGAAATGTGTTTCGTAAATAAAATTCCATCTGATGGTCTCCATATCATTCTACCGCACAAGCTATTGCGAGGAAAGTTTTTTGAGCAATTAATCGCACGTTTTGGAGCAGTCCATTGGCCTCCAAGATCATGCAATTTGAACCCACCAGACTATTTTTTGCGGCAAATGTGAGGTATTTCATATAGAGGGAGAGTCAGCCATTATTCCAGCTCTGGAAGACAACATTGTTGAAATAGCGGCCGTAATGCTGGAAAGTGTATTGGAGCTAACGGATGGATCAAAAAGTAAATAGCAGTCATTCATTTCCAATTTCCTGTGCTTTTTGAAATTTTCAAAACTCAAACGGTTAAAAACTCCCATTTTAGTTCCGGTCTAATTAATAGAGCTCTGCCACAAGGAAAATAATAGATTCTTTATCCCGTTTCTTCATCATCATAAGATGCAAATTATTTTGTTTTAATAACGAAATTTTTTCATTGTCCATGAAATGTATCATGAAACACTTTGGATCTCGGCTTCCATGTTGGTTTTTCCACTTATTTAATGTTGCCGTACTCGATCTTTTTCATAACTGCTAAAAAATCTCCCATTTTCCGTTCATTGTGAAAAACTTTGACTTGAACAACAAATTCGGCATAATTCTTAAAATTTCAGTTCAACTTTTTGTGTTGCTCACTATTTAACGTCTTAAATACGTGTGTCACTGTTGAAAGAGTTCGTACAAAAGTCTTTGTATTCATATTAATGGATAGTTTACTATGAAGGATGTTCACATTACCGCTAGTTTACTGTATACATTTTTATTCGAATTTTATTTTTTGTCTTCCATTTATTCCGGCGTGGTTGCACTCAGACTTATACAATATCTATAATTATACGAATACAATAAAACAAAAACAAGGCACAATCGCACACTTTGTTGAATGAAGTGGCTATAAAGTCAATTTGAATTAAAAGCAAGTGAAAATTATTTAAAATATAAATAAGACGAAACAATATATGTAATTTTAAAAATTAAAATTCGATAAAATGTTGCCTTTTGTGGAAACAGTATAAAATTGTAACTCAGAGAAGTTCGGCGGAAAATTGTGATTCGTGTCAATTAAGTGTTAGAACAAGTACATTTTTAATTGTTAAAAGAAGAGTTCTAGTGAAGTTTGCAAGAAAAGAAAATATATACATATATATATAAGAGTAAAAATATAAGGCAGAAATAATTATAGCGCAAATTTTCGTAAGTAAATTCCCGAAAATTGATTTTCTGAAACATATTTTCTCAGTTTTACCCTGCTGAATTGGCCTATTTTCGATTAAAGATTACATCGGCTAATTTATGGCCGACTAAATTAAATTTTACACATTTGATTATGATTTGTATACCTTAAGTTGTATTTATTCAGACTCTATTGCAATCACTCTACTAGTAAAAGTTATTAAAGTAAAAAAAGACCTCTAATAACGACAGAATTTATAAGTTTCGAGAAAATGAAGATTTAAGAAAACTAAATAAATATTTTGGATTGGTGGTAGAGACTGTCCTGGGAGTTATTAAATAGATGCATGTAGGTCAATGAGGTCACAAATATGTGGGTCAAGATTAGTGTGTTTAATTCGGGATTTCCCGGGAATTTTTAAATTTTTCGGGAAAGAAATTCCCTGAAATTTGTGCGGAGACTTTCGGGAATTTTTTGTTATATTATTGCAATTTTAATTTCTGTTCACACATTGCTTGAAGAATATTATGAGTGAGTTCAATACGACTTTTATGATTTTATGATTTCTTATGCAGAGCAGCTGTATAAAAAACTTTTTGTATTATATTCTGAAAAAGCAGTAAAGATTAACATTTGAGGAAAATTTGAATGCAGCAATTAGTAAAGAAAACGCTGATTTGATTCAAAGATATTAATTTTCTTTAAAAAAGAATCACAATTCTTTGAACGAACTGGTGAAAAGACAGAAAAAACTTTCTTGTAATATTTTGTTTAATTAATTCAATTTGCTTTTTTTGCGTTACATCAATGCTGTTGGTTTTGCATTTACATATAATATACAGGGTCGCTGATGAAAAACTGTAAGAAAAACTGGAATAACTTTTTTGTAATGCATGGAATTTGTTCAATCTTTTTTCATTTGTTAAAAATTGCTTAATTAGTGATAAAGATAATTGAGCCCGCATTGGTCGTTGATGCCGGTACGGTATCTTAGCAAAAAGTTGTTCATTACTGCCCGCAAAGTTGAGGCTGGAATTGCAGCTATTGTTGATTATTTTAGTTCATCCACATTTGTCGGTTGCGATTTGTCCGGTGGAGCTATGTCAGGCGGCCTGGGGGCCAACGGGTTGAGTTACTTGAAATGATCCTGTTAGGAAATTTTCTGCGGAATACGGCCATAACAGGCTGAGCTATGTCTGCAGTGGCACACATTTCCATTTCAATGTTGAATAAATCTAAGGAATAATCTTCAAAAACAAAAAAAAATACTGATTACTTAGATAAATAAAAATTATCAAGTGGTCTTTTGGTAGCGGCTTTCGTCAGCCACCCTGTACAGATATGGATGTGGGAGTTAAACTACACCGAATCACATTTTTTCAAAATACGTTTTTTTATAGATTCAGAATCAGAATTTGTTATTGTTTTTCGGTAGGTAAATTCCTTTAAGTCAAATCTAATGTAGTTTTCGAGATTGAGATTGATTCAGAAGTGCCAATACCATCTTGAACAAAGGCAAATTTTTAATAGAGACTGTGAAGCATTTGCGATTTTCAACATGCTCTCTCTTGTTTTACAATAGAGTCTAAAGGAAATGCTAGTATTGATGCCGATCCCAATGGTCGATGAGTGTGCCCCTTGTTCGGTGGACCGGCAAGCATTGGTATACAAAAGGTTCGATAAGAGTCTGGTGGTGCTGGTATGCTTTGATGTGCCCCCACACTGTATAAAAATAGAAATTTAGTCTTTTACGAGCGTAGATACTGTAGGACGAAACGTCGTAGGTTAAAAACCTCTCAATTTTTCAAATATCTACTAATTTATAGCTAGAACACTTTTATTTATGATTTATAGTTTTTCAAATGAAATATAAATATAATAAATAATTACGTAACTATTTTTTCTTTTATTCAATGCGATTTAAAATTAATTATATGTTGTTAATACAGAGTGTGCAAATTTGAGGTTAGGAAGTAAATTGGTCCAGTGATGAAATGTCAAGAATTGAGCTGTCATCCTTTGCATTTATTTAGTAAGAAGTTGGGAAATTTTAACTATGGAATGTTACACTCTTGAACAAAGAATTTTAATTGTGAAAATTTTCGATGAAAATGTTGAAAATTTTACTGCATCACTTCGTAAAATTGGAGCAGTAGTGATGCAAACATAGCCGGTGTACAGCAAATTGTTGAGAATGAGCCTGGAACATCAACCCGTCAACCATTGTTTGCGTCGAACGTTTGTGAATAGGCTGTTTGTAAAATTTAACGAACACAACGCATTTTTCAACAAAATCAGCTTTAGTGATGTGGACCATTTTCAATGTATGTAAACAAAGAAAATTGTCGCATACGGAGCTCACAAAATCCACAAACAGTCCTCGAAAAACCATAACAACCAAAGAAAGTGACCGTATGATGCGGTTTGTTATCAGGAGGCTTCTTCGGCGCGTAGTTTTGCGAAAATGAGCAATGAAACGCCATCACCGTGAATTCTCTGCGCTACCAAACCATGATAAGCTATTTTTTTTGTGGCCACAATTGGCTAATGTTAACATCAGTGACCTTTGGTTTCAGCAAGATGGCCCCACAAGCCGGTCAAACAATTCAGTTATTGCATTCGAAATTTCCCGGATGCATAATTTCTCCGTTTAGCACTGTCAATTGGCCGCCTCGTTCTTGTGATTTAAAGCCGCTGGATTATTTTCTCTGGGGCCATTTAAACGTGAACAAACCACAAACAACAGACGCTCTGAAAGATAAAATTCGGACGTCTGCCGACGTGCTAGCCGTTTGGTCGACATTTGCACGACATCATATTCCATTATTCATACCCATATTTCTACTTTACATTGGTATCAATGGAACAGAATTTGTCTAAAAAGTGTGTTATGAAGCCAATTTACTTCCTAACATCAAATTTGCTCGCACTTTATAATATAACGTTTGTTTTATGGTCTATATTTACATTTCATTGTGTGGTAATACCAATATCGTCAGTATTAATTACAATTATTTTTATATTATTTATCTAAACTATGTAAGAAACATAGATAAATAATTACAGTAAATAATCTGTGAACTTTAAAATTATTTTTAAAAAATCGTTTAACAAATAAATTCAAAGTTAACCGATTACTAAACCGTTAACTCAAAAATTAAATTATAGAACGATTAACAGATTCATACTCTAATTGGTAGAAAATTAGAAATAAATCCTTCGCTCATAATTTGCTAGCCCATTTTAAACAAAGAAAAGTACGGCATCTTAAAATACTCGGGAAAAAAATTAAAAAGGAAATTTTTCAATTATAGATAAACTGTCTGAATAATTAAAACAGTTTTATTACATTCATTAACTACGAATGAGTTTGTCATGCCTGCATGAGTGTATTTTGTCCCCTCATCAGCTGCTAATAAGAAAAAAAAAACAGAAAAAGACCAAGAAATACAAATTATAATATAGAAAGCAGAAAATGATGGACAAAAACGACAAAGAGCTTTTAAAATAGAAATGAAATAAAGAAAAAATCTCTTGATTCTTAATTTGTATTTTTATTTCTAGTGCCTTTTTAGTCAGTTGCTGACAGGGGGGTGAAGTAGAGTTTTTCTTGTGTTTTTCTTTCCAACAACTCATCTAAATGAAATTCATTTTTCTTTGATTTCCAAGCGCAAAACAGAAATATATGAAATGAAACAGCTCTCTATAGAAGTGTTACTATTTTTTTTCTTCACCAACTAAAATCATTTTTAATATACGTTCGCAGTTCTTAGTGTGTGAGCGTTACGAAAATTTTATTTCGCGTGGCCAAAATAAAAATGAAATTGAATTAAAAATACTTTTAATACAAATTTTATTTTCGTTATTTATATTCTGATTATATTTAAACACGAACAGAAATGGAAACAACACTTTTCCAAAATAACAAACAACTATTTTAAACAAAAATAAATATAAATAAAAATACACTCCATCAACAACAATAACACAGTAAATTACATTAGTTAAAAAAAAAATTATTACACTACATCATAAACAACACTATCAAAATAAAAATAGTTTGAAAATACAACGAGAAAATAAAAATTAACTTTTTTAAAATAACTGTTTAAACAAATTTTTATTAATCTGTTGCAACTGACATTTAAGTGACACGCAACTACCAAATAAATCGCCAAAGAATATCAACTTATATAAATATACTTAAAAATTAAATTTGTTTTTAGCAATAATAAAAATACTGCCAATATAAAAAAAAAATTAAACCATAAAATCTTTCCACGAATTACCAAAACTACACCAACGCATTAAAATGATTTTTTTTAATATAGGAAAAAAATTTCTATACAGAGAACAAATTTTAAATCTAAATAAACAAAATAATACACTCCAATAAGCCATGGTAAATAATTTCCTGGCACTAACTACAGAAAACTTTATAAAACATTATAAGTTTTTCTCGGGAGTCACTTTTAATTAAACATTGTTGATAATGAATAAAAAGTTTTGTGTGACTTTTATTATGTGTCATTATTTTTATATATAGAAATATCCATTTAAACATTTTATGTCTGTTTCATGTATTTTTTCCAATAAAAAGTGGGCTATTGTTGCAAAAATAAATAATGGGTGATGACTTGCACGTACATATAGCACCATAATGCTACAGTTTTGTTATTTTTAATTAATTTTCTCCCTCATTCTCTGAATTATATTTGTACTAGTTTTTTAATACCACATCTATCAAATGAACGCTACTACGTCCGATATAGCGTTAGTTTTTTCACAAATGTTTGCCCTGACCTCGTCAATAATCCGAAGTGTTTTTCCATACACTTTACTTAACAATCCCATACCAATCACCATTTTATTGACACCTGTAGAGTTCGGGTATTTGCTGGGTTTCTCGTTGGATTCAATGTTCTCAATATGTATCAATTTTACTGAATTCCAAATTCCAAGCACATCCAGTCTTCAGTCAGTTCGCTTCTCTGTATTATGCTCTTTTATCGCATATAATGTTCCTAGATGAAGTAAATTCCCCTCAATAAATACTTTCAATGTACAGCTTGATTATTTCGCTGTGATATTGATATAAAAAGCGCCTTGAACGTTTCGATGTTATTAAATGTTGCCATATCAACATAAAACAAAGTGCAGCCGGCGCGTGTGAACTAGCTTAATATTAAACTTTCGTTTCAACCACAATTAGTTATTAAAAATATACTATGCATATACATTTATTCAAGATGTTCCATACCCAAACAAAAGAAATTATTTCTCTAAAATGAAAATACACAATTATGAATATTCGCCAAATTCAAGCGAATATTTTGCGAATACCCTAATAAAGATGAAATTAATAAAATGAAACAAAACTATTGCTTTCAATAATTTTTATTAATAAAAATCCTTTATCTTACTAAATTAAAAAAAGAAACTAAATATATTTCACAACTAGAATTAAAATGGAAAAGTCTTATTTGTTCACATCATGTTGTATTTATAATGAAATCTCTGTATAGGAATGTAGAACTTCAGAACTTGATATTTTGAACCATTTACTCATGCAATTCTACTACGATGCAGTGTTTTACCCTTTAGCCACTAACACCGTTTACAGAAGGTGTTCAAAAGAACCTACTATGTATAAGTTCTGTATTTTTCGCACTAAAGCAGTCTAGGTCTTTCTTATTTAATATAAAACTACTTAATTAACAAACAACGATAATTTGAACACCGTCACTGTGCTACTTTCAAAGCCAGTTTTTGAGATATATTTTGACTGCTCTACATAGACTTTAAACGGGCAACACAGCTCTGTTAAACGAAGGTAAAACCAAAATAAACTACATGTTAAAAGCGACATTTTTATCAAAGTTTCACTAAGCACAAGCACATATTTTGTTAATGTTTTTACGCGGCAGGCTATTTTGTTGTACTTATTGCTTTCTTTGGTTTATGATATTTGATATTTCTATTAGAAATATTTAATGTTGCCATATATTTTTTTCGCACAAAATATGGTAATATCATCTAATTTGACATTTCTTGATAATTCTGGTATTCTTTTTATAGAAAATAATAAATATATGAAGATAATTATTTACATCTACTGATAACCACATACGGTGGACAAAACATGAAGAACGCTGATGATGAAAGTATAGCAACGTTCGAAAACAGCATGTTGTTCCGTTGTGCTATTGTTTGTCAGTGTAATGTACAATTTTGTATTTGATTTAGTTTGTTTCTTATTAACTATCGTATGTAATTTTGACTGTCTGTTTGAAATCGCCCATTAGCCTATATAAAATTGAAAAATTTTAAGTAAGGCACAATTAAATTAAGTTTGATTGACATCATAAAACTGGTTCTAGGAGTAACAATCACTTCCAAAATCAATTAGTACACGCGTTGATTTTTCATTATTCCCAACCAAACTCTGTGAAAATTGTCAGCCGAAATATTTAAATTTATTGACATTTTTTGCAAGCAAAATTAAATTTATGTTGAATTACAATCAGGAATCATTATAATTCAAGGTCACTTCAAGTTGACCTTGTGAATATATGTTGAACGTGAAATATATGTAGATCCAATACTATTCGAATTTTCATTCATAAAATTGAAATAACGATTATGTTAATACAATTTTGATTCACTATGATTATAATGTTGTTTTAATATAAATTATATATGATTCTAATTTTAAAATTGTGCTTTTTACCGATTTAATATGTGAAATGTATTATTACATACTTTATGATAATCTCATAGAGTATTTTTTTTAAAATCAAACTCAATAATTGAGGAGGAAAGTATTAGAATTAAAATTAAAGTTAGAATCATATATAAAGAGATATTCCTAAAATAAAAGTTAATATAAATTATTTAAAAAGTACAATTGCAGTTAAGATGAATTAACATGTAATGTTCGTCAGTAGACATTCAACCAAATTATTGCTAAGAAATCTCACGTGTTTATATAAAAACTCTCAAAAATATTTAGGAATTACCGAGTAGACAAAGAAAAAAAAACTTTTTAAAGTAGTTTCAATCTGATTTAAGTTTGATTTAAAATGTGTCATTTGTTTATTTAATATTGCACAATGTTCATTTTACCAGATTCAATGTTAATTTTATATTTGTCTTTCTTTGTACGAAACTCTTCAATTATGCTGTATTAATTTCGTAGATTGCTTTAATTGTAATATAAAGCGGGATTTTATGAATTTAACATTGTGCAACGTTATTTTTATTACAAGGTCATTTGAAAATTTTTTCGTTTCAAATCAATGTGAATCAACGTTAAATTTAAATTACGTCATAATTTTTGCAGAAATTTAACATGATTTTAGTCAACATTTAATCATGTTAATTTTCCATTGGATTTTTTTTTTCTGCGTAGCAAGCTGGATAATACGCCTTTAAAGTAAAGCAGATTAAAATGTAATGCTTGTAGATTACTTATCCTTTTTACACATGCAAGGTAAGGTTGAATTGAGTACCACTAATCCTTCTGATGTTTTTATTTAAAGAATACAATACAATACAAATTCGGCCTTAAATAAGGCAACATATTTCTGTTGAATAAACAGTCACTGACTTCTAGCTTACATTGTCAGCGTCGTTATAATGTGTGCATCATATTATAGATTACATATAAATTACATAAGTATATGTCATGATGATGTCAGTGGTTATTATATCCGGTTATTTTACTTCTGGGTTATTACTAACAGAGGCCACAGAGGAATCTCTTAAATCTTCTATGAAAAAACTCCAGTTAAGCTCTCTTGATTTTCTTTGACTTATTAACAACAACCAGAAGGACCGGGGTTCGATTCCTGATTTTCCTGTGCTACCGATTTTCTCAGCATTATATTTCGTTAGCATTTGAACAATAAAATTAAAATGGCTCCCCCTAGGTGAAAAATAATGCGTCAAAATGAATATGAGAGACGACGCAACTATGATTTATAATTAACACGCACCTGTAGCACATTCTTCTGACCACTTTCACCACCTGTCTATTTTCTACACTATCCCTCTCTTTATCTAATTCCAGTGCAATCTATTGCATACCTAGGGGATATCCCCCGGTATTTTAGTAGCGAACACATTCTTAAAAATATATTTTTCATTCTGCTCCGCTAAGAAGCGCAATCATAATCTTCAGCTTGGAACAATAAATACAACTCCTAAAGTTTTCAAATTTTCACAATTGTATAAATGAAACTTAATTGGTAATTCTTTAATTTTGTATTCTTTGAATTAAATATGTAGACCACAAGTTTCTCCTGGTAAAAAAATCAAACAAACGAAAAATTATTTCCATTAGTTAAAATTTTTTTATTTTAAATAGAAATTGTAATTTCAGAATAGTCATACTACATACGTAAAATTTTTATATTTATATGCTTAATGCACATTATTTATGTATCGTACCAGAACTTGAGGTTAATTCCTACTTTCAAAACTCATTGGGCTTAATCTACGAAAATATCTTATCAATAACTCTATATGGAGCAAACTTACCTACCAACCGCAGATTTTGATTCATTTAGAGAAATTTAAAGTTCATTTAAATTGCATTTATAACTTATTACTTTTTTAAGACACATTTTATTTGTTAATCAATTCTTTTTTTTACTTATTCAAGATTTTTTTTAACAATTTGAGCAGAGTGTTAAAATCATTGATACATCTTTTTTAATGACCCCAATATATCAAATTGTTTATTTAAAAACTAAAATGTTGAAGATTTTATGGTTTATTTGTGTATTGTGAGTGAAATAAATAAATAAAATAAAAAATAATTTAATAATAAGCAACAGCATTAAAAATTCAGCAAATTAAAAATGATTATAAGAAAAATTCTTATTTCTATAGAAAAGTTAAAAAAAAATGTGAGAAATTAGGATTTTGGAAAAAATATCCAAATGGCATACTGATATCTCTATAAAATATATTGTGCAAAATTTTGTATTATATTAAGATTTTTAACAAAAAAATTATTTAAAAAAATATTTATTGAAGATAAATTACCAAAAAATATACATAAATGAAACAAAAAATAAAACAGTAAATTTTCCAGAAAAATAATTCAAAGATCTCATATTGAAAAAAAAATTATTTCTTTTTTATACAAATAGAAAATTCAGTGTTTGGAGAAATATAAAAAGTTTAATGCCGAAAATGTTTACGCAATAGTAACAATTGCAATAAAAAGGGAATCCCCTTGTTAAGCACGGACGCTTCTACATACATAAAAAAGTTACAAAATATAAGTTCCTCTCTCACTCTCTCAGCCAAACACGTGATCATTTAAAGGATACAAAGTCATAAGCCCATTCAAATATGGCCGATTCTGATGGTGATGTAGTTGACGAAGAGACAACAACAACTACTTCAAAATGGAAGAAAACACGAACTACAAAAACGGTGGGTGATAATTAAATTATTAATGAAAAATAACACCCAATAATTTTTGAAATGGCAATTGAATTGGAAAATTTCTTATTATATTTTTTTAAAAATAATTAATATTTTCATTTAGAGTGATTTCTCAACACGCAAACAGATGAAAACAAAACAAAATACTTTGAACCACAATATTTTCTCTAGTAAAATTATTTATTAATTTTAAATTTTAATTTCGAACTCCACCCAATTACTTGCCAACACTTAATTTGCATTCATATGAACTCGCTTGATAAATGGACAGTGATTTATTTATTTATTCCATTTGATTTGATTGGTTTGTAACCATTTACTTCTCTACTGCACAAAATTCTGGTCTATTTTTAGTTGCGTAGACACTTATTCAATGTACCGTAGAGAAAAAGAAAAATACATTCAGAGTTTAATGAACGAGCGATGGCATATACACATTTGACCTAGAAATGTTTGAGACTTTTTAATAAAAATTAAATTTCTTTTCTTTCGTAAAATGAAGTATAACAAAATATATGGGCAATAAAATTTACATTTTTATTATTTTCTTAAAAAACAGAAAGGCTAGTAATTTCAATTTTGTAAAAAAATGTATTTAAACAATAGAGGTTCTCATGCATAACAAACAAAGTTTTATGTTTGTCTTTATAAGAAACCCAAATATTAGAAGTTTGTCTACATTTTACTAAAAATATAAAAAAAATATTTAGAAAAACATTTTTTAATTTATAAAAAATAATTAAAATAAGTGGTTTTTTTGAATAACAATTTTTCTTCTAAAGTCTAACATTTAAAATTTACAATTTGTTATTGATAAAAAATAATTTGAAAAATTTTCTCCTTTTTATCCCTAAAAATTCAGTATGAATTTAGAGATTTTAGTTTTTATCTATGAACATTTTAGGAATTTATTTTGAAAATGAAAACAATTCTGTTCTAGTGAAAAAATTATCTATGGCTTTCCAAACTTCTTGCATTGACCTTTAAATATTCAACATTTTACCTTGGTTCTGCATTGGTCTCATATTCATTGCGGCAAAAATTTTGAATGCCTCAGTCGAACAGAAACGCGGTAAATGCTTCTGATCAAGGATCCGATAATTAGGTGCGGTTTGACAAACATATTTTTTAATTTTTCTGGCGATGGTCGAAGTAGTCTGCACGTTGACTACAAAACAAAAAATTTTCCTGGGTTCAACCCCAGTTTCAGACTCATAAAAACATTTCGCATTTTTTCTGATGTGCATTTATGTGTCTTTGTGTCAGTTGTTGTCGCACAGTTTCAGTGGCGAAGGCATAGTCACTGGGCACTGAACAGTAACGGCTTCAATTTTATCCAATCCCGGCGAAGTAAAATAATTACTAAAAATGGCTACTAAAAACAGCTTCAAAATTTAATACGTCTCCTTGATATCAGAGACGCTTCAACACTGCTGTAAAAACAAATAACGTGGAAAAAGCAGTGTTGTAAGATAGTGAAGCTTCACCTCCTATTATTTCTCTTACTCACCCTTTCCTATAGTTCCAGCACAATGCATCGCATTTCCTATCCTATCATTTCCAGCATTGCATGTGTAGGGGTCATCTCCTGAGTGCTGGTCCAAGAAAAACAAAAGAACAGCTAATTTGTGCAACCATAGAGTTTTCATTATTTTCTTATTGTTTTTTTATTATTTCCCATAATGACCACACTCTACGAAAATTTTGTTATAATAAATGGAAGAAATTGACAATACGCCATACAAACGGCTTGTTACAAAATGGCAACCGAAATATCTAATGTTTTTGATTATTGTACAAGCCGTTTGATAAACACACAAACACGAAATAAACTACACAACAGGATTTCAGCTGTAGAGCCACAAAATATCACGCAAAAATATGTTGCCAATTAAAAAAAAATTTAAATTATTTGTACTGATTCCATAAATATGTACCTGTGATGAAGCATTAAAACAAATTACCCGTTTGAAGCATTTTGCTAGAGATAACTTTGTCGAATTCCACCACATCAAAAACATTTAAAATCATTTTGAAACTCAACGGCTGAAATTGAACCGATCTAAGTTAAAGCAGTCTAAGCTGAATAAATTTTGTTAACCACAAAGCACTAGTCCAGTATTACAACAAAAATAAAATATTTACTATTATATTAAATAAATATTTAAATAAATTCACCGCTACGGTTAGTGTCCGCTTATGACAGGTTTCACTGTATTTCCTTTGAGTAAATTTACGAATTTATATACCCATACTAAATTTATTAAATAGATTCATATTTTGCATATTTCCGCTAAAAATTAATTAATTTTATCAAATAGCATTAAACCGTTATTGATCACCGTGCCAATTAAGGAACAGCATAGCTTTTACTCCTCTAAACGTATTGTGAGTACTTGATTTTTTTGAATTTATGTAGTATTTAACTATTACATTCAATTGTTTCTTTGCAAAACTCAACTTCACATCGTCAGAACAACACATATAGAAGTGGGTATTAATTAATTTTTGTCGTATTTTATTTTACCACTGAAATATATCGCCGTAAATACTTTTAATTTAATTAGACCGGGAAATACACCACCAAAAACTTCTGTTCATTGTTCTTGGTTAAATGAAGAGTGCTGAATATGATAGTATCATTAGTTTTTTTAGCAGCTCTAGTTTCAAAGTTATAGTGACATTTAATATTTTCATAATTTACACAATTTTTTGTATTATTCATTGAATATTTCACGAACGGCCCTCCAAAATATTTTCTGGATTATCAAACTGCACAAAAATCTCTTTCATATATGATTTTGAAACGAAAATTCGACTGTGGCCAATTTACTATGTTCTACATAAATTTAAAATTTACTAAGTAGAGCGCTGTTTTGTAGCTCTGTAACATGACCATAAAATTAGCTAAATAAATACATTAATAATAATAATATTCTATTTTTGTTTCGGTGTTTTAGAGGTTTTCAATTAAAATAACCTTTTTTTTATCACTATATGACCGTCCCGGCTTCGCACGGAATCTGTTTACTAATGAGAAAAAAATAAGTTTTGCTGTTTTTAGCTGACCCGGAAAACGTTGTATTGCAATGTATATTATTTCTAGGAAACATTTTTTTTGTTCAATAAAAATATTTATTTACTATAATTGTGCGGGGATTTACTTATAATCGAAAGCGTTGTAGACAATGAAAGTATGCTTTATTTAGGTTAATAAATTAATCTTTATCAAAGTAACAACTAAATCTTAAATTGCAATTCTCGATAGCTCTCTAAACATTAAAAATAATTATTAATATTTTTACTATCAACTGTATAGTGAGTAAGACAGGAGACCGGCTTCGTTCTCATCCCTTTAGGGTCAGTCGCCATATTGGACTTAGGTTAATGATAAACTTTTTAACATCCCCTCATCATACCCTTTCATTTGATTGATACCCATATTCCAAATAGGCATTAAAAATAGGTTTTTGCAGTTTTAGGGTCTGTCGCCATATTGTATTTAGGTTGATGATAAACTTTTCAAAATCTCCTCATCATACCTTTTCATTTGATAGCCATACTGCAAAAAAGGAAAAAGTAGGTAAAAAAATAGTGGGAGTAAAATGGGCGTGGTTAATTTTAACGGAATGAAACTTAGATGTTGTCGTGATTTTCATACCTACCCAATATGCACAAAAAATTTCATTAGAATAGGTCGAGCCGTTTCGGAGGAGTTTAATTACAAACACCGCGACACGAAAATTTTATATATTAGATCAAATTATAAAAAAGAATTAATTTTTATTATCAAAAATTTTAAATATAAAAATTGGAAAACGGATTTATATTAAATATTATAAAAAGGTAAAGTAGTTTAAATTTAAAATATTAACAAGTATTTATTTTTATTTTAAGTAGTATATTGATTACACTACAGTATTTTCATACAAAAGTGTGTTCTATATGTTTTTGAAATAGTTGTATTGAGGCCATGTCTTAAATTTGTGATAACTAATACCAGAAATTACACTCTCAGTATTAAATACATATTTCATTAATTTCAATTTAATTTTTAAACTATTTGAATTCAAATTGCTTATAGTTAAAAACTAATTCGTATCAAATTGAAATTTCAATTTCTGGTTTAATATCATAGAATGAAATGAAGGTAATCTTTTTAAAGAAGAAATAAAACCAAAATTTTACAAATTTGCCTGTTCACAAGCACATAAAGACATATCGTCTTTTTTGAACGATAAAACATACGACTGAGCTTGTGAATTGAGGAAGTTCATTCTAGCAACTTTAGCCGACAACGACATTAATCACTTTCTTGGATCACACAAAAAGGTATGAAACATGATGTAATTAAACCAGGTGGTATCACTGCTTAAGTTCGTTATATAAAACATCAAAATTATATACCTACACATTTGTTTAACAGTTTTTATTAAAGTTTTGAAGTGTAATGTAGCTATGGAAGAGCAGAATATGACTTAGAACTTAGGGTTGTTACTCGTTAAGAGGGTGATTGTGATGACAAAAAGGATTTACAAAGTGACATTTCTGCCAAAATCCTAACCGAAATAATCGTTCTTTCTTATATTTGGGTCTTAAGATGATAGATTTATACATGCCGTAAGATGCAACAATGTGGTCTGGGTCTCTTTTGGCAGTTTTTATAGTTTTCACTTGAAAGTAATTTTCGCCAATTAAAATCTATGCCATCGTTGTATTCGAAGATGTTGGCTTATATGATCCACTGTAATTAAAATTTTACCACAAAAAACTGAATGAATTGAATGGGAAGTTGCAATTTTATGTCAACAGAAATAACGGCATTCAAATTGAAAAATGTCTGACAATTAAAGTGTCTTAAAAATAAACCGGTAGTAAAATTTTGCGGTTTTAGTTGATGCATGAATAAAATAAATTTTACCACACATTCATGTAAATAAAATATATACGTATTTCAATTAAATGTATTTCAAGAATTGCTCAACCCTGTACATCGAAGAGTGAAACCGCTAATAATTTAACTTATATCTACATACACTTCGTTGCTTTGTAACTAAAGGCCCTGATTCACTATCATACACAGTTGAACGATCTGCCAATATGACATGTACGTTAAAACCGAAACGTAGTATGGACTAAAAATTCATCTGTGTGACAGATTTTTTTTTTGGCAAATCTTGCATTACCTTATCTAATTTGAAATTCAACGGACCAAAGAAAAAGTTCAAATAATGCCGATTTCAAATTAACAAAAGTTTAATTGAAAGCAAAGTCCATGGTAAAAGTATTGCCATACTACGTCGGCGACCAAGATGACATTTCTATATAAACTAAAATAAATGATTAATTTGTTTTTTTTTATTTTGCATAAAACACAGTACATTCAAATAATTCAACTTATTATCTTTATATGCAAACATAATAGTGGTCCAATTTATTATTTTTCTATTTAAATAATTTAAAAATAAACACAGTTTTAATTAATGTATGTTGCAACTCAAACATAAAATTTCTTCCAAAAACTTTCAGTTTGAAATGTAAAGCAAAAATTTTCCCACAATTGCTCACTTGTGTTTTTTTGTTATTGTGTTATTATTACTGGCCCACTGCACACATCACGTTTACACTCTTTCTGCTCTCTTCTATTTTTTTTAGAATTTTTAATTGCTTACTAATTTAAACGTTTTTTTTTATCATTTTAAATATTTTGTAACTTTTCATTTGTATTACGACTTAAAGTTCGTAGTTAATTAAAGAACCAGTATAATATTTTTTTGACAATTCTCTCAGTAAATTTATTTACCACGCAATATATTACAATTGATAATTGAAATTATAAATTTCATGTATAAAACAGACTTGGTAACTTTTATAATAGAAATACTGCGTCATTGAAAGAGCAATTATGCGCAAGGCGTAGTCTTTATTAACACCATTATTGGGCAATTACAACGCCACTTTGATGCGATCTTTTAAAATCGGTAAGACTTCAATGTCATTCGCCTGTGAGTGGATCGTACAATTGAGTAGGATAGTGAATCAGGGCCCTAAATAAAGAAATATTCAGTTTAACCCTGGTCGAACGGAAGAATTTTACACCGTTAAAAGACGGAACAGGTACAATTGTACCTTCATATATTTATCAACAGAAATATGACATTTGTTAGTGAAGGTATTATATAATTTATATTAAAAGTACGCCTAGAATCACAAATAAAAATACTCATTACTAAAATGAGTGGTTTTTACATTGTAACAATATTTAACTGCAAATTTCAAATTCAACTTCAAACCGAATATACGTTAAATTTAAGTATATAGAGTTACTAAAGTAAATTCCCATCACACGTTTTGCGGCAAAGAGGTGGGCCTATATCGAGTAGTTCCTTACTGACTGAAAAGGATCTTTTCAAGTCTATTATAACTCCGGAAATGTGTGATATTATACTGAGAGAGAGCAATCGGAAAGCTAAAAGAATTTTTGATAATTTCAATAATAAGTTGGGACAAGTATTTCATAATTCCTCTGAACAGCCATCTCAGAAAAAGTTTCAGCCCTTCACTGCAATTGAAATCGATGCATTTTTGGGTATTCTTATCTCAGCTGGCGTTCATAGAGATAACAGAAATAATTTGACTGATTTATGGAAGGCTGATGCACTGCCTCTTATACGGGCTGCAATGTCCCGAGATCGCTTCAAGATGAAGCTCAGATTTATTCGCTTTGACAACGAAAATACACGTGCACAGCGTTTGGAATCAGATAAGGCTGCACCAATTCATGATATCTGGACTATGATGAACAGCAATTTAGAAAAAGCATACAAGCCATATGAATGTATCACTATCGACGAGCATTTATTTCCATTTAGAGGCCATACCAGGTTTACACAGTACATACCTACTAAGCCAGCTAAGTATGGGATTAAAATTTTCTGGGCTTCTGATTCAGTCAATTCCTACCTATTGCATGGTCAAATTTATACTGGAAAGCCAAAAGAAGGCAAAAGACAACGAAATATTGGTGAGAAAACTGTACTCCACCTTGTTGAAATGTATAAAGGATCTGGACGAAATGTGGTCACGGATAATTTTTTTACGTCTTTAGAGTTAAGTAAGAAATTAAATTCTTGGAATATGACATTAGTTGGCACAGTGAGAAAAAATAAGAAATTCCTGCCAAGCAGTATGCAGCCTGCAAAAGAAAGACCTATATATTCAACTGTTTTTGGTTATAATAATGATGCCACAATTTGCTCGTATATTCAAAAGAAGAACAAAGCTGTCATTACTGTCATTACATTACTGTCAACTATGCATATGACAGGATAGGTTGAGAAAACACAAGTAGCTAAGCCAGAGATAATCACATATTATAATAAAAATAAAGGTGGAGTTGATGTGATGGACAAAATGTTAGGTGAATATAGTGTGAAATGACGTATATTACGCTGGCCCCCTGCAGTATTTTATAATATGATTGATGTATCTGCTTTAGCAGCTTACATTATTTACAGAGAACACCATCCAGGAAATAAAACAAAGGACCAGCGTAGAATGTTTTTGAAATATCTTTCAAAACAACTGTGCATGCAGTAAAAATAAATGTATGACTAGCAAACATTTCCTTCGCGGTGCTATAGAAATGGTCTTAGGTCGATCTATTGCGGCAGTACCAAGCCAAGAAGCTGGTCCTTATGGGAGACGTGGAGCCTCTCCTGTCGTAGGAAGTTGCTATGTATGCGCAACGAAAAAACGAAAACAACGTAAGACCAGAAAATCATGCATGATTTGCGTTAAACCCGTTTGTGATGAACACTCGCTACAGAATACAACATGCATTTCATGTAACATAATTGAGTGAAGTTTTATAATAAAATAATTATAATAAAAAAGTATTTTCTATTTCCATCTTAGTCTTTCTTCACAAATTATATATGAAGGTACAATTGTACCTATTCAGTCTCTTAAGGGTATAAGATAGTAAAATGCCAAAATCAAAGGCAAAAATTCAAGATTTTTCTCTGAAAATTTAATACTTTGAATTTAATTTAATATTTTAAGATGTCACAAAATCCCAGGTTTCTGTTGTTTATGAAAAAAAAGTTATTAAAATTTAAAAACGAAAAAGGTACAATTGTACCTGTTCAGTCCGACTATGGTTAATCAACCGAAGTGCCACAATAGGCCAACCAAAATTGAAAACCATAGACATCCGCAGATGTATCACTGATATTCATTAACCCTAGCTCTGGCACCAATTTTTTTCTACAAATTCTGGCACTATTTACATTTGTAAATATGTTTACTCTCAAGTGTTGTTCGTTGGTGGTTTTGCAAGCTATTTTGGTTTTGTATTAAAATATGTGTTACAACGAGAACAAATCTGTTGTTTCTATGCATAATGTTATGATTTTTATTTATTTATTTATTATGCATATACAATTATTAATGGTTTAGGCTTTCTTTGAACTTTGATTGCCAAGAGGAAGAAACAAAAGCAGATTCACTCCTTAGGTCTCTTAATGTTGAATCCGTATAGAATTATCTCCTCCCCCAAATGATGCTGATGACTCTGATATTGAAGTCTCGCCTTATCCAGTAGAATGAGTGACTAGGGGTGACTCAGACAATGACTTTAGTACAGAGGATGATGATGAGATAGAAGTTTCTAAAAATGAAGAGGGGCATGACCTAGCAGAAGTTTGCCCTAGTGAGGATGGACATTTTTTCTTACAAAGTATGGAACAAAGTGGAACAAAACTGCGGCACAGCTGCAGTATATACGACAACAAAATATTTTTCGCGAAAGCCGTTTGGTTGGTCGCAATACAAGCACTAAGCACTTGACCATCAGGGAAACATTTTTTGAGCTAATGCACCCAACAATATTGTCAATTATTTGTCATAACACTAATAAAAGGCAAGGCTTTGTATGAAAATCTAGAAACCTCCAGAGCGGCGAGCCAGAATACAATGTAAGTAAATATCGTTTTCACTTTGGCATATTTTTAGAAATATGCGTTAAAATGATTCTTAGAAAATATGTATGGGATAACACAATATTTGATATAAAGAAAAAACCAAATATCATATTGTTTTACAACCAAACAAAAGGAGAGGTTGATGTAATGGAGCACATGTTAACAGAATATTCAACGAAACGGAAAACAAATCGTTGTCCCATTGCATTTTTTTGCAATATGCTCGATATATCGGCTCTTGTCGCTTATATATTATATTCAGAAAATAATCCATCGAAGTTTAAATCCAAGAGAGGTGGTTATTTTTTTTTATAAAATTTACTACACAGAGTATAAGTCATATTTTTTCTGCAAAAATAGGTGGTCGTCGCCTGTTTCTTCAAGAGCTAGGAGAGCAGTTGTGTAAGCCAATAATTTTAAAAAGGGCACAAATTCCGGGAGTCCTATCATACTTCCCAACAAAGAATGCAATCGAATGCATAATGGGTGTTCCAACCGAAACACTAATGAGGGACTCAACTGAAGATTTCGTTCCAGCTGAAGACTACCGTGGACGTTCAAAAGTAAAGGGCGATTGCTACATATGCTATCAAGAGAACAATAAAAGAAAACGCTCGGCTCGAAAAGCATTCGGCCTATGTAAAAAACCTGTTTGCATTGAGCATAGTAAAGTCCAAACAAAATGACTAAATAATTTGTTTATTCGCTTACTGTTTGTATCACTGTAAAATATCAAATAAAATAAATTGAATTTCTTACAAATAAACAAGTAATGTTAATTTATTTACAAATGTAAATAGTGCTATATTAGAAAGAAATTTCTATAAAATGCCCAAAAATGCATCTAAATTTAACTTTTTTCAAATTTATTTCTTATTTTTCTACAAAACATAAAAAATTAGTCACTGAGTCCAAAAAAAGTCGAGATCGATCCACAAATATATTAGTTATTGCAATTTTAAAATCGATATATTTACATATGTAAATAGTGCCAGAGCTAGGGTTAAAGCCACCGAATACAAGTTTGTACATTAAGGAGGAAAAATTCCAAGACAATTGTCCTACAACTTGTTTGAATAAAATTGTGCTTATCATGTGAAAAATATGATGAGATAATTTCTCTGGCCCAAATGTTTGTTTTTTTTTCTTTTTATATTTATGAGTTTTTTGTATAAATTAAAAGACACCCACAGATTTCTGATTTTATTTTTTTTATTAAAAAGTCAATGGTAAAATATGTGGTCAATATGTTTATTCAAAAAAATAAAATTTTTCAAATTAAGTGTGTGAAAAAATTATTTTCTAAAAATCAACATAAATAACTGATCTTAAGTGTACCCAAAAAAATTTAAGAAAATTTTTATTTACAAAACTAAGCAGACTGGAAAAAAATATATTAAAAAGTTTCGTGCACCAGGCAAGTGATTAGTGTGCGCTATATCGCGGACTCCTTTTTAGTTTTCTTCAAATTGTCTGATTTTCTTCAAAAGCTACTATGCTCATTAAGTTAGATTGCATTTTAATTTGTCATTTTTTTTGAAACTTATAAGAAACATATTAAATCAATCACCAACAACATGACATTGTAATGCTGCAAATAAAATTCAAATCAATGCAAAATAACATCATTCTTTAGTTAAAAATAACCCTCGTAACTGAAAATTTTGCGTAAATTTTCCAAGAAAATTCTTTCGTTTTCCAAATATTACATACATACATATGTATGTAATATTTTTTCTATACTCTTTTCGTAGAAAATTTCCTTTTCTGCCCTGCTAAAGAAATGTTTTCAATTTTAATGAACAAATGCAATATTTTTCACCATTTTTAGTGTTCTTCTATCATAAAATGTCAAGGATAAACAACTATTCATACTTTTCTTCTTTTAAAACAATTTCACTTTCATACAAGAACCATTTCTTTTCAAATTGAAACAATAAAATATGACTTACAATTACATTACAAGTATTCGAAGAATTGTGGAAAATAAAATGATGTTAAGAAACAGAGATTGAAAACGATTTAACTAATCTAAAATTGAGTACTCTTAATAAAATAACAATTGACGAACACATTAATAAGAAATATATAAAATAATGAGTTAGAATGAGTTTTAACGCAATCAAATATTTCGTATACGAATTTAGCCGTTAGTCATCGGATTAGAATTCTAATAGTCACAGTTGTTGGACATTTTACACAAAAATTAATTTATAGTCCATTTGTTTGTTATTCTGATATTTGAGGCTGAGATTCCTTAGGGCGCCTTTCTTTGACAACTTGGGGCTGTGCTCTCGATTGGATCTGACGGACTTAGGTAGGGTACGTGAACGGCACAGGGTGTCTGTGACGTCCTCTGCTTTGTACGAAGTTAAGGTAACAAAACGGCACATACTGTGCTACTTGTGCCAACCCTGTTTGTTATTAAACATTCCCAGCTGAAATAAGAATAATATTACAAATTGCGAAAGGAACAGTTGCTGTTAGAAACGAATTATAACTTTCTTTGTAAGAATGTACGTTGATACATTACATGGGTTATAAATATTTGTAGCCCAAAGGCGGAACGGGAAATTAGATTATGGAAAATTATTTCCCTTCAACCAAACAAGTACGAAAATGATACAAAATCGAATAATCTAGATAAAAAATCATTACGAATGAAAATGAGAAGCTTTACAAAAATATTTTTACATGCATATTTATTTTGGAAAAACTCTGTTATAATCGTAAAAACATTTAAACCATTTGCAAACTCATGAAACACTTGCAATTACATAATTAGAAATTTTGCCAGAGATAACAATAAGAGATTCAATTAATATTTGATCTCATGCAGCTCAACAAGAATGCTGTACAGGAATAACTTACAAAGATTTGAACGTAAAATACACATGAATATGAATTGAATGCAATTTGCAGTCAGTCTTTAACTAAAAATGTCAGTACACTTGTGTGTGTCTCCGGATATGGCATGCTCATCCTGCCTTAACTGGTGTATATACCGGGTGTTTTTTTAAGGGTTGCAGAACTTTAAAATAAGGAAAAAAATATTTTCAACATCACTAAAGTGCCTTTATGGGACAGATAATTTTCTTCCATTAAAGGAAATCCATATCAACCAAATACCGCCATATATCACCAATGACTCGTTGTCTATTGATTTCCATGTGTTTAATTATCTCTGGTTTAGTATCGTATAAGAGTGGTTGCACATAATCTTAAAGAAAATAGTGCAATTTGTATTTAACTATACGATCTTGTGACCAATTAATTAGTGGCCGAATTGGTGGCGTATAAGACGGTCGTTTGGTTTTAATTCTTACACACTTTGAATCTTAAAATCTCATGGAAAATCTTCTTTAAAGTGGATGGATATATTCCTATTTGCTTAGAACGGTATCGAATTGATATATGTATGTGGGTATTCTTCGATACTTTGCTGTACAGGGGCTAAAGCTTATTTGGTTGTCACTGTTTGACAGAGATAACAATTATGAGATGCAGGTTATCATTAAGAATAGGCGTGGAGCGAAAACGATCCATATTTATTCGTATTAGCCGGTACGATGGACAACTATGACTATGACGATAAGCTTGACGAACACAACCATTATATCGATAGAAAATTACAAATATTGCTCTCGTATACGTCTTTTCACAATGAAATGGCAAAAGCAATTATCAACCTATAAATTGTATGCCAAATAAAGGATTGTTACCATCTCCCCATAGTGTAATTACTTATCAGTTGGTGTTGATTCTACAACAAGTAAACCATTATAAAATAACTGACATTTCGGTTTATATTTAAACATACACAAACTTTGACAGACCAGATTTCTAAAAAAAAAAGTAGTTCAGCTGCGCAATCTACACCATGGAACACCCACCCTTTATGTATGTCTTAAATTTTGTTCACTTAACCACTTCTTTTGAGAACTTGTACACATTTTTGTTAATGTGCTTGCACTACATTGACTGACTACCAACCAATTAATATTGGCAAGAGAACAACATGTTTGTTAGTCAATAGGTTGTTGTGTTGGTTGGCTGCTTGCTTGGTTGCTTGTTAGAGTCTAATTGATTTGAGTATGTTAATTAATTCAAATTGTCATAAGAAAAAAATTACATCTAATTGCAATAAACATGGGGTTATTAGGTTAGAATATCATTTGAAATCAAAAGTTTTTTTTATCAAGTGTTTTTGTACGGAAAATATGTTTCATTTATAAAAAGAAAAAATATTTCACGTTTTAATCAATAACATTTTTAACATTTTACAATTGATCTTATATGATTTGGTAAAAGCTATTCATATAAGCATTCACGGAAGTTATAAAGTTATGGCATTTTTTTTTTATCTTGGACCAGCACTCAGGAGATGGTCCCTACACATGCCATGCATTGAACTGGAATTAGAGGAAAGGGATAGTAGGAGAAATGATAGGAGATGAAGCTTCACTATATACAACTGGCTTTTTGCTTCGTGTGATTTCAATTACTTTTAAGATTTTTCTTTAAAAATCATTCCAAATTAAAATTTATTTTATTTAGGAATATTACACTGTCAATGAACGGTTGTAGAAAGACACACATGGAGGGCAATTTTTTATTAAAATAAAAAAAAAATTAATACCCAAACAAAGTTCATCCAGGTAATTAAAAGCCTGTTTAATTCGATAAACTCTATGGGTTTATGTTCTCTCTTTCTAATAAAAAAAAATTAATACTGTGACCACAATTGATTTTTATCTTTTTCCCTCTTTTTTGATTTAGGCTCTTTTATAAATTTGCTCATGAATTTTAGTGGTGGAGGGTTGTCTCATGGGGAACTTAGTGTGGGGCATATGCTAGCGATAACTAAGGACTCAGTGATGAAGTTAGAAATCGAGAGTTACCACTCGACTCCCAGTGGTCAATAGCGTCTAGAGAAAATGTTAAGTGTAGCGCGGATCTCAATGGTTAATGAATTTGCCACTTGTTGTATGGTCCGTAAATCTTTGGGGGACATACATATGTGATAGGAAAAGACCCGATTAATAGTGCTGGTCTGGAAAAAAATTAGAAAATTTGTGCATTTCACAAAACTATCAATTCAGATAGATTCAATAAATTTCATTACAAAACCCAAGTTTTTCCACTCCCATCTCAACTTTAAGGAAGAAGATAGCGCACTCTAAATCATTTCTTCTACTATCCTTTTCCTCTAGTTCCAGCACAATGCGTCGCATGTGTAGGGGTCATCTCCTAACTGCTGGTCCAAGATAAAAAAAAATCTGGACCGATCTTCCTGAAATTTTCACAACATTTAACTTTGACCCTTGAATGAATTATAGGCTACTTGTTTACACGCCGCCAACATTTTTAAATTATGTAATTTTTTACACATAGTTTTTAAGAGATTTTATAATATAAACGATAAAGGCCGGCGCTCGTAGAATCCGGCATCCGTCATACTTTACCCTTTTCAACTAACAACTAAATTGAAATACACGTTTTCTGAAGAGCTTTGTCACATTCAGTACGTCTCCGTGAAAGCAAAGTACTAAAGTTGAAAAATTTTTAACGTTAACGTTAACGTTGCGGCTAGTGGAAAAGAAATTCCAGACTAATTTCTATAAAATAAAACATATTCTGGTATTTTATTTTTTAACTTTTTAAAACAATTTTGTTTGCAGAAATTTGTGGGAACACTGGCAATGAGTTGATATCCGTCAACAAAGTACTCATTGTACCAATCTCATCCGTCGGTACGTTAATGCCATTTGAGAAAGTCAAAGTATGACGGATGACGGATTCTAAGTGCCTCGGCCTTAACTGCTCCATTTGTGAAACGGTAACTCTCTACTACTTCCTCGTTCGTCGGCATATAAAATAGAAATAAATCTAACTCAGACTTCGTCACGCACGACAAACTTCGTTCTTAGCATAAAGAGTCACAGTTCTACGTCTAAGAAGGTTTTCTTTATAGTGCATTTATATCTGCGCCATAAACAGGTTGTTTGTCCATACAATGCATAAAAATGTTTTGTAACTTCTTTGCGAGAGAAATAGGTTAAAAATGACTACCTGTTGAAAATGTAACTCTGTTTTTTACACATTTGTTTGGCAACGGGAGTTACATTTAACACTTCTTAGATTAAAAATTGCGAAAAAAAAAAAAAATGAAGAAAAAATCACATTAGAAAAGAAAAAATTGTTATAAATTTAAGCAACTGAAGAAATAATCAAATACATTAATATTGTTTGATTTTGATCACAGTCGCTATATGAATAGTCAGAGATAAACTTCTTAACTGTCAAAAATGCCAATGTAAACATAATAGTTTATAGAAGTTGTTTATGACGTCAACCTAGTTTAAGAATCGCTAATGTAAATGCCTTATTACTGTTGAACCACGACCAAAAAAACTTTTGTAAACAAAATTTAAAAAAAAGTAACCAAATGTGAATGAAACCCAACATTTTATGTAACAGGTGTTGTAAAAAACAATTCATTTTGAATAGCACGCCACTAATGAAAATAGGATAATATTTGGTGAAAATTTCGCGATCACAGTGCGCAAACATAAGGCAGTTTTGAATCGTCGTAAAGCACCTTCTTAGCAACTGTAAAACTGTTTTCTCTGGTTAAGCTTTATTGTGCTATATGACGATAGTCAATCGCCAGTGATTGTGCCTTCGCTACTGAAATCTTCCGACAGTAACTGACACATATATGTACACGCTAATGCACATCAGAAAAAATTCGAAATCTCTTATGATTTACTCTGAAACAGGAGTCGAACACAGGACTTTTTTGGTTTTGTAGTCTACGTGCAGACTACTTCAGCCATCGTCACCACAAAAAATAGAATAAGAACTTGAAATAATGCAAAAGAAAACACAAACGTATAAAATCAGCAAAATCGCTACAAAACGTTAAAATATGCAGCATCGGCAATATTTAGCACATGCTGAAAATTGTTTTCTCTAACGATAAAGCAAGAGAGAAATATTGTTGGAATCACATTTTTGTTATAAATAATGGTATTTATTTTTTAAATACGATTTGCAGCACATGTCCGAGTCTAATTTTTTACTACTTCGTCCAATAAATCTGAACGAGGGGACCAGTGAAGAGGATCACTTCTGGAAATAACGTTGTCACCAAATTGATTTTGCAATTTGCAATAAATCGATCGTTAAGCGCACTGGTAAGTTGCATGGTCTTGTTGGAACCAAATGTCGAGAATGTTTAGCTGATTAATTTTTGGAGACAAATATTCAGCCAGCATACCCCGATAGCGCTCGCCATTCACCTTAATGGCAGCTCAATTTGAAAGAGCAGCAATATTATTTTCGGTACGCACATTTCTTTGTCTTGTTTAAATTTTTAAATGAATTATGAAAGATAGGGCAAGAAATACTATTTACTTTTGTTTCAAAAGAAAACACCATTAGTTATTGACAGCGAAATGCTTTGAAATAAGAATAACTGTATTTTGAGCTTCACAAAGCATCATTTACAAAAACATTGAAACAAAATTTGCATCGCTTTTATATACCATGTCCTAATTAAGAAAATTTTATTAATTACCTTTTTTCGCTTTTTTTTTGCAGGTGAGTCTGTACAATGTTGAAGAGAAAAACGAATGGCATTTATACCAGAAGTATGTAATACACACACTTAACTTAAACATCGCGTTTTTATGATATCGGAATCAGAACATGCATAATTAACACCAAATTTGTCCACAGTGCTAAAAACAAATCGCGAATAATTTTATAGTTTCGTTCATTAATTAAATATCTTTAGTTTGGGAATTATATTTTTTACTTCTTCATTGATATATAACACTTCTTTTTTGACTTATATTTTGCTTAAAAATATACATTAATATTTTGGCTTAAACCAAAGCGCTATAAGAGTTGTTATAGACGGGATCTCATCTAACGAGTACAAGATAAACTCTCATACACTATTTCTAGTCTTTCTTAATGACGTCCTGTGTCAAACTTCCAACCCTATCCACCCTTTCGCAGAAGACAGCAACATTTGTCACTGATATTAATTTAGTCGTAGGCCAACATCGACTATGATCACTTCGCTGAGGCAGAATATGAGTGATTCATTGAATTGTGACCTCATGAAAATATCGCAATGGGGTCACGTGAACAGGATCGATTTCAACGCTCATAAGACCCAATGCAGCATGCTTACGCATCGACGCATTCCCGATGACGCTGCGTCATCTGTAATTATGGGCGGTATAAACATCGAGGAATCAGAAGCTCTTGATGTTCTTGGCATGAAAATTCAGTGTGATCTTCGATGGACTGAACACATTTTTCAGGTCGCAAAAGAAGCATTCAAATGCCTCGGTTTTTTAAGACGCTGCAAGACATACTTCACCCCATCTGATCTCCTTACTATTTATACCGCCTACATCCGACCGAAAATGGAATACACCTCTCATGTATGGGCCGGTGCTTCAAAGACTATTTTGAAGTTACTCGACCGTGTACAGGAGAGAGCGAAGAAACTCATTGGGTATGGTGGAGTAGCTAACTCCTTTTACTCCCTTGAGCATCGTCGCAATGTGGGGTGTGTTTCGTTGTTCTATCGTTCCTACAATGGAATCTGCTCTGGTGAAATTAGGGAACTAGTTCCCGAAACCCGTTCATTCCAGCGTACAACGCGTTCATCATTAAGGGCGCATTCATTTGTGATCGATTTGGCGGCAAATCACACCACGCTTATGTAGAACAAACTCCCTGCCGAGGTCTTTCCTGTCACTTTTGAGGTGGGAAAGTTCAAATCTAATGTCCATAAACATTAATCCTCCTTTCCATAACCTAATTTCCTAGTTCCAGCACAATGCATCGCATGTGTAGGGGGCATTCCCTGAGTGCTGGTCCAAAATAAAAACGGTTAATTTGCTAATTTTACTAAAAAGTAAGACTGTAAAATTGTCGAAATAAAATTTTAGAAAGTCGCCAAGCCAGAAATATCTGAAAAAAAGTTTTTATTCCAGAATTATTTTATTACATTTTCATTGCTGTAAAAAACTAAATATTTAAATTATCATAAAAAAAATAACGGAATATGCAATAAAAACAAAAAATGAAGAGTCAAAAGAGTTCATACACCGCAGATGTCTTTTTTTTATAAGAAATTAGTGACTTTTCAATATTTTTACTGTTAGCATCAATCACAGCTTGACGGGAGTAATTGAGACGAAAATCTTTGTAAAGCTTGCTTTAAAGAATTCTTATTGGTCACTTCAACACGTCTAATTTTTCTTTTCAAAATATTAAAACGTGCTCAAAGGGATTCAGATCTGGCAATTGCAGAGGGGATTTCAAATGCATGGGTGCCGAATAAAGGAATCAGTATCTGACAATGTGTGCTGTATGTTTGGGATCATTGTCCAGTTGGAAAATTCTATGCAGTCCAGAGCCAACATATCAACTGATGGCTGGAAATTGCATTCCAGAAGCTGTTTATAATAATGTTGATCCATAATATCATCTATGAACACTAACCGCTCAACGCCAGATGCCGCTATGCCACCACAATCCATCACGTTGCCACCACCACTGTTTCACTGTGGGAACAATATTCGTTTGTTCAAGTGTAGTGTTCTTGTTGCGCAAAACTTTTCTACGACCATAATTTCCGAACAAGTTAAACTTATTTTCGTCGGTAATCAAAACTTGTTTCCAAAAATCTATCCGTTTTTATTCGTATACTTTTTGATTGGTGATTTTCGAAAATTTTGGGTATGTTCGAAGGCTCAAGCCTTAGGCTGTATGTATAAGTTGACTTTTTACAAATATATACGTATATAAAATTAAAGTAATAAAATAGCAAATTCCCTTGTTTACTCTTAATTAATGTCACAAATATTCAGTAAGTTCTTAAATATGGGGTTGTTCATTTTATTTAGTGAAACGTTTGCCATTTACAACCCAAGAAAAAAAAGAAAAAAACTTATTACAAATGTAGTGGTGCAAACGTACCGACATTTCTAGCAAATTTGAAGAGATTGGAATAGTTACAGATGTGACGAGTCCTGTGCATCATCTCAAAATTATAAAAAATTAAAAATTATTCAATATAAATGAATATTATAATACGTGTATATATACATAGTTACTGGCATAGTTACCGTGATTTATTTTTATGATTTTTGATTTGTTAACCGTAGTTATGTGTTCTACGACACATAACAGATTTTTTTTTTCTGCTAAGCTCGTGAAATAAAATGGCAGTCACACACCACAGCAGCAGTGAAAGCGTCGGAGATTTATGGTGGGCCAGAAATTTCTCATTGTATCACGCAGTACTGGGAAACATCGTTTTTGTGCACTGCGTTTAATAAGGATTGATGATGCAAATACAAGTGCCACTCGTATGCAAAGAGATAAAGCTGCACCGATAACAGATATATGGACTGTGTTGAATAACAATCTAGCTTTGCACTACGAACACAATTTTTCCTTATCGCGGCTGCAGACGTTGCACTCAGTATATCGCATCGAAAGTTGCAAAATACGGAATAAATGTTTGGTGGATTTGTAACGCTGCAATTCTTTTTTACTGCATATGTAGTTTACGGGTGGCGCAAAAGTAATCAACCGGATTTTTTTTGCCGTAATTTTCTTTTTAATGAAAAAATGTGGTTCTGATTTTGATATCGGGCAAAGTGGCCGCCGCCAGATTTGATGACGATACAAGCAGACCCAAAATTTTTCATTTAAAGAAAAATTACAGCAAAAAAACATCGGCTGATGACTTTCGCCCCGGATGATTTATTTTGAGTCACCCTGTATATACCATCCAAGCCGCATCTGGAAGAGAAACTAAAAGTAGTGAACGGGATTGAACGATCTAGATTCCAAATTTAAAGCAACCGTCCGACACATAACAATGTACATTTTTTTCAAATTTCGACTTGCATAGTATTTATTATCCTGGAATATAACGCTAGTTAAAATGCTCAGGGAAAATAAAACATATATTCTGGTAGAAATGAATACGCAGAGGAATAAATCTATTCTTTCAACGACGTTTGGATTCCGAAAAAATGTTACCAGGTCGCATAATGGTCCCCGTAAAAACAAAACTGAGTTTCTGCTTTCGTCGATGCACTATGATAAAACCGAAGATGGCGATGACATCATGGACCAGAGTACGCTATAAACCGCAACAAAACGTTGGCCTTTGGCATTATTTTTCAACATTTTGAATATAACGGCATTGGCTGCTCATAAATTGTACTACGCGAACAACAACATGATCCCACTTTTTCTGTGGAAAGTGGATGAAGAAATGTGCATGTTCATCATGGAGTAACATGCCAAAACCAAAAATTGTTATAAAGAGCTACCAGAATCGACCACTAGAAATTATTCGCGAAAGCAATCCATCAACATCGACCTTTCTATATTAAGGTAACGATACATTTTACATATATTGTATGTAAATATCTACGTGCATTGTTGCTACTCCAGTTACATATCAAGTCCATCTCTGAACTTCCTTGATTATTGCTTGCCTGATTTCATTAAAAATTCTGTCTTCAAGGTTCGAAAGTATGAAAGTTTAATCGTTTTAACATTTAAATAATGCTTTCCGTACCTTCCATTTCCCAGTTGGCACCAATCAATAAGTTGTGCAAGAATTAAGCTCTATCTTCATACCACTGTCACAACCTGTCTATTCTCTACACTACCCCTCTCTCTCTGTCTCTCCCTCTGTCTATCTAGTTCCAATGCATGGTATATGTAGGGGATTTCCCCCTGCCTCTGAACCAAGGTTAAAAAAAATATGCACGTTATACGTGTTTATGTTTGGATATTTTTTATGTCTACTTACAGAGTGGGTCTATTTAAATTTAATTGTTTTCCGTTTCAATTCCCAAAAATATATTGCCCTTATCAATAATTAATTTCCACATAAGCAAAATAAACAATTGAAGCACTATTGCAAGGAAAAATTTATTTTTTTAATTTTTATTTTAATTTCAACAAGTTAAAAAAAAGCCAAATATATGAACTCTACCGTGAGCTATACCTTAAATTTTTCTAATTGTATCTCTAAAATATTCCTGATGGATCTTTGGAAATATTAAATTTGTACTTGATAAACAAAAATGTAAAAGAGTTGGATGATGTGTGTATTGTATCTATTTGGATTTTTTCGTGTGTTGTTTCTCTCGTTCGGTTGTACAAGTCGATAAATATGAGAAACTTTGCGTGTGTGAGTGTGTCTGTTTTTTTTTGTGAATTATAAATAAATAATTCTGGCAAAAAATCAGCAATTTTTTCCTGATGATCTCCAAGTATAGATCTTTGGAGCTGTGCCAATTGAAAATGTGTATATTATTTGTGATTATATTGTTGATGTTGATTATTTGCCTTTTATTATGGTTTTTGCAAACCGTTTGTTTGTATCTGCAGAAGAAGAGTGTGTATTTGTATTTGTGTGGAACTTTTTTAAACGCAATTTCGCACTTTTGCGCAGTAATGGCAGTCATTGGAAATAACACTCTCATGGAGAGTATAATGAAAATATTTTGTTTATATTTTTGTATTTGTATTTCCACGCGATTTTCATTACGTTTGTGGAGAAAAATTGCTTTACTTCAGCAGTTTGTTTTTTTTTATATACATATATAGGGGAGAAAGAATTTAATAATTTTAATTTTTGCAGATTTCGTGAATTATTGCGAGAAAACCGGTTTTGCAATATAAGTACATATTTGTAGAGTGTATACGGTAGGTCAGCTATAATTTAGTAATCACCGTTGTATCGTTTTATGAGCCTTATAGTGAGTTCGATTCTCAAAATGTGCATTGTACTTTATTTTTAAAAATGTTTAGACTTTATTATTCACTTTTAAACTCCTGCAAAATTTCGCTATAGTGAACAAAAAAGCGCAAATGTATTAAATTAATAGATCAAAATCGGGCAAAAAATACAATGCACTTTTGGTTGAAAATAAACCACCATTAGTAACACGCTAATTTAAACAAAACCTGCAAGCCTTGTTTATCTGTCGAAAATTGTCATGTCAATTTAATTTATATGAAGCAAACCATAACAACGAAGGCCAATGTTTTGCGATGGGAAAATACGATTTTAAAAGCGTATTAACAAGAGAGTTGGTTGCATAAAGTCAAACAAATACAAAATATTTTCATCGTTTACCTTGAGCTGTCATTATTGTTTTATTCGCATTACAATAGTATATGTAATAACATATTTTATTGTAATAAACGTGAAAATTTCAAAACACAGTTCTAAAACTACATACATTGATGGGAAGTTATACTTTCATTAACTCTAATCTCTACAAAGATATTTTATGGTTCAAACTAATGTAGAATTCTTACACAGTACTTAACGCGTCGTTAATTCAATGACCATCAATTAATTCCCAACAATAAGTATCACAAAATGCAATAGAGTTGTGCTATGCACAGGCGATTGTCAAATATTACAGTATTGTAAGATATGGCAATGTTTTGGCAATATACTGAAAATGAAAAATTGTCACCAAAAGGTAAGTTGTCAGTTCATACTATTGTAAGAAAAACTGACAATTTCATTGCCACACAGTTGTCCGACAATAAATTTATCTGCCAACAAAAATTTTCAGTTCACACAATTGTCAGATTATTGTATGGCAAAAGTTTCCAAATTCAATAATAAACATTGTCTCTTTATATTTATAGGCAGCTTTGCCTGTAGAAAAATTTATCTGACAATGGTGTTTTTGTACGGTGCACTAAATTAGGCACATCTGACAATAACAAAAGACCGTACAGTATCTGGCAAATACCTGTTAATGGAAATGGCGGATGTTTTGACGATTGTTAGATCCCTGAAAATATTATTGTTGTATAATGCTTTTTATTACAAACTTTGCCACACAGTTGTTAAACATTTTATGACAATATTGTAATGTCTGACAATCGTGTGTCCTTAGCTTTATGAATTAGGCAAGACACATTATTATTATGAATGAGACCTTTTATAATACGAATTACATATCCAACACTGACAACACTGTTCCGATTCGATTGAAAATTTTTGTGCGCTGAGTTTTTAATTTATAAATTAATTAAATCTATCTGATTTTATTGAAGTTATTGTGCATTATAATTTCAAATTTAATTATTCAATTGTGTGATAAAATACATTTTGGCTGCTTAAAGATTTAGTCATTTTTTACTCACTAAATCTATTTTTAACAACAACAACTGAATTTTCTTTGCATATTATGCATAGTGCTCTGCAATTGGAATTCCTTACAAAGAATTTACACAAACAATAACTTTAAATTAACTGTTAAATTACTTTAAACAGTGTACATACTTTTTGGTTGAAACAACAACATTATCTTTGGTGCAATAAATAATCTTTAAATAACAAAAGCAATATAAGCAATTTATTACATATTTGTGCTGTTTAACAAAGTGTCTACATACATATACTTTGGTAATTTTAAATTAATTTAACTTTTTACATCGCTTCTAATATATTAATTATGGCCTGTTCTAAGCCGAAGTGTCGCAATAAGTCCGATGATGTTATGGTTGCCTGTTGGCTTTGCGAATCGGTTTATCATGCAAAATGCGTTGACTTATCTGCACGCACTGTGGATAATTTGCATGAGAACAAGGGACTCCGCTGGTGTTGTAAAAACTGTATTTTGTTTGATGTGGAATTTTATAAATTTTTTAAATCCACTAAAAGTACATTGGATGAATTGGGTAATGATTTGAAAAATTTAAACACTAAATTTTTGAATTACAGGAACCTGTTTGATAAGGCACCGTGCTCACCCAAAGGAAAGAAGAAAACATTAACAAGTTCACTGGTATCTAAACCTAATTCTATTGAAATAAGCGATATTTCTGGAGCATCTCTTGTAACCACTCCAGTATTAACTCCATCATATGATTTTGTTGAATCAGTTCCTTCCGTATGTGGCACCGCGAGCTCAACTAAAACTCGTGAAATATCTTCGGGAACAATTTTAGTTTCACCACAACCATTGCAAAACAGCTGTATTCCTACTAATTTAAACCCATCAGTTCCTGCTTATAATACCTCTACTGCTCCAACTTTAAAGGTTATTCCACCAAAAAGGATTATTTTTGCCGCTCGTTTTGATTCTAATACAAGTACCGATGCTGTTAAACGTTATATTTGTTTCAAAATTGGTAATGATATTGACTTATCCGTCTACAAATTTAAGTACTCTAATCAGAGACGTAAATCCTCTTTCAAAATTATTGTTAATGAAGAAAATTTTGATTCAGTTGTTAATCCAGATTTTTGGCCGAAGAACGCACTTATACGTGAATACGTGTATAGTGAAAACGTCCCTTCTGATATAGTCCACCTACCACAAATTAATGCTCCATCGTCTAATCTGACAATTTCAAAAAACTAAATATTTTACCTGATAAATTGTCTATAGTTTACCAAAATGTTCGTGGTTTAAATACAAAATTACCTTCAATTTACAACCAAAGCTTTGATTTTTTATATGATGTTATTATTTTTACTGAAACCTGGCTTGTCGATAATGTACTCAATACTGAAATTTTCTGCGGAAATTATCAAATTTATAGACGCGATCGTGGTAATCTTATCAAAGGTGGCGGTGTTCTGATTGCAGTTTCTAATCGTCTATCTTCTGATGTTCTTTATAGTGAAGGTCTGTATGACATCGAGTTTATTGGTGTTGCAGTTAAGTTAAAACATATGAAAATGTTTATTACCTGTTCATATATTCCTCCAATTTCACCTGAAGTGGTTTACATGAAACATGTAACAGCTATTGGGAATGTTGTTAAGGCCGCAAATCAATACGATTACGTTATTGCTCTTGGCGATTTTAATATGCCTTTATTATCATGGGACTTCTCTTCTGAAGTTAATTATTTCATTCCGAGAATGGTTGGAGGTAATGCTTACCATATGGATTTTGTTAATTCTCTTCTAGACTTGAATCTTTGCCAATTAAATGGCTTATACAACGCAAATTCGAGACTACTTGATTTAATATTCCTAAATGTACTGAGTGACATCTCCATTGATCGCTGTTACCCGATCTCTTTGCCTGAGGACTTACATCATCCTACAATTGGAATTGAAATTTCTGTTGCATCTAGTCGTGTTTCTGTGTCATCATTTCAAACAGAGAGAAGAGAATCGTTTTGCTTCAAGAAAACAAACTATAATAGGCTTGATGAGCTTCTGTCTAATACAAACTGGTTGAACCTTTTTACGAATGCTGCTTTAAATACTAATTCAATACATATTAACAAAATGGTTGACACGTTTTACAAAAGAATGTATCTGTACATGAATCAATGTATTCCTAAATGTTTTGATTCTAATCGTTCTGGCCCGCCATGGAATTCCAAAGTTCTTTCTGCTATAAAAAATAAAAAGAATAAGTTCTACAAGAAATATAAATCCTCTGGACTTTTTGCTGATTACGCCAAGTATTCTGTAGCTCGTGCTCAATACATCTCAGCTAATCGCTCCTGCTATTACAGTTATTTAATTAAAGTCAAACAAAATTTAAAATGTGATCCTAAAACATTCTATAAATTCGTAAATTCCAAAAGAAGATCGAGTTCGTTTCCTTCTGTGATGAATTACCATGATATTGAATCCGATAATGATGTTGCAATCTGTGATTTGTTTGCGGATTTCTTCTCGTCCACATATTCTGATGTCAAGATTGCTGATTCAGATTCTCATCCACTATCTGAATTACCATATCCACCTGTTTCAATACCACTTCTTGATGAACTTACCGTAGTTAATACCTTAAAAAAACTGAAATTTTCATTTAACTGTGGTCCTGACAGAATACCGAGTTGTCTGTTAGTTAGATGTGCTGAAGCTTTATCGACCCCACTAACTCTTATTTTCAATGAATCAATAAGGACTGGATGTTTTCCGCAGGTTTGGAAAACCTCTTTCATAATTCCATTATACAAAAATGGTAGTAAAAATAATATCGAAAACTACAGAGGCATTGCTAAACTGAGCACTCTACCGAAGCTTTTTGAAAAAATTAGTACTGACATTCTTTCTCATCAAGTATCATCTGTATTGTCTCCTTTCCAACATGGGTTTCGTAAAGGTTGTTCAACTGTTACAAATCTTATGCAGTTAACATCACTTGTTCATCGTGGTTTTAGACAACAAGAGCAAACTGATGTTATTTATACCGACTTTAGCAAGGCGTTCGATAAGGTTAATCACGAAATACTTTTGAAAAAGCTTGACTCAATGGGATTTACATTAAACTGTCTTAAGTGGATAAAATCGTACTTGACTGATAGAACTCAAAATGTTCATTTTAAAAACTGTTATTCTAAGCCGATTGCTGTATTGTCTGGTGTGCCGCAGGGTAGCCATTTAGGGCCGCTCTTGTTTTCTTTATTTATAAATGATCTACCGAAAATATTGAAGTTTTGTCATGTCTTAATGTATGCTGACGACGTCAAAATTTTCTTAAGCTATAGAAAATATGCTGATCATCACTACCTACAGGAGGACTTAGATGCATTTAGCTCTTGGTGTAATCGTAATTTGATGGAATTAAATCATAAAAAGTGTAAATGTATGAGCTTCTTCCGTGGACGTAACTTAAGCGTAAAATATATTTTAAATGGTTACTCGCTAGACAATTTAAATATTATTTCCGACCTTGGCATTCTACTTGATTCCAAGTTAAATTTTATACAACATATCTCTTCTACTGTTGCTAAAGCACGCGGTCTTCTTGGATTTATAAAACGATGGGCAAAGGAGTTCTCCGACCCGTACATTACAAAGCAATTGTACACATCTCTGGTAAGACCTGTTCTTGAATACGGCTCAATAATTTGGGATCCAACGTATATGGTTCATATCAATAGTATTGAATCCGTTCAAAAGCAGTTTCTTTTATTTGGTCTACGTGGGCTTCGCTGGAATCCGTTGGATCTCCCACCTTATACTAGCAGACTTGCCTTGATAAAGCTGCCGACCCTTAAGAGTCGCAGGACTATGCTTAATGTTACTTTTGTTTTAAATTTGCTAAAAGGTAATGTTTGTTCTGAATTTTTGATTAGCAATATCTTTATTAATGTTCCTTCACGATTTACACGTCATTACTATCCGCTTGCAGTTAAAGTTTTCAGAGTAAATTATGCTAATTCGGAACCATTGTTAAGAATTTGTAAGCAATTTAATAAATTGTATAACCATATTGATTATTCGCTTAATGTTGATAGTGTCAAATCTAGTTTAATTGTATTTTTAAACTCTTAATTATGTACTGTATATCATTATATCATTTGTAAGGATCATGAATCCATAGATGTATGTAAATAAATAAATAAATAAATAAATAAATAAAACCATAATGCTATGTTCCCATTATATGTATTTGTCAAATGAAATGTTCGTTTTTGAAATGAGTTGTGTATAGCAAACTGATATTCCTCTTTATAAACACATATAATGTAAACATAAAGCTATGACAGATGGTTGTCAGATATTTCAATGTTATTAGAAAAATTTGCAGAAAATGTTTAACAACCGTGAGGACTTTTGTCGTGCAAGGTTTCATAGAAAGCATTTCAGACATAAATATGTCAGTTAAAATTTGTTTCACATCTTGAAGAAGTTCGTCGCCACTGCGAAATTTTTGCACAAAACTGTTGACTTTTGCGATGAATCGATATAAGTCTTGCATCAACAAATTGCAAAATTTCATTCATGTAGTTTCATGAGGAACAAAAAGTTACAGCAAACAAAAATTAATATATCAGCTGGTATAAATTTTACTGGCTTCCGTAATCGTTTTAATTTTGGTTGACTCTTTTACATTTAACATGTTAGCAAAAGCAACCTTATTTATTAATTTCTCTTTTCTTGCGGTTGGGTAGAAAAAACATTTGCTCCAAGCCAACATTTAACATTTCAGTAAAGAATAATTTGGAAAAATTCAATTTTTTCTACTTACTGAGCAGATAGAAAACGTACATACAACCTCATGTTACAAGAGTTTAAAAGAAATGCTCATATAAGAGTTTCTAAAGCAAAATAGATTTTGTCGAAAAGTTTTTCTCAAAATAATTATAAAATACATGTGTATTTCTCTAATTAATTTCTCTTTAAAACTATTGTTTATTTATTCTAAAAATAATTATTTTTCACGTATTACATTCGTTCGTTGTTTTTCCACCAAAAAGGTGAAGGATGAATTTTTTTCTTTAAATTTTCGTAAAAACAATATCTTGCTTTTATTATTCATGTTGTTTATATTTTGTAAAAATATTAATTGTTTATAATAGCACAAATACATATGTATGTATATGCAATACACATTTAAATGGACAATTTTTCGTTTTAATTTTCTTAATTAAACTAAATACTCGTACATTCTCATACCTGTATATTGCACTTGAAAATTATGTTTGTTGACACTTGCTGTTGTTTTTTTTTTGTATGTCAACACCAAATTTCTGTATATGATAATTTTATAAAAAGTTGCGCCAGTTGCGATAATAAATAAAAGAAAATTTATTCATCAAATTTGTTATTAAGTTTAGAAGCAATAAATTTAGTTTTTTGTCGAAAAAAATATTATAATAATTTAGTAAAAAGTAGAATATTTAAAAGTAATAAGCTGGGCAAGAAATGTATTGCTTAGTATTTATTATATAGTATACTATAAAAATTATAAAAAATAGTAAACCACTAAACTCAGCAGATATTGTAAAGAGTTGTCACAAACGTCGCATACTGTCGGGGCCAAAAATAAAAAATAAAAATTTTTAATTAAATCAAAAAAAATTACTTTGTTTTACATCCTAAACAAATAAAATCGAAAAGAATTTTTAAAAAAGATTTATTTTTTCAAGAATTTTAAATATACAACTATTTGAGAATATGTTAAAACATGGCTAAACTTGAACACGTTAATTTGAGAATAAAACATAACACAAACATTTTCAATAAAATACGAGTATAAGGGCAATATTGTTACAATATGGCTAAATTAAATTTTTTTTGGTTTGTCACTCATATGCGATGTTACTGTAACTTATGGTAAATAATGGACTGAATGAATAACGGAATAATGCGCATGGAAAAAGTAAATTTTTTTCATACTTTCACATTATATTTCTCCAAGTATTTAAAAAAAGTTTTTGCCTATGCGAAGATACTGTGGAAGATATTATTCACGTCCTTGTTCCGGATCAATAAAAATTTAAATGCTTATTACTCTTGTTATATGTGATTCGTGTATGGAATTGATTTAAGATTTTTGTTGCATTTTGTTGTTGGATTTCTTGAATAAGGGGGTTTTTTATCTAGACGAATCCTTGCTGCGAGTTTTATAAAACATGGCCGAACCTTTTAAAATTTTTAAAATTTTATATTTCGATATATTCATCCAATTAAAACACGTATGCCAAATTTCAACTTTTTATAATAACTCCTTCCATTTTTGGCCGATTGGTATATGAAGACATTCGTATTTTTTCTAAATATTTATCTAAATAGATAAATTTTCATATTTGAAAACCTTTTTTACAGTTATACCGAAATGTATTGACTTCATTGTGTAGCTGACATGTTTCTTCTCGAAACACTTTTCGAAATCTTGAAGATTTTTTAAAAACTAGAAATAGAATTCGTTGTGTTTTTCTATGAAATAATTTTTTAGTTAAAAATAATTATCTCTACAATTTAGATACATGCTGTACCTGATAGCGATATTAAATGTTTGGATGAGATATTTTTTCTGCATGTAATCAATAATTAAGAAGTAATAAACTCTGAATTTCAGAAGCTTCATTGTTATTCATATTACGATTAAATTAACATTCGCATGAAATATTAAAAATAAAATAAATTAGGACTAATAATTTACTTTAAATACTCATACAAAAAATAAGAGAATACAACAAAGTTTTATTTTGAACATTTGTTTAAATTTTCCCTCACCATATATTTCATTTAGCCGATACGGAAATAAAGCTGCGATGCATAAAAGAATAAAGCAGTTCCGGGTGAGAAATAAGCACACTTATTTTCGTAAAAAATACAACAATGAAATAAAACAAATTAATTAATACGAGTGTTTCATAAAAATATTTCTTTAAGATGAAGAGAATATATTACAATTAATTAGGCCATTCCTTGTTGTGGCAATTTTTTGGGGGGATTTGGCAATTCTATTCTTAATTGTTGCCAAATTTCCATGTCACGTGTTAGCGGCATATTCGAAAATATTAAGCCAGCGATTTGGTTTATCATTGGTAGTGAAAACTAAACAATTCTCTTAAATAATAAGGAAATCAGGACCTATTTTAACATTTTTTTTGGAGATTTTGCTCTAGTGAAAATTAAATTTATAATTGAAACCTTCAAATCTAAAAACGACATTAACAGATATTTGTTTTAATGTAACTTAATGAGGCAAATACAATTCGCATGTAAATAAAAGTTGGAAGTAAAGGAAGGCGCATGCACATTGAAAGAGACTAGTGGTGGTTTCCTTTCTGTTGCCCTTTCGATGGATAAAAATTTCCACAATTTTGCCAATACCTTTAAAAAGTGATATTTTTTTTATTACCACAAAGGCACAAAATATTTGAATCTCCCGCTGTATCTACTAAAATCACAAGAATAAAAATTCTTATTTATATAAGAAAGTATTTATCAAAGATATAAAAAAGTCAGTATCTCACCCCTACTTTAGAGTAGAGCGTTAAATATTTGGCATATTTTGCCACTTATTGGTGCAAATTTAGAAAGGAACGTAATCGCTTTTAATAATGGAACAGTAGTAACGAAATGAAGCATATGCATATGTAAAATTTTTGTCAGAAAGAAAAACTTCATAACTTTGAATAAAATAAAAACATTTTAACATAAAAAGTCAGGCTGAACCGTTCGTGTTTAACAATTGCTTATGGTGATTTCTGTTGTTCTACAAAAAAAAAACTGGGACTCCACGTTCGTAACATCTGAAAAATAAGTTTGTTTGAATAAATCAAATAATAATTAGGATTAAATAATAAATCAGAAAACTAAGTTAATCCATAATAGATTTATTGCAATTGTGGAAAAAAATACGGTTCGGCAATTCCCATGTTTTCTTTAAAAATGTTCACAAATTTCTTTAGTTGCTTTTTTCATATACATATATACAATTTTGAAAATATGATTGTAAGACGAAATATAGTTTGGGGGATTTACAAGGGTAGCATAAAGTCACGAAGTCAGTAATTGGTGTGAATAATATCTAATAATTTGGTATACGAATTAATTTCAGCTGATGAAAATAATAAACTAGAAAATAAAAACATATTACTTTTCTTTTATCGTTCTTTTCTTTCCAAGATGACAAAAATAGGTAAATAAATGGAAATAATATCCAACTTGTGATAAGTTATAAAAAACACAAGACACAATTTTCATAATTCTAGAAAATTTTTGTGAAGCAAAAAAAACAATTTTTTTAACTGTTGTAAAATATTTGTACGTTATAACAATATGACTTGAATTTGAATTCCCCAAGTAGCATTAAAGCATGAATGCAATATTAAAAAATTTGGAATAAATGTAAAAATTTTAAAACATTTGCATTTCATAACAATAATAATAATAATAATAATAATAATAATTTTCCGAATTGTATTTAGCATGCTTTGTGCTACTTTTTCCTCTATTGTACTCCTTTTTAACATACATAAATATATATAAATACTAACTGCTACTTTTTTGTCGTCTTACCTAAATTGCTTGAATTATTTAACACCTGATGGTTTTACATTAATTTCTCCTCCACTTTAGAAATATCCGTTTTTGAAGTGTGTATACCATTTCCACGATATACGTTGTTTGTACAGTGCAACGGAAAGAATAAAACAGAATAAAAATACTTCAGTTAAATTTTAAGTCTTTTATTTTATATGAGCATGTATGTATGTATGTATGTATGTATATTATGACACAATATCCGGTTTAGTTTGCTTATTGATAATTTAAATATGCAAATAATTCCATTGTTTTTTTATTTTGTAAATATAAACTTCTATGATTATGATAATGAAGAAGATGACATTGTAATTTAATAAATATTAAATATTTTGTCTTCTGAATTTGTAGTCAATACTAAATTAACTTTAATAAATGAAAGCAGTTGAAACAATGTTTTAAATTATTGTCCAATTCACAAGCTCGTATTAATGTCATATGTTTTGTGTAATCATTTTATTATTCAATATTGAATTTTTGATATTGATAATTCTCTTACAAAATTGTGAATTATCTGCGTTGCAGCTAATTCTGGGAATATTAAAGTTTTTAGCTTATTTCTTTAAAAATCTTTCAAATATGTGACAACTAATTACAGAAATTTAATTCTTCTTAATGATAATTATATATACAAAGCGTTTCGTAGTAGATTTATATTATGAAACTTAAATAAAAAGCGTAATAATTGACACAAAGTTTTATTAAGAGCATTGAAGTTTGGAATAGAATGGAAATGCGACTTTTATTTTTTAAAGAGTATGTCATCCAGATCCCTTTTTAAAATTTCATGAATAATCGCTCTTGGAAGTCCCAATGAGCCTGCTCTTTTACATATTGAAAGTCGCGAATTTTCACGTAAACTGCTTTCAACTAGTTCAATATTTTCGGATCGACTGGGCCCTGGCCGTGGGGCATTCATAGCCGAGGCAGTTGCGAGGAATATCTGAACCCACGAACGAATTAAATTTACACTCGGTCCATCACTTATTCCCCGAATACCGAACTTTAAACTAAATTATCGACGAGCAATTACGTAAGAATCATTACTCTTAAAAAATGTCTTCACAGCGTAGCGGGATGCTCACTCGACCACGGCGACATCGTGACTGACAAATCTGCACAGTCGATAATTCCAACGGCGCTACCCTCCCTCCGCACTGTTTATTACTTTTTGAAATAATCGTATTTAAAAATATAAATTTGCCACCAGACACCCTGTATAACTCATTTCAATTCAATTTTGAATGAAAATTGCTTATAATGAAAATCATAATAAGTAATTCGTATCGAATTGAAATTTCCGTTCCTGTGTTAATTTCAATAAAACTGAAATAAAAATAAAAACAAAAATAAAAATACCACAAATTGTGCCTCTTCACAAGCAAATAAAGACACATCGAATTTTTTATAACAATAATCCGTACGGCTGAGCTTGTGAAATTAGCAATTATATTTTTGTAAATTATACAAATTGAAAGGGCAAAACAAATTAAATAAATTTATTTTAATTTAATTTAATTGAATAAAAAAAATATATTTTCATTTTATTTGTATAAATTCTAGTGTTGTAACTATTTTAATATGCATATTATTAGTCTGTAAGGATTTTATTGCATCCTTGGACTGAATTGAAAAATAAATAAGTAGTTTCATTTACTTCCATATTTACAAGGTGAACATTTATTATAATTAGTTATATTTTATATTGTAAATTAAGATTCTTAAGTTTTTGTAAAATTTTTTATTGATGAAATTTTTCTATAATCTATGATCTTCTCTAAAAATTATTATTGTTTCGATACTGGTGTATTTAATTGTTTATCTCTTAACTAAATTACAGTACATTTTTTAAAATAATTAATATTTAAACTTCATTTTATATTAATATGAAATATACAAACCACTAAATATTTTTTAGCGATTGCAGGTTCATTACAAAAAACATTTTTTGTTTCTCTTCTCCATGAGTCTAATTATTAAAAACTTAATGCAGATACTTTATTAAATTAAATCCTGCTTATCGTCTCCACCAGCTGTGTTCAGCACATTTATATCTCTCATCAAATTATATAAAATTATTTGAAAACAAAATCTTGATTTTGAATTTTGTTTCATGAATTTTATTCGAATATGGGAGCGAATAATGAATAAAATTGAATATTTATTCGGATGTTTCAACGAATCAAGAATACGAGGATTTACTTCAAATAACTTTAAAAAACTTAAATTAAAACTATATTCATAATGTTGTTTTTGTTTTGAATGTAATTGAGCGCCAACTCGATATCGTGTGACATCGTGCGCCAGACACTTAATTCCAGTCCTCTGTCTATTTAAATAATTTTTCTTAATTTTCTCATTTACATATCTATTTTGAGTTTTTGAAGTAGATTTGGAAAATTTGCTATTAGAAATTAGTTAGTTATTAGGTTGACTCTTCTTAAAGTGTTTGATTAAAACTATAGAAAAGCAATAACAAGCAAGCAATTACATTTGAACTGCCTGTAAAGGATAGAGATGTGACAGATGGAGAAGTAATATCGAGGAATAGAGCTTAATTCTTGCATAATGTAGCATCTGCGCGTTTTTTGTGAATTTGTAAAGCAGAGTTACTGCTGTTATATTGATGCATTAACTTAAAGCTCAAGGAGAGCCATTTTATTTATTATTTTACTTCTCCAACGTCTTATTGCTAAATAATCGACGAAGGAAGACGGTGTTAGCATAGACATATTAGAAAAAATTTTGGCTTGAAGAAGAGTTTAACTCACGATCTTCTGGGTGCAGAGTCAATGCGCTAACTACTCCGCTAACAGTACCAATAAATTGGAGGACAAATTTGATTATAAAAAGAAGTTTTAGAAAACTTTCGAATATTCGTAAAAAAAATTTTGCTAAAATAAAGTTATTCTAAAATGAAAAATATAGTTCGTTTGGATAACTATGAAAAAAAATTATTCGCATATTTCTGTTGAAATGCCAACTGCAATTAGTTACGATACTTTGTAGCCATATTTAAGGTTACAATAAAGAGGAGAATTGGTATAAAGTGCAAGTTAATGCTGAAGCATGCGCCTGTACGAGTAATATGTTAATGATGTGCTCATTCTATAATGTGATGTTTTAGTTTTGCTCCCGTTGTCACGCAAAACATTAAGCCAATAAGCGAATATCACTGTTACTACAGCAGTACAGAAGATTTTAAACAAAATGAACTACATACTATCAAGTTATTCTGAATAAAATTTAAAGCTGCATATTAATTTTAATAACTTATATTTGGAATACATTCATATAAATTCAGGGTCCACATGCCAGCATTCAATATCGATTGAGGTTTCTATACATTTTAATACAATTTTGTTTTGTGTTTTTTAACAGTTACGAAGTAATTGTTCAAATCTAAGAATACGGAATGAAGTACGTAGTATAAAGTTAATTTCAATAATGTTTCCCCAGGCAGTAACTTTATCCCACTTCAAGAACTGCCATTTAACGAAATTTGATTCTCGAATGAAATGAAACTACATTAGTACGCTATATATATTTCTGTACATATATACACCCATACATACCTGCATTTATAGATAGTATGTACATTTATCGGTAAACATGTGGAAAAGGTCAACATATAACTAAAACAACTCCATATTACGTTCATTCATTTTGTCAAAGTGTCAAAAGAAGTTTTTTCTGAATGCTTTAGTTTTTCCTATTTAACTTTGATACGTATGTATTGATCGTATGCATATGTTAGATTTCAATATTTTTTAATAACCACTAAAAAGCGTTGTTTGCATAATTGTTGCAACAAAATCATTAAAATGACAACAGTGAAGAAGAAAAATCTGATAAAAAATTATACTGCGATCAAGAACTAAATTGCAAATTAAATATTTTTTAATTAATATTTTCGAACAATAGTTTTATCAATTATAATTATAAAGAACCCTAATAAAATGGAAACTGTTATCAATTGTAAAAGAATTAAGTAAGTTAATAGACATAAATTATGTAATATTTTCCGCATGGTTGCATTTTACTATTCGATATACATTTCAGACATAAATGAATAATCATTCTTGCATAAATTATTGGTAAATTCAAAATTTCGATTTCAAATAAAATTTCCAATATAATTTAAATTATATTATTTTATTTAGGCCCAACAGACTTAAGTGGAATTATAATTTTTTATCAACCATATTGTGATTTGATAACCATTTTAAATAAAATTGTTTTTTAAGCAAATATATTTTAAAATATATGATAATTGCATATAATTTCACTGATACTAATTAATAATAATATTTTAATATTTGTTATTATAAGTGACAAAAATTATTTGTTATTTTTAGGTCTATCAGTATGTTTTTATTATGATAGTCTTTGGAAAAAATGCGTAATATTTTTTGTTCTTTTTTTTTTCAAATACATGGAAGACTCAAACTACAATGTAATATACTACAATGACGCAGCTAATTTTTTTTGGTTTTTTTTTATTTTTGTGTCAATACAAAATATTTTCCTATAAAAATTTATATCTTAAATTGATAAAAATAAAAATTTTCGATGAAGTCGATGGCATCGCAAAACTACTTTTCTACGCCTCGGTGTCTTCATACATTCATACATTCTGATTTATAAATTTATTTAGAGTTTTATTTTGATATTTAATTTATAATATTTTTGTTAAGAAGAAGTTCAACGAGTGTTTGCATTTCATACGGTATAAAGTACGTCTGATTTATATTAATAAAAAAATAACACTCATACGCCAGAGGTAACAAACTTAGAGTTGCATTGAGCAAACACTTTAACATATTTTCTTCCCAAAAACTTAACATTGAATAGTTTAAAATTAAAATGAAGGAAAATAGTAATAATCTTTTCATATACAAATTTAAAATATACAAACCGCTGTATAACGAATGATATAATGTCTTCGTTAAACTAGCAGATTCGTTATACACACGAAAAAAAAGGAAATACGTTCACTATGAACTGGTATTGTCATGACTTTTTAAGCACTTCTTTATCAGAATTAATTTTTAATGACATATTAAATGTTAACAACATTATTACTTATGAACTCAGGGAAACGCATTCGAATCTATCGATTAGTTTATATCAACAAATGTGCAGTTGTAATTTAATTTTTGTACTTTACGTTTTATTCAAGACGAACTGTTTTCTTAAGTGCCTAGACATGCTAAAACGTTACCAAATCATGGAACATTCATGCATTCATTATAATGGTGAGCTGTTTTGTTAAATGTGAATCACATGCTCGCCAATGATCATGCGTTACGGTGCAACAGTCCACTTGCAATAGAACCCATGCATTAAATATTTCTACTGCATGTCTTTTTTTTTGCTGCGTTAGTTTGAGATAAAAACTAGAGCCAGCTAAAGGAAAAAATTCTCATTCGTTATATCGGGTTTTCGTTGAAGTACGTGTTTGTTATACTGATACGGCTTCGATTGTATTTCGACGTTAACATTGAAATATTTTTTTTTTTTATCTAGGACCAGCACTCAGGAGATGCTACACATGCGAAGCATTGTGCTGGGAACTATAGGAAAGGGATAGTAGGAGAAACGGCAGGAGGTGAAGCTTAATTAATTATTTTGCAGCTCTGCTTTCGCACGTTCTTTAGTTTTTTATACTCGTAGCAGTGCTGAAGAGCTTCGGTTTAGTAGCCATTTTTTTATAATTTTACTTCGCCGGTGCTACACAATAGCGACGAAGGAGGGCGTTCTGATGTGATTGTGGATTGCTATCAGCTGAAGCCGGTATTGTTCAGTGACCAGTGACTATGCCTTCGCCACTGAAACCTTCCGACAACAACTAACACACAAAGACACACTAATGCACATCAGAAAAATGCGAGATGTTTATTTTTATTTTAAAAATTTTTTTGTCTGAAACTGGGGTTGAACCCAGGTCTGTTTTTTGGTTGTGTAGTCAACGTGCAGACTACCATCCATCGTGCCATCGCCACCCTCATTTAGCGAACTATTTTGAATTGTTTCAAACAAATTAGGCATGTCACAGTATCATAAGCTCTAAACATTTAAAATTCTAATGTGGTCCACTATAACACATTGTAATCCAACAGGGAACACTTTTTACGCCGGAAAAACAAATAATTCTTACTATTTATGTTAATTTTTTTAAGAACCGATTTTACTGGTGGGAATACTAAACATCAGAAAGAGAAGGATGTGATATTCCAAAGCGAAAAGGAAAAAATTTACATTAATTACTTACACAGTAGAACTTAACATTACAAAACATATATGTTCAGCTGTGAAATAGCGTTAACTTTTTCCTTTGTTTCCTTAAATAATTCCCCATAATTTACCACTTTTCCAACACAAGCTCCATTAAAAATTTGCGCCTTGAAAATTTTGCAAAATTAAATGTTGTGCTAAAGTTTGTTCTGGTTTTGGATTTACTAGTTCTGCAATTTAGACTTCAATTTCAATTGAGTTTAAAGTAGTTTATAGGCTACTATCGCTTCTTTAAGTGTCGCAATGGTGGCCTTTAGAACAAATGGATTATTAGTATTGTGCTGAACACAATAGCGACATTTAACTTACAATTCATGAATATCCATTATTTGAAACATCTCGCATAACCTTCTCTTCATTTCCCAACGAACAACAACAAGAAAAAGGAGTTTCTTCCACTGCATGAAAAATTACTATATTAGAAACTGTCGGCAATTTATGAAAATTGTTCTTAGTCTTTCAGAAGCTCAGTTATCAAAATCGCTTCTTGAAGTAAAGCTTAACTCTAATCAATTGTTTATCACGTAGGCTTCATATTGCAACCCAATTATAGCGCTTTCGAACATTTAAATTTAACAGCCACTTTAACTATTTTTTTAAGTTAATGCAAATTTTTATTTATGTATGTCAAAACTATTTGGCAGCATTAAGGGCGTTAAATATTTTATTCTTCATTTTTGTTTATAAAAACAAATTGTAAAGGAAGAAAAAATATGGAAAACCAACAGCATGTACAAGTGTTGTACAATTGTTATTAACAACATAACAGCCATACGCCACATAAAACAACAAAACATATTAGACTTCAAATTGAAGGAAGAAAAATATTGTTTTTATTAAAGTAAACAAATGTGTTTGCACGTCTGAGTTTGTTGCAAGAACTAGCCATTTCCGCCCCTTATTTGAAAGCAAAAGTGGAAAGTTTTTCTACAATGGGGACATGAATAAATATGTTTACGTTTGTTTGTATATACGCATGTATACAAAAAAGTAAGTGTTTATAAAAAGTGTTACGCTGGTTTTTTCTCAGTTCTTCCTTTAAACAACATGTTGAAAATGATATTATGGAGTTCGTTTTAAACACAACAATAAATTGTAAATGAAGAAAATTATATACACTGGATGCTAAACATGTGTATACTCATATATGAAAATATATATACAATTAAATGTTAACTTTATTCAAGAGAAGCTTTCATTCATTTCTCTCATCAGCACGGAAACATGTGTTAAAGTAGCTTTAAAGTATATATATTTATATATATATGATTCAATTCCTTTGGTCAGACGTATAGCAAAAACGTAATCTATGAGAAATACTATGGGTCTGAAATCAAGAATAAGAAACCAAAAAATATAAATTTTTGGCCCGCTGGGTCTACAGAAACCGACAATACAGGGGGAACAATTTTCCCTAAAATTTCCAAATCACTACACCTTTCAAATTGTAAATTCAATATCTTCGATTATATTGCAGCTACGGAGGACAACTCAGATTTTTTGTTAACCCATTCCCAGCCATTGTACCTGGTTGAGTACAGAATTTAGGCAAGAATCAAAAGTATATAAGTGTTATAAGAAGAGAAATTTGACAACGTTTCTTTTGGTTTTGCGTTTAACACGTCTTACTTTAAAAGCTTACATTAGCAAAGTGCAAAAAAATGTTACCGCTACTTTGTAGTTTGTCATGTGTTGACAGTCATGTATGAGTTTTATGATTCCTGTCGAGGTTAGTGATAATTCAGCTGCATAGAGTGAAACTTATTGCAATAAAGTAAAAGTGGCTTTTAAAGTATCGTGAAGCTTAGTAGTTGTATTTTTTAAAAAGTTTCAATTTTGTTAAAAGTTTCAAGAAAAATAATTAATTTTTTGGCAAAGTTATGCGAGTAGTAAAAGAACTGTACCCACTTGAGTACAAAAGCTAATTAGGTGTGCATTTTCTGAAAATTTTTCTCACGTTGAAATGGAATTTCAAGAAATCAAACCATCAAGCTTTTACGACAAACGTTTTAAAAATTTGAACAGCGCACTTGATTTTTTGGAAAATGAGGAAGATCGCGACAATTTTGATATTGGAATTATAAATTATAAATATTTATTGAATAAAATTTCGAGGTAAAAAATGGTGGAGACCGCTATTCACCACAATGCTAAGCTCTATTGTGGTCAATGCATGGAAGTTGTATAAAACAGCAAACAATTGCAAAATGGACTTGCTAGAGTTTCAACGAAATATTGTTCGCTTGTACTTGGGAAACTATACGTAGAAACTCCACACTTTCAAACGCTCACTAGCACCTTGTGTTGCAACTATTGCTGGTAACCACTTCCCTAAAAGGATAAAAAATCCCTTGCGATGCCGCGAATGTCATAATAGAATACGATGGTTGTGTGAACAGTGTGATGTTGCACTTTGTGTTGAAAAAGAGTGCTTTAAAAAATTTGTCACATTAAACAATTGAGCATGCGCAATCAATCATTGTACTCGTTTGAGTACAGCTCCTAAAACAGAGTTCCTAATATTTTTTTTACTTTTTATATATTTATTATGTTTCTTGAATGCATTTTAGTTAAAAAAAAATAAATGAATTTAGAAAAATTTAATAAACAATGCTCTTGGTTTTTAATGGGTTAAGTTCTTAATGTACACAACTGTTGCCAAACAAACTTTTTGGAAAATTTTAGGGGAGCCTCCCCAACCTGAGTTAATTTTTTTGCATAAGACCACAAGTCTTAAAAAGCATCTTCAGATATTTTTGTTATTGATAGGACTGCAATGGGATCAACTGGAAAAGGTTATTCTTTGCTGACAATGTAAAAAAAAAGTAAAAAAGTCTGCTATAAATACCCCTCATTTTTTCCGTTCTTTGTCACGACACTTAAGAGCTTTAAAATTGGATTTTGTTGTTACAATTGAACCAAAGATATTGAATTTAGAAATTGAAAAGTGTAATGATTTGGGAATTTTAAGTGATATTGTGGCCCCCTTTTTTTGTCGGCCCATGTATACCTAGCGAGCTAAAAATTTCCATTTTTTGGTTTCTTAGCGAGAATAATAAGTATAACAAATTTTATTGGCATCGGAGGCAAACTAGAAAATTGATGATGGATTTGGCTTGGAATGACTAAAATTTGAATTTTGATGTCTCTTAGCGGAAGCTAGGTTTTGATTTTTGATTTTTGGTTTCTTGACCCACACTTTCTTCTGGTAATTCTCTTAGATTTTTGTGTAGATTTCGATTTTGCTATACGCCTGTCACGTTTTTTCTCACCCGAACAAATAGACCCACCCATTAATAAAGTTTAAATTTAATTGCATATATATTTTCATATATGTATAAGTGTACACATACACATGTATATAGAGTATCCGCTGTATATAATATATATGTGATTTTTCGAAAAATATACCTTCAGTATATTTTTAATATACCGGCCGAATAAGGTTCAACTACCATTTATTAATTTTTATACAAATATTCCATGAAACTTTATGATGACAATAAACAGGCCTGCAATTCACAATAATTTTATTAGAATTAATGTTTAAATTTTTATGAAACATGCCCACCTTTATTTATTGGACCCAAATTACATCATTCGATATCGAACGAATTCTCATATATATGAATAGAGTTTTGTTTGAAATTTCAATTCGAATCGAATACCGTAAATTACCCCAGGAAATTTTATAGTTTCAGATTTTAAATAACTTGCATTTATATAAATTAACAAGTTTTGAAGTATTTAAATGAGTCGTAAAATATAATTTTTAAGTTTTAATATAAACACAGTTCTAAAGCATCGTTGCACGGTTGTCTTTTTAACTGCATGATAATTTAAATTTTTTTATTCTAATCTGATAGATAATTTCATGGAATTTATTTATTAAATATGATTTCCGGCATATGTCCGCCGTGGCTAGGAGTTACATGGTCCATTCCATCAGATAAATTTTGCATATATTTTCCAATAAGTAGTCAATGGTGGCTTGACTATTGGCTTCTAATGATTCAAGGGTTGGTCGGCATAAACCAATGACCTAACAAAACCCCATAAAAAGTAATACAATGGCGTTAAATCGCATGGAAGAGGCTGCCAGTCAACAGCACCTCTTCAGGAAATAAAGTTGGCACCAAATTTATTTTGCTATAAATCGACTTTTAAGCGCGCTGTATGGCAAGTTTGTGCCATCTTGTGGAAACCAAATATCATTGTTATTTAGCTGATTAATTTTTGGAAACAAAAATTCAGTCCGAATGGCTTCACCGTAACGACATCGACATTTAAACGTCATTTTCAATACTAAGCGCTACAGCAGCAGTATTTTCTTCGGTATGCACATTTCTTTTTCTTGTTGATGGTTTTGAATCGGGAAGAGTAAAATTAGTGCGAATATGATAAATGACTGCAGGAATCCTTGCTCTTTAGGCCTATTTTGGTGCCCATAAAATGGACCGAAACTTCAACACAGTTTTCCATTCTCAGCTGTAAACTTTAGTTCTCGTATAGCTAATAAAAACACCCGCTATTAATTAAAAAATTCCAAACCCAGGTGTTGATGTTCGACTCACGGGTCGCAGATCACAGATCTGATCTGTATTATTAGAATGAGTGAAGACCTTTGTTATTTTAATATTAAATTATATATATATATATATATATATATATATATATATATATATATATTTCCAAAATGGCTACATTAATGGATAAGGTCTATTCGTACATACGATAAAATGATGCCAAGTTACTCAATCTTCAAACCAGAAAGTCGCCGGCATAATCGACAACATCGATGCAATCGAGAATATTAAAATTTTAAGTACTATCACGTTTTTCCTTATTCATTTCTTTATTCATTTCTAATAACAGAGACACGTTCGCGTTACTTAAAAAATACTCATAAAAACGTACAAAACAACAAAAAAATCGAAAAATCAAACGCTTTCTTCAAATACATTTAGTTCAACGTATTGCATTATTATCATTTCATTATTTGTTCAGCTTTAAGCTACAATTCTTTACTTTATATATATGACTTTAACTTGAGTTTCTTTTCAATTTTTTATTCTTAGTATTTGACGATAAGTTTTACCCACATTTGGTGTTTCACTGAAATAACTTTTTGTCGATTATTTGCATTAAGGCGTGAAAATGAGAAAAACCTTAATAAAAATTAAATGTTAATTAATTAAATACCTCTTGTTACTTTTGTTTTTCAAATATGACGACGATGTGTGCTTAACTAAATTATTTATATCCCAAAAGTAAATTTTAATTACATAAATCGGCAAAAATAAGTCCAACAGTCAGCTTAAAGAATAAGCCAGAATAAAGTGAACAATATACACTGTCCATCTAGAAGTTGAAACTTTGCTATACCTTTAAAAAACACAACTATAAAACTTGTGTTACTTTCAGCATAGCAAAGCATGGTGACCTGAGTCGCATCTAAAATGCAATATTTATCAGGGATCTTTTTCCATTATAAGTCGGAATATTATATTAGAAAAAGTGGAAGACAACATGATGGCGTATTCTATTAAAACTGAATATCACGTTACCGCACATTCGACTGCCTGAAATATTTAAAATCTACAGGAAGCACAATGATTGATTTATTGTTCGTACGATGAGCCGTCTATTAAGTAAAAACAAACCACAATGTGTGTACAGTTCTATCAAGTCAGATTATTGTTGCTACATTGCAAAATTGAGTTGTCCGTAAAAAGCAGTACAAAACCACATACACATAACAAAAGACTAACTTTTACAAAGATAAAACTATTTGCAAAACACAAAATATGCCAACTACGTTGAGAAGTGTTTGGCTTTTGTGAAATAATGACGCATTCATATTTCATGCTTTACATAATCTACTCTAACAAATCTCAAGCATTCTGTTCTTCAATACAATAATTCAATCAAATAGAACTACAGACTTTTCCTTTCACGTTTATTGTCACGATGAAATTGCTGAAATAAGCGAAACAAGTAGTTAATGCGATCTACAAAATCAACATAAAAGTTTTTCTTAAACTAATTTCAGTATAACAAAAAATTAATACTCGTTTTCTACAATTGGCTTTAAATTTCCTCGGAAATGTTGTGCAAATTAAAGGGAAATAGAAAGAAAACAACTAAAATGTTATAAAATTATTTACGTTTTCATTTGAGTTGTTAATTCTTATTTTGTGTTTTTTTTTTCTTTTGACACAAGTACCTAAAAGCAAAACATCAACTCCATTGTAATAAAGATTAAATAAAAATGAGTGACATTTGTAAAACAGGTCTGTCTGCTTTTCTAAACGTCTACTACATCCATTCCTACTTCCTTTTTCCTGTTCATGTTGTATTCATTTCAATTTCATTTACAACTACTCACTCAATTGTTGTTTTTGCTATAACTATGCAATGTTATTTCTATACCCCATTCTAATTAGAGTTTTTTCTTTTTTTTTTTTTTTTTTAAACAAATATAATATCATTTCGTTCGCTATTGGGTTTGGGAACGGAAGGCTGACGTTGAAATGCATACACATTGACAATTAGTTGGGCCAAGAAAATAAAGAAAAATAAAACGATCAGTGTTAAGTATAGAAATATGTCGCGCCACATTACTGGTTGCTGCTGATACCAAACCTCTTGATGCAATAAAGTGAAGAGAGTTAAAATTGCTCTTTCCGTTTCCGTAAAGCGCAAGTTGGGACTACTGCCAATTCTCCTTTTTGTTGTTGCGGTTTTTATATTGTGTTTTTTTTTTAATTTTAATTTATGTTAAATTCACGTATATTGTTAAAATGTCACGTATTGAAGTTAAAAAAAGTGATTTTATAAACTTTTCTTTAATTCGTATAGCGTTAAAAGCAAAGAAGGCAGAGTATTTCTTGGTGTTATTTTTTTACCCCAGCTGACGTAATTGATATTAATGTTACCACATCATTTTCATTTTATTACTGCCAGTTCGGTATACCTTCCGTCACCAGCTGCTTAGTTGGCTCTGTTGACTGTTCGTTAGTAAATGAAGAGGTTGCTGGCTGTCTTAATGTTAATTCACGCTTGATGGTTCTATTGTTATGCAGAGTTGGCTCATTCTCATTGTTATTATTCCTTCATTTGCCAGCTTCCCTACAAACTGGTTGGGCTTGTTAAATAAGCACTTGGTTTAAATTTTAATTCTTGCAGTTGTTCTCGTTTTTTTGCTCGAAGCTGTTCGAAGTGCACAGTCACAGTCTAACGTTGCACTTTTGCCATGTTTTGTTAAGCATCATGAGATTATGTGCGCTTCAGGTTGGCGGATTATTCGACTTTATTATTATTATTTTTTATAGTTTTTTTTCTGATTATTTCACTTGTTTAAACTTAGACACGGTTTGTTAATATTGTATGCACGTATGTCTACGTCTGTGTGCTTGTTTTAAATCATGTTTGTGTTGCTCCCTTTTGAGAGTTGCAGCAATTGTGTTCGTTTCCTATTATTTTATAAATCAGTAGCAACTTAGTTGTTAAAACATTGTTCATACTTTGTTAGCCTTTTGATATTCTTGTTGTTTTCCACAATATTTGTATTTTTTCCACCCCTTTGTGTTTATTTAACAAGTATTTCTTTCGTTGCTGCTTTTTTCACATCCCTTTCCGTTTTACTTCAGTTTTTTTTTCTTATTTATTGTTATAGGGTGTGAATTTTTTTCATGAAAATTTTTGCACCTGTAAGAAGAGAAAATAAAAGTTAAAGAATTTCAGTTTGAGTATTATTGGTTAGAAACTATTACAGAATTTACAACTAAAAACATGTTAAACAAAAAAAGTTATGAACTGTTTTTCAGTAATGTGAATGTATTATGCCCAGGTTTTGACTTGGTACTTAAATAATTTAATTTATATTAATTTTCATTTATATTTAAGTTATATTTAAATACAGCTTCAGTTTTTCAGTGTTTATGAAATGTTCCTTTCTAAATGCAATAAAAGTATGACAGCAGTAAGAAATTATAGGTAGTTTTTTTACACAACACTATTTATAAATGTCATTAAGTGGTACAGAAACATTTTAAAAGTAATAAAAAATAGATTTTTAAGTGAAAAAACTGACAAAAACCCAAGGCGAATTCAAACCAGTTGGCCGCATTAGCTAAAATCAAGTCTTAAAGATATGTTCAACACGCTTTTTTGACAACTCGGATAAAATTGCTGTATTTTTAAACAAAAAATACTGTTGTTGCAGCGACGAGATCACCTGATATGTATTCGCCCTGCAAAAACCTTTTCAGTGATCATATAATTTTAATCTTATTGATAAAAATGACATGTATGTATGTGTGTTTATGCCTTATAGACAGCTAAACGGCTGAACCGATTTTCTTAAAATTTTCACAGTATCTCTCTGTGAATCTGGAAGCAACTATAGGCTATATAAATTTAAAAAATTCCAACTGAGCGTTGCTACGCCCATACAAATTATTATATCTTGAGAAAGATAAAAAAAGTTTCTGTATTTGGTTTGCGTAACTTAAGGTCAGTACAAATCATCGGTGAAAAGTAAACGAAATTGAACAATTGGTTTTGTATATCTTGAGAACGGTTACAGCTAATGTTTCTCATTTTGGTCCGAATGACTTAATAGTAAATTTTTTTTTGCTTCGGGCACATTCAATATAGATACAGAGCTGAAATTCGATATACGGGAGATTAAATAATGGGAAAAGATGGACACATAGACAATATACATATTTTCAAAGATAAAACCAAAACAAGTGGTAGAGGCAACTTCCGCGTCTCCGAAACTTACTAACCGATTTTAATAAAGTACACGTAAGGCATATAAATTTTTTTCAAATAAAACTATTATAAAAGCTGCAGCAACGCTTGGCGGTGTCAGCTAGTTTTGTAATAAATGTACGCTTTTATGTGCGAATATATCAAATGAAACAAAAATAAGTTTTTCCCTCACCACATGGTATTTTTGCAAAGCAAAAACAAATAGTTGAAATCAATTGCTTATTTAAGTACTATTTAAATATCATAAAAATCAACAGGGAAAAACTCTAATATTTTTTTTCACAAAATGTAATAAAAGAATGCGACTATGCAGCAACATTGGTTATTGCTACAGCACCATATTTGAAAAAGTTTGAAATACAGATGACATTTTACAAGAAAATTAATAAAGAGGAAAAATTAATAAACTTTTTCTAAAAGATAAATACTTCAGAACGATGTACATATATGTCTATAATATATATAGAGCATTAAAATAAATGGCATTCAGGATATTGTATTTTTAATCAACATATGCAGTCTTTAAAATCTGCAAAAGTAAAATTAATCCCTAATCAGCACTTTTATTCCTACGCACAGTTTGCCTTTGAATGGGTATGTATGTGTACCATTTCTGTTTACAACTATTTAACTCCAGTAATTTTTAAAGGTCGTAAAGTTCAATCACCACTGATTAGAAACATATGTACAGAGCACACAAATTTTGATAAATTAAAGAGCTCCAGTGCCAATATTCATTGGGTTAATTACAAAGATAGATAAGCAGCAATAATTAAAATCAAAATCTGTTGAAATATTTAAAAAATTATAAAATTTACATGACAAAGTGCCGCCAAAGGAATGTCACAACAGGAATTGGTTACCATTCTGTAAGAAAACCGAGAAATGTCTTTAAAAAAAAAAATAAAGACCCTAAATTGGAGAAACGACATTGCAACTGTTAACGGCAAATAGTTCCTTAAACACCTACATCCATACGTACACGCATCCTATAAAGGCAATGCACTCGTGCAGTAATATTTGCAAATCCTTTAATAACCCGAAGTTAAATTATCCGAATCAACTGGGTGACTGACTGACTGAATGTCTACTCGATAAGAAGAGGAAATTAAAACTAAAAATTTGATAAAAAGGAACATAACTTTAATCACTCCAACATACTGACATTTAGCAAAACTTGATACACAACAAGCACAGTAGTGTTTTCAACAGTTTTAGTACAGCAATAAAAATGGCACATTCGAATCCAGGGTGCCCAAAATGACCGAAGGGGTTTGAGTTTAAAAAGCCGTTGTGTTCCTCGCAGTGTACGCAGTAGCACCATCTTGTTGGAACCATACTTGCGGATGGTTTTCCACAGCTGGCCTAAAAAAAATTTCCAACATTGCGGTTGTTAATTTAGTATATTACAACAAAAAATTGCAAAAACATCTATTAAAAATATCCACTGCCTTGAACTTTTTAACGAAATGTATATTTCTGCATATCTCTTGTTTCTCTTGCTTGATTTTTATTTATATATTATAAACTATTATTTTATTTATTTAGTATATTATACATATAGATATATAAACTAGAAAAAACAACTTCAATTTACATTTTGATTAACAATTTTTCTGTGAGCTCTGCAACCAAAACATGCGCGGTTTATATCCCCGATCAGACCAAAAACTTTCAATTGTGTCTGAGAGCAATAAAATGTCATCGAAGTAAAATAATAAATAAAATGGCTCTCCTGTATCTTAAAAATTATTGCGTCAACACAATACATGAAACTCGGCATCTTTGCTTTACAAGTTCTCAAAAAACACGCAACTGCAGAGTTGAACTGCAGAATTAGCTGTCTATCTTTCTATCTCCTCACCGGCTGTCCCTTCTCTACACTATTCCTTTCCAACTAGTCCCGGTGCATACATAGCATATAAGCACTGGTCCAAAAAAAATAACTCTACCAATTGTGGATTTCATAGCATGTTTTGGCATTCTATGCCAATTGCATTCTTTTAAAATTTAAGTTGATCAATCTTGCGTGAGTGCATTGCCATGTTTTTATTAAAATAAGAAGTTTCAATTTAATTTTAGTTGCTTTTTTTACAAAACTGAAAATAAATTTCGTTTGACAATTTCTACTGAAAGCAACAGCAAGTTTTTTAATTTTGTTAGTTTCTGTTTCTAATATAAATTTTCGAAATACATATATATTTTATATATTTTGTAAGAAAAAAACGACAATAATTTTACACAATTATGCATATGAAATCTTCATAAATTCTTAACATTTTCAATAGAAATTTTAGTTTTTACAAGTTTTTCCAGTGAAATAATTACTTTTCAATGCCATTTGATGCGTTTCAGTGCACTTTTTATATTGCGCTTGTATTAAAGAACGTAAAACGGCATCCAAATATTTCCCAATTTCAGAAACGGTGCTGAAAAAGCCAAGAATAACAAATATTGTTTATGTAGAAAATACTTTTAGATACTACTCCAAAAATTAAAATCGTTGCTACTTACCTATACATGGATTGTTCTTATTCCCTTTTGTAATTGAGCTAACGCTATAATGTTTCCATATTTAATAGGATGAAATAAATTAGTTGACTTCTTTGGCAATTTCAGCTCCCAAAAATAGAATGGGAATGTACGATAACAAATCCTTTCTTAATAATATAGTATCAGTTTGAATATTACTAAGTGCACAAGAAAAAAAAATCCATCTAGCAGTATGAAAGTCCTTACAAAATTCTAAATTACATTCACATACACATATTTATGTCAATTTAGTCTGAAGACGATTTTATTAAATTTAATGCTTCTTTATTTTGAATTTATTTCATTTTTCGATTAGTTTTAATTTCATTATACATATAAATGAAACCTAAAGAAGGCGTTGCTTTTTGTAAAACTTGATATCAAGTTATTAAAATATTTAAACTAACTGGATTCATTATTAATTTAAGCAATTCAATTTACTTTTCAATTCAATTAGAATTTCACAGCTGGAAAGAAACAACGTTTTTAGATATAATTCGCTGGTCATCTATTTTTCCTTTTGAATTTTTTGTATTTATTGTTTTGACATTTGGCTTGCCTTTGTAAAGCATATCTGTTTTTCACTGAACATACTTCCCAGTAAAAATTGTGGGAAAGAATAGTTGCATTTCAAGTTTTACTCAATATTTATAACAATTTTGTAGTTATTGCGCAATGGAATATTGAGCTCAATAATAGCATTTATTGCAAAAATATCAATAAAATTGGTTGTCTGAACACCATATAAGAAGCAAACTAAATCAAAGGTAAAAATTGTAAGTCACACTGACAAACACTACAAGAAGGGAACAAATAATATTAATAGAACTAAAAAAAAATTTTATATACAAAATGCCCATGGGTAACAGAAGTATTTGGGTTCAATTCGCACCACAGATCTGTATTAGCTAATAAACTTCACAATAAATTTATTGTTTCACTTGTAATTTTTAAATGAAATAGCATTATGTTTGCGCGAGAGTATAAGAATCAGGGAACTGTAAGAGTATATGTTTTTGTGACTCTAATGCCCAGTTTTTGACTTGGTATTTAAATACGTATTTAGTTAATTTTCATTTAAATTTAAGTTATATTTAAATACAGCTTCAGTTTTTCAGTGCTAACTAAAATGTGCGTATTTAAATACGATTAAAATATGGTAGCACTATGAAAAGAAACACAACACTGTTTATGAATGGCATCATGTGGTACAGAAATATTTTAAAAGTAATAAAAAAGACCCCTTTTTAAGTGAAAACAAGAACAAAAAGCTTTTTATTGTTTATATCATTTTTATATTGTAATAACTTTAATGTGCCTGTATATAAAATTAAACAAAAATAACTCTTTGCCTGACAAGATGATGTTTGTGCAAAACAAAACCAAATAGCGGAATTCATATTGTAACTTAAATAGAACTTAAGTACACGACATTGGCTATTTAAGTACTACTTAAATATCATAGAAAGTAGCATTGAAAAACTTAATTTCGTATTTAAATAGCACTTAAGTATAAATACGATTTATTTACGTAGTCAAAAACTGGGCATTCGACTTAGAGTCTAAATATACATACTTAACTTAAACGCATTTGCAGTAAAATCGCATTTATTTCGCATAGGTATTTAACATACCCATCTACTCTGTGTATTGTTTGGATGAGTTTGTTTCATACTCAATCATCTGCCTACGAAAAATTTGTTCAGTGGTAGTGCGACAGTAAAGGTTTTTGGTGATATACGTCTATCCTCTGATAATGATGAAGATACTATTGTCCTTCGTATTGATTTACCGAAAGATTTTTATACTGTCAACTAAGAAGTGCTACTACTTAAGCTGAAAAATACTTTGGTTTTAGTAACTTTGCTGTCAATCTTATTGAATGATGTCTTAAGGAGCGCTATCAACGAGTTAGGTCTAAAAATACGTCTTATGTATTATCTGAAGTTACGCAAGGATCTAGACTTGGGCTCTTATCTTTTAACATGTTTATTAATAATATCGTGCACTGTTGTTAAAACTTGTGCATTCATTTATATGCAATTTAGGTACCTTGGGGTTAGTTAAGGACTTACAGCCTTAGGGAAAAACGATTGTTAAATTTAATGTCTGCTTGAAGTAGTAATTTTATAAGGGAAACCCGTTTTTATCGTAGACTTTAAGTTCAACAATTATATTTGCTTAAGGAGGTTAGTTTGTTCTTTCAATGACGATCTAAGTGATATTTGTCTATGATCTTTCAATACTAACCTCAAAGTTAATACTGCGAAAACTCAGGCTCGTTTAATTCAATTTAATAGAACTCGTTTGTTGCCTGATGTTTGTATGCAAAAAGAGGGTGTAGAATATGTAAAGGTATTAAGAAATCTAGATATTGACATTAGATCGGAACGTAATTGCACGGACTGTATTAGTTACTCTATTACGGGAATATCAACGTTTTTCGCAAACTATGGTATTCATAGGCATTAATTTCGAGCGAGATTAACCTAAAATTATTATGAAGACTTATTGTACCTATTATAACATGGTGGTATTTCGTAACGTCGTAAAGTACAGCCATAATGTACGTGCAGGAATGATTTAGTAGGCAGTGGTTATTATTTAAAAACAACGATTTCATTGGCCTCCATAAAGCAAGTCTTTAAACTTTGAGGTCTTATTTCATTGGGGACTTAGTTCCTATTGTTCTTCCATGTGGTAGGCACTACTCCGTCTTCAATGAACAAAGTCACCAAAATGGATTTGAATAAAATCCTTAATATTTATTTCGTAGCAACAAGAAAAATTATTTGTGACTTTTTCCACTTTTGGATCCTAGTCCATTTTATAGTATTTTCCATATATGGAATTTTTAGTAAAAAAAAAAATTGCTTGTAAAAATATATGAAAAAAATATTGTTTTATTCCTAAAATTATGGTCTTAAAAACAAAAAAATATAATGTCATAGTGTCTATGAACTTGAAGACAATTTAACAAGTGTTATAATGTCCATGAACACAGCGACACATTTCCTCTGTCATAACGGCGATGGACAACATGTCTTTTAATGTGACAACATGCCAGTAGCTACTACAGCATACGCTGCTTTTGTTTTTGGAGAACCAGATGTTGCTTCAAAGAAATAAAGAAATTCTTTAATAACTGTGTCGGACATACATATATGTGTATTATAAATAATACTCAAAATAGATTTTAGGATGCAGTTGAATACGTACTTAAACATTCGAAATTTTATACTTCATACTTCTGCACAAAGGAATCTATTCGCGATAACCTGATTATATTTTCGAAAAAATATGCTACTCATGCAGAGTACGTTTTCCTATAATGAATTACTACCCTCATTAAAAAAAAACGTACACAACAATTCTAATAGAATTTCTGAGATTTAATAAATAAATTTGAGATACGTTTATGAAATATTAGTATGTTTAAGAATATTACGAGTAAAATTATTTATTATTTATAATGATTACTACGATTAAGAGATTATTAAGCGAGCGTTATTTATTACAATTGTTTAAATTCACACACACGTGCCAATACCCACAAATAGAATGTCCTTAAAATAGTTGACACATTAATCTAAAATATAATAGTACAAAAGAAAATGTTTTAATAAGCATTCACTGATTTTAACCATGACTGCTTATTCTATTAGTAAATATAGCAATTCATTTTGTAATTCATCGGCATTTTTAAGGCTTTTCTAAATAAAATTTTTTTTAGAAAAATCTACAGGCAATAAATCTGACATTAAGTTGTGGTAGAAAGTCTTGAATCATTAAAGTTATAAATATGCAAATGAAATAAAAGCCTTATAGTATATAGAATTTAATTGCGTATTTTTAAAATCGCAAAATCAAATTATTTGTCCAATGTACACATACACTAGAATTTTTCAGACCCAGTTTTTATTACAGCAACACATGAATGCATCCGTGTGCTCATATTTGAATGCATTAAAGCATTTATGGTTGAACAATATTTCTCATACAGTCACGAACACATTCATCAATTGAAATGAAACCGCAGCCATACAATCTCATAAAACCATTTATATATGTGTTTGTGTATTTGCATTTGATTCATAACTACTTTAGTACAATTTTGTTGCGAATACTTTCTAACACGATTTCTATGCAATTTTTAATACGTACAAAGTTATACACAAATTTAAACGCAAAGCGTAAAATATTCATGTGCAATTGGTTTTCTAAAGATAAGTTGTGTGGCGCATACTTTTTTTTTTAAATTCACATCATAGATATTGTTCATATTTCAATTGTTCTAAATTCAATATTTTACATAAAAATATATTTAAAAGCTTTTTTCATGAACCAATGCTCATGGGATACCCCCTATGTATGCATTTGAAGTAGATAGAGAGAGTCATAGTGTAGGGAATCTACAGCTGGTGAAAATAGTAGGAACTGCACAATTCTGCAGTTGCGTGTTAATTATAAATCAAAGTTGTCGACGTATTATTTTTAAGCTAAGGGTAGACATTTTCTTTATTACTTTACTTCGCCGACGTTTTATTGGTCAAATACCTACGAAAGTGCTGTGATACAAAATATACCTGAATTAAATTTTTGACTTGATCGGGTCAGGCAGAGTCAACACGTACATTAAGTACTCAGTTATCAGCACCCCCCAATCAAAGAAGTAATTTTTCTACATAAAAATAAAAATCGGATGAAACTTCTAAAAAGAGTTTTATTTAGACGTCATAACATAAAACTCTTTTGACGTAAATTGATAGCCAAAGCTTGCTTATCTGCACAATAAGAAAACGAAGAAAATGACATGAAGATGAAAAAACCCTTCTATGAATAAACTGTATTAATAAAACTCTTTTTGAGTTCTAAAAAGGCAAAAAAAAATCATTATCCGTACTTATATAAAATGGCAAAAACGGTTTGTTCTTACAACACAAGTATGCGTCGAAAAAGCGATATGCGTTCAAATCTTCCCACAGAAAATTAAAAAGAAAGTATGTTCGTTGAATGAAACATATATGTATGTATGTAGATTAGTACACACATTACATATCAGAGGGTGGCGATGGTCGAAGTAGTCTGCACGTTGACTACAAAACGAAAAATTTTTCTTGGGTTCAACCCCAGTTTCACACTCATAAAAACATTTCGCATTTTTCTGTTGTGCATTTGTGTGTCTTTGTGTCAGTTGTTGTCGGAAGGTTTCAGTGGCGAAGGCATAGTCAGTGGTCACTGAACAGTAACGGCTTCAGCTGTATCCAATCCACAGTCACATCAGAACGCCCTCCTTCGTCGGTATTGTGTAGCACCGACGAAGTAAAATATTTACTAAAAATGGCTACTAAAAACGAAGTTTAAAAATTTAATGTTGTAAGATATTGAAGTTTCACCTCCTATTATTTCTCCTACAATTCTTATCCTCTAGTTCCAGCACAATGCCTCGCATGTGTAGGGGTCATCTCCTGAGTGCTGGTTCAAGTTAAAAAAAAAATTGATAGATTCAATAAAAAGTGGCTGTAAAAAATAAAGAAATAACTAAAAATTCTCTTATTTTTTGACGGCGAAATAAAACTCTCTTTTTAACGATATCATGCGGAGTTGAGGTCGTTTTATAAGGTCATCATAGATCCTGAAATAGCAATTCAATACGATATATATACGGTATATGACAGTATAAGTCTCCGTTGACTCCAACATGGAAAGTTTCAGAGTTTAAGTTTTCTGAACAGCTGTTATTTACGGTCGCTGTAAAAACAAAAATTCCTCCGTTTTCTTTCATATAAATTATAAATTAGAGAAATCTGTATTTCTAAAATAATTTTGACACAGGCTTTCAATATTTATGGTAAACTATAGTTTTCTCATCTAAACAAAAACACTTTTATCTATGTATATTAAAATTTTATAGCAGCTTCAAAATATATCAAATAAATGAAAAGTATTAAGTCGAACAAACTAAATGGGAATATATAAATATTTATAAATTCTTTTATGCATCCATAAGATGAATGGGGATATAATAGAAAATAACGGATCTGCAAGATAACAAACATCCTTCGAGTATCAAAATACAAATTCCCACACACTCGTTCCAACAAAGAGCAACACAAGGCAGGCTTCACTCAACAACAATAACAATAATAACAGTATTCTGTTCCCAGTTGGTTTTACGAATATCTGCACTCGTTCACTGCAATTTGTAAAACGAATGGCGTAAGAAAATATGGGTGTTGGTAAATATTTTTCTGTTATTGTTGCTGTGTTTTTTTTTTACACTATGCAGTCCTATTTTAATGTGCACTTGAGTATAATATTAAAGGATTTAATACGTATATGAGTTTATTTATTTGTGGAAATGTCTATAGAATTGAGTGAATGACTGGCATATCTGTAAGAAAAATTGAATTGGAAATAGTTTTGAAAAGAATTTTTAGCTGTAACTGTACACATGCAATATACACATTAAAATTTATTCTATACACATACACTACGGCCAATATTTATAGCATCAAAGTCGCGGATGGAAAAATTGGTGAACTCTATAAATATTGATATTTTTATTATAAAGTAGAATAAAGCAAAGTATTTCCACTCAAAAATAAATTTGTCTTAAGGAAAAAATTTGTCTCAGACTTCTTTTACAAATTTTTTTGATAACATTTTCATATACAGAAAAAGTTTTTTTAATATCAATTAAGAAAACAAATTTTTATTTTAAATTCTTTAAATATTTCCAACAGTGTAGGCATGCAATACAGCTTTTATTTTCCTTATTATATAAAATATTTTCACTGTGCTTATCGCGTATGTCACATACATACATTTTCAAACAAAACCTTTTTCATGAAAATTTTGTTGAGAATACGTAAAAGATATTGGAATTTAAGTAAAAGAATAATGTTTCGCATTCTTTAGAAAAGCAGAGTGAATAAAACAAAATTTCTAATAGTGCAACGTGCATTCCACTTTTCTCTTTTATTATTAAAAATATTTGCACTTTATTGTTTCATTTATTTTAAAGTTCTATAAAATAACTTTATTGCGAAACAATAAAGTTTAAATGATTTAAATGAATAGGGTAAGATTGAGCAAGAAATGCACCGCACTTTTGATAGAAGAAAAACACCGTTAGATAAAAAAAATTTATTTGTTTAATAATTAAACGGTTAATGATATAACGAAAAAATCTAGAAATTTATATAACTTCTCAGTAACGAGCATTAATTCAATTACGCTGCACTCTCTTCCACTTTTTTTTTTATCTGGGACCAGCACTCAGGAGATGACTCCTACACATGCGAAGCATTGTGCTGGAACTATAGGAAAGGGATAGTAGGAGAAGCGACAGGAGGTGAAGCTTAATTAATTATTTTTGCAGCTCTGCTTTCACACGTTCTTTGTTTATACTCGTAGCAGTGCTGAAGCTTCGGTTTAGTAGCCATTTTTATTATTATTTTACTTCGCCGGTGCTACACAATACCGACGAAGAAGGGCGTTCTGATGTGATTGTGGATTGCTATCAGCTGAAGCCGGTATTGTTCAGTGACCAGTGACTATGCCTTCGCCACTGAAACCTTCCGACAACAACTGACACACAAAGACACACTAATGCACATCAGAAAAATGCGAGATGTTTATTTTTATTTTAAAATTTTTAGTCTGAAACTGGGGTTGAACCCAGGTCTGTTTTTGGATTCGTAGTCAACTGCAGACTACCATCCATCGTGCCATCGCCACGATGTTGCACAGCTATTAGAAACAGCCAACCTCGTGAATTTGAACAAAATGGCAAAAAGTAAATTTCGTGTATTGATTAAGAATTATTTTTTGCGTAAAAAAACATCAATGAAAACCCAGTAAAGATTTGATAAATACAATGAAACTCTGCAGCATCAACTTCAATGGTTAAAAAGTGGTTTACTGAGTACAAGTTTACAGTAGAAGTCTCGCCGTCCGTTCAGTTCGCCTAAAAGAGGTCGTCACGCCAGAAATCGTAGATAAAATGAATGGAAGGATAGAACGATCACCCGCAAATATTACGTAGAACTTTTAGACAGATTCAGTCAGTATAAAAAAATCTATAAATTAGGCTACGAACTGCTACTCGATCCAGCATATTCTCCAGATTTACCGCCCTGCGACTATTTTCTCTTACAAAATCTGAATATATGGTATTATGTGGAATGAAGAAATTATAACCGAACCAAACTCCTTTTTTGTAGTCTTTGAGAAAAACTATTATTTGGAAAGAAGAAAAAATTCGAAAAACGCTGGACTAAATGTATTGATCTAAAAGGAGAAGTTATGAGTGCTCTTGTATTTAACCCAAAAAAACACATAATAATTGATTTAAGTTAGCAGTAAAATTTTTGGCCAATAGCGTAAAGTTTGAGATTATTACACAAGCCTGAATATTTATAGACACTTGTATCGTTTTTCTTTTAATCCCCTCAATTTCAAACTTTTAATAGTCTTATAACAATTAATAACAGCAGAGGAGTATTTCATATGATTTCACAAACCAAATTCTCAAGTAAAATTTTTCTTTTAATTATTAAACTACCCAGACACTACTCCATTCCTCACATATGTGGAAATTGTTTAAAAGGACATTGGAAATATTTTTTTCTTCAGATGCAAAGCTTAACAGATATTTGCGTGCTTTTAATTTATTTTTCAATTCAATTTCAATTGAGTTCCTTTTTATACTTCTCTTGTAAATCTTATAAAAGCATTACACCCAACAATGCAAAATTTCGAAAAAAAAAAACAATAGTAGAAATAAGTTGCGTATGGAAGTAGTTTTGGATGGACAGTATCAAATTTTTCTTTAACGCCTAAAGAAAAATTAATTTTTATGGTTGCCAGTTTGTGTTTATCAATCTCAGTTCTGTCTTTTTTCTTTGTCACTTAGTCATTTATTTATACACTTTTTCAGTTTTCTGCTTCTTTGGTGAAGTAATTTTTTTTTCTCACAAAAGAAGTGAAAATATACAAACAGAGGCGATAAAAACGGTTTTATTATTTTTTTCCATTTTACTTTAAGCCTTTTTTAAGATTTGCTGCTTATTTTTTCCCAGTTTTCAAACTCTTTGAAAGTTTTCTTTTTTATTATTGCATCCCAGCATATAATATTAAGAAGAGTATCACTGTCCTCCGTAAAAGAACATTTAACACTTATAAGATGAAAATCGGCCATTTATTTGTTGACTCAGGAAGCCTAAACTTTGAATGCTCTGTACTAGCAACTAAGCAGAGTTTCATTTGGTATTACGGTGTTACAACGAAGTTATCTTCGTGGTAAACTTTCTAAACTAACAATTTTCTTACTTTTTTCCGATTGGTTTCCGTTCTCTGTAAGCGCGAAAGCATTTTTAACCCTGCCTCAAACGCAAAAAAAATATAATAAATCTGTATTATTTTCGAACGACATAAAACAATAATAAATAAAATATATAAATAAAAGGCATAAAAAATAATTAATCAAAGTAAAGCACATGTAAAATAGAAGTGTTAATAGTTCATTACAATCAGTCGTACGCTGGAAAAGTGCGGAAACAGAGTTAGGAGAACTATTTTAAACCACAACAAATATATAGAATGAACAGCATAACATACTGCCTAGAAAGTATTTTGTATTTGTAAATTGTACCAACTAACTTCCAGAAGTAAGTGGAATAAGACAAGACTATTCATATGTGTGTGGGCATGTCAATATAAATGAGCCCGGTATAACAAAGAATGAGCACAAACTCTGTGAAAAGTTATGTAGGAAAAAAGTAATCAGTTATATTGAATTCTAAGAATAATAAATTGTCAAAGTTTATAATTGCATGGCAAATTGCAAATAAAAAACCAAAAAGAATTAGTACTACGGTAAAGCAATTTTTATTTAGCAAGTCTCTGTTTAAATAAGATTTCATTTTATTAATTCACAAACATAAATAATATACTATAAGTCATTATAAATTATATTGTTAATGTTATTGTGAGGCAAAACAAAAGAAAACCTTTTCAGGAAACAGAAAACTGTCTGACAAGCATGAACAAATCAAATTTTTATAATAAAGAGGTAATATAATATAATTAAATTTCTCTTACTTGCACTCTTAGTAATTGCTATTTTATTATATTTAATCATTGCGTAAAAGTTCTTCCTAAACCTCAACCATTGTTTAGTAATTTAAAGGAAAATGAATGGTGATAAAATATGGACTTATCAGAGCTCTTACAGAACACAGTATGTTGGAAGTAAAAATCCTCTAATCAATTTCAGCTACTTTTGATAATTTAACCACATACAGCAGAGCCACATAAAAAGCGAAGAAAAAACATGAAAGGGAAATAAACACCCACTGATGAGGGAGTGTGACGATTATTTTAAATATTATTGTTACGCATATTAATGAAATTTTTGTCGTGTTCAAGTTCACAGTTAATTTATCACAAAATTTTGAAGAAATTACAGTTCTGATTTAAATAAGGTAAAAAGAACAGTTAATCTCCAACACCAGTTGAGTATTATACGTATTTTCTATGTCACTACGCATGTTATCAGTACTCTTTGTGTCAACAGGGAGGTAGTTGTATGCTCAGCAGACCAAGTTGCAGTCGAATACTTAATTAGATGCGTTAAAATAGCTGCTAGAATCAATCTTATGGAAAATACTCTATGAAATTGTACATTTCTTACGATAACACCGAAACCTTAACAATAACAATTAAATTTTGATTTCCTCACTTAGTCATAAACTGCTGATTGGGAAATTGATATGATTATTTTAGACATTAACTCTTGTTTGGTAAGTTTTACTTTATTATTTTCCGTTTGCGCTTTCTTTATTTTTAAAAAGTTTTAAAATGAATGGCGATCTTAAAGCTCCTAGCTAGTGTAAAAAATCGTAATGCTGCCGAGATATAATCGTGTATTCAAACAGTCTTGTTCCTCAATGCCTTTTATTTTCAAAACGTATTTCAGTTGTATCTGAAGAAGATTTTTAAATAACATGAATAACGGCTGATTATTGTTATGCATATGTAATCGATAAGTTATGTTGTTTATTATGGTATTTTTAACTGGAACTTAAAACGAGCTTACACGACATGTTTTTTAACTGTATTAATTCATTATATAAAAAAAATATTCATTTCGATTTTCATTATATCCAACTAATTAAAAACTTTTCCAATTTTAAATTAGCTAATTCTAGGTAATTTATAGGTAGTAAAGTTACTGGCATCTGACATAACATTCGCATGCTGTCAGTGGGTGATATTGGACACATTATTTGTGTATTTTTGACATACATAATTACATGCATACGTATAAGTGCGGACACTTTGTTTTTATTTTTGTTTTTCCTCCTTTTCGTTTTTTTTTTTTGTTGTTATCATTAAATTTTGCGTATATCCGTTTAAAATCGAACGCACTATAATTGAGATTTTATCAACAGATATTGCCAACTAACTTTTACAGTGAAAAAGTTTTAAGGGTTTCATACAGAATATATGCACTTTGCAGTGGGAAATTTGATGTCAGATGTAAAAAATAAGCTTAATAAATGTAAAAATGTTTTGTTCTCTTTGAAAATTTTCTCATGTTTAACTAGTTTAACCATATCATCTTATAACAAAATAGTTTTTTAAAATTTAAAATTGCGCTTCGCTCCCCTCAAAAATTCTTTAAGAAAAATTATTTGAATTTTACTATAAATTTTTTAACACTTTTATTATGCACTCCCGCATTTAAATTAATATAATGCGTACATATTAACCACCTGTAACAGATCATTCACTTCTGTTAACAACAATGAATTCAGCTGTATACTGTGATGGTATTAACTAAACAATATACCTAATAACACAATTGAATCATACAGATAAAATAGAGTTATTCACTTAAACATGCATTCATCGTTCACTGCGCAATAAAGGGTGCTTTACATTGTCCCACAAGTCGTACGACATGTCATATTTTTGTGTAGAAGAGCACAAGTCGGATCGTCTAAACGTAATATGTAATGAAACTATAAGATTTTGAGAGAAAATACGGATGAAAATTTGACAGTCGTATGGCTCTATTGATCTTTTTAAATTTTTCAAAAACCAACACACACCATTAGATCAGGGATGCATTTTTATGTAAACAAATGTGAAAAAAGCCAGGTAGGGAAAACTGGTTTCATAAATTTATACCAATTATAAAATCAAAATGTACATTTTAGACCACGACAGCACAATTTTATAAAAATATACGTATATTTTCCAAAAGTACACTAAAAATTTTGACCACGAAAATAACATATTCGAAAGTTATAAAAATATTTTTCAAGGTTATTAAAAAAAAAATTCAATTGCACAAGAACTCCATCCCTGGGGAAAACAAGCAAACAGCTGTAGTTAAATTAAATGAGAATGTTTTCATCTTACTTGATTTTATGCATACCAATGGTGTAAAAGCCAGAAAAGCCATTCGATTTTTACTCTCTTTTTTTGAAATACGGATGGAATTTCATTTTATTTTCTCTCTCATTTTCGTACGACAAATCTTATCGTCTAAAGCACCCTTAAAGGGCCATTCAGACTATTATACAAGTATTAAGACTTTCATCACATTTTACGATACAGAAATCTAAATACATTTGATGCGACTGTCAAAAAATCTAACGTAAACCGACATTTTGTATTCACACCATCACACTTGAAATAGAGAGAAAATACAAAAAAAAACCAGAAGTTGAGAAAACAATTTTTAATAAACAAAAGTGTTTTAATATTAAAGAAAGGAAAAGTCATGTTATATCAAAAAAGAAATAAATGTAAATTTGTGGGAGTTTTGATGACTTTAGCTATAATAAAGGAACACAAGCAGCATGCGCATATTTAATTATTATTATTGGCTAACGGCGGCAGGTTTTTTTACGTAGATGGCAAACGTGCCAGCTCTTGAAAGTATGCAGCAGTTAAAATATTCGATTTAGATAAAGGAACTAAATCAAATGAATAATATTAAAAAAGCTTTTAAGACGAAATATATTTCTATGCGATTAAAATTTTAGAAATGTTGGGCCTTTATATGAACAAAAAAATAACAAAAAATGGACGGCACGCCACCGGCGGCGGAACAGCTGGCTTGTGAATTTTAATCAGATGAAAAGTATTATCGTTTAGATAATGACGTTTCAAAAAATGAGAATGTATTATGGGATGTCAATATTTTATCGTAATACTTGTGGTTTTCATAACATTTTGCGTTCACACTATCACACTTGCACGTATTATTTGAATTTTTGACAAGTATTAATACAAAGTATAATAGTCTGAATGGCCCTTAAGCAGCACAGCAGTAATAAGAAACAGCAGCCAACAAAATTCAATCATTGATTCACTGAAATCAACTGAATTCATATTTTAATTCTGCGTTTTCAAGAAACCAAAGACAATTTTGTTAATTTAGAAAAAGACAGCAATATCAGTAGCCGATTGGTTTTTTTTTTTTGTATATATATGTATGTATTTACTTATGTGTGTGCGTGAGTTTCTATTTTTTTTTAATTTTAACCATGTATCTATCATATTTTTAAGAAAATAAAATTAATTTAGAAAATCGGCCAAAATCATTGAGGTATTTTATTATCGAAGTGTTATCGAAGCGGCAACATTAATGACTATGTTAAAGCTGGTAGAAAAAATATTAAAAGACAGCATCATTCATTCATTCATTCACTGATATTGTAATTCATAAACAGAATGCGCAGACAAATGAATGGACGAATACAATGACTTTTATATTGAGAGATATACACATACAGTTGTTGAAAAATGCTATTGAGTCAACAGTCACAATTCATACAATATATGAATGCAAAATTTTACTGATTTCTACCATTCTTGCAGGTGCCTTGTGCATATACATATATTTAATGCTAGGAACACAATTTGCTCGAACGACGAATTATTCGCTGCGAACTTTTGCCCTCATGAATAAAACACATTTCTGTATATGAAAATTAGCACAATACCACCGTCGACGAAATTCGTTGTTCGTGACGAAATCAGAGGTAGATCTACATATTTCCATTTCATACGCCGACGAACGACGAACAAATTAGTACACAGTTACCGCTTTCATTTTAGTTTTCAAATATATTAGTAATTAAAGTTAATTTTTATTTTAATAGTTGTTTAATTTTTAAAATAAAAATTAGTTACCATAAAAGTGCTTTCTAATTGCTTTCTGTTAATGTTTAATTTGTTCAAGTAATTTTTTTATACGATACACAGGCAGCAAACAACTTTGCAATTTTCTCGTCGTTATTGTTGTGTGCCACACTGCGAATTTACGCAACCAACTTTTACCGGCGAATTGGTTGAGCACGACGAAGTTCTTCGTTCGTCCCAATTGTGTTCCTAGCATAAGTATGTACATATGTATGGCTTAATAATTTTTTGTTTTACTTAAAGAGAGAGAAAAAACTCTTTATATTTGATTAACTGAATTTTTCCTTAATGTTTGTTTCTGCAAAAACACGTTAAGCAAAAGTATACTTGTTTTTGTTTTGTTTTACATCTAATAAGAAGAGAACTTGTTTGTTTAATGGTATGAGTAATAACTTGAAAGTTATATTACTGCTAAAGTAGTGAACCGATTTCAATAAAACTAAAATTGTGCACATCTATGGCGAAAAATCTTTAAAACCATACAAATCTTTTCAAAAGCGGTACAGCAGTACATCTGTAAAAGGGATTACAAAAAATCTGTTTAGCTATTAACTTTCTAGCACTTGTTTTTTTTTGGCGATTTAGCACTTTTATTCTAAATTCTTCTGATAACCCTGCTTTACTATATTTTTACTTAAATATTTTCAAACAAAGCATTGTTTGATTTTTTTTTCTTGGTTTATTAATTATTTTTATTTGGTTCTAACAAAAATTTATATGAATTTCGTTTTTATGGCAGCAATGTCAACAATTCTTAAAGAAAAATAAATAAAGTAACAGTAAAAAATGTATGTATGCTTCTGAACAAAAAAAATACATTTTTTTTTGCTGTGGAATGTTAAAGGAAGAGTTGAATGTGTTTTACAATTTCATGGAATCGCTTTTATATGACCAAAGATAAAGTATTTAAAAGTTTCTATAATGAAACATAAACTTTTAAATATGAAATTTTGTAAAAGTTTATGTTAGTATATATACACATTTTAATTGCTTTAACCCACATTTATTAAAATTTTACAAGTATTTTCAATAAATTGATTGTTTGAAATTTTTATAAATATCAATTGCTTTAATTCATCAATATTATATTAATAAAAAAAAAATTTTTTCTCAATTAAAAATTAACGAATTGTAGTATTTAATTTAATAAATTCTGTGGTAGGACCTGTTTCAATACAAATAATATATGTACGTACTTTACGTGTTTTTACGATCTACTCGTATAGTTCCAGAATCACTATGAATGAATCGACATATAATTTACATTTGACACTACCACTTATCTTCAATACTTTTTTATTTTCTTTACATGTATAAACAAAAAGTTTAGTTCAGCATTTGAAAAGTATTTTGGCTTCTCTGAAAAATTTTAAATTAGACTTAAATTGTTTTGCCAAAAGTTCACAGAAATTAATTGCAATAAAAATAGGAATTTTTTCTTATGCTCAATCTTGTGGAAATATCACCAAAAGAATTAAATTGAACATGGGATTGGGAGCAACATTGGTTTTGTTATTTTCTTCATATTGTAAACGGAATGTAAAGTTATTACGTTTATTAATAATAATAGATAGTAAGGGTCCTGATGAAAATGTTTAAAAGCCTCGCAAACTGTGTATTTATACGCTCTCACAAATGAACTGTCAAACATTTTATGACAATTCATTCGAAACCTGCCCAAACTTGCGCATTTAATAAAATAGCAGGTCATAACTTTTTCTACAAAAGTTCTTGTGTATTATCATATCGCATATAGGAACTTTTTAAACGAATCTGATCAATTGAGTCTTTTGCCTTTCTTATTGCATTTTTGAACAAATTGCACTTTTTAAATACAAATTTTATTATTTCATGTGTTATTAATTTATGATACAAGACTGGCATATATGCCCACATACGAATTATAAATAATATTTATAAAATTACCCTTCGGTGCACACCAAAGGCCAGCTATGCAGGTAGTCTTTTATCTGCGAAGCCGCTATTCATTATTTAAGAAGTATTTCACCTTCAATTTTGAAACTTGTTAAATTTGGTAGAAGTAAGTTCCGAAAAAATCTTCCAGTACGTTCTACAGTTCTATAGAACGATTACGACAATAAAAAAATAAACACAATTTAGTAAATTTTACACTTTCTATTTGGTTGCAATTAAAAAAATTTTTTCGAAAAAAATATACACAATACTATGGAAAAAGAAATTCCAACACGAAAGCCAACTTGTTAAGGAGGAATTTGAACTATAACTTTTCTAAGTAATACATCAAATACAAAGACTGTTTAATAAAATTATTTTTCTCTTATCCTCATAGTAAAGGAAAGTAACTCATTCAAAATATTCTAATATAATTGCAAATATTTACATTGGGAACATCCATAGAAGATTGTGTATATTTTTTCACTGTTTTTTATTTATGATTCAATTTAGATCGCTCTACTCTGAGTCAAGGTTAAATAATATTTAAATAAAGCAGACATGGTTACTAATAGAAAGAGGAACCAAATTATAAAAATAAAGAAAAATAAAGAAAAATCCTTTGAGAATTAAAATTTATTGAGCAAACTTAGCAAAGAAACCTTATTTAAAAAAAAATCAAGGAAATTAATAATTTTTAGATGTGGTTCCAGCTATTTTTTACAATATTCTAAAAAATTCCTATATATGTTATATTTTATTCAATGCAATAAATTAAAGGTCACTGAATGAAAATTTTTTTTCCACTACGGCCTTCGTCAAGTGCCATCTTTGGGTAAAGTTTTGTCATAATACAGGGTGTCTGGTGGGAAATGTATATTTTTAAATACGATTATTTCAGAAAGTAATAAACGATGCGGAGGGAGGGTGGCGTCGTTGGACTTATCGATAGTGCGGATTTGTCACGATGTCGCAGTGGTCGATTGAGCATCGTGCGCTCGCTGTGGAGACATTTTTTAAAATTTATAATTCTTACGTAATTGCTCGTCGACAATTTTGTTCAAAGTTCGGTATTCGGCGAATAAGTGATGGACCGAGTGTAAATTTAATTCCGCGTAACTGCTTCGGCTATGAATACCCCACGGCCAGGGCACAGTCGATCTTCAAGGACTCCCGCAAACATTGAACTGGTTGAAAGCAGTTAATGTGAAAATCCGCGACTTTCAATACGGAAAAGAGCATCCTCACTGGGACTTCCAAGAACGATTATTCATGAAATTTTAAAAAAGGATCTGAAGGATCTGGATGACATACTCTATAAAAATAAAATCCGCATTTCCATTCTATCGTTCAATGGTCTTAATAAAACTTTGTGTCAATTATTACTTTCTTTATTTAAGTTTGAAAATATAAATCTGCTAGCAGACTCCTTGTATATACTATGTATAAATGGAACTTTGAATTTAATTGAGCTCAATTTATTTATTGGTTATCAATAGCAAAAATGATTGTCGATTTATTGACAAGTGCTGTATGAGATTCCTTAAGGTATTGATTAACTACCATACACAATTGCACGATCTGGCAAATATGACATGTGGGTAATTTCAGGTTGAGTGAACAACCGAACGTGCTCAACTATATGTATCTTATAAATAAATGTAAAAGCATTTTTAAATTTTAGACCGATAAAATTATAAAAAAAAATTTTTTTACCTTTGTTATCTTGGACCAACATTGTGTTCGAACTAGAGGGAAAGAGTAGTTAGAGAAATGTCAGGAATGACTCATGAGATGACCCCTACACATGCGGTGCATTGCGCTGGAACTAGAGGAGAAATGATAGGAAGTGAAGCTTCACTTATTATTTATTTTTACAGTAGTGTTGTAGCGTCGCTGATGTCAAGGAGACGTATTAAATTTTTGCAGCTTCGTTTTTAGTATGAATTTTTAGTCATTACTTCACCGGTGCTACACAATACCGACGAAAGGGGCGTTCTGAAGTGCCCGTGAACTGGATACAGTTGAACCCGTTACTGTTCAGTGCCCAGTGACTATGCCTTCGCCACTGAAACTGTGCGACAACAACTGACACAAATGCACATCAGAAAAATGCGAAATGTTTTTATGAGTCTGAAACTGGGGTTGAACCCAGGAAAAATTTTTCCTTTTGTAGTCAACGTGCAGACTACTTGACCATCGCCACCCTCAATATACATATCTTATGTGCTATTCTCGATGTAGATTTATCTTCGTTTTAAATTTTATTAAAATCGGCCTACCTTTTTTATGCAAAAAAAAAAATCTCTGTAAAAAAATACAAAAAAATGATACTAAAAATAAAATAAAAATTACGATTATTTATCAATATTTGTTATATGATTTAGATGGTCTATATGTACATTTCATTTAGTTCTTGTTCAAAAATCGACAGTAGACCTTCAGCCAATTTATTGAAAAAAGCTAAGAAATATCATATGTTTATACAAGAACTGTCAAAAAATCTTTGAGAGTTACATAATGTGATATTCCTAAAATGTCATTTAATGAAAATGTCAAAAATTTTTTATTTTTACTATATCAAATAGCGGCGGCATGTAAATATTATCGCCGGCTCGAAATAATTTTAGTGTTATTGCATTATCATATCAGATATTATAATATAGTTTTCATAATATTTTGATATTGTTTATATAATATACAAAATCGTACACATAAGTACATACATAGATACAAAAAAAATATTGCACATTTTTTGTTCGAAATTAATTTTTCATTTAACCTTCGCACTACCAAAGCTCTTTATACACGTATTGACCCGAAACCCACCCGAGATATTGCACATACTTTACACAAAAATTTTGCATTTACACCAACATTTAATGTTAAATGAAAAGATGTTTTTGCTTGGCTGCCAGATTATTATGAAATATTATGAAATAATAAGCTCTTTTCATTTTTGAGTATTTCTAAAGTGAACTTGGTGAACGCTGCATGCCGGTTTTGAAAATACAAGTATTTAAACAATCTGAACTCATACTATATCCATAGGTGAAAAAACACATGCGTATATATTCGCCTAAACATCTGTAATTTGCTGCTTTAGTGCATTATTTCCAATACCTTACTTGAAGCATTATTTTCTATTATATTTGTTTTGGAAATATACTTACTAATGAGTCAACTATGCTTTTGTTTATAAATTTTTTTTATAAATTGCAAAAAATGATCGCAATTAAATAATAATGAGCAAAGACGGGAAAGTTGAAAAAACGTGAAAAACACGAAGTTTCCGATATTTTTGCTAACATGTTCACACTTTATACAAGCAGAAATTGTAAGTGAAGTTTTCAAAATCGGATTTAAATTACAGAAAATAACAGTTCAAGAAATTATGTCCTACGACTGTGCGTAGAGAGAATTATTTATTTAATATCGCACAGTGCAATACTTTCTATTATTTCAATTTGGTTTTATAAAGTTCTCTTGGGTAGGGTCAAATGGCAAAACATCAGTGTTGTGTCAAAAATTAATGAAAATATAGAACTCAGAGTATAATCACATACAGATTACACATGAATATAGATATAGAAATGACACACAATATGTGTAATTACACACAGAAGGGCAACACAGTTACTGATATACATAAAAATTTTTTCTCATTACTCCACCGACGTTCTCTATTATATCATAACAGAGTTAATCGCAGTGGTATTTTAAGAAAGAAATATGAATGGTATTACAAAGCAATAAATAATAAAAATAAATAGTCTCTTTATATTTAAAATTTAAAACATCGCCCTTTTAAACAATTGTTTTCCCTTGGAAGTGATTGATTGCTTTGTAGTTCGTTTAATATTAAAATTGTAATCCATCCTTTATAGAGAGGTTAGAGAAATATCGTTTTCAATATTCGTATCCCTATTTTACTAAAAATTTAAACTTGCAAAAACAAAAGAAGAAATTGGAGAACCGTAGAAATTAAAACGGGACAAAATGTATGTCTGTATTAAACTAAGTGCATTTATTATACTATTTTTTTAGAATAAAAAAAAGAATCCAAAGAAATTGACATGAAAAAAGGAACATATTTATTTAAAATTTTAAGCCTTATTATCGTTCATTAAAATATTTCTTTTCAAAGAAACAAAAATTTAGGAGAATGTCGGCTTTTACTGGGCAAATTTTGCTCATAAAATTCGTAAAATTTTTATATTGATATTCACAAATATAAACATTTTATCATAATGCTTTAATATTTTAAAATAGTTTGAACAGACTGCTGTTGTGCTTGCAACAAAAAAGTCATCAAATAATAAAACTTTTCGAGTTATGTTTATTGTTTTGTTATAAAATAACAGTAGAAATCTGAGTCGTACGCTGAAACGGTTCAGTGAATGATATAAGAATAAAAAAAATTAAAAAAATTTACATTAAATTGCATTACAATTACAGGACAATTACAGAAGAAAGAAACAAAAAACCGCATTACCTAATGGTATACTAGGGAGCAAATTTTGTTTGTGTAACTCATCTGGCTGGCAGCCACTTAACGTTTATCCATTAGCCGCCATTCAAAAAATTATTTAGTTCATATCACTGGCAACAGCTGTTTTCGATTGTTTTTGCTTTCCAAATTTTGTGTTCCTAAAGAACAATTTTATAATTATAATTAAATATAGAAGTATTACAAGATTAATATGTAAGTTCTTATTTACTATATTAAAAAGTCGAATTATTTTAGTTTCTTGTATTATCTTTATCATTTTAATATCAATCTATAATAAGTGTTTCTTTTGTAACAGCTGAAAGAATTTTTTGGAACAGCACACAAAATTATGATAGATATATTTTATTTTATTATTTTAAAACATATTACTTTATGATTACCTTGTGGATATCTAAATACCATTGTAATCGAAGAAAACAAAATTCACCTTTTCTTTTGAACAGACCTCGTATATGTTCTTTACGATATATTGGAATATTTAATTCTTAAAAATATTTAAGTTATTGTCACATTGAACGAATATTAGAAGCACTATTTCCGACAAACACAATTACTATAGCCGTGTTGTTCCATCAATCGAATACTGTATTACAGGTCGTGAAATCATTTGAAATTTCAATTAGAGAACATATTCTACTTAAATTTTCCTTTAAAATATTTTAATTTATTAGAAAATGTGATTAAAATTTATAATTAGGAATCAACAAATTCCTCACAGCTATTGAGAAATTCGTTATTGAAAGATTAATTAGTATATCAAAAGGAAGTTGTATCTAAAGAAAACGTTATTTACAGAGATAGATATGTTATAGGGAGAAAAAATGCGAGGAAAACTTTAACAAAATTCAGTGTTCTCAAATATTATTCGTTATGGAGTAGAATTCGTTATAGTGAAATTCATTATAGGGACTTTTGCTTATAGCAGTGTTGAAGAGCATTTGATTTCAAGGAGACGTTTTTTTTAAGCCATTTTTAGTAATTATTTTATTTCGACGATGCAACGAAGGAGTGCGTTCTGATGTGCCTGTAGCAGCTGAAGCCGGTACTGTTCAGTGACCAATGACTATGCCTTCGCCACTGAAACCTTTCGACAACAACTGACAAAAAGACACACTAATTTATGCACATCAGAAAAAATGCGAGTTATTTTTATGACTTAGTCTGAAACTGGGGTCGAACCCAACACTTTTTTGGTTTTGTAGTCAACGTGCACACTACCTCAGCCCTCGTCACCCTCATCCACCACCTGATCTGGACTTTTTGCTGATTTGATTTGTAAGTCTGATTTTAATAGACATTTGAGTTGAAAGTAAAATTACAGAAAATTTTTCTTAATTGTGCAAAATTTGTAAATTTTTTAAAAGGCAAATAAAAGCGAAACAAAAACTAAGAATTAAATAGTTTTCTTGCTCTCCAGAAGTTTTTTAAAATTTCACTTATGATATTTTGTTAAAAGCCCACAGATTTATATCAATATGAAAATTAAATAATCCTTATGCCAATTGGTTTTACTACAAAATGTATGTATGTTATGTCTTTTATAATTAAATCTACTAACAAATATTAATAATAATATTCCTCTCCGAAATTATTTAATAAATTTTAGTGACATTTCAAACATATATCCCAACTAATCGTATTAATCCTACATAGTCATCCACGGTTATCAAGGTAATACAGAGAGCGTAGGCGCGGTTAAAATATAGTACATAAATCCTATCTAAATAGTCAATTAAATGACAAATTTTTTTTTCAAACAAACAATTCTTTTCATACCCATCATAATTCTTTCATACCATTTCATACTACTAAGCAAACAAATAATTCTTTAATATCTGAAAAGAATACAATTTATATAGATAAAAATTAATGGCCTCCTGCCTTCTGGCAAACAAAATTTTTGTGCAATATAAAGGGATCGCCAACTCCAAAACAATATACAGACTTCTATAATTCCAACGAAGCATTAGGGAAATTTTTACGTTTTCATATTCATACTCGGATACGCATTCATATGTATATGCACAAATGCCTTGTTTTATGGCCCTCAAATGAAAAAACAAATATCGGCTTTTAGAAAACACTTGCAGCAATAATAAAAATTAAAAAACTGGGAACGAGGTAATGAATTGTTGAATATCCTGTGGCATCCATAAAGGTTAAATGAATGCTTCTTTTAAATACAACATAAACTTATATGGGACAAACTTAAAAGTTATTTTAAGCTTTTTATATTGGAATTTTTTTTTTTTACGAGCATTTATTATTGATTTATATAAATTTAACTGGCAATTATAAAAACTATAGCTAAAATTTAATTAAATGAAAAAAAATAATAAGTTACTTAAATTTTGCTATAAAATTATTTATTATTCAATAAATATTGCACTAATCAGAAGTATTCATACCTTAAAGTGTTCAGAGTCAAGTTTAGTTTTCTATTTTTAATATCATTGGCGTATTTAGGCGACATCGCCACTCAATTATCCGTAACCAAACAACCTGATCGCAATTTGCTGACAATTAAAAGGAAATTTCATATATGAGTCAACGAGACAACGACAAACAAAAAAACATCTCGCATTTTTCTGATGTGTATTAGTGTGTCTTTGTGTGCCAGTTGTTGTCGGAAGGTTTCAGTGGCGAAGGCATAGTCACTGGTCACTGAACAATACCGGCTTCAGCTGATAGCAATCCACAATAACATCAGAACGCCCTACTTCGTCTGTATTGTGTAGCACCGGCGAAGTAAAAAAAAATAATAAAAATGGCTACTAAACCGAAGCTTCAGCACTGCTACGAGTATAAACAAAGAACGTGCAAAAGCAGAGCTGTAAAATAATTAATTAAGCTTCACTTCCTGTCATTTCTCTAACTATCCCTTTCCTATAGTTCCAGTACAATGCATCGCATGTGTAGCGGTCATCTCCTGAGTTCTGGTCGCAGATAAAAAAAAACAAACTAAGGTATTCCGTCATGACAATGGATTAGAAAGGTATATTGAATATCATCTATGATTTAACATTGTCAGATTTTGTAACGATAAAACATTATAACATTCGTCACGTGGGTGTCGCTTAAATCAGCGTTCAAGAAGCAGTCTTCTAAACAGCCAAAGCACCAAAAAATAGTTGTTGGCTTAGCTGTCAAATAACCATTTTTAAACAAAATTGCACAAATTTTGTATGCATTAATATTTTTTCTTTCATTTTTCGGTTGGCTTTTGGCCCATATATTTTTTCGCATAATTATAAAGTAGATTCAAATGTATGCCAATTTTTTAAATAACAATCGTTACTCAAATTAAGATGGTATTTAATTTCTACATTGAGTTGTATAAAATTTTGGAAATTGTTGAGTCGTAGTACGATTAAACCTTTCAAATTAAATCATTGCTGCATTTCAAGAAAACTTTAACTAACTTCAACTTAAACTAAAAATATACTAGACGTACTGAAAAATATATTTATATTAACGCATAAGTACTCAATACAGCTTAACCAAACAGCACACATAAATAAATATATTCATTTAATTTTTCCAACGAAATAATCTATTTTAGTGTGTATAGTTCCTGTTACTTTTCGAAAAATCGTAATCACTTTTAATTTAGAATCTTGGAAACTTTTGTAGTTGTACTCGTACACTCACTCACACAGATACATTAGTATTTACAGCAGGAGTCGGAGAAACCATCTGCAGATTTGCCACACTACACGACTGACTACTTCTTAAATATAAAATTAACTACATACATACAGAAATACAAATGCTTGTAGGCACATACAATCAATATAAAACCAAGCTAAACATGTAAATATGTATATTCAAACACTCAAATTCACCATTCAATTATTGTTACTCTCATTTTACCCTCCATAAAAATTTTGTAACAAATTATTATCATTTATACGCACCGTAGAACCAAACAAGCACAAATACATCGGCAACAACAATTCAAACGAAAGACCGACAATCTCTTTAACGTTACAACAGCTGTTGCTCGCCTACTGACAGCCGACAATTACGATTTTGATGATAATGCTGGGGACAACGACATTATGTGTTTTAAATAAATTTTGAATAGAGCAGATGAATCTAACACATGCATAAACACTGAAATCAAATCTTTATTCTCATATTTAACTGCAAGTAATTAAATCGTTGTATTAATTTATTTATTTTTTAATGCAATGTAATTTGATATTATTTAAATGGCATTTAATTGAGATTTACAAATTTGTCCAAATTTAATTTTTTGCTGCTCTTCAAATTTAATTTACATATTTTGTAATACAAGTATTATTAATATTGCGTATATTTCTCTTTAAAAATCTTCATATTTTATTTAAAATATCCCGGTAATATTGACTGTTTGCTGGTCTCAGCATGACTATGTTGTGTTTCTAACCCAACATTAACATTTATACCAGAAAAGAATCAAAATGTCCTTAACAGACAAAATGACGAAGTCGAAAACGAAAGGAACAAGCAAATAAACAAACAAACAAAATTATTTAAGTTAACAGATCGCCATCAATAACACTATGTTTGCAATTGCTTTCGTCATCATTTATTACATACTTTTACATAAACCGTCACAAATACCCTTACAAATACGAGCACATGCTATTATGCTAAAAGCTACCAACAGCCGGCACATACCACACAAATTTTTAACAGTTTTTAACGTACAAATTGTGGGCAGGCAGCAAAAGGTATTTGTTTGCGTATTAAAAAAAAATATTTTTTATTTACGTATTCGTTTTTAATTATTTAACGAGAGTTACAATGTATTAGGATTATTTATTTAAATTTATTTAAATATGACAAATTTCGTTACTGCTAATGACAACTCATTAGTTCAGAAACTTTCGCTGTTTACAAAAACTCTTCCAAAAGTTTAAACACAAGAATTGTTTTTTATTTGATTTATAAATAATTTTATTTAAAATCTTCAGCAGATAATAACAACATTTAAAATTTAGTGCAAAATGACATGAGCAGAGGCATTTTTATATTTTCAAGTGAATCTTCTTAGCAGCTGTCTTTGTTTATATTTTTCTTTAGTCTCTATATTCAAAAGATAAAGAGATGGGTAACCATTAACTCCATATTTTTCAGCACCGTTTTATAATATATTTACAACACTATTCTTCATACTTTTGCTCACAGAACGAAGCTATATATATTCTGAATCTACGTCCCAATTCTGCCAATTAGTATTTCGATAAAATTATTAAAAATCGCTCATACTAAACGTATTTTTTTATTGAAAACTTATGTTGTTTTGTACAAAAACAAAATATAACATTCATAACATGTGTCATATAATTTTTAAATTATACCTTAATCAAGAATTATGCAAAATGTTCTGTTTTGAATTAAACTGCTGTACTTTTTTGTAAATGAAGTGACAACTGAAATTAAATTTCTATAAAAAATATTTGAGAAATATGAGCAAAATGTTGTAGAAAAAATGTGAGAATACTGTTGGTTGCTTTGTCGCGACTCAAATACGCCAAAATATGCCTCCAAAATTTCCTAACACTTAAATTTTATTTTAATGATTGAATAAATTTAATTAACTTTTTTTGAAAGGAAAATTTCTTTTGTACATAATTTAAAATTAGAAGATGTACGAATAAATTTGTCAATACTCAAAGTAGAAGTATTTATTTAGTATGTATTCGTCTCTATACAAGTTCACATCCGACAATCCTGCCCTGTAAACAATTTTGATAAAGGCGATAAAAAAAATTATTATGTGGAATACGCCTGTTGTGCTTAACTATTTTTAAATATAATTTTCTATTTTTTGCAAATATGAAATTGATATAGAAAAAAAAATGTGAGTCCGATCACAGGGGAGATGTGTAAACATCTAGTAATGAAATCTTTTTAAAAGTTATTAAAATTAAATGTTTTTGTATTCATTTTATTTATTTGTTTTTATTTGCCTACGATAACATAATGTACGACAATTAGTGAAAATTAGTAGCTATAACTACTACTATTGCGCACTAGATGGTGTTAGTATATTTCTATGCAGCTCTTAAGTTTCTCTGTACTTCGTGTGTCCGTATGATTACACTAATACACTCATACACAGCTCACACCGCGATATTACAATCTTACTCAAAATTTGTGATTGTATTGTGAAAAAGATTTTTAACCCCCTAGCGTATAGATGTTTACACAACAAAAAGTGGGATATAGGTTTACTTTATTTTTTGATACTCTCTCTGATATGCAGATATTATTTTTCTTTCATGTGTGGTTCCAAAAATTCAATTTTGTTGAACGCTGCTATACATGGCAAAAAATTTACTTATATACTTTCCGCTTTGATACAAATCGTTCACCTATTACATTTTTCTTCACCGTACTTAAGCTGTAAGCAACACACAGTATTGGATTTCTGTCTCTGTATATACCAGACAACGACAAAATGTGATTGGAAAAAATTCATACGTGATCAACATATAAAAAATGTGCATTTTTTCAAACAATCAAAAAGTCAAATCACACATATTCGTAGCTCCTTTTCAATTATTCAAATCATTCGGTTGTTGTTGGCGCAGGTGTCGTATCATTCCAGTCATTTCGGGTGTTTGCTCGTTTGGCTCACTGATGATTATTTTGATGAATAATCATCGTCGCATCAACGTTAAGTATTTCGAAGTTGAATAAAATCAAATAATCAGGAAATGATGCAAAAGAAGCATATGAAGAGTGTGACCAGATTTCAAGATTTTGTTTGTAGCTAGAAAATGGAGTTAAATTTTTTACTACTTCTTTCATTACTTTATGATATTTTTATACTTTAAATAACATATGTATACATAATTATTTTTTAATATTTTTAAAGTTTTTCAAAAGCATCGACGATTAATACAGTCGAAGACCGCTATAACGAATGATATAATGTCAAACGCTTTGGTGAAACCGAACAAATTAGTCTTAGATGAAAACTAGAATTTTTTAGCATTAAATTAAATGTGTATGTCTTTTTTCATCTCGATACAGGTAGTTACAACGTGGTAGTTACGTCGTTGTGTAAAAACTGTTTATATGAGGCAAAAAATTTTGTCGAAAAACTGAAATGCACTTTTAATGTTTATTTCATAATACGAAATCAATATTGTTTTGGTTACGACTGCTAGATATCAGGATTTAAAATAATTTAGAAGGTTTGCAAAAGGGATTTGGGTTTGTTTTTTCCTGTACCATTCGTTGAACAGTGCATAAAATAAGTAGACCGGTCGTGATATAAGATAGCCTATGGATAAATATGCTCATTTGTTGTATCCCATTTTTATTAAACGCGAGTTTGTTATATCGGGCGTCGACTGCATATTTGAAAAAAAAGTTACATATAACAAACATAAAAAAGTTTTCAATTGATTATAACTTTAATAGAGCAATTTATGTTGTTTATTTGTTTTTGTCTTTTTTTTATATTAACCATCGATGCTTCTGAACACCCCTTAAAAATATATTTTCACTGAAAATTATGTATCCATATACGAGGTTTGTTCAAAAGAAAAGGTGATTTTCTTTTCGATTACAAGAGCGTGTTGCATCATGAGTTCTTGCCAACATGTAGTGCGGGTTATAACGAATACAACGTTTGCGAGAAGCAATACGGATCAAACGATCACACATCAATGCTTGTTCATGATTTTTTGGTCAAAAATAACACCCTAATCATGCGTCAACCACTTTATTCACCAGATTTGGCTCAGCGCGACTTTTTCCTATTCCCAAAACTGAAGAGACTAATGAAAGGAAAGCGTTTTGCCACAATTGATGAGATAAACTCAAAATCGAAAAACGAGCTGATGGCCATACCGAAAATCGCATTTCAGAAGTGCTTCGAGGATTGGAAGAAGCGCTGGTATAAGTGCATTATATCTTAGAGGGATTACTTTGAAGGGGACAAAATGGATATTGACATATAAATAAATACTTTTCAAAAAAATTCAAAAGTCACATTTTCTTTTTTTAATAGAACTCGTATATTATTCAAAGAGTGGAAAATATCCTAAAGTCATCAAAGAAGTAGTAAAAAATTTAATTGTTCCCAGCAAAAAACTTTAAAGAAGGTAATCGAGTTTGGTATTAAGTATTTCTGCTGGAATCACTTCCCAACTGGATTACCAACTTAAAGATTTTAACAAGTTGTGAAACAAAAATAATGGATTCTTGAGAGTTTATTACTTACTTTTTTTTCTTTGAGTTGGAAAAGTTTCGCTATTTCAGTATTCTCAACCAAATTCGAATTGCATAATCGTGTTCAAGCTGTAATCGAGATAGTATAATTTTATGTGTATTTTGAATATAAATATTTATATATTTAAAAAAAAAAAAAACTAAAAATAGTAATGTGAGTATGTTATAAAAGTAAACTCATGGATTGCTATGTTTTTGTTTATAGATTTTTTGGTTTGTATGTTTGATATTCAAACAATTCTCGTTTGATTAATTGAATTTTAAACATATAGATCTTGGGTTTATATTCAGACGTTGGGAAAAATCCACTGATGAGCTAAGTAAGCGTTAGCGAAATAGTACTATATGGATATGCTTTCCTCCTCAATTTTTGAGTTACTTTTGTAATAAAATGCTTTATGATATTTTTCATACTGTATAAGAATATCATAGGGTATGTAATAATAAATTTCACATATAGTTTATAAGGGAAAAAGCACAATTAGAATCATATGTATAAATAAATATTCCCAAAATAAATTCAGTTAATATAAAATACTACATGTGCACGGTATTGAATTTTGATATTCTTTTGTTTTGTTTCATTTTTTAATTTTTTCATTTGATTCAAAGTACATTAGTTATGCTGGCCGATGGCAAGCCTAGTGTAGATGAGAATAAAAAACTAAAAATAGAAATGTGAGTATGTTATAAAAGTAAACTCATGGATTGCTATGTTTTTGTTTATAGATTTTTTGGTTTGTATGTTTGATATTCAAACAATTCTCGTTTGATTGATTGAATTTTAAACATATAGATCTTGGGTTTATATTCAGACGTTGGGCAAAATCCACTGATGAGCTAAGTAAGCGTTAGCGAAATAGTACTATATGGATATGCTTTCCTCCTCAATTTTTGAGTTACTTTTGTAATAAAATGCTTTATGATATTTTTCATACTGTATGAGAATATCATAGGGTATGTAATAATAAATTTCACATATAGTTTATAAGGGAAAAAGCACAATTAGAATCATATGTATAAATAAATATTCCCAAAATAAATTCAGTTAATATAAAATACTACATGTGCACGGTATTGAATTTTGATATTCTTTTGTTTTGTTTCATTTTTAAATTTTTTCATTTGATTCAAAGTATATTAGTTATGCTGGCCGATGGCAAGCCTAGTGTAGATGAGAATAAAAAACTAAAAATAGAAATGTGAGTATGTTATAAAAGTAAACTCATGGATTGCTATGTTTTTGTTTATAGATTTTTTGGTTTGTATGTTTGATATTCAAACAATTCTCGTCGTTTGATTGAATTTTAAACATATAGATCTTGGGTTTATATTCAGACGTTGGGAAAAATCCACTGATGAGCTAAGTAAGCGTTAGCGAAATAGTACTATATGGATATGCTTTCCTCCTCAATTTTTGAGTTACTTTTGTAATAAAATGCTTTATGATATTTTTCATACTGTATAAGAATATCATAGGGTATGTAATAATAAATTTCACATATAGTTTATAAGGGAAAAAGCACAATTAGAATCATATGTATAAATAAATATTCCCAAAATAAATTCAGTTAATATAAAATACTACATGTGCACGGTATTGAATTTTGATATTCTTTTGTTTTGTTTCATTTTTTAATTTTTTCATTTGATTCAAAGTATATTAGTTATGCTGGCCGATGGCAAGCCTAGTGTAGATGAGAATAAAAAACTAAAAATAGAAATGTGAGTATGTTATAAAAGTAAACTCATGGATTGCTATGTTTTTGTTTATAGATTTTTTGGTTTGTATGTTTGATATTCAAACAATTCTCGTTTGATTGATTGAATTTTAAACATATAGATCTTGGGTTTATATTCAGACGTTGGGAAAAATCCACTGATGAGCTAAGTAAGCGTTAGCGAAATAGTACTATATGGATATGCTTTCCTCCTCAATTTTTGAGTTACTTTTGTAATAAAATGCTTTATGATATTTTTCATACTGTATAAGAATATCATAGGGTATGTAATAATAAATTTCACATATAGTTTATAAGGGAAAAAGCACAATTAGAATCATATGTATAAATAAATATTCCCAAAATAAATTCAGTTAATATAAAATACTACATGTGCACGGTATTGAATTTTGATATTCTTTTGTTTTGTTTCATTTTTTAATTTTTTCATTTGATTCAAAGTATATTAGTTATGCTGGCCGATGGCAAGCCTAGTGTAGATGAGAATAAAAAACTAAAAATAGAAATGTGAGTATGTTATAAAAGTAAACTCATGGATTGCTATGTTTTTGTTTATAGATTTTTTGGTTTGTATGTTTGATATTCAAACAATTCTCGTTTGATTGATTGAATTTTAAACATATAGATCTTGGGTTTATATTCAGACGTTGGGAAAAATCCACTGATGAGCTAAGTAAGCGTTAGCGAAATAGTACTATATGGATATGCTTTCCTCCTCAATTTTTGAGTTACTTTTGTAATAAAATGCTTTATGATATTTTTCATACTGTATAAGAATATCATAGGGTATGTAATAATAAATTTCACATATAGTTTATAAGGGAAAAAGCACAATTAGAATCATATGTATAAATAAATATTCCCAAAATAAATTCAGTTAATATAAAATACTACATGTGCACGGTATTGAATTTTGATATTCTTTTGTTTTGTTTCATTTTTTAATTTTTTCATTTGATTCAAAGTATATTAGTTATGCTGGCCGATGGCAAGCCTAGTGTAGATGAGAATAAAAAACTAAAAATAGAAATGTGAGTATGTTATAAAAGTAAACTCATGGATTGCTATGTTTTTGTTTATAGATTTTTTGGTTTGTATGTTTGATATTCAAACAATTCTCGTTTGATTGATTGAATTTTAAACATATAGATCTTGGGTTTATATTCAGACGTTGGGAAAAATCCACTGATGAGCTAAGTAAGCGTTAGCGAAATAGTACTATATGGATATGCTTTCCTCCTCAATTTTTGAGTTACTTTTGTAATAAAATGCTTTATGATATTTTTCATACTGTATAAGAATATCATAGGGTATGTAATAATAAATTTCACATATAGTTTATAAGGGAAAAAGCACAATTAGAATCATATGTATAAATAAATATTCCCAAAATAAATTCAGTTAATATAAAATACTACATGTGCACGGTATTGAATTTTGATATTCTTTTGTTTTGTTTCATTTTTTAATTTTTTCATTTGATTCAAAGTATATTAGTTATGCTGGCCGATGGCAAGCCTAGTGTAGATGAGAATAAAAAACTAAAAATAGAAATGTGAGTATGTTATAAAAGTAAACTCATGGATTGCTATGTTTTTGTTTATAGATTTTTTGGTTTGTATGTTTGATATTCAAACAATTCTCGTTTGATTGATTGAATTTTAAACATATAGATCTTGGGTTTATATTCAGACGTTGGGAAAAATCCACTGATGAGCTAAGTAAGCGTTAGCGAAATAGTACTATATGGATATGCTTTCCTCCTCAATTTTTGAGTTACTTTTGTAATAAAATGCTTTATGATATTTTTCATACTGTATAAGAATATCATAGGGTATGTAATAATAAATTTCACATATAGTTTATAAGGGAAAAAGCACAATTAGAATCATATGTATAAATAAATATTCCCAAAATAAATTCAGTTAATATAAAATACTACATGTGCACGGTATTGAATTTTGATATTCTTTTGTTTTGTTTCATTTTTTAATTTTTTCATTTGATTCAAAGTATATTAGTTATGCTGGCCGATGGCAAGCCTAGTGTAGATGAGAATAAAAAACTAAAAATAGAAATGTGAGTATGTTATAAAAGTAAACTCATGGATTGCTATGTTTTTGTTTATAGATTTTTTGGTTTGTATGTTTGATATTCAAACAATTCTCGTCGTTTGATTGAATTTTAAACATATAGATCTTGGGTTTATATTCAGACGTTGGGAAAAATCCACTGATGAGCTAAGTAAGCGTTAGCGAAATAGTACTATATGGATATGCTTTCCTCCTCAATTTTTGAGTTACTTTTGTAATAAAATGCTTTATGATATTTTTCATACTGTATAAGAATATCATAGGGTATGTAATAATAAATTTCACATATAGTTTATAAGGGAAAAAGCACAATTAGAATCATATGTATAAATAAATATTCCCAAAATAAATTCAGTTAATATAAAATACTACATGTGCACGGTATTGAATTTTGATATTCTTTTGTTTTGTTTCATTTTTTAATTTTTTCATTTGATTCAAAGTATATTAGTTATGCTGGCCGATGGCAAGCCTAGTGTAGATGAGAATAAAAAACTAAAAATAGAAATGTGAGTATGTTATAAAAGTAAACTCATGGATTGCTATGTTTTTGTTTATAGATTTTTTGGTTTGTATGTTTGATATTCAAACAATTCTCGTTTGATTGATTGAATTTTAAACATATAGATCTTGGGTTTATATTCAGACGTTGGGAAAAATCCACTGATGAGCTAAGTAAGCGTTAGCGAAATAGTACTATATGGATATGCTTTCCTCCTCAATTTTTGAGTTACTTTTGTAATAAAATGCTTTATGATATTTTTCATACTGTATAAGAATATCATAGGGTATGTAATAATAAATTTCACATATAGTTTATAAGGGAAAAAGCACAATTAGAATCATATGTATAAATAAATATTCCCAAAATAAATTCAGTTAATATAAAATACTACATGTGCACGGTATTGAATTTTGATATTCTTTTGTTTTGTTTCATTTTTTAATTTTTTCATTTGATTCAAAGTATATTAGTTATGCTGGCCGATGGCAAGCCTAGTGTAGATGAGAATAAAAAACTAAAAATAGAAATGTGAGTATGTTATAAAAGTAAACTCATGGATTGCTATGTTTTTGTTTATAGATTTTTTGGTTTGTATGTTTGATATTCAAACAATTCTCGTTTGATTGATTGAATTTTAAACATATAGATCTTGGGTCTATATTCAGACGTTGGGAAAAATCCACTGATGAGCTAAGTAAGCGTTAGCGAAATAGTACTATATGGATATGCTTTCCTCCTCAATTTTTGAGTTACTTTTGTAATAAAATGCTTTATGATATTTTTCATACTGTATAAGAATATCATAGGGTATGTAATAATAAATTTCACATATAGTTTATAAGGGAAAAAGCACAATTAGAATCATATGTATAAATAAATATTCCCAAAATAAATTCAGTTAATATAAAATACTACATGTGCACGGTATTGAATTTTGATATTCTTTTGTTTTGTTTCATTTTTTAATTTTTTCATTTGATTCAAAGTATATTAGTTATGCTGGCCGATGGCAAGCCTAGTGTAGATGAGAATAAAAAACTAAAAATAGAAATGTGAGTATGTTATAAAAGTAAACTCATGGATTGCTATGTTTTTGTTTATAGATTTTTTGGTTTGTATGTTTGATATTCAAACAATTCTCGTTTGATTGATTGAATTTTAAACATATAGATCTTGGGTTTATATTCAGACGTTGGGAAAAATCCACTGATGAGCTAAGTAAGCGTTAGCGAAATAGTACTATATGGATATGCTTTCCTCCTCAATTTTTGAGTTACTTTTGTAATAAAATGCTTTATGATATTTTTCATACTGTATAAGAATATCATAGGGTATGTAATAATAAATTTCACATATAGTTTATAAGGGAAAAAGCACAATTAGAATCATATGTATAAATAAATATTCCCAAAATAAATTCAGTTAATATAAAATACTACATGTCCACGGTATTGAATTTTGATATTCTTTTGTTTTGTTTCATTTTTTAATTTTTTCATTTGATTCAAAGTATATTAGTTATGCTGGCCGATGGCAAGCCTAGTGTAGATGAGAATAAAAAACTAAAAATAGAAATGTGAGTATGTTATAAAAGTAAACTCATGGATTGCTATGTTTTTGTTTATAGATTTTTTGGTTTGTATGTTTGATATTCAAACAATTCTCGTTTGATTGATTGAATTTTAAACATATAGATCTTGGGTTTATATTCAGACGTTGGGAAAAATCCACTGATGAGCTAAGTAAGCGTTAGCGAAATAGTACTATATGGATATGCTTTCCTCCTCAATTTTTGAGTTACTTTTGTAATAAAATGCTTTATGATATTTTTCATACTGTATAAGAATATCATAGGGTATGTAATAATAAATTTCACATATAGTTTATAAGGGAAAAAGCACAATTAGAATCATATGTATAAATAAATATTCCCAAAATAAATTCAGTTAATATAAAATACTACATGTGCACGGTATTGAATTTTGATATTCTTTTGTTTTGTTTCATTTTTTAATTTTTTCATTTGATTCAAAGTATATTAGTTATGCTGGCCGATGGCAAGCCTAGTGTAGATGAGAATAAAAAACTAAAAATAGAAATGTGAGTATGTTATAAAAGTAAACTCATGGATTGCTATGTTTTTGTTTATAGATTTTTTGGTTTGTATGTTTGATATTCAAACAATTCTCGTTTGATTGATTGAATTTTAAACATATAGATCTTGGGTTTATATTCAGACGTTGGGAAAAATCCACTGATGAGCTAAGTAAGCGTTAGCGAAATAGTACTATATGGATATGCTTTCCTCCTCAATTTTTGAGTTACTTTTGTAATAAAATGCTTTATGATATTTTTCATACTGTATGAGAATATCATAGGGTATGTAATAATAAATTTCACATATAGTTTATAAGGGAAAAAGCACAATTAGAATCATATGTATAAATAAATATTCCCAAAATAAATTCAGTTAATATAAAATTAATTATTCCAATAATTCTTCAAATATTTACTGTAAGGAATAATACATTTTGTTAACTTCAATTAAAATAAAATAATCTGTATTTTTTGGAACTGGTTATATTTTTATTTCTCCAAAAAGTAACTACTTTTTTTTTGGTTTAAAATAATTAAGAATGTAATTTAGAAAGTTATATACTTTTTTCTAAATAACTATATATTTTGAAAATGTTTTCAGACATTGTAATACAAATAAAATGACCAATTCAATTAATAGTTCTGATTTTTATAATTTTGTGTAATGTATTTAGTAATCGAGTAGTTAAATTTGGCACTCACGAAAATAACACATTATGTGTCAAATAATTTTTATGGTAATGTCTAAGTTTTTGCTGGGTTATTTCTAGCTTTGTTATTTTAGAATCTGGTCAGAAGGACACAGCAGACCAAACTACATGCTATCGTCATTATGATTGTGATTTATTCAACATGGAGTTTCATTGCATGGTATCTTTGAACATTCAACTCACATGATTAAATGTAAACAAACATTTTTATGTATGAGGAAATCAATAACATAAAAAGTAATTTTTGTAATTCTCTGGTACACACACAAATACAAGCATTCATACACTTTAATGAAACACAACATTTCTGTTGTCTATTTAACAGTTCCATAAAATTAAATGCTGATTACAGTCTCTGTAAGAAAGACGGATTGTGTTTAAAAAATAACAAAATTACTATATGAGGTTTCAAGCAGTACTTTTACTTACAACTTCTGTTATCTTCTTTGAGAAAGGAACAACTGTGTGTATGAATGTGTTTTCAACTACATGCTTCCCGTAATATATTTTCGTTATTCTGTTGCTGTTCTTAAGCAAAACATAGGTCTTAATGCAACATGCAGTGAATGCTTTTAGTTACCATTGTTTTTTGGTGTTGCTTTTACACAATGTACGGTTCTGTTGTCAGTGGCATTGCTGCTGTTCATGTTGCTCCTGGGGATGTTAATGTGTTTCTCTAAATTTTTTCGGTCTACTACTTTTCTGTTTCTCCTATTTTATAATTTTTTTTTTCTATTATTTTGCCTTTGTATATCTACAAACAATGTTATATTTGAATGAATGAGTGTTATAAGCTCCTGTCTATGGGTGAGAGTGTGTCTGTTTGTTCGATTTTTTTGTGAATGCTAAAAAGGATTTTTCTATACATCCCTTGCCACTTTTTTATGTGCATATATACACAGTTCCGTCGGATTTTCACATTGTTTCTCTAAAAAAACATGTTATTTTGAATGAAATATGGTTTCGGTTGCCGTTGCTACTAATGATATTGCTGTTGCTGTTGTTTCCTTTGCCATTGTTATTGTTGAAATATTTGTGTGTTTTATATTTTTATTTTTTTAATATAAGTTGAATACCCGTAGACATTTGTTAACTGTGTTGTTAACAACCAGTTCACTTGTGCAAGTGAGCTGAAGGCGAATTAGTTATTCAAAAAAACAGAATGCATCTATATCCCAATTTATGGCGTGTGGTTCCATGCTGTTGGAAAAATATTTTTCAATAAATATCTCTACGAATTATTCAACGTGACTCTACAAAGCTTTCCGTTCATAATTTTAAGAAATTGAGGTCAAATGTTTCCATCACTCTATAAAATATACTAAACACGGGTATATTTCCAACCCATTGAATGAGATCTTCTGCCAGATGAAACTTTAACGCTCGTAGATGAAGATCTTGACCGTAGGATTTTTTTTATAAGAAAACTGGATGCACCACTACGCATTGCTTCGTCGGCGTGCATTCTATGATGGTCCAGTTGTGTGTAATACAGAGTCAGGCAAGATGCCGCCCATGGGCGCTTTGTTATTCTCTTATTGACACATAGTTCAACACACATATTGTAGAGAATTAAACAACATTACTCATTCTGGCTTGAGCAATCAAAGAAGCAGTCTGTATTATCGCTTATTACTTAAAATCATTGTTGCCACAAAAAAAATTTCTCCTCTTATATACTATTTCTTCTCTTATATGAACAAGCTGCAAGAAGATATGTTAATGGGTCATATGAACTAAACTTATTTTCAGATAATTATTTAGCTAACTAAAATATTTGGTTTCTTAACACGCATGAGAAATATAATATGAAAAGTCATTCACGCGCATTCAATTTCTTTTATTTAATTACAACTGACGTTTTTATGACTGTAAAAAAAATAATACAGAAAAACAAAATAAAACTTCTTTTTTGTTGCATAAAGTTTTTCTACTGTTGTTTACTAATTTGGAAGCGCTGATTTCAAATCTACCCTCAGATTTTTTATAGCAGCTCTAGTTAGTGAGATACAGGTACCGTCTTAAATTTACATAAGTAGTCGATAGTTTCTATCAATAGCGGTGTAACTTAACTAGTTCCTTTATAAATTTCAGTATGTCTTCCTCAAGAAGGACGTGTTCAAATAATCCTGATTGTTTTTGTGTTATTTGTGGAGAATATATGTTCCAAAAATTTCGTTTAAATGTGTCGGACTTTGTGAAAAAGACATACTTGGACTACTTTGGGTTTCCGTTGCCGTCAAACGCTAAACCTTGGATACCAAGTTTGGTATGTAAAACATGTGTTGAATCTTTGCGACTGTGGGCAAACAAAAAAAGACCCACTTTTAAGTACAAAGCTCCTATGATTTGGCGTGAACCATCCAACCATCATGACGACTGTTATTTCTGTGTAACGAAAATCATAGGAATAAACCATAAAAATTGCTTTAAGTGGATATATCCAAACTTAAAATCTGACATAAGACCAGTCTTGAGTATTAGTGACACATCAACACCACAGCATCCATGTACATCTTCGCAAAATGCAGACCAGTGCAGCGGACAAACCGAAAACGACGACAGTGGTAGCGACAGTGATTTTGATTGCTACGGTAGTCCCCGACCACTAAATCAAGATGTTGATAGATGATAAAATTTTCATCAACCATATGACAGCTGTCGAGAAATGTGCATGGGAAGAGTTTGTTTGGGTAGTGAGGAATTTTTTGGGCAATAGGAAATGTGACGGCTACATTCAGCACGTTGAACAGTTGCTGATACACTACCAGCGGCTTGGATGCAACATGAGTATTAAGCTTCACTACCTTCACAGCCATCTAGACTATTTTCCTGAAAATCTCGGTGACCTAAGCGAGGAACAAGTAGAGCGCTTTCACCGGGATATTCGCACTATGGAGGAGAGGTATCAGGGCACTGGAATGAACATATGATGGCTGATTATTGTTGGAGCATTCAAAATAGTACTCATATAACACCTCACTCTAGAAAATCCAAAAAAAGGAAATTTTATTCAGAATAAATATATTTAATAAATTTTTTAAACTTAAACTATGTGCAAATTCAATGAAAAATCCTGTCACTTCATAACTCCAAAACTAGAGCTGCTACATGAAAACGGCATATATTTTTGAAATCAGCGTGGAAAAACTTTTCAGATTCATGTAAAAAATCTCATGCAACAGACATGCTGTTTTCCAGTGTAATCTATATATGTTATCTTTTAAGCTTTCTTCTTTTTTTTTCAAAAATAATAAAAATTCCCGAAAGATGTTAACCGATGGTTAACGAAATATCGAAGTAGAATAAATAAAAAAAAAAAAACCTTTAAGCTTAAAAGATAATACATATATACATAGATTATTATTAAAATAAATAAAGTTAAAAATAAGTATTAAAAAAAAGACTGCAAAATAATATAAAATTGTATCGAAATACATAAGAATCCTAGTTACGTGACATTGCGCATCAAAATCACGAAATTAAAGCAAAACTAATTAAAATGAGGGAAGGTGTACCTTTACCCCTTGCTAGTGAAATAGAATTCTGGAGACATATTTCTGCAGATATAATAAGTAAACAAATTGCATATGCAAATAGGCTTTATATTTGTATTGGCCTATTTATATTTGTGTATCAACATTTTTTTTTTGAAACAAAAGTCGAATTCTTTTGAGAGATAAACAATTTGAAAACTTATTATGCATAAAAAGTAACCCATACGAAATAAATATTGAAGATGCAATGCATACCAAGACTGATTTTGTAACTTTTTTCCATTTCCATATCTAAATTAAACTGCCTATTAAATCTTGCAACACCGACTCTTATTGAGAATATATTTAACACATACAACCGAAAAACGTTTGCCTATCTCTAGTGTAATATCATTTCTTTCATTTAGATGCACTTAAATGCATCTTCGACCAATCTCTTCTTCATCACAAATTATAAAAAATTTTTTCTTAGTAATTTTTGCAATATGAAATGTTGCCGGGGTAACGGTATTTTTTCCTTATGTCTGCGTACGTATGGGAATGTAAGTTTTCGTCTTGTTAAGAGTGCCACTTCATAAAACATATTATGAATAATATTTTCTTTGCTGAAATGTGTTTTTGTTTTTAAGGGTAAATAGGATTTGAAAGAATTTGTTAGCGTGTTTTTATTTCTTATTTTCGCTCTACTTTAACGAATCATCCTCGTCCTGGCAGCAGAAAAATAGCAAAAGAAAGAAGGTCAGTTTTGGAAAATATATGCATGTATTTGTACGATACGTTCTTAAGAAAATAATTTCAAAGAATGTAATAGTACAAGAAAAAAATAAAAATTAAGATGTTACAATCCCATTCCATATGCATGTGGGACTGACTCTATAAGAAACGCACGAAACAGTTGGCTAATTTTGAATATCTTTAAACTTTTTAATTAAACAAAAATATTCTTAAACAAGAGAAAAGTAAACTTTTAAAACAATATAGGGCATTATTATTAAATTTTTTTGTTTTTTCAATTATGTGCATACGGGACCACATTAAAAAAGTTCTACGAACTGTATATTTATTATATTTGCATTTCCCATATCAAATAGATATTAATTTATTTGTCATTATCAATAGAACCGGGAATATTCAGCCAAAAAGAGTATTTTATGCGCATTTTTGCACGTTATTTGTTTTTATAGCAGTGTTGTAGCATCTCTGATACCAAGGAGCGTATTAAATTTTGAAGCTTCGGGTTTAGTAGCCATTTTAGTAATTATTTTACTTCGCAGGTGCTACACAATACCAACGAAGGAGGTCGTTTTAATGTGCATATGGATTGGATACAGTCACTGACCAGTGACTATGCCTTCGCCACTGATATCTTGCGTCCATAAAGCATCCTCTAACAATAAACAGAAAAAAATCATCGAAATCGATTCAGCAGTTCCGCGTGCTGCGGATAACAACGAACGAACATCATTTCATATTTATTTATAGAGATAATTGTGTAGTTTCGGAGAACCACTCATCAAATTTAAAGTCTCTAGCCCTAACCGTTTGGGCTCGGCGATGATTACTCAGTTCGTCAGTCAGTCACTCAAGAGACTTCATACATATAGACTGCCAATTTTATAAATTTTTACTACTTACAAACATTTTTTTAATTTTTACTAAAAAACACGTTTTTTTATTCAAAAAGATGACTTATGCGAAAAGTGCCTTTAAAAAAGTACTTTTTCCCAGGAAGTAAAAGTTTAAAAAATTTTCTGTTCTTCAAAGTACGGGTACTTGTCAAAAAAGAACAATTTACGAAAAATACAATTTTCAAAAAGTACATTTTCACAAAGTTGTACAAAAAATGTATTGTATATAAAAAAAAGGTAGTTTTTTCAAAAATACTTCTGGCCAAAAGTATATTTTCCAAAAAATGCCATAACACGGCACAACAATAGTTAAAGTAACTTCATAGCAGTTCTTTACATTTAATACTATATCATAGAGGACGATAAAAATAGTAGTCCGACATTTCAGGCCGTCTACCACATATTTTTGGATCCACTTTATTTTTAGTTTTCTTCTCAAAAAGTATATCCATATCCGGCATTTTGAAGCGTATCCCATATTGCGTTTGTAGAGATTTCATCAAATTTTTTCTTTCATGAGATCCCCATATCATAGAGGTGGACAAAAAAAGTGTAAAAAAAACTTACGTAGATATGCAGGCAATTACTAAAAACAGCAAAAAGCTAATTTTACCCCTAATGGTTTCAAATTTACAAAAAATTACGAAATTCATTGTATATTTTTTCCAGAAGCAAATACACTAAAGCCCCGATTTGCGTCGTTAATGGGGACGGGAGGAATGCGACGCAAATTGAAACGACGCAAATCGAATTATTTGTTTCTATACAAATGTTCTGATTTCGAATTAATTGGGTGAAAAACTAAAAAATGTCGAAAAAATATATACATATTTAGATAAAAAAAAGTCATATGAATACGTTTTTATTTGTTTAATTTCATTCAATAAACGTTTTTAAAGTTAGAAATAAAAAAAAATAATAAATTAAATTATTAAAATTCATTTTCATATACATAAATACATACATAAATACATACGTATATACGATTGACATAAACATTAAAGTAAAAAATAGTGTTATAAATGTTATTCAGCAGATAAATCTAAATTAACAACAGTTGTTTCCATTTGGTTAGGTGGTCTGACTGTTTTGTTAACAAAACTGTCTAAGGTTTGTTGAATTGTTAAAGATTTCTGTTGCGCATAGATTTCCTTGTAGCAACTGATGGCGTGCTCAACAGATGATGCTACGCTTAAGCATCGAAATCAAAGTGACGCAAATAGAATCGACGCAAATCGAAATCACAACGACGCAAGTCGGATTATACCAATTTTGAAAAAGCGACGCAAATCGAAAAAACGCAAATCGGAGCTTTAGTGTAATGCAAAAAATAATTTCTATCTAAGTGCAATAGTTTCAAAGATAAGTACAATGCAAAGAATGTACAAAATTCCATTTTTACGCATTTTCACCGCATAAAAGTACATAAATCGAAAGGTATCAATCACGGGTATGCTTATTTCTTTCTTGGTCAGCATTCGTATGTTATTAGAATTTGTAGTGTATCTATCATAGTTTCCGAGATAATCGCGCCGTTTTTACACCGTTAGCATTGGAATATCCAAAAAAACCCTTCTCAGTGAATCTAAACATTGATATTTCAACCCTCTAGCTTTAGCCGTTTGGGCTGGGCGATGATACGTCAGTCGGTCACGTTATATATATATATGTATATTAATTGATTTATGATTTTATATTCGTGAAGATTTAAAAAAAAAATTTTTTTTAAGGAAACTACCTTCTTGAAGATCAGTACTTTCTGAGAAAGTACTTTTTATAAAAATTCAACTCTTTGAGTAACATATAAAAAATTTCCTTTCGTACCCCAACCATGATTGAAACTACTCTACTACTCTCTAATTTTAATAACAAATTATTACAAGTTTATCTGAACTAACTGAAGAAAAATCAAAAATAAGTGTATAAAATTTAATATATAAATGCATTTGCAAAAATAATAAATAATATAATAATATTCATATGTATAAAAAATGTAAAGAAAAAGAAATTGAAAAAATGAACCAAGAACAGTCGTGTGAACACGATGTTTAGCAATCGTAGTTCGGAGAGCGAACAAGGTGGTTCATATTGCCGTGTGGACATTGTACTTACTGTACGTTCACAATAAAATTCTTAGACTGAGTTTAGACGAAAAAACATTTGGAAGAAAAACATTTGGAATTCTCTTTGGTTTTTTCATTCGCGGTTACACAGCGTTCAATATTGCCGGCATCATTCCATTATTATTGTTAATATAGTTCCGTAGTTTTTGTTATGTTTGTAAGCAACGAAAATGAGAACAAAGCGTGTCGCCGCGTGCAGAACACAAAAACGATGCTCTCTTCCCCACCCGTAATATGCTGCCAGCAAACTAAATGTTTCCCCGTCTAAGCTCAGTCTAACCAAAATGTTTAGAAAAGTCTAAATATTTCTTAAACTCTGGTAATTCGTAAATAAATTTCAAATCGGTTTTATAATTTCAAAATCTAAATTGTTTTTGAATTTAAGATAACATACGATAACATATATAAAAAGATATTTCTTACCAAAAAAAATAAAAGTTGATATAATCCTGATGATGGTATTGGATTACATTTACATTTACAAAAGAAGGGTATGGAAAAGAAATTCGAACTTGCACTCGAGTTAACTACTCTGAGTTATGAATTACATACAGACGCATTCAATTCCTTTATTGTCTATATGTTTTTAAGTACAGTAAGGATAACTGTACAGTAAGGATAACTCCTCTTTAAAATATGTATGCGATGTTCGTACTTTGCTCTTCTTTCGCCATTTATTTATGACATTTATATGCTCCGACTAATATTTCATTGCCTAGCACTTGAAAGGAGAAGAAAGAGAAAAGAATTAAAAGTTATTCTGTTAAGTTGTACTGTCAAAAACATGAAATTTTAAAATATGAACTCCTCGAGTTCACTAGGTTAAACTAAATGTTTGAAAGGTTTTTTTTTTTTGTAAGCTTTTAAACCCTTGTGAACGTAAACACGCACGCTTATTCTCGGAAATATTGAGAATTTTTCTAAATAAATAAAAAATGTATAAAATAAAAGTAAGAAGAAATTCAAACACATAAAATGTGTTACTGTTTACTGTTTTGCACTTTTCCACAGAAAGCGTTCATTTGATTTCATTTATTACTTAAAATCAGGAAGTTGAACAAATTTCCTCTTTCATCACATTAACGTCTCTTCACCAATAAAATCACTGTAAAAAACGATTTTGCAGGAGTTGAAAATTTTATGACGAAATGTCAGTTTGTGAGAACAAAAAGAGGGTATTTCTTTAAAAGGTTTTTAATTTTTTAGCGGGTAATGAATCATGCGAAATTTTACAAATTACTTTGGAAGCTGACGGATTGCGACCTTGTACGATTCAGTTAGTTCGAACATTAAAGTCGAATGAAGGGCATTCAAATGTGGTATTGCATTATTCTGTTCAGTTAGGGACGCATTTATGGACATATAATAATAAAAATCTATGAAAAGTTTTCCTGGCCCTATAACGTTCACAAATATTTATTACACTTTATGGGCCGATGGAATCACTTTTTTAAAAATTACTTCAACCAGAAATTCTCCACCACCGACAATGAGTTCCAATTATTTGTCCAAATCGAATAAGACATTGAATAGATGGATACTGTTTTTCAAATAGGCGTTGCCAAAAAATAGGCATCCAAGTGTTGACTTAATAACATAAATATTTAGCGAAAATATTATTTGCTACAAAGATTGTACGAATTAATGCCATTGGATTACTTCCTACACGTTTAAATAATGTTATTAATTTGCGAATGAACTTTTGACGAATTGGAAAATGAACTGTAAGGGATATTTCTGAGACATTTTAAAAGCAAAAAAAAAGGGACTTGCAAGCCCAGTTATAGCCCATCCAGCCACATATTTTGTTTTAAATTACATACATATACGACATAATGTATTAGTTACAGGAATCTTGTAAGTCTTAAAAAAAATACCCTTTAGTTATTTGCGAGGATGAATTCAATCAACCTCTGATTCTTATCGCACTGAAAGTAGCCAATTGAAAAAGTTTAATTCGAAACGAATTCAAAAGTAGACCATTCTCAAAAAAAGTAAAATTTTTTCTACAACTTTAAGAGACACAAATCCTGATTTAAACAGTAAACACTATTCTAGACCTTAATACGTTACGTAGAAGTGCAAAAAATGTTCTGAGCAACACAGTCACTTTTACAGTGTTAGTAACCGTAATTAGACTAAAATCCGTTTAGTGGAAATTAAAGAAATAAATACATTTTAAAGAGACAACCATAAAAAAAGGAAATAAATTCAACCAGTTGAGTTTTAATTAATTTACTAAATTATTCCAACGAGTAAAAAAAAGTAAAAGAATTTGTTTTGCTAACTTTTCTCTGGATTTGATGTTTTAATTTTAAAATAAAGTATGCGTTAGAAATTTCATTAGTTAAATTAAAAACTTTCAGTAAATCGAAGAATTTAAATCGAGTTCGAATGAATTATTGTTTTTTATTTAAATTGGTATGCATGTACGTATGAATGCGCGGGTGAAATCGTGCAATTCAGTTTTGATGTGTGTGACGTCATTCTTAATTCAACATAGGGGAACAGCAAAGATGGCGGACTTTTTTATGTATTTTAATGCACTCCTACAATATGGGTATCAAATGCTAAAGCAATGACGGAAGTCCAACTTAACCACATATATAATTGTAATAACGATATTGATACGTATACATACATGTATAATTTTCCTTAATCGTTCAACCATACCTGGCTTTAAGTAGGGTAAAATCCTTAGATGTTCTCTTTATTGAAGAGCAGGAATGTTTCAAATTAGCCGGCAAACGACCTCGTAACAATGACGAGTAGAATGAGATAACATACTGAGAAACGTGTCCAGTGATAACTAAAAAGTAAGAAATAAATTAAAATGAAAAAGGCTTTTTAAAAAACCCTTTTATTTGAATTTAAACTTTTACTATCAACTTACAACGTCGTTACGCAATTTATATGATATAAAATCTTTCGCGAAATTTAAAGGATAAACAAGTAAATTATATAACTTTATGTTATGGATTTTAATTTTTAAAATTTTCAAACTAACAAAAATACGACTGCTTAAAATACCGTCCTACACAAGTACTCGCGAAATTTACCTGTACGATGAATTTCGCTGATATCTACGACAAGCTTTTATATCAAAAAATTATTATTAAATTTACGCTTCTGCAACAGGAAAGAAATTGGAAAACAAATTTCAAAAATCAGTTACCACTGCTCATTATCTTTTGGACATCATGTTAAAAATAAATAAAGATTTTGCCAATTCAAATGTGTATTTGTATAGCTTTACAGAGTATTTGCTTATCTGCAAATGTAGTTGTTAATAAGGAAATACAATACATAACGTATCCTCAGAATGAATTGTGAGCCATTAAACTGTTTGTTTGGGTAACAGGAAATGATGGCAAACTTCCTTCCATATATTAATACAAATGAAATTATTTACTGGGTATATGAGTATGTAAAAACTTGTAAAAATTTGTTAGGTTGTTAATATGAATTGGCAAATGGATTTAAAAATCTAATTATCATACGAAAATATTTGTGGTTTTCAAGCATAACCGCTCATATCCGTGTATGCTAATGAGTTGTTGATGAGAAATTGAATTTTTGCATATCTTGTTTGAGTAGTTTAAGGCGTTAATTTTGTTCATAAATATTTGCTTATACATTTTATTTTAAAAGAATTCAAATAGCAGACGTTATTAGCTGTGAATATTGTTAACTTATGTTTGTTATTTGGTTAAAACGGTATTTCATTGGTGCCAATGACAACTCATCAGCTGATCTTCAACGAAATTCTTGTATTTGTATTTTAACAGTTCCCAATTATTTTTTGAAAGTTTTTATATAAACATTGAAAGTGTATCACCTTTTAAAGAATTTTGTTGAAAATGAGCTGGCATTAGCACTAACTAAATGAAGGGTATAGGTCAGCTTAACCAAGCAAATAAACATAAATTAATAATCGTAATTCAATTTAACTCGCGTTCAATAAATAAACAATAATTTTGTAAACAAATTTATATTTTACAAAGAAAAATTACAAAATGTAACTGCACAAAAGTAGGCCATATACCGAAGAATTTAGGTTTGGTTAGAAGGCAGCCGACCAAGACGGCTCAACCCAAGTAGCAGTGTAGTTGCCCTTTTGTTACCTTAGAACGGTAGAAATCAGAGGACGTCACAGTCAGCCTCACAGAGAAAGTGCACAACAGGCAACTTCTTCGAAGTTTCCCCACAGCCTCTGCACGGGGCATTGGACTGAAGAAGTTGTGAATAACTTTTAAGCAGTGTTAATTCCTACTTTACCTACCTTTCTTTTGATTACGGCTACGGCAACAGCTCCAACTTTTTCAAGTAGAAGTAGCTGTAGCCGCTGTATTATTCCGAAGCATTTATATTTTTTAACTACAGCTATTTTTCAAAAAAATAAAGCGGCAAGTAGAAGTAGCCTCTTTGCTACTTCAACTAAGGTATTGGTAGGGGTAGAAAACAGCAAAAATATTCTACTTAATTTTTTGCTTCAATTTGAAGAGTAGCCAAAAACGAAAACATTATTTCTGGCTACTTTCTGCCTACTTTCTTGCTCGTATTATATTTATGGTTCCTTTAGCCATTCTTTTTATAGCTTTACAAACCATTAAAAAAATGATTTACAATGCTTCATTTTTATTTAATTTAATGGACATTCTCTTATTATTGTTCTTGTTATTATAAAGGGACAGATTTTTAAATCATGCGATCTTTTTCTATGCAGTTGCTAGTAAAATATCCATTTATTGATTTTACAATTAGCAAAATAATATTGAAGAATGTGATGAAGAACAAATTGGAACGGAACTGCAACTGTTGCCGCTACATATGGACTGCCTTGAATTTTGTTTGTAATCAAATAACGGATGGGCGCAAATTTAAAAAAAATTCATATTGGAATATCTGTACACTTTAATTTTCGTAGATTTAGAAATATAAATGCAAATTGTGTGATATTTTTTGAGAAAAAATAAATTGTGTTTTCTTCGACCATTTTCCAGGGGATGTTTCTTACATTGCACTGTGAAGCATTAAAACCCGTACTCTTCTGCAGAAAGCAAACTCGCTACCCACAGGCTACTGGTATAGTACACTACCTGCCTGCTCAGAAAGGCAAAATACAATTCCTTGGTAAATTTTAAAAAAATTTACAAACGATGTCTTTCATTTCTGTAATTATTATTATTATTGTTATTTATTAAAACATTTTAGATTTTATAAGCTCATATTTAATTCATTTACAATATGGTTAATATCTAAATCTATAAATAGCATACCTTAGTTGACCTGAGTCAGATTGTCGCAATTATAATATATTATAGCACATGTTATTTGTTGATTTTATATAATTTTTAATTAAAAAAAATATTTAGTTTATATTTTCATAGAAAATTAAATAACAAATTCATTCAAAATAAGTCTTCTATACTTTAAACAAACTTCAATATCTTTATACAAGGAGTAGAAATTTATGCCATTAAGTATACACACAATCTTCATTATCTTTATTTACTTTTAGTATAATTTTACCGAAATATTGCGTTCGAAATTCTCCGATGAAGTGCACTGTGCTTTCCGAAGCCTCCAAATTACAAACTATACAAATACCAACAGTGTTACATTTGAACGATTTTGCATTCAAGTTTAATAAACCGCCTCTAGTTCTTATTATTAAAGTGACAGCACATGGTGAAAAGTTTGAAATGAACAGTTATGAGACATAGCACTCTAGTTTAGCGTATGGGCGTTTCCATAGTCACGTTTGTGACAGTCGTACGTTTCAATTAGATGAAAGACGAGGTTAACTTTAATGGTTTTGTTAATAATCTGTGTTTTATGTAGATCTTACGAAGGTCTATAATTGGTAAAATAATCGAACTTAGAGGTTTTATGATATAAATAAATAAATAAGGTGACGTAACTTGACAATAATAGAAGTTGTTATTTTCTTTATTCAAAGAAACGCAAAACTCTTCGAATTTCACCACTTTCTTCTTATGAAACATTTTTAGATATGATTTTTAATATCCACAGATTGTTACCCAATATTTATGTATAACTAAACTTTGTTTGATTTTCTTTTATAAACAATAGTTTGAAGCATTACGTGATATAGCGTAACGTGACAGAAATTTCCTACATGAATGTTTAGTATACTTTCTTTTAATTTTACAAGTTATTTGTATGTATGTACTACCGTATATTTATAGAATTCATGTGATTTGCCTATAAATTAAATTAACTCACTTAGTATTATTATTATTATTATTATCGGTCCAGAAAGCACCGTCAGCAAAAGATCTATTGCGTAAAGCCCATCACATAAGGATTCTAAGGCATCCAAACACTAGTTGGGGTCTGATGTTCCACAACTTGTGTGGAGGCACCGCAATTCCACCTAAAAGGAGAAACCTCTGTCTACCGAGTGAAGGACTGTCGCAAAGAACTTGATCAGTGTCACTTTTACAAAATCGACAGACATTGGTCTTTGGAGGGACCAATTTTGTTCCAGTGGTACCTCAGGCCTCAAAAGTCCGCTCTATTCGGCGAAAGCAGCTTATTTGAGATTTCCTTATTAGGGATCAGGAAGATCATGCCAGTGAGCAGTGAACTCTCTTTCTCCCAATTTCCAAGAATTTCATTTCTGTAGCTTTGCGTAAGTCGACAGAATGGCTCTAGGCCATCTAGGGGCAAATTTTCCCCCCTTTTTGACAGATAGTTCGCCATTTCATTGCTCTCATCACACTCATGTCCAGAAATCCAGCCCATTCTAACGGCGTTAAAGTTCCCCAAATCATTGAGAAGGTTCAAGCACTCGCATACCATATACGAAGTTATCATGGTCGACCGAAGAGCCATAAGACCCGAATAACTAGCCGATAGTATATGGATGTGAACCCCCTCATGCGCCTATGGAAATACTCCCCAACACATGTTTCGATGGCATGGACCTCTGCCTGGTATACACCCATTCGAATCCATTTCCTGAATCGGTGCCTTCTGATTTCCGCCCCTGTTGCACAATTCTCCAGCTTGGACATATCCGTATACCATACTTGAGATCCCGGCTCAAACTTGATAGTGTTCGTCAAGTTCCCGTAGATATCCACCCGGAAGTTTCTGGGGAGAACCATTCTCGGTGACGCCATGTCATCACTGTGAAGAATTGGGGTATGTATATAGGGCCGCAAGATCTTCAGCTCAAGAAAAACCCTCAAATCTCAGAATTAACTCACTTATTATTAGTTTTCTTTCGTCAAAAAAAACTAATGCCAATATTACAAAAACAATGTGTTTTGGCGTTTTTTGTACAAACTTAGGTAGAGCAAAAAAAAGGCCGTCTGTTTCAACAAGCCCCCCTTGTTTGCTACGCCTTGCTTGTCTTTTTACTGCTCTCTCTAACTGTTAATAGTGCGCCCTCTCAAATTAAACAAATGAGTAAAAATTTTATTGGCGCGCATAAATGAAAACAAATTTTTCCTATATGTATACGTCGTTGAAAACATAAACGAACAAAATAAGGCACCTGATTAGTTGATTATACTTGTTGATTCTAACGTGTAGCAACTTTCGAAAACGGCATGTTGTTCCGTTCCGCTAGTGTTTGTTAGTTAAATTTACAATTTTGTCTTTGATTTAGTTTGTTTCTTAGTATGTAACTAAAACATGTAATTTTGACTGTCTGTACGTTATCGGTCATTAGCATATTTATAATTGAAAAATTTAAAATAACGCATAAAAAGGGTTTCGGAATATGGCACTGCATACATATGTATGTATCTCACAATTTATAGTATTCAAAAACGTCTTTAGGTCATTATACAAAATGTAAACAAACCTTGATCTACGATGTGTGAAACATAAAGGAGTAAAAAATCACCTGATGAGTTGATAAATATAAATAAAAATGATAAATATACTTTGGTTCCTCTTCTCTTAAATCTAAAAAACTATGAATATTTCAGAATGCACTACGTTTTACTTACAATAGTCCATATTAAGTGACGTAACGTGACAAATTATTAATTTTTTTAGAAATTTATTTATATTTTTGCATAATATGTCCACATATAATCTACATATTTCTCATAAAAACAAATCATGAAAGTAAAAATAACGCCAATTGTAGCGAAATTCTATAAGTTTCTGACATAAATGTTTTAATAACACTTTTTAGCGCAATATTATTAAATATTGCAAAAATGAATGCTTTGATTTTACGAAAAGTACAAATTGTAGTTACTTTATTTTAATATTACTCAATTCACTCAAGTCAAAAAAAGTTTTTTCTGAGTTCTCTGTGCTACAGCGCTGTCTTTTGGCGGTATTTGAGCAATAAAACGTTGGCGAAGTGAAATAATAAATAAAGGTTCCCCTTAGATTAAAAATAATGCGTCAAAGTTAACAACAGAGACGCCGTAACTTTGCTTTATAATTAATACGCAACCGCATAGTTGGCCAAGAATTAAGCTCTATCTTCCTACCACTTTCACCACCTCTCTTTTCTCTATACTATCCCTATATATATCTAGTTTTTATTGCAATGCATTGCATATGTAGGGGATTTCCTCTGACCACTGATCAAAGACAAAAAAAAATATATATGTAAATATGTATTTATAAGAAAAATGTTCTTTTAAGAGGACGTACGGTAATTTTACCTAAAAAATTGTCATATTTTAGGTCTGTACAGAAATGGAAATTAAAAAATTAACATCTTTGGCAGCCTTAGCAAGACCTTTTCTCTCTCTTTTTATATTTGGAAGATGGCAGAAAACAAAAATTCAATTGGTGTCTATGCTTCTGGCTATGGCAAAAATTATATTTCCCTATAAGCAAATACATTAGTCGCCGTAAGATTGGTTCGCTCAGTTGCTCTCTCTGGTTATAGGTTAAGTCATGTTTAATTTAACCTTAAAAACGTTGCGACGTTATCTAACTATATCAGACCGTTAGTTGGGATAGTTCATAACAATGCAAGTCCAGCCGAAATTCGGATCGATCTGTTAATAAAAAAACTACATATGAGCGTCTTTTGAAATTTTATTTTAAAAAGTGCAATGGACGTTTTTGTTATATAGTTTTGACAGGAAAGTGAAACCGAATGACTACAATGTAAATTGATTTTATTTAGAAGCAGCAAAAAGTTGAAGTGGGTCGTCTATCTACCAATTTCTTTCATGAACCGCGGCAATCTTAAATTTTCGACTGTTCGGCGCTCAATTTCAAAATTGTTTGCTCAACTTGCTTTTCTGTTTGAAACTTTTTTGCGCTCGTTTATACATATTTACTTTTGAAAAAATATAATAATAAAATCGTAAAAAAAATTTTAATTTATATAAAATATAATTTAATCACAAATATATAAAAGAAAAATTAAGTATTTAAATTCTAAATTGAAGATTTAATACCGACATTAACTACACTACACCACCTTTGTGAAGGTTTTAAAAAAAAACTTCTTTAAGCAATTTTAAGTTTTATATAATTTATACCACGAATTATTAAAAAAAATACCTTCAAATATATCATCTTCCTTTTACAGCTATTTTCTCATCATCATCAAAGTAATTGTGTTCTTCTAAATTTAACATTTTGGCAATAAAGATTTTATATGTCAGGCATTTTCTTATGGCACTGTTTCCCGTTTCCTCTCTTTTCTCTTCTGCTAAAGGCGACTTATTTTTATACCCATTTTGTTTAATAGTCAGTCCCCTGCCTTCTTAATGTTAATAATACTTAAACACCTTCTATGTAGTTGTCTGTCTGTTTTTTTTTAAGTAATTGTTTTGGCAATGTGGTGGTAGAAGTTGTAACATTAGCAAGATGATTGCTGTTTTTCTTATATTTTTCATTTTCACACTAAATGGACTTGAATTCGTCTGGAATATTTGTGAACAATTCCATTTATGAGGGGATGGGTTGGTTAATGATATGCTGTGTGTACCTGAACATGAAACTTTTAAATTGTTTAAATCTGTAAAAGCTATATTTTGTTTAAATGTATGTTAATATAACTTTATGCTACCCAGCCAACCAAGCGTTTCTACTAAATAATAATTTGTTGATAAAAATAAATAATTGAGAACATGATTCATATACAGTTCGAAATTAATTAATTCAAAGAATTATACAAACGGGCAAGTTTTTTTCTTTTTTTTCTTCAAAATAAGGTAAAATTTGCCAATCCGAATTAGGACAAAATACGATTTTACGAAAGAGTAAAAGTGTTAAATTGCATAAGTTATAAAATGTTCTACAGCAAAAAAAAGTAGTAGATAATTTTTTTTTATTTTTTTTCTTTTTTTTTTGTTAAAACAATAAGAAAAACTAGTCAACTTTTTTACTTTTTGTTTACATTGTATTTCTTTTTTAATTATATTTATTTGCACAGAATAATTTTTCAATTACTTAAGTTTTTTTTTTAATAAAAAAGTAATACTCAGGCAATGAATTGCCTGCTACATTCTATACGAAATGGATAGTGAGGAAAACTTGGTACTTGAATCGGATGAACCGATTTTATTCACAATATATTAATAGTATATCAGTATACGTTATCTAGTTGCAACGCATCCTTTTTACGTACAATAAAGCGTAAAAAGTTAGTATGAATTCTAAAATAACACGTTTGGAAAAGAGCTAAAAAATTACATTTGAAGGCAAAAAATGGCGCTAAACCTTTTGTTGCTTCTTTGTTTAGTTTTCCATATTTTTCATATTCCACTTAAAATATATTTTTTTATTATTTCAAATAAAAAAACTGTTAAAATAAGTGCCAAAAAATCATTTGCAAGGCGTATCAAACTAGGTGGGCTTGTCAAAACAGGTGGCAAGTTTTTGCTGTACCTACGTTTGTGCAACAAAGGTCAAAAAATTGTTTAAAAATTCTGTGTTTGGGTGAGAACAAACTTTGTATTTAAAAAAAAATGATTTTAAAAAGTTAAAAATCTTACAGACACTTTTTGTTCATAAGTAAAACGCATTTTCTTTGTAAAACTTGCACCATTTGTTTTTGACATATCTCGGACAAAAAACATATATTGTTGTACAACAACTGGCTTCAACACCACCTAATTAAAGACGCCTTCGTAAGTAGATTACCTAGTTCACAAAATTTAAATGTACTGGAGGAAAAGCTGGAGTGGATTGAGTTTTTCGGACTTGCACTTGCATGTGGCAGCGGGGTGTTCATCTATTTAATTTCAATAATATTTTTAATTTCAGTAGCAACTTTTCGACTTTTCAAGCACGCTATTGCCATTATAGAGGTGTAAAAGACAAGGTTTTCAAGTCCAGAAAAATTAATGCGTGTTTAAATTGCTTTGACAGGAAATTACGGAGTAATTAAGAAGAAAATAAATTTTCGACAGCAGTATCTTTTAAACAACTTTACAGAGTTTTTTCAAATTTGCGGCATCCGAAACATTTTTTAAGTCTATAAACATTGCAGAATATCTAAACTCGATTTTATTAAGCCTTTTGGAGTTATTGAAAATAAGAATTTTTCGAAATTTTTCGTCAACGATATCTGTCGAACGAATCATCCGTTTTTAGTCAAATTGAAACAAATCGACGCTCTGAGGTTAAGAGCTGATTAGATTTTAAACTTGATCATGTTAGTAGTATAAAATTTATTTCGAAAAATCAATTCTTCGAAAATTTTACTTTCGAAATTTGCTGAAACGAATCGGTTCATTATTTCACGACATCTAAGTGAGCTCAATATCTTTCGAATTCGGCACATTTTGTTCCTATCCGTTGACGTGTTCTTATCTTATTAAATATTTACATACATGCACATACATAAATACATCTTTACTGACATCATCGTGGAAATAGTCAGAAAATAGTCGACCTTTTTATTGATGAAGTCGAAAATGTTTAACATTGCGTTTACCATCACTGTCGCCCTATGTAGTATATCAAAAGAAAGAATACGACTACCCACATACTCATTGGCTACTAACTCACACTTTGTACGGATATGTTGAGTATGAGTAACATATCCATTTTTTTATTTTACTCAAACCCGGGCGTCGTTTTAGTTAATAGGTTCATAGTAAAAACACATTTTAATCAGTTCAATGATATTTATCAAAATCGTAGAAGTCATTATACATACATACATATGTACCCTGTACTACGGTGGGCTAAAAGTCAGGATGTGCTCAAAAATTTTAATAATATTTTCATTTATATACTTTATTTAATATCTATGTTTGTTATACGGTTTAGCTGGTACATAAGCGCATTTCATTTGGTGCTAATATCAAAATACAAAAACCTTTAACCAAATTTTTTAAAAAAGCTAAGAAATTTCACATGATTATAGAACTCCCAAAAAATATTTGGTATTAGCACCAAATGAAAAATTTCGATATTCCCAAATATTTTTAGGGAGTTGTTGTATAACCATGTGAAATTTCTTACCTTTGTACAAGAATTTGGTTAAAGGTCTACTGAACAACTAAACCATATAACAAACATAGATAAATAATCGTAATGATTTTTGACTAACATTGATTAATTGAAGAATAGCTATCTAATTGTTTTTTTAAGATCATAAAATATAGTGAGAAAGATGACAGCTGGTGAAGCTTTACTACCTTACCACTCTGCACTTTTGTACGTTTTATAGCAGTGTTGCAGCGTCTCTGATGCCAATGAGACGTATTCACTTTTGAAGCTTGTTTTATTAGCCATTTCTAGTAATTATTTTACTTCGCTGGTACCACACAATACCTATTGGTATCAACTGAAGCCGGTACTGTTCAGTGACCAGTGTCTATGCCTCCGCCAGTGAAAAAATCCGATGACACAGACACAAAGACACAGTAATGCATCAGAAAAAATGCGATAAACGTGCAGACTTCTTTTGCCATTGCTAACTTCACATCATCTTTCAGAATTTGTGGCTGTAGCTTCCGAATTTATGCAACAATCTTGGCTTTAAGTTCAAGGGTTGTCTCGGTCTTGTTCACACATATCCTTCAAGTAACCCTAAATAAAATAGTAGGGTACTGACAAATCTGGCGAACGCGCTCGCCAATTAATTTTCGAATTTTTGGAAATTATTCGCTCTTCATCTGTTGTAATTTAACTGCAAAATTTAAACGTTGCCGATGACCTGTCGATTTTAGTTCTTGCATCAATTGCAGCTTATACGGGAATAACAGTAAATCTTTTCTCAAAATCCTCCATAGTGACGTACGAGCCTTTCCTAGATGAGCAGAACGTCTTCTAGTAGATGTTTCTTGTATTTCGTTAATACTTCGTTCTACACGTTCAGCATGTTTCGCAGAACGAATTCAACGTGGTGTAACAGTTGGAAAGCAAATCTCTGGTAATTCGATGATAGTGGTGACGATAATTTAAGAAACGAATCATTGTTTCAGAATTTCTGATGTTAAAATATCGACAATATGCTCTTTGCAATAAAATAATTTATCGCAGATTTAAATAATAAAATTATATTAGCTGCTTATTTGTTCAGTTGTGAATTTCTGCATTATTTATTCTCCAGCTATTATTTATATAATATCAAAAAATAAATATATAAAAATATATAAACGAAAAAGTTATTAAATTTTTAAACCCCATTTTGACTTTTGGCCAACCCTGTATTTAAATACTAAATTTAAATGACAATTTGTATCGATAGATTTGAATATGCATTTCGTAACAATATGTATGTACTTTTGAAATCTCTAATTGTTACAAATTTTGCAATTGAATCTCTGCGGAAAGCTCATTTGGTGCAACCAATAACGTAACCTAAAAGGTACTACTTTTTAGAAAACATAAAAAAACATTTTATGATGATTTTCTGAAATTTTTAATAACTTTTTCATTTTGTGAACTACGATATTGGGAAGCCGCGAGAATATGACGTCCCACAGATTTCTTCGTGGACAACGGGATGGAGATCCGGAAAACGGGACTGTTCCGGTGAAATCGGGACGTATGGTCATGTTAAGTATGAGCATGCTTTGATTTTTGTTCATACATGCTCATACATGGTTGGCCGCAAATACTTAATAAGTATTTAAAATGACATTTTGTCATTCTCTTGTACACACTTTAAAAAATATGAAAGATGAAAGATTAGGGATGACGGATGTTACAAATGTAAACGTACATTTCATATCTGCAACATTTTTTATTCATTCCTCTGAAGTACGGAAGTGTAAAAAGGGTATTATTAGTGATGATATGTTAAATATTTTTTTTTGCCATCCCTTGACAGAACCATTTAATAGCTTTCTTTCTTTTAAATAATATAAAATTATTTCAATATACTGTCTTTATATGAAGTTTTTTAATGTATTAACTTTACAGAAATTACGTTTTGTTTTTTTTTTGTCTTCCTAATATCCATTCTTTCGAACAATGTTATATAAAATAACAATATTCTAAGAATAGAGAAAAAAAGTGGATCTAAAGTCCAGATAGAGATTATCAACGGTGCACTTTCTACAAGAATATGCCCATAAAAAAATAAGAAATTCAAGTTATTGCTTTTTACAAAGAAATTCAAAGCAAAATTGGTATTAAAAATCAAATACAAATTTTCAAAACCGGTATATTTTAATGCGTCCATGAAAAACCATTTCATTAACATTTAAAAATTAATACTTATTCTCATTTGTTATTATTCATTAAATTTTTTGTGTGCTTATAATTATCTTCTATTTAAAGTTGTATGTATTCATTATTTGAAACTAGATTTTAAACTTAACAATTCGTTTAATTAACATGTATTCTAAGATCAGGGTGTAAATTACGCAGTCCGACTTGGCAGCACTTTGGCAACAAGTTTTTGTTGAAATTTTGTATGCATACCAGCGTTGCCGCGCTTTTTATTTATATTATTTTATTTTATAATTATATTAAAAATAAAGAGTGGTAAAAATAATGATGAACTTTATCATCAATCGACTTTTTAATTTTACACGCTGCAAAGACAAAAGTTTTAAATATAATTGTTTCTTTTACCAAGCATTGCGTATGTGTCTATGAATATATAATATAACATACGTTCTAATTATAGAGATTGGATGTAATAAATAATTTTCATTGTGAAACAAATGATATATTAACACTTCAAATGATGTTAAAATTCTATCACTTCCACAATCGGTGATTTTTCACATAAATTATTCATATATAATTATACTTTTATTTTATTCTTCTATTAAAAAACAAAATAACAATTAAAGCGGGTCTTCCATTATGATATATTATTATATATCGTTACCATCAATCGTAAAGGAGATAATTCAATTTTTGATGCAGGGAAATATAGAAAACAAAAATTCATCGTTTGCAGAAAAAATACAAATATTTGTTTTACAGTTGTTATTTTGCAACATATGTAAAATCTCAATAATATTTAAGAAAAATTGCATAGAAATTTTAAATAGGAAAAACTTAAAAAACTCAAAAACTTCTCCAGTAAAATTTATTCAATTGAACTTAGCACCTTTTGGAATATGCAATAAGTAACATAATATTTTCCAATATAATATGGTGCTACTTAATACAATAGAAAGTAAACCTAACGTGTTGAATTGAAATTTTAATACGCACACTGCCGAAAATATCGTTTCTGTTAGTATAAGTGCGGGGCAACCGTTACCGCTAATTCAGAACGCTATGGCCTTATGATAACCAACTGTTCTGTCGTGCAATTGAAGATTAATTATAAACTGGACAATATGTAGTTTCTACAAGACGGTACCATAGCAACACAATAAGACGTTTTTGGCTTTATTGCATGAGAAGTTCCCAGAACGCTCAAGTCCACTTTTTGCGATGTGAATTGGCTACAAAGATCTTGCGATTTGACGCCGTAACACTTTTTTTAGGCTACGTCAAAGACCATGTCTACGCGTATAATTTCCTAACTTTGTATTATTGGAATGCCGACATTCGTTGAGTTCTCGTCGGCAACACAAACTCTACGAAGCTCTTACATCTTGTCTGTAGAAACACCCAGGGTCTAAGCGAAAATCGAACCCGCACCTCCATACTGATAAGACTAATGCTCATGCACTAGACTACGGAGGCACCTTGCGAAAAAGTGGTCAAACACTATTTCAAATTGCTGCACCCTTCTAGAGGCGATTATATAAATGACATTGTTTTTCGTACATAATGGCTAGACTCAAGCATTTTAATGAAAAAATGTTTCACCGAAATTATAGCTTTATGTGTGTTTTATTTAATTTTACTTTTGAAACCGAAAAATAAATTACCCTGTTTCGATCCAAAAATTTGTTTAAATAATTGAAGTTCGAAAATGTGTATTCTAACACAAAATATACTTTAAGGACTATTTCAAGATCTTCCAATATTATTTTTACAGCTCTAATTGTGCTTTTTCCCTTATAAAATATATGTGAAATTTATTATTACATACCTTATGATATTCTTTTTTTTTCATTTTTTTTGTATTCAAAAATTAGGAAAAATCCACTGATGAGATAAATAAGCATTAGCGAAATAGTACTATATGGATATGCTGTCCCCCTCAGTTATTGAGTTGCTTTTGTAATAAAATGCTTTATGATATTTTTCATACTGTATGAGAATATCATAAGGTATGTAATAATAAATTTCACATATAGTTTATAAGGGAAAAAGCACAATTAGAATCATATATATAAATAGATATTCCCAAAATAAATTCAGTTAATTATTTTTACAGCTTTAACTAATTTAAAATTCATTATAATAAATGTTCCCTTAATTTATACAGCCTATATTAATCAACTATGTTTTTTTTGTTACGAAAAGAAAAAGGCTACAACAACACTGTTGTACGCAAACTCTACATTTTTTGACAGTTTCTTATTGAGCTCGGTTTGTGGTGGTTGTGCATATTTTACATTTGTTTAGCCTAATGGAATAATTTTATCTACATAAAATATATTATTTATTGACTATTACAATTTTCAAGCAAAATATTATTAAATACAAATAAATGTTTATAGTATAAATTATTAGACAAAACAAAATTGATATTACGAGGCAGTCAAAAAGAGTGCATGAATAGAAGTTGTATGAAAACGACGACGCCCAATAACAAAAACATTTGTTTACATTTTAATTGAAAATAGAAAATAGTGTTCTTGATAAAACATAATATCCGGTGTAAATATAGTTCCAGCATATAATCAATTGAAAATCTATAATAGAATATAATTAAAGAAGTCCGAGTAAAACACAAACTAGAGTAATGGAGGTTAGTTATCATAATTAATTTTGTAAATTATAGTTGGCTTATTGGATAATTAATGGCGCCAATTGAAGTAAATTTAAGTGTTGATAAACTATTGCGTAAAAATTATCCAACATACATATATCATCGGCGACGCTTTGTCCCATAAAATAAAAAAATTATGATTAAAAGTACAACGTTGATAGGATTACGTCAGTTTTCTATTGGTTTTTGGTATTTCGGTTTTTTTTGTTTCTCTCTTTCGTACTCCTATGTTTGAATGAATTAAAAATAAAAATATAAGAGGGTAATTTCAAGCGTTGCCATTTGTTTAAAGTTTTTTAAAACAAAATTTTTTCTTCATACATTAAAAATTAATAAAATTTACTTTTAAAATTTTGAGTTAATCTTCATATATATTGTCGTTGCTCCGACAGAAGCCGCTATGTGTTTTTAGGAGAACAAAAAAATTATTTTATGTCGTAAATTCCACAAATTTTTTAGACATTCACTTTATTTAAACCGTGATAGTGTTGCTATAAGTATATTGTAAGGCCAATTCGTGACCATCATTAGTATTAATAAACCTTTATATCGCAAAATAAAAAACGAACAATGAGACACTGGGAAACTACGACAGAATTGTTCGAAAAACATATATGTAGCTGATTTCAACGATATGTAAAACAAAAAAAATTGTAATACACTAGTAACACTATGTAACACAAATCTCTTACAGCCGTATTAATAAAAATTTTAAAACGTATTTTAAAGCATTTTTAAGCAAAATTCATTAAAATGGTATTAATAAACGAATTTTAGCCTAAAATGCACATTTTAAACCTTGTGTAAATATGGAAATTTTAAAATTGGTTCGACCCTGTTTTAAAGGTATTTTTAGATTTCATATTGTGCAGTGTTTGTTTTCATTGTGATTGTTATTTGTGAAAAAAATTCCAACCAATTTTCCGAACGTTTGCGTTTGCAGTGCTTCTTTTTTTCCATTTTTATTGCTTTTTTATATTATTATTAGTTGTACACAAATTTTAAATAAAACTAATGTTGACTAAGTAGTGATGTGTAAACAATCAAAACAAATAGTATGAAACTCGTTATTCAAATACTCTTTTAAATAAGTCACTAAAAATGCAATCTTACCAAGCGATATTTTTACTGTTATTAGTTTTTGATTAATATACAACTTATCATACATTTTTTATTATATAAACAACAATATTCTTATTAAACACGAAAATAAAACTATTTAGATACGATTAGTGCGAGAATTAATAATCACGGTTTTGCATCATTAGGAGTCAAGTGGTAAATAAAAAATCTAGGGCTGCCATACTCATTTTTGAAAAATTTTAAAACATATTTTAGTTGAAATACTGATTATTAATATGAATTTTTAAAAAACGTGTTTTAGGATTAAAAAGCGTTTTAACTAATATGTATTTTAAACCTTATTTAAGACTTTATTTTATTAATATGGCTGTTAGAATACACATAATGTATTATTGTAACACTCTATGATAAACATTTTTTTGTTATTCCATTTACCATGAATGTCGATTCGTGAACAGGCAACATAGATTTGTCCATTAAAAACGGTATGATATTTTAGGAGAAGCACATATTACCCCGCACGTCATGGTTTAATTTTTATAGGTATATATGTACATATGTAATTTTTAAATTAAAATCGGTTATATCCTCTATTGGTCTTATTTAAAAAAATGATATAGGTAATGTCATGCAATTGCTAAGGGCAGCATTAAAGTTCTTAAGCTCATGTCAGATAAAAATTTTGCTTCGCGTTGCGTTGCGGTAAGATGAAATGTACATACACACTTAAACAAAATGCTACATAAAACACTTTTAACACAGTGTAAAGCAAAAAGTTCTGCAGCTGTCAATTCCGCGCTTTCACAATCAACTTCAATAATTTTATTTTCTTGTGCCATCCTTTCTATTATTTTCCTTCTAAAAGAGAAGAACATTCTCAAATATATCGTCAAATAGCATTATTAACTATTATTTATATTAAAAAAAATTCAATAGCAAAATTATGAATAACTTTTTTTTGGTAAACAAACAATGTGCGAGTGTTGTCAAAGGATTTATTGTATCATATACCTTTTGCTATACACTTTTCTATCGAAATTAAAAACGTCACGCAAAGCGACAAAGTTGTATCTGACGCGTCCCAAGGTGGTGTTGAATGGAGTTGTACTGTCACACACGTTTGTTTGCGATAAGTCAAAAACAACTACTGCAAATATTACAAAAACAATGTATTTATGACGTTTGGTGTACAAATGTAAACAGAAAAAATTTCCGCTTGTTTAAACAATCCCACTTTGTTTGATACTGCTTGCGACATAAAATGTCAGATAAAATATCCCTCGCAATATTTAACCACAAATAATATATTTTTTTTAAACAGAATATCTATTGCAATAAAATTACGCTAATTAAATTACTTATCACTTTTTGTTAATAATAAAAACTGTGAAACAAATGCGTTTGTATAGTATATATAGTATATTGTATTCCTAATTTGTTGCAACGTATTATCTATATTATCTAATGTTGAAATTTTCGTCAAAATAGTAATATTTTTGGGGACGCGAGATTTTAATTCATTGATCACCAAAAAATGTAGGATATATATACGAATTTTTCTTTATACGGTGAGACAAAATTTGATAGTAATTATATCAGTAAGTAATTTTATGAACGAAATAAAAATGCTAAAAATGCTAAATAATTATAAAAAGAGTGCTAAATTAGCTTTTAGCACTTTATTGGAAATTTTTAATGCTAAATCTGAAAAAATGTTAAATCTAGCACTGAAAGTGCTTAATAGGCAATCCTGATTTCCAATTAAAATTTCGTAAAATTTTTTTAGATATAACAATAAGTATTTAAACAACTACTGAACTTAATAATTGTACAAAATTGGTTTGCGTTGTTGTTCTCAAAGCGCATCTTTCACGTCATTATCGTTATCATGAGTATATCATGGTGTTGTCTCAAATGACGTGACGTAATTGTAGAAAGGAAGCTATAATTTATCATTTAAAAAGACCACGAATATAACAAATAATAAGATTTTATATTAGAGTATTGCGACTAAATTATTCGGGTATGTTTTGTAAACCGAATCCGCAATTTTTTGTTTCTAAATATAGTTAGGTATTGAGAAATCACTCGTTTTTATATCGACTCGGTTTACAGAACAGGGGTGATTATTTCACTCATGTAAGCAATGGCAACGGTGAGCTAATAAAATTTAGTTCTGTATGATCATCAAAATTATATATTTTCATAATTTGAAGTTTCCAATATTCGATAAAAATTTAGGAACAAAATTAAAGATGAAAGTGTAGCAACTTTCGAAAACGGTATGTTGGTCAGTGTAATTTAAAATTTTGTCTAAGATTTAGTTTGTTTCTTAGCATTTCATTGCCTGTAACGGTATCAATTATCAGTTTCAGCCTATTTAAATTGCGTGTTCCACACTGCGAATTTACGGAACGACTTTTACCGACGAATGCTTTGAGCACGACGAAGTTCCGTTCGTTCCAATTGTGTTCCTAGCATAAGACAATAGGTTGTTGAAGAGATCAGTTAGTCTCCGTCCATACTGTGAAGCATATGCTGCAAAACTTTTGAGTTTGTTGATGAGAAGGGGAAGAGGAGTGGAAGTATGTATGCTGTTTCATGTACATGCAGTTTTTGTTGAATTTCTTATTTGCATCTTTTGACATGAGGTGTATTTGACGTTTCATTTTATTTCTTTTCGTTTGGTATACTGTTAACATCTATCATAATAATAGCTACCCTGTTTTATTGTTAATTTTTTGTGAAATATAATCAAAAATTTAAAAAAAAAATATAAAATTATATAATAATTATTATATAATTTTTCTTCTTAGCGTCCATTTTGCTTCAAATTATACCTTGTGCTTCAAATGTCTATCCAAAAAAAAATATTCACACCTATCACAGGGTAGTTATTTTATATTTACATTCGGTATTGAGAAATGTCAAAAAAAATTAAAAAAAGAAGATAGAAGGGAGGAATAAAAAATACTAAACATGAAGCAAAAGATTCATGTATGGACACTGCTGCAGTTTCAAAAGAGAATTCAAAAAACTTTTGCAGCATATGCTTCACAGTATGGACGGGGACTTACCTGATACCTAAGGAAGAGAAGAACAAAGGAAGGAAGTAATTGGGTAAGAGCATAGCTTGTAGGATAGATCGGATTACCCTTAAGAAGGAACCTGATAGTTCGTAGTTTTTTTTTTAATTTTTACGACTTGAAGTAGGGTGTCTGTCTCTAATTTTCTTCATAACATTTATTTTGTAAAATACTACAAATAGCTTAGCTTCCCGGAAATGTATAAAATTTCCCACTTGAAAGCAAAGAAAAATAAAAATTATAAACATAAACGAAACTAAAAGTTGAACTCTCACTGCATGAAATTTGGAGCAATCAACACATATTCACGTACGAATTTATTGTAAATTACTTTTTCGTTTTCTTCCATTGCATTACAATTTTATGTAAATAAATTAACACTTTCATAATTGAAAATATTAAGTTAAAGTGTTAGGAATGAGTACATTGCAAAAAAGCTAGTCGTTTCTTCTTGCCCATGTTTGCAATATTTAACAATTTGTCAAATGTCACTAAAACTTTTACTACGACTATTTTTAATTTAGTGACGCTAAAGAGTAAAAGTATTTAAAAGTTCAACAAGTTTTTTTTTGTAATTTTCTGTTGTCATTTGTTTTCTTTTTTTTTTTTTTTGTGTTCACAATTCCGTTTTTGGCCGAACTAGTTCCATTTAATTACTTCAACAGTTAATGGGTTGTGTGCTTTTACATTTTACATGTATGTATTCATGTTCTTCTCATTTGGTATTTTAGTGCTTTCTCGTTGTTGTTTGCTTGATAAATATTTTACATGAACTTCAGGAGAAAAACGTGTGTAGTTAATGTAGATTGGAGATGGCGTTGGGAAAGTAATTTTTATTTAGAAACTTATTTGTGTTAAGTGGAATTAGAAATATTTAAAATATTTAAACATTCTTGAAAAGTACTTTGGATAAGAGCTGGATAAGAGAGTTTTTATAATTTTTTACAGAGATTTAAAATTTTTTTTTAGTAAAATATATGTATGTACAGGGTTTCTGGAGGCAAATTTATATATTTAAATACGATTATTTCAAAAAGTAATAAACCGTGCGGAGGGAGGGTGGCGCCGTTGGAATTATCGATTGTTCGGATTTGTCAGCCACAACAATATCCCAGTGGTCGAGTGAGCATCGCGCGTTCGCTGTGGAGACATTTTTTAAGAGTAATGATTCATACTTAATTGCTCGTCGACAATTTTGTTCAAAGAATAAGTGATGGACCGAGTGTAAATTTAATTCGTTCGTGGGTGCAGAGATTCCGCGCAACTGCTTCGGCTATAAATGCCCCACGGCCAGGTCCCGGTGGATCCCAAAAACATTGAACTGGTTGAAAACAGTTTACGTGAAAATCTGCGACTTTCAATACGGAAAAGAGCAGCCTCACTGGGACATCCAAGAGCGATTATTTATGAAATTTTAAAAAAGGATCTGAAGGATCTGTATGACATTTTCTTTAGAAAATAAAATCCGCATTTCCATTCTATCGTTCAATGCTCTTAATAAAACTTTGTGTCAATTATTACGTTTTTTATTTAAGTTTGAAAATATATATCTGCTACCAGACACCCTGTACATACTTACATATGGATTAGTAAGTATAAGTTTTCCTCTTTAATGTTGTGGTGAAAATAAATTAACAAAATTATATAAAATTATATAACACTAATTGAATATAAAATATATAAAGTTTTGATTGATTATACTGCTCTAAAAAGAAGTTGAGAAATCATTCTATGTTCAGAAAATACTTATTGTTATTACATAACTTCGGAATAGCAATGCTCACTTGGATCAACAAGGGTGAGACCTCTAAAGAGTGAGTAAATTTATTTATTACGACGTTTATTAACGCACTTATGATATAAGAGTGCATTAAAAACAGACTTGTCTCATAAGTTGCAATCCCGGCATATTTTCTTTGTAATCATGAAGGTGCTGAGGTAAACCCCTCAGTTGTTCTCATATTTAATGATTTTCACCCAGTCAGTCTGTCACGTTTCTCTTTTATATACATACATATACATATAATATAGATTATTATTGTGAATTATTTTAATGACCCTTTCGAACCGGTTGTTCGATTATGAATTCATACATTTATGTTTATTTATTAATTTGTGAAAAATATACTTTCTAAAATGAATGTATGAAATATACATCATAAGCGTTCGAAATAGAAGCAATGTACGAATTATTTTTTTTTATCTTGGACCAGTGATCAGGGGCTATGCCCTACATATGCAATGCATTGCACTGGAACTCGAGAGAGGGATAGGGTAGAGAATAGACAGGTGATGAAAGTGGTAGGAAGATAGAGCTTAATTCTTGCACAACTCTGCAGTTGCGTGTTAATTATTTATAAAGCAAAGTTGCGGCGTCTCTGATGTTTTTTTTTGACGCATTATTTTCAAGCTAATGGAGCCATTTTATTTATTATTTTACTTCGCCGACGTTTTTTTTTATTGCTCAAATACCGACGAAGGAGGGTGCTGTAGCACAGAAAACTCAGAAACACTTTTTTTCTGTTTTGACCTGGCTGGGAATCGTAGCTGAGTCTTTCTGATTGCAGAGCCAACACGCTTACTACTCGCATTTGATCAAATAAACAAATCATTAGAGCTATAAAATATGTACATTATTTAATAGTGAGAAGTTTAAAGCAAAGATACAAAATTAGTATCATCTCCTTATTTTATAGCAGCTCTCCGCAATAAAACAATCCATAATATCCTGCAGGGAGTTATCTAGTCTTCATCTGTCAATGAATGTCTTGTAAAAAAGAGTGATTTCTCAACTCTTAAACTAAGCATGGCAACACATCGGCTTCTGCAGAAATTTGTGTTCTATATACTTCGGTTTTCGGTAAAGAGGTTATAGTTGTGGTTGTTATCTTCAAAATCATTACCCTGCATACTAATATGGCAAGGAATTACTGCACAAAGATGATTTAGTTACAGTGGAAATATTATATTGTTACAGAAACCGTTGCGATTATTAAAATTGCTCCGCAAAAATTTATGGTGTTTTCTTTTCTAAATCGCTTCACCTTGTAGGTCATCTCTGACAAGTTTAGCTCATTCAAATTAACCTTGTAGCATTCGACAAAGTTTTTAAATCCACAAAAATCAATGCGTGTTGAAAATAGATTTGGCAGGAAATTAGGGAATAATTAAAAACAAAAAAAATTTAATTTAATTTAACCCTGCTACTATGTTAGAAAAAAAATACACATGTTATGTTCGGGTCATATTTTGACCCCAAATCTTTTTATTGATAAAATTCAAATTAATACATTTCAAAAATATTTTTAAGGCTTGTGATCAATGCAATATGTCGTCGTTAAAGTGATTGTGTGTCGGTGTGACGGACAAACAGGTTTTTTGCAAGTTATGCACTCAGTAAAGGTCTTTTTTTTCATTTTTCGACGGGCAAAATTTGCACCTTTTTCGTTCACTAGCGCATTGTCGTTTTGGAGAAGGCAAATTCGTAGATGGTGATACACAATCTTCTTCTCGAATTCTTCGTACTAATGATGCAGAGGCTTCTGCGCGAGGAAACCGACTACGCCTCTTGATATGTTCCGGAGCTAAACCTTCACCAAGTTGCTCTAAAAAAAGGCGCTTTTTGTGCAGTTTATTTTTTTGCCATTCAGGATGTATTTCGGTCCATATTATAAAAGCGTTGAGAGCAGAAATATCTACTAAAGTAGAGAACAGGGCAACTGGCCACCGATTGGTTTTTCTTTTGCACGAATATGTACGAACCATTTGGTCCAATGTGTCGACTCCGCCTTTTCTCGAGTTATAATATTCAATTATATCCGGAATTTTTTTTGGATGATTTTCCAAAATATTGCTGTTATGGTGAAGAGTGCTTAGCATATGAACCATTTTGTATTTTTTAGGTACATACAAAACTACAGTTTCTTTTTCATGAAAAAAAAATTGACTTGAGTGTATTGGAAGCTTACGCAATTCTTGTGTTGTTGCATGAACCGGCAAAAAACGTTTGTTTTTCCTCACTGTGCCAACAATAGTAATTTTTTGCTTTAGCAGTTCTAATGCAAGATTATGACTCGTAAAAAAATTATCGGTAGTCACATTTCGTCCACGGTATGAAGACACTAAGTCTAGAACAACCCGTTCGCCTTGGTTCCTTTCAGCATTTTCTCCCACTTTGCCCAAGTATATTTGGAACTGTAAGCAAAACGTGGTATCAGAATCCGCTGCTATCCACGCTTTCATGCCATATTTTCTAGGTTTACTTGGAATGTATACTTTGAAAGGACATCTACCTCGGAACGGAATAAGCTGTTCGTCAATCGTTATATTAGCACTTGGAACGTAAAGCAGTTGCAAGTTTTGAGTCCATTGCTCATAAAATGTGCGAATAGGAGCAAGTTTATCTCCTCTTTGTTCTGATCTTCTTCTTTGCCTATCGTCAAATGCTAATACACGAGAAATATTGTTAAATCGCTCCAAAGACATGATTGCTCTCAAAAAAGGACGTCCATGAAACTCGTCCCACAGGGAGTTAACACTTTCACCGTATGACCGGTAGACTCCTAAAAGAATAATATGTCCGTTATACAATTATAACATACAAAATTTATTGTAAATAAATACCAATAAGTATAAGAAGTCCCAGGTAAGCATCGAACTCAATAGCATCTATAGCTTGAAAATTTTCGAAAACAGCACGTCCTTGCAGATTGCTGTAGTGAATTATATCCCTTTTCATAGCTTCTGTAAGGCATACATCAAAAGTATCACGAATTTTCGAAATACGTTGAATAGCATAAGAAGTCACACCAGGTTTTGTGTGAAGAATATTTTCACATGCTGCACGACTTAAACTTTGCAAAGGATCTATTGTTGTCCACTTTAACATCCGATCTTTATCAAAAAATTCTGTGCCATTAGTTACGGTCATTGAACTGAAGGTTTCTGTGTCACTGGAAATGGATGCTTCTGAAGATAAACATTCGTTTTCCTCAAGTACAAAATTAGCATCACCACCATCACTTGCATCGTCTTCAAGGTCACTCAAGAATGCACCAATGTCATGCTCAGTCATTTGTCCACGCTGACATTATGGCCAAGTAAATGCAAAAAAGAATGTTATCGTAAAAATACTAGTAGGCATTTAGAAAAACTTAAGATTATATATACTTACAATATATCTAGATTCCATGTTTTATCAAAATCTATCGTCTGCAAACTTAGATTTATAATAGGAACTGATCACTATGAAATTTAGCACAGAACTAAAATTATTTGGCTTCGTTGTTATTGAATACAAAAATTATAACTGTAAATCAGTGTGGGGCAGACACAATTCACTCTCATATGTCTCATATGTATGTGCTAGTGTGGGAAGCAGCAAAAAACATAACAAAGCAACATCATACAAAGCAACATCCGAACGTTAATTATCGTAAGTTATCGGACCAAGCTTATAGTGTACGTGTGTCAACGTAGCGCAAGCAGAATTTTTTCCTATACACGCGTGCATAGGACTTCAAAAATCTGCCTGACAATGCTGTAAATTGTTGGTCATTCTTCTTTGGTTTGTTTTGTTGCCATGTAAAACACCAAAGAGGTGAGTGACAAACGAAAAAACATATAATATAGACATATTATACTATATGTTTATTATTCGTTTTACAAAACCGATAGAGGGTCATAAAATGACCCAAACATGATATCTGTAAACACTTGCAATAAAAAATTTTCTAAGCCTAAAATGGTGATAAAACTAATTGAATTCGATGTATTTCAACAATTGATGCACTGAGTAGTAAGAACTTTCAAATATATTCGACCAGTTAGAAATACGGTAATGTTAAATACGATTTGGGTCATCAAAAGACCCTAACGTAGTAGCAGGGTTAAGATAATGAGAACGATGATACTGTTGCTTTCTCCTAATATGCAAATCCTGAGCAGCAAACAAATTAACCACATTCAACGAAGCAAAAGCAAAGCAAGCTGCAGTTGACGTGGGAAAAAAGATTCTTGTTATAAACAAACAACATATACAATTCACCGGAAATAGTAATTTGCCGCCAAATATATTGGATCTGGATACACCCATTAAATTTTTTTCTTACTTTTTCCCCAAAGAACTTATAGCTTTTATTGCTGAGCAAACAAGTATGTATGCAATTCAAAAAAATCTAAATAAAACTTTCCAAGTAACTGATATTGGCATTCAGCAGTTTATTGGAGTAATTTATATGATGTCATTAATACAGCTCCCAAGGGTAACAAATCATTGGAATTCTTCTATTGGTTCACCGATGATTCGGCAAATAATGCCGAAACAAAAATTTTAAAAAATTAGACAATTCGTACATTTTAATGATAATTCTAATCTACCTCCTCGTAATCCCCCGAATGTTGATAGGATATATAAAATTAGACCTATCGTAGATAAACTGAACGTGACTGAACGTGGTATTCGTATGGAAGAATACCTTTGTGTAGATGAACCAATTTGCTCCAAAGACACCTCATAATTGGTGATAAGATATACGACCTTAGTAGAGTTGCTGATTTTGCTTATAAAATCGCACCTGATAAAGAATGTGGTGTTACCCGAAGAACCAGACTTAGGGGCATCGCCAAACGTTTTTGTAAGGATGGCGCGATGTATACCAATACATCAGAAATGTCAGCTTTATTTTCATAATTATTTTACGTCCAAGCCTTCACTGGAACTTGGTATATCGAGTCTTGGGACAGGGCAGTACAGAGAAGGAAGTAAAGAAAAAAGAACGAGGGTTTTCAACCGAGAATGTCGCTGATGTGAATGGTTTTGATGCTAGGTTTATTAATACAAGGTTATCGCAAGGCGAATTCGTTAATTTGCTTTTCGTACAAACGTCAAATTTTTGTATACATGTGTTTTGTTAAATATAACATAACCTAAAAAGAACGTGTTAAATTAGTGTAATATGAGTTAAAATTAAATTAATTATTACAAAAAGTAATATATTTTGCATTCTTATTATTATAGTATTATATTATTATAGCTATTAAGTTATTTAGAACCACTTTTCTTAACTTTCTCACAAAAGTAAACAAACAAATTACAAATTCTTGTATCAGCTGACGGGCGAATTTGCTAGTGAGTTTACCTGGTAATTAATTTGCCTTAGTGTTGATGCGTTAAATTTCATATGGAAGGACGACAATGTTGTAACCCTCGTATCATCCTTTGGTTGGTTAACTTCCAAAGACTCAAGTCAGATGTTACTACAAAACTAATAAAATATAAGTTAGCATTTATCGGCCGCATATTGTGAGAGATTACAATCGCCACATGGGAAGCATGGATTTGATCGACGTCATTGTGGGGAGATACAAAATAATGATAAGCAGCAAAAGGTGGCAGGTTCGCATGTTTTACCACCTTCTAGATCTTACGATGGCAAATTCCTGGCTGCTATATCGTAGAGTAAGGAAAGCAAAAAATCTCACGGATGTGTCTTCTCCAGATTTTCGTTTGGAAATAGCAGAAACTCTTTGCTAACACCTCGTCATTTAAATGAGTGCTTAGAACCCATGAATGTTTTATTTTACGTTTTAGCGTTTAACAAAATAGCTCGTCATGAATACAGCACAAAGTACAAAAATTAAATTACATCATATAAATTAAGTGGCAGACTTGAATGCGTTTTCTGTGATTTCAAAGTGATCCTGTTGCTAACATTTATGATGGCATTAAAACGAATAGAGATAATTAAGTGCTTAAGAAGTCATGATAACAGTGAACGCATTCAACTTTTTATGCTGGGTAATTTTAGTTAAATAGATAAATATTGCAAAAGAATTTCTACTGAATTTTCTATAATTTAACAAAAAAAGTTTATTGAATATGACTAAAAAATAACTAAATTTATGTTTTATTTTTATTACGATGTACTATTTTATTGATTTAACAGAATTTTTATTGACTTACTAAAAGTTGTTATACTTGTTTAACAAAATTTTATTGAAATCAATAACTGTTACTAAAATATATATTTTTAACAAAATGAATTTTGTTGATTTGAAGAATATTTGTTTTCACAAATAAAGTGTATGTAGATTTATATAATCCATATGTAGACTTTAATAAAAATTCAGTAGATTTAGCCATTTGTTTCGTTGAAGGTTTACTAATTATTTCGTTATTATTATCTATATAAAAAGAAGTGTACCGTTTGTTGTTACCAATAACTGCGAAAACGGGTCGACCGAATTCAACCAAAGAGTACGTTGGGGATGGTCTGTAGATGGTTTATGTGAAGCTAGTACGAAATCGCCCCAGAGAATCCGGAGATATAGCATTTAGATGTTCCTATATATTCCCATACAAATATCAACAAAATGCCATCAATTTTCCATATTAAGATTTGTTATTGTCACTTGAAAAGTTAAAAAGGTTATGAGGTGGACGGCAATGTTGCCATATGTGGAAAAAATTATTTTTAATGGATTCTTTTGAAATTTTGCATACAAATTGGATCCCGTATCTGGATATACAAAAAATTTTGTCAGTAAGTGTACAACAGTATTGCTAGGTGCGGGAAATTTTTTTAAATTATTGTTTTTAATATCAAATAGATTTGCGTACAATTTAAAACGTAGGTAGATCAGAGTCTAAAACAGCACTTAGGAAATACATTTTTCAAGAGATAGTACCACGAGGGGACGTATGGGTAATATCTGCCTCTCCCAAGATATCTGAACGATTTTTATGAAATTTAAAACATGGATATATCTGCGTTGAAAATAACTCATATGATATACATAAAAAAATAGGACCAGAAGAAGACGTAGGGGAAATATATTACTCACCGAAACTATACAACTATCTATATAATTAAAACTTAAATGATGTTTCAAATATTTTGAGGCTGGGATGGGAATATTTTGAGTTGGGCATGAGCGCAGCCACGGGTAAATGCTAGTCTACTATATTTGGTTTAGTACAAGGTGGTGCAAAAGTTGTCACCCGATGTTCTGTTGCTGTAATTTTTTTCTGTTCTTTGTAAGAGAATACCTTTAAATCTTTCAGCAAAATTCTGCGTAGGGACCACCGTATAAAGCCCAGTTGCGTGGCATGTCGTCTAGTATATTCCGGGTTCCTCTTCGACATCTTGGGCAACAGCAGTGATATTCTCAGCAGAACGGCTGCAACGCAGTCGGCCAGCCTCGGCAACATATCGTGTTGTCTCAGTCTCCTCAAGGCGAGTGCCCAAACACAGCAGTGTTTGTCGAGTTGGTCTCTGACGGCTAGGAAATCTGAAATCGATGAAATTCACACTGAGCTAACCCAACCGACGAATTGTTGCTAAAGAAAATGGAATTTTTAGTCAGCATTCTTTCGGAGGAACCCGATTCGTGACTTGGCGATATGTATTCTGCGTTCGTTTCAAAACCGAATGGAAATTTGTTGCCATTTCATAAATTTATAGAGTTTTGCAATAGGTTGATTACTTTTGTCCCACCTTGTATATGGGATATTTATGTTTATAGTTTTTATTTGTTTAATATTTAAGGTACATATCGGGTCCTTAAAGTAGCAAGGCCCTAACCAATGTATTACTTTACAGAAAATGGAAAAATTTTCATAAATATTTAAGGTTTGCGGTCACAACTTTTTACGGATTTTTTAAATTACATTTTCTAAGCGATTCTCAGTTGGAAGACACCAAAACTTTTTAAAATCAATTTTGTTTTAAAGCGGTTTTTTCAAAATAAAGACCAATTTAAAAACATAGGTAACGATTTCAATGTTACAGGTTTATTTATTTAATTGTTTTCAATTCCTATAAATTTCTTGATGATAAATGAATTTCAGCGTATGATGGTTGGTTTTAATTATGTGTTCTCAGCAGGTTTATTTTGTTGCTCGTCTCTTTGTTTGCTTTTGTGTTGAAATTTTAATTTAAATCAATTTAAAATATTTGTTGGCACATTCATTTATAAATCTAATCATCTTGACCGTTGCCGTTCGAACACAAGTTGAATGTGTTAATCGTTAACAAAACTTATAATGTTAATTAAGCGAATGATTTTGAACTTGACAATGTTCCAATGAAATTACGTATAAGTTCGTCTCTCTCTCTCTCTCTCTCTCTCTATCTGTTTATGTTAAGGAAACACATTATAGAATTTATGCTGTAATTGTGAAAAATGATTTGCTATTTTCTTTTAGTTTCTTCCCTCCCTTTTTGTTTATTACATACTCGTACATTATTTTCTGAAACTTTTCTTTCTTTTTTCCCCATAATTACCTTAAGCAAAAGTTAAAAATAAACTTTAATAATATTCTTTGTCAATTATTTATTTCCCACTGACAAACCTGTCATAATGACTTGATGAAATATTATTTTTTTTCTTTTCCTTTTTATTTGCAAGAACCAATTTCTTTTCTTAGGTGGATAAAGTCCTCTAACTTGTTAAACATTTTATTTTTTGTTTTGAACACTTTTGAATAAAAGTGTTTGTCATATTATTTTACTTTTTTTTGAATTTTTTAACAGTTTTGTTTTCACAAAATTTCCTTAAAATATATTTATTATGTACATAAATGTGTATACATTTAGAACAAAATTATCTTAATATTAAAATTTTTTTGCCTAAAAACTTTTCATTTTGTGTGGCTGAGTAAAAGTTGCTCCATACAATAAATTGCCTTGTATTTAATTATTTTTTAAATAAGCTAGGTTGTGTCGAACAACTTTCAAAAACATAAATTTTACTTTTACATACATATGTACATATGTACATTGCTTCGAAATGTAGCACTTGCGAGATATACTACATACATACATATGCACATGTTGATCCAAATGTCAAATCCCATATCACTTTCTTCACGAAGCTTGACAGAGAGTTTCTCATAATCCTCATTATGAGATCGCAGAAAATTTTTTTAACGGATGCAGTACACAAATAATAAAATAAAAATGCTGTTTATTTTCAACTATTTAGGTTTCAAATACGGTTTTACGTAATATTTTTTCTTTATATTTCAATCTAGCGATGGCACGATGGATGGTAGTCTGCACGTTGATTACAAAACCAAAAACAGACCTGGGTTCAACCCCAGTTTCAGACTAAAATTTTAAAATAAAAATAAACATCTCGCATTTTTCTGATGTGCATTAGTGTGGCTTTGTGTGTCAGTTGTTGTGCAAAAGCAGAGCTGCAAAATAATTAATTAAGCTTCACCTCCTGTCGTTTCTCCTAAGATCCCTTTCCTATAGTTCAAGCACAATGCTTCGCATGTGTAGGAATCATCTCCTGAGTTCTGGTCCCAGATAAAAAAAAAATTAAAAAAATGTTACACAAATGTAGCGTAACTATTCTAGATTTTGAGATACATAGATTTCCAATCAAATCTACTATATTACCGGTGTAATGCAAATGCATTATTATACAAATTTCTTGATTATAATCTGGTTTCAAAACCGGGTTAAATTTGAATATGTATGTTGTATATAAATACAGTAATCATCTTTATAACACGGTACTCTTATAATGCGTTTAACAATTGTTTTCCCATATTTAAGGCGGTAGAAATCTCGGTATTATTTTTGTACTGTGAAATTTACAATGTGTTGACTTGCATGAACGAAACATGTACATAAGTACATACATATGTAATACTGTAATAGTAGGAATGCTCCTAGAATGCGCAATTGATCGACGTTGTTGTAGAGTATTACTGTACATGCATATTAAAGAGCTGCAAGAAGACATTCTAATCCCCAAATTCACAGTCATTAGTTAGCTAATAATAATAATATTTGATTCACAGCTTTTTGTTTGTTATTAGTTAAATCGCCAAATGTCATTGGTTAACAAATAGTTAGACAACAGCTGATTAGTAAATTGTTATTCGTATTTTTGTTTTGATATCATCTACCATAATATATATATACATATATACATATATATATGATACCAAGAATGATTAAATAAAGATTACGCCTTGCGCATGATTTACCGTTTGATGACGTTTGCATCCCCTCGAAGAGATTGCCAAATGTTTATTATATGCAAAACTAATACTTTCTCGTACAAAATTTATATTTTATACTACATTTGGCAACTCTTCACACAATTTACTCAGAGAGATCTCAAACAAGCAAATGAAATCGATTTTATCAAAGTTAAAGTTTTGTGTTGAATTTTATAATAAATTGTGCTATATTTTATAATAAATATATTTAAATAATTATTAAATAATAAATAAGTGTACAAAACTTGCTTTATAAAGCTCATAAGCTGTAAACAAAAAACACAAATAGAAGTGAAAAGAGAACAAAAAGAGCAAGCATGAAATGCGCAGTGGGCAATTGCAAACAAAGTAACAGCAAAAAAACAAGTGAGAAATTAATTGTGTTACAATGTAATATTGCTATCAAAGTGCTAGAACCAGCTAATTATATCCAAGTGGCCTTGCTAAGAGGTAAGTTATTTGTATCAAAATCAAGAATTTTTAGAACCTTTGTTAATTCGCTGGAAGGTTTAATTTCAAATTGGAAGCAACCCATATATTATGACTATGATACCCAAATGTCAAAAAATATTTTATTCAATATATTGAATACTATGAAGCAGAGTGGCTTTACAATTGTGGCCATTGTTTGTGACTTAGGTGGAGGTAACAGAACTTGAAGTTGATTACGAAAAACCATGGTATGTTTTATGTAAATATGCCTCAATAATTTTTTCAAATTTTTTTTTTGTATGAATATACGTAACATATGTATATATGTAGGTTTTTGTTCGATGAAATCAAAATTGTTGTTTTTAATGATGTTCCTCATTTGATAAAACTTTTGAGAAATCATTTCATTGATGGTGGGTTTATCATTAACGAAAAAGAAGTCAAAAAGGATATAATTTTAAGTCTCCTATCCCTCCAATCAAATGACTTGCAGATCACGCATAAAATATCACCACACAATTTATGTGTGGTCGGACCTGAAAGGCAAAAGGTTAAACTGGCCACGAAACTTTTTTCACATACAATTTCGCAATCTATAACACGAGCCGCCAGTTTGGGATATTTGAGCAACGAAAATTAGAGCGAGTGCAGTCAACTCTTTAAACTCGTAATTACTTACAAAATATAATTTTTCTAGAACATACCTAAACTACTTAAGAAATTTCACTTAACTAGGTAAATGACTGGTTCGATGTTATGAATTCGAGAGTACCGAGACAGGATACCAGAGACCGATTACACGCATATGGTTTAGCACTTGAAAAACAAAATATCATTCTAAATAATATGTCGCAAATGATGTCAGAGATCCGTGTGATTGGCAAAAAGTCTATGCTACCTTTCCAAAAAGGTTGAAAATTATATTGTACTCTAAAAATTTGTGACACAGATTTATTTCTTTTGACATAAATGTATTCTACAGGTATCATTCAATCTAATAAAGCGTTACAAATGCTATATATTGAACTTAAAAGTCGATATAATATTGAGTATTTGCTAACGTATCGGATTAATCAAGATGTGCTGGAAAATTTTTTTGGAATAATTAGGTCGAAAGGCGGACTTCACGATCACGCTGATCGAGAAGAATTCAAATATATTCAAATAAACTACTTAAGAAATTTCACTTAACTAGGTAAATGACTGGTTCGATGTTATGAATTCGAGAGTACCGAGACAGGATACCAGAGACCGATTACACGCATATGGTTTAGCACTTGAAAAACAAAATATCATTCTAAATAATATGTCGCAAATGATGTCAGAGATCCGTGTGATTGGCAAAAAGTCTATGCTACCTTTCCAAAAAGGTTGAAAATTATATTGTACTCTAAAAATTTGTGACACAGATTTATTTCTTTTGACATAAATGTATTCTACAGGTATCATTCAATCTAATAAAGCGTTACAAATGCTATATATTGAACTTAAAAGTCGATATAATATTGAGTATTTGCTAACGTATCGGTTTAATCAAGATGTTCTGGAAATTTTTTTTGGAATAATTAGGTCGAAAGGCGGACTTCACGATCACGCTGATCGAGAAGAATTCAAATATAGACTTCGATCATATTTAATGGGGTCTAACGAAGGCATTTTGGGTAGTAATGCAAATGTAGAAGTTGACAATACACCCGATTTAGATGTAGATAATTCTTTAACGGGTAAGTTGAAAGCTTAAATTTTAAATAACACAAAGTTTTATAAACTTTGTGATTTCTTCAGGTACTATACTTAAGAGTGTTAACCGTAACATTCAGGCAGATGTTTTGGCTACAGAAACTAACCAAAGCGAAATAGAAAATATGAAATATGATGGTTTAGAGAACTTGGCCGGATATATTTGCCACAAACTTAAGAATGAAAATCCTGATCTTGTGAGTAATTCTTCAACCGAACACAATTATTCATGGGTTAATCACTTAAGTGAACGTGGACTTAGTAAGCCATCAACTTCGTTAATGAACACGCTAATACTGTGTGACTCAATTTTTTCCAAATTGAATGGCGACAAATTTTTACTCGCAAGTGGATATTTACAAAAGCATTTTTTGGAAGCAAAAGAAATTGAAGCCAGTGATGACGTAAAAAAACTTTTTTTTAGATGTAGAATGTATTTTAGAATTAGAAAACTAAATTCTGAAATTGTTGAAAGCACGTATAAGAGAAAGAGAAAGTATAGTAAAATAACAAACTAAAAATTCTATAAATATTCTTTAAAGATTTTTATTTTTAAGTAAAATAACAACAACAAATTTTGGAATGGGGAAAAGGGAAATAATTAACACTTGGGTTCACTATTTATATGTATAAAATATTTAAATAAAAATAAATGGAAAATAAAATAGTTCTTTAAAATTGTTTATTATCAAACTGAATTTGCCCCACTGTCCTGTTTTTACAATAACATAATAGTTCTTCAGCTGAGTTTTATTAGCCAATCAGAATACATGTTGAGTGACGTCAGAGTTCCATCATGCGCAGAAAAGTATTTTTATTTTAGCTTGTTGGCGTAATCTTTATTTAATCATTCTTGTATGATACTATCAGTTTTTTATTTTCGAGAATATTTTGGTTTTCCCGACCTAATTTCAGCAGCAATTCACTATCTTGAGCGGTAAACTTCGATGAGAGCGCGCTTGTTTTATCCATTTTTAAGAAACAATACAACAAATGTAAACAAAAACCATATACAACTATAACAGTGCTACCAATATTGAAAATTAAAAAATTGGTAGGGTTACCATTCTTTGGTTATACTGGGAATGTTAGTTAAACAGTACACTGTGAATATGAAGTACTAGTTAAACAATAGCTATCATTTTAGTTTACTAATAATTAACAAACGACTGTCAATTTGGGCTTAAGTGATTTCAAATTTCAAAACAAATACTTACCTACTTGAATCCCGAAATATTTTAACCATGTTTTACGAACTATAATTTTTTACATATTAGATACTCTAAAGAGTGAACGATGCTGATCTCTATAGAGCGAACTTGCGTTTTTTATAGAAATAATTATTAAGAGTACAAAAGCAATATATTTTATGCACTTAGTGGCACAAAAGGCAAAAATGTTTGTACAAAACAATAAACCCTTAAAGTGTTTCTTTGTTTCTGATTAAGTATTGCACGTCGCAATTGATGCCTCTCAGAATGTTACTGTTATTGCTGTCGGAGATTTCAACATGCCAGTTATCACATGGAACTTTTCACCTGATGATGGTTACTTTATTCCAACACTGCCAACCTCTAAAATGTATTATAGTGAGTTCTTAAATGCTCTTTTGGATATAAATCTTTACCAGTTAATGGTACTTTAAATGAAAACCTCAAGTTATTGGACTTAATTTTTGTAAATGATTGCACTGATATCAACGCTACTCGCTGTCATCTAATTTCTTTTCCCGAAGACTTTCACCATCCGTCAATTGAAGTAAACATATATTTCCCCTCAAATTCTGCTATAAAAAATACCAATAAAAACGATAAAACATTTTGTTTCAAAAAACCCGATTACCACATGTTAAATGCACTTTTAAATAACACAGATTGGGTTAACCTATTTTTAGCTTCTTATGAAATCATTAGTCCGTTAGAAATTGATGCTATAGTTGAAAAGTTTTATAAAAACTTATATGACTACATGGAACAGTGTATTCCTAAAAGGCTGCCTGCAATTCACACTGGTCCACCATGGAATACAAAGTATTTGTCACTGCTCAATAATAAGAAGAATAAACTTTACAAGAGATATAAAATTTCCTGATCAAGTTTAGATTATAATAAATACTCTGTCGTTCGTGTTCATTACAATTCGATAAAGCAATCTTGTTACTCTGTGTACTTGAACAAAATTCGAAGCAACTTGAAGTCTGATCCAAAGTCATTATATACCTTCGTCACCTGTAAGAGACGCTCATTATCTTTCCCATCACTTATGAAGTACCAGGAGTTTGAATCTGATGATGATCGGATCTGATGCATGTTATGATGATTCGGGATCGTGTTTTTCACTGGAACTGATGAATTCAAGTATATCAATACCACCTCTTGACAAAGAAACTGTTTTTAATAGACCTGACGATATACAAAGTTCCCTGCTTCTAAAATGTGCTGGAGCTTTTTGTGCTTAATTTAAATAAAGAAAATGTATGTTCTGAATTTTTGATAAGTAACATATCTTTTAATGTTCCATCACGCCCTACACGTAATTTTTACACGTGAACTTTACCAGCACATTGATTTTGCGTTAAATTTTGATATTGTATAACGTAATATTATTTGTTATTTAAATAATTAAATGTTATTGTATGTAATATGTTTTTATGGTCTGTAAGGGTCACGTATCCATAGACTAAAATAAATAAATAAAAAAAATCTTGCTTTTTTGAATAAGAAAAAAACGTTTCTTACAGACTTTTTAAAGTGAAGTTTTTGAATAGAGTGAACAGTGCACTAATTAGTCCACTCTACCCTGATTCCACTGTACATATAATCGAATACTGTATTATACAATGTTAACGACAACAGAGTAAAACCAAAGTAGAATTAAATTGAATTTTAATATCGTCGGACTAGAGCCAACTGAAGTTGTACTTAATTTTTGTTTACGTGTCTCGTTGTTGCCGTTTATTGTTTTTTCTTGTTTGTCTCGTTTTGAATTAAGGTCAGTGCTGCGTTTTATACTAAAAAAAATACCACAGGGGACAAATTACGGTATGTGATATCGGTCACATTTTACCTCCACAAAGTTCACTATTACATTTCTTTCGACATTTGTTTTAAATACAATTCACTTTAAAGATAAAAAAAAAACGATTTCTTATCATGAAATCCACAATTGGCCATTAACTGTCAGTTTTTCTCTTGCCATTGTTGTATTTCTGTTTCGGTTTTTATTCCTATTGCGTAATATATTGGGCAAAGACAATTTTTATTTAATCATATTAATCTGGGCAATATACCTCCGGAAATACGCATCAAACATACATATGCACACGTCTTCTTGATTTCACAGCTTGTTCTTATTAATATATCGTACAAATAGTTGAAATTCGTTTTAATGTTTATTTGTTTTCATTTATTATTTGCTGTTAAGTACACTGTCATATAATGTACATACATACATACATATAAAAAATAATAATATTTCTCTTTCAAAGGCCAAAATAAGTCTCATGTAGTTGTTGGGTAGAGGGAGGTGCGGTGTATTTACTGTAGCGGAGATAAATAACTTCTACCCTTCACATCACTCCAGAGGACCTTCTCATCATGGATAGAATAATTTTTACAATAGAACTGTTTCATTCCTCCTTTTGCTTCCTTTTTATTTTCTTTGACATTAAGTTGATATTTATCGCGGGTCTTTAATTTAATTTTAGGTTTGTGATTTTTATTTCTTTTCAGAATTTATCTTCTTGTTTAAATATAATAACTAATGTGTATTTTTTTTAATTTTTAATTTTCTTGTAGGTAAGCATAGTAACAATTTGTAATGATGTTCATTTAAGGAAAATCATTTGGGGAGGTATGTTGGAGATTTAATAAGGATTTCTTTGAGTCCTCGCCTGGTAAGCAACAGAAACAATTACTTACATACATGCATAAAATTCGCAATCGGAGTTAGCATGGAATATTTAATAATTTAGCAATTGCCTCTTATAACGACTAAAAAAAAATAGTATATCAGCCAAGTTGATATCAAAAACAACAAAGTTTTTGCAGAAATTTTCAGTTTTATATTTATTTTATCTTGCTTTATATTCCAGTACAAATATTCGTCAAGAAAATTAATAATATTCCAAATTAAAGTATATAAAATTTATATCTATTACTTTGATACTTATTTAGGCAGTAAACAAATAATAGTGCAATTCATTTATCAAAATTTAATGTAGATGCAAGGTTTACTTTCATCAAACGATTTTTGAATTCTGCATATTTATCTTTTTAATATTTTGTTGCATTGCCTTTGTTGCGAATCGCTGCTTCACAGCTTCGCGGCCTCGAGTTAACAATGTTGTCACATCTCTCTGAAGTAAAGTAACACATTTTAAATTGTGTTCAAATCTGAAAACTATGCAGGCCACTCCTTAACTTTTACCTCATTATCATTATCTTAGTAGCCTTGCTGTTTTGTTTTGGATCGTCATCTTGTTGGAAGGCTCAAATTAAAGGCATTTCTTCCTCAGCATACCGCAGCATTGTTTCATTTAAAATTTCGACATACATATGTTGGTCAAGAATTTCCTTTATCCTGCAATGCCACATAAAGAGCAGCCGTCCCATGCCATTATAATGCATTCGGCGTGTTAAATAGTTTTGCTGGTGTATATTAATACATATTCCATGTTCGTTGGTCGTATAACATATTGGCGACCACATTTAACACCAATCATAACTATTTGTCCGACCATAAAATAATTTAAAAAAAATGTCGACCACTACTATTTATTATTATTATTTTTTTATTATCTTGTACCAGCACTCATGGGATGACCCCTACACATGCGGTGCATTGTGCTGGAACTAGAGGAAAAGGGAAGTAGGAGAAATGGTAGGAGGTGAAGCTTTACTATCTTACACTCTGCTTTAGCACGTTCTTTGTTTTATAGCAGTGTTGTAGCCCCTCTGATGTCAAGGAAACTTATTAAATTTTGAAGCTTCGTTTTTAGTAGCAATTTTTAGTAATTATTTTACTTCGCCGGTGCTACACAATACCGACGAAGAATGGCCTTTAGATGTGCCTGTGGATTGGATACAGCTGAAGCCGTTACTGTTCAGTGATCAGTGACAATGCGTTCGCCACCGTAACCTTGCGACAACAACTGACACAAAGTACACAAATAAACATCAGAAGAAATCTGAGATGTTTTTATGAGTCTGAAACTGTGGTTGAACCCAGGAAAATTTTTTGTTTTGTAGCCAACGTGCAGACTGCTTCGACCATCGCCACCCATAAACCGCAACTGTACATCTTTAAATGCCGCTCTATAGGTTTTTGATATGATATGCTTTGATAAGATAATCTTGTTGTTTGAGTGACTTACTCGATTTGCTGCATTTCATTGTTACTGCTTCCAACTCTTCAACCATATTTTTTTTAAATTTCAGAAACTTCATATGTTCATATAAAAATAATTGAACGTTTAGAAATAATTTTCTCACATATATGGCGTTTGAAAATATAATAATATTTATGGAAGAAAAAACCAACTATTGATGGATATTAATCCTCGATACGTGTGGAAATTTTTGGGTCAGTTTAGTCGTACATATCGGTTTTATTACATATCGTCGGCTGAGTATTGTTTTGCCGTATAGTTGTTCCTATTGCGCATACAGAAGTTAAGTAGTGGCTACTCGACTAATCTACTGCTAGATTTAATCGAAATTCTAATGCAACTGTGTAGAAAAAATACTGCGATGCATAAAAATAAATAAAAACTGGCACGAAAACTGTATCTTACTCCCGCATTTTCTAGTTGGACCTTTTTCAGTAAAACATTGTATATGTAAGTAGCTGTTTTATCAATTTAATAATTGAATACATAAATTAGTTTAAATTATACTTTTCGGCATAGTATTACATAATTTGCAACATCAAGCATGTATTTGCTCCAGTTTTTATATTTCTCGCATAAATCTAATTATTTTTAATATTAAAAAATTGTATGTGTTGTAACTTATAAACGTTGTTTAATTAACTCACAACATGAAAATTAAAAAAACAATTTTTTTTCTTTTTATTTTTCTTACGATTTGTTGCAGTTGCAAAAATTAAGACTCATTGCAAATTATTTTGAATGCTGTTAAATGCAATATTTTCTGCTCTGTCTTGTTTTCTAACCAAATGCAGCACAACTTTATTTAAAGACATCAAATAAAAAAGATTTTTTTAAGAGTAGAAAAATGCACGCTCCCACAAAATACATTTCATAGAATGTAATTTAATTGTTTGTGCCACAAACTCGTACAGTTGTATAGCTGGTTTGTATATAACTTCTTATAATAATAAGTAAAAAGGGACTTAGTAAAACTGATTCTGCCTTTTTCTGTTAAGTTTTAGGGGTGTGCCAACGTTTACTGGGCAAAAATAAAAAAAAAAAACAATAAATAAAATAAAACTCTTTATTTTATTTAAATTTTATGCAACATGAAGTAGCTGAGGTAGAATTTTAATAGGAGTCTTGACAAAGCAAGTCATAGTTTTAATGGAACGTAAAATTTTTTTGCGAAACAAAATAAGAAACAACGTAAATATAGGAAAAAGGCACTTAAGTTTACCGCAAGGAATTTACGTACTAATAATTTAATATTTTACAGACCAAAATACAACCACAATATAACAGCAGTAAGCAAATGTTAACAATTTTTAAAAGTTGTATCTAAAAGGTTTTCCCTGCAAAAACTTGTGCACCATGAACTAATTTTTATTGCTGCTGAAGTTTCTATTAGTTTTGTTTTTTGTGGTTTAAAGTTGTTGCGAACGGTAAAATATGTAAGTATGTATGTTGTATATACAGAGTAACATCGGTTAGCGCAAACCTCGATAAGCGCAACACCTCGTTAATCACAACAGCCAAATTCTTATTATTGGTGACTCTGTTAATGCAAACAAACTTAAATTTTATTTTTAAATGTAGTTTTCTGTATATAAAAAATATTTCATCTAAAAAACACAGTCGAAATTTGCACTCGTTTTCCGTTCAAAATGAATCTTCAACTTGATAACAACCACCAGTACAAATTTACATAGAATGTGTATTTTTTTCTATTGTAAATATATTTTTTTTTCTTCTTTATTTTAATTAAATAAATCCATTTGTTTTAAAAGTTAACCTTTGTTTTTTTAAATAAATCTTCTATTTGGTTTAAAATAATATTTTTAATCGAAAAACAGGCATAGAAATTTTTGACTCGGTTTTCGCAACAACTCAGTTTTCGCCAAAGGCCACAATTTCTATTGGCTGCGTTAACCGAGGTTACACTGTACATATTTGCAAATATATCTTTATTGACTTAATTTGTTGCTAATTGCAGTGCAAAAAGGAAATTAATTTTAATATGATTTTTTAAATCTATGCAACGTGGAGCACGTCTGAATTAAATGTAAAAATGTAAAATATTTTGTCCTAATAATTGAAATTTTTTTCAGACTGTTGTGGTCTGATTGAGTGTAGAAACTACTAAACTCAATACCGCAGATTTTGCTTTCAAAATCCCACAAATTAAGACATACATATATGCGACCTCAGTTCTAAATAAAAGGTGGCGATGGCACGATGGATGGTAGTCTGCACGTTGATTACAAATCCAAAAACAGACGTGGGGTTCAACCCCACTTTCAAACTAAAATTTTAAATTAAAAATAAACATCTGGCATTTTTCTGATGTACAATAGTGTGTCTTTGTGTGTCAGTTGTTGTCGGAAGGTTTCAGTGGCGAAGGCATAGTCACTGGTCACTGAACAATACCGGCTTCAGCTGATAGCAATCCACAATCGCATCAGAACGCCCTCTGGCTACTAAACCGAAGCAGAGCTGTAAAATAATTAATTAAGCTTCAACATCTGTCGTTTCTCATACTATCCCTTTCCTATAGTTCCAGCACCAGGAGTCATCTCCTAGTGCTGGTCCCAAATAAAAAAAAAGGCCCAAATTGCGTCAATCAGTATCGGACGAAATTCCTGTGTATTTTAATAAAATTTTGTTTAAAATTTCGAATTGAATGCCGTAATTTGACCCCAGCATTGTACATATATAAAAACTAAAAAAAAAATTTACAGTGCACTCGGAATATAGTGAACACTTCGTAATTCGAACTAGTGGGTGTAATGAACGCGCTATATTTAGCATAGCGAACTACGCAAACCTCTATAAAGTGAACATTTTTTTTGACGCAAAAAAAAGTTTTGTTTGTCATTTTTTGTTCTTATTTTAATAACTTAAGTCACTTGTGACTTCAGTGCTAATTTTGGACTTGTCAAGTCGGTGAAAGTGTACGTCCAATTTCTATAGTCAAGCCCGTAAAATTTATTAAAAAGTTTTTCATAAGTTAGAAATATTGTCCAAAGCAAAAAAGTTTACTTTTTTAACAGTAAATAAAAGAAATTTTTTATTTTTTCTAAATTCTTTATAATGAATTTCGATGAACAGGCATGTGAATTAATTAGTTCAGTATATCCCGAGTGCCCTGTATATGTATTAATTCACATATTGGGTCTTATAAAATGCGTAGGCTGCCTTTTGTCATTAGAAGGCGTTTCTGCCCGTGTATCTGACAATACTAGTTCAATATTTTAACCGAATAAGTATTTTTAAATGTGATATTTCAAGTTAAATTTTTTGTTCAGAAAGTTCTTTAAGTCATCGCTCGTATACGATTTGATTTGAAAATGCGTGAAATAAATTATGTGATTCTTTTTTACCGTAAAGAAAGGAAAAAGAGGCTGTAAAAATATTATGCAAAATATATTATTTTGAACGCCTGGTGCTATTGGAAAGGTGTTATCCAGGATACATAATTTATTTATGACTCGACTTTTCTGGGAAGTTTTGATACCTTTCAATGTCTGATGGTTAAAATTCTAGAGATCGTGAATTGTGAAACTATATGCAAAATTGCAAAACACCCAGCTAATAATTTAAATATTTTTTATAAAACTATAAAAAAGTTCGTCTCAGAGACTAAAGTTTAAATATGACCTAAAAAATTGCAGTTTGGGAAAAAGTAAATAACTATAACAAATGGCTTTTACGGAAATTTATTTAGTATCATACATGAAGAACATAATATGATATCAAAAAAAATTCACATACATTCACATCATTACACCGTTTGCGCTCAAACAGTGGAACCAGTGTCTTTTCGTTGTTCCATCGTTACTATAATGATTATGTTCTCTAATGAAATCAGGGAACTTGTACCCGAAACCAGTTATTTCCTGCGGACAACGCTTTCATCATTAAGGCCGTATCCATTTATCGATTTAGCAGCGAATCACGCTTCCCGTTACAGAAAAAAATCATATCTCGGACGAACAGGGTGGATGTGGAATAAACTCCCTGCAGAGGTATTATCTGTCGGTTTTGACGTAAGAAAATGTTTCATAGTGTGAACGAGGTCACAACTTGCAAGCATTGGAAAATTTTTTTTCGATAAATTTTGTGAAGATGAAAATTAATTTAAAGAAATATTAAAATAAATAAGTATTTAATCCAATCATGTGATATTGAACCATAATTAAAATGTTTATATAAATCTTGCAGCAAATGTTTCATAGTGTGGACGAGGTCTAAAAAAGCAAACAATATAAGTTAATTAATTCATGTATTTAAAACGAACTTTGCAAAGAAATTGTTTTGCTGTATCACTTTGAGATGCACAGTTGGTAGTACGGCTACATTGTAATGTACTGTTATAGTAAAAGGATCGATGCGGATGTCCCGCGACCATCCTTATCTAGGCTGATCATCCTTACAGCAGAACCTGCAGACGCACGTGTTAGTGATGCCTAGTCTGTAAAGATGATCCTTGCAGTTAAATGACCTGTAAGAACACCTGCTAATATACGAATGCTCCTTTTCTCCAGTCTATGAGCCAGTCGGCCCTATTTGCATCCACCATGTTGTACTAATATCGATCTATCGGAATCTTTCTTCCTCCCGTTCCCGTTTCTGATCATTCCTTTTGAAGCCAAACATGGAATTCAAACAAAAACATTGGTCCGAAACAAAAATAATCTTCTGCGCCACCTGTCTAAACCTGCTTGAACATTTTCAGTCTTCTGCACATTTGTCATCGCAAAACCCGTTTACTGTAATGAATGTGAATTGAAACTTTCCATGACAATTCGCCATCAGTGACTTAATATGTAATTAAGAGCCGAATAATAAGGCAATCAGAAATTGTCAACATTGAAGAGCCCTCATAAACTTTATTGGTTCAACATCTGAATGCAGAAACCATAAGTCGTTTTATTATTTTTTTGAGCTTGTATCTGGTAAAAAAAGTTGTTGTGTTATTTCGAAGAATGCCGTACTTAAAGTTTTAAGGTCAAGGTAATTAAAAGATAAATTAATTTAAAAACAAATATTATATGTACATACATATGTATGTATTTTCATTATTTTAAGCATCAATGTGTACATACACATTTTTATATGTTGAATTTTTTATATATTTAATTGCGTTCTTGTCTCATAAAATCCAAATCATTTGAAAATAATTTATCTCTATATTTACACACATGTATCCATGTATATGCATGTGTATAAATATATATTTCTACATATGTATAGGTACATATACAGGGTGTCTGCTGCGAAATTTACATTTTTAAATACGATTTTTTCAAAAAGTAATAAAGGGTGGGGAGGGAGGCTGGCGCCGTTGGAATTATCGATTGTTCGGATTTGTCAGCCACAACAATGTCGAGTGAGCATCACGCGTTCGCTGTGGAGACATTTTTTAAGAGTAATGATTGCTTACGTAATTGCTCGTCGACAATTTTGTTCAAAGTCCGGTATTCGGCGAATAAGTGATGTACCGAGTGTAAATTTAATTCGTTCGTGTGTGCAGAGATTCCGCGCAACTGCTTCGACTATGAATGTCCCACGGCCAGGGCCCAGTCGATCCAAAAACATTGAACTGGTTGAAAGCAGTTTACGTGAAAATCCGCGACTTGCAATACGGTAAAGAGCAGCCTCACTGCTTTCACCTAATGAAATATTTAGAGTCCAACAATTTACTGAACGACCGTCGATACGGCTTCCGTCGAGGGCGCTCTACGGGCGACTTACTAGCCTTCCTCTCGGAAAAATGGTGTGATTCTATTCACCAGTTCGGCGAAAGTAAAGTCGTGGCTCTGGATATTTCTAAAGCATTTGATAGAGTGTGGCATGGGGCACTTCCGTCTAAACTTATTGCTTTTGGTGTCGGTGATATCTTCTCTCGATTTATATCGAGTTTTCTCAGGGATCGCGCTATAAGAGTTGTTATAGACGGGATCTCATCTAATGAGTATAAGATAAATTCAGGGGTACCGCAAGGCTCCACTCTTTCTCCTACCCTATTTCTAGTCTTTCTAAATGACCTCCTATGTCAAACTTCCAACCCTATCCACTCTTTCGCAGATGACAGCAGCCTTTCTCACTCATATTCATTTAGTCGTAGACCAACATCGACTATGATCACTTCGCTGAAGCAGAATATGAGTGACTCATTGAATTGTGACCTCATGAAAATATCGCAATGGGGTCAGGCAAACAGGGTCGATTTCAATGCTCAAAAGACCCAATGCAGCATGCTTACACATCGACGCATGCCCGATGACGCTGCGTCATCTGTAATTATGGGCGGTATAAACATCGAGGAATCAGAAGCTCTTGATGTTCTTGGCATGAAAATTCAGTGCGATGTTCAATGGACTGAGCACATTTTTCAGGTCTCAAATAAAGCATTCAAGTGCCTCGGTTTTTTAAGACGGTGCAAGACATACTTCACCCCATCTGATCTCCTCACCATTTATACCGCCTACATCCGACCGAAAAAGGAATACAATTCTCATGTTTGGGCCGGTGCTTCAAAGACTATTTTGAAGTTACTCGACCGGGTCCAGGAGAGAGCGAAGAAACTCATAGGAGACAGTAGGGTAGCCAACTCCATTAACTCTCTTGAGCATCGTCGCAACGTGGGGTGCGTTTCGTTGTTCTATCGTTACTATAATGGGATGTGTTCTGATGAAATCAGGGAACTTGTTCCCGAAACCCGATCATTCACACGCACGACGCGTTCATCATTAAGAGCACATCCATTTGTGGTCAACTTGGCAGCGAACCGCACTACGCATTACAGGGAGAACTCATTTTTCGGCCGAACATCGCGTATGTGGAACAAACTCCCTGCCGAGGTCTTTCCTGTCACTTATGACGTGGGAAAATTCAAATCAAATGTCCATTCACACTACTCCCTCTATCCTCCTCCCCATAACCTGATTTCCTAGTTCCAGCACAATGCATCGCATGTGTAGGGGTCATCCCCTGAGTGCTGGTCCAAGATAGAAAAAAAAAAAAAAGAAAATAAAACTTTGTGTCAATTATTACGTTTTTTATTTAGGTTTGAATATATAAATCTGCTACCAGACACCCTTTACATATATGTGTACGAGTATATGTATATACATACAGTGAAATATCGCTTGCGCGAGCATCGCAGAGGGCATTGAATTGTGTGTTTAGGGACATTCAATTTCAATCTGCCCATATCAAAAGTGGCAGGATAGACCTCTGCCGTTCGGCCAAAAAAATTAGATTTCTCTGTGATGGGTTGTGCGATTCGCTGCCAAATCAACTACAAATGGAAGCGCTCTTAATGATGAACGCGTTTTTTTCTCTGGGCCCAGTACTCAGGACGTATGCAATGCATGCAGCGGAACTAAGGAAAGAGATAGTGAGGGAGATGACTGGTGGACGAAAGCTGCATTATTTTTTTTACAACTCTGCTTTTGCACGTTTTTTGTTTTTATAGCGGTGTTGCTGGGAGACGCCTTCATATTTTGAAGCTGTATTTGGTAGCAATTTTATTAATTATTTTACTTCGCCGATGATGCTTCGCCGGTACTGTTCAGTGACCATGAAACCTTCCGATAGCAACTGATACAGAGACACAATAATGCACATCAGAAAAATGCGGAAATGTCTTTATGACAGTCGGATACTGGGCTCAAACCGAGGACCTTGGGTTTTGTAGTCAACGTGGTAACTACCTCATTAATCGCAACGCATTGTGCTTAGAAATAACACCGTTTCGGGAACAAGTTCTTTGATTTCATTAGAACTCATCCCATTATACTCGTATTAACAATAGAACAACGAAACACACCCCACATTTCCACGATGCTCAAGAGAGTGAATAGAGTTGGCTACCCTACCGTCTCCAATGAGTTTCTTCGCTCTCTCCTGTACACGGTCGCGTAACTGCAAAATAGTCTTTGACGCACTGGCCTATACAAGAGATTTATATTCCATTTTCGGTTTACTTTCGACCAGGTTTGTTCCTTCGATTTTACAACGAATAAAATAATGTCAATTCGGTATACAGAACGCCCAAAAATGTGAATTCGTTTTAAAAATATAAATTTATTCATTTTCGGTTTTCAGAACATAGGCTCTGTTTTCAGAACGCAAAGCTGAACACATTACAACCGGTTTGACGACCTTCTTTTCTTTTACGGAATGTTGCCCGGAACTGGTGGTGCGAAGTGAAGGAGTTATACGAGATTCTACTGTATATATACATATTTCTCAAACCACTTTTCAGACGAATCACACAATTTTTTTTTTATAAAATTTATCAATGGTGCACTAGAGGAGTATCTATGGAAATTTTGAAGAAAAATCGACTTAAGAAATTATGTTGGGGGTTTCTATATTAAGGTAACGATACGTATGTATATGTATGGGGACGTATACACATTTGTACATACATACATAAATACATGTAAGGGTATCGACATACATAAGTATTTATATACCATACGCGCATACAGCACGTTTAAATTTACTAAATACATAAAAATTTCTTGAAAAATTATTTGTCCTATTAAAAAAGTCATAAATCTTTCAAACTAAAATTGTATTATTCCTAAAAAAACAGAAACAAAAATATATTGTAATTTAAAAAATTTCAATGTCATGAATATTTCTTCAAATAAATTTCTTTTTGTTTTTCAAGTGCATGTGGGGAAATAAACTTTTTTCAGTTTTACGAAATAACAGAAATTAGAAAAACCATGGAACACAAAAGAAAACAATTTATATAAATTAAAAATAATTATAAAACGTAAAAAAACATCTTGTAAATGCATTCGAGTGTAACCTCTTAATAAATGAACAAATTGCTAAAAAAAAATTAATAAATCTTTTAAATTCACACGGAATGACTTTGTGAAATATTTAAAATTAAAAAGAAAAAAATACAAACGCATGTCAAGCATGTGTATTAAATTTTGAAGCTTCGTTTTAGTAGCCATTTTTAGTAATTATTTTACTTCGCGGGTGCTACGCAATACCGACGAGTGAGGGCGCTCTGATGTGACTGTCGATTGCTATCAGCTGAAGCCGGGACTGTTGAGTGACCAGTGACTATGACTTCGCCCCTGTAACTTTCCGGCAACAACACACTAATGCGCATCAGAGAAAATGTCAGATTTTTTTTTTGACATTTAGTCTGAAACTGATGTGGAACCCACCAATGTTTTGGATTTGTTTTTAGAAGTAGATTCTTGAATTTGAAGCTACGAAAAAAGTGAATTAAAAATATTTCAAGGAAAAAAAGGCTGTAAGTTATTGGTACCAGATTTGTGAAGATATATCTAATTTTCATAAATTTCTGCGATGTCGAAAATATTAAAAGATCTTTGAGCTTCATTTTAAAAATATGATATTTAGTACTTTTAGTCTATTAATTGACGTTACGCTGAACTAAATCGGATAATGTTATAAAAGCCATAATAAAAGTATTTCAAAATAAGTGTTGTCCTTTTGGAAAATTAACATTTCTCCGAGGAAATGCACATTTATGTAATATTTTTAAATATTGATTTGGTTCAGGAAACCGTCAACAGGAACCAAATTTCCTACCCCATTCGATAAATAAAATGGATTCCCAGAACATAACAATTCCATTAAAGCAGAATCTTTCTTCTTTTACGCTGACAAAAACATTTTCGGTGAGTGGTGCTCCAGAGGACATTATGATATCAGAATGAAAAATTTACTAATTTACGAATTCTAAACCCTTGATTTAATTTTTTTTTTTATAAAAACAGAATGATGACAAAGCTTCTAACAGACAATGGTGTTCAAACTCTCAATTGGCTACGCCAGTCGAGATTTAAATGTAACGCAAAATGACGAAATAATCCACGGATTTGACAACAACGAACGATGAAACGGTCACATGGGTCACAAATGCCTGTAACAAGATTTCAGCAGAGTATCTCTAAACTTTAGTGGATTATGTTCCAAATCGGTTTCGAAAGCTTTCAGATGCCAAAGGAGGATATACATACATACTTATTTTCCATCAATTTAAATTGTTATTACCCATTCTGTAGTTTAATATTGTTACGTCTGGTAAATATATTATGTGCAATAAAAGCATGTCAAAATACTTATGGCACGTACTGAATTCTCATATTTTTAGAAAAAAGAATTGAAATGTGAATATTTTTGGTGTCCCAATAACTTACAATATTTCTTAATACTGAAAAATGAAGAAGCACAACCGAAATGTCAAAATAAATATGCCGACTACTGTAATACTTTGTTAAATTAATAATTAAGTTTTAATTGAACATCTATATAAAATGAGACCCAGTATGTCATAAATATTTTCATCAATTCAAAGTATGTTTTTCTACTTCTTTTGTCCACCTGAGCATAATTGAGCAAATTTGCAATTTGCTTGGTATTTTGTTAACAATGACACTTTTTCTCCTAAGAAATATTGTTTGCAGATAGTGAAAGTACTTCCGTATAAACTAATGCTCTTTTTGATCTGTATCTGGAGGATTGCTTTTGCGAAGTCTTACTATCGTTCACTATCTAAGTTTTACGATTAGGCCGCCGAGTTTCGTTCTTTTTTGCACGATAAGGAGTTTTCGATGATTTTATCGGAATTTGCTTTGTCTTCAGGACGAAATGAGTGGATCGTTCTGTATAATACGTTAAAATCTACAAGTTCTATTTAGGTCTGTTCGTTTACTCTAAATTGAGCGCCCGCGGGCGCTATGCTATGACTACCATATATGCTCATAAAGTATTTTTTTATATAAAAGCAAACTCAAAAATTGAGGAGGAAAGCATATCCATAAAATACTATTTCGCTAATGCCTACTTAGCTCAGCAGTGGACTTTTCCCAATTTTTGACTACAAATTCAAGATTCTTATGTTCAAAATTCAACTAATCAATCGAAAATTGAAGTTGAATACCGAAGAAAACACCAAAAATTTATAAACAAAAACATAACAATCCATTAGTTTACTTTTTTTTATAACACATACATATTTCTATTTTTAGATTTTTCTTCTCATCTATCTATATATATGTATGTATATATGCTTTCCTCCTCAGTTGTTGAGTTTGCTTTTAGAAAAAATACTTTATGAGAATATCATAAAGAATGTAATAATACATTTCACATATTTTTCTCGGGAAAAGCACAATTTTTAAATTAGAATCCTATATAAAGAGATATTCTATTTTATTTATTTATAACAATAACCAACCGATCCCATAGGGCCATATATAGTTGGTGGACTACAAGTGTAACATAAGAATTATTAAATAGGTAGGCAACAAATAAGCTAGAAATAATGTTTATGAAAAAATAATAGTTATAATATTATTAGAGCGCTACTATATAAATTGGAAGTTATATTGCGCATGAATTTGACTATATATATTCAGAATCTAGATCAGTTCAATTGCGAGAAATGCTTATCAACAAGTGAACTACGTGTAAGATGGAATCCTCTAAATTTACCCAAAAGCGTGCCAGCAATTATTAACAATTTTTGTACAATTTTGAAATAAAATTAGAGAGTAAAATTTTTAATTTTGTGTACAAAGTTGCACGAACTTATGCTTTGGGTAAGTTCGGTCTAGAATTAAATTATCGGCTGTTTTTTGATTTATATATGAACTTAATCAGAAAATTTGCAAAGAAACGACAAAAGTTTTTAATTTAAAAAAGATTTTTTAAATAAATTTCAAAATGTAAGTACATATATTTTTGCATATTTATCACTTTATTAAATAAAAAATGGCTTTACATTTTTTTCAATTTATTTTTGTCCACATTTTACAGCCGTTGCCAACGATGCAAATGTTTTTGTTATGCACGTTGAACAGACCTATTATGTGGTAAATATTATGGTTTTGCCGTTTTCTTACTTTTGTACATTTTGGCCTCTTATTGAGATAAATTATGGTTTACCTTTAACTACTGTGGTGGTGGTAAATTTTACCCTCTCTTATTTATTTTTTAATTTACTCTCTTCAGTTGAGCGCTATCAATTTTATTCTCTTTGTATCTTCTCATAATCCCATTACTATTATTCAGTTGTGTTTTGATCGTCGTGGGTGTCGTATAAGCGGACATTTACACGTGCTGGTGTAAAAATTACCACTCGTCCGGGCATACGTTTTTTTTTATTGGAAATATTTTTACCCCCACATCAAAACAAGCGTAAGTATTTAATGTAAAATGAAATACCACTCCTCAGGTTTAGCGTTAGTTTTTCATGGAATCATTTTGACCACTCCTGCAGTTTATCATACCATATATTCATGTAGTCGACGTACACGACGCTGGCCACTTGCAATTTTTTATAGATTAGTGGATATATGTGCTGCAAATGCTTATGTAATATACCAATCTTGTGACGAGTTTGATGGTAAATCGAGAGCAGACTTTTTGAAAAATCTAGGCCGACAATTGGTTTTACCACACTTGCAAAGGCGAGAGCATAACCTCCGACTACCTAAGTTACTTCGAGATAACATAAGTAGCATTTTAGGACTAGACTCCGTAACTCCCCCTCCAGTAGATCCGACCACAGTTGCCAGGAAGCTGTGCTACATCTGCCCTAGTAGGTTAAAGCGAAAGACTACACATGTTTGTCTGTTTTGTTGCAAGCCTATGTGTATGGGATGTAGTAAACGCGTATGCGTGAATTGTGTAAATAAGCAATTAGATTAGTAAAATTCCTAAAAATGAAGTGATCTCAATTTTTTTTTACAATATTATTTTTCTTTGTTTTTTTTTTTATTTTAAATGTTATACATTTGGCTGTGAAAAAATGCCTTTTATTTTTTTGTTTTTTTATTTTATACGTTTTTTTTTTAAAGCTATGTTTGTTCCTTTTTTTAGTTTTAAGAAAATTGAATATGAAATAAAATCCTTGTTTTGTTTAACTAGAAGATAGATTTTTTTATTTTATTACTTTATTCATTTAAAAATGTGTCATCTAATTCCAATTAAAAGCAAAAAATTAAAAAAAAACTTTTTTTTGGCAAAATTTTCTAAAAATTAAAAAGGGGTAAAATTTACCACCACCACAGCATATACGCCAAAATATTTCACCTCAGTAGTTAAAGGTTTACTCTCATTTTACCGAACTTTACCAGAAAAGTAAACGACCAGACCTTTTGTGTAACTAAATTTGTTATAGTCTTTGTTTTTGTGATTTCTCGTGAGAGCTCTTCAATTCGTAAAAACACTTATACTCAATGAAATATGTTCCATGAGCTAAAATCTTATGTACTGTTGGGCTAAGTTTCTACCAAAATACTATTGAGGCAAAAGTTTGTAGTTTTTGCGTCATGCTTTTTACATTTGGCTCATTAAACTCTTCTCTATAGTCTAAAACATTTACAGCCGTATTAATAAAAATTTTAAAACGCATTTAAAGCTTTTTTAAGCAACATTTATTAAAATTGTATTAATAATCGCATTTTAGCTTAAAATGCACATTTTAAACCTTGTGTAAATATGGAAATTTTAAAATTGGTTCGACCCTGTTTTAAAGCTATTTTAAGATGTCATATTGTGCAGTGTTTGTTTTCATTGTGATTGTTATTTGTGAAAAAAAATTCGACCCAATTTTCGGAACGTTTGCGTTTGCAGTGCTCCTTTTTTTCCATTTCTATTGCTTTTTTATATTATTATTAATGTTACACAAATTTCAAATAAAGGGTGGTTAAATTTCAAGGGCCGATGTTGATTTTCAATAAAACACAAACTATTTAGGAAATTATTGTAATTTTATTTTATTATGATATATTGGTATTACTCAATTATGTATGGAACAAAATATCGGCCAAATGGGCGCCGCGACCACGGCGGCACACCTCCATCCGATGGTCCAAATTTTCGATGATTTTTTTTTTGATTTTCCTTTGGTGTCGTGTTTAGGTTCACCAAGTTTTAGAGGCTGGTTTCTACCAAAGTATATTTATCAAGTAAAATCAACTCATCAGGTGACTTTTTTTGCTCATTTGTGTCTTAGACGCAGCGTTACCTTACATTTTTAAAGAAAAACTTTTTATTTAAAAATAAAACTTAATTTTTTTTAGTCTGCACGTTGACTACAAAACGAAAAATTTTTCCTGGGTTTAAGCTCAGTTTTAGACTCATAAAAACATCTCGCATTTTTTCTGATGCGCATTTGTGTGTGACCTTGTGGCAGTTGTTGTCGCAAGGTTTCAGTGGCGAAGGCATAATAACTGGTCACTGAACAGTAACGGCTTCAGCTGTACCCAATCCACAGACACATCATAACGAAATCTATCGTCGGTATTGTGTAGCATCGGCGAAGTAAAATAATTACTAAAAATAGCTTCTAAAAACGAAACTTTAAAATTTAATACGTCTCCTTGACATCAGAGACGTTACGGCACTGCTATAAAAACAAGTAACGTGCAAAAAGCAGTGTTGTAAGATAGTAAAGCTTCACCTCCTATCATTTCTCCTACTATCCCTTTCCTCTAGTTACAGCACAATGCACCGCATATGTAGGGGTTCTGAGTGCTGGTTCAAGATAAAAAAGAAACAAAAAACTTTTTTCCAAAAAAGTGTCCAAATAATGAAAAAAGGTACAAAAATATATATTTCCATTCATTTTTATTCAAAATAAGGTAAACAAAAAAAGTTAAACAACAACAACAAACTTATTCTTCCCACGATTTTGGGCAAATTTTTTTTAGCTTTTGTTAGACCCTCCGATGTGTCTGTAGCGTATTCTAAGCTATTTTCTGCTTAAAACTAATAGCGCCAAAAACTAAAAATACTCCATTAAGGATAAACGTTTCTCTTTAAATATTTATCCATGCCTTTTTGAAATAGAAAACTTTTTAGAAAGAAAAACAGGCATAAAAAACTATAATACAGAGTGTCTGGTAGCAAATTCATATTTTCAAACTTAAATAAAAAACGTAATAATTGACACAAAGTTTTATTAAGAGCATTGAACGATAGAATGGAAATGCGGATTTTATTTTTTAAAGAGTATGCCATCCAGATCCTTTTTTAAAATTTCATGAATAATCGCTCTGGAATTCCCAGTGAGGCTGCTCTTTTCGGTATTGAAAGTCGCGGATTTTCACGTAAACTGATTTCAACCAGTTCAATGTTTTCGGGAGTCCTTGAAGATCGACTGGGTCCTGGCCGTGGGGCATTGCAGTTGCGCGGAATCTCTGTGTCCACAGCGAACGCGCGATGCTCACTCGACCACTGCGATATTGTTGTGACTGACAAATCCGAACAATCGATAATTCCAACGGCGCAACCCTCCCGCCGCACGGTTTATTACTTTTTGAAATAATCGTATTTAAAAATATAAATTTGCCACCAGAGACTCTGTATTATTAATACAGCACAGTTGTATTAAAGAGCGATTAGACACAATTAATACAGAAAAATTAAAAAATCGTTTACATTACATGGCAACATCAAATAATATTTTCGTCATATATCTGTAAATTTAAAATTAATAAACAAAACTTAAAAATTTTAATGAATTTCAAAATAACTTATTTTTTAAGCTAAAATATTCAGAATAGAATTTAATCGAACTACAGTTATTACATATTAATGAATATTTCCTGTCGTGTTCAAGTTCATTGTTAATTTATCATAATATTGTGAAGAAATTACTCTTTTGAATAGAATAAGGGAAAAAACTTAAAAACTTTTTGGCATTTCAAAAACCTTGAAAAATATGGGAAAACTTGAGAAATGGTAACACTGGTTAGACGACGTATATGTCAAAATTTGTTTACATTTATGTCCGCCAATATAATTTTTACTCATTTGTTTAATTTGAGAGAACGCGCCAGTTTTACTCATTTCTTTATTTTGAGAGAAGGTTGCAAAAGCAACTAATATTAATATTTCTTGATATTAATAATTTATTTCTTGTAGTAGCCTGTATGTGTTTGCTTTTGAGAGCGCAGTAAAAAAACAAGTTTGCATTGTGCTGGAACTATTGTAGAGAGATAGTAGGGGAAATGACAGGAAGTGACCTTCCGACAACAACTGACACAAAGCCACACAAAAGTACATCAGAAAAAATGCGAGATGTTTTTATGAGTATAAAACTGGGGCTGAACCCAGGAAGATTTTTCGTTTTGTAGTCAACGTGCAGACTACTTCGACCATCGCCACCCTCTTTATAAATATACTTTGGTTTCTACTAACACTTCAATCACCTTCCGTAAAGGCGCCGCTGCTTTCTGTTTTGCAGATGTCTTGTAATTTTTGACTATAACAGAAATATATTTGGGTAATTGCAAGCCAAATGAATCATGAATATTCTTGTCTGCCTCCGATGGCTAAAATAGTTAGCACGTTGACTATAAAACCAAATAGTCCTGTGTTCGAACCCAGTTTTGAACTTAATGATAAAAATATTTCGCATGTTTTCTGATGTGTATTAGTGAGTCCTTGTGTCAGTTGTTGTCGGAAGGTTTCAGTGGCGAAGGCAAAGTCATTAGTCAGTAGCCGCTTCAGCTGATACCAATCCACAGTCTCATGAGAGCGCTCTTGTTTGTCGGTATTGTGAAGTAAAATAATTACTAAAAATGGCTACCAAAACAAAGCTTTAAAATTGAATACGTCTCCTTGACAGAAGAGGCGCTGCAAAACTGCTATAAACACAAAACGTGCAAAATCAGAGTTGGAAGAGAGTGTAGCTTCACCATCTGCCATCTCTCTCACTATCCTTTTCCTAGCACAATGCATCGCATGTGTAGGGCTTATTACCTGAGGGCTATACTTGTATACTTGGTGTTCTAGCTAAGAAACCAAAAGTAAAATTTTTTTAGCATGCTGGGTTTAAGGGGGACGAAAATTCCATTACTCTTCTGCAATTTCTAAATTCAATAATTTCTGTTCTATTGTTGCTAAAGATTTGGATTTTTTTTTAAATATTTGGATCAATGGGAAATTTTTTTCGGTAAAAAAGGGATCTTTCTTTAAGATGTGCTCTGTAGGAGTTCTAAGTTTGAAAAAATCGGGGAATACGTTGTTTCTCATTTTGCCCATTCTTTAATGTTTTGTTTTTTTTTTTCATATACATATGTATATAGGCAAGCAAACGTATCCAAATTTATTTAAATTAGTTAGAGTATTAGTATTTTGACCATTTTTGGTTATGTTCGACTTAATTTGCAAAAATTACCTAAATATATAGAGTATTTAAAAAACGACCGCGTTTGGAAAAAGAAAAGATATGGAACAAAAAATGCTTTAAAAAATTTATAAGAAAATAATAGTCAAACGAAATTTTTTATTTTTGCCACGCTTTTTGGCTAAATGGGCAATTTTGCGTCGGTTTATTTTGAAAACTGGCACAGTATGTCAGAATTAAACTTTTGAAAAATGTTTAATTACAAAAATAATATCTGCAACTCCATCGAACTTGCATATACGTTTTAATAGATAATTTCTATTTTTTTTTTAATTAATTTTTTTATTTTTTTGCATTTTCTTTTGAATATTAATGAATTTTTTTTTTGTACTTTCTAATAATTGATTGACCGTTTGGCAAAGAAATTTAATCTTTTTAAACTGAATAAACTATTTATTAATGTCTTTGGTTATCAAAATGTTTTATTCATACAATGTACGTGACATCGTTCAATCAAATAAAATTAAATATTGTATTATGCGACTCAATGAAATGCTTTACTAATATGCGTATATAAGTATGTACATACACACAGAAAAAATTTAACGTTTGCCACCGCAAGGAAGGAATTTTTGGCATGTTATATGGGTTTTTTGGTTCAGCGAGTTTTCGCTTTAAGGTCAAATTTTCATTTAGACGAGACACGGCTATAAAGTTATAGTCATAACCATAGCCCTAACAACAAATAGTTAAAGGTGCATTAACCACAATCAGATATTATGCAGGGTGGGCCAAAAGTAATCACCCGGGGCATAAGTAATCACCCGATGTTCTTTTGCTGTATTATTTGTTTTTGCACTGAAACGTATTTTGTTTTTGCACTGGTCTACCAAAAGTAAACAAATGAGTAAAAACAAGATTGACGTGCTTAAAATGCAAACATATTTTGACACTCACGTTATATAAACGTAAAGGGGGAAAAAACGTGATTAGTTGAACCAACCGTATAATTGATAGACCTTCTTAATACGTATAACAATTTTATATGTTCTTAATATAATATAATATAATATACACTAAAAAATAAAAATATAGTATGTCAGACGAAGGCGCCTCCTCCCCATGGCTCTTCTGTAGATGTGGCACGATAGTTTCGAATCAAGATGAATGCCCATATAGTTCGCGCTGTGAGGCAGTACTGTTCCATTCAACTTGCGAAGAGTGAAAGACGGTATCTTATAGTGGTACCTGCTTGTGAAAAGTACAGGATCGGTCTTCAACCGCTACCCTCACACCATCTGCTGATGATCCCCAGCAGCGTCTGTATCCTCTGCTCCACAGTATCCAGCTGTCTACCTGATACCGCCACCGCGATATTATCGGCGTACGCCACGAAGCTATATATCGCGGTATCCAGTTACTTTAGTGGAGAGTTTAGGGTGAGATTCCACAGTCAGAAGGAACGAAAACGAACAGATCGGTCTGAAGTCCCTCGATGTTTTATCTGTAGTTCTCCAATTTTTGGGAATGACACCTTTCGGAACATCAGACCACTAAAGCAGGCAGTGAAGATCCGCATTAGCCACACTATCCGCATTCCTCTGCTAGTCCGCGCGAAAAATACTCATAGTTCACACGGTATTCGTTAATATTTTTTAAGTAACACGCAGGCAATGATTGCTACGTGTTGCCTTCCATAGGAAAGGGGTAGTGAAAAAAGATGACAGGTAGTTCAGGGATAGCCAGAAGAACGTTTCATTATTTTTACAACTCTGCTTTTGGAAGATTTTTGTTTTTATAACAGTGTGGCAGCGACTCTGATTTTAAAGAGTTTTTCATTCTCATTACTTCCGCTATTGCTTTATTGGTAAAATGTTCCATATAATTTTGTTTTTGTAAAGTTATAAAACTAAGCACTTAACGAGTAACCATATACGCTGCTAAAAACGTTTAGTAGTTCTTTGTTATTTAGTGTTTTGGCATTAAGATATCTTTTTAATCCCATTGTAAAATATATCAGAAAAATTTTTTGTTATTCCAAATATCAATACATACAAATTAATATTTACAAATAATTTCGGTGGCTGTTCGTGACAAAGCACATTCTGGATGTCTGGTTTCACTCCATATGCGGCAATTTTTTTATTAACAATTTTGCCATAAAACATCAACATAAGTTGCTTGATTTGATGACTTTTTTCAGAAAGCTGCTTTAATCAGGTATTTTTTTTTTATTTATTTATTTAAATTTAGTCAATGGATATAATCCTTACAGACTAATAACAAGGTAGTTATGACTATATTGAATTTATGAATTCAGAAAAACAATGATTTTATACTTTATAACATTATTATTTAAAGAAAAATCAACAAATTCAGACAAGTTATTAAATTGTCGGCATAACCTCGTAAAAGGATCAGCCATAGCATAATTAGATCTACAAAAGTTAATAACAAGAGGATTATAATGACGAATACTACGACAAGGTACACTAAATTTAACAGAAATTCGGAGGAAATATTACCATTAATAAGGTTTATCATAAAAGACACATTTAACATTGTACGACGACTTTTGAGAGTAGGTAGTTTTATTAATGCTAATCTACTCGTATAGGAAGGCAAATTTGTTGAGGAGCTCCATCGAAGGCCACGTAAACAGAATAACAAGAATTGTTTTTGCACAGATTCAATACGAATATTATGAAAGTTGTAGTGAGGTTCCCATATGATTGATCCGTATTCTAAAATAGGTCTAACTAGCGACACATACAGCTGTTTCGTAATGTAAGGGTCAGAAAACTCTTTAGCCCAGCGCTTTATAAAGGCAAGCACACCTCTAGCTTTATTTACAGCCAAGGTAATATGAGAAGAAAAATTTAGCTTAGGATCCAGTAAAATTCCAAGATCAAGAAATGAATCAACTAACTCCAACTGATGATCTACCAAAGAGTAGTTAGCTGCAATTGGGTTACTTCTGGAAAAGCGCATGCATTTACATTTCTTTAAATTCAGCTCCATCATGTTATGTCTGCACCATACAAAAAAGTTATCGAGATCATTCTGAAGATAAACGTGGTCGATAAAATTATTAAAAGAATAAAAAATTTTAACATCGTCAGCGTACATTAGTATATTGGCGAAGTTGATAACATTAGGAAGATCGTTAATAAACAGCGAAAATAGAATCGGCCCAACATGGCTGCTTTGGGGAACACCAGATGAGACATATATATACTTAGAAGAACTGTTGTTAAAACGAATGGTTTGTTTTCTATCAATTAAATACGATCTTAACCAGATTAAACTGTTATTAGTTACGCCGAATAGATCCAGTTTAGCAAGAATAAGGTGATGGTTGACTTTATCAAATGCTTTACTGAAGTCCGTATAAATGGCATCAGTTTGTTTCTTCTGGGTAAATGCATAATTGACTAAAGTAGTTAAATGAAGAACATTAGTTGTAGTTGAGCACCCTTTTCTAAAACCATGTTGATAAGGTGACATTAACGATGCAGTGTGATGACATAAAAAATCGGCAAGTAGTTTTTCAAACAGTTTCGGAATGGCACTTAATTTAGCAATACCTCTAAAATTCGTAATATCGGACTTATTACCAGATTTATATAGAGGTATTATATACGAATCTTTGCACAATACAGGAAAATAGCCATATTTTATCGAAGCATTAAACAATTAAGTTAATGGTGTGGTAAATGATTCAGCACATCGCTTTTAAATGCAACTTGGAACTCCATCAGGACCATAATTAAAGGACATTTTAAGTTTTTTCAAGTTAGACAAAATATCAGTGCACTTTAGTGCAGGAAAAGATATTACTAGATTCGATGCAAGCGCATAGGGATATTCATTTCCATTATCGTAAACAGCATCAGAATAAGTACTGGCGAACAAACCACAGCAAACAAATCACAAATAACATCAACGTTGCTAGATTCTTGATTATGAAGTTTCATAACAGATGGATATCCACTGGATTTTCTTTTAGAGTTAACAAATGAATAGAAAGATTTTGGGTCCCGAACAAAATTGTTATTCACTTTCATTAAATAATCCTTATACAAAGCGTGATTGAGCAGGTTATATTCAGAACGACTGACTGAGTACTTTCCGTAGTCAACAAACGAACCAGACCGTTTATATTTTTTGTAATTTTTGTTCTTAATGTTTTTAGACGTGACAGCTGCCTCGTATTCCATGGTGGTCCAACTGAAGTGCGAACAAATTGTTTAGGAATACAAGTTTCAAAAAACGAGTAGATTTTATCGTAAAAAATGGAAATAATCGAATCAATATCCGCATTGTTATTTATCTGAATATTGAAAATGTCACTCCAACATGTATTTCTTATTAAATCATTCAACAAACTATAGTTAGTTCGTTTGAAACAAAAAACTTTACCAGCTACAGAAGCCGTCAACTTATCTTCGGATGGAATAGAAGATCTAATTTCGATGGTAGGATGATATTGGTCTTCGGGCAGTGTAATAGGTTCCGAACGAATAATAGTGCAATCATCAACATCATTAACAAACACCAAATCAAGTAATTTCCCAAAATCATTGAAGACACAATTCATTTGATACAGAGCTAATCCAAAAATATAGTTTAAAAATTCATCATGGCAGTTTCTGTTCTTTACCGGTATTAAATAAGGTGTATCAAGTGTATATTTCCACGAGATTGATGGTAAATTAAAATCACCAACCACAAAAATAGAGTCCTTTGTATCAAGGGTGTATAAGAGGGTGGCGATGGCACGATGGATGGTAGTCTGCACGTTGACTACTAAACCAAAAACAGACTAGAAAGCTTCACCTCCTGTCGTTTCTCTTACTATCCCTTTCCTATAGTTCCAGCACAATGCTTCGCATGTGTAAGAGTCATCTCCTGACATGTAAAACAACAGACTCAATGGCTTGAACATGTTTAGCGTAAACAGAAGAATCTGAGTCCGGAGGAATATAAGAACAAGTCAAGTACGTTTTTTTATTTTTCAATTTTACGGCAACAGCAACAAATTCAATGTTAGAAGGATCATTTACAATGACTTCAGATGGGTATAAGCAAGAAACAGCAATCCGAACACCCCCACCTCTTCGAGCAGGCGATTATATCTAAATATTTGATATTTATTGCAGAGAACTTCTGCATTAAAAACATCATCACAAAGCCAGGTCTCAGTAAAGATAATTACTTCATAGGTAAAATCATAACTATTTAGAAGGAGAGTAGACAGTTTAGTATTCAAGCCACGAACATTCTGGTACATAATATTTAAACGATCCTTAGAGGTAATTAGTTGGAACCAATAAATTTTCTGAAGGCAAGCGAGCAATGTTATTATACCTTGGATTTTGCTTAACTATATATTCGCGTACAAAAATGTAATATCACTAGTTCTATTACAAAATTAAAACTCAAAAGTAGTTTATTGGTATAAAATACAGAAAGATACTCAATTCAGTTGAGCGTGGATGTAGAAATAATACAGCGATGTGTGTAATGCCTTGTACTCACTTGAAATTCGTTTTGTTGTCATTTTGTGATGCCATTATTGAAATGTGTGCAATATGTGCAATACCTATCGGAACTGACGAACGTGGGCAGTGGTCCAGACTAATGTTTGGTTGCGATGTCACAAAAATGCCATAGTACACAAAAATAAGTTATCAAATTCATGTCCACGGGGTCTGTCGAGAAACGGTGAATTTTGTTTTCTTCGATTAAAATGTCGTCGTGCATCATGAGTTCTAGCTAACAGTTCGTACGGTTAATAAGGAATACTACAAGAAAGTTATGCAACGTTTGCGTGAAGCAATACGCCTCAAACGATCGTAAAGGGTGGTTAAATTTCAAGGGCCGATGTTGATTTTGAATAAAACACAAACTATTTAGGAAATTATTGTAATTTGATTTTATTATGATATATTGGTATTACTCAATTATGTATGGAACAAAATATCGGCCAAATGGGCGCCGCGACCACGGCAACAGTGGATGATAAATTTTCGAAGAAAATCGTCTTCAGTGATGAGGCACATTTTCACCTCTGTGGATTCGTCAATAAACAGAATTGCCGCATTTGGGCGAATGAGAATCCAAGAGTGATTGTCGAAAAACCAATGCACCCACAAAGAGTGACTGTTTGGTGCGGTTTATGGGCTGGCGGCATCATCGGGCCGTATTTTTTTCCAAAATGAGGCCGGTCAGGCAGTTACTGTGAATGGTGTTCGCTATCATGAGATGATAACGAACTTTTTATGGCCCGAATTGGAAGATATGGATGTGGACGATATGCGGTTTCAGCAGGACGGTGCCACTTGCCACACAGCTAACGAAACAATGGCTCTTTTGCGCAACAAATTCAATGGCCGTGTTATCTCATGTAATGGCGATGTCAATTGGCCGCCAAGATCATGTGATTTGACACCGTTGGACTTTTTTCTTTGGGGTTATTTGAAAGAAAAGGTGTACGTCGATAAGCCAGCAACAATTCAAGGGCTAAAGGATGAGATAATTCGGCACATTAACAGCATAGAACCTCCATTATGCCTCAGGGTCATCGAAAATTTGGACCATCGGATGGAGGTGTGCCGCCGTGGTCGCGGTGCCCATTTGGCCGATATTTTGTTCCATACATAATTGAGTAATACCAATATATCATAATAAAATAAAATTACAATAATTTCCTAAATAGTTTGTGTTTTATTCAATATCAACATCGGCCCTTGAAATTTAACCACCCTTTAGTTGTGGAAAAAAGAATCATGGATTCTGCATCACGATAATGCACGAGCTCACACATCAATGCTTGTTCGTGATTTTTTGGCCAAAAACAACGCACTAATCATGCCTCAACCACCTTATTCACCAGATTTGGATCCCTGTGACTTTGCTATTCCCAAAACTGAAGAGACTAATGAAAGGAAAGCGTTTTGCCACAATTGAAGAGATAAAGTCAAAATCTAAGAACGACCTGATGACCATACCGAAAAGCGCATTTCAGAAGTGCTTCGAGGATTGGAAGAAGCGCTGGCTTAAGTGCATTATATCTCAGGGGGATTACTTTTAAGGGGACAAAATTGATACTGATGAATAAATAAATATATTTCAAAAAATTCCAAATTCATCTTTTCTTTTGAACAGACCTCGTATGTAAAAATAACTCAGCGATATGTGATTTCCTAGAGGCACACACTGAATCATGCAGTTTAGAAACAAAGTTCTTGACACTTATCTGTAATGTCAACATTAAGGATCTGCGTGTGCCCTTGCATTTATCTATTATGATGACTTGCCAGAGTATACTGATCATAATTGTCAAAAATTGGACTCAGTATGAACTTTACCTCTTTAGTAACTTCTACAGGTGTTAACCACACCCTTTACAAATCCCATAATTTATAAATGAAAAACAAAATAATACCCAAAATAAGCAAAAATATTAAAAATACGTTTATCATACCAAGTTTTAACTAACTACGAATTTAACAACCGGCACTTCAGTGTGAATTCAACTGTTATTACATTGTATTTTCTATACTTCTACGTATTGTAAAATATACATATACATTTTTTCTACGTGTATATTTCAGTTCAAATATTATGTTGGTGTTTTGTTTTAAATTTTATTTGAAGGAAAGTAGTCACGTAGCTGCTATTAATATACTATTATCCTTGGAAAATGCTGCATAAATAAATACGTATTATTTTGCATCGTACTCTTCTTCTGTGCATGTTTATTAAGAATTGTTCTATTTGCTTATAACTTTTCATAATGAAATCCTATAATATACTATTATAAATAAATAATATTCTTTAAATATTCGAACAACTTATACAATTTCCTAATATTGCAGACAAAAGGAATGTATATATGACCGAACCAGAATATTTTTGTTACGCCGACATTTTTCCAGAACATGCCTCGCGTCCATCTTCAGTCATTAGGCCACCATGCAAAAATTTTAATTAAAAAAAATTTTATTTGGATTATAAAAACATATTTTGTTATTGAATGATATTAATTATTATAAAAATAAATCGGTTTTATTATGCGAAGGATATGTTTTCCTATTTTCACAGACAACTTGAAGCAAAAAATTTTTCTACCTCCTTGCGGCACAATATGTTGTTGTATTCTTCTATCGAGTTCCTCCTCTTTTGCTCGTTGACTGGGTACGACCTCAAAGTTTCAGACTAAATCATAAAAACATCTCGCATTTTTTTCTGATGTGTATTAGTGAGTTTTTGTGTGTCACTTTTTTGCGGAAGGTTTCCGTGGCGAAGGCATAGTCGCCGAACAGTACCGGCTTCAGCTGATACCAATACACAATCACATCAGAACGCCCTCCTTCGTCGGTATTGTTTAGCACCGGCGAAGTATAATACTAATAAAAAGACCTACTAAACCGAAGCTTCAGCACTGCTGTAAACAAAGAATCCAAATAACTTTTTTTTCAAATTCAAATTTTTGTAAGGTGGCCACCCTAATGACCGAAAATGGACGCTATGCATTTCTGCAAAAATCTTACAAAAATATTGTGGTTCGGTCATATAGTTGGCCCCTTCTAGTAGCTCTCTGGAGGTAGTTAGGGCGGTGGGGTTAATTTTATAACAAAATAGCACTTTGTATGGCAGCACCCTTAAGGAGGGCAGATAGGGCGTAAAAATGTTAGGGGGTGGGCGGGAAGTATTAGTGAAAGCCGGTCTTACATTTTACCCCACTAAGAGCGACCCAAGGATAGTTATTGAGGTTTTCGTGGATTTTGTTGCGTTTTCCCCACCTTTGACTCCGATGAGGAGCCATTTACCGCCATCCCACCACCCTAATTTTTGGGCTCATGCAATTTTTTTCCAAAATGCACAGAACTAGGAGTTTAGCGTATCGAAATCAAAAAGTTTTGCACTATCCCAACCGTAATGTGCATATGTATATGATTTTTTTAATATATGCAGTCGTTTAATAGAGGCCCGGTTCAACAGTATTTGTGACCGTAAATACTACGTACATGTTAGAAATAAACTAAGTGTTTAAAACAATATCGTTTTAAGCCCACTTTCTATAAATCAAATATTAAAAAATTTTTTTTTTAAATCTTGGTCACTACTCAAAATCCCCTACATACTTATGCAATGCATTGCACTGGAGCTAGATATAGAGAGGGATAGCGGAGACCCCAACTGTAAAGCATGGAAGAGGAAATGTGATAGTATGGGGATGTATGGCTTAATGCTGTAATTGCAAATAAAGGAGGACCTAGCACATAATAGGTGCAATATAATTAAATATTAGGACTTTTAAACCAAAAATGACAGAGTGTACGAAGACTTTTTGATTTCGTTTTTTATGAAATTGTGGAATTTGCTTTATGTTTTTAATTAAAACTGATATACTTATTTTACGTTATTTTCTAATTTATAAGAGTTATTAATAAATAAAATTAAAAAAAATAAGCAAATGAACTTTAAAACGATCAGGAATTATAAATATATAGTATGAGAATATCTGCGCGGAGACTTATTTGATTCAGTGTATATGTGGGTATACTGGGATACTTATGCAAATGTTACCAGCGCGGTCAATTAAATATTCGCCTTGAATAATATGGCACACATTTTGGTATAATAAGGTGTTAAAAATGAAATATGGATGAATATTGCAATGCTTTCATTTTAATACTTTAGTTTGTTGGCTTTTTTTGTGTATGTAAATTAATACCAGGTGGCAAATTTAAAACTCTAGAAAGCATGCCATTTTCAATAGCACACATTGCAACTGAAGAAAGCATTTTTCAAGAATATCAACAGAATTTTAAAAAGATGTGTAATATATGCATCCGCTACTTTAGCGAAATTTCGTAATAACATACTCATAAAGATTTGAATCTTAGTTACCTTTTCTTGACATTATACGGTGTTACACTTTATACTATATATACATAAGTATGTATATAGCGATGGAATAAAACGTAAATGCTGTAAGCCTCAAAAAAATCGAAAATACGTTTTTACAACATTTTTATCAGAAAAAAAAAAATAATGTGTCGATTGCTCACGTCTCACATTTTTAGGACGTAAATTATGTTCGTACTAGTGTCTTCTTTGCTGTAAGTCTACCAAAGTCTACGAGTATTTTTGATGCATTTCGTTGATATTATGGATAAAGAAAATTCCGCAGATATGCTGTCTTCCAAAACATCTGTATGCAATGTCAAAGCAGTGTTGAAGTAAAGCAGTAATATTTTACCAGCCTTGAAAATCCTGCATTGCCATTTTAAATTTTGTAACGCCATCGACGTTTAGAAAAATTTGTTTGCTTTGCATAATAAAAAAAAAACAATATCTGCGAAAAAAATAATTTTCGAAAGCAATTAATAAGAATAATAATTGTTATTTACTAAAATAATAAAAGTTTTAATTGAAATTACGTATTTATTTCATTGAAATTGTGTACCTGTCATTGTTTATAAAAAGTATTGCCAATCTAAATGATGCTTTTCTTGCGTTTATTTGCGCATCAACTGTGCATCTGATGACTTTAGGAATACCATATATCGTCAAAGTTTGCACGGTTGCGTTTGGGAACATGAGACATTATCACACTGCAATGCAGCTGACGTTTAGGAAGGCATCCATAGTTTTACCCATCTGTAGAATAAAAGAAAAATATTTAGTTGCCATAGAAAATTTCTTATGGTTTTATAAGTGTGTCAAAAAAAAAACAATTTTATGTAAGCCGCAGATACACAGATCATTATACATGGTGGCCCTAAATGAGCGAAGCTGTTTGAATACCTTATAACTTTTTTATTATAATTTTTTTTTTGTTTTCAGTATTTTGTAAAGAAGACTTGGGGAATTTAAAATGGAACACTACAAAGCAACTTGATTATGCGCCCATTTCGGGTGGGTTCGTTAATAGTTAATAAAACTGCAGGATATAGGATACGGGAAATCCAAGAGTAGTTCAACAGAGAGAATTACATCCACTTAAGTGTACCGATTGGTGCGGTGTTTCGTCGGAAAGGATAATTGCCCCATATGTTTTGAACACGGTGTCGCCGTTTCCATCACATATGTTAGATGTCGGACAATGTTGGAAAATTTTTTAGGGCGCCCGTGGAAAACCATCCGCAATTATGGTTCCAACAGGATGGAGCCACACGCACACAATGGCTCTTTTACGCGTCCTCCTTGGTCAACGAATTATTTCCCGTACAAGCGATTTTAATTGGCCTGCGCGTTTACCGGATTTAACCGTTTAATTTAATAATAACGTCTTAAATAAGAAGTTATAATGAACTCAGACCCTTTCGATCATTATGGGCTACCCTATAGAAGGATATATTTATAGCTAATACATAACGCGAGAAAAAATAAAAATATATTTTTAAAATCATTTTCCCACGATGTATAGTTTTTGAGTAATGAATTTTTTTCTAATTTCAGACCAAGGTTTTTTCTGTGATGAAATTTCGTGTTTTGAAATACACTTCAATTAAATTTTTCACTGAAATTTTTTTACTTTTCTTGAAATCCTCTTTTTATATGCCATTTTACTTCGCTGTATACTTCTTGTTTTTTATGTTTAAATGTCTTATTTGCAGTAAAAATTTTTCTTTAACTTTCGAACAAATATTCATGAAATACATACATACATACATACATATGTATATACATAATTGTTATTCTATATTAAAAAAATTCGAAGCACGTAAAGCAATTTAAACCAATAATTTAAATTGTTTCAATGCGGCATAAAAAAAATACAATATGGAAACTCTAAAGCAATAACAATTACGAAGTAACAAAAACATTAACCACTGTAAAAGGTTTTGACTTGGAGAAGAAGACATGGTACATTAATATACTTATTATATGTTCTATGTATATATATATCCTGCCGGCAACTCAGTTAATTTGCAATAAATTTTAAGGTAACTTTTTTGAAAAGCAAGCAAACGACGTTGCTGCAGTCTATTCATGTTGTTATACAGCGGTGCCAGGCTTTTGAAGAAAAAAAAAAAAATTAAAAATTTTATTTTGGAGGCATACATACATACATACTTTTCACATTTTTGTCTCGAAAATTTTTAATTTTTAGCGAACATACTTATTTTTCGAACTTTAGTTCGGGCGGGGCAACACCAAAACGTTAAAAATGTTCATGTTTTTGATTTAATGATATGGAATCATTAATAGATCATGGCAAAGGTGAGTGTGCGTCTTTCACCTGCTCGGTATCCATACGATCCCAGAGGAACTACAGCAAAGCTCCCATCACGGCGTGGGAAAGGTAATAGAACCAATTTGGCACCGGTACAAGTTCGACCTGAAGCAACAATGAGCGGTCAAAAACTGCATGATATAATAATCTAATGCTGCGATGTCTGTTGTCAAGGTACACGTCTATCTTTCCTTTTCAGTTCCTCCGTAAACAAAAATCCGTCAGAACTCCCCTGCCCCGCTATCCAATTCCATACCGGTAATAAAAAATCGGCCTTAAAGTTCGGCATACGCTACATAACCGCAAAGCAGCCAGCCTATTCACAGAGGCTATCAGATTTACATACATACATATGTAGAGTATCTCAGTGAGTCTGACCAACAGCTTGGGCATATAAGATATTGCTCATTCTTATACCAGTGAGTAAATTTCTCCGGAGATGTTTTAGGCCCGCATTATTTGGCATGAACCGGGATAATGCTAAGCAGGTCTTTGATGCTTTTGAACCAATATATCGCAACAGTTCACGAAAAAAGTATTAATAAAACTTGTGTAACAATTCTGAAAGTTGTACTTAAAAGAAAAAATCTTAATTTGCAAAAATAAAAAGTCATCATTTATGAAAAAAGTTGTCAAAAATATGATAAAATCATCACTCTGGCAACGCTTGTGTAATGGCAAACCATACTAGACATTTGAATCTTTTTTACACTGAGAAGCCAAATAACAAAAGAATCACTCTTTATAACTTTTACCTAACTTCTGTCCAGTCCGCCATTGAATAACATCATTTCAGTCAACTATTAACAAAAAAAGTAGTGGATAACAAATCTTCCTTTTTTATTTTTTTTTTATCAAAACGCACTTTTTCGTAGTGTTTGCCATTTTTTCATGTAGTTGCAGTTTCTGCTTTAAGAAAGATGCAGTCCATACGTCAATATAACTACAATTAAAGTTAAGTTAAGCAGATGATTGTTTTAATAATTCCATTTTCGCCCAAATTAACTGTTTAATAGTAATTAATAATAAGTTTTAATATTGGGAAAGGTAAATACAAAAAAACTATTCGACATAGGCCGTAAACTTTATATATTTATCAATAAAAAAATAAGTAATGTTGTTTTTAACAAAATAAACTTATAAAAGTCTTTATTAAGGAACTCAAAGTTATATTCAGTAAAAAAAATGAGATCTCAAAGTAAAAAAAGCAAAGAACACATGAATTAAAATATTAATAACAAAAAACAAGCAAAAAAAGTTTTCGACATTGGTAACATTTTTAAAATACATGAATTGAAATACAAGCTTATTTCTACTTCAGTAGCGAGTTGCTTTTCCTTGCCTACGTATAACCTCTTTTATACGATCTGGCATAGATTTTACCAACGTTTTGGTATATTCCGGATGAATTTGGCTCCATTCCTCCTGCAGGAGAACTTTCATCTGGTGTTTGTTCGTAAATTCACGATTTCAGATTTTTTTTTTCCAAGTGACCTCAAAGATGTTCAATTGGGCTAAGGTCTGGGGACTGTGGCGGCGTTTTTATTAATTTTGGACAATTATATAAAAGCCAAAGCTTTGTATTAGTGGCACAATGTTTGGGATCATTATCTTGATAAAACTGAAATCTATTTGCCAGACCCAATTTTCCAGCACTTGACCTCAAATTTTGCTTTATGAGGTCAATGTAATTTCGGTGATCCATAATCCCATCAATAAACGCAATATTACCCACGCCTGATGCCGCCATACATCCCCATACCATAACACCACCGCCACCATGTTTAACAGTTGGTACCATATTCCTTTCATCTAATTCTGTGTTAGGCTTGCGATGTACCAGAACTTTTCCATCACATCGAAAAAGGTTATATTTACTTTCGTCAGCAAAAATAAAATACATCCAGAACTCCATTGGCTTATTTACATGCTCTTTCGCAAAATCTAAGCTCAACTTTCTATTTTTCTTAGTAATGTGTGGCTTCTTCCTGGCTGATCGTGCATGGAAATCGTGCTTTTTTAAGACGTTTCTTATTGTTTGAGGTGTAACGGATATACCTAAGTGTTCCTCAGTGTTTTTAGCTAAAGTGTTAGCAGTAATTTTTGGATTTTTTCTTACTTCACGCACGATTCGCCGTTCATCTGAATCTGAATCTTGAAGTTTGCAAGGTCGTCCAATCCTTACCTTGGTTATCACAGTTTTACTTGATTTGTACTTTTTTATAATGTAATATACAGTAGTTCTTGACCTTTAAACGATTTCTGATATAGTCTTTTCTGTTTTTCCTAATTTAAAATGATGTATTATTAAATTTCTTACATCAACAGAAGTTTCTTTCCCTTTACGTCCCATCGTCGCAATCACTTGCAAAGAAATAAGAAAATAGTTCTTGTAAATGATAAACAAGAAACATAGCGATATTTTTACCAATAATGACATGAAGTAATGAGAAATTTACAATCAGAATAAGGGAAAAACAATGGCAGTCGAATACTTTTTTTGCTTTGCAATTTTTGTTTTTTCGTTCAAACAGATACATAGATGAGTTAAAAAATGTGCAATTTTTATTATTTTTAAGATCATAAATTATTAAATACATATAATACAATGTGATCTAACGTTTATACATATAAAAAACAAAAGGATACTAGCGTTTTCAATGAAATTTAAGAAAATAATTGCAATGTCGAATAGTTTTTTTGGCCACTGTATATATAAAAGATTTTAACTCAATTTATAAAAGGACTGAAAATATTCAAAGTGTAAAACGAATAATGTTTTTAAAAAAATGCTTTTAAAAATGGGGCAATAAAGTGTTTAATTAAACTTTCAAGTTCTTTAAATTTTAATCTGTAAAAGAACGGAACACCATTTTAAATTTATTAAAACGAGGAAAACACCCCTTTCGATTTCCCGACTGAATGAAATTAAAACAGGACATCGGATTAACGGCTGCAAAAGAAAGGACGTGGAAAGTCTTTTAATGAAACAGTTTCGTAAATATTGGACTGAAAACTACGCATTACTGTGGTACAAGGATATTTTGTATAAACAAAAAAAAAATGAGGAGGATTTGATAGAAGAAGATATTGAGAGTACCTCCCTAAGGGAAGATGTTGGAGGGAAAGTTTAACTGTTCACAAATTGTTATATTTAATTTAAATTAAAAGCAAGAAATGTTTAAGTTACAACATATTTTGAAATAAAATATTTGAGTTTTTATTTTAGTTTTTTTATTGACAATATAGTGTACAAAAAAGTATCATCTTGAAACAAAAGTACACAAATACGTGTTTTTTTTTAACAAACCGAACTTTTTTAACTTTTTTCAATTTTAAGTCCTTTAAGTTCACACATCTACTTTTTGTGGTCTGATATATTTTTTGATAAGGAAAGATACTTGATATATTTACTGGGATGAAAAAAATAATCTTGGATTTCCCAACATTTTGAAATAGTCAAAATGGCACGTTTTGTTCGGCGACTCTACATTTATAAATCTGTTTTGGAAATAAAAACTAAATATATCTGGCATTTGCAGTCGGATCTTAAAGAATGAAATAAGAATATTTTTGCGTCGAGAAAACCAATATTTTGTACCAATGGCCAATGGTATCAAGTATCCCGTTCTAGTGTTATTGTACGAAGCCTTAAGAGGTAGGATAGATATTGTAATAAATATGTAAAGTATTGATGAATGACCAAACAAAAGGAAAAAACCGCTTAAAATTGAAGCAAAAAAAATAACTGTGAAAAATATAAACACTTTGATTTGGAGAAATTCTGCATTACATTGTAGGTAGATAGTACTTAGACCATAAAACTGAATTATAATTAAATTTTATTTGTAATCGCCTACCAATTTACCAGCAGGGTATGTACTTATAGGTATATATGTATGTATGTATGTATATTATTCTACTATGGGATAAGTTCGAGAGTGTTCTCTTCATTAAAATTTCACGTCATTAGGAATCGTTACAAAAGAAGCAATTACTTACTTTTTGCCTTTCGAAAAAGAAAATTACTTTGCATAATTTATAATAATTCCTGAATAGAAAGTGAAAATAATATTCTAATATATAAAAATTAATGTTAGTTTGTTCGTATTTTGTCCGCAAATCGCTTGATAATCCGATGACAATGAAATTTGATGCACATAGTCAGTGCAACGCCGTATGACTTTTTTTTAAGTAGAAGCAGGGCGGCAATAGGAGGGAATTTTCTGCTTCTACGAAACGTTCAAATCGATTTTAATAAAATTTAAAACATTTTACATCTGCATCTAGAATCTCACATAGGCTATGGACAGTTTCAAAACTTGTACCAGGAGGAAGTTAGGGGTGACAATTTCTGAATTCCAACTAGATTATAGTTATATTTAAAATATAGATACCTCTTCGTTTAGAAGGACACATACGCTATGTACCTTTTTAAAAGTAAGACCAGCAAGGCGGTAGGGGGACAGGTTCTGCTCCTCTGAAACTTTTAAATCGATTTAAATGAATTTAAAAGCGTGGGTGCCCCTTCGCTTATAAGAAGACATTGGTTATGTACCTAAATATTGTCTACCGCGAAGCGCTTAAATAAAACGTTTATTAATTTTATGAATGTAATTGTAATTTGAAGTTATCATATAAAAATATACTTATGGATATACTTTTTCTTATAAATATTTACATATTTTATTTTATGACAATGAGGGTACCGTAGCGGAACGGGTGTAGCTAGTATTTAAATAAATATTTTCACAAATGTTTCAATTCTAATAATTAAAAAAAAAGTCAAGAAAACAGAAATCTATTAATTTTTTTTGCTGTTGTATACAAAGCCAATACCATTCGTTTTTGCTGAAATTGATTTTTGACAGTTGGCATTATTGTGTATTATTTTTTTGTTTTTTTTTTTTTCTTCTACAACAAACAGATTCATTTAAATATTTCTTTTTTATATTTGTTTTACCACCTACGAGTACAAATCAAACCGACCATCCATTTTTATTTAAGAAATTTAATCAACTACACTGTGTGTTTAAATAATCGAATTTGTTGCAGATGTGTTAGGAAAAACGTTTGGTAGTTTTATCAGATTTATAGAAGGTGACGATGGCTGAAGTAGTCTGCACGTTAACTACAAAACCAAAACAGACCTGGATTCAACTCCAGTTTCAGACTAAAATCATAATTAAAAAAATATCTCGCATTTTTCTGATGTGCATTAGTGTGTCTTTGTGTGTCCGTTGTTGTCGGAAGGTTTCAGTGGCGAAGGCATAGTCACTGGTCGCTGAACAATACCGGCTTCATCTGATAGCAATCCACAATCACATCAGAACGCCATCCTTTGTCGGTATTGTGTAGCACCGGCGAAGTAAAGTAATAATAAAAATGGCTACTAAACCGAAGCTTCAACACTGCTATAAACAAATAACGTGCAAAAGCAGAGCTGTAAAATAATTAATTAAGCTTCACCTCCTGTCATTTTTCTAACTATCTCACAAGTCGCACAAGTCGGATCGTCTAAACGTAATATGTAATGAAGCCATAAGATTTTGAGAGAAAATACGGATGAAAATTTGACAGTCGTATGGCTCTCTTCATTTTTTAAAATTTTTCAAAACCCAACACACACCATTAGATCAGGGATGCATTTTTATGTAAACAAATGTGAGAAAGCCAGGGAGGGAAAACTGGTTTCATAAATTTATACCAATAATAAAATCGAAATGTACATTTTAGACCACGACAGCACAATTTTATAAAAATATACGTATATTTTCCAAAAGTACACTAAAAATTTTGACCACGAAAATAAAATATTCGAAAGTTATAAAAATATTTTTCAAGGTTATTAAAAAAATATTCAATTGCACAAGAACTCCATCGCTGGGGAAAACAAGTAAACAGCTGTAGTTAAATTAAATGAGAATGTTTTCATCTTACTTGATTTTATCCATACCAATGGTGTTTTCTGGCTTTCACCTGGCCAGAAACACCATTGGTATGGATAAAATCAAGTAAAGGGTGCTTTAAACAATAAAATTTTGTCGTACGTAAAATGTGAGAGAAAATAAAATGAAATTCCATCCGTATTTCCAAAAAAGAGAGTAAAAATCGAATGGTTGTTTACTGGCTTTTACACCATTGGTGATGGTTTCACTATTAATTACTATTTCGGTTTTGTATTTTTTTATCACAAAAATTCCCAGTTCTTTTTCTGTTCAAAACGGGAATAAATTATATGTATATATGGAGTTAGGAAGTTACTTCGGAAAATTATATTTACATATAATTATTTGCATTAGGAAATGTCTTCATTTCAGCTTTAATTTCTACAAGTAATTATGCGGAAATTTTTTAATTTAAATCAAAAAAGTTGTGTGAAATATATTTTTTCTCCATTGTTTCTCAACCGTTTAAATCATGAGTATATATATGAGCTGTATCATAACATAATGTTTTTGAAATATTGAACTGATCGTGCATGTTACTATAATCTCTCTTATCAAACACACTTGTATTGATATGGCTGTATTTTGGAAGATCTCTCTCCACTTCTGGATTGCTTTCAATATTTTCTTATAAAGGGTGTCCCAAAAAGAACGCAAGATTTAAATTTGGCGCCATTCGAAGTGTCATTGTTTGACATGTGAGCAATTGTTATTGTTTGCTAGTAGAAGGTACGAGGTTAGTAAAAATGGAGCGCTACATGAATGAACAACGCATTCTCATTGTGAAATTGTTTTACCAAAATTGTGAAAGTTTTCCGGCTTAAGCCAGCTGACCATGGACAGCGAAGGGAGTTTGGTAATTGGGTATTGGAGAGACAACATGAAAATGCTGATTTTGCCGATAAAATCATCTTCAGTGACGAGGCCCATTTCCATCTTGATGGCTTCGTCAATAGGCAGAATTGTCGCATTTGGGGTGAGGAAAATCCTCGAGTGATTCACGAGAAGCAAATGCATCCTCAACGTGTCACTGTGTGGTGTGGATTTCGGACTGGAGGAATCATTGGACCTTTTTTTATGAAAATGAGGCAGGTCAAGCGCAAACAGTCAATGGTGTTCAGTATCGTGAAATGATAACCAGTTTTTGCGTGCCTACAATTGAAGAAATGAATGTGGAGGGCATGTGGTTTCAACAAGACGGCGCCACATGTCATACAGCCAGAGAAACAATTCAATTGCTGCATCAGTCATTTAAATCTTGCGTTCTTGTTGGGACACCCTTTACTTCATTCATCATGTACGTGTTTTTGCGTTAAAACTATAAATTGTTCAATAAAATATAAAAATGGAAATGAAAAATACATACGGATAATTTATCCATGAACTCAATTGATTGCTAGTCATTTACATATGTATGTAGTACATACGAGTACATATGTACATCACATGACTACATACACGGTCACCATTCCGTTCGAATTAGATTTTTCAATTGTTGAATATAAATTTCAATTGGAATCCACAAACAACACATCTTGTTAAAGTTTTTAGGTGTGTTTAGTTGACGATAAATTGAGAGAAATACAATGAAACGTGATCATTTGAAATAATCAAGGACGAAATGGTCAATTCTAAAAGTTGTTGATTTTTTTTATTTCTCAGAGATGTTTAAAATTAACAATGATTTTTTTTCGCATTATGTTGTCATGGAAATAAGCTTTGTGCACTCATGCACTTCAATATAACGAAAAAATCGTTTTATGCATAGTGTCATATTAAAGAGAAACGAGTTCAATGGTGTCAGTTGCAAAAAAAAAACTGTAAACAGGTTATTTTATTGTAATTTTTTAAATCATTCATATTTTCATGGATAGAAGTGTTAAAAAAACACATTTTGAGAACTGCAAATGAAGGTTATCACAGTGAGCAGTCGTACTCATGCTCATCAGATGGAATTCCTCTCACTCCAAAGTTCGAAATAGTAATAAGTGTGTCAGTCGCTGCAGCGTTATCCAAAAATTCTGAAGTACCACGTTTTTAATCTATTAAAAACTTTTCAAAAAAAAAATATTTTCAGACTTGGCAATTTTATGCATTTGCAATATTTGATTTCTATGAAGAAGTTCTGTATGAAACTTTTTCATCTTTTCTACATTTGAAAATTGTTTTTAAGTCCCAGCAAGAAAAAGAGAATTCGCTCACTTTATGAATATGTATTTTTATGACCTTTGTATTTATCTCAATTAATTTTTTGATATATATTTATTAAGCCTGAGGTCTTTTTTTTTTTTTTTTTTATTTTATTTTGTTTCTTATTATTCGATATTTCGTTAACAGCTTGTTAACATCATCAGGAATAATAGGAAATTATAATTCTTTAAAATATAAAAATATTTTTGAAACATGTCACAAAATTTTTGTTATAAAATTTGACTGAAAATTCAAAAATGTGTAGTAGTATTTTTTTTTATTTACATATTTTTGCATATGTAAATATTTATGTTAAAAATTGTTAAACAAAGCACACTTTTTTATTATATACATTTTTATCATGCATTTAATTGTTAAAAACTTTTTATTTATAATTATTGTTAATTAATAATTTTTTAATATATACATATATATATGTATGTGTACATGTACATGCATTTGCGGCTGCATATGTATATGTTTATGACTGTATGTTTGAATGTGTGTACATTCGTATATCTATGTATATGCAAGTGTGTACATATGAATATGCTTGTGTGTATGTTTATATATGCATTTTTATGTGTTTATGTATGTATATTTGTACGTGTTGCATATTTATGTATGTATATACATATGTATATGTGTACGTGTGTGTGCATTGTATGTATATATTTATATATATGTTTGTATGAGCTTGTTAAGAAAGTTTATATTTGTCTATATATTTATATATGTGTGCGTATGTGCATATATGTTTATATTATTATATATATACATGTTAGTCGGTCTATATTGTATGTGTGTATGTGTGTATGTATATATATATATGTGTATGTATATATGTATATATATTTATGTAGGTTTAAAATTCGTTATATTTATATGCGCCTATATTACTACTACACATTTTTGAATTTTCAATAAAATTTTATAACAAAAATTTTGTGACATGTTTCAAAAATATTTTTATATTTTAAAGAATTATAATTTCCTATTATTCCTGATGATGTTAACAAGCTGTTAACGAAATATCGAATAATAAGAAACAAAATAAGATGAAAAAAAAAGACCTCAGGCTTAATAAATATATATCAAAAAAATAATAAAAAAGGTCAATTAATAATATAATTAAAATATCTCAATTCATTTTTAATGCCATCTTAAATGTTAACAACATTATCACTTTAGAACACATAGCAAACGCATTGAAGCCTGCTGATTAATTAATGAGAACAATTGCGCAGTTGTAATTGTAATTGAAGAACATTTTTAAATCTTTGCATGGCTTTCTGCTGGGGTAATTAAAATAATTGGGAATTCAACCTGTATGCTATCAACTTCTATTGTCATAATGTTGTAATATTTTATTGTCACGCAAATTTTGTGAGACAACTAACAAGTGTTCCAAGCGGACGAATGTTTCGCGGGGCATATCGCAATAGGCTTGAGGGAGAAAATGCTTCAAATCGACTATTTTTGCCATTTTAATTCTAGCTATGAAATATATTTTGTTGGTTTTTTTACTTTACGAGAAGAAAAATTGTTAAATGAAAGTTAGTCTCACTTCTATTTTTATTTTGATTTATTATATTTATTTTATTAAATTTTTTTTTTTTAATTATATTTATTTTTGAGCGATGGTCTTTTTTATGAAACGTTTTTTTCAATTATTTATTTTCAATATTTCGCTACCAAATAGGTAGCATCGTCAGGAAATAATAATTTGTATACAAATTAGTTATTGCATGTTATTTTAACATACAGAGTCAATAGAATTTGATAACTCCACATATGCACAGACAACTGAACTGGCCATCTTTATTATGGTATGCCAAAAATGCGTTTGTTTTTGGGGTTGTAATTTTGTTGTAGAACTCGTAATACCTGCGTAAAAGCGGCCTCGCGTGGTACTTTGTAATAGAGTACGTGTGTTGATTTCGCTGTATCAGCATTTTTTCCTATGCCTGCAAATAGAGAAATGTTAACCGTATTCGAAACGGCGATTTGAGAATAATTCGAAAAACGGATTTTGAAAACTACCATTTTTTTAATACTGTAATATATACAGGCATGTACATGTATATGTACATATGTATGTAAAACGTGCAATATCTCAACTTTCATGTCGTAGTTACACTGTTGTTCAATAATCTGATACTGATAAATTAATCATACAATTTAATTTTGATTAGAGACAGTAGATGAGATACCTATCAACAAATAGAACAACCATCAAATGGAAAACTACTCACTGGCAGTAGTAGTTTATTTCTTGGAATTATAAGCTGCATAATAAATAAATATGGCCTTTCCATTTCTATGGAATTTAAGTACCATATTTCACAATCCAAAATACACGACCTCGAACTCCATATTTTTGCATATCTTCGTTATTTATGATGAAAACGTGATATGTTAACTTATTGATATCAAATTCCTTTCAGTCTTTCAGTCTCACTTTTCTATACAAAACATTTATTTCTATTTTTAACCTAAAATGTTAAGCTTCGTTAATCATGTGTAACCTTTTATAACTGGGAAGAAGGGTTTGTTCATAAACAAATGTTTTTGACTTAATTGAGTTCTATAATTATTAATGGACAACGAAGAAGTGGCTGACATTTTCTTCAAGTCATAAACGTGATTTTGAGACACTATTATGCATTAACAAGGCATGGCTATCTTACAATTCTTAACTTAAATTACAATACTGTAAACAAAATTATCATTTGCTTTGAAAAGTAACTTCAAGAAAAGAAAAGAAAACGTCATTTAAAATCAACGAGGCATGCCTTCATATTTTCTGTGAGTGAATGAATGTTGCCTGCGTCTCATCTTTGTTGCAGAAAAAAAATCTTCACCAAACATGGAAAAAATAATTTATGGGAATTATTTTTTGTTGTCTTATATCCATTCAACTCTTTATTCTGAAATATTTACTCTGGAACATTTTACAACAAAGTCGGTCGTAGGCACTGTACTCAGTCATAATAACACATCTTTAACCAACAGTTAACTAATAAAAAATATAGCAAAAAAAACATTAAACTGGTTCTGCCTTCTAACCAAGTTTTGGGTTAATAAAGTGTTTTTGCTCATATAAGGCCACAACACATTTTATTTAATTCCGGTTTTTATGTTGAATGTTTGATGAAAAAGTGAATTGCTTTTAAATAAATACTGTAATTTCTTTCTTTCAGTTTCAGTATTAAATAAAAACAAATTTTTTATTTAACTTTCATAAAATACTATCGAAGCCTCTGCACACTTCGTAGTGCAAAACATAAAAAATTCATTTCGAATAACAGTTTTCATTTGAATGCTCTGTGCTATACAACATTTTTAGTTTTTCTATTTTCTGTATAAACACGGAAACATGCTACATGCAACTGTCGCATGTGAGAAAACTGGATTCTCTAAATTCTTTCTACAAATTCCTAACGATTGCCGTTGCGCCTTATTAATAGTAACCGCAAACGCGAGGCGAAAGGGAAACTGAAGGCGTTTAAATTCAGACGGCAAATTAGAAGGAATCATTGGGATGCGTGGAATGAACACATTTACGCATTTGAACCTACCTGTTAAAATAGTCGCTTCAATGAGACTGCAAGTCTTGTACAATTAAACAAAGGGGGTTAATTAATATTGCGAAGAATAACGATAGTGGCTCCAATGTTCAACTGGAGATTATGCGAAGACAGTCCTGCTAAATCCAACGAATTCAAATATTCTGTTATTGATAACTCACAACGTCTTCTTTGAATCTTTGCACTTTTTTGTTTTTATTGTAATATTGCGCGCCTCTGATGTCAAGGAGACGATTTCTTTTTTGAAGTTGCGTGTGGTAGCCATTTTATTAATTATTTTATTCCGCCGTTGATACTACACAATACCGACGAAGGAGTGCAAATCAGGGAAATGCGAATTACTTTTTTATGACTTATATTTTTTACAAGAATAATTGTCTGAATATCTAAAATTATTTTCATTTGTAACACTTTTTTTCGTTTTTATTACTTGTTTTTAAATTTTCACAATTATAATTTATAAGAAGATTTTTTTAATAATTTATTTTCCTTTCGTTTTTTTACATTTTACCATACACAAAGAAAAATAGTCAGATGCACTTCCAGTTTTTGTTCATGCACATTACCGGGGAAACCTCTCTGACATGAAGGAATATTTTAAAAAGAAAAATTTGCTAAATTGGCTCAGAATAACGAGGGCGTAAAAGTAGGCGTGGTAAATAGAACTTTACATGCAAATATTTTAGTTGCAGATCTATTTCAAAGATATAACACGTTTCTTGTATGGGAGCACTTTGCATTTTTTTAAAGTTTTATTTTTTTGGTAGATGACTTCATACCAACTGTTAGACTGCTTACTCATGCAAATTTCAAGTCTCTTCCTATTACAATTTAAAAGTTACAGGTCTCTTTCAAAGAAAAAAAAGCTGTTTACGTAAAATGCATATATCGCATGAACAATGCACATACAATGGTTCTATATACATATGTACATACATAATAACCTAGGTATAGATTTCACCGTCCATAGGAAATTGTATCACGTAGGTATTGTCAAGTACAAGAACAATCTGAGGGCAAATGGAAATTTCAAGCAAAATTCCATTACAATGTGCAGGAATTTCGTTCGATATCGAATGCCGTAATTTGCCTCCTGGTTTTGAATTTTCACACAAAAAAAAACTCCAAAATCTTGAGTTACTGATAAAAAAAAACCAGTTTTTCGTAACCGTAGGCATTTATCAGATTGTAACTTTGTTGCATATCAACTGATTTGAAATTTTTCGACGCACTTAAAAGTGTACGAACTTTGAGCGTGGTGATGACTGAAGTAGCCTTCACGTTGACTACAAAAATCGAAAATTGTCTGGATTCGAACCCAGTTTCAAACTAAAATCATCTCGCATATTTTCTGATGTGTATTAGTGTGCCTTTGTGTTTTCAGTTGTTGTCGAAGGCATAGTCACTGGTCACTGAACAGTGCCGGCTTCTGCTGTATCCAATCCACAAGGCACATCAGAACGACCTCCTTCGTCGGTATTGTGTAGAACCATCGAAGTAAAATAATTACTAAAAATGGCTACTAAAAACGAAGCTTCAAAATTTAATACGTCTCTTTGATATCAGAGGCGTTTTAACATTGCTATAAAACAAAGAACTTGCAGAAGCAGAGTTGAAAGATTGTGAAGCTACACTTCCTGTCATTTGTCCAACTATCCCATTCGTCTAGTTCCAGCACAATGCATTGCATGCGTAGCGGTCATCTGCTGAGTGCTGGTCCAAGATCAAAAAAAGGGACTTAGCTACCTACATATGTACACACGATTGTCAGTTATTACAATATTGTAAGAAATGGCAATATTATGGAAATGTACTGACAAAGAAAAATTGTCACCAAAAGGTAACTTGTCTGTTCAGACTTGTCACACAGTTGTCTGACAATAAATTTATCTGCCAAAAAAAAAATTGTCAGTTCACACGGTTGTCAGTCAGATTATTGTGTGGCAAAAGTTGCCAGATTCGATGTTAAACATTATATGTTAATATTTAAGGCAGCGTTGCTAATAGAAATATTTATCTGACAACGGTGTTATTATACGGTGTACTAAATTATAATCATCTGTCAATAACAAATGACCGTACAATATCTGACAATTAGCTTTTAATGGAAATTACGAGTGTTCTCACGATTGTTAGACGCCTGGCAATATTATTGTCGTACAATATACTGACGATGCGTTTTGTGATAATGTTGCCAGATAAAAATTACAGGTCGCACGGTTGTTAAAAATTTTATGACAATTTTTCTAACAATCGTATGTATATAGCTTTACAACATGATAGTACAACATTTCTGACAATAATCAAAATTTCCTATTCTGGATTTTATATAAGACCTTATTTTGTTTTATTTCATATTGATAGTCGTCATCTACGAAACAGCATATGTCAATAGCAATTTGTTTTAAAAAAAGTGTTTTTAAAATAGAAAATAAAAAATGGAAGAACTTTTTTTGTTAAATATTTTTTTTTATGTTGGACCAGCACTCGGATGACCCCTACACATGCGGACTGCTAAACTACTTAACAACACTCCTACTGCAAATATGTACAATATTTTAATTTCTACCAAACAATAATACTGTTCTTATCTTCACATAACTGGAATTGGAATTATAAAAAATTTTTTTGTTGTTGTTTTTATGAAGCGTTCATACATGGTCGTTTAACTTCCACAGAAACGGGATGATGATGATGTCGCTTATGATTAGTCAGTTGTTGGTAAAAAGATTAAATTTCCAACTTATGACAAAAACTGTTGTTTGACATAGTTTTAATTTTTGTGCTTTTTTATTAATTTAATTTAAGCATATTTTTGTAGTAGATGCATTTCTATAATTTTTTGTTGTATTTGTTATATCTTCAGTGTTTTCTTTCTTTCTAACAATAACTCCATTCGTCTACACAAAAATTTTTACAAATTTGCACTGGATTCTACTGAAAACCATTCGTTTATACAAAAATTTACAAAACAGAGCACCATTTGAGAGAGTAACATGACAGTTCTTTTCTGAGAACCTTCAAATTTTTACTGAACAAATTTTTGCCAGTAGTATCCACTGGAGGAGAAAAGCATATGGTTTAAAAATTAAATGAACAAAATTAAGCAAGGCCTATTTATTAGGTACGTTCAACTCGCCATGTATTTTAGTAGTATTTTACACTTGACTGTCAAAATTTTCAAAATTTGTTTATATTTTACTCATTTTCTTAAGTTACAGTTTAACTCATTTCTTTATTTTGAGAGGGGCAATTAAGACATATATATATAAATGAAATTAATGTCTTTTTTGCTATTGTAGCCTGTGTGTATTTAATTTTCAGAGAGTAGTAGTCTTCTGTTTTTGACATCCCAAAGTTAACTTACACAAACAAAATGCCTGTTGTTTTTGAATTAATACGGTAACGAAAACTACAAATAATATTATTCGACGTGAATAATAATTTTATAACTCTTCAGATTTAATATCTGGGTTGTTTGAAAAGTAAACCAAAGGTAAAATGGATGACAGTTTTGCAAGTGATGCAACTTCAAGCAGTGGAAGTTTGGAACAGCATAAGAATAAGGGTGGTATGTTAATTCAAGGGTTAATACATATGTTAATAGGGTGGATGGAGGAATGGTGGGTGGCGATGGTCGAAGTAGTCTGCACGTTGACTACAAAACGAAAAATTTTCTTGGGTTCAACCCCAGACTCATACGAACATCTCGCATTTTTTCTGATATGCATTTGTGTGGCTTTGTGTCAGTTGTTGTCGCAAGGTTTCAGTGCCGAAGGTATAGTCACTGGCCACTGAACAGTAACGGCTTCAGCTGTAACCAATACACAGGAACATTGAAACGCCCTCCTTCGTTGGTATTGTGTAGCGCCGGCGAAGTAAAATAAATATTAAAAATGGCTATTAAAAAGGAAGCTTCAAATATTTAATATGTCTCCTTGATATCAGAGACGCTGCAACACTGCTATGAAAACAATAAACGTGCGAAAGCAGAGTTGTAAGATAGTGAAGCTTCACCTCTTGTGATTGATCCTACTATCCCTTTCCTCTAATTCTAGCACAATGCACCGCATGTATAGGGGTCATCTGAGTCCTGGTCCAATATAAAAAAAATATAGTACGAGTATAATATTAAAACATCCTTTTAGCTGTAATTCTGCAAGAAACAAAAATTAGTTGTCTAGTGTTCGATGCAATTACTGTTTTGATGGGGACATCACCTGAAAGCGAAGATGAGAAGAAATAATAATCCTTGAAAGTTAAAAAATAGCGATGAAATATAATATTGATATACTGTTAAGGAATGAAAGAATACAACGTAATACCAATACATACAATACAACGTCGATACCAATTTACTTCCATGAAATGGTGCTGGACTATATAGGTGCGGACTTTCGGACACCATTTAGAATGTCAATATCACTATATGAAAATTTAAGCAAAAGATTTTTCCATTGCGACGTTTATAAAAATCTTCGACCAGACTATCTGAAAAATTCCATATGCCAGAATTTTTATGGTTTGTTCGTACTGAAGCTTGTAGCTTTAGCGTTTTCTCGGATTGTTTCAGTATATCTGGGTCACTATGACTTCTTAAACACTCCTATATATGAATTCATTTTAAATGCCATCTTAATAGTTAACAAGATTATCACTATAATGAACAACTGCGAATTTGTAATTATAATATAAATAAATTTTTAGATGTCTTCCAGGTATTCATTGAGTCATACTATAATATAATCAAGTCATGGAACATTCATAGGTTCGAAGCACTCATGACGAGCTGTTTTGTTAAATGTGAACACGTGCTCGTCAATGATACCCTTATGTTAAAATTATACCTTCTTCAGCTAAGTTGAACCTGTTCATATGCAATACGACCAATGCATAAACTATTTCTTTTGCATGGTTTTTCTTTTGCTGGGGAGTTACATTTTGGCAATTTTTCTATTCTAAACGTATGGAATAGAGACATTTTTGAGTAAATTTTTTAAATTAAATAAAATTTACTCAACTACTGCATTTCACTCGGAAAGTAAACGAATAGACCTAATAACAGTTCAAGCCTTAGATCTAAAAATAAATGTAGGTACCATGCTGAACGCAACATAATCTAACTACGTTACTTAGGAAAAGAATCATGGTCAATGACCGGTAACCCTCTACAAACCACTTCAAAGCCAAACAAAGTTATGTTGAGTATTTGCTGGGATTTGAAGAGAACTTTAACTATGATCTGCTACAAGCTGACGAAACGATTAATTCGGATCTCTAGTGAACAACAAAAATTTTTTTTTTTATGTCATTTTAATTTTGGATCTTTCAATATGAAATTTACAAAATGTGTTCAAATCTTAATCTAAAAAAAAAAATAGTTTCTATTGCCAATGCAATTTCAACCCGATGGTCACACAGAATTTTCATCTCATTAGATCAAACGTTTGGGTCCTTTTGAGTCTTCTGTGACCCTCGAAAATCAGCAAGTCTCTAGCAAGTAGATTGGGATGCACCGTGATCTTCGTGCTATACCTCGTACAGACTTTTTTGATTTCATCTTTAATGGATGAAATTTTTAGGTCGCTGTGGATATTTGCATTTTTCATGTACCATGGAGCACCTGTGATTATTCGTAAAATTTTCGACTGTCTTCTTTGTAATTTTGCAACATTTGATACGGAAGCAGTTCCCCACAGCTGAACGCCATATAGCCATATGGGCTTTAAAATCGCCTTATACAACAGCACCTTCATATCTAGGCTTAGTGCACAGTGTCGTCCTACAAGCCAGTAGAGCTGAGCAGTTTTCAACTTCAGTTGAGTGATTTTGGCCGATATGTGACTAGTCCACGTAAGACGTCTATCGAGATGAATACCAAGATATTTTACGTGGTTGCCCTCAGGTATTGTCACACAGAACCAAACGAAAAGACCTTGTGTTCCATCATTACGAGGTATCATTACATGAGGAGGTTCATAACAAAACGCAACAATTCCAATATAACAATTTTTTGGGTAAACGAATAATATTGATGTATTTATGTGGAAGTCGCGTGGTAGTTCTCAACTTCCATTACCATCACTAAGCAAGATTTTTCCATGACATGTAATGCTCACTAAAGATGTACACTGCTACTTGTGTGCCACCGTCTTAGTTTCTTCCAGGCACAGTCTGCAAATATAGTTTGTGATCCTCAGATGATATCTGAAGTTTCCGTGCCCCAGTAATTAACGCAGTTACCCAACTGCTGGTACTCCGGATACGGAAGTGTTTCTCGCGCTATATGGATGATTTTTTTTTAAATCAGTTTACTAAATATTTTCGCTACGTACTAAAACGTAATGGTCATTAGTCCCTTATTTAATTTGAATTAAATTTAAAGTGGCTTTCGTTCTAAAAAAAACATTTTCTATTGTGCAACAAACACAATTTTTCACAAATTATCTAATAATTTCTATTTTCTGTATGCTGTTTTATTCAGAGATTGATTTGCCACTAGAATTCTTTTATATTTTATATTTACGAATACCTACCGCCAAACATACCAAATTAAAAGTTTTTAAATATATTTTTATTCAAAATTGTAATTGAGTTAAATTTGACACGTATTAAATAGCCGCTTGACGTATTCATATCTAAGTACATTTTCTTTTGTAAATTAAATTTCAAAATCAAATCCAACTGACATGTGACATTTATATATGTACTTGTATGACACAAAATTTTCTTTATGTAGAAATTTTCTGTGTCATGCATAAAATTTACCACTAACGTTTTGTTCACAATACTCATGACTTGATCATTTTATAAAGTAATGAAAGTTTTTGTTGGAATTTTTTTAATGCCATTGACAGTTATTGAAGGGGATTAAAACTAGATTGTTAACTGATTATAAGAGAGATGTGCATTCGTGTTATAAAATAAACATTTTTGTCACCGTTTTTCAAAATTTTGATGATTTAGTAATAATGGTGTTCTGTGGTAAGAATGAGCTGATATTATTGTGCAGAACAACAGAATAACAAAAAATTGTGGATTGAAGAATTTTATACGCTTTAAATTTTTGTCATTCAGTTATTTATTTGAAAGTACATACATACATATGTACATGGTTTTATCACGACTATTATTAATTCTGATGAACTAAACGAAACAAATAACTTGAATATGGATATTACATAGCACTCGCTCATTTACTCAACAACGTCATAACAGAGAAAAACACAGTTTTGTAAAGAAAAGTGCTTAAACTTTTCAATTTACATACCTACACCAGAAAGAAGAAATAAAATTATTCTATCATGCGAAGAATTTAAAAGTCATTTTTACACAGAAAAAGGCTACATATACACATAGTTGCCTAATTGACACCAAATGTTTACTGGTGTCGAATTGACACCATACCGATATTAAAAGGATGCACCAAATATTCTAAAATACACAGATCACACTGTGCCAGAACATTTCGAACCAAACAACAAAACGGCTACAGTGCTTGATAGTATTTCAGTAAAAATTGTAGTACTAAAAATCAAAACAAAACATCAGAATGAAGCAAATAAATTTTTAACATAGCGAGTGCAGTAGGACATTGACAAAGATGATGTGAGTTAAGTTGGACTGTTTTTCACGTACTGTTTTTAATGCACAGTATTTAGTTTGTACACTTGCTCACATGTAACATATTGAAATGCGAAACTCGAATTTATTAAATATTCATAAAATTTACGTTCATTATGGTTATAGGGTTAATATAAAACACTAAAACAATATGTATTCGCATAATGCATATGCAGTTCTGGTGCACAATACAAAAGAAAAATTAATAACTAGCATCAACAAACTCTGTAAACAAAACTGAAGTAGAGTCACTACTTCAATTGGCTCTAGTTGAGCGATGTTCTACTTCAATTTCACTCTGTTTCAGTCGGCTTTTATACGTTTATTTTGTTCTATTGTTCTGTAATATTTATTATTCAGTATTCGTTTATAAGCATAAAACATTTCGGCATTGTTTGTTTTGAAATGTGAAAAAAGGATGTGCTTGAAAACATTGCAATGTATTGTAAGACATTTTTATTGTGCTTGTGCAACTGTTTAAACGAATTAATACCATACCGGTGTCGAATTGATACTATAACGTTGTGCAATTGACACCATACGGGTGACAAATGAACAGACCTGGGTTCAACCCCAGTTGCAGACTAAAATTTTAATATAAAAATAAACATCTCGCATTTTTCTGATGTGCATGAGTGTGGTTTGTGTGTCAGTTGTTGTCGGAAGGTTTCAGTGGCGAAGGCATAGTCACTGGTCACTGAAAAATAAATAATAAGAAAAATGGGTACTGAACCGAAGCTTCAGCACTGCTACGAGTATAAACAAAACAAAGAACGTGTGAAATCAGAGCTGTAAAATAATTAATTAAACTTCACCTCCTGTCGTTTCTCCTACTATCCCTTTCCTATAGTTCCAGCACAATTCTTCGCATGTGTAGGAGTCATCTCCTGAGTGCTGGTCCCAGATAAAAAAAAAAAAAAAAAAAACATACAAAATGTAACACCAATTTAATATAAAAAATAATTTTTATTATTTAATTTTTAACTGTCAGACTATTTCGTTAATTATTTTTCCGTAAATAAATATTCATAATAATGATAATTGTACAAAATGTATTAGTGATGTGTAAACAATCAAAATAAAAAAAATTAAACTTGAATGCTTTTTAATGGTCAAAAAAAAAATATTTATATAAATAACACTTTTACCAAAGATTCGGTTTCAACAATTTTTTCTTTTTTTATTCAATAATAGTTTGGCGTGAATTTCTTATTTTATAAATCCAATATTTTTCTGATGCGGGACAAAAAAACTAATATAGGTACGAGTACTTTGTTAATTGATTTTTTTTTTTTTCAGCACTAAGGTTCAAGTGACAATTAAAAAAAGGTAGTGTTGCCACGATAATTCTAAAGGGTGCTTTACATTGTCCCACAAGTCGTACGACATGTCATATTTTTGTGTAGAAGAGCACAAGTCTGATCGTTAAACGTAATATGTAATGAAGCTATAAGATTTTGAGAGAAAATACGGATGAAAATTTGACAGTCGTATGGCTCTCTTGATTTTTTAAAATTTTTCAAAAACCAACACACCATTAGATCAGGGATGCATTTTTATGTAAACAAATGTGAGAAAGCCAGGGAGGGAAAACTGGTTTCATAAATTTATACCAATTATAAAATCAAAGTGTACAGTTTAGACCACGACAGCACAATTTTATAAAAATATACGTATATTTTCCAAAAGTACACTAAAAATTTTGACCACGAAAATAACATATTCGAAAGTTATAAAAATATTTTTCAAGGTTATTAAAAAAAAAATTCATTTGCACAAGAACTCCATCCCTGGGGAACACAAGCAAACAGCTGTAGTTAAATTAAATGAGAAAGTTTTCATCTTACTTGATTTTATCCATACCAATGGTGTAAAAGCCAGAAAACAACCATTCGATTTTTACTCTCTTTTTTTGAAATACGGATGGCCCAGCAATCCGGTTACTCATTACAAACTGAAAGCCATCCGATTGTATAATATTATGTCAATAGGGAAAATAAAAGGAAAATAGTTAAGCCCTTACAACTCGCATCTGATTCGGATTTGTCTTTTTCCCATCCAATTGTAAAGTTAAATGTTTATTAGAAATAAAGATCAAAACAAACACAAATAAAAATTTTGCATCGCATTACCATCTGATTTGGATGGCTTTGTAATGTATCATATTGTCATTTCTTTTTAATTATGAATTTTGTTCTTTTTTCTGAAGTAATTTTTCCGTTATTCTTTCTTTTTAATTTTTATTATTATTCCAAAGTAAAATTTGTATCAAGTTCATGTGTTTTTAAAACTGAAGTGTTGGCGGCATTTTTTGTGGTAATATAGTTATAAATTATTAAATAAAAATAATTAAAAAAGGTAAGTGACTGTTTTATTTTTATTTATGTGTTAATTTATATACATATGTATGTATGTTTTGTATTTTTATTTGTTGTAAAGAATAAAATGAGTGGATTTAGTAAAAGAAATTTAAGAAGACTAAAGAAAATAGAAAGTGAACGTTTGAATCAAAATTCCGAATTTACATCGATGGAAAATGCTGAAAAAAAATTATGTTCCTAATTTAATTATGCAATAGTTAAAATTCATTCCAAGATCAATGGCATTCAGATACATCTTATTGCACTCTGAATTCACCATAACATTCGCTTACAATGTATATTGTGTTGGACCCATCCAACCTTCGCTTACAATGTATATTGTGTTGGATAAATCTTACAGCCTAGGCCATCGCTGTGTAAATGTAAATAGAAATTGTATACAGACATTGGATGGGTCTTGCTTACATTGTCATTGGTCTCAAATCGAAGATGTATGTAGCAAAAAGTTCACTGGGGAATTTCATTTTATTTTCTCTCTCATTTTACGTACGACAAATCTTATCGTCTAAAGCACCCTTAAAAAATAATTTTTAGTTAAAATACTGATTATGCATACGAATTTTTAAAAGACTTTTTTTGGGCATAAAATGTTTTTTAACTAAAATGTATTACTTTTTTTATGAATACGGCTGTATACAAATTTTTTTCCTTACATTATCCTATTGTTACCGCCGTTCGTTTCCACTTAGAGATCTTTTATTGGTGTTCTAAACGGCCCTGCTTACTTAAATAAATGATAAGCCGATAGCCAGTAGTGGGTAGTGCTTCGCACATCTTATAATAATTATAATAAATAAATAAAAAGGTTATAAAAATAAACGTTGTAAGTGAACTGTTGTAGCCCACTATATTTAAATGAATGCATATGCTTACTGCATTTAAACTTTATGTGTCGTAATAATAATTTAATAATTTTTATGCAAAATGTATGTATGTATGTGCATATATAATTTAAATTTTTACGTTAGAATTCTTTGTTTTAAACTCCCACCAATAACATTATTTCACAAAAAAAAAAAAAACAAATTAATTATGTGACTCACGATTGTTTCGGACATAATCCCTTATAAACAAGAAACACAAAAAGAAAAAAGGTCAGCGGAAAAGTTTTAAATCACTTCAACAAAAGAGCAACAAACCAGAAAGAAAAAAAATTAAATCGCTGAAAAAAATTTCCCAACCACCAATTTTATACTTTATCGTTGTTTTATTTATTTTAGTTAGAAAACTTTAAGTCTTCAAAATAAAATATTGTACTTACAGAGTAAGATATCGTGGTATGTTCGATGAGCCAGTAGAAGGGAAATGTGAGACAGGAAGCAGCAACAGCAACAACAACTACTTATAACTTCTTTTTCGAAAAGTGTTAAAGGTTCGCTCATTGTTTTAACTCTTTTTTTATATGTTGTTCCATTTTGGCCATACCATTTTCTTTACTAGTTGTTTACTACTTAGGTTTCGGCTTTTATTTTATTTTTATTTATTTATTTATTTTTGTTTCTTTTACCTACGAAATCTCAGGAAAGTTTTTTGTGTTTCTCCAAAAACAAAGTGATTTTCTACGTTCGATAAAGTTAAGCAGAAGTAAAAGATGTTAACCGACTTGATGAAAATAAAGTGTCATATAAATTTGAGTTTGCGTCATGCCCTACAATGCCCTACATTCTCATAAAAGGGTCAAGTTTTACACAACGTGAAGAGGGAGTTGCTCGAAATTGGTTTTGTGGGGTTCGAGTACTTCATATTCTTCTAAGATTCAATATGATCATTTAAGAAAGGAATACAATAAACCAGTTCGAATTTTCTGGTTGAACAAAACGTAGTCTTCAACGTTGAACAATTGTAATAAATCAGTTAGTAGACTTCCAGCAAACTAAACAAAAAAATGACAACGGTGTTGTAAATGGCGCAAAAACTCGTCCTTATTGCGGTTGAGCAATGCCAAACACTTCTGCACAGGTGTCACACATCCCATCTTCCGGAGACCTTTCTCATACCCAATGATCATTCAAATACGACATTAACGTTTTTTCATTTTCTCCTCAATCACGTGGTAGTCTCCTCTCAATGGCTACCAAACACAAAGTAAATTACGCTGCTCGTCACAAATTTCGATAGGAGTCAACTGACAGAAGTATCTTATATAGCTACACTGTTCAATCGATCAAAATAGAAAGAATACATAGAAGTACAGATTTATGAGAAAAGTTATGTTTTCTGCAGTAAATTAAAGCATTTTTATGCAAATCGAGGGTGTCAGAAATGGCAGTGGTCTTTTGAAATTTCTGTAGGGACCTTATAGAGAAATTGTTGTGTTACAATATTCGCAGTACCGGAGAGAAACATAACAAAAATGCCAATGAAGAAGAAGTACTTAGTTTTCTTTGGTTCTTCGTATACATACAAATGTCGGTCAATTTATTTCTGACTTGACAAATCAAACTTAACCTTTACAATAAAACACAGACATTCGGCCATTTGTGTCATGGCACCAGTGGGGCTGCCCCCAGAGAAAAGATCTAACAGGAGAATACAGAATACAAGACAAACAGACTTCTGTGTAGTGATCGAGTAAGGCTTAATGATGTATCATTCATCGATGCTGTCAAGAGACTCATTGATTTTTGAGCTAAAGGAGAAATAGTGCGCCATGGTGTACATTATCATAAACGCTAATGCACTCAAATATGACTTTCTAGCTGTAGAGTCAATGCTCAAATTATTTCAGCCAACAGTACCACTGATTTCATAAGAGTGGCTCAGACATCGCTATCGAGCGAAAATTTTGAAGGTATATGACCTTGTGACAGGTATGTGTTTCAAGCGAATGGAATGAAGAAACGTAAAAGAACTGCTGTCTTAAAAGAAAAATATTTTTTAGTAGGAATGTGTGCCAAACTGTCAACGAAAATGGAAAATAAATTATAAATAAAATACTTGTTTCCAGTAGTAAACCGACAGGATATTATCATATGGCTTTGAGCTAATGTTTATGTCGAAAACCCTTAATAGAAAATTCGAATTCATTTGTTTTTTTTCCTTTACCTCTCCATCAAAAAGCCGTGTAGCAAAAGTTCTAATAAAGGTGTATGTCTTCATTTTGTGACGTCATTTTTAAATGTGTGCAATGTATGCAATGCCTCTGGGAAATGGTAATCGTTGCCACACTAGTACACAATATTGCTATTTGCTTGCGATTATACAAAATATACATTCAGCATTATTTTTTCCATTTTCTGCTCTTGTGATTCAATCAAGAAGGTATTAAGTAATTGTAAATAGTAGTAAAATACAGCTGATATTTTTTTTGGCATTTGAATTGTACCTGAAAATCAAAAATGGATTTTTGAGAAGAAAAAGTAAACTGAATAACATCCCAGTGAACTTTTTGCTACATACATCTTCGATTTGAGACCAATGACAATGTAAGCAAGACCCATCCAATGTCTGTATACAATTTCTATTTACATTTACACAGCGATGGCCTAGGCTGTAAGATTTATCCAACACAATATACATTGTAAGCGAAGGTTGGATGGGTCCAACACAATATACATTGTAAGCGAATGTTGGATGGGTCCAACTATTATGGTGAATTCGGAGTGCAATAAGATGTATCTGAATGCCATTGATCTTGGAATGAATTTTAACTATTGCATAATTAAATTAGGAACTTAATTTTTTATTGTTATATATATTATTAATATATATTAAATTAATTGTTATAATATGAGAAATAAAAAACAACACTTCACTTTTAAAAACACTTATGAACTTGATACAAATTTTACTTTGGAATAATAATAAAAATTAAAAAGAAAGAATAACGGAAAAATTACTTCAGAAAAAAGAACAAAATTCATAATTAAAACGAAATGACAATATGATACATTACAAAGCCATCGAAATCAGATGGTAATGCGATGCAAAATTTTTATTTGTGTTTGTTTTGATCTTTATTTCTAATAAACATTTAACTTTACAATTGGATGGGAAAAAGACAAATCCGAATCAGATGCGAGTTGTAAGGGCTTAACTATTTTCCTTTTATTTTCCCTATTGACATAATATTATACAATCGGAAGGCTTTCAGTTTGTAATGAGTAACCGGACTGCTGGGAAGTAAAATCAACGTGACTTTTTTGCTCGTTTGTGATTCATACATCGTATATGTCAAATTTTGTTTACTTTTATGTGCGCCAATATCATTTGTACTCTTTTATTGAAGTTGAGAGAGCGCGCCATTCACAGTTTTACAAAAAGAAGTTACACATCTTTCCTGAGTTTTACACAAACAAAATGCCTGTTTGTTTTGGTATTGTTGTTTTGTTGTAGAGATGCGGCTACTTATATACTTTGGTTAATACCTTCTTGTTGATCAAGTGCGGTTTTTAAATTGCGTGAAAACATATTGACGTATGCATGTGATTGTGCTTTTCTAATTTATAATTATACTAAATTATAGTAAAAAAACGACATTAGTAGAAAACTGTTTCTTTTTTATATAATAAATGTAATAAAGAGTACAGAACGCCATTTTCACACCGACGCTAATTTCGTCAACGCTATCTTGGCGCACCTAATTTTTTCTTTGTTTGTCAGAAACAGCTTATAATTTAGCAACAGAAGGGCACAGAACTGAACAACAGCAGAAGGTATATACTAATGGAAACGCAGTACCGTACTAATATTGCGGGTTCGTTAATTTTTCTGTACAACATTGTGTTCCACCGTTTATTCTTTGTTGGGGAACTGAAAAGGAAAATGAAATGAAAAAAAAAATAAAACCTCTTTTCTTTCATTCACAAAGCTTCAGTTTGACTATATTACGTACGTATTAAAGCATTTGAGATTCTGCTCAATAGTCTGTCTGTCTTTAATATTAATTTTGTGTTTGTAAGTTTAAAGCCCCAACTTAGTTTGAGTATGATTTATACAATCAGTTGCAGTTGTAAAGCTCAGATATTAACTTATAGTCAAGCAACATCTAATTATGTAACTTGTAATAATTTCAAGTGCTTTTCAGTGCTACAATAAAAATAATTTTTCTTATTCTTTTGTTTCTTATAAATACCAGAAAATATGGTAAGCTGCAAGCAAATTCGTGTTTGAACGTTCATATTAGTGTTTAAATTATTTTTACACAATTTTGCATAATTGGATTTTTTGTTTGTTTATTTTTGCAAATATTTATTTCTATTGATTTTTTTGTCTATTTTGTAATTCAACAATATTTTGTAATTTGAAAATAAGACGGAACTGACATTCCGTTTTCTTTTTACTATCAAAAAATGTTTAAGGTTTTATACTTGACCCTTAAGTGAAATATGTTGAAAAGTTTAGTTATGTTTTCTTTGTGGTTCTAACAAGTTGAAAATTTCTAAAAATAAGTAAATAAAATGGATAATAGTAATATACCTACAATACCTACCCATCCCTCTAAAGATATACCAGAATTTCAAAGAATTAAATTACGTCCAGTGCCCCATGTTAAAAGAAGAGCTCCTCAACCACCTATTAATTTAGTTTTTAGAAAAGTATACGATTTTTAATTTTAAATAATTTATTACAAATTGTTTTCCTAATGAAGTATTTTTTTTTTCCAATTTTAGACTTCATCAACCACAAAAACTACGACGTTAACTACACCAGCCAAGTTATATGGCAAGGATCTAAGTGAATATGATGAAGTGGATGTTGAAGCCTTGCTGGCCCAATTGTCACCAGAAGAAATTAATATTTTGGCCAAAGAAGTTGATCCTGATGTAAGTTTTGGTACTAAACAAGAGATGATGATAAGAAAAAATTAAAAATTGTCGGACTATGTTAATTTTCGTAGAATTTCCTGTGGTTCGGATCTCATTTCATCCAATTAATTTAGAATTTTTAATTAAGCTAATGTTCCAAAAATTCTAGGCAGCCAAATTACATGTGATAATTACTAAGACACCAATTAAAACAAGGACAGTTGTAATCACACACTACGTCCATACATATATATAAGACCGTAAACTATTGCGTATATTTTTAATATCGCGACTTATTAATCCAGGAAAACAATTCCTGAACAACGTCACTACTTGCAAATAAGTTGTGAAACGTTACCACTTGTTTGAAAACTTTCAGCGTTCTTTACCATCAGGTAGTTTTTTTAAAAATCTGGCTGTTTGTAAACGCAATTAGAAGTTTTTTGTGTTTGCCATAAAATTGGTTATATGCCACATGACTGTCAATTTGTTGCTGTGTAACTAGTATCTACTTACGTAACAACATGCTATTTTCGAAGGCTGCTACACTTTCATCGTCAGCGTTCTTCCTGTTTTCTTCACTATGTTATCAGTGGAAAATATTAATACCACCTCCTACTATCCCCTCTTCTGTTAACGAGACGATTGAAAAACGATTGATTTCTCAAAACTGAATAGTTGTTGTTTTGGTGTTATGTAAATCACAGATTTGCAATTTAGAATTTGCTTTGAACAATGTGGTTGCCATATTGAATTAAAATTTTGCAATAATGGAAAAATAATAAAATATGTAGGAGTGTTGTTAAATGGATTATTTTCTACTTAAACTGACACAGAGGAAAAATACAAAAATTGATAGCATTTGGTTTGAAATTGGTGTTAAGTACGTTTGTGCTTACTTTGATAACGGTTGTTATCAATCTTTTAAGAATAACTCGGTATCATTTTATTACCAACCATTCTTGTTTTAAAAACACACTGTTCTTATTTTGATAATACACTGTTCATATTTTGTTACCAACCGTTCTTATTTTGATTTAACCCTAGATCCATAATGTACGTAAATTTTAAGTACAGTTTTTTTTCACAAGCATATAAAAGAAGTGATCGGCATTCTAACGCCAATTCATTTTAGCTATGCTCTCATCAATTGTGCTGCTATGCTCAGGGTGGCGATGGCACGATGGATGGTAGTCTGCACGTTGACTACGATTCCAAAAACAGACCTGGGTTCAACACCAGTTTCAGACTAAAAAATTTTAAAATAAAAATAAACATCTCGCATTTTTCTGATGTGCATTAGTGTGTCTTTGTGTGCCAGTTGTTGTCGGAAGGTTTCAGTGGCGAAGTGACTATGCTATAAGTCACTAAACAATACCGGCTTCAGCTGATAGCAATCCGCAATCACATCAGAACGCCCTCCTTCGTCGGTATTGTGTAGCACCGGCGAAGTAAAATAAAAATGGCTACTAAACTGAAGCTTCAGCAGTGCTACGAGTATAAAAAAAGAAAAACGTGCGAAAACAGAGCTGCAAAAATAATTAATTAAGCTTCACCTCCTGTCGTTTCTCCTACTATCCCTTTCCTATAGTTCCAGCACAATGCTTCGCATGTGTAGGAGTCATCTCCTGAGTGCTGGTCGGTCCCAGATAAAAAAAAAAGTATTAAAGCAACACAAATTTAATGTTTTATAGGAATCACAGTATGCGCACTTAGAGACTACGTAAAACTTACGTATCGTTGGTAATAAAGGTTAAATTATTGCACGTATTTTTTTCGTAACGTTAGCACAAAACGAAAGAACAAGGCTCAGATAACTCCCGAGCTACTCGGTTTGCAGCAATGTGGATCATCGCGCTGTGTTTGTGATGAAAACATGACGTTAGTCTCTTTTATGCCGATGAAAAATATAAACGTGTTATTGCTGTTATTGCACTATGAGGGACTATTTAGAGAAAAATGTACATATTTGAAAATTATTTTACTTTTTATAAGAAAGTAATTTCAATATATATTTTTAATGAATTAAAAAAAACAATTGAAATGAAATCCTAGCGAAGATTTGTCATTTATTGAAATTTATCAAACGAAATTTATCAATAAATGACAAATCTTCGCAAGGATTTCATTTCAATTGTTTTTTTTAATTCATTAAAAATATATATTGAAATTACTTTCTTATAAAAAGTAAAATAATTTTCAAATATGTACATTTTTCTCTAAATAGTCCCTCTACGTACAATTTACGTATCGTTGGTATTAACGTATTATAAAATAGCGTTATGGTTCTAGGGTTAAATTTAATAATAAAGACAGCAAGTTTAATTTTCATCACGCATTTATTAGAATAATAGTACATTCGATTTACTTTCGACCAAACGTATTTCGTCGATTGTAAATCGAGTTAAATTATGCGAATTCGGTTTCCAGAACACATAAATCGGTGTATTCGTTTTAAACCAAAAATTTTTTGGCCCGTCCAGACTGAAACAATTGCTGCAAAGCATTTGAGTTTGTTGGTGAGATAAGGAAGAGCAATGGAAAAAGTTAAAACTTAAAAAAAAAACTTGAAGAAGAAGAAATGTATGCGATGGATCAAATATTGAGTTTCAATACGAAAAAGAAAACATTCAACCCTATTGAAATGAAATAATACATATGAAAATCCAAAAATTCATGCACACACTTATTTACAACTCTCTTTGACTTAAAATGGATGGTAGTCTGCGCGTTGACTACACAACCAAAAAACAGACCTGGGTTCAACCCCAGTTTCAGACAAAAAAATTTTAAAATAAAAATAAACATCTCGCATTTTTCTGATGTGTATTAGTGTGTCTTTGTGTGTCAGTTGTTGTCGGAAGGTTTCAGTGGCGAAGGCATAGTCACTGGTCACTGAACAATACCGGCTTCAGATGATAGCAATCCACAATCACATCAGAACGCCCTCGGTATTGTGTAGCACCGGCGAAGTAAAATAATAATAAAAAATAAATGTCTACTAAACCGAAGCTTCAGCACTGCTACGAGTATAAAAACAAAAATAACGTGCGAAAGCAGAGCTGCAAAATAATTAATTAAGCTTCACTTCCTGTCGTTTCTCCTACTATCCCTTTGCTATAGTTCCCAGCACAATGCTTCGCATGTGTAGGAGTCATCTCCTGAGTGCTGGTCCTAGATAAAAAAAAAATGTTTCTTAGTTATTATCACATGTAATTTGGCTGCTTGGATTTTCTCGAACGAAACATTTTTTAAGATTATCTGACTACAATTTTATTTTAACAAAAACTTTTGCAGGACTCCTTCTTGCCACCCAATCAACGTTGTAGTTACGAATGCGAAAAAGAATCAACTGGTCCCTTAAATCGCAAAAAGTTAATTGAACATATCAATAAACAGGCCATAGAAACACCTGATCAACCTGAGTTCGAACCATATGTTAAAGGAACAGTTCGTGGCAAAAAATGGGTTCCACCACCACGCGATGTACGTGAACTCGAAGCAGAAGAAAAAATTGCCATCGATATGGGCGAAGAATATGAACAAGCTTTGAGCAATGCCTCACAAGAAGAAATTATTGATTTGGCTGCCATTTTGGGTTTCCATTCAATGATGAATCAAGATCAATATCATGCATCTTTGTTAAACAAAGGCCAGCCTGTTGGTTTGGGTTGGGATGGCATCACAAAATCTACACAACAAAAAGTTTACCCCAATGATCCACCTAACAATACAGATGTTGAAGAATCAATTAAACGTGTTAAAGAAGATGATTCAAAATTGATTGAACTGAATTTAAATAATATTAAGGTAACTCTATCGTAAATCAAAAAATCTCTGAAACATTGTACTTTTAACATACATACGTCTTATTGCAGAATATTTCTGATGAAAAATTGGAACAATTAATTGAAGCACTGCCTCAGAATGAACATTTGGAAGTTTTGTCTTTAACAAATGTGGGTCTAACCGATAAGACTGCTTTATTATTGGCCGAAGCCATTGAGAAAAGCAAAACCTTAAGAGTATTAAATGTCGAAACAAATTTCATTAGCCCACCTGTTATAGTAAAATTAGTAAAAGCCCTGCTTAAGTGTCGCACTATTGAAGAATTCAGAGCCTCTAATCAGGTAAGTATTATTTCATAACTTTAATTTGCTAAATATTTATAAATTTTCATTCTAAGCGGTCACAAGTTTTGGGTAATAAAATCGAGATGGAAATCACGGACTTAGTGGAAAAGAACACATCCCTGCTTAGACTGGGTCTACATCTTGAATTCAATGATGCCCGTCATAGAGTTGCTGCCCATTTGCAACGCAATATTGATAGAAGTAAGTACTGCACATATATTTTGTTATTTATTTTCAAGAAAAAAATATATCGTAAATAAGGTTTAATTACAAATGGCATCGCTGGTTTTTAGGTTTATTTCCACTCCTTTTTTCTGTTAAGTAATTTATGTAGGTCTAGTTTTTAGATTTTCCATATCTTCACATACTACAATTGTCTATTTAAAAATTTAGGTGAAAATGACACAGATTTAGTAACGGTTTCATCATCAGTACCAATCCCACAAAAATCAACTGCATTTGTAATTGATGAAACAACAATTGATAAATTAGCATCGCCTTGTGAAAATTTATTACATACCGAACATCTTCATAATGCAAATAATGATAATCCATTTTGCAATATTATTAATAAAAATGATGAAAAAAGTGTTGATGTAAATTTAAATAATACTTCAACACAATCATCTCAAACACCACTTTCTGCTGCATTATCGCCTGCTGCCGTATGCGATGCAAAGGAGACATATTATGCAAAAACTGATAATGCTACATTAACCACATCAAGAAATGTTGATAATAATTTATCGTCGAATCATAATAAAAACGAAAATGCTAACATTAGCAATAGCATTTGTTATATTCATTCACATAAATTTGATTCAGATGCAAATAATGCCAATAATAATTTATCATTATCGTCGCCATTGTCATCGTCATCATCATGTTTCAATGCACCACCACTCACTGTTGGAGATGCTCTAACTATAACGAATAATATAAAGGATTCAAAAGAGAAAGAAATTTAAAATTCGTTTATTACGTTAAAATAGTAAAAAAAATTTTGCTCGTATTTTTACCTCCTGATGATTTAGAAAAGTTTTAATTACATTTTAAATTGATTACATTAACTTCCCTTGTTTAAACACTATACTTTGTGTCTAGATCTATTTTATTATCATTTATTTGGTTATACGTAATTGTTTTTAGCAAACTATTTCAAATTATTGAGTTTAAATTTTACAAAAATTTCTTGATGTACATTTGCGATTTTTTTTAAATATATTTTACTTCTAATAATTTTTGTTTTTAAAAAATACGAGTTCTATCACTAAATTTCATGAATAGAATAGCACAATTCACGGTTCGTAGTAAATACCTTTAGATTTTGTAGCTTTAGTATAAAAACAACAAAACGAATTGATTTACTAAAGCTACAAGCTCTAAAAGGTCTACAATAGTAATTTACTACGAAGCGTCAATTGTGCTATTATAAATATTTGCTATATTTGTTTCCTGAAGAAGCTACATAAAGTTCCATAGAAATATTGAGAAATCATAAAGCATAAAATTTATCTCGTCTTTTCGAAAAATAAAAACAAAATATAAAAATTTCTTTCAAAGGTATTGGCTCTCAGCTTTGTAAATTAAAATAGTCGTGAACTTCAAAATTAAATTTTTTATTAATGAACATTGGTATGTGTGATGAATTTAATTTTAAAAGTATTTCAAAGAATGTATATGGTCAATCACAACAATTATGAACAGTTTAAAAGTTTTTAATTCTTTTTTATTAATTGGTTAATTTCTAGTGAAAAAATTTCTTTATAACCATTAAAGCATGAAAATTTCTGCTTTAAAATAATGCTTTTCTTTAAAGTGTCAAGGTAAAAAATTAAAAAAATGGATTGGCATTTTGATTTAAGTACATGATTGTATGGCCTTCTTAAAATTAAAAAAAAAAATAAGATGTCGTGTGCTAATATTGCTATCTATAAGTGTATATCTTTTCGACTTCATGCAACGACGATCAGAAATTGTAGAAAATAACTGTTAAAAGAAGCCCGTTTAATTGTGACTTATTGTTACCTTAATAAGAAAAAGATTAATTGAATAATATTCGGATAAAAAAATAAGTTTGACTTTAAATTTCATAATAAGAGGATCAAGATCAAGGTTCTTTTTCAAATGCAAATAAACGCCTATTTATAATTTTTTTTTTAATTTCGTACTTACATATGTATATATTTTATAATTATTAATGATATCTGGCTAATGATTTCCCCTTCTCTTTAAATGCCATTTTTCATTTTCTGGTTTATTGGAATAAACACTATTTCACAGCAAATATACTTCAGGCCATATTGGCGGCAAAATTGCTTCAGAATTTCGTTGAATTATTATCCCATTAATTTAATTTGCGATAAATTCATTATTTTAGAAGCTGTTGTTTTGCAGTAACTGTATATTGTAAGGCTTGAGACCTAAATCCTGAAGTAAAAATCGCTGTGTAGTGATTGCGGATAAACCGAAATGCCGAAAACTCCATCCAACTGAAACATTTTGATCTTATTCAATGCCTTTTATGCCAGTGGCTACAAATTTTTCGATTAACTTTCTTAGACCAATCGCAGTTTTTACAATTCTAACGTCTAAGAACATCCACAATTTGCGAAATGTGGTTTTCAGTGGAAACTTTTCACAGATCGTTAAGTCTGGTAGTGATTTAATTATTTTTGTAAGATTCTTGAATAAAATTTAATTCATTTTATTGCACTCTCTTACCAAAAGAAAATTTTGTGAAAGAAACTTGAACTTAAAGGCACTCTAAAAATTATAATAAATACTAAATTTTTTTTACTTTTACTTTTATTTCTGGTATATGTACCACACTTTTCCTAACGAAGTCATTGAAAGAAATTTTAATGTTAATACAAAATTCAGGGATGTTAAATTACGGAACGCGATATTGATCGCAATTTTAATAAAATGTAAATGGTGTTTTCAGACGATATCGAATGCCGTAATTTGCTATCTGAATTTTATTAAAACTCACCTTTGATTGATTCATATACATATATACCAATAAAAATTACTTTTTAAAAATATTTATTCAAACTCTATTAAAAAATTTCAAAAAGAGCCATATTTAACTTTTTAGTGAAAGTAAATTTTTTATGTTTCCTTTCTTGCAAAAGAAATGAAAATAACTTTTTTTATATAAAAGATTTTCAGGTAATTGTTTAGAAATCAATTATAAAGAGGAAAATTTACATTTTTTACATGTTAAGAAATTAAAATAACAAAAGCGAGCAAACTTTGTTTTTTATTTTCTTATTTTAATTGGATGCAAGAATTTTAAATTTCTTATAAACATATGACAAACAAATACTCCATGAAAATGTTCGGCAGTAATCAGGTAATAAATAGTTATATTAAATACCCCCGTTTATGGATAACAAAGCGTTTGTTCGTGACCGTCTAATAATGAATAAAATATTGTGCCAAAATCGTAGTGAAAGTCTCGTAAACGTAAAAAATAATCAATATATTGTGTTCGAGTTTTGCGTGTTAATAGTTTATCTTTATTAACGTTTGATATTTTTATTTTTTACTTATTTAGATTAAAACGATCCCATTAAAGAACAAGTTTTAAAATAAGTTTTTCAGATTCATAAATTACATCTTTTTATTTAGTGTAGTAGCAATTACGAAACTATCTTTAAGAGAAAATGACTTATGTAAAAAGCGTATTATGTGTTTTCAAAACTTAGGTCTAGAGGTAAAATTCTACTCGTTTCATAGTTGAAAACAAATTCGAGTATCCCATTTTGTAGAAAAAAATATTCTAGAATGGGAACGGCGTGCAGTTTACGCAAAAATTAATATACCTGAAACAGTACTAACGATTGCTTTAATATATTTTATATCAAAATTATTATCTAGTTATTGAACTAGAACTAAGCACTTCTTCACAAATTTCAATTTCAATAACATGCAATGCATGATTGCAAAAAAAAATTGTAGTTACACTTTATTCATCAAATATTTCCTACGTCTTACCTTCGATTTACTATAAAGTTTTTTAAATTACCAATAAAGTCGGTATTGGAACGTTTTGCTTTGAGCTAGTTTTATTCATATTGATATAAAATAAATATTATAATAAGAATGAGTTCTGGCATCAATGCCGTTTTGTGGGAATCTATTTCTTTTTTTCTTCAATGAAAAGTTTTCCTTTTTTAAATTTCAACAAGCAAGTTGACGAAGGGTGTTTAACACATACATTAATATAAACACCTTCCGAAATGTATAAAATTCAAATCCATACATACATACATACATACATATATACATACATATTTATTTCCATTGTGCAGCTTCCTTTTTGCAATACAGTTGATTAATTAAATCATCGTGTTCTTGTTCCAAATCATATTAAGTTCCTTTTACTCTCTTTAAATTATTTGTAGTTGAGGTTCTAGTTGATCCTGTTGTTTCTATTTATTTTCTTTTAACTCATCTTTATAAATTTAAACAAAAAGAATGTTGGTCGTTTTCGTTTACAAACAATTTTTCTTTAGTAAATCCTGTAAAATTTATTCCAAATGTTCATTTGTTCTATTGTTTTTTATTATTCCTAGAATTTAAAGAAACATTTCATTTAATATAATTAATAATTTTCTTTTTTATTTGTTGTATTTTTTGTAATATATATATATAATCAACATAAATATTCGTAACACCTGTAAATTAACCACAAATGTAATAATTTCCAAATCAAAATATTTTAAAAAATCTTGTAAAATTCATCATGCGCAAAACTTTACTAAACTATTTGAATAACAACCAACTTAAATAAGTTGTTCGTGTACAAAAGTTAAAACCTAATTTGCCTAGACTTATTTTACCACCGGCTAACATTGGTGTGGAGTATATAGCACTTCCCTCCGTAACGCCATCGCCATCACCTTCTCCTATACCACGTATTGATTATGATGTTGAAGTTGATCCGGATAATATGGTAATTAAAGGTGGTGGCATTACGCCATCACCCTCACCTTCACCCCAACCTTACCGGGACAATTATGAGGTTAAAGTAGATCCTGATAATATGGTTATCAGAGGTGGCGGTAATAATTTATATAATTATGATTTTGATTACGAAGAAGATCAATACCATCGTCTTTCATCTTCATCGTCATCAACATCTATGAGGTCTAATGGCAATAACACTGCGAGTTTCAATGATATGCCAGCGTATAATGAAGATTTGACCAGCTATAAATCCCATACGTGAGTTAGACTATCAGAGATTATCATCTCATTAAGAGAATCGAATGCAATTACACACCAAAATAGAAGAAAACCAAAATACACCTCCAGCAATAACCGCTTACTATACACTTGTATAAAAACAAATAAGTTACTTTATTTTTTTCCACGAAACATTCATGCTGTGGTATTACCCAATCATGTTCCATTTATCTTTAATTCTACCACAATGTTAGGTTGTTCTAAGCATCCCAACGAACACACGTTTGTATAAGATTCCAAGACAAATTTCGAACGTGCAAATGTTGAGATGTTGCAGTCTTGTACAGATCACATAGAAATTTCACAAAATTCCTTTTTTATTTATTAGTGTTATTTTATCATTACATTATGTAATCATCTAATGAATATTCATTTTATTCTGTTATTCCTTAATATTTGGTTTTTCACAATGTTGATATTTTTAATTTCATTCTGTTGTTAAAATTGCTTGAAAAACGTCATTTGTAATATTTGTTTTCTTTTTGGGACTTTTATTTTCGCTAATAATGTTTATCTCTTATGAATCGTTCCTTAGTACATTATTGTTTTAATTCATTCATTATTTTACTTGTAAATATCTCGGCCATGCTTTTCACATAAAATTTTTACAGGGATCTTGTTAAGTGTCTTTTTTATAATTATTTATACGTGTTCATTTTTTATTGAAATCTGAAAAACACTTTTATTTTTCGACATCATTTCAAAATATGAACTGTAAGCAAAATCTTAAATACGTTAGAATTCGTTTTTATGTATTTAATATTTATTGTAATGCGATGCACGATAACAAAAATAAATCAAATCGGGTGTGTATGCTGTGTACTTGTCTTTTTATATTCACGCTGCATTTTAATGAATGTCCCAGTGAAAAATACACTTAGTCTGTGTAACTCTGGGAAGGTTATAGGGTATTACTTTTTTTACAACTTGGACCAGGAAGGCAACAGGAAGGAAATTTTGGCCTCTCCAAAACTACATAGCCGATTTTGATGAACTTAGAAACTTGGATGTATTTGAGTTTAAAACACACATTGGCAATTGTGCAACTCCGGGAAGGTTATAGGGTATTACCTTTTTTTAAAACTAGGCCACGAGGGAAGGTAGGGGCAATTTCCACGTCAACGAGACCATCTAACCGATTTTAATGAAATTTAAATGTATTTATGTTTTTGCGTCTAGAAGGACATACATATTTTTTAAATAGAAGCAGGAGGCGACGTAGGTGTAAGATATGCCTTTCCGAAACTGTATCCCCGATGCAGATAATAACGGGAGCGAAGTCGCGGGTGAAAGCTAGTTTAATTATAAAAAAGAGTTGAGTTCATTGATTTTACAAAACAACTTATACCGGGTGGGCCAAAAGTCACGCCTGCGTGTAAAAATTTAATAACTTTTTTGTTTATTATTATTATAATACGAAAGTCCTATAGAATTTACAAAATGTGACTTGCTGTAGTATACCTGCAGCCTACAGATATATAAATGTAAATTTTTAGTACTCAATTAAAATGGTATATACATAAAGGGTGGTTAAATTTCAAGGGCCGATGTTGATTTTGAATAAAACACAAACTATTTAGGAAATTATTGTAATTTTATTTTATTATGATATATTGGTATTACTCAATTATGTATGGAACAAAATATCGGTCAAAAGTTCTTTTTAGTACCTTTTGAGATGGAAATTGTGCTTTTTAGTCCTTTTTTACTTTTGAGTAATTTTTGCTCCGAAAAAGTTGGCATTACTGTTTGTAAGTTCGACCTTTTTGTATACAAACAAGACTGTGGTGAAAAATGTTTTCCAATAAATTAATACACGCATTTTACTTACAGAAATCAATAGTTTGGCAATATTTTTGTTAATAGAAAATTAAAATTTTTTTTTTAATTATGAAAATGAAATTACGTCAATTATTACAATTGTTCAATTGACAAGCACGTATTAACTTCATATGAATTGTGTAATCGTTTTATTACACAGCATTGTATAATTGGTAGTAATTTTCATATAAAAGTGTGTTCTGATTATAAGATTGGATTTTATGTTTTTTATTTATTTTTTTTTTTATTCAATTTTTTAAATAGTTGTATTGAGGCTAGGAAAGAGAATATTAATTATTTTTTTCATTTTGTAAAAATCTTTCAAATATGTGAAATTAATTTCCTAATGATAAATAGATATTTAATTCATCTCAATACAATTTTCAAAATATTTGAATCAAAATTGCTTATCGTGAAAAACTTAAAAAATAAATCGCATTAAATTTAAATTTTACTATCCTGGTTTAATTTCATGGATTAAAAAGAAATGAATGCAAAGTATTTTTAAAAATAAAAATACGAATAAAAAATGTGCCGGTTCACAAGCACATCAAGTCATACCGATAAATCATACGACTTAGCTTGTGAATTGCGCAAATATATTTGTACTTGTTCTAATTGCATATATTTATTTAAGATTTTGTTTATATTTCTTAATGTTTCCTATAAAGTTCATGTTTTCAAAACCCATTATTTATTGTCCTCCTCTTATTTTATTCACTCTACGAAGCACTTCGACTTTTAAGACACTTTCTAAACCCATAAGACTAAAAAAAAAATTCCAAATATAATTTTTTTTTGTGATGTTAGAAGCTCTTTTTCCCATCATTATTGTTGTTTTATACCACTATGCCAGTAGCACCAATATGTCTCTTTCTTTATTCCCCTGATTCATTTTTTCATATTACACTTGTTCTATTTGTGTTTTCACTATTGAAATTATTTGTTTATTAATATTTTATGTTTATTATTTTACTTTTTTCTCTCCCATTTATTTCTTAATTGCAGTAAGAAAAGATCTTGAGTTACGTCTGCAGTTCAGATTTTTCAATAATCTGCACAGAAATCCAACAAGAGTTCAGTAAATAAAAAAATAAAGTTTTTCTTAAAACGAAAAATAATCACTCAAATTTATTTAATCCAATTATAAAACACATAAAAATTATTAAATAATTTAAAGAAAAAAAAATATACTCAAATGTCATAAACATAAAAAAGGGAGATTTCAAAACGTAATTAATATTTAAGAGAAATGTGTAATAATATAAAAACAAATAAGTAAAAGAAGTGAGTTTTGGCTAAAAGCGACCTATAATGTCGTCGTAAACAACAGCATGGAAAAATAATTAGGAAAAGGTTTTTTATTTTAATCTACGAAATATCTTTTTGTAGTTATAAGTTTAAAATAAACAATCAGGTTTTATATATAAAAAAAAATTTGAAAGCAATGCTATATTTCTAACTTAATTTTACATAAATTTTAAAAAAGAATAAAGTAAATCATAAATCTTTGTTGAAGAAAAAATAAATAAAACTTCAAATTGAAAACATCATCGCCATTATCGCACCCCGTACCAAACCAACGAATCTCATCAATAAATTTAAACTTTTCTCATCAAAAAAAAAGATAAAATACAACATACTTATATGCATATACGAAAAAATAATTATAATAATAATGATAATTTACATAAGAAAACATTAGAAGTCTTAGGGATTGAATATGACCAGCAGTAACGTATTACGACAAGTGAAACAGAAATTTTGGAAAACTTTATTACAAAATTGAAGATATTGTTTTATGCAAAAGCAAGGTATTTGCAAACCTTAAACAGGTTTTATTTTTTAATACTCAAAACTTGTTTTCTTATAAATTTTTATGATTGATATTGGCATTGTTTATGTCCGCTGGCTGACTACTCTACCTAATCCTACTACTTTCTATATCTAATAAACTTCTAATTGCTTTTTAAAGATAAATTTTCTTTTAAGCAATCAGTGAATGTTAGTTGCCATCTTGCCTAAGGCTTTGAAATATATTGGAATAGTGAACTGTGGAATTTTAAATTTTGATCCGACTTGGCTGCATTATTTAAAATTTAACCAGCTGTGCTGCAGTGAATCAAAAATATTAAATATTAAACACTTCCAAAGAACTCAATTTATATATTTTCATTATTATTCATTGGATATAATCATACGTTTTTTTGCATGTTTTTGTAATTTTTGGCTCATTTAAAATTATTACTTTCCACCAATAAGATTTTCTTGCATGTTTTTGTTTACTTGTTTTTCTTAATCTCTGCTCAATACTTAATATAAATTTTAAGAAATCTGTGTTTAATATGAATATTTTAAGAAAATAAAAATTCCTCAATCCAAGGAAATGTCTTCACAAATTAAAGCGACAACAAGCAATTACATTCGATTCGTCAATGGAGTTATATTTTGTTTTTAACATCAAATTTTCCCCCACACTATGCAATTGTTGCTGCAAGAATTTTAACGTGATGAAATACTAAATAAAAGACTTGGGCAGTAATGATTACATTTTGTAATTTATTACACAAGCAATTACAGAAGTTTTGTATTTTTTTTATCTTTTATCAAATCTGCTAAAAATTCACTTACGAAATGGTGTATCCAAATTCCGCAAAGTTAGTAATCCTGTTGACCGCTATTTGTGTTTCAAATTTGTAACACTAACGTGTGTTGCGCCGAGTTGTTCAAGTAAATTCATCGCAGCTGTAGATACAAAGTTTTCAGTAAGATATTGAGATATTTACCCTTATTCTGCATTTCGATTACGTTCCCGCATACACCTACGCACGGATCGAAAAAAGGTATTCTGCAAAAAAACTTAATCGAAAGAAAAAGAAGAAGAGAAGAGTATGTTTAAACCAGCAACTTTGCTATAAAACATGTGAATGGAAAAAAATTAGCAATTTTTAAACATTGTAATTTTTAAATAGTAGAAAGTTAAACTTAGTGAAAATAAAACAATTATAAATATATAAAAACTAAATATTTTGGCAGCTATGTAAATATAAATAAATAAACACACAAGTTAAGCGCAGTTAAGGTATTTGTGGCAAAAATATAGGAGTGTGAGGAATCTTGTCGCTATGCATGTGATAAATAAAATAATTAAAGCTTCATTACTGTGAAAAAGTTAATTAAATAAACACATAACTGAATTACGGAAAGACAAAAAAGCCACAACATTATTAAGAACTATTTGTGTCCGAAATATTTCAGTGACATTTTCATTTTCTATACATCAATATTATGTTCATTTTAATTTCGAGAAGAAATGGAATCGATAGAACCGGAGTTGTTATTGGAACAGGAGAATAAGTTGCTACAGAATGCAGACTAAAGAATTGGAAGGCGGAAATTGCAATCCATTCTATATGAGTTATAAATTGTAAAACATTGGTTTTCAATGTGTGTGAAATAATTAGTTTAGTTATACCCCTTTTCTGTAAACCGCTTTGATTTAAAAACGAGTGATTTCTCAATACCGAAGTATATGCATGTATGTGTAAAAACGAAAAATTTTTGCGGCTTCGGTTTACAGAACATACCTGATAGATTTCAGAAAAACTTTCGCCTAATTAAAGACGCGTTAAAACACATTAAAATCGGCAGCTTTTCATAATGCTCCAGTGCAAAAAATTAAGTAAACCTTTAAAATTAAAAAAAAAATTAAAGAACTATTACAAAATAAATTTATATCATTTTGTTTTTAAATTTTTTTAATTAGACGTTTTTTAACTACAAAAACAAAAATCGAAAAATTTCCCGTTACTGAATAAACAACGTGCTAAAACGTGGCTGCGATCGTAATGCAAAATACATACAATCGAAAAGACACGGGGAACGAAACACAGAATACCAAAGTTGCAACACGGAGTTAATTTCGATTCAAATCGAAATGCAGAATAGGCGTGATTATAAAGATGTGGTTGGTGCATGACTTGAATTCGGCCGATCATTCACTTCATTTAATTAATTCAAAAACAATACAGTTTTTTCCTAGAACATTTTTGTTCTCATACGAGCTCATTTTGCTTTCTTCTGTACGTCAACAAAAAAAATTGCTGCAGTTGTGCTTCTTAGAAGCCTTTACATACTGAATCTACTCTATGGTGCCTCTACTCCAAACAAGATTATTGGCGATGATATGTATAGAAATTGCAATCATAAGCCGATTTTTTCACAAACTTAATTTTTCATAGACCCCCAACGTTTGTTAATACATTTCGATTCGTTTTTTTCGTTTTTGCCTAACTGTGCTTATGTGAATATGAAATAAAGAACTTTCAGCACGGCAAATTCAATTCGTGTAAAGAAAGCTTACTTCGAATTTGTAGGTTAAAAAAAAAACTTGGAAATTTAATTAGTTTCGCAATTAAACCCTGTTGACGAATTGTTCAATTAGTAAATTTTTTAAACACAGATTTTTTATTTAATTCTCAATTAAATCATACTTTATTTAAAATAAAATTAAACATTTTTTTATTTTCATTAAAAATACCTTTATTTCATTCTTTTACGAAACCACGAACTTTAGCAATTAACTGCGATTTACATTTTTAAGTAAATTTGAATGAAATATAATTAGCTACGATATTCTTATAGAAAGTAATATAACTACGTACATAGTAATGCATATTAATAAATATGTGTATTTGTGTAAACTATTAAGAATTTCCTGTAAATTTTATTTGTTTTCGAATTACGATTTATCGCAACCCAACTGAGCTCATCACGACTACGTGGATATAACATTTTTGTACCGGGTTAAATGCCCCCTATAAAAATTTAAAAAGTTTGTAAATTTCTACATAAGTTTTATTTAAATGTTGTTGCAAGAGAATTAACACAATTTAACAATGCATATTTTCTACTTTTATATTTTTAGTCATAAACTTACTTAAGGAAAGCTTTATTTACCGCAAAATATACTTAAGCATTTATTAATTTTTTTTTATTTCAGATAAAGAAATTTTTATTTACACCTCTAAATCTCTGTTGTGTTAATATTAAATGTACAGCTTTGTGTCTACCTTTTTTATACGAAATTTTTTAGCGACCCCATCTCTGAATGAATACAATACATAGGTTCTTCAATCGGGAAACACTTGTAAACCAGCGCCATTTGATTTTGATAACAGAAAAAATTTTTTGCTGTAATTTTTCCAACTTGAACTTCATCAGTTACCATCGTATTGAAAAATCTTTTTGCTGTATAATACAAGAATTCTGGCAGTTTACATATGTATATATTTATATACTCATACAGTCTGGGCCAAAAGTCAACATGGTGTTTAAAAATTGAAAATTTTTGTTTATATATATTTTTTATATACAAAATGGAAATATTTTTGCACTTAGTATGGAAAATAACGCCATTTAAATGGCCACCGTTTGCAGCTTCGCATATAAGGTCTCGTTTTAGAGTATTTTTTAATTAATTTACGAATTTCTGGAAATTATTCGCTCTCGAAAAAATTGACTTATAAATGCCATTGTGTACCGGGCAGTGGTCCCATCCTTCTGAAAGCACATCACAGGTCTGTTTACAAGAGCAGGACGTAGAAAATGTTCTATCATAAACGATTGGTGCCTCCGTAGTCTAGTGCATGAGCATTAGTCTTATCAATATGAAGGTGCGGGTTAAAAAAAAAAAAGTATTACTCTCCATTTACGTTTACAGCACTTCCATCTTCACTTTCGAAGAAGTAAGACCCAATGATATTTTATGTTGTAATACCACACCATACTGCACACCTAATGACCTGAGCTTGTCGTTGATTAATGGCTCTTGGATTTTGAGAACCCCAGAATCTACAGTTCTGCTTATTAAGAAAGCCATTCAAATGAAAATGAGATTCATCACCCATAATCAGATTTTCAATAAAGTTGATTTCATTTCTGAGCAACTGTTGAACTTTAACTGCAAAATTTTGACGTTGCCGATAATCTGGGTCACTTAATTCTTCCACCAATTGCATCTTATATGGTAATAAAAGTAAATCTTTTTTTAAAAAGTGTCACGTATGAACCATTCTAGAACCCCTTCTGTTAGATGTATCTAGTGTTTCGTTAAAACTTTGCTCTGCACGTTCAATATTTTCGGCAGTGCGATTTAAACGTGGTCTACCGGTTCAAGGGAAATCTCTTACGGTGCCATGTTGATGGTGACGATGAACTAAGCAATGAATCATTGCTTCAGAAGGCGAAAAACATTGAGGCCATAAATAGAACGCTAAACATATATTATATCCAGCAATGATAAAGTATTCACTTTCAACTGAAAACGCTTATAAAAGCACCAAAAATCGTTCCATATTCTCTGTTGGGCTTCATGCGGCATTAAAATTTTTTTTTATTATTAAATTTTCTTACTATTACTCGTAGGAGCAGCGTACATATTTAGGCTTAATTCCAAACTAAGCAATATCGTAACGTGCTCTGGTGTCGAAATTTATAACTCTTACTAAGATTAAATGATTGACATACTGCCTAATAAAATAATTGTGAATCGTTAATGGAGATATATGTCGGCTAAAAATTTTTTCGGGATGACTGCCTGTCATGTGCCATTGAAGACTACTTCCCAAAAAAAAATAATAATATAATTGTACATTTAATATTAACTTAATCTAATGAAAAATTCGCCATTATTTCTTACTTATCCCTATTTCGTTACTTTGATCTGTTTTACTAAAATAAGATAATTTCCTCCTGAAAAAAGTTTTTGGTGAATTTTAGGGATGGAAATCCTTGAAAAATACTAAAAATGATCCTTAAAAATGTCTTTAAATACCAAATTGCATATGTATAACTCTGTTTTTTTTTTAAATAAAAAAGGAGTCTTCAATTAAATTAGCGGCCTGCCGCATTAAATACGAACGCACATTTTGTTCTCATGTTGTTTGTAAATTAAAATTTTCCTTATTATTTTCGAAAGAAGTTTTCGTTCGCAGTTGGTGAAGCAGGCCGTAAGGCAATACCTGCTAATTATAGAACCAGAAATAAAATACTATCCAGAATTCTTTTTATTTCAAGATTTTATATGAACAGAATGCCCCCACGCTCTCCTCCTCATTTTTCAATTAACATTTTATTTGAATGTTGTATGTTATTTTTTATCCCTGCTAACCCGTATACATAACAGAAATATGTACTATTTGTTTTAACAAAGTTTGTTTTCTTGTCAATCGTTTAATTATAAACATCTAACTAATTTGTGTCGTGTTTTTCTCTCCCTATGTTTTTTGTGTCTATTTACAGTACGTGTTCAACGCCTAAATCAACGTAAATAAACGTGTGATTGTCCAAAAAATAAAAATAAATGTCTGAATTGCATCCCAGCAACCAACCAATCCAGCAAACCAACACAACCATTTTCAATTAAAGTAATAAAATCTTAAATATATACCACCTTAATTAACAAACAAGAATTAATAATTAAAAAAAAAAAACACAACTACAATACATCAAGAAAAATATAATATTAAGCGAGTTTCATCAAAAACAACTACACTCAAGTAACAAGTTAAATCATGATCAATGTGGCCATAATGGAATATTCAAATCGACATTTATTACCAAGAAAAGTTGCATCATTGCCATTTTTGTAAAATCTGTACGTATAAAAACTCGAATTTTATTTAAAATATTCAATATTTTTATGTCACAACTTTTATTATGTTTATTTATGTAGTGTAATTAATTGTTATTGTTTAAATATTTTCCCTACAATATGGGATTTCTTCGCAGTGAGCTTTTTCTACTTATTCTGCAATAAAAAAAAGCATTACGCAAGTGGATTAAGTATGAAAAACGTAAATTTTAAAAAATTGTGGGAAGCGTAGTCTTCATTACATTTATAAAATCTACTTAAACTAATGAAACATGTCTTAAGTTTCTCTAGTAAGCAATTTTTGTAGTTTACATTACAAATTTGGGAACGTACATTTGTTTGATTCATTTATTCCCCGCACAATCATGTTTAAATCATGTGCACATGTTTTTTCTAAATTCAATGAGTTCATAATCTCTTGAAATATTATTCAACAGCATTTTTTTTATTTATGAATTTTAATTTGTATAATTATTTTTGCGTTTTGTGGGTAGTTTGCTCAAACGAAACCGTCAGCTAGTGCAGGCAATTTAAGTGAAAAGCACTACAATTTTTTAGCGATTCCTATACAAATATAATGGTGATTTCCTTTCTGACCAAAAATGTTGCGCTTTCGATGGATAATACCATTAAAAAGTGATCATTATGGACTTAACATTAATATATACTTACATTTTCACAGCATCTACGATTTTAACGTAATTGTATCCATTATAATAATAAATAAACAATAGTAATGAATTTTTTTTATAAATCTCCTTTTTAGCATATAAAATCACAAGAGCAAATGTTCTTATTTGTATTAAAAGGTACAGTACGAACTCGGTAACCGCAACTAATAGAAATCAAGGTAATTGCACTTATTGAGGTTGTTGCACCCAGCGAGGAAAAATATCTATATATATAACAAGAAAAGTGATGAATGAAAACCTTTTTATGAAACAGAAAGCTTATTTTTTATTAAAATATTTATTATTTAAACATATCGGTTATTGTTGTCTGCACTTTTTTCTTATTAATATTTTTTATAATAGCCGTCTCACGAAGCTCTTTCAGAAATATAATATCTTTTATTGGAATATCGCCCACTCAGCCCACTGAATACATGTGTTAAAAGATTGCATAGCAACTGATCCTTTTATTTTAGGAGTTGCAATAACATCCGCTTCGCTATCATCTGAACTTTCAATGTCGACGGCTTCTTTCTCCTCTTCTTGATAAGCATCCCTTTCTTGCATCCATTCATTAAGCTCTTCATTTGTGATGGAGTCATTTGGTGCAAGTTCTTGGAGCATTGATGCAAGAATTGCGCGTTCAATTTCAATTTCCCTTTTTCTAATGCTGAGGGGAATATCGTCCTCTTCATCCCATTCAAACTCTGGTCTCATTAACATATTCCAGCACTTGCTTATGGAGCTTGCTGACACTTTTTGACATGAACTAGCTAAAAGACAAAAGATAGCATGTCTTAAGTTGAATTCCTTTATTTTTTCTTCCGGATGAGCGGTTTTATTCCATATTAAATGCGCCAAAAGACTTTTTTTGTAATAAGTTAAGTTAATAACGTTTTGGTCCATTGGTTGCAGAATTGCAGTACAGTTAGGTGGAAGACACATGACGGTTATCATTCCATCATCACTTTCCATCTCATTGTCTTTAGGATGACACGGAGCGTTATCCAAGAGCAATAGGGCTTTCTTGGGAAGTCCTTTGGATTCTAGAAATTCGCGTACCTATAACCAAAAAAATAAAAAAAAATTTAAAATAAAAATGCAATTGTACATACATTTCTTATTTCTCACCTCAGGAACAAATGTATGATGGAACCAGTCTTCAAAAAACAAAAACCTCATCCACGCGTTCTTGTTTGCTTTGTAGACTACGGGCATTTTTTTCAAAATTTCTGAATGCTTTGGGATTTTTTGATTTTCCAATGACAATAAGTTTAACTTTGTGCGTACCCGATGCATTTGTGCAGGCGAAAAAGGTTAATCTCTCTTTACTAATTTTCCGACCAGGAGCAGATGATTCCTTGAAGCTCACCAGTGTTTTATCTGGTATCTGCCTGAAAAACAAACCGGACTCGCCGGCATTATAAATTTGTTCTACAGAAAGATGCAGCTCCTTGATTTTATTTCCAAACTGTATTAAAAATGGGTCGACGGACGCTGTCTTATTGGAAATTTTCTCCACAAATTTTCAAGTAGCGGAGGCCATATCGCTTTTTGAAATTAGATACCCAACCATTGCTTGCATGAAAAGATCCTGTGCTTTCTTTTATTTTCTCATGGAAATTGCGAGCTTTTGCTTTGATAATATCGATGGATATAGGCACATTTTCAGTTCTTTGTTTCAAAAACCATTTATAAAGAGCTTTTTCCATTTTTGGGTATTCACAAGATTTTAAGGTTTGCCGTTTTCCTGGCCCTGCTTCAATACTTTTGGCATATTTAAGAATATCAACTTTTTTCTTTTTTATTCTCGTTATTGTCGACTTATGAACTTTATAATCATTACAAAGAACTTTTCTTGATGTGCCACTTTCTAGTTTATCCAAAATTTCTCTTTTTTCTTTAATTGTTAGTTTTATCAATTTTTTTGTGACCACCATGGCTTTAACACATAAAACACTACCGGCCTGTCGCGGAATAAACTGATAATGATAGTCATTTGTTTACGATTGCTCGTAATACATACACAAAACTAGCAAACACAGTCGACAGAATAGCGGTATAATAACGATCAGTTTGTGAATATAAGAAAAAAAATCTAAAAGAAGAAAAACACAAAAGAAAGAACTGAAACAAAACATATTTAAATGTTAAGTTGCAGTTAAAGAGGTCAACTTTTTTGGGTAGTTGCACTTATAAAGGTTACAATACTATGCTTTATAGTGTTGCAAAAATCGAGGAATTGTGTGTATCGAGGGTTGCGATTACCGAGTTTATACTGTATTTACCAAAGATGTAAAAAAGATCAGTATCTCATCCCAACTTGAAAGTAGAGGGTCAAAAATTTTGCATATTTTGCAAGTTATAGGTGCAACATATTTAGAAAGGAACATGATTCCTTTTTAGAATGTTGCATACTTTTTAGAAAGGAACAAGAATAGTAACAAAATGTAGCATATACATATGTACTCGTATGTAACATTTTTGGCAGAAAGGATAACACATTAAATTTAGCTTAGAAAATAACAATTATTTAATTTTAGTTTTACTTATTTTTCGGAAGATTTATTTCTTACTTAGACAAATTAATTGATTAAAATTTGTTATTTTTAAATTCAAATTTAAATAATTAATATTGGAGCAAAGGAAAGTGAATATAATATATTCGTTATATAGAGGCCTGTTCTGCAAATCACTTTTTGTCAAAGTGATTTTAAATCAATGAAATGGTGTTCTGCACACAAAAATTTTAATAATCTCTTGATTTGAAATCGTCAGCTAAATGACTGACGATTTGAAATCACTTGCTTATTTTTCTATGTATTTCGTTTAGAATTTAATAAAAATGCTATAATATATTTCATGTGATTTGTTTTCTATTTATTTTTGTAATAAAATTGGGTTTGCCACATATAAAAACTTAAATATGAGCAAATTTGTAAGAACACTGCTTTTTTTGTAAATAATTGTTTTGCTTTGTTTGGCAATGTCGTGGTTTACATTTTCTTCTTAGCAGTCAGTTGGTTAATTTTTTCGAATATGTTTTTGAGGTTGCCAAAGTAACACGGTCTTTATTAGTCATGTAAATATATGGATATTTAACCATCATGTTCTTTATTTAAGAGAAACTTTATATATTGTTGTAGAAAAAATTTAGTAATGGTCAATAATTAAATAATTTTTGTGCAAATTTATAAATAAGTAAATGCAAAATTTGAGTAAATTTCGTTAATGAAAACACTGGCAACTTCGCAATTATACATACATATGTGTGTAGGTATTTTGTTGTGGTAATAAAAAATTCATGGTTTGTAAAGCAATTATTGACAATAAAGTAGCTCCTGGCATTTTTATATTCTTTATTTCATCTATTATTTTAATTCACAATGCAAAAATATAAACAAATATAAAACATAGGCTGTTTTCTCGTGTTTTCGAAAAATTAAAACCACGCCGAAAAATGTAAAATCCCGTGATTTACAGAACAGCTTCAAATCGTCGGCGTGGTTTCAAAACGGTTCGTGATTTCAAATCACGTGATTTGCAGTACAGACTCGTTCGGCGTACTCCGAAATTGAATAATTTCAAACGAAATCTAAAGTGTTCATACTGGTATCAAATGGATCTTAACATTATTTTTTGTTTAATTTCCGAGCAGCGCTCAGGGAATAACCCCTATACATGCGATGCATTGTACTGGAACTAGGAAATTATATTATGAAATAGGGTAGTAGCCAGAATGGAGCTCTACGGTCCCTTGAATTTACCTTGACCTAGTTAGATGAGATCCCGTCTATAACAACTCTTTTAACGCGATCGGTCAGAAAGCTCGATATAAATCGAGAGAAGATATAACCGACGCCAAAAGCAATAATTTGCACATAAGAATAGCTGAAATATGGTATACAGGTGGGTCTTGGGAATAAGTAGACAGAAAAATCTTCAAAGTTAGGTGGCCTTTATTTGCCTTGGAGTGAAATCAACACAAAAACATAAATGTGAAAATAATGCAAACTTCTTTTTACTTCAACAACCATTTTTTCATAAAATGAAAAATATGTAATTTTTATAAAAAAAATTAAGTAAAATGATTTAATTTGACTGCATATCAACTTGATTTCGTTTGAAATCACGGGCTTACTTCATTTCGCTGAACACACGCTGAACGGACTAATTGCAAAACACTATGATTGCCACTATTGATAATAACTTGCAGTTTTAACGAATAGAACTGACAATACTTTGTTTGGAAACGTATACATATTTGATAAAAATCACAAGCTAGATAAATTTCGATGTGCTAAACACGGCACGTCTGACTGGTCGATCAAATTTTTTTCAATCAGATTTCTAGTATGGTTGAAAATGTATCTTTCAATTCAAAGGATATACTATAAATTAGTATCTTCTTCAGAAATGTGGCAACATTTAAAAAATCTTGTGCAATTGTAATTTTGTTTTTTATATATTTCAAATTGTTATAATATCCCTATTGTGTTTTTTTCGATACACATCAAAGGTTTGTAAAAGCTTTATGAAAGAAATTTTGTCAATAAAAATGTTTTTTATAATCCTTTGAGAAGTATTGTGTAAAAGATCAGTAAAATATGTGTGTAGATTAAAAATATAAACAAACTAATATATTTTTCTTTTACAATTTTATTTAGCTGGGCGTCTGCGACGTTTGGGACATTTTGGTAGAAATTTTACAGTCGGTCTTTGGCAGTAGAAGCCGAAATATATCATCATTTTATAGTAGAATAATTAAAAATTATTTTATTTGAACAGGCAGCGTTTTCCGTATTTATTGTTTTATGTATGTTTTTAATTTTATTTCCAAGAAATATTGATGTATTTTTTGTTAATTGAAAGTTAATTCTTCTTGACTTCTCGAGAAAAAAATGTATAATGTTTGTTATACTTCAATGACTCTATTATGTGTAGAAACGGAACCTCAGTTGAGTCGCCAGTTGTCAAATATTGCATTAAAGATATCCACTGGCAACTGAAGATTCTAAATTGCATGGAAGCGGTTCTGTTGCCATCCATAATCGCCACAAAAATGTTGTTGCAATGTAAACTCTTGTTTAAAAATAATTACTAATCAATGAGATATTTGGGTTATAAATAAGAAAATTTTACAATTTACTATGAAATATTTTTTCTATAATTATGTATTTTTCATTGAACTGTAAAAGAATCTACACGAATTGTTGAAGCAAATTATGAATGTACTTGTTATTAAATGTGTATGTTGTTGGAATTTCTATAAACAATTGTATTCAATAAAATATGCAACTATTTGGCAAAAAGACATTTTTTTTTAACAACTTAATTCTAAATAAAATTTTATTGTAATAATAAATAAATTTTCTTTAATTGTTGTATAGCTTTAAAAATTGATTAAAAATGCACGTATGCTTTTCAAAGATATTGAAATCCGGAGCAAGCTTAAATAAATGTTACATTAATTCAATTAAACATATAAAGGTCTCACACGTACACATTTAAAAGAACTTTTTTGAATGGAAATTCACGTAGTTCAAAATAATAATAATAATAAATCACAATTTTTTCAATTAAAAATCTATTTAATATACATTATTGCAATTTTTCGTTTCCGTTTTTAATTTAAGTTGATTTATTTATTTTTTAATTTTAAAATTATCGGCGATTTTTCTTAAATTCATGTTTAAATTTTCTTTTTGTTATATTAAAATAAATTTTTCTTTTCTACTAATTTATTTTATGAAAATTTATGAAAATTGAAGAAATAAACTGTATAATTAAACTCCAGAAAATTATTTATATTACACATATTATTATATCTTATATAAAATGTAATGAAATTGCTTATAAAGTATGTAAAAGTAAACAAATAAAAATTATAAAAAATATATGATGTTCTCATGGTTTTATTTACAAAACTAACGTCGATTTTGGAAATTTAGAAAGCGAGAAAAACAATGTAAAAATGTAAAGATTTATTCAAGGCTTTATAAATTAGCTATAGAATTTCGGAACTAAAAGCCGGGAAATATTTAATGTTTTTTTTTTCTATCTTGGACCAGCACTCAGGGGATGACCCCTACCCATGCGAAGCATTGTTCTGGAACTAGGAAAGCAGGTTATGGGAAGGACGATAGAGGGTGTAGTGTGAATGGACATTTGATTTGAATTTTCCCACGTCATAATTGACAGGAAAGACCTCGGCAGGGAGTTTGTTCCACATACGCGATGTTCGGACGAAAAATGAGTTCTACCTGTAATGCGTAGTGCGGTTCGCTGCCAAGTTGACCACAAATGGATGTGCTCTTAATTATGAACGCGTCGTGAGCGTGAATGATCGGGTTTCGGGAATATGTTCCCTGATTTCATCAGAACACATCCCATTATAGTAACAATAGAACAACGAAACGCACCCCACGTTGCGTCGATGCTCAAGAGAGTTAATAGAGTTGGCTACCCTACTGCCTCCTATGAGTTTCTTCGCTCTCTCCTGGACCCGGTCGAGTAACTTCAAAATAGTCTTAGAAGCACCAGCCAAACCATGAGAGTTGTATTCCATTTTTGGTCGGATGTAGGCGGTATAAATAGTGAGGAGATCAGATGGGGTGAAGTATATTTTGCACCGTCTTAAAAAACCGAGGCACTTGAATGCTTCTTTTGAGACCTGAAAAATGTGCTCAGTCCATCGAACATCGCACTGAATTTTCATGCCAAGACCATCAAGCGCTTCTGATTCCTCGATGTTTATACCGCCCATAATTACAGATGAGGCAGCGCAGTCGGGCATGCGTCGATGGGTAAACATGCAGCATTGGGTCTTTTGAGCATTGAATTCGACCGTGTTGGCGTGAGCCCATTCCGATATTCTTGCTAGGTCACCATTTAGAGAATTATTCATATTCTGCCTCGTCTCCGCGATCGTATTCGACGTAGGCCTATGATTAAATGAATATGAATAGCATATACTGCTGTCAACTGCGAAAGAGTGGATATGGTTGGAAGTATGACATAGGAGGTCATTAAGAAAAATAAGAAATAGGGTAGGAGAAAGAATGGAGCCTTGTGGTACCCCCGAATTAATCTTGAACTCGTTAGATGAGATCCCGTCTATAACAACTCTTATAGCGCGATCCCTGAGAAAATACCATAATGTATGTAATAATACATTTCATATATTTTTTCGGGGGAAATTAGAATCATATATATATGTATATATTCCCAAAGTAAATTTATTTAATATATTAAAATATTGTATGTAATATTATTAAATGGTGATATAGCATTCCCCGATGCAATTTTTTTTAAATTGTACTCCACTTCACCAACTTCGAGATTCTTAACTACGCTTTTGAATACCACCGCTGAACATTTTGCAGCTTTGTTTCAATATTCCTACTATCTTACGTCGACCCACTAACATGGTGGAACGAAAATAAGGAAAGTTACGATAATTTTTTTTTCCTATAGCCAGGCAATATTTAGTGACTCAATGTGTATTTAGACACCGTATGATAACAGACTTGAAGGAAAAAAGTCTTCAAAACCTCTATATCTGAAGTTCAAAATTTCTCTACAGAGATTTGATTATGAACGCAACATGATCTGAACAACTAAGACTTTTCCATTTTAATTCAAGTTGTGAAATCGACTTTTTTTTGTAATTTACCAATAGTGATTTCGTTGCTCGAAAAGTGCATTGAACTTTTCACTGTATTTATTAAAAATATTTTCACTTTATTCTTCCATTTTAATGTGCTGTAAAATTGCTTTAAATGTTTAAAATGAATAGAGCATAATCGGGTATGATATGCAATGCACTTTTGGATGAACAGAAAACAACATTAGAGAAAGATTTTTTCTTAATAAAAATATATCAGAGTTAATAGTTTTCTTTTGTTTTGTGTATTTTTTTATATTTTATGGATTTCATGTTTTTCGCGAGTAGCGAGTATGTGCAGGAATCGAGTTTCTGATATACTTTTCATTAGATTGAACGTTTTTATTGTAGAAATGAATGCAATAAAATATCACTCCATTTATGATATGGACTAGATAGTATATAAATAGGAGTTGACGTTGGGTAAGTATTTGGCGCGTTTACTCTACAACGAGAAGATCATTCAATCTCGCGGTCAGATGTATTTGAGCAATAACATTACGGCAAAGTCAAATATTAAATAAAATAAATTGCCTGTCAACTCTGCAATAAAGTTGTTCAAGAATTACTATCCCAAAAAACAAGTTTTTGAAAATCTTTAAAAAATTCTTTTGTTAGTTTAATAATAAAAATAATTTCGGATGATTTTTGCTCTCCTTATATCAGCAACTGTTTAAAGTATTTGTAAAATCGAAGCCAAGAAAGAAAATTTAGATACATATGCAAACAATACTTACATACATACTTACATACGTACAATAAATACATACATATGTATGATTAAATGATGATGTTCTGGAAGCATTTGCACAACTAATTTAAATGAAATTAACTCCAACTGAAAATTAATAAAATAAATAATAAAATAACATCATGATAAAAAAGTCATCTGGTGTTGATAAATGTTGTTACTTTTTCCCCATATTGTTTAACATACGAAAATACAGTTTGTCAAAATATTATTTGCAAAGCAATTTAATCATTTCTAATCAAAAAGTCTTTGAAAACACTTCCTTTTAATGCTTTATCTGTAGCACAAAATTCGTATAAAATAAGAGTTTGGAATTTGAAAGAATCATCTCAATTAAATAAATATTTAAATCCTGTCAGACGGCAAAGTCAAAAGAAACATTAAAAGTTTTTGTAATTTTATTGTAAGTTACCCAGAAAGATCTGAGAATCTGGAAAGTTTGTTTTTCTTAATTAAAACACGACAATGCTTTTGTTAGTGAAAGCTATTATGAAGATACCCAAAAGTGGAACAAAAATGTTCACGTTACGTTGTGAATTAAATAGTTATCGACACTCGCAAAGGAGGATTAAAGAAACTTTGCTACAATCCCAATTTCTCGGTGGGCGAAATACTAGGCTATTGTGGCCACACAGCACCTCTATTTAAAGCATGAACGCTTAAATTACCAGCTACTGTGGCATGATTTCTCTAACATGATTACATTATTTTAAATACAACATGAAATCATTCATTTTAGTGCAAAATTAACCAAACATATCATATTCTATCATAACAAACTGAAGTTTAATTTAGGAAATGTCATGCCGGATGTAGGGCAGGGTTGAGGTGAGCGACATCCACCCAAACACGATCCTGCCACCCCAGACTTTTGCCCTTCTTAATTGATGTTTTCGTTTGACATATTTTATAAGTGTATTGATATTTTCAATAGCCGATTTAATATTCATTAATACATATCTATTACATACTTAAGCGTTGACGTTCCCTTTAAAGAAATTTATGCTCATTGTATACGGCAGAGTAAGTAAATCTTTTTTCGGGGAATACCCGTCCCGGGATATCCCAGGGAAATAGCTTATTTTCGTTTCCCGCTTTCCGCTACTAAAAGTATATTTATATACACTTAGGGCCATTAGAATATGTACGATAGGTATGATACCCATATTGACACCTGCCGCAAGATTATTTATTCTATGCACAACATATTAGATAATGTCATTAAAAATAATGGTGGACATAGTGGTTTCGGATGTAATTTAGCGGTTTCAATATAATTTTTGTGCAAAATAGCTTAATCCTTGTATTTTCTGGATCTACGTTTCGTGTCTATTTTTAGGGCCAAGTGAATTTCGTGTTTTTTTTTCTGTTTGATATATTAATTAATTTAAAATGTTACTTTTTCATTGTTATTTTTATTTGGCCTAATACTGCAGGTAATAAATATTAATGAAGATCGACTATTTGTTCGCATAAAATCGAAAAATGTGCATTTTCAAGATTATAGAGGTCGTACATATTTTAATGGCCATATGTGTACGTAAGAAGTGATGATTTTGCGCTTCAAAAAACGCGCTTTTTTAAATTAGTATCGTTCACGGTTAAAACGAGTAAGTAAGGCTAAAAATGTAGAGTGCGATTTCGTTTTCCGTCTATAATCGCAATAAGCAATTCCCAACAGGCACAATTTTTAAATTACAGTCCTTGTAACTGCAAATACTTTCAAAAAAGAGTCTCAATAAGAACAACATACGCTTTTCTATTTATTTACATTCTTTGTGCATTCTTGTTCTGACACGTAGATTTATCAAAATGCCATATTGACCCATTTACCTGCAGCTTACAGTACATACATTTTTTTTTTGTTTTAGAACTTATGTGTGTTCTTTATTCAGGACCGTGTCAAATACTTGTGGATACTTTTATTGTTATATTAACAGTCCCTTTTCCAAAAAAAATTAAAAAGGTCGCCCTTTCAAGACGCAGAAAAGTACATATTTCACTTTATGTTTGGTTTTCTTCTAAATTTTTTTTTTTTCATTTGATACTCATATCAAGGAAGTGGGTAAAAAATAGTCGTGCGCCATATTGTGTTTGCATTGATATCAATATATTTTATTCTCCCTTCAAAAATCTCTTTAATTTTTTTTTTTTTTTTTTATCTAGGACCAGCACTCAGGAGATGACTCCTACACATGCGAAGCATTGTGCTGGAACTATAGGAAAGGGATAGTAGGAGAAACGACAGGAGGTGAAGCTTAATTAATTATTTTTGCAGCTCTGCTTTCGCACGTTCTTTGTTTATACTCGAAGCAGTGCTGAAGCTTCTTTAGTAGCCATTTTTATTATTATTTTACTTCGCCGGTGGTACACAATACCGACGAAGGAGGGCGTTCTGATGTGATTGTGGATTGCTATCAGCTGAAGCCGGTTTTGTTCAGTGACCAGTGACTATGCCTTCGCCACTGAAACCTTCCGACAACAACTGACACACAAAGACACACTAATGCAACATCAGAAAAATGCGAGATGTTTATTTTTATTTTAAAATGTTTGGTCTGAAACTGGGGTTGAACCCAGGTCTGTTTTTGGATTCGTAGTCAACGTGCAGACTACCATTCATCGTGCCATCGCCACCCTCTTGTCCACCAATTGTGAGCAGTTTTTTTTTTGGTTTCATTTGCAACACTTGTGCAAAAAATTACTTTTTGATTACCTCCTCTACCTCTTTGTCTTACCACTACTTTCAGATCTTCTTGGAGATAATTTGATATTTTCATTATATATTCCTCGGCCCGTTTTTTGTTTTACACATTTTATTTCTTTTATTAAGGGGTTCCATATTTTATTTCTTTTTTCATTTTTTATTGTTTGGTGTCACTTGCATACGTACAGTAAATATAAACTAGGATTATCATTGTAGTTTATTTACATCAGTGTAGCAAATGAATATATGTGTTTATTTTGTTAGTGTAGAGAAAAAACTACTACACGACTTTACAAATGCAATGATGCAAAATCATTTAAACAAGTCGATAGATAAAAAAAAAGTATATAGTGCTTATTTTTTGTAAGGAATAACAGTCTAAATACGCTTATGGGAAATGTATGTATTAGTGATCATGTTCCACATACTTATATTCCCAAAGTTTGATGAAACAGAAATATATTGAATTTATTTCAAGTAAATAGAATCAAGTCATTAATGTATTAGTTTTGAGTGATATTTTGTTAAAGGTTTCTGTATAAAAGAGAGAATAACTTATTCTGGAATTCAATTAGAAAATACCTGTCCTTCTGAGCACGGAGTAAAAACGAAATACATAAATTATTTTTATTTATTGCAGTATTTCATAATGCCCCGGATCTCATGTTCGATTTATTATTACATCAATTCAACTTAAAGATGCACACACGTTAGCAGGTAGAAAATTGCAAATAGTTATTTAACAAACTGTATTCATAATATGAATTCATAACTTTATACCACACTTTTAGGAGTAGTGCATTATACACAGTGTTTCGTCTATTATATATCTGGATAGTATACACTTACATTACATTTATATATACAAATATTTATAATTAATTGTCGGATTGTTATTTTGTTATTTGCAAACCTTAAGAGTCGCCTAACATGAAAAGAAGAAACTAACAAATTTGCTTATTTTAAGATACTCGTTGGACATAATATATTCTGTTTTTTTTCTCGAGAATTTGGTGTTTTTTAAAATTACTTTTCGCTCAATTAACAATAGACTTTGCTCTTGAATCCTATGCATCATCTGTTTTTCTATATCTGTTAATCTGTTATTGCGTGTCTTATCTAAAGTAGATAGGCGAAAAGAGAAGGCGAAATAGCAGCAAGCATTTGATCGTATTTAAAAGTCAACTGATCCAGAGAAAATTAGGTTGTCATTTTAGAAAACAGGAATGAATATTAACAAAATCTTTTTCTCTTTAGATAGACTACAGTTAAAGTTTTAAAAGTTAAGACGTAAAGCGCGAGACCAAGATATCTGAAATTCAAATGAACACCAATCTGCTTAAATACTAAACAAAACAAAAAAATAATAACGATGTCTTCTTTAGAAAATGAAACAAATTTCCAAAAAACAGACGAATATCATTCAAACTTCGATCCTCAGTTTAACGGTACCACTGAATTTATTCTGATAACCGATCATCAAACGCTAAAATCTCGCAGTCGTGAGCAATTAGATGCGGCATCGCAAAATAATAAAAATATTTGGCGGTCTTATGTAAAGCAAATATTTCGAAAAAAAAATCTTTATAAACGTTTGCCAGTTCTAACGTGGCTACCAAAATATAATACAGCGGATGCTATCGGTGATTTGATAGCTGGTATTACCGTCGGCATAACCGTTATACCACAGGGGTTAGCGTATTCCAGTGTTGCCGGTCTTCCTACACAGGTAGGTTGGGTGCAAATAAAATACCAAAATAAAGTGTTAAGAAGTGAAAAAATATTATATAATTCAGCTTAAAAGAATTAAGGAACTTATTCGCTTTCGATCCATTTCAAATTAATCTTTTTCCTGCTTAATACGATTACAATACTTTTTCTAGATCTTTTACAATTTATACTCGGCTTTTCCACAACTATTTTCAATAAGCCCAACTAGCGACTATTTATGATTGTTTAATATCAAAATTTTATGCATTATTGTTGACAATGTACAAAGATTTTTGAGGTTATTGAAGGAGGAGGCTAAGAATTCGCATTGGTCTTAAGTTTTTTTTTATCATTTCGTATAGTTAGAATGTATTTTTTGTTATACTATGTAACGAAAATAATTAAGTCGTTCCGAAAAGGTATTCAAATATGTGTATATAATATGATCTTTGAAAACATAATATTTTACACAAACAAAACTCATCCAAAGAATCTTAAATTCTAATAATTTTAAAGTTACGAAATTTTTCAATATTCTACTTTTGAATAAAAGATGAGCTGATTGTTCTTTTAGCCATTTTTTAACTGCTTGGTGAGAAAATTTATTTCAAATATGCTTTACACTACCAAAAGCCACCTACTTACTCACAAACACCTTAAGGATCTCAAAATAATACTGTATTATACACACAGAATGGATAAAATAAATGAATAGACTTCCGTCTGGTGTAAAAGGCATGCAAAATTAATTTTTAGATAAGATTTGATATTGTTTGGATAAGATAAAAGTGTGCATATTCTGTACGATTGTACAATACACAATACGAGTAATACAAACTCATGTTTAATAATTAAAATATATATATTTATGTATATAAATAAATCAATATAATTATCTATAAGAAAAAATAGAAATTAATAATTTAGAAATTCCAAAGATCTTGAATGGAAAAATTTTTCTAAGAATGTTAAGTAAAATACATGAGGAGTCAGCTTTTCTTTTGTTTTTTTTACTTTCACAGAGATAGTGTACTGAAGAGGCAGGTGGTGAAGTGATAGGAAAGGGCTTTAATTTTTACACAACTCTACAAATGTGGTGACAAATAATAGGAAATAAGAACAACATTTAAACGCTTTTAGCGAAAAGAAAAATTTTATTTAATTTTCGTGAGTTAAAATGTCCCACGATAAAAATTATAATTGTGAAGTTTCAAATATGGAACTCATATTATAAATCGATGTAAAACTATCATGTCTGATTTAAAAAAACGAACTGGTGCCATTTTCGATAGCCGTCCCAAAACTAGCCGAAAACGCGAAAATCTCTATTTTCTCGCGCTTTTTAATTTATTTATTATATTATAAATTTGACATATATTTTTTTAAGGGGAAAAGCACAATTTTAAAATTAGAATCATATATAAAGAAATATTCCCAAAATAAATTCAGTTAATATTTTTATTAGTTGTCTCCTTTTTTTTCGTCTATTTTTCAAACTGAATTTGATATGGAAAAGTCTGAATTTGAAGTTAAAATCCCGTAAATATATTGAACTAATTTTAAGTTTTATTTTACTTTATTGTTGAGTTAATGTTTAAATTTACAGCAATTTTTTATAAACTTGAAAACAAATTTTGAACTTTTTCAAAATTAGTTCCAAAATTTTAAGCCGAGAAAATAAAATAAAATTGTTTTATATTTACATGGAATATCGCCCTCTTTATAAACATACTATACTGGATTTCATTTAATACCTTTTTGGATTTGTTATAGTATTTACGCACCGGCTTGGTCTAACCATTTTTACCGTGTAGTGTTTGAACACACAATATTTCTGACTGCAGAGTCAACGGGCTTTATAGTTCTTAGTAAATTGTCACTTCTTAATGGATGTTGGTTTGAAGTTCTCGATTTAATATTCCAGCAATTTATTTAAATTTATGTGTTTATACATACATATATTCTTTGCGCTTTTTCATTTTAGTTTGGACTTTATGGAGCTTTTATTGGTTGTTTTGTCTATGTCTTACTCGGTTCTTGTAAAGATAACACAGTGGGTTCTACTGCCATTGCGTCCCTTTTAACGTATCAATTCGCCCGTGGAGTTTGGCAAAGGGCCGTGCTGCTAGCTTTTCTCACCGGTATTATTGAAATATTAATGGCAATTTTTCGACTTGGATTTTTAGTAGACTTTGTTTCGGGACCGGTAAGTGCCGGATTTACAAGTGCAGTTGCGCTGATTGTTTCAACATCGCAAGTAAAAAATATATTGGGTGTAAAAAGCGAAGGTGACTCTTTTCTGCAACGATGGATTAGCATGATAAATGATATAGAAAACATACGAGTAAACGATGCTATTTTAGGATGTTGCTGCGTATTTATACTGATTATATTTAGGACAATAGGTCGTATTAAAATCGGACCCAAAGTTAATGATGAACAAAAATGGCAGCATAAATTGATAAATAAATGTTTTTGGTTTTTGGGTGTGATGCGCAACGCGACTTTGGTTATAGTTTGTGCTTTGGGCAGCATGTACTTGGAATCGCAAGGAAAACATTATTTCCGTTTAACCGGGACGGTTCCTGAAGGTTTACCCACACCCGCCATACCGCCCTTTTCTATAGAAGCTCGTACGGGCAATGCAACAATAGGCATAGAAGCGATGCAGGGCGAGAGTTTCTTGGATATGACAAAAAATTTGGGCTATGGCTTGGTAATCGTGCCAATGATAGCCTTATTGGAAAATATTTCTGTGTGCAAAGCATTTGGTAAGTTTGTATGTTTGTATGTTGTTATTGCTTTCTTGTTTTTAATGTTTATAAACTTTTTTCCTTCCTTAAAGCTAAAGGCAAGGCAATCGATGCGACTCAAGAACTTTTTGCTATTGGTGTGTCTAATGTAGCCAATTCCTTCTTTCAAGGCTATCGTGGCAATAGCGGTTTAGCACGCTCGGCCGTAAATAATGCTAGTGGTGTTAGAACCCCTTTAGCCAATTTATACATTGGTCTGGTAGTGATGTTCGCCTTAATGTATTTAACTAAATATTTCTATTTTATACCTTTAACGGTTCTGGGCGCCATCATTATTTCAGCCGTCATTTTTCAGTTGCAATATCACGTCATCAAACCCATGTGGCGTAGTAAAAGTAAGTCAAAAGAATTTTTTTTTGTATTGAAACTATCAATACTTTTATTATTCCAGAATCCGATTTAATACCAGGTCTTGTGGCATTTATTGCTTGTCTGGTTATGCCACTGGAAATTGGGATATTAATAGCGATTGGAGTCAATTTGCTTTTTATACTCTACCACTCAGCCAGACCTAAGGTTTCACTTGAAACCATTGAGGTAAATTTATAGCAAAAAAAGATATTATTTATTTTTTAATATTTTTTCTTCTCCGATTTTTCATAGACTACGGAAGGCCTTAAATTTCTTAAATTAACTCCCGATCGTTGTTTGATATTTCCTTCAGTTGAATTCGTGCGCAATATGATTTTGAAATCGGGTACAAAAACATCTCTACCGGTCGTAATCGATTGCACGTATATTTACGGCGCTGACTATACAGCAGCCAAAGTTATTTGTTCAATGATTAAAGACTTTGAGCAACGCTGTCAGAAAATCATTTTCTTTAATTTAAAACCGAGTGTCGTACAGATTTTTGAAGCCCTAAATTGCAAGCTCATATTGTGTTACAATGTCCATTGTCTAATTCGAGAGTTAAGAGAAGTAAATTGCACAGAATCAACAACAGTAGTAAGATCGCGAGTTGGTAGTGATAACAATAGTTTAGCTAGCACTATAACATTAACGAAATATGAAACAAATAATTCTTAAGCAGATCGTAATAAAGAATCTTTGGTGAAAAATTATTATTTTAAGCCGGTCTTCTTAAGAGTCGTAACACGCATGTAATTAAAATGACTACCAGTAATGGTAACAGTATCTGTTCTAGTTGGGTTTATTTATTGCTTGAAATAAGCGCCCTTTTTAGTTCAGCTCATGGGCCAGATTACGTAACGAAAAATTTTTCAAAATTTCATCAATTTCAGGTTTACTGTTATTTTTGACTGCGCATATGTGAGAATGAGTTATTATGACAGTATTGCGAAATTAAAGCCTAAAATTAGGAGTGAACTGCTGTATTTTGTGAAACTCCTTTGAATATATTTAGTTTAATATAGAACTGGAGTGATCAGAAAATCCTGCTGAGGAGCAGGAAAACGCTCTTTTAGATTATATAGACTGAAGAGTTTCCGTGTGATAGGTGAGCACCATATTTTGAACATTTCTAATGGAAAATTATAAAGTTGAGCACATTTTTCACTTTTTAGATTTGAATTAGCGAAGGGAGGATTAAGGCACGAATGGATTTGGAAATTAATTTTTAAATTAGCAATTTCTTTTCAATTAGTTAACATTTTTGTATTTTAAATAAGCTGATGATCGATAACATACAGTCAGTCACAATTACATGTGATAGTTACTAACATAAACTACAATTAGAACGACACAAACAATTTTAGTGTTGCCAGGTCATCAACTTCGTGCGAGAGGGACAACAAATATTTGTAAAAATGTTGCTTTCTTTGTCGTACGAACCTTGAGCAATTTTTCTTTGGTTGATAGAAAATAAATTTTTGTGTAAGATATTGAAGCAAATTGGAAATAATTTTCCATTTTCCCCCAATATCATGACCAAAGTTGGTAATTTGTAGACATAAATATTATAGATTATTTGGTTTCCATATTACCAAAAGTGAAAAAAAGAAAAATAACACAAAAGCGGATGTAGCAGCCGGTGAACAAAAACCAAAATGTAAGTATTTAATTAAAAAGTAATTATCTAAATGCTTTTCCTATATTATATTTAAAATTTTTAGTAGGCGACATTGCGTTTTATGGTGCCCAGAAGCATATAAGCTCCACATGTTCCGGAAAAGTGTACACACGTAGGTGATATACAAGTTATGAAACTGCAATTTTTGGCCCTAATAAAAAATTTGTGTTTCAAGCAGTAAATGACATCGACGCCAAAGAATGGATTTATGCAATAAAAGCAGCTATAAGAAGTAGCACAACTGGATCAGTAGGAGTAGCAAGGTAAGTCATACATTTTCTATTGAGTGCTAGTGTCCCAAGTTCTGAAACTCACCCCGAAAAGTGCTAGTGTGTTTTAAAATACAAACGGCCAGTTATTTTATTAATCACAAAACCAATTGGAACAAAAGTGTTTAGTGCTAAACAATTTGTTAGCATAAGCAAAAGAAGTTCCAGTTGATTTTGTGATTAACAAAAGCATCTAACTGTGTTTGTGTTTTATAAAATAGCAATGATTGACAAAACCAAATAGAACAAACATTTTGAAACAGATTGTTAAAATTTAATTGTTAATTATTTCGTTTTCCGTTTTTATAATTAAAAATTAAAAAAATTTATTTGTTTTTATTTTCTTATATATATATATTCAAGGAGTGCGTGAATATGCGGTACTTGGTTTTGGATGAGATGAGAATTGAAAACAACTGCAGCCAGAAGGAATGGAAAATAATTATTATTAATTACAAATACTTTCTGTAGTAGAATTGTTAATCGTTTTCCATTTAGTTTTTTTTTTTAAATAAAAACAATTAATTTATATTAAATTGTATCGGTGTAACATTTATTTATTCAGTTTCGGTGTCTATTTTTGAAATTAAAAGATTTAAAAAAAAGGAAATAATCGTGAAAATTAACTTATACTAAAACAAAAGCTTTGCCTTCAGTCATAAAAGAGCTAAGTCCAATTTATGAAATTTTAATCCGGAAAAATCTTTTAAAAAAGAAAAATTTAATGAAATATTCCAAATGGCTCTTAGCACAGTTTTAACATTATTGGACTTTTTCTTTGTAATTATTGAACTTATCAATTTTACATTTCACTTTATTCATTCAAAAATATTCTAATTTCATTAGAATATGGTTGAGCGGATAGTATTTTGAGAGAACCACTAGATTTTGTACATCGTCAAAGGCAGGCTCTTGAGAAGCAAAGCGAAAACTGGTGGCCTCTATGCTAGACAATTCTTCATAAGCTGTTAAGAAATCATAATAAGGCAAAAATTGTTGACAAAATATCTTTCAAATGTTGAAAAGCTCTGTCAGTTAGGTAAATTCGCAAATTGAAAATGGCTTAAATGTAATTTGTATCGAAACCAGATCTACATCTACTCCAGCTATTATCTATAAGCACCAGAGTCCTAAAAGAAAAACAACATTTGCAAATGTTAGCAGCCATTAGATAATCAGTAAAAACAAAATAAACTAACATTTTTATTAAATAAGCAGACAAACTGCTTTAACCATAATAACCAATTAGATGAGAAAGTTATCAAGGTTACATTTATACAATTTTGCAATCGGTGGCAAAACCGAAGTTAATTCCAATGCACATTCATTTTCTGTGGTTTTAACACAGCGCACTTCATTGTGAAATTCATTGTTAAAATACTGGGTAGATTATTGCTGGGTATATCCGTAAAATGTTTCATGAAACTCCACCACAACCGCCACCTCGAAACTCTCTAATTCATCAATCGACAAACGTGCCGGCACACAAACATACATACCGTGGTTTGCTAGATAAAGTTGCTTTGCTGCATCATCGGTTTGGTGCAATTCCGTTGGAACAACTTTATGTTGCTTTTAAAACCAACCAACCAGCCAATAATATAAAATCTATAACAATACTTGCATTTCCACTCTTGCCGGAAATTTCATACAAAGTTTTAGAACTTGTGACACATTCTTTTTTTGTTTTGCGCATAGAATATTACACTTTCATTTCTACATTAACGTTTTATAATATTTTTTAAACCGCGGATTTAAGATTTCATTCATAAAAAGGGAAATATTAATAAAACATCTACACAAAATTTATTATACATAGCAAAACATCTGTTTTTAAAAGTATAGGTATAACCATTGCTTTTAATACAATGCTTATGCTATCATTTTATTCACTCACACGAACCTGGTAACAAAAACTGTATTCTGTGGTTACTAAGAAGCAAACTAAATCACAGACAAAAATTGTAAATCACACTGACAAATACTAGCAGAACGGAACAACATGCTGATTTCAAAGCCTGCTACTACTTCATATTTAGCGTTTTTCATGCTTTGTCCACTGTGTGTGATTATCAGTAGATGTAAATTATTAGCTTTATATATTTATTATTTTTCTAAATTTACTATCTATAATTTACAATTATCTTTTGCATGTCTCGATTTTTCTTTTCATTATTAACTGTGCACACCTGTTTTCTTTTTGTTTTTTGTTCTACTTGAGAAAACTGCTTTGGTTTGAATTGTATGCAATTAAAATAATTGCAATTTTATGCAATTAGTTAAAATTTTTCAACTTTTAATAGGCTGATGATCGGTGAATCAGTAAATTAGTGTGATTTACAATTTTGTCTTTGGTTTGGTTTGTTTCTTAATATTATTATTGGGCCACGAAGCACTACGACCAAAAAGATCTATTTTGAAAAGCTGATCAAATTTAACCCCCTCATAAGGCTTCTAAACAATACAAGCACTATGTGGGGTCTGATGTTCCATAGCTTGAGTATAAGTACAGCAATTCTGCCCCAATGGTGAAACTTCTGTTTGCCGAGTGCAGGACAGTCGCAAAGAACGTGTTTAGAGCTTTCAGTGTCACGTTCACAAAATCGACAGACCAATTTCGTTCAAGTGGTAAATTAGGTTAAAATGCCTTGTGAACTACCTTGTCAAATGTTTTATGTCTGCTTTATTGACCGAAAACAGCTTATCTGAGATTGCCCTGTTGGGGGTGGCGATGGCACGATGGATGGTAGTCTGCACGTTGACTACGAATCCAAAAACAGACCTGGGTTCAACCCCAGTTTCAGACTAAAATTTTAAATTAAAAATAAACATCTCGCATTTTTCTGATGTGCATTAGTGTGTCTTTGTGTCAGTTGTTGTCGGAAGGTTTCAGTGGCGAAGGCATAGTCACTGGTCACTGAACAATATCGGCTTCAGCTGATAGCAATCCACAATCGCATCAGAACGCCCTCCTTCGTCGGTATTGTGTAGCACCGGCGAAGTAAAACAATAATAAAAATTGCTACTGAACCGAAGTTTCAGCACTGCTACGAGTATAAAAAAAAAACGTGCGAAAGCAGAGCTGCAAAAATAATTAATTAAGCTTCACATCCTGTCGTTTCTCCTACTATCCCTTTCCTATAGTTCCAGCACAATGCTTCGCATATGTAGGAGTCATCTCCTGAGTGCTGGTCCCAGATAAAAAAAAAAGAGTTTGGCTGACGCTAGCCGACACAATTAAGCCAATGAGCAGTGAATTTCCTTTCCTTCCAGTTTCTAAGATTTTAATTTCTTTAGCTTTTCCACAGATTGGCTCTGGGCGAATTGGGGGCAAATTTTCGCCTAGTTTTGCCGGATAGTCGGCTGTTTCATTACCCTCCTTGTTCAACGGCGGTAAAGTTACCCAACTCATTGAGAAGTTCCAAAGACTCTCATACCATTTTCGAGGTTATCATGGTCTACCAAAGGGCCCTAAGGGCCATCTGACTATCTGATAATATATAGATGTTGGCATAGTTGACGACAGCGCATAATCTGATTTAGGGCTTGCGGTCGGAAATGATATCCTCATGCCACCCCGTCACATACACTACACACTTACAAATAGGAATTCTAAAACCGAATTTATGGAAGTAAACGAAAAAATTATAACTAATTTAACTCAGGAGACGATGCCTACACATGCAATGCATTGTGTTGGACCTAAAGGAAAGGGATAGTAGGAGAAATAACATCAGATGAAGCTTGACTATCTTACAACTCTGCTATTGCACGTTCTTTGTTTTTATACCAGTGTTGTTACGCCTCTGCTGTTAAGGAGACGTACTATACTTTGAAGCTTCGTTATTAGGAGCCTTTTTTGTAATTATTTTACTTCCCCAGTGCTACATAATACCGACAAACCAGCTGCGTATTTTAGTTCACTAAAATCCGTATACAATCCACTATAATCCCGAAGATGTTATTTTCTGCGTAACTAAACTCTGTGGTATTTGTCATATGAAATTCCTCAAATTTTTTCGATCTTTTTCTTGTAGAATTATAATTAATTAATCAATTGAGCTTGAGATCTTATATTATTTTGCGTTTTAAATTTATTTTTTCCATTACTTCGTTTTCACAATGTAAAATCTTATCAGGGAAAATATTTTATAATAATTGACAAAATTAATTTTTATAAAAATGCGGCAAATCACAAATAAAAAACTCAAATATTAATAAATTTGATATCTGTAAAATACTAAAAATATTATAACTCAAATAAAAATAATTTTAAAAAATGTTTACAGTATAAATATATTTTAACTTCTATTATCTATTAACTAAATGTCTATAACATTGAGCATCATTTGAAGTACTTGTTTTATAGTTATTTTGTTGTGTATATGGACTTTTATAATCTCTAAAATTTCGAGTATGTATCTACGCCTATATATTTATTTTAAAATTATTGTATTTTGAAAATCTGGATAATGATTATTATTTTTGCAATGTAATGTTAATGCTGTTTTTGGTGTTGTTGTAACGTTTCTATATTTTTGATCAGATTTGTGTCCAAGAAGATCTAATTTTAAGTTTATTTTTTGTAGTACCTACATATATGTATCGTATTACAACTATCATTATCATTACCACCACACGGTATTCTATAAACTAGTTGGACATTTCTGATTTATCTGCTCTAACTTTTGTTCTGCTAAATAATCTACCTAATGTGATATATATTTTATATGCTACTGGCTTTTATCCGCGGCTCGCTCGCGTTATTATCTCCATTGGTTATACAGTTTGGGAAAGGCATATCTTACGCCTACGTCGCCTCCTGGTTCTATTTAAAAATATATAGGTAGCATATGTGTCCTCTAGACGCAAAAACATAAATACATTTAAATTTCATTGAAATCGGTTAGATACTGTCGGAGGCGCGGAAATTACCCCTACCTTCCCTCGTGGTCTTAGTTTTGAAAAAAAAAATAATAGCCAATGTGTCTTTTAAGCTCAAATATATCCAAGTTTTAAAGTTCATGAAAATCGGCATGATAGTTTTGGAGAAGCAGAAATTTCCCCCGTATCGCCCGCTGGTACAATGTACAATACATTGTATGAGTATTTTTAGACGCACACCTATCTATGTTCTAAATTTCATTAAAATCGGTTGGAACGTTTCGGAGGGGCAGAAATTTCCCCCCTATCGCCTCCTGATCATAGTTTTAAAAAAAATTATACCCTATAAACTTCCCGGAGTTGCACAGACTAAGTGCACCAAATTTCATCGCGATTGGTCCACAAATGGCGAAGTTAAGCTCGTTTATATTATAAAATCTATTAATAAGCATGTGGAAGCAGTAGCATAATTAAAAAAGTAGGCGTAAGGGTGAACGTGATTAAAAAAAAATTTACATGTAACTCATTCAAGAGTCTCAATTATATGGTGTGATAATTTCAGGAAGATCGGTCCATCGGTTTTGGTTCCTATAAGGTACAAACAATCAAACACACCAACAAACACTCATTCAGCTTTATATATATAGATTATATAGTTTTCTTTATCATAAATCTTAGAATTCTGTAATCTTTCAGATATAAGAGGTACATAAGTAAATGACTTATAAATTTTTGTGTGTCATTACTCTTCTATTTAAATTATTACAATTATTATATTGCCTTATTTGTCCAGAGATCAGTGAAATAATTACCCTTATTATTAATTAAAATACTCCTAATTTTCCTTATATTCGCCCTATAAAACTCCATATCACTAATCTTCAATAGTCTCTCTATCAGATTCTTTGCTGCATTAATAATAATTCTTCTAGGATGTTTCGAATAATAATTAATAATCCTTCCAGATGAAGTAGGTTTTTGATACCAGTCTATTAGTAATTTATTTGCAATTTTTTTGACTAATGTATCTAAATACGCTATTCTAGAATCACATGCCCTTCCAATTGTAAATTTTATATCATCATGATATGAATTGAGCACAGTCAAAATATTATCAATCGATTGATTTGATATTATACAAAACAAATCATCGACATATTTTGTGATCAATTAATCAGTGTTAAATTTAATTAAAATCCTACAATTTACAAGTGCGCAAAGATTTAAATTGTCTCTAAAGCATAATTGATTTTGTTCGCTTATTTGAATAAAAAGAGATTAGATTTGACATTATTGCATTGCTACTACACGGTGGGCCAAAAGTAATCACCCGGGGCATAAGTAATCACCCGATGTCTTTTTGCTGTAATTTTATTTAATAAAAACTTTTGGATCTGCATGTATGGCCGCCAGAGTTGAGGCGGTCTCTTAGCCCATATCATAAGCAATTCCAAAATTTGTCTTAAAAAAAATTACAGCAAATTAACATCGGGTGATTACTTATGCCCCGGGTCATTTCTTTTGGCCCACCCTGTATAAAGTAAGGCGTAAGACATCTTTTCTATATTCATGCAAAATTGAGTAATTAGTACCCTTTTAACAGCACTGCTGGAGTGACTAAATTTCATACAATAGTGGCTGCATTTGCAATACTCATGCTTTTCTAGCTGTCCACCTATCGGTGCGCCGCACTGTGGACCATTTCACGACAATGCGGCCAAAAATCATTTTTTTCATGGTCACCGATTTTAAAGTTATGTTACTCATTTGAAAGTAAATACCAGTGAACCTCGGGAGCCAAAAAATTACAACTCTATTTCAACCACATCACAGCGAACAGGGTGATCCAAAATTAACTTTCTCAGTATTTTACAAAAACTAAAAATTCCTTAGTAAATTTTGATTTTAATATGACTATAACTTTTTTGTTTTAAAAGATTTCAAAGGAAAATAAATTTTAAATACTCATATAACTTAAAAGCTATTAGTGCTATAACAAATAAAATCTTTGTGTCTTTTAGAAATTTTTTAACTTTTTTTTAAAAAAAGGTCTAGTTTGTTCGAAAATCTTCCATTTAATAGAGCATAACTTCTTAGCTTCAAAAGACTACAAAAAAAAAACTTGCACTCTGTTGTATTGCAAAGCCTCCTCTATACGCCTATACCCATACGATTGTATACCCGCCAGTTGACGCCCGTGTGCACCAGAACTCTTTTTCTATCTCAAAGTCAGATATTATGTACAGAATTTAAGAATACAGAAGTTTAAAAGAAATTCGAGCTGCATTATATGCCAAAAGACATCAAGTCAATTAAGCCAACCCCCACCACAAGACGATAGTTTTAAGGAAGCTTACGAATTTGGATTGTCACCTCTTCATGCTAGAATACGTTTTATGGAGCACATTCTTAAATTGGAAGAAAAAATAAATCAGAAAAAGAAACAAATTCAATAAAATTATCTTCACCTCGGCCTCATAATCGACCAACCAAAACAAGGAGAAAGAAACTCAAATGATGGGAATACCGCAAGGTGATTTTTTTCCGATCCAAAAACTGCAGCATCTATTACAGGTGTAGATCATGAATTAATAAGACGATTCAAAATCATATTAGAAGTTATAGCATGCAGCGAAGGGATAAATGCAAAAAATTTGGAGAGTACTCCAACAAAACAGCTATACTTTGTAACGTAAAATACTCTTGGAGATTTATGCCATCCACAATTCATTAAGTTTTGTACCATGGAGAACGAATAATTCAACATAATATGCTACCAATAGGAGATCTATCTGAAGAAGCACAAGAAAAAACAAACAAAGACTACAGATTCTTTCGCGAGCACAACACCAGAAAAATGTCCATATATTCTACTAATGCAGACCTTATCACTATTTTCTTGTGCACTTCAGATCCATATATCGACCCCTGTGCGCGAAATTATCGTATGTTACACAAAAAAAATTTCACAGGAGAGCGTTTTTATTCGTCTTTTTTTTATTTGCCTGACATCAGTAACTGTCATATACGATAAAATGTACATAGTGTTATCTCCATAACTATAACAATTATCGCTATAATACTTTATCTGCAGATGAATTAATGGATTTAGAACCATTTTGCATAAAAAACTCGATTTCGAAAAAGTGTAACATGCGATAATTTCGCGCACAGAGGTCGATATGTCCAACATTCGACAAAAATGGAAAATTATCTCTACTGAATTAGACGTAGAAGATGAAAATCAAAGGTATTTAGAAGGAATATTTACTAAAACTGTTTGATATATAGTTTTTTAGTGTACTAAGTTATACTCGTTTTTATATAGATAACAATTTTTATAATCAATATTTATTTTATAAATTTAATACTCGTATAGAAATATTATAATAAAAAAAATAAAATTAACTAAAAGGAAAACATACGACTTTTTCATTAAAACTTCTCTATATTAGTTAAATGTGAGCTAATATCAGGGAACTTTGACGTTCGATACTTAATTAATTATATTTTTGTTCTGGCTGTTTCAAAAAGCCCTTACGACTATTAGGGCTAAAAATTTACGAGGGCCAAAGTTTGGCATTTTCTGACAAAATTTAAGTTAGAAAATTGTTAATCAGTATTACTTGTAAAAAAAAACCTTTTTTAACACTTCACTTTTATACTAAAATTCAACTATAAACTAAAGTATATGTAAAAAACGTTCCATAACTTTTTTTCTTATCGGTAGATTTTTACGTTTTATACCAAAAATTAAAGGACAAAGTCCCACGTACTAAACAAAATAACCACGTATAAAAATTCCAATCCAATTAAAAGTTATGGATTTTTGGCAGTCTTCTCCTGAAATGGTCCACTGTGCGCCGATTAAAAAAACACTAACCAATGTGAATCATTTTAAATCGTGATTTAGCACAAGTTTGTTTTGCCCACTCCCAGAAACATGTTTTTTAAATAAAAGACAACAAAATAAAATAAATTTATGTTTCTGCGAATTTTAATGTTATTTTAGTCATGTGACCAGTTGGCGAAAATCGGACCGGAGCACGTCGTTTTCTATTTTATTTCCACTTTGTCGTTTAATTTGAAAAAAAAACTTTTCAGTCGATTCCTAAACTAGTGTGTTTTAAACATGTAGTTGGAATAATAACAAAAAAAAAAAAAGAATATATATAAAAGAAACTAATTCACGTGATAAATAATTTTATTGTATTTATTTTATATTTTTTGGTATGCGATATCTGCTTCTTCTTTATGCTTGTGCTCATGACACTGTTTATACAGAAAAAGTGGGCACAATTTTTTTTTAATTATTTGCATTTGTACAAATAACAGTTCCATTTGTAAATAATTATAAAAGTTATAGAAATCGGAAGAGAGTTCGAATCACTTTTTGGTAATAAAAAGTTTGTTGTAGTTCAGTCACATTTATTGCGTGCGTAAATTTAAAGAAGTTTCTGATACGCTCGAGTGTTTATAAGTCTACTATTTTTATTAAATTTTCCCAAGATATGTTTTTAACCCTTATCTGATAGCAAGGTAGCCGGGTACCTTTAACGTGTTACGTTTAATTTTTTTGTACAAATTGCTGATCCACATACTTGAAACTTCTTGGCAATTTCTAACTGTGAATAAATTTTAAATAAATGCTGATTTGGAACTAAGGATATATTTTGAACAGGCGTGGCAGACCAATTTACTTCTAACATCCCTAACTGTACGGCAAGGTACCTGGGTACCTTCGTGCAATTCATATGAAAAAACAACATTACCAATATGTATATGTTGTATATATATTATAATAAGTAAATAAATAAAAGTCGATATCAAAATTTCAGAGTAAAATATTTATTTCAGGAAACAAAAAACTCAGTTTACCTTATGTGAATGGCCAAAAAACACCTTCAATGGCATGGCAAAGTACCCGGGTACTTTTATTATTATTATTGGGCCAGGAAACACCGCAACCAATAAGATCTATTGTGCAAAGCACTTCATATTCTAAGGAATCCACAATTCCACCCACATTGTGAAATCTCTGTCTGCCATGTGCAGGAATGAAAGAATGTGTTCAGGGCTTTCAGTGTGACTTTACAAAACGACAGACATTGGTCGGAGAGACCAGCTTTGTTAAGGAGGTAACTCAGGCAATAATGGCATATAAAGAGTCCAGTTAAAAGGCTTAAGCTGGCTCTATTCAGTGAAAGCAGCCTATTTGAGATTGTTCTATTCGGTATCACGATGCATTTAGGCTGCTATTATGACAATGAGCAGCGAATTCCCTCTCCTTCCAATTCCTAAGAATTCATTTTCGTAAGTTCGCAAAATGGCGCGGTGGAATTATGGCAAATTTGCCCCTCGTTTTGCCGGATAGTCCATTTCTATACCCTCATACCCCTCATGACCAGAAACGCAGCCCAATGAAACAGTGTTAAAGTTTCCCAAATCATAGAGAAAGTCCATGCACTCACATTTTCGAGGTTATCATGGCCCCAAACACCGCCTAACTATCTGATAGTATATAGATGAGGCAAGAATTTCTGCCCGGAAAACTGTTGGGGAAACGCCCATTGGAACCGATTTCCTGGAGATTTACCAGAATACACACAATTTGTCTCCTCTGTTTTCTGGAGCAATCTGCGCCGTCTTGTTGGCAAAGACTGCCCTTTTCCTGTTTACCTTTGCTTTTCAGCAAAGCTTCTTATTCCGCTGCACGTTGTTCTCCCAACTCTGACTGCTCTTACACCGATCTCTATCGGCACGAATGCATTCAATTATTGCACCTAACTTTGGATACCTTAGGTCAGCCGGCACTGTGGCCGTTCACCTTACGAGACCACTGCAGCCGAGATGCGCGGTGTCTCAGACGTTCATAAGAGCCCTGAGGGCCCTACATTTTTTGACACCACTGCATCCGAAGAGGCCTGTCAGGACCAAATTGAGAATACGCCACTTCCCCACATTAAGGCCTACATTCTGGACATCGAGGAGACTCAGCCAGCCCTCACCGGCCATTAGACTTGCGAATAAAAAATAAAATAAATAAATAAAAAAATGAAATAAAAATAAAAAAAGTAATAAAAAGTAAAGCAAGCAAAGTCGACTTTACAATAAAATTGTTATGTGGTGACATGTGCCAGTACGCCAAGGAAAAATTTCGATAACAAAAATGACAATAAAAAAAATTGTTTCCCACAGCAAACAACTGCAAAACAAACTTGAGCGCATGTATGGTGGAAAAGCAAAGATCTTCGGAGCTCCATCTTCGTGTTTGATCGGTCATTTCGCATTATTGTCGTTGCTTTATTTTTAGAGTGTGGCATGGAGCACTCTTGTCCAAACTTATTGCTTTTGGTGTCGGTGATAACTTCTCTCGATTTATATCGAGCTTTCTCAGGGATCGCGCTATAAGAGTTGTTATAGACGGGATCTCATCAAACGAGTTCAAGATCAATTCAGAGGTACCACAAGGCTCCATTCTCCTACCCTATTTCTTATTTTTCTTAATGACCTCCTATGTCATACTTCAAACCCTATCCACTCTTTCGCAGATGACAGCAGCATCTGCCATTTATATTCATTCGATCGTAGGCCGACACCAACTATGATCGCGGCGACGCGGCAGAATATGAATGATTCGCTAACAGGTGACCTCACGAGAATATTGGAATGGGGTCACGCGAACAGGGTCGATTTCAATTCCCAAAAGACCCAATGCTGCATGCTAACACACCGCCGTATGCACGATCACGCTGCCTCATCTGTAAAAATGGGTGGCATAAACATTGAGGAATCAGAAGCTCTTGATGTTCTTGGCATGCAAATTCAGTGCGATGTCCAATGGACTGAGCACATTTTTCAGGTTTCAAAGGAAGCATTCAAGTGCCTAGGCTTTTTAAGGCGGTGTAAGACATACTTCACCCCATCTGATCTCCTCACTATTTATACCGCCTACATCCGACCGAAAATGGAATACAACTCTCATGTGTGGGCCGGTGCTCCAAAGACTATTTGAAGTTACTCGACCGTGTACAAGAAAGGGCGAAGAAACTCATAGGAGACAGTAGGGTAGCCAACTCTATTGACTCTCTTGAGCATCGTCGCAACGTGGGGTGCGTTTCGTTGTTCTATCGTTACTATAATGGGATGTGTTCTAATGAAATTAGGGAACTTGTTCCCGAAACCCGGTTATTCGCGCGCACGACGCGATCATCATTAAGAGCGCATCCATTTGTGGTCGATTTGAGGGCGACTCGCACTACGCATTACAGGGAAAATTCGTTCTTTGGCCGAACGGCACGTATGTGGAATAGACTACCCGCAGAGGTGTTTCCTGTCACTTTTAGCATGGGAAGATTTAAATCAAATGTCAATAAACACTACTCCCTCTATCCTCCTTCCCATAACCTAATTTCCTAGTTCCAGCACAATGCATCGCATGTGTAGGGGTCATCCCCTGAGTGCCGGTCCAAGACAAAAAAAAAAAAAAAAAAAAAAAAGGATAATAAACGACAAAATAGAAAATTCTAATTGAAATTTAAAATTTTCATTGCATTTTCAAAAAATTCTTATTGAAATTTAGAATTTATATTGGATATTCAGAAAATTCCAAGTGCAATTCGGAATATTCATTTAAATTTCAGAACACTCTAATTATAATTCTGCGTATGTACGTAGTAAGTGCTTTTCAAAAGAATAAAAAACAAATAAAATGTAAATTTAAAATATTGAAATATATTTTATTGGCCAACTGGCATATGTGTCAGTACTTATGCATCCCTTGGTAACGGTGATAATTTCCTCGAGATATTGCAGGTATCATCCTTGACTTTATTTTATTATTAATTTTTGACCAAATAATTTCCTTGGTAGATACAATTTTTTTTATCTTGGACCAGCACTCAGGAGTGACCCCTTCACATGCGATGCATTGTGCTGGAACTAGAGGAGATGGTAGTGAGAGACAAGGATGTGAAGCTTGACTATCTTACAACTCTGCTTTTGCACGTTTTTTTTGTTTATAGCAGTGTCGCAGCACGTCTGATGTGAAGGAGCCATGTTAATTTTTGAAGCTTTGTTTTAATCTACTGTGAAATAGCGAATTATCATATACCAAAACGAGTTCATATAACTCATTCCCATCTTTCATGAACTCTCCCATTCGTTGGCACTGTCTGCTGTAATTAAACCCCCGCGATTATGAGGTACACACATACGCGTCATTGTGCTAATTCCCTTTACAATACCCGACTAAATCTTTTGCATTGTTGGTGCCATTGTGTTGGTTACTGCTAGACTGTTTGGTGATGAAGGAGTAACACTGATCACCGGCAGTCGTTCAAGCAGTGATTAGCTCAGTGGCAACTTCATTACAAAAGATAGACATTTCATTTGGGTTTTCTCGCGTTAATCATGACAGGCCGATTTAGAATTGACTTCTGCAACATACGTGGTCTAAGGGCAAATTTCTTCTCTGTCTATGTTCACGTTTGTCTCCATCGGCCGGATGTTTTCGCCTTAAGTGAAACCCAGGTGTCTGAGGATGCTGACCCACAGGATTTTCACAGACCTGGGTATCGCCTCCTATCTCTTTTCTATCTTCACAGGGGCCTTGCAATTTATATACGCAATGAAGTTGTGTACCAGTGCCAGCAATCTTTAGACACGCATGATCCCGAATTTAGCTGTCTTTGGGTTAAATTCAAAATCAGGGCACATCTTCTGCATTTTGGGTTTCTTTACAGAAGCCCACACACGGAAAGGGAGAAGACTATACTGAACTTCGATGCCCTTTCCGACAATATATCGGGGATCCTCGAAAATTACCCGAACAGTGAAATCGTTATTGCTGGTGATTTCAATGTCCATAATTTATCGTGGCTCCGCCATTCGAGCAATACAACTCCAGAAGGCCAATATGCTGAGCTATTCGCAGCGCACAATCACCTTGCGCAATTAGTGAATGAACCAACACATATTTCATGTGTTGACGGGCACCAACACAACACCCTCGACCTTTTTCTCACTTCACACCCTGAAAAGTATGAAATGAATATTAGCGCACCTCTCGGTAATTCGGATCATTGCACCATTTCTGCCTCCTTTTCGTTTGCGGAACTTCGAGGCGTTTCACCGCCAGCTATGAAACGTTTGAAATATATTTACGAAAAGGCACGTTGGGCTGAGCTCAACGATTTCTTTCGGCATTTCAATTGGAGGCTCTGCTTCCTCGACAATGATGTCAATGCCATGGCTAAAATGGTCCAAAATATAATAATGCTTGGTATGAAAACGTTCATACCATCAAAGCAAATTTCGATTAGGCCTAGACCAAAGTCTTGGTTTAATCAGACGTGCAGACTTGCAGTCAGATCCAGAGAGGAAGCATTTAGTGTCTGGCGGAATAATAAAAACGCAGATACTGATATGATGCGCAAAAGGGCGAGAACTTCGTGTGCCAAAGTGCTAAGACGTGCAAAAGCTTTGTACGAGCAGAGTCTTCGCGCTAAAGTTCTTACTGCCCCACGGGGAAGTAAAAGCTTCTGGTCATTCGTTAAAAGAGTTAAGGGAAATGCTAGTTCTTCTATCCCGTCTCTTTTAAAGGCTGATCAAATATTCACAGACCCGGTTGATAAAGCTAACCTCCTAGCTGAAATGTTTGCAGGTAATTCTCACCTGCCGGAAAGCAATCAACCACTGCCCGCATCCGAGCGTGTATCCGTAACTATGCCAAAGATATACTTTCGGGCTCGTGCAGTTAAAAGGGTTTTATCGGACCTCAACATAAATAAGTCTCCTGGCCCGGATGGAATTCCGGCACTGGTCTTGAAGCAGTGCTCTTCGACGTTATCGCGTCCTCTGGCAATCCTTTTCAGCACCCTCTATCATGCAGGTGAATTTCCGTCGTGCTGGAAAGTTGCAAATGTTACGCCGATCCCCAAGAAGGGAGAGGCAAGCAACCCTGAAAATTATCGCCCAATCGCAATATGCTCTACCATTTCTAAAGTAATGGAGAGTATGCTAAATTTCCATCTTATGAAATATCTGGAGTCCAATAGCTTACTCAGCGACCGACAATATGGCTTCCGTGGAGGACGTTCCATGGGTGATTTATTAGCCTTCCTGTCGGAAAAATGGTGTCGATCCATCCACCATTTTGGCGAAAGTAAGGTAGTGGCTCTAGATATTTCAAAAGCATTCGACAGAGTGTGGCATGGAGCACTCTTGTCCAAACTTATTGCTTTTGGTGTCGGTGATATCTTCTCTCGATTTATATCGAGCTTTCTCAGGGATAGCGCTATAAGAGTTGTTATAGACGGGATCTCATCAAACGAGTTCAAAATCAATTCAGGGGTACCCCAAGGCTCCATTCTTTCTCCTACCCTATTTCTTATTTTTCTTAATGACCTCCTATGTCATACTTCAAACCCTATCCACTCTTTCGCAGATGACAGCAGCATCTGCCATTCATATTCATTCGATCGTAGGCCGACATCAACTACGATCGCGGCGACGCGGCAGAATATGAATGATTCGCTAACAGGTGACCTCACGAGAATATTGGAATGGGGTCACGCGAACAGGGTCGATTTCAATTCCCAAAAGACCCAATGCTGCATGCTAACACACCGCCGTATGCACGATCACGCTGCCTCATCTGTAAAAATGGGTGGCATAAACATTGAGGAATCAGAAGCTCTTGATGTTCTTGGCATGAAAATTCAGTGTGATGTCCGATGGACTGAGCACATTTTTCAGGTCTCAAAGGAAGCATTCAAGTGCCTAGGCTTTTTAAGGCGGTGTAAGACATACTTCACCCCATCTGATCTCCTCACTATTTATACCGCCTACATCCGACCGAAAATGGAATACAACTCTCATGTATGGGCCGGTGCTCCAAAGACTATTTTGAAGTTACTCGACCGTGTACAAGAAAGGGCGAAGAAACTCATAGGAGACAGTAGGGTAGCCAACTCTATTGACTCTCTTGAGCATCGTCGCAACGTGGGGTGCGTTTCGTTGTTCTATCGTTACTATAATGGGATGTGTTCTAATGAAATCAGGGAACTTGTTCCCGAAACCCGGTTATTCGCGCGCACGACGCGATCATCATTAAGAGCGCATCCATTTGTAGTCGATTTGAGGGCGACTCGCACTACGCATTACAGGGAAAATTCGTTTTTTGGCCGAACGGCACGTATGTGGAATAGACTACCCGCAGAGGTGTTTCCTGTCACTTTTAGCATGGGAAGATTTAAATCAAATGTCAATAAACACTACTCCCTCTATCCTCCTTCCCATAACCTAATTTCCTAGTTCCAGCACAATGCATCGCATGTGTAGGGGTCATCCCCTGAGTGCCGGTCCAAGACAAAAAAAAAAAAAAAAAAAAAAAAAATGTTGGGTACATGTGAAGATGGTTGTGTACTGTAAAATAATATACTTTTTCTAAATAAAATGAAATTACGTATACAATCATATGGACATATTCTGGCTTCAGCTGAAACTAATTCACAAGAATGAGAATCAGAATGCCCTCCTTCATCGGCATTGTGTAGCATCATTGGCGAAGGAAAATAATTAATAAAATGTATACCAAAGGCAGTTTAAAAATTTTAATGCGTTTCCTTGATATCAGAGGCGCTGCAACACTGCTATGAAAGCAAAAGCGTACAAAACCAATATTGTAAAAATAAAGAAGCTTTCTATCTATCCCTTCATCATCTGTAATATCTCTCACTATTCCTTTCCTACAAGTTAACACCAGGCAATAATTGCCTGATATTTGAATTATGTACGTACTCAGTCACCAAATTCTAAATTTTAATTAAAAGTTTCTGAAATTAATTTGGCATTTTTTCAATTTAAGTTAGAATTCTCTTAATTTTAATTAGAATTTTCTGAAAATGAAATGGAAAATTTATATTTCAATCGGAATTTTCTAAAATTGAATGGAATTTATATTGGAATTTTCTAAAATTGAAATTCGAATTTGCGACATCCGAAACTATTTTGAAGTTTATAAAAAATCGGTGAAAAACCGATTTACTCGCAACTATTTGGAATTTTGTGCCCTTGATATTTAATTGCTGAAGTTACTGTAATTTTCCGTTCTTTAAAATACTACCTTTATCTAACGGCAATTTGTAAAAATGGTCCTTAGAGTCACAAAAACATATGTTCTTTCAGCGCTCTGATATGTAAACATACAACTGCATCTCTGAAGATTTGTCGTTTTGTTTCGTCTTTTCTTTATATTGTCTTTTAAAAAATTTAGCATAACAACTAAGCTGACTTTTCTATAATTTTACTTTCTACTAAAATCAAGCGTACAAATTAAATCAACAAGTCCAAATATATGGCGCTGATTAGCGTAAATAAAGCGTCTTGTAAGGATTCCTTTACAATTAAAATATTAAGAAGTTTCCTTATTCCGACTTACGATCTTTTGGCAAAAGTCCACAGAATATATAAAATAAATTTTGTTAATTTTGCTAGAGCAAAAAAAAGTTTTAAATTTTTGTCGCAATTGTTATTTCTGCTTGGAGGACCTTCAGCAGAATGGGCATGTATTTCGGTCATAAAGTATTATATTAATATATTAATTATATTCTTTTTTCCTGATTTTTAATCTCCTTGTAGGAGATTATAAATTTTTTTTTGTTTTTGTGATACCACATTGTTAAATTAACAACAATCAGCAAGAAATAAATTTTACAAAATTAATTCTGATTTTTTTCAACCAATAAAAGTTTGCCCTCTTCGCTGAAAACATTCCACTTTCTTGTTCCGCTATAAAGCCGTCAAGCATCACTTTAAAAGAGAACACAAAATTCAAATATGTACTGTTAATAAACAAGTGCAATATACTTTTCGGCATGCAAATTCTCTATAAGTTTGAAGAAGAAAAAAAAGAGCAAAATAAAATAAAGGAATGGAATTTTAGAAAAGAAAATCTTTGTCATGACCAGAAGGAAAAATTGTAAAAAATCTTTAAGAAATTGAATGGTTCAGTTGCAGGTTCGGTTGACATTTATAATCGACCCATCAGTGATAGATTTCCAATATCTATAAACAGATTCATGGCCACTGAAATTGTTAATTCTTATTGCATATTGAAACGAGTCTCGTACTAGAAGTTTGATTAGCACTCGTAGAAGCGTAGAAGCGTAGAAGTCAAGTAATGGTGGTAAACGTTACTACCAAAAAAAAAAATAAGGGCAAAGCATGAAAATAAATCCGCGCTCATGAAAATAAAAGAATAAATAATTTTCATTCATTCAGTAATAAAAATAATAAATACACAAAAACAATAAAAACGTTTATAATAATAATAAAAAAAGAAATAAAAAAAATTTTAACACGAACCGGTTTGAACAAAAGACTGCTCCATACGGATGCGAGTAAATTGAATAATTTCTCTTTTGTTAAATATTAAATATAGATTTTAGTTGGTGGTTAAATTAATAAACCCTCACTGAGCAGTCAATCTTTGAATACGTAGGAATAATATTGAATTTTTGTAAACACGGTTGGTAAGAGTGTATGTCTGACAGAAACGAATACGCGATTTAATGTCCAGCAAAATGTCACTAAATAGTGTAATGGCAACAAATTCTATGGACTGCATAATGATAGCGGACCATCAAACTATAACACGAAGTCGCCTGGCCCTAGAGACCAATGAATTGTCAATGCCAGGCTTGCCAACTGAGAATGATAGCAGTAAAAGGAAATGTTGTGCATATTTGAAGAGAGTGTTTAATAAAAATGTTTTAAGACGCCACTTGCCGGTGCTGCAGTGGTTACCAAATTATAATAAAGATGATTTTATCGGAGACTTGATAGCGGGTATAACTGACGCTTTGGCGGCTATACCTTTGGCACTGGCATTTGCCAATATAGCCGGTTTACCAACAGAGGTAGTAAGAATAAATAATAAAGCACAATTTTTCTAATAAATGAAAAATTATCTACAGTCTGCTCTTTACAGTTCATTCATGGGCAATATAATCTACGTCATATTCGGTTCTTGCAAAGATAACATATTGGGTTCAACAGCCATAGCATCGCTCTTGACTTTCCAAATAGCCCATGGGAATTGGCAGATCTCTATTATATTTACCTTATTATCAGGCTGTGTTGAACTGGTGATGGGCGTAAGCCGCTTAGGCTATGTTATTGATTTTGTTTCTGGTCCGGTTAGTTCTGGTTTCACTAGCGCTCTAGCCCTAATTGTTTTTACGTCGCAAATCGAAAACATTTTAGTGGTTAAAAGTACTGGAAAATCTTTTTTAGACAATTGGATTTCGATGATGAAGGATATACATAACTATCGTATTACAGATACAATTTTGGGTTTCGGTAGTATTGCGATATTGGTCTGTATCAGATATGTGGGAAATTTGAGAGTTGATCTTCAAGAAAATGTCGAAAAGAAAAATATCTATAAGATTCTTAACAAATTGTTGTGGTTCTTAGGAGTTTCTCGCAATGCTCTTTTAGCACTGGTTACGGCAGCCTTAGTGGCTTATTTTGAAAATAAAGGCATCAGTTATTTTAAATTAACCGGCTACATACCATCGGGTTTCCCCCCAATTGAGGTACCAGTTTTTTCTATTGCAAGAAACAGTTCCGCTAACACTACAGATGTTCAACCACTTGCAGACTTCTGGGACTTGGTACAAGAATTTGGTTCTTCACTAATTGTAATACCGCTTATAGCACTTCTGGAAACCATTGCAGTATGTAAAAATTTCGGTAAGTAAACGGCTCATTTGCAAAGGTAAAAATTATGTTATACACAACTTTTTTTTCGGTTTGCATAATAAAAATTAATCATTTTTTGCCGATTTTTTTTTGCTTAATTTCACATACCATACCACGTATTTTAAAAGAAAAAAAATATAATTCATTTGTAGGAGGGCAGTTTGATAACTCGGTGATTTTTTAATTTCCCGCACAGTAACTTTAAGCTGGACTAAATGGATTGATCACGGAGTTATCAAACATCCCTCATATTTAGTGGTACATAAATATATTCCTTTCGGAAATGAAGACTGATATATTCTTAAAAAATTCAGTTTTTCATATGTAATATGCAATTAACAACGATTAATAAACTTTTACGAAATTGTTATAAATGTAGCTATAAATAAATGTATCTGGCACGCATAAATTTTTTTTATAACTGATCATTCAAAACTACTCTTTATATGAGTTTTTTTCAAATCAAAAATGTTTAAAATGATGCGACCTTAATTAAGTAAACTACCACTTACGTAACTTCTAATTAAATAATTTTTATTTTATTTATGGGAGTACTTTAAACGAACAGAATAATTCTTCTAATATGAATTGTTAATTAATCTTTTTGTATTTTTTTTTATCTGGGACCAGCCCTCAGGAGATGACTCCCACACATGCGAAGCATTGTGCTGGGACTATAGGAAAGGCATAGTAGGAGAAACGACAGGAGGTGAAGCTTAATTAATTATTTTACAGCTCTGCTTTAGCACGTTCTTTGTTTATACTCGTAGCAGTGCTGAAGCTTCGGTTTAGATGCCTTTTTTATTATTATTTTACTTCGCCGGTGCTACACAATACCGACGAAGGAGGGCGTTCTGATGCGATTGTGGATTGCTATCAGCTGAAGCCGATATTGTTCAGTGACCAGTGACTATGCGTTCGACACTGAAACCTTCCAAAAACAACTGACACACAAAGACACACTAATGCACATCAGAAAAATGCGAGATGTTTTTTTTTTATAATTTCAGTCTGAAACCGGGGTTGAATCCAGGTCTGTTTTTTGTTTTGTAGTCAACGTGCAGACTACCATCCATTGTGCCATCGCCTTTTTTATTGAATAAAAAAAATGCCAAAGGCACTTAAATTTGTTACTGACAACGAAATGCGTCGCCGAAATTTCATTCACTTTCACGCTTTGATGATTTTAATAAAATTGTAGTTAAATAAAACGAAACCTCCCAAAAATTATGACTCAGAGAACACGTACAAGCAATCCTGCAATATTTCTTTTAGAAAACTGTTGTTTGAAAACAAAATTGCCACTTCAAAATAAATTAGAAAAATATAATATTTGCGTATTTTGAATAAATTTTTATTGAAGAACTTAACAAAACAACCATTATATTGTATATAAAATCGTAAGTATAAACACAACATAAAATATATCATTTAAAAATTAATGGAAATTTCCGCCGTGTTCAAGTTCACAGTTAATTTAAAATTTTGGGAATTTTTCCCTTTTTCCATATGCAAAAATCATTTTGAAAATTTTATTCCACAAATAGCGAAGTTATTTCATTTGGGGGGTACCACTCCCACTTGTCCAATTCCGTCCACTTTTTTACTGATGATTTGTACTGACCGTTAAGTTACTCAGACCAAATACAGAAACTTTAACTATAACCGTTCTCAAGATATAATGAAATCAAAAGTTACTTTTTTTGCGAGGTACCACTTGTTCAATCCTTCCCTGTTTTTGACTGATAATTTCTTTTCTCTACAAAGTCCTTTTGACCATATTCGGAAACTTTCACTTCAACCGTTTTCAAGATATACAAAAATAAATATTTAATTGTAAAATTGTACACTACTTTTCCCAAAATATTTAACTTATTTAGAAAAATATTTTTATTAAAAGCAAACATGAAATTGACTTAGAAGAGGTTAGCTAGTTGTTATGTGCATTTCACTGTTGCTATGCAGATCTTCAGGGCACCTTTATCCAAATTTTTCTTAGAACAACTAGAGACATTGCATTAAACCTTCATTTAAATAAATGAGAAGTTTGACCAATATCAGAGCTGAAACAAGAACTCCATAATCAATCCATAATACATATATATGTATATCCAACGAAATTATAAATTTCACGTGTGAAACAGGCTTGGTAACCCTTCATTACTACTGAAAACTGATCCCAATACAAATGTACGAACGACTCGAACTAGGGTGGATATTGATAAACCGACAGTAATAAAATGTTCCTTTATTTAGAGGCCATTTAAGTGTTGTCATTAAGGTATAAGGTCGACTCCCGATAATTTGAAATTCAAGGGTCCCGAGAAAAAGTTTAAATAATCGTTAATTCATATTAACAAGAGTTACACGGAAAGCAAAGGCATTGGAAAACTAAACCAAATTTGTTGATTTGCTCCAAAAGAACGTAAGCAAACACATTTCCAGTTGAAATTATACGAGTGTAGAACAGCCAAACTTCGAATTAAAGAACGTCGGCGAGCAAGTCATATGTATAGAGAAGTGAATAAAGTAAAGTAAATTTTTATTTAATTCTTTTAAAAAGTATTGCACATTCCGTAGTCTATCAAAACGGCATTCAAACAATTTCAAATTAGTGAGGGGACCAAATTACATGATTTTTTTTTCCATTTATTGAATATTTCGGAAGGCACAAGGAAAGCAATTCAAATTATCGCGAAACTCAAATTAAAAAGTTTTCAATTATCAAGACTCGGCTGTATGTAGCTAATAGTTACAAATGTTTGAAGTTAAAAGCAGTAAAAGCCTGCCACAATAACATAACAGGAAATCAGCGCTGTTAGCGGCATAGCTTTTCATTACATTTCTGAAAAAAGAAACGTTTATTATTTACATATGTATATGCAATTATTATTTAACTTTAAATTACACAATAAATTTCATTTTAGCTAATGGTAAACCGGTGGACACAAATCAAGAGTTGATTGCCTTGGGCTTGGGTAACATTTGCAATTCATTTTTTCACGGTTATCGTATTAACGGAGGTTTGGCCAGAGGATCAGTTAATACAGCTAGTGGAGGCAGGACTCAGTTTATAAATGTTTATATTGGCATTATAGTGATACTAGCCATGCTATTTTTGGCAGAATACTTTTATTATATACCAAGGGCTACTTTGGCTGCCATAATAATATCAGCAGTGCTATTTCAACTGCAATATCAACTTATAGTTCCCATGTGGCATAGCAAAAGTATGTTGAAACAATGAAAATTTAAATTTTTATCATAAATATTACATTATTATTATTCTTATAAAATTTAAAAAACAAACCCTGCAGAATTTTTTAATGCTTTAAAAAATAAGTTACAATATACATATTAGACTGGTCCTTATTTGGCTCAAAATTTTTTTTTTAATATTTCTGAAGCAGGACCTTCTTAAATTGTTATTTTTAGCATAAAAATCATCCTGTAAAAGTTTCAAATTGATATTTTAACTTTAACACGTGCCGCATTGGGCTTTAAAAATTACTTATATGTACATATGTACATACATATATATGTATGTATAGAACTTTAGATAATCTCCTACATTAACATTTCAAAATGCCGTTATTTTTTCTGCTAGATTTGTGTTAATGCAGTCGCGATTGTTTGTTTTTTTCCTGAGAATCATAAAATAAAATATGAGAAGTTTTTTGTACATATTATAAAGAATCAGTGGTTGTCCATCTGTCAATTAGATTACAAGGCTAACTAAGCATAAAATAATTTGTATTTAAAAGGACACGAAAAAAAATTATTTAATTGGTGCAATCAAAAATTAAATTCTTTGTAGTAAGTTTCCCTCATATAAAGACTGTTTAAGTGTTTTATTCTACAATATGCGCGTTGTTAATATGAATTTATCAAACGCAGCTAATTTAGTTCTAGACGAGTGTTTGATTTTTTGGAAAAAAGCACGGATTCCTACAAAGGATCGCAATGATTGTGTGAAAAAATTAAAAAAAATATATGAAACATGGCGAAATTTAGAAAAAAGCAGTAAATGGCTAAGTGATACTCAGAAATCGAAAGAAAGAATATTTGTTGAAAATTTAAATAACTTTTTTTTTTATCTGGGAACAGCACTCAGGAGAAGACTCCTACACATGCGAAGCATTGTGCTGGAACTATAGGAAAGGGATAGTAGGAGAAACGACAGGAGGTGAAGCTTAATTAATTATTTTGCAGCTCTGCTTTTGCACGTTCTTTGTTTATAATCGTAGCAGTGCTGAAGCTTCGGTTTAGTAGCCATATTTATTATTATTTTACTTCGCCGGTGCTACACAATGCCGACGAATCTACGCATGCAGATGCATTAAATTTAATAGCAAATGAAGAGGATAAACATTTTTTGATTGCACAGAGAAAGCCGAATCGGGAAGGTAGTATGACTGGAATCGATTTGAAACTTACTGGAGCAGAAAAACGAAAAGCCGAAAGAAAACACTTAGAAGAAGCCAAAATAAAGAAATAGAAATAGAAAAAGAAGAATATGAACCTATCAGACCTATCTTTTAGCATTTCTCAACAACCATATCTACTTCGGCAGATACTCGCGGCAGAAAATTAATTGTAAATGATACACTAGCAGCCGCTATGGACAAATGTAAAGTAAGCGATAGAGATGCTGTTCACCTACTGAGTGCATGCGTAGAAAGTTTATGTTTGAAACCAATGGATTATGTTATAAATCGGTCTTCAATCAGAAGAGCCCGTCAATAATATCGTGAAGATATAGCGAGAGACATTCAATCTGGGTTTACATAATTAAATATTGATTTTTGTGTTGTCCATTGGGATACAAAGCTTCTCCCAAACGTGACAGGAATAGATAAACAAGATCGTTTGCCCGTCATTATCAAAGCGCCTTCTACGGAACAGCTCTTAGGGGTTCCACATATTCCTTCAGGATCGGGTAAAGAAATTTCTAGCGCGGTTTTTGACACTTTGGAGAAATGGGGTTGGTTGGAAAAAGTTCAAGCTTTCGTATTTGATACAACATATTTGAATACCGGCTAAATTAATGGAGCTGTCACACTGCTGGAGATGAAATTGGGACGTAGTATGCTGTTTCTGGCATGTCGGCACCATATTTTTGAATTAATTTTACAAGCGGTAATTTCATCAGTGCAATTATATTCTCCGTGCGGTCCCGATATTCCGTTATTTAAAAAAATTAAGGCAGCTTTCCCAAAAATTAACTCACAATATCTCAGACTGCGACACAAGTAGTGAACTTGTTGGACTTATTGGTGAAAACCGTCAGAAAACACTTTTGTTCTGTCTACAAACCCTATGAGCCTCGTCATGATTACACAGAGTTCCTGGAACTCGTCGTAATCCTTTTGGGAGGCATTCCTCCAAAAGGAAAAAAAAATACGAAAACCTGGCGCATATCATCAGGCCCGATGGATGGCCAAGGCTATTTATTCCATAAAAATATTTCTCTTAAGGAAATAATTCCCAATAACAGAAACTGAGGAGACAGCATTATGTAGGATATGTGGTTTTGTTGTAGTTAATTACATTAAACCATGGTTCGGTGCAAATAAAGCCGTTGAAGCCCCATGGAACGATATTTTATTTTTTAAAAATTTAAACAAATATAAAGAAAAAGATGCTGTAGTTGCAGGAGTTTGCTTAAAAAAATTTTTAAATCAACTATGGTACTTAGCAGAAGAGGCAGTTCTCTTCTCCTTGTTTGATGACAATGTACCACTTGAAGTCAAGCTACGAATGTCGGAAAAATTGCGCGAATTAATCAATAGGAAAGAGAATGTTGGTTGTCCGCTTGAGGCGACCGTCAAACACATTTTGGAAACTACGTTGTATAAAACGCGACCTTTTGGGGTAATCAGGCGTGATTCCCAATACGTGTGCTTTGCATTAAAGTCGCCAGCAGCTAGGAAACTATTGCCCAACGATTTAAAGAATTCAGAGTACTGATCCTCAGCAATTGAAAACCGCGGAGGCGAGTAAATTGACGATATAACTAAGCCTTTGAAAAATTCTTCAAGACAGATCGAAGTTGCTTGAAGATAGTCTTTGCTGACTGCACCCACTAAGTAGTGCTTTATTCTGTTCTTTATTAATATAGCTGAGCCCCCACATGCTCTACCACGGGGATCTTTGGCGTCATAAAATGTATAGCCTATTACCTTAAAAACACTTCTAGGTGTTAAATGAGTTTCGGCAATGAGCATAACATCGATTTGTTGATCCGCTAGGAAGTGCTCAAGTTCGTTTTTTTGTTGGCGTATGCCGTTAGCGTTCCAGAAACATAACCTTAGGCAGTTCATGGACTTTTTGTTGCAGCCTGCAAAAGCGCAGTTTGCATATTTATCAGTGTTTGCATCATTGTCAACATGGTATTAACGAAATTTTGAACTGTTTGCACCAACATTTCTATTTTGGCTTCCATTTGGCTGGAATTTATGGGTTGTGGGTGCACTGTAGGCTTGGAGCTGATGTTTGTGGTGTTATTGTTTGTCTTCAGGGCACTGCGCGTTAGAGGCGTGGCTGAATTTGCTTTTAGAATGTTCGCATATGAAATTTGTTGATTATTTGATGTCGGCAGCTGAGGGTAATCATTGGTAACGAGCTGTTCTTGTGTTCGGGAAGCAACATTTCGTATCTGGTTTGACGAGCTTCTAACGAGAGAGTAGACTCTGCACCCTCTATAATTTGCGGTATGGTTTTCGCCACAGTTGCTGCATTTTTTGGCCTTCGGGTCACCTTTTGGCTTTTTGCAGTTTGCTGTACTATGTAGGTCGCCACACACTACACAGACAGCATGTAGCTTGCAGTATGTCTTACTATGGCCAAATTCTTGGCAGTTTTGGCATTGCACAGGTCCTGATCTCTTGTAAGGTTCCTCTATTGTCACCCTACGTTGCAACAGATATCTCACGTTGTATATTGAGTGAACTTCACCCTTCTTTAATTTTTTTTTACCTGGCTCAAGTTCGACACGAAATATGGGCTGTGGTACCTTTTCTTTATTTATTAAGTTTATTACATTTTTTACATTAAAGCCTAGACTCTAGACTCTAGACTTTTAATAAGTGTAAAAGCTTTTTTTTGTTTCCTCAAACGTCTTTACAACTTTTCGATAATTGTCTTCTGTTAGGACTTGAATTTTCGTTTCACTGATTTTACCGCGTCTTACCGGCACGGTGTAAAAAGAGTTCTCACCGATAGTTTCTATCAAATTTTTTATTATAGTGTTCGAGCTTGCCTGTCTTAGATATATTGGAGGTGGTTTTGGGGATTTACCCGAGGTCGTAGGGACGTTATCGTCATTACCCAGAATTGCAAATCGGTTTTGAGAAGCAACGCTAGCGGTTTCCGAATCTCTAGCTACCTTATGTTGAGATGCGATGTTGGCCGATTTCGGGCTACGTTTCCTTTTCGTCACTATTACGTACCTGTCCATACCGGTTTGTGCCTTTTCCTTATCCGAATTCGGAGGCAATGTACCGTCTAAGGGCGTTTTTAAGGCTGAGAATGATGTTTTTGGATCCTCTTTAGATCGCGAGCAATCTGACTGTGATTGTGTTCGCTTGGGTGTTTTAATGGAAACGTAATTACCGTTGTCCACACTCTTCATTAAGTTGTTGCTTGAACGAGTTTTACCTTCATCCGATTTCGTTGTTACGTATATATTCCTTTCGGGAACACTTGAACGAATAGGGCTTATATTTAAGCCATCATGGCTCATTTATTATTTATTTATTTATTTATTGTTAATTTTTGTTTGTTTGGAATTGGTTTTATTGCGGTAATTTTTAACTAATAGTATTAGTCTGATACGTAGAACAGTATAGATTCTGAGATTACCCACTCAAAATACTAATAAAAATACTTTTTTACCTATAGCAAGGCAATATCTAGTGACACAACCAACGACTGTTCCAAGCGGTCGAATGTTTAGTGGTGCGAAACGTATTTAACACTATAATGAGTCATAATTATTATTTGCCAATCGCTTGCAAACTCTTTGCAACGTACATTTTTCCTCCTTAGCAACAGGCACCGTTTATGTGTATAGACTCCCTAGCGTACGCCGATGAGGGTGGAATGCCGGCCAAGGCCCTTTCGTGATATTACACTGGCTTCCGGGTGATCTCATGGCCAGGCGGTTGGTAGTTAACTCGGAGATGAGACTGCGGGTAGGCGGTGCGTGGAGGGTGGCGCCCAAGAGGTACGCTACGATATTGCGGCAGTTGGAGGAGTTTCCGGAGAAGATTGATTTACCAATCCAACTGCATGGCAGGGTATTTGACGTGACTGTGACGGCCACGAATGGAACGATGGAAAATCACACAGGCGTACTTGACATATTCACGAACGGATTGAAGTCGGTCAGGGGTGATGTTTTTATTCTCGCTACGACCAGAAAATCAGTTTTAGGGTCGCTGATCGGTGCAGCGTGATGGAGGGAGGCTAGGTTTGAGCTTGCGAACCTTTTCAGCACGTCACAAAAAACTAAATTCAAATGAAACTCATTGCTCCCAATTTAAACGAATTAAAATATATCAAATATTTAGCAGAAAAATTACACCGAATTTTTTTATTTAATTTTATTAAAATCTTATTGATGATATTATTATTTGTCTTAAACTTGAGCTTGCGAACCTTTTCAGCACGTCACAAAAAACTAAATTCAAATGAAACTCATTGCTCCCAATTTAAACGAATTAAAATATATCAAATATTTAGCAGAAAAATTACACCGAATTTTTTTATTTAATTTTATTAAAATCTTATTGATGATATTATTATTTGTCTTAAACCAAGGCATTGATGGTCTTTAAATTGACAATGATTCTTAAGTAATTTTATGTTAAATAACAATTACATCGCCGTTTTTAGTGCGGAAAACACAGAATTTATTTAAAGAAATTTTTTTAATGACGGTTTTAGTGGTTAAAGGTTTAGACACCGCATCGTAAAATGATTGGCAAAGAAAATGCATCAAAATATATATTTATGAGGTTTAACATTCCTCTACAGAAATTTTATTATTAATACAACATGATATAAGCAAATAAAACTTTTCCATCTTAATGAATTTGTGAAATATATTTTGTTTTTTTTTTTTTAATTTGCTAAGAGATACATATTTTTTAATAACGAAGAGGAATATCATACGAATGCAAATATTTGTAACTTCACTAATATGCACATGTCAACACATTTTCATTAAATATATACTACAATATACACATACATATGTATATAGTAAAATGTAATAGTGTATGTAGGTCGTCGTAATACATAATAAAATGTGTATAAATATTGCACATCAGGATAAATAAACCCACAGGTGCATACCATACTGTTTTTAATTACAATATACCAAGTATATAAATGTAGTAAATATGTACATAAATATTTATTATATTGGATTATCATACACGGCAATAAGATAAGATAAATGGGAAATAAATTTAAAAAAAACTTATTTATCTTTCCTATTTTTAATATAATTATCATTTACTTTTTGGAAGAAGCGATTTCATATTATTGATTTAAACATATTCACGACAGCAGCCAAGTATATTTGTAGCCTCTGTAGTTTGTATCCTGTGTATCCTCTAATTTCAACCGCTTATTACCCTTTGGGTTGTTAGCAGGTACGTGTTTCCTAGCCTAGGTACACTATGCCGCTTAATTCTACGGATGTAATCAGAAACATAATTTATTCCAATGTTTGGAAGAAAAATATATTGATTATTTATCTTATTATTAGAATATCTAATATTTGTTCGTAAAATCTGGACAAACCGTGGCACATCCTTCCGTCAAAATTGTTCTTAGTTGCTGGACTGCATTTGCACTTGCGTCTTCAAATATACCCATAAATATTCAATAACGTTAAGGTCAGGGTCATTGTCATGAATGAATCTGTAGGCGCCATCCAGATTCAACTTTGTGATACTTGGAGGAAATTCCACTTTTAGAAGATCCAAATACATGCGCGCATTCCATTCCATAACAGAATCCCTTTATATATACCATCTTTAGCCGAAACATTAAACTTGCATTTGTCCGCAAAAAATAACGAGTTCCCAAATGTTTCCATCGGTTAAATGAACAATTTGGCACTTGAGTGAATAATTCAACGTTTTCTTCCTATTAACTTCGCTAACATAAAGCTTTTTTCTGGCAATTTGGAAATGCAAATTATTTGTTTTTAAGCATTGTAGTTTGAAATTTCTTGGGATAAGTTCACTGCACTGATCTTGGGATTTTCGGTAATTTTTCTAACTATCACACGTTCAGTTCATTCATCTAACTTCTTTGGACCTCCACATCTCGAAGCACTTGCTTTATAATTTCTTATTATGGTATTCTACGGTGAACTTACCCAAATTCAATGTTTTACAAACACTTTTGTGAACGTCTTTGCTAATCTCACACATATTATTTTTTTTGTTTTATCTTGTGCCAGCACTCAGAGTTGACCTCTAAACATGCGACGCATTGTGCTGGAACTAGAGGAAAGTGATAGCGAGAGAGATGACAGGTGATAAAGCTTCACTATCGTACAACTCTGCTTTTGCAAATTCTTTGTTTTTTATAGCAATGTTGAAGCGCCTCAGATGTCAAGGGACGTATTTATTAAATTTAGAAACTTCGTTTTAGTAGCCATTTTTAGTAATTATTTTACTTCAGCGGTGGCCCCGTGCATTACACTACATACAAATATTAGTTTGCAATTACCAATATATTGCTGACTGCAAAGTTCTAATAATAAGCTATAGCAACATGGAACAGAATTTTAATCAATTCCTTCAGAATAAATTTTTATTAATCTCACAATTTAAAAAAACTCCACTTCTGAATATACAATGGTAGCTATCAAAACAGCCGTAAATATAATCCACTTTTATGGGGACACCAGCACTTTGAAGGTCTTTAGAACTATTCAGTAAATTGCAAATAGTGGATAGAGAGATTATAACGTGCATGGAGTTTAGTGTGGTTGTAAGCCAAACAACATTAATCAGTTCAGTAATTTGAACTAATCTTTCAAAAAATTAATACTGTGAAGGCAAACATAATAAATTGTGCTGGAATGCTAATGGTCAATTTAATTTTACTGAACTAAATGTTGTTTAAAGTTTAGTTACATGATGATTTGGGAAAAACCAAAAAAGTTTTAAATATTAATGAATTATTTCAAGATGATAATAATGCGTTTTCCGATATAATTTGTTAATGTTAAGTTTTTATAAATGAAGTTGCAAAATACATATTACAATATTTTTGAGTTAAATCTCTTACATTTGCACGGCCTACAATGCTGAATTATGATATGTACATACATATACATATTTTAAAAGATACGTTAGTTTATTTTGAAACATTTAGGAACTCACTTTAACAACTCAATAAAATCAAAACTTGCAAGGTATTAAAAAATACTTTAATAGTGAAGTTAATGTATTTAAAATAAATAAGAACATAAAATCTATATTAAAATTCATCAAAATTTATTGATTTTAAGTGGAATATATTCCTTTCGGGAACACTTGAACGACTAGGGCTTATATTTAAGCCATCATGGCTCATTTATTATTTATTTATTTATTTATTTATTGTTAATTTTTGTTTGCTGGGTAAAAAAAAAAAAATGTACAGCAAGTAAAGCAGAGCAAAAACAACACAAAATAAAAACTAGCGGTATTTGGTATGCTATATGTTGTTGTTTAATTTATATTGTTTATTATATTATTTTTGAACTAAAAAAAATTTATAGCACTTCACTTCTCACTCTCACTGATAAAAAGCGTTTGTTAGTACGATTGTTGTACAGCAAGTCAGTATTTGAAAGCATATGTGCAGTATCGTAAAAATGAGCCAATCGGAATTATTGTTTGTCAGTACGATTGTTGTACCGCAAGTCAGTATTTGAATAGAGGACATGTCGAGATAAATTATTACCTCACACAGATGGTGTCAGGACAAGGATACTTTCTGAAATATCTCCACCAGATCGGTAAGTCGGACACATCTCTCTGCATCTATGGCGACAACTGCATAGACGATGTATGGCACACTTTTTTCAACTGTAAGAGAAGGAGTGCGGAACGGGATGTCGTGCAACGCGTCGAATTACTCCGGAGAACATAATAGCGGCCATGATGCAGAACGAGAACAGGAGAGAGCCCCACCCCGAAGCAATGGGAGAGCGGTACCGGGGTGGTGGACTGGCTTATGGATAATGGGCGATTTTTTAGTGGGTGCAAACCTCACATACCAGGGCTGTGACGACAGCATCTGAGATGCGTTAGGCATTTTTCCTCCCTACCCGAAAAAATTAATTATTATTATTATACTATAAATATTATATTGTTATATAAATATTATATTTTAAAATATTGTTTTTAACGTTTTAGGATCTGATGTCTTTGTTGGTTTGTTGGCTTTCATAACTTGCTTAATTTTGCCGCTAAGTGTAGGCATAGCTATAGCTATTGGAATAAATGTTTTGTATATTCTATATCACTCCGCCAGGCCTAAAATAGCTGTGGATGTAGTAAAGGTAAATACAATATAATTTCGGCTGTTCGGATTTCCACTTAAATAATCAAATCACTCGTAATTGTCACAACTGTTGTAAATATATATTTATAACAACAATTCCTTTATAATTCCGAGTGAACTGATTTTACGTGGTTAACAGACCATATATTAATATACAACTTTCAATAAAAATTTAAAGAACATAATTTCAGATTCCCAGTGGCAAACAATTTTTAAGACTATCGCCTGATCGCTGCTTAATCTTTCCATCCATGGAATTTGTACGCAATAAAGTTCTAAAATGGGGCATAAAGTATTCGCTACCTGTTGTAATTGACTGTACTTACATCTATGGCAGCGATTTTACCACTGCAAAAGTTATAGATTCAATTATTAATGATTTCAATTGTAGAAAACAGAACTTAATATTTTTCAATTTACGTCCAAATGTTGCAAAAGTATTTAGTACATTACAATCGAAATTTATTTTATGTTATTCTTTACAATGTATTGAGAAACTATTAGATGAGACCATTCCAATGGCAGGAAATGCTAATACTCGTATGAACAGTGATAATGTAGACCAAACAGAGCTTTAAATTAAACCCATAAGGTATGCTACAGTTGTATTAGATAAATAAGTTTAAGCAACTGATTTTATTAAAAAAGATAACTTGATTCGAATATTCACAACTTTTTTATGTTTTATATTTAATCATAGAAAATAAATAAGAATTAAAATAAAAATTATTAAAATAAAATAAATGAATCTTATTTCATAGAAAACAATTACAGGTGGCAGTGTGGCAACGTTTGTATTAAAAATTTTCTCTTGTCTAAATGGAATATCCCTGATACGACGAGTAGGTTTGTGTTTGCATCAACGTTGCTATTATTAACCTTTTCCTGCCAATTCTGGTAGGAAATTTTTCGTTTGGTAGAATGGTAGGCTAAATTCAATTTCGGTAGGTTTAAGAACAAATCATTTATTCAAAGAAATTCCAAAAAGGTAGTAAAAACCACTATTCATATTTCCATTTTTATCTCTCTGTAAAAGAAAAACAGTCCATCTGTAGGTTGCGTGTTCGATTCCAGTCTTATGAGATCCTGTGTGGTTTTTTAAAGCAGAAAAATTCACAACAAAAAAAATTAATATGATATGAACAAATATGAAGAATTTAAAATAAAATACAAATGGAAGAAATAAAAAATGAGGAAGGGTCTCTTTTTTTTATTTTTAGCGACTATTTAGCGAATATGGTTAAAAATGTTCGTTTTTGATATTGCTTCAGATGCTTCAACGCTTCGAAAACGAAACATTTGATCCCGCAAACTAAGCGACGGGTGAACTCTACGAGTTCTTTTTCGTTTCGTTTCGTTTCGTTATAGAATGTTTTATCCGAGAACTTCGTCAGCTGTGGTGGAGAGAAAATGAACAAATAAAAATACGTTTTAAATTTTTCAAATCATGTACATTGCGACTTTCATATCATTAATCTAATCTTCCAGCATACCCAGATATTTTAGGATAAAATTAGTTGCATTAAAAATGTTTTAAATCAGAAAAGCTTTGGAGAACATTTTAAATTCGTATTTAATTTACTTTCGCTTTCACAAAATACCGCAGCTGCCGGACGAAAGTTTTGAACGCTTTTATAAAAACAAAGTTAAGAAACAAACTCGAAATAAGTACAATTAACAATACAATGTTATTCAAACAGCTTATGTATAATAATGATGCATACTAAAGGGTGGTTAAATTTCAAGGGCCGATGTTGATTTTGAATAAAACACAAACTATTTAGGAAATTATTGTAATTTTATTTTATTATGATATATTGGTATTACTCAATTATGTATGGAACAAAATATCGGCCAAATGGGCGCCGCGACCACGGCAACAGTGGATGATCAATTTTCGAAGAAAATCATCTTCAGTGATGAGGCACATTTTCACCTCAGTGGATTCGTCAATAAACAGAATTGCCGCATTTGGGCGAATGAGAATCCAAGAGTGATTGTCGAAAAACCAATGCACCCACAAAGAGTGACTGTTTGGTGCGGTTTATGGGCTGGCGGCATCATCGGGCCGTATTTTTTTCCAAAATGAGGCCGGTCAGGCAGTTACTGTGAATGGTGTTCGCTATCGTGAGATGATAACGAACTTTTTATGGCCCGAATTGGAAGATATGGATGTGGACGATATGTGGTTTCAGATGGACGGTGCCACTTGCCACACAGCTAACGAAACAATGGCTCTTTTGCGCAACAAATTCAATGGCCGTGTTATCTCACGTAATGGCGATGTCAATTGGCCGCCAAGATCATGTGATTTGACACCGTTGGACTTTTTTCTTTGGGGTTATTTGAAAGAAAAGGTGTACGTCGATAAGCCAGCAACAATTCAAGAGCGTTCGGCACATTAACGGTATAGAACCTCCATTATGCCTCAGGGTATTGTGTAGCACCAGCCAAGTAAAATAATTACCAAAAACGGCTACTAAAACAAAGCTTCAAAATTAATTACGTCTCTTTGACATCAGAGGCGGTGCAGCACTGCTATTAACAAAAGACGTGCAAAAGCAATATTGGAAGACAGTGAAGCTTCATCTCCTGTCATTTCTCACTCAAATGGTCTCCTCTAGTTCCAGCACAATGCATCGCATGTGCAGGCGTCATAGCTCGAGTGCTGGCCCGAGATTAAAAACCGCTCTCTCTTCCTACCACTTTCAGCTCCTGTCATTTATATACACTATCCCTGTCTCTATTTATGGAAATGCATTGCAAACTTTGGGGATATCTCCTGAGTACTGGTCCGAGAAAGCAATTAAAATTTTGAATATTGAGATACAAAATAAATTTTTGCATCAAGGCAACTTTTCATTTTAAATTAAGTTTCTTTTATATTCACCAAAGGATACACATTATATCTTGATTAAGATAAAGACTACTTTCTACTCTGGTTTATTGTGATATTGTATTGCACTTACATTAGCAATCTGTAATATAGAAAAATCAGATATAATTTGCTAAATTGTCTACCAACGATCGTAATCAATATTGCAAGTCGGAATAATTTATTTTACATCAGTTAAATTGAAATTTGTAAATAGTGCTCATTTCAATGTTGGCATTTTGATGCTTTTCGGGTATTTTATGACGTTTTTGTTTCGTTACCCTTTTTTTCTGAATATGCTTTTTCCATTTTTCGTCGTGGATGTGTTTTGTTGCGGATATTATTGATTTCAAACAAAATTTTTTCTGATGATTTGTCTCTAATAAATACAATATAAATATCCATCATAAATGTAACATTTCAAAAATGGAAAAATAAAGAAAGAACTGATGAATTTTGAATTGAAGTCTGCAATTTTCAAAATTATTTGAAGAAAAATCCTTTGCATTAACTTTTTAAAATTTTTTTTTTCAATGTTTCATAGTTTGGTCTTACGATTTTTAGCATTTTTGCGTATTTTTTTATCTGTTTCATCCGTTTTTACTATACACTTGATGCTATTCTTCATTTATAAAATGGCATCACTGCCACATATCCTGCAGTCTGTTAAATCCTAAACCTTGCAAATAGAGAGTGCTTAGTAAAGACAGCTCTACAATAAATTTTAAAGAACATGGCAAATAATGTCCGACCTACTTATTTGATCATCTCCAGGGTATTTAACACAGTTCTCGAGTACGCGAACGCTTTTTGGTAAGATTCCGTGAGCGCCATATTTTGAGTTAGTGAATTGAAAAAATTAACTATTCCATATTGAATATATTTTCATTATTTTTTATTAACTAATTTAATTCAATATTAATTCTAGAAACAATTTGTATAAATTAAATGAAATAACTCGGAATGTATATAAAACTATACAAACTATACTAAGTACAAAGAAAGTTATACTTCCTTTCCCTAATTCTAGTAAAAGGAAGTACACAATTTTAATCAAAATGCATGAATCAATCATGATTAAAAATACAAAATCTAAAAGCTAAATAAATACAAACATAAGTATGTCCAAATAGACCAAAGGAATACTTAAAGAAATATAAATGTTCATATAATTTAACAAATTAATAAAATCATTAAATTCTACTGAACTAAATACGTACTACAATACTAATTACAACAGGAATTATAATACTACTTCTCTCAAACGTGGCACAAGTACTTTTAAAGAATTTCACAGCATGTACTGGCTTCGATGTATCTGCTTCTAAAGTTTTGAAGTTTCACCCTCTTTACCTGATAATCTCATTTCTAAAATGTGCATATCATAAATCACTACAAGGTTGCTGTTAATACCCTCAAATACTTCAGCAACTCTGGGCTGTAAGTTGAAAAAGTAAAGTTTCTGTTGGCGCGTTTCGAAATCGTCGATCATGGTGGAAACTACTTTAGCGGCAGTATAATCTGCACCATAAATATGGGTGCAATCGATAACCACGGGTAGAGTGGATTTGCGTCCTTGCTTTGTAATGACGTTGCGCACAAATTCCACAGAGGGGAAAATAAGACAGCGATCAGGGGTTAACATGAGATATTTGTGGCCGTTGGAGGTCTGTTAAATAAATAAAAAAATGAAAAATAATTGAAATAAATTGCTGTTAAATTTTTTTAGCAATTCGACATTAACTTACACATAAGGTTTGCACTCTCAGTTTGGGACGAGCAGCATGATATAATATGAACACTATATTGATGCCAATACCAACCAATATACCCAACTGTAAAGGCAATACCAAACATGCAATAAAAGTGGCTAAGCCGGGAATTAAATCCGATTCTATAATAAAATAAGAAAGCATAAGTAAAAGGAACGATATGTTTTCATTGATTAACTTTATGCAAAAAATGTCACTTAATTTACTTACTTTTACTTCTCCACATGGGTTTAACGACACGATACTGGATCATGAATATAACAGCAGCCATAATAATAGCTGCTAAAGCCGCTTTGGGAATATAATAAAAAGCGGGCGTGGCATACAAAAGAGCAATTATAACAATAATGCCGGTATAAACATTGGAAAGTTGAGTGCGTACACCGCTTGAATTTAAAACAGCGCCACGGGCAATGCCACCGTTGCCACGGAATCCTTGAGCAAATGAGTTGGCAACATTACAAACACCCACAGCAATAAGTTCTTGAGTGGCATCACAGGGTTTGCCATTAGCTGAAACAAAAGTTATATTAATGAATATACGACCATACGAATTACTATTTTATTTAAAAATACTTACCAAAGGCTTGCACAACAGCCATATTTTCTAATAAAGAAATTAATGGCACAACAATGAGGCCTGAACCCAAGCTACTGACCATTTGGGCAAAAGTTTCATGCACTTCTATCACTTCACCTATTGTGGAGTTGAGCACAGTCGTCATGGTAAAAGGTGGCACTTGAAATTCAGGCATACCAGAAGGAACATATCCCACCGTACGAAATATATTTATATCTGAACTGATCAAGTAATAGCCAATACCTGAGGTAACAATAACCAAGACGGCATTACGCGAAGTACCAATTACCCAAAAAAGGCCAGACCAAAATTTCTGACAGCATGTTTTGTGGCCATCTTTAGGACCAAATCGCATACCGGCCATGGCTCTCATACTGAGTAATACCACTATACAAGCTACGCCCAAACCGGCATCATTCCAACTTATATTGTGCATGTCGTTAATAATGGAAATCCACATGTTCACAAATGTATCTCCTTTAGTGTTAACGCCCAGCAGGTCCTTAAACTGGGAGGTGAAAATAATCAAGGACCCGGCACTTGTAAATCCAGCACTAACCGGGCCGGACACAAAGTCAATTAGGAAACCCAAGCGAAAAATACCCATACCTATTTCTATGAGGCCTGTTAAGAAGGTGAGTAAGACTGCTTTTTGCCAAACACCTTGAGCAGTTTGGAAGGTGAGTAAAGCAGATATTGCGGTGGGTCCCACGGGAACATCTTTGCTGTTAATTGATTTATTGAATAAAACATGTTAATATACATACATACATATCGAGCCTTTACAATACCGTAGTAACTCAAAATTTGAATTTTTTCAGCTGGGTATGCAGAAATGATCTTTGGGGAAATATATACATATCTAAAGGAAAAAAGATTATGGTTCTATCTCTAACTGTTCAGATTCTACAGCTACAAATGTCTTTATTTTATTGCCTCCATCTATTTCCAACAATATTTATTTGCAATAATGAAATATTTCCTTTATGACAAGAAATTTACAAACAGAAAACATTACAAAACATGCCTCTATATTTAAAAACTTTTAAAAAAATAACTTTAGTAAACGGAAATACTATCAAAAAGATGGCTCAAAACTTCAAATGCATTTTTCTCAGTTCACGATTTTTTGAATTACTACGGTATTGCACCAAAGGCTCGATATGTACAAAAAAAATAAGGATAAATAAAGTAAAAGGAGATGAACCCTTACCTTGAGCCAAGGAATATATAAATAAAGCAACCCAGAAAGCAGCCATATAAACCATACTGAAAGTGAAAAAAAAGTTCTTTGTTTACAAATTGGATTTCATAATAGTTTTTCTTATATTTATGACAGTTATTGCAGTTTTTTTTTATAAAAATATAAAAAAGAAATATTTTGTACTTTGAAATAAAATTTATGTCACAAGTTCTTGCCATTATTTATAACATTTACTGCGAATTTCTACACAAAATATTTTTCAAAGCCATTTCGAAACGTTCCATAAGTATTTATTGCGATTAACACATTTTTTTTTACGAATTTATCAATTTACGAATTTATCAGTTACCTGAAGTTATATTAGAAAAATTTTGGAAAGATTTATATATAATTGTTGTATGGTTAAACTACCCTATATCGTCACAAAAAATGCAGCCCTAACTAAAATTTAAAAATTTTAAATCTCGCAAAACTTTTTGAATTATATTACAAAATGTTATGGCAATTGTAAATACATTTTTTATTTAAACAAGTTTTTTTTCTTCCTTTGTACTATCTTTAAAATGTTAGATAAATCTTCTTACATTTTCTGTGAAAATATGCACATTTCGTTAGTGCTTATACTAACTCATCAGTAGACTTTTAATAAAATTTTACAAAAAGCTATAAAATTTAATATGTTTATACAAAAACTACAAAAAAATATTTGAGAAACAGAAAAATATAATCAGAAAAAACTAAGTAGCATTTGCGAAAATTATTTTATGCAAAAAGTATTTTTTATTCGATTTACTTGTATAAAATATATTGTGAATTTTCTTCTCCAATTTTGACCTACTCTGCCATTTTACAGCACTTTAAAGAAGAATAGTAAAGTGAAAATATTTTATTAAATAAAGGGAAAAGTGTAATGCACTTTTCGGGCTTCGAAATCACTAATAGTTTTTTTTAATTTTTGCTTTTTCCAAAATTGTGAAAATTTTTGGTTTTTCTATACCATAAAAACAACAATAACACTGTGTGACAAAAAAAATACCCAGAATGTGACACCATTTTTCTGATAGGAAATATCGAATGCAACAATAATTTGGTTTTGAAATTTTCCAAAAACTCTCAGCCTTGAGTTTTGAGCTTGTATTTTTGTTGAATTTAAATTTATAAACGAATTTTGACAGAAGAGACTTAGAGCAAGCTGTATATATTTTGTGTAAGTAAACTTCAGATATACATACATACATACATACTTATGTGCGTACTATTTCACCGAATATATTTTTTTCCTTTTTTTTGTAATTTTTCTACTTTGGAGACGTTCTTGCACGGTATTTCGGTACAGGAATCGTACTATTTATTTTCTTTCTGAATACATTACAACACATTTACAATATATTTATATTGGAAAGTAGTTGTAGGTAGCAAAACAGGCAAAAACTGATTTCTGTTAATTTTTTATGGACCCGTATATCTCCTATGTATGTACATACAATATATGTACATAGTACAAATAAAAAGAGTATGAACCCACCTGTAAATCTAATCCTGCTATTCCGGCATATGCTAAACCTTGCGGTATAACAGTTAGGCCTACTGTTATGCCTGCCATTAAATCGCCAATAAAGTCCTGCCGATTGTATTTTGGCAACCAGGTTATAATCGGCAAACGTTTATACAACGTTTTTTTGCGAAAAATATTTGCTGAAGTTTGTTTCAACCAATTCATGGTGGAACTGCAACAGCCCGGCTTATCGCTGCCATCATCATCTTGGACAATACAATCGCTGGATGTATTAAAAATTGCATTCGGAGGTATGTCCAACGATACTACAGAACCCGAACTATTATTTCGTTGCGATGGTTGATCGGGGCACATTTTTAATTTATAGGTATAAATATTTTTATTTCTAAAAATATTTTAAAGAAATATATATGTAGAATATTTTTTTTTATTTGTAAATCACAGTTTTAATTAATTTCTTTAGATGATGAAACATTTATTTTTAATGTATTTGACTATTCTTTATATATTTTATGCTATTAAAATGCCTTTTTTAATGTAATATTTTTTTATTTATTTACTTTTTCTTTAATAAAATTTTTTTTCATTATTTTATATCCGCGATTTTTTATTACCAACTTTTCGTTTAAAGTCAATACCACGACTGCTACTTGAACCTGTCAACTCACTTACGAAGTGGATTCGTTGTTGTTAAATTTCAAATTGAATAAAATTGATCCGTGAGCGGAGGCATTCGCAAATTAAACACAAATCAAATAAATTTAATGCCGGCATCAATTTTATAGTATAAATTTTTCTCTTATAAAATCTTGTTTGTTTATAATTTTGTTTTGTTTAAAATTTCTGCTGCGTATCTGTTTTTAAAGAGTTCAACGATACGGAATGAAAATGTAACTGTAGCTCTAACTGCAAACGGCAGACGACAAGTAAAATATTAATAATAAAAAAAATTGGCATACTAAACCGATCTGGTCTATTTTACGAGTATTTAAACTACACTTTATGGAGAAAGTGAATAAAGCACAATTTAAATTGATTTTTTTTTACCAGTACACGCGAGTTGTCCCCTACGTACGCAATATTTATATGCATGGAACTAGTTGGAAAGTGATACTGTACAGATGAGACAGGTGGTGAAGTGAAAAAAATGATATATAGATTAAGTAAAAGGACAGCCATTTTGCTTATTACTTTACTTCGCCGATGTTAGCGACAATAGACAATTTTTCGACTGATTGTGTATTTGAACCGCGGATGTGAAATGAGTTTTGTAAACTGTAAGCGATGTCAAAACGCTGCGTTTTCTAAAACTTTAAACTTTAAAATGTTTGTCTTTCAGGCCTATGCTAATCACTATATTATTTTTAAATGCAATATTTTCCGCTTTGCTATAATTTTTTTTTTAATTCAAAGAGATAAAAATTATGTTAATTTTCGTTAAGAGCGTGTCGATGGCTGATATAGTTAGCAGGTTGAAAACAAAACCAAAGGTGTCGTGTTCGAGCCCTGTGCCCGACAAAGTCATAAAAACGCCTCACATTTTTTCTGATATGCATTATTGCATTAAAAAAAATATTTAAAATTATTAAAAAAAAAAATTAAGTTTACCCTTCGAATCTGATTTCATCCAATTAGTTTTCAAGTTATAATTTTGCTAATGTTCAAGAATATATATTTTCGACAAAGACAAGTGATTCTAAAAGAAAGCTGGCCTATCGCCCTGTCATAGCCTTGTTTAGTTTGGAGACGTCGAAGTGCTAAATGATTCTGCGCATCATAAGTGATGACTTCACTTATCAATAACTAAATTACTTATGCAAAAAATCACGTCAATATTTTTTTGTTATGTTTAATATATTTTGACGCATTTGATAAATATTCCAATAAAAATATAATTTTCACCACTGTTGTAGGGCATATTGCTGAGAAATTAGCCTTGCAATAAAATCGCATATAAGCATTGCGACAAATTTAATGGTATATTTCGTAGACATTTTCTCAGATTTATTTAAATTTCTTTTAATATTGCAATTGAGTCTCACCAATTTTTCATGACTCGAAAACTTTCAAACTGACCTTTGTTCTTCTCACTTTATAAATTATGTATATTCTCAGGCTTCACTTTTTATGCTCAAAAGCCCTATACTGACTTTTGACTGAATTCAACTTTCGGTTTTCTGCATTTGTATTTGCGCGGATTTGTGCAAAGAATTTTGAAACTTTTGAAGATTTGAGATGATTGAAATACATTTTTATTTCAGAAAACATAATGAGGAACCTAAATTTTATAATTATATTAATTTTTTTTAATACTTTAAAAATAAAAAAATTAATCTGTTAAAAAATTAATAATTTAACTAAATTGAGAGAAATAATAATAATCATAATAAAATATAATGGTATATCGTTAACTTCAGTCGTAAAAGAGCAAAGTCCACATTTTTCTAAGATTTACTGCCTGTTCATAGAACCTGAGAGAAAATAATCGTTCGCCATTTATATTGAAAACAACAATAAAAGAACTCAAATTGGTTGTGTTTTCAATTTAAATGGCCGAACGAGTATTTTCACTCGGCTTCTATGAATGAACAGGCAGTTAATTTATGAAGCAGAACAGTAGTGTGAGCAAAAATTAATCGGTTTCTAATTGTTGTTTTGCAATGATACGAGTATATAAAAATGTTCAACGATGTTTAAGAAAAATGCTAAGAAATTTTAAATATGAAAAATAGAAAAAAAAAGTTTTTCCCTCTACTGCAAAATTTATTAAATTTGAATTAGTTCCTTTACGCCTTAATGTAACGATTTGATTAAGTTAGTTAAGAGAAGGAAGATTATAATTTGCCTTGCCGAATAAATTGCAAATTAGAGAATTTCATGATCACGTGATCGTGTAAGAGCGTGAGAAAACAACAATCATTGTGAAGGAGCACGCATGAACAGAGTTCTTACATAATTGTTTTGAAACTATAAAATTTAGTATTGAAAAGAAAAAAATATCTCTCAATCTTCAAAGGAACAGAACGGTTAGGTTTGAAATATAATTTCAAAAGAAGTGGAGTAAAACAAAAGAAAATAGTATCATTCGAGTAAAGTTGTGTGGATAATTTTGATTTGCTTTTCGTGAGAACTTCAACAGCTTGCGTTTGCATAATCGCGACCATAATTTTTTCCACTCACATGTGAGTGCAGGGTCGTCAGGCATGCAAATGCGTGCTACATGAGTATGTATGAGAAGGGCTCAGTTTCGAAAGAGCGCAAAATTCACTCACGACATCATCTCTAATTCAAACATCCAAAGTTACTTTGATACCGTGTCTGTATTACACACACAACTGTTTATAACATTTCTTCATTTTCTTTCTCAACTAAACGGTATTCAGTCATACAATTGTTTTCTCGTCATGACTCATTTATTGCAACTGCATCACAGAAAAAAAGTACAAACATAAGATTATTAGATGCAGTTTTGTGATTTTTTTGTGTAATTTTATTCTTGCTCCGCATTAATTAGTCGTTTTTGCAAAACATGTTTAATTTAATGTCCAGTCGACTTACTAACATTTTTTAAATAAAGTTTTTTTTTATGGTGAAGTGATGATTATTATCAAAGCGGGGATTTTCTTCAATTTCAATAAAACTTTTTATCTTATTTAGAATTTCATAATCATCTGTATTTATCACGTGTAGTTAGTTCATGTGCAATCAATAAAAATTTAAGCATTAAGTTGCTCATTAAAAAAAGTAGTTTTTAATTTAAATTTTACATTCATAGATACTCGTAAAAAAAATTTATTAATGGGAAAAATGGAATTCACGTGAATGCTGTTTAAGATATTCTTAAAATTTTCTATTGTTAATACGTAAGTGAAAATTTTATTACGCTTCATCGCGAACGAAATGTTAAATGAAATTTTGTACTGAAATGTACTAGAATAAACATTGTGGCCAATGTCCCTAAATTTAAGCCTTCTTTGAACAAATCGTAAAGTGAAATTTTTTCCGATTAGAAAATTACTCCATGTAAAATTCTTGCAATATATGTACGAGTACATACATATGTATACATACATTAAATATCAAATTTCGGGTAATTTGGTTTTCAAAAATTAAGTATAGATGTCAAATGAAACTTCTTTAAGAAATTTACCTATCTAATCTCGATGGCTGAAGTAGTTAGAACGTTAACAAAACCCAAGGTCCTGGGTTCGGGCCCAGTGTCCGTCTAAGTCATAGTTGCTTTTTTTCTGATGTACATTAGTGAGCCTTTATGTCAGTTGCTGTCGGAATGTTTCAGGCATAGTCATTGGTCATTGAACAGTACCGGCTTCAGCTGATACTAATCCACAAACAACACCAGAGCACCGGCCATTGTCGGTCTTGTATAAGATCATCGGCAGAGTAAAATAATTATTAAAAATGTCAACTAAACAGAGCTTAAAAATTTAATACGTCTCTTAAACAAAAAAAATTGCAAAACCAGAGTTATTCACTTCACCACATGTCATCTCTATCACTATCTATTTCCTAGAGAAGCTACCACATAGTAGTAGGCAATCACTGCATTTCTATGAGTGATAATATATTGATAACATTTTGTCATGGAATTATTGCCAATTTGTCATTTCCCTGATGTCGGTGTATTACTGTTAACTATGTCATTGACATTATTGGCATTAATGATTAGCTGATGTAAAGGTTGACATTACAATTATGAAAAGTGTCATGGGGTCGAAAACGAAGATGCTTGACATACTATTGAAGTCAAATTACATCGGCGTTATGGTTGGATTTTCTGTCAGTGTACAAATATTGTCAGAACAACAGTCTATTTACACAGCCGGAATAATTGAATTCTCAAAAAAATGCAGATATTCCATTTCTATTGTAGACTCGGAAACTATGATTAACATAGAATGTTGTAATTTTCCCATTTTTAACCGACGAAAAAAGGAGGACGTTCTAAATTCTACTGTGTTCCATCAGAACTTTTTACTGAGGGGACCGATTTAATGGGAGTAAAATATAAATTTTAAGAAGATAATGACATAATGAAACACTAAAAAAACACAAACTAAAATTTAATTTTTTTTTACCTTTTAGTCCTTTTTTTAAGTCGATAGGATTATTTTAGAAAATTTTTATTTATTCTGAATAAATATCGGACATTTTCGTTATATAGTTATGCATGTAAATTACAATTAATTATAATTATGTTATATTATAATATATGTATCTACGTATGAATGTATTAGAGACCTGTACAACACATTTGTTCTTCAGTTAAGCACATATGTATGTACATATGTATGAACATACACTAATGAGGCAAACTGCAACACAAACTTGTTTGATCGTTCTTAGCAATTTATTACGGTTGAGATGTTTTCACAGATTTTAATGCTGGGCAATTTTGAAGTGTATTTCAGCAATAAGCATCTCAAAATGACGAGTTCAATACTGCAAAGGTTACGATATTTTTTTTTTTAAATTTTAAATTTCTATAAAAAATATTTAAATTAAAAAATCTTAAGTTGATGAAATCTGTCGAAGAAATTTAGTTCAGCCGAGGCTACATACGAATATGTTTCAATCATTTAAGAAGTAAATTTGCAGTGAAACCACATTTTGTGAATTCTATAAAGAAATAAAAAATAGTAGGATTCAAACGGTCATAGGCCGACTTCCTAAACGCAAGTTACAATTCATATGTAGCATGCATACTGATCATAACGTTGGTCGTGTAACTCCCAAGTAAAGGCATACAAAAATTCTGGCAATGCCTGACGTTTCTAATCAGTTGGCCGCTCAGTTTGATGAGCATCAGACGCCAAAATCTTGCATCAATTGTATTTGGTATGCAAACGGTTGCGTTACAATGGAGGACTATGTAAATTTTTATTTATTTGTAATAAATTTTTTACGAACTAAATCATGATGTTACAATAACAAAAAATTATTAATTCTTACTAGATTTCTTTTTTTTATGTGTTGCACAGCGGCGATCGTAAATGCCGTTTATATGCAAAACATTTGTCCTGCCTTTCTTTGCATACGCACCTTTTTAAATAATTCTTTACAACATTGCGTTTAGGAAATCTACAATTTTCTCATAAAATCTTAATATTTTACAATAGTTAAGATAATGTTTGTTGCGCTTAACCAAATAATTCTTAAAATAATAACACTTTTTGAACGACGTTATTGTTTTGTAATAAAATAACAGTAAAACCTAAGTCGAACGGCTGAAAATCTTTAGTCGGACCGACCAATAACATTCACAATTTCTTGATGACATTATAATAAAGAATTTCAATCCTCTTATATCTTTTCATAAAATTATATTTTAATAACTCAAAAGTAAGTAAGAAATATACAAAGTGAAAGTTTTGTTTGTGAAAATTATCAGTAAACGCCTCTGCCGTCCAACAAATTTTTCACGTCAAATCACTGGCAACAACTGTTTTTGCTTATACTTATTTCAATAATTTTGAGTGCTAAAAGAAGAATTTTGAAATTTAAACTCTAAATGGACAATTTAACAAATTTCATTATTTCTCATATATTTTCGTTTTATGTTAAATTGTACGACTTTATGACTACCATTTGAATCCCCGAAATGTTTTTAATGTAAATAGTACAATACAATTGTCAAGGATTCTTTTTTGGATAACACGTATAAAAATAAGAGGTCATTACAGTTAAATTTTACATAGTGTTTCAGATTTTTTCTGATTATTTTTGTTTGTATTTACGTATTACGATTTATTAACTAAATTCGCATATTTTACGCTCGTTTTAAACGAATTTTGCATTTCATTTATTTCAACATTTAATCAACATTCAGTATCCGTTGAACATTGTCACATGATCTTAACAATTTTTATCAACTACTATTTCATAATAGAACCCCGCAAATGGACTCGAATATCACAAATTATCAGGTAAACAAATTGTACATATATATGTATGTATGTATTTATGTATACATATCTGTACATATGTATATATGTACATACATACTATATGTATGTATTTACGGTAAAGATGTAAATTTTATTGCAAGACAATTTGCAAAACAAAATAATTTATTCAGATAAATCTAGTCTAACAAATATTGATCATGTGAGTGAAATAAAGAATATTGGTTGGTCATTTTCCTACAGGCATTAATTAATTCTTAAATACATATTTTAATTAAAATAATTTGTTTGTCAATATTGATCTCATGCGCAATAAGTATTGTATTTGGAATATTTCAAATTGATTGTTACGACAGACAATTACGGCTTGAGTGATTTTTTGTTTTAAATTTCATTCATTACGCTTAATCACTAAGTACGTCATATATTGAGAAATAAAATAATATATTCAAAATAAAATAAAATCCATAATTGGAGATTCCGTAGAAATATTTGAAATTATTTCAGTGACTTAATCGAAACTTGATTTACCAGATTATTTGACACTATGAATACCTTCAACTACACATAAAATTTTGCATGTGCATATCACATCAAAACAAGAAGTACAAAATATCTAAAATAAATAAACTATTTAGTGCCTGGCCCTTGATGTCGAAAGAATTTTTTCATTCGTACGAATACATTTAAAATAAAAAGGAATTCTAAAATATAGTTTTTGTTTTGAATGAAAAAATTGTTTGGATAGCAGCGTGGGCCTGGCAGTTAGTGTAAAAATCGCCTTTAAATAAGTCTCTCTTCACATAAATATGACTCCATATTTAACATAATCAATAACCAACACGTAAATATCTTCCAAACTAACAAACAGCTTTTTCACATTGCTTACAGTTAGAAAAATACAACACAAAGGACTGTGAGGGTGCTGTTGGCTGAGTACCTCTGCTTAAAAAAATTTTCAAGAAAACTCCAAAATGAGCGAAGGTGTTTGAATTTCTTATAACTTGTTTATTATAATTTTATTTTTCTTTTCAGTATTTTGTAAAGAAGATTTGGGGAATGGAACAGTACATAATGACTTGATTTTGAAATTTATTTTCGTCAAAAAGCAGAAGAAAATCATGATTTTATTCATAATTTAATTATGAGCGACAAAGCCCTTTTCCAATTAAATGGATTTGTTAAAACTGCAGGATAAGGGGAAAATCTAATAGTAGTTCAACAGAGAGTGAGAATTACACCCACTTAAGTGTACCATTTGGTACGATGTTTCGTGGGAAAGTATAATTAGACCATATTTTCCTTAAAATTAACACGGTCTCGCCGTTTCCTTCACTGGTGTTAGATATCGCACAATTTTGGAAAAATTTTTAAGGGCACTCGTGGAAAACCATCCGCAAGTTCAGTTCCAACAGGATGAAGCTACAGCGCACACTGCGAGGGCACAATGGCTCTTTTACGCGACCTTTTTTATGAACGAATTATTTCCCGTACAAGCGATTTTAATTGGCCTCCGCGTTTAGCGGATTTAACCGTTCCAGGCTGTTTCCTTTGGGTTATTTGAAAGCCTAGAACCATACAGCAATTGAAATATGATAATCGCAACGAAATCAACAACATAACACCTGAATTTGGCGAAAGGTTATGGAAAATAGAAAGAACACGAATATGCCAAGCAGAAAATTACCACCACTTGCGAGATATAATTTTTCATAATTACATTATTAAAAATACTATCCATTAATATACTGTATTTAAAATAAAAACAATTTATAAAAAATGTCTTAAATAAGAAGTTATAATGAACTCAAACCCCTTCGGTCATTTTGGGCCACCCTGTAGAATTAAGCTCTAAGCTAGATGGAGAATTTTTTTCTGATTTAGAATTAAAAATTTCCAAAACAAAAGTGCAAAATGCTAGTTTTTAGCACTTTTTATTAAAACATACTAAAAGTAAGTGGAGCTATATAACTGAACAGATATGGGATACGACGAAATATTCAATTAATTGGGCGTAATTAAAAGTAAACTCAGAACTAGAATAGACAGCGTTTGCTGCCACTCTATAAAGATATCGGACGATATCTTCTGGCAACCCTGCTATACAGATCATTTTAGAAATTCTAAGGAAATTTTTTAATTGCATATTTTTAATTAAAATCGAAAAAATCCGTAAAAAGTTTTTCTTCAAATATGAAGTGCGCTTGAGCACTTTTGGATGTGAGGGTTCGATTCCCGCCTAGAGCCTGGGTGTTTCTGCAGACAAGAGGAAAAGCTTCACAGAGTATGTGTTGTTTAAAAAAAAACATTAAAAATAAGGAAAGGTGTTGCCACGATTAAACATTAAATTTGCATTGCAAATTATTTATTCCCTTTTCTCTTTAAAGAGCAGTTTAAATAAAATATACCAGATCGTTTCCTTACACACTAACACCAAATTTCGAAACAAGAGTTTTAAGCGACATGTGTTTTTCGATACAAATTATAAAAAAAAAGAAAAAAAAAATCATCTCGCATTTGTCGGATGTGCATGAGTGTGGCTTTGTGTGTCAGTTGTTGTCGGAAGGTTTCAGTGTCGAAGGCATAGTCACTGAACAATACCGGCTTCAGCTGATAGCAATCAACAATCACATCAGAACGCCCTCCTTCGTCGGTATTGTGTAGCACCGGCGAAGTAAAATAATAAATGGCTACTAAACTGAAACTTCGAGCACTGCTACGAGTATAAACAAAGAACGTGCGAAAGCAGAGCTGTAAAATAATTAATTAAGCTTCATCTCCTGTCGTTTCTCCTACTATCCCTTTCCTATAGTTCCAGCACAATGGTTCGCAAGTGTAGGAGTCTTCTCCTGAGTGCTGGTCCCAGTTGCAAAAAAAATGTGGTTTCCTACTTCAACAGGGTAATATACACATGATTTATGATTTATTTGACAGTTTTCCACTTGTTATACGCAGCAGTTATTCACAGCGGTGGCATTGAAAATATCTCCTAGTATGGTATAACTGAACAAAGTTTGGAACACTGAGTGGCATTTGTTGTTCGCAGTGAAAATAGAGATTTCATTCTTTTTCTCTTCTGAACACAGTTTTTTTTAACAGCAGCTTATCAGCACGTGTTGCTTTTAAATTGTAGACAACAAAATTATATTGTTGTGTATAAGAAGATTGACGCTAAAAATACGATTTAATTGCAACGAAGCATAATACAACATGCGAGAAAACTAATTATACGCTATCACAAATTCTAAAGTATTTAGCGTTGAGCAAACATTTTGTTAAGATTCATTAAAATAAAACAATTCATTACCGATTTATAAATTTAATCAGTTTAATTCCTTTCATTTATGAAAATTGTGAATTCAGGTTTAAAGTATAAAATAGCTATTGAACACTTTAAGACTAAGAAACGTTTTGTAATTTTGATGTGGCAATAGCACCATATTCAGACACAAATTCTTATTTAATATTGAAATAAAATAAATATTATTTTATCCGAGAGGATCTTTATAGTTTTTATTGCTTTCAAGTCAACTAATTATCAATTATCATGACATTTTCTTCAGCATTTTTCGTACAAGCCATGATGCATGTACTAAGGAGGCAGAATTAAAACTCTTACAGGCGTTCGATTGTTTGTGCTTTGTGACGTAAAATGTCACAAAAAGTTTTCACTCGCAATATTTAAGCACAAATAATATATATTTTTTAAACAAAATACCGATTGCAATAAAATTACGGAAATGAAACTGCAGATCACTTTTTGTTAATAAGAAAAACTGTTCAACAAAAGTGTTTGTATAGAATTTTGACATTTTATGTCGCAAACTTAAGCAGAGAAAAATAATAACCTGACGTAGCGATGCCACCTGGTTTAAATACATTATGATGGTACAAACTTTTTTTAAGAAATAAGGAGCATAAATTTCCTTTTCCCTTTCCAGATATTAAGAAAGCCAAAATTTGAGCTCTATTAAACGTCACGACGTTAACCAGTGCCGCTCGTCGCTCAAAGTTTGAAAAAATCCAAATTTTTGGCCAAAAAGCTGACATATGGAGCCATAACTACACTTTATATCTCAAAAGAAAGCTAATGGTGTTCTTCAAAATTTATGTTCTGTGCTTAATTGTTGTTATTTTAAGTTAAACTGAGTTACAACAGTCTTTAGCCCCAAAAACGTGACCTGGTACCACTAGGAGCATACTTCGTATATTTTGTTATTAAGTGATAAATTTTTCTTTTTTTTGGTATATTTTTGAGTTTAAAGTAGAAATATAATAAAAAAAACAACTAATAATGACATTTTTTATTTTAAAATATAAACATGAGGTATATAATACATACAAAACAGACACACAGACAAATCTATTCTATAGCTTTTGTTAAATTAGTATTTGAAACGTCAGGATATAATTTGTTTCCAACTTGCAGGATACATTGCTTTTGGTGTTCATCTTTTATCAGAAGGTTGTTAAAGTCGGTTATAAATTTAACACCACACTCAGCCATATCATTAACTACTTTTAATGTTTTGACAACTTTCAATCGTTATTGGAAGTCATTATTTTGAGGCCAGATGTTTGGATGTTGTCTTAGGAAATCTCTTTTTATATTAAATATGTAGAAGAATGTAAACGTTTCTTTGGTAAGTTAATTTACCAATCCTCCATCAACTATCTCTTTTAATTTTATTACATAGAATTATTCAAGCTCTGAAAAATCGTCGCTTGGTTTCCCTAATAACACAATACAGCGCTATGACACGTTTCAGAATAATGTTTTGGTGATGTTTTCGTTCGTTTCGAACGTTTTAAAAAGCAGTTTTAAGTTTTCATATGAATTACACGGAATAAAAAATAATCCGTATGAATATAAATTTAAAATTAAATTTCGTTTAACAATATCTTATGCACAACATCTTATCCATTAAAAAGATAAAATATTTTAATAAACTTCTTTTAAATAAAAGTTGCAGTAAGTTTTCTGAAAATGTTGCGGTTAATTACTCTATGAAGTATTGACATTTTACTGAGTCGCCGTCCATACTGTTGAGTTTTTGCTGCAAAAGTTTTTTGAATTCTCTTTTGAAACTGCAGCAGTGTCCATACATGAATCTTTTGCTTCATGTTTAGTATTTTTTATTCCTCCCTTCTATCTTCTTTTTTTAATTTTTTTTTGACATTTCTCAATGAAGGTGTGAATATTTTTTTTTGGATAGACATTTGAAGCACAAGGTATAATTTGAAGCAAAATGGACGCTAAGAAGAAAAATTATATAATAATTTTTATATAATTTTATATTTTTTTTTAAATTTTTGATTATATTTCACAAAAAATTAACAATAAAACAGGGTAGCTATAATTATGATAGATGTTAACAGTATACCAAACGAAAAGAAATAAAATGAAACGTCAAATACAACTCATGTCAAAAGATGCAAATAAGAAATTCAACAAAAACTGCATGTACATGAAACATCGTACATACTTCCACTCCTCTTCTCCTTCTCATCAACAAACTCAAAAGTTTTGCAGCATATGCTTTACAGTATGGTCGGGAAGTGAAGAGTGAAATTAATTCCGCATATACTCTATTAACATTTTATTTGCATGTGCATTTTATACATACATACATACGTGTACATATCTATGTAACAATTTCTAAAATAAATTTCTATTATTTGCTAGATTTGCAGTGATAAATTATTGGCTGGAAAAAAGTTAATAATGACAATGTAACTATATACAGTTCTATGAGATTTCTATAAAATAGAAATTGTGCAAATCAATTGTACAGTATTGTACATACATACATACATATTTATTTCTGAAAACTAACAAATCTAGAAATATTTTATTAACAGTCCTCAATATATTTCTACTAGATTTTAATATAATCGCGCACGATTCAACCATGAATGTGTTATTTTTTATTGCATTTATTTACGAAAATCTTTAATTTTACACTTTATCAAAATATCCCATCTACTGACATCTACTGGGCACTGCTGGAAAAAAACAGCAAGGCAGTGGTAACAATCGGAAATTAAATTTGTCTATTATTCAATCAAACATACTCAATATTTTTTATCGGGAAACCGATAATAGAACAGCAGGACAATTGAGCGTGTTTGCTTTACCTTGGACCGGCACTCAAGTGATGACCCCTACACATGCGATGCATTGTGCTGGAACTAGGAAATGGGGTAATGGGAGGAGGAGTAGTGTTTATGGACACTCCATCTGAATTTTCCCATGTCAAAAAAGACCTCTGCAAATACATGCTGTTCGGCTAAAGACGAGTTTTCTCTGCAATGCGTATTGCAATTCGCTGCCAAATCGACCACAAATGGAAGAACCCTTAATGATGAACGCCTTCTACGTAGGAATGCATGGGTTTCGGGAACAAGTTCCCTCATTTCATTACGACACATCCCATTATAGTAACGATAAAACAGAGAAACAAGATTGCGACTATGCTCAAGAGAGTCAATACAGTTGGCTACCCTATCGACCTCTGAACATGGTCGATTAACTGGAAAATATTCTTTCAAGTGCCGGCCCATACATGCGAGTTATAATCCTGCTTCGGTCGGATGTAAGCGGTGCAAATGGTGAGGAGCTTAGATCGGGTTTTTGAAAACAGGTATACACCTGTTTTTGACAAACAGGGACTACCGAACTCTGACAGTTGATAACGGCTATATTGTTGAAGCTACATCTGTCAAATTTTTTGTAATTCATTGTGTCTGTTTTGCAAATCACCGTGGGCGAATGTAGTGTTCAACAACACGTGCAAATAATAAAATTGTTTTTCTGTTCGTTGAACGTACCACGGAATTCGAACATTTTACGGGCGCCATAATCGTCCTACAGAGAGGACTATTTGCAATGTGGTGGATAAATTTGGATCTACTGGTTCCGTAAACGACCGACCAACACCCGTACGTTGATGAAACACAAGATCTGCAGAAAACATCGCCACTGTCAGTGAAAGGCCAATGCAGTCGATTTCTCGTCGCTCACAAGAACTCGGCCTTGCGCAGTCCACAACTTGTCGAATTTTGCGTCGTTACTTGGGCCTGCACCGCTGAATGGGCTTTGGAGCATTGAACACTTCGTATGCGCTCCATCCAGAGAAGCCGTGGCGAACATTTGAACGATGCTATATTCCACACATAAAGACATTAATAGGTCTTTCAAATTCATAAAAAATTTCAAGGTTATCTCACACACATTTATTAAATTATTTAAATTTAAAGATAGGAAGACCATTCATTTCGTATCATTTTTGAATAAAATTTTCGATGGTTTTTAAAGGATCACCAAAATTAGGAAATATGAAAGAATTTCTGTCAGATCAATAGTCAAAAAATTAAAATATCTTTATTTTCCCGTATTCATTTATTGTATTTGCCAAAATTATTTTAAAGTATGGACCAGTGAAGGCATATTATTTTTTTCGAACTAAATTTAGCTTAAGTTTTTCATGTTTAGCTCCAAATATTTCATTTATTGCAGTTTTCCCAACAATGTATTTAGGTTTATCTAGCTTTTTCTTTAAATTCAATTTCATATTAATAATTTTTATTTCAGCCATATAAATTAGTTAAATAGTAATAATAAAAATAATCCGCAGACAATATCTCTGCGATTTACTTAACCATGCGTTTAGATTAGACGATGCTGTCATGACAAAAGAGATAGTCTTAAAACGCTGACATTGATTATGACAATTCGTTTTGAGCAAAGTGGCGAATATGAATGTTGAATTAAGAGTTGCTGGAATACACGTTTTTCATGTGTAAATGTTTTGTGTATTAATTTAAATAATAATATACATATAATACTTCTTTTGTATCACAAATCAAACAAAAAGTTAAAACTACCATATCTTTCTTCTTCACTTCACTTTACTTCACTGACCTTTTTACTGCCTTAGAACTACGAGTATTGAAGACAATAGTTCTGATAATTGAAAAAGTGTGGATCTCTTAGTAAAAAAGTATGAATATAAAGTTAAATATAAAAAATTAATTTCCATACATCAGATGTGGCTTAAAAAGGATATTTATAAAACTGATAATGATTTTATGTATGGTTCAGAAGTAGGAGAATATTATGAAATATTTGAATGTAGCCAAACATTGTTATAGAGTTTCTATATTAATAGAAAATACTTTTTAAAGTCTATTATTTCATGTACAGAGCTTTAAGATTTTTTGTAAATTTTTTTATGCTTTGTTCATTTTTTTTCACATATGTGTAAACTTAATGGTGTTTTCTTTACTAGAAAAAAATTTATCATAAGTGTTACATGTGATTTGGCAACAGTGTTAAATGATCACCAGATTTTTAAGTAGTTTGGCATATTTTACGTTTACAAAAGAACAAATGTTTCGGCATAAAACAATACAGTACAACTATTCCATAACAATAAATATAAAGTACAAAAACTATACAATTATCATGAGAGATGAACTAAAAAACAATTTACATATATTTATAGAAACAAAACCAGCTTTTAATATAGTGCTGCACCAGGCCACTTTAATTAAAATAATTGTTGAACATGTAGCATTTTTTCTTTTTAAGGGAAACGTCATCAGAACGTCAAAGACCGCGTTGCACTTCTAAAAGAACACATATGTCTAAGCAAAGATCTTCAGGAAATCTAAAATATTCCTCAAAAAATAATACATTATAAGATACTTTTGAAAAACTGTTATTTTTTATGATTTTAAGACCTTTTTCACCCTTTAAGACGGTTTAATTTTAGTTGTAAGAAACTTATATTTTTTTTGTTGTTTTCTCTTTTATATAAGAAGTTATATATATGTACTGTACATATATGAACAGAATTTTTGCTTAATAAAAAATTTTATGTTGTTATTGGTATATTTTAATTTAAATGCAGCAAAAATATATCTATGTATATTTAATAAATAAATAAATAAGCACAATTTAAACTCTGAAAAATATCGAAATCATTGAAACTTATTATTAGAAAGCTATAAAAAAATTTACTTTTATTTTTCGGCCTTTAGTTTCTTTCTTTAGCTCTTTTTAGATCTATTTTAAAAGTGATGAAGCACATATTATTGTAAAACATTTCACTCACAATACGCTATTAGATGACACTTAACATCACCATTTCGTAAATATTTCACAATCTGAATATATTTTAATTACTATTAAGTAAATTTTGCTTAAAATATTCTTAAAGACCTTTACCAACAGTCAAGATTTGTTGTAAACTTTACAAAAAAAATTACAATTAAATTTTTCAAATAATTTTCTCAGAAATAACAATTTTTCGTTTGAATAATAACCCTGGGAGTTTAAATAATGAAAAACCAATTTCAAATAGTTTATGAAAATATAACAACACGAAATAAAATTAAAATTAACTTAATGAATTCAACAAAAGTAAAAACAGCTATTAAAATATTCAGAAACATCACGAAACAAATAAAAGCAGTCAAGCTGGTCCATAGTATATTTTTATCAAGTTCTGATATTTTGTCTCTATATACACATTATATATGTATGTATAATACGAGTATTTATACACATATATTAGAGTATTTAATTAGTTGGATTGTTTATTTAATAAGTTAATCTTTTGAATATAAAATCATCCGTCATGCCACTCTAGTATTATTTTGATCTTTTTAAATTCTTTAAACTGTTAATAGTATCACAGATTTCGTTTATTAACCTCGGAAAGCTTTTACATTTTTACCTCGTTATTTATCACAAAAATATATAATATTTCGTTTTCAAATTCATTTAATCGTTAATCAAAAATATTCAATTTTGAATTGGAGCCAGTTTTTAATTAGAAGATTAAGATTAGGACCTATTTTTGTGTCATTAACTATTAACCTTGGGAAACAAAGAAAATACATTCAAGAAGTGCAGGCATTCAAAAAAATACTCGAAACACAAGCCTATGAAGTAAATGTGTTCCAGTTGAATACTGCTTATTCAAGAAACTACGCACAGTTAAAAACTACTCTGATTAATACAGAGTGGGCCAAAAGTAATCACCCGATGTTCTTTTGCTGTAATTTTTTTTAAGTTTTTTAAAGTTTAAAGCGAATGCTTCACGTATATGTGTGACTATTTTTTATAAAATAACGCACACAATGAAAAATATTGAGGCTGAAAATTGATCGTGTAGCATTCGCTTAAGTTGAAACTTTTTACATTTTTTTCGACAGTAACTCCTTTTTCATCGATAACACTAGTGGACAATTTGACGTTTTTCCATTTTCTCAGATTGTTTTTCAGATTGAAACTAAAATAATACCCAAGTAAATTAAATACACGTACTGAAAGTTAAAAGTTTTTTCTGATTTTTCTATTTTATAACAGCAGAATGACCAGATTTTAAAATAATATGAAGCTAGAAGAGCTAAAAAAAAACTAAAGAATGAAATTTAAAGCCAAAAAATAGGGCTAAATATTTCTTTAGCTTTCTAATAGCAATTTTCAACTATTTCAATTATTTGGATATTTTGCATAGTTTAAATATGAAGTGTTTATTTATTTATTATATAAAAATATATTTGTGGTGCATTTAAATTGAAATATTGAATCAATAACAAAATAAAATTTTTTCATAAAAATTCCGTTCATATACTATATAACTCAAAGCCAAAAGAAAAACAAACAAAAAGTTTTACAACTAAAACTAAGTAGTCTTAGAAGGGCGAATAAGGTATGAAAACCATAAAAAAATAACAGTTTTTCAAAAGTATTTTAGGTGTGAAATAAAAATGGATAAAACATAAAAAAGATGTTACCTTAAGTAGATATACATCTTAATGCTTTGTACGTAAAATAATAGCCTTTCAGAAGCATTTTCTATTAATATAGACACAATGTTTATCAGTTGTATAAATATCCTTGTAAATTTTTTTTAAGAGATCCTTAGGTATTTAAAAGCTTTGGCAACAGTTAATTAACCTTTTCAACCCACATCTTATGTACAGATGTGAATTCCTGGTTTTTAACTCATCGTTTACATTAAACAATGCTGTCATGGCAATAGCAATATATACATATGTATGTGACGCGCAAAATAGAAAGGGCTCAAAGGGTAAAAACCGGTTTTCTTCAGGAGAGCCATTTTAAAGATTTAAATACGTGTATCTTTGGTGTACTTCACTTTCATAAAACGCGCATATCTCTGGGAGGGAACACTTTTGGGGCATGGTATCGGTCTCATTCGATGCTCAGATGTTGTCCACATCAAAAAAAAAAAAAAGTGAAAATTGCTTTTTTTACCCTTAGGTCCCTTTCTCTATGCGCTGTCACATATATAGATACGTTTTTAATAACACATGCACATTTTTTCAATTGTCAGACTTCCTGTCTTGATTATTTTGACAGTAAATAGGTCAGTGATTTGACGTAAGCTGAGAATTATTAAAAAAAAGAGAGGAAAAATATGGTGCTTTTGATTTCAATAAAAAAAATTTTTTTTTGTTTTGTAAGTAATACAAAAGAGTATTATATATTATTATTTAAATTAATTTATTAAAAATTAAACCTTTACATATGAAAAACGTATATTGCAGCAACTCCTAATTCAACGTTCACATTTGCCACTTTGCTCAAAACGAATTGTCATAATCAATGTCAGGACGCCTACGTCACAAAGACAATTTTCAGCGTTTGAGAACTATCTTTTTTGTCATGATAATATCGTCTAATCTAAACGCAGGGTTGAGTAAGTCGCAGCAGAGATATTGTCTGCGTTGCCGGTTTATTATTATTATTATTTTTTAACTACTTCATATGGTTGAAATAAAATTATTGACACGAAATTGAACTTAAAGAAAAAGCTGGAGAAAGCTAAATGCATTGTTGGAAAAAGCTGAAAAGAAAGTTAAAAGTTAAATGAAATATTTCAAGCTAAACATTAAAAACGAAATCTAAATTTAGCTCAAAAAGAACTAATATGGCCACACTGTATAGCACCCTTCTATACAGTGTATAAATAAAATGGCTCTCCTTAGCTTAAAAATAATGTGTCAAAATTAACATTAGAGACGCTGGAACTTTGGCTTTTAATTAACGCATCTGTCCAAGAAATGCCAAGGACAATTGTAAGTTATAGATGGTATATTTAGACCTTCATTATGGGACAAAGTAACTGGGAATAATTTCTCATTCTATTAATAAAAATAATAAATATATAGAGATAATAATTTACATTTACTGATAATCACATACTGTGGACAAAACACGAAGAATGCTAAAGGTAAACGGGCAGCAGCCTTCGAAAACAGCATGCTGTTCCGTTCTTCTAGTGTTTGTCAGTGTTATTTTCAATTTTTGTCTTTGAGTTAGTTTATTTCTTAGTAACAATTATATGTAATATTGACTGCCTGTAGTACTTACTGCCTGAATTACTTCAATAGTAACAGATGTTCGCACCAAAACGCGAATCAAATTGAGCCAGACAATTTTAAGTTCAATTTGTATTATAAGATCATTCCTGCAAAACAGTGGAAGCGACTACATTAATTTCACGTGGATTAAAAGTCAATCAAACAACTAATAAATTATAAAATAATCTGATGTTTTTGTACTTGAATATGATCGAAATTTTCATTAAAAATTTTGTTTAAAACTACCGTACATATTCAATTTTAAAAAACCTAATATGCGAATAAAATTAATTTTTTGTAACTATAGTTTTTTTCTTACATTTCAATGGCTAAAATGCGTAGGGATTTTTGTAGAGAAATATTTTTCGACGTGTAGGGAAAAGTCGAATTTTTTTTATTTCCTTAATAAAGTCATATTCAATCTAAACTGTATATATTTTACAGATTAGCAAGTGGGTAATCCAGTCCCATGTGGACGAGAAAAAAGTGACATTTACGACTATAACACTAAGTAACTGTGGACAACTAGCCGATTTGAGGTACATAAACAATAGTGTTCCAAAAAAAAAGTAATTTTTTTGATGCATCGCCTCTAATTTTTTTTGTATGATGTCAGAACGTGTCAAAATAATGCTTGATGCACCTTGACGTACGCGAACCTGTGCCGACTTTTTAATCAGTAGTTGTTTTTTAAGGAGAGCTATTAATCAATTAAACAAGAGCAAATACTTCGAAAAAATGTTGCTAATTTTGTACAAAAAATTAAAATAAAACTAACATATGCGTAATTTTAAGTAATTTCGCCACATAATTTATGATTCTACATTTCATTGAATAAAATAAAACTCTCCACAAAATGATTTCGATTTAAAATTTTGTTGTTAGTTTTGCATTTTAGGTGAGGATTTATTAATTTTTTTCGTTTAGATTTGTTTAAAACCAACCGAGTCTACCGAGTGAACAACTTATCGCTGTACCAAAATTGGAAAACACACTCAGGAAGGGAAGAAGCAGAGGCAGTATGGAACGCTATCATTGACTAGGATCTTGAAGATATAGTACAGATTTTCTGTTGCGATACAACTGCTTCAAATGCAGGTCGTATTAATGGTATACTTCTGAAGAAAAAATTAAATAAGGATGTGCTTCTTTTTACTTGTCGCCATCAGCACGAGTTGGTATTAAATTGAGCGTTTGGGACAAAAATCAGCCAAATGCCTACCAGCACTGATATTATACTGTTTAAAACCTTTAGAGAAAATTAGAAAAGTGTTGATCGCAATAAAATTCAAAGCTACACAAAAAAGTAATCATCTCTAAATCTTTCAGTAATTGATAAACTTGTAGAATTTTACCGATCTTAGCTGACTACAGACATTGTTAGACGTGACTATCGAGAACTGATAGAGTTGACAATAATATTTCTTGGAAGAGATAAGGAAAATAAACTTAAAATTTGGCCACTAGGGGGCATGCACCAAGCTTGATGGATGGCAAAGGGAATCTATTTTATTTATTTATTTACAATTCAGTAATAATAAAGCCTATGAGGCCGAAAACTTTATTACATAAGGGATACAATAAGAGACTACATGGTATTAAAATTAATAGGAATGATATCCGACAGAAGATTTAATACTAATAATAGAGAAAAATAAAAAATAGAGCTTCAATCTCATTTGTTCTAAAAATATTTAAATATGAATAGATACACTATGCACATTAATACATAAATATATGTTACATAATAATTATAGTAATAAGGTTACATTAATAATAACAACCAGGTTCAACTAGGCGGTGGTCTGCATGCTTGACAGATTCAAAAGATGTTTTAGTAGTTTTTGACGATATGTATAAGACGTTAAAAAAAATTTCTGAGGTTGCCCGATAATCGATTAAAAGATCGGTCAACACGAATTAAAAATGACTTTTCAAAAGCATAATAAGGTATTCTAGGAATAATAATCTGAGGGTTCGTTACTGACCGAGAGAATACAAATCTATTACGAGGATTGATTGGATTGCCACTTCTAATGGCTCCGTAGAAAATATTAGATTCCTGAAAACAACAAAGTTTTGAAACGAGCAGCCAAGAAACTGACATACAAATTCAGAAATATGGTTACGAAAACCAATATTGTATACGAAACGAACAATCATATTGACAATCCGTTTAAGTTTCGACACTTTGGATGCATTTGCACCCGAAAGAGCCTCGAGCACATATATAAAACAAGCGGCATTAGTAGGGTATGAGACAGTGTCATTTTAATGTAGTGCGGTAGATATAAATTTGTTGAGAATAACCTACGTAAAATGCCAAAGATTTTACCATGCAAAATGTTAAAATGAGGAATGAAAGAAAGCTTATTATCAACAATAACAACGCGCACCTAAAGACTATCAACAAAGTCGATAGTGATTCCATCTAAACTTATAACAAAATCAAAGACAAAACGTGATGACCTAAAAGCAAAGGCTTTTCTTTTAGCAATATTTAAATGTAGTAAATTAGATAGAGTCCATTGGAAAACACGTTGTAAACCAAAAATAAATATTGCTTTCTACCATATCAGAAAAATCATGTTCACATTTAAATAATGGAAAAACGTCATCTGCATAAATTAGAGCTCTACAAATATGGGAGTTTACATAATCACTAAGACTATTTATATACATGATGAAAAATAGTGGGCCTAATACTGATCCCGGAGGAAGACCTGCACCAAGCGATTTAGTATTCGAGTTAGTTCCATTTACAGAAACAAATTGAGACCTACCATTCAGAAAAGACCAGATAAGTTTACAAGCAGTAATGGAAAAATTAAATTCATTTCTGAGCTTAATAACCATTTTATAATAGTCAATTGAATCGAAGGCCTTTGAAATGTCAAGAGAAACTACCACACAAAGTTCATTAATATTGAGGCATTCCTTAATAAGGGCGGTCATACATAAAATCAAGGAAGTTGTATTGTATCCAGAACGAAAAACAAATTGGTATTCGTACAGAGATGGTAGTACCTTATCAGATAACTGTAACTTCAATAGCTGTTCCATGACCTTGGACAGGGTGGGAAGGATTGATATAGGCCTAAGATCTTCAGGTCCATGCACCACTCTCGACTTAGGAATAGCTACAATCCGTGCCGTCTTCCAAGCCGTGGGAAAAACAAAAGTAGTTAAAATATTATTAATAAATGAGAGTAAGTAATCAGTTAAGTAATGGTAAATGAGTTTAATCTATATAGATTTTACCATAGACAATGCTTGGGAAACTTCAGGTTCAGTTACACAAATCCAAATCAGAAGCAGTTAGTTCCCCAAAGTCAACTGAGTCATAATTAGTGCAGTTGCTACTAGAAACAAAGAAATCATTGATTAAGTCTGCATTAAGTTTAAACAAAGAATCACGATTAGCAACACAACCAGCATTCCTTAAAATTCTCCACACAGCCGAAGAATCAAGACCATTAAACAAATTAGAATAAAATCCTCTTTTTTCTCTACGAATAATCCTTTTCAGACGATTTCAATATTTACAAAAGACTTTTCTATTATAATCAGAGGGATCTGACATTCATTGAAAATAATATTACAGTTCTGGATATCTAAACCAGATGAGGGTCTGTTAAATGTTAGCATTTTCATCGTGACATCAAGCCTGTAAACTGTATTTTTGCTCTAATAGCACCATACCGAGTTATATGTTTTTAAAGACTTTAAACGCTTACGAAAATATTGACAGATGCACACCAAAAGCAACTTTGCAGAAATTTTGCCAACATTTATGGTACTTGACAGATGAATTATGTATGATGAGTCTATTTGACGATGATATAGATCAAATCACTCAAATGAAAATGGTGGCTAACTTAAAGAATAAAATTTCGTCAGCGATATTTAAGCGCTACATCCAATCGAAAGAAGAATTTTGTTGTTCACTTTACGGTTAGCCTGACAAATGAAAATAATAGTTTTCTTTTTTTCAATACTTTAATATACAATTGATAACGATTTCCTATTGTTAATTTCATAAAAAAATTTGATGACTTTATTTCATATAGAAGCAACTCAATATTCAATCGGGTTAAAATCGACGACAATTTTCTAAGCGAGTATCTTACTATATGGCTAAATAGTGTATCATTTCAGCATGCTTAATAAAAGGTGAATAGATAGAGAGCAATTAACGATACAGCAGAAAAAGCGGTCTTGTTAGTGAAGTATTTTTTTGGCTTAATTACTGTTGACGAGGAGCAAAAAGAATGGGCGCGTTCATAAGACGTAACTGTTGCGCAACTGTTACCTGTTTGTCTTAGACGCATAGTGGAGTATTCCGCTCAATTTAACAAATGAGTAATTTATGACATTTAATACATCATAAATTTATTTCCCTACATTAACACTACATGTTGTGCTCAGCGTAACAAGCTTATAGAATAAAAATTCAAAATAAAATTGAAAATGATAAAATTTCATAAAATTGGTTTTATCACAGAATATTCATTGTCTATGGTTTTTATTTAGATTTTTACTTATACATATTGATCTTCATCAAGCCGTTTCTATGACGTAACTGTTGGGTTCAACAGTTGCCAACAGTTTGGTAGCTGTTTACCTCAACAGTTACGTGTTATGAACGTGCCCAATATTTGCTACGCTGTGTACAGAACACAGCCAGATATATCCTGACTGTAAGAAACAAACCTTGAAAAGAAAATTTAATAATATCTAAAACATAAAAATTAATTGTTTTTTTAGTTATTCCCAAAACAATGTATATAACCAATATTAAATAAATAAATATGTATGATACAAGTAAAACTAATTGACGGTTTTAAATTCGAAGTCCATGGCTTTCACACTGAGCTTTGTGCTCAAACTTTGGCATAAAATCGTCACGGGTAAACCTGATCCGATCACAATAATATTTCATATTTTGTTATACGGATCCAAAAGAAAAAAATGGAGGGTATAGGTATTTGAAATCGAAAAAAAAAATATTTGTCCTTTGAGCCTGGGGCACTTTAATAAACATACATACAAATGTATATCGTTATATGAAATACGAAAATTCTCAAACTTCGAAATGGACTTTTTTTTTTTTTTTTTTTTTAAACTTGGACTGGCACTCAGGGGATGACCCCTACACATGCGATGCATTGTGCTGGAACTAGGAAAATAGGTTATGGGGAGGAGGATAGAGGGAGTAGTGTTTATTAACATTTGATTTAAATCTTCCCATGCTAAAAGTGACAGGAAACACCTCTGCGGGTAGTCTATTCCACATACGTGCCGTTCGGCCAAAAAACGAATTTTCCCTGTAATGCGTAGTGCGAGTCGCCGTCAAATCGACCACAAATGGATGCGCTCTTAATGATGATCGCGTCGTGCGCGCGAATAACCGGGTTTCGGGAACAAGTTCCCTGATTTCATTAGAACACATCCCATTATAGTAACGATAGAACAACGAAACGCACCCCACGTTGCGACGATGCTCAATAGAGTCAATAGAGTTGGCTACCCTACTGTCTCCTATGAGTTTCTTTGCCCTTTCTTGTACACGGTCGAGTAACTTCAAAATAGTCTTTGAAGCATCGGCCCACACATGAGAGTTGTATTCCATTTTCGGTCGGATGTTATTGATAAAAATGTTACTTTGGAAAACAACGTTCTTATCAACAAAATCTTAAAAGGCCTAAGTGCAATCGCACAATTATTTAGACGGTTCTGCGCTTCTCTCGTTAATTTCTTCAATATAACTTAATTTCATATAATGATGTTTTCAAATTTGTTCAAGCTTGTGAAAGTTTTAGTACACAGCAGTGTTGTAGATCAACAGAAATCTAACAATAAATTTTTAAATTTGTATAATAAAATTTTCTATTCTTTCTTTGAAATTTTTTATCTTGGTCCAGTTACACTAAAATAAAGAGTAACAATAACTGATTTCTCTTATCAGGCTCAATATGTTTAATAATTGTGTACTAAGAACTCAAGGCTGTTAATTGAAAGTAACTTCACACGTAAAAATAAAACGTAGATTATCCTGTGATTTCTCAAATTAAAAAAAAAATTTCCAAAATTTTGTTCACATTTAAGAGCTCTTAGACTTTCTTCACGTTTGAGTGTGATCGATGTAAAAAAAAAAACTTGCCAGAAATTGCCGAGCTTCTAGATTAAAAACAGATGCAGCTCACATGATCTTCACATACTATTATTATCGATGTGCTTCTATAGAAAGACGTTGATATACTTAAATTTCACATGTAACATTGTTATATAGTGCAAAACCATCTGACATATTATTTCCAACTGCAAAAATGATATTTAAAAAAAAATTAAGAGAAACGATTATTTAACAAAATCTCCACCTTTACTTGCCAATCCTATAGATACCAAGTACAAACTAATTAATCAATCCTGTATTTACTTGCACGTGTAGAAGACACGTTGCATACACATTCAATTATGTATACATACATATATACTTTTAAAAGATCGTTTATCACTGCCATATAACTTGTTAATTCAAAGTTATAAAAAATGCATTATAAATACTTGTAAAAACCCATTTTTGAAACTACAGATCGTCAACAAATCTTGAAAAAAAAGAAACTACTTAATTGGGAACTAAATTACGAAAAATTACCCTGTGACAAATTATTTTTTTTTTTTTGTAAATTATAAACAGAAGGAACTTAAATGGTACTATAGTTGACCCTCGATAATTTGAAATATAAGGGACTATACAAACATAATCGAAAGTTGACATAACGAAGCGTCACATTTTTTTCTTTGTACCAGTACACAGGAGACACAAATTTAAATGCAAGAGAATTTCATTAAAAAAAAAGCAGGACTGCTGTTTTAAACAAAGTTAATTCCGACAATTATTACTGCAGAAAGCAACTGTTCCAAATAAACGATTTTTTTGTCAAAATTACCATTTCATATTATAGAAAGACGGATGGATATTTTGTTTTTTTTTTTTTATCTGGAGATGACTCCTACACATGCGAAGCATTGTGCTGGAACTATAGGAAAGGGATAGTAGGAGAAACGACAGGAGGTGAAGCTTAATTAATTATTTTTGCAGCTCTGCTTTTGCACGTTCTTTGTTTTACTCGTAGCAGTGCTGAAGCTTCGGTTTAGTAGCCATTTTGTTATTATTTTACTTCGCCGGTGCTACACAATACCGACAAAGAAGGGCGTTCTGATATGATTGCGGATTGCTATCAGCTGAAGCCGGCTTGTTCAGTAACCAGTGACTATGCCTTCGCCACTGAAACCTTCCGACAACAACTGACACACAAAGACACACTAATGCACATCAGAAAAATGCGAGATGTTTATTTTTATTTTAAAATTTTTAGTCTGAAACTGGGGTTCAACCCAGGTCTGTTTTTCGATTCGTAGTCAACGTGCAGACTACCATCCATCGTGCCATCGCCACCCTAAACTAATGATTATTGCATCCTGAGTGTCTGTGTGTAACTTTTTTAAAAAACTTAAAATTGCTGAACATATTGAGTGTGCAGATGAAAAATTCAAAAAAAAAATGGAAGTTATTTTTTTTCTCTTGGACCAGTACTCAGGCGATATCCCCTACATATGCATTGCAGTGCATTGGAACTAGATAGAGAGGGATAGTGTAGAGAATAGACAGGAGGTGGAAAAGGTAGGAAGATATAGCTTAATCCAAAACTCTGCAGGTGTGTGGGTTAATTATAAAGAAAAGTTGTGGCGTCTATGATATTAATTTTGGCCCATTATTTTTAAGCTAATGGGAGTGATTTTATTTACTATTTTACTTCGCCATCAGCGCCCCCAGAATGACTTATTCATAGATTGTAAAGGAACCATATGTGAATATTTTGCACTGTTTAATTAATAAATACTGAGACTCAACGGACAAAAGATTAACAATCTGTATATATTAAAAAAGAGTTAAAGCTAAAGCTTCAGTCGAGTTTAAAAAAGAACCTTAAAATTAATTAAAAAATTTCAGAGTTATGAACATAACATACAACTAAATTTGATTATAAATTAATAAAATTAATTTTACTATTTTCATACCTCCACAGTAGCAACGAAACTCACTAAATTGTTCTTCATCAGAATCAAATTTTTTTACATACGAGGTTTGTTCAAAAGGAAAGGTGAATTTTGTGTTGGCAATGTTTTTCCTGATTTATTGGCGAACAACACCCTAATCATACCTTAACCACCTTATTCACCATATTTGGCTCCCTGCGACTTTTTCCTATTTCCAAAACTGAAGAGGCTAATGAAAGGAAAGCGTTTTGCCACAATTGATTAGATAAATTCAAAATCGAAGAACGACCTGATGACCATACCGAAAAGCGCATTTCTGAAGTGCTTCGAGGATTGGAAGAAGCCCTGGCATAAGTGCCTTATATCTGAAGGGAATTACTTTGAACGGCACGAAATGGATATTGATGAATAAATAAATACTTAAAAAAAAAATTCAAAATTCACTTTTTCTTTTGAACAGACCTCGTATGGAACACTGCTTCTGATTCACTGAATTGGCGCCAAAAAACATTGGCGAAGTAAAATAATAATAAAAATGGCTACTAAACTGAAGCTTCAGCACTGCTATATACAAAGAACGTGCAAAAGTAGAGCTGTAAAATAATTAATTAAGCTTCACCTCCTGTCGTTTCTCTAACTATCCCTCTCCTGAGTGCTGGTCCCAGATAAAAAAAAAAAAACTATGAACGTCTTCAATTCTTTGGAAGTTATTTTTTGGCTGGTATATTTTAGAATGTTAATGTTACTGGACTATCAAATTATACGGATTTCTTGAATTTATCGAATGTTTTTCAAGATGCCTGGAAAACAGTTTAAATTATCGAGCTATTCAAATGAACTGATTTGAAGGTATTGAGACTCGACTGTACATATAAATAGGTAACATTTTTGTTATGAGCTTGAATAGAAGTAAGATTTCGTAAGAGAATAATTTTGCAAAATTATTTCGTATTTCGGAAAATATAAAATGTAAATATTTTTTTTAATTAATCAATAGGTCGGGATAGCAGTATAGATGGTGGATACGTTTTTAACATTAAGCGTTTTTGATACATTCCGAATGTAATAAATAGAGAATTTACTTCATTAAGGTTTCATTCAGGTTATGAAACTTTTGGTGAAAAGAAAAAGAAATAAAGATTCTAATTCATTCGTCTTTCTTCTTTTATCATCAAACTCAATAGGTCTAATTTCGGAAATTATGTGGGGAAAAATTTTCGTAATTGTATTCAAATGTTAATTACACTCTTATAGTATAAATGTTTTTTTTTTGACCATGGAGGAGTTGATAAAGTGATATGTCGGCATAGAGAATTAATTATTGCACAAGTCTGCAGTTGGGAATTTATTTTGTTAATTTGTACACCAGAGTTGTTGCATCTATGTTATGATTTTGGCGCATTGGTTTTTGGGTTGACGGGGGATTGAATCCACAATCTTCTGGTCCCACGCCTTTTCAGAGAATATCGCGTGTGCTAGTCGCGCAGATCCCTAGCGAAATGATGTCCACTTTGAAAAATTGTATTTTGCTATACGCAGACAAGGTAGTGAATGTGAGTGCAAAATTTTCAAATAATTGGCTAAAACCGAAAAAATTACTTTTTTTATTACTTGGTAACAGTGCTGACCACTTTTAAAATATTTTTTCATCTGAAGGTAGTCAACGGTACCAATTGTATTTGCAAATATTAAAAAAATTTTAAGAAACTGGTGTAAAACGAATAATTGATTTTAAGGAGCGTGGCACTACGCACTTTCCAAAAATAAATAAATGAAAACCAAGCTGAGCGGCAACCCAGTCGAATTAAAAAAAATTTAAAATCTCTTCATAATTGGCCGTGTTCTTAGATAATAAAGACACAGAAATGTAGAAAAAGTACCAATTTTTGCCCATTTTTACCCTAAAAAAGTACCATATGTGCTATCTAAACTATTAGTTATTTACAAACCAAATTTCATCGAAATCTACCAAATCGTTTTCAATTTATCAAGAAACAAACATCCAAACATACAAACTTTCATATTCTTAATATTAATCAGCTCATTAAAAAAAAACTGTACCCAAAAATTTATACAAATGCAAAATAACGATATCTCTATCGAATGCGTATCGTAATACCAAATGAAAATTCTTTCGATAACTTCATTTGACCACAGTCCAATATGTAATATGTACACGTGTGCCATTATGTGCCGCACATTTCAAGAGCGGCACTCAAAATGTGCAACAGTAATTGGCATATGCAAATGTTCATGTGCCGCACAGAGTATACCTATCAGAAGCCTGGTTCCAGGTCTGAAAAAGCGAATTAGATTGCAACTGAAACATAAGGTCGTTATTGACCATCATAAAATTCATCCCGTGTTAAGACCACTGTGGGACCAGGCCGTCATGGGAGGCGCCCTCGGAAAGTTTCAACTCGAGTTGTAGAATCAACGCACTAACTACTACGCCAATAGTACCCATATGTTTGATATATGTATTAACTTAATGCGAACGTGAGTGAAATGTTAATCATAATTCCATCTCTATTTGTTATTAAGGAATTGTTTTTGTTTCAATGCATGTTTAGTTGCAGCACAAATATTTTTTTTTATAATTCAATATAAAAACAAAACCAATTCGCGTTTTTTTATTGTTGTTTTCAACATAAATGGAAGAACGAAAATTTCCAATAGTCTTCGTTAAACAGGCAGTAAGAAATTCACATTCTGAGTTACGATGCTCTTGCTGCAAAGGCTCGATATGTACATAAATCGTACTAGAAATTACAGCAAGCACTGATTTCAGTTTAGATATACATATTTATACATATGTATACATGTGTATGCAGATGTGTAGGAAATCCAAAACTTTTAATGTGACCTACTTTTAAAAACAAATTAAATAAAAAAAATTTTTTTAATTACTGTGAATCCTGAAAGTCTCGCTGATCACTTAGTTAATGACTTTATTCCACTTTGCATCAATAATTCTAAAATAAAGACTTTATTGTTTAAAAATAAATTTTAACGGCATTACAAAATATACAAATATTTGATAAATTATTGCGAATAAGGCAAATAAATGAGCATTTTATTTTTTTTTTTTTTATAAAGAATTAAAACACAAGGAAACTTTTATAAATGGAAGGAAGAAAAGTCATTCTGTATTGAAGAAATATTAATTGCATTGCATTACAAATGTGTCCATCACATACAGGAGGCTTATAATTTTATATTTTTTATTAATTTTAAAGTCAAGTTTTAAAGAAACAAGTTTTTATTGTGATGAGTTTTGGTTTTTCACTTTTGGTCCATGTTAACAAGAACTGTTTTGATGTCAACTTTATTTAAATTCAATTATTAATGAATTGCATTATGCATTATGAAACCAGTATGAAATTTGTTGTCACGTGCCTGCGCAGTAGAGTGTTCAATTAATCGGGGTTTTCATATAAGCAATCAATTTAAAATTAAAAATTTTTTTTAATTTGCCACATGGGAATTACTTATTACTTTTATATTTATGAAATTCTTTTCATAAGTCAGGCTGAAAAATAATTAATAAACACCCATAATTTTATGGTACATAGATGATAATCTAGTTTTTACTTGAAGTTGTAAAAATCCAGTCGTTTATAGGCATAGGAAATATGATTATTTAAGTTAAGAAGGTATGAGATGTACTCGTATTTATCAGATTCTAGGAGGATACTTTTATGAGGATAATTTTTTATTATAAAATTCTACTAAAATTCAATGTTCACTCCATTCTAAGCTTAAAAAATAATCGCCTAGTATTCAGAATTGTTTAAAAAATCCAAAATGTAATAATGCATATTACGCACTAACTTAATACATATAGAAGGATGACAAAATTTCCTATAAAATTAATTTCCGAAATAAAACAAGAAAACTATTTTCGAGTGTTCTTAATTTCAGAGAATAATTGAACAGTTGGAGGCCTACCGTCATGTCAGCACTATTTCGAAATTCCGGAAACTGAACATTAAAAATCATTTAGAAACCCAAAATGAAGCACGATACAACACAGATTATAAGGACGCAATATTCATTTGCGAATCACTGCTGAAACAGAATGTATTTATTTTTGAAGAGGTAACTGGTGCTGAAAGGTATAAAACGGGCATCTATATCTATAGTGATAGGTTGATGCTCTAGTAACTGGGTTGTTCGGTTCTTCTGCATGTACTTTATATTCCTACACTGACTTTTTTATCTGACACCCATAACGTTTGAATGCTCTTAAAAATAATACTCCGCCGATGTTGGCCACTCGCAATTTTAAAGCGAGCAATATTTCCATTTTCTGTAAAGCTTTCATCTTTAAACACGCTTTCGTATCTTCCGATGTGTGCCGATCAAAATCGACAATCAACGTCAATATGCGAGGGTGGAAAACTGTGTGAAAACTGCCTGCGGAAACACAAGGTTTGTTAAGTTTTCATTTGTTTGTTTTTTTTGCGCTGCCAACCCGCTTATCCGATCACAATGAAATTTGCTGCACATAGTCTGTGAAACGCTGGAAAGATTATGTATGACTTTTTAAAACTAGAACCAGGAGAGAAGTTTCTGCCTCTCCGAAACGTTCAAACGATTTTTAATGAAATTTAGAATTTATATAAATGTTCATCTAAAAAGTCACATAGGCTGTGTACATTTTCGAAAATAGGGCCAGGAGGCCATAGAGGCGAAGTTGGCATAAGAGGCAATATATGTCTTTCCGAAACTATCAAACCGATTTTGATGAAATTTAAAAGGTAGGAGGATACAGATGTATTTTTGTTTTATATCGGCACCGATCGTATTCCAAGAACACGGGTGTGAAAAACAAACGTCACACCAACGTCCTCACGATCCAAGAATGATAGCATACATACATACTGTATCATTAGTTGCTATCTAATTCATAATTTCAATATGTTCATTTATTAACTTTCGCTTTAATTTATTGTCAATTTTATTCTGTTGATTTGCAACAGCACATAGATTTAAATTGTTTTACTTCATCAATTCATAGACTGTACGTTATTTCTATAAGCATGTTTATAGTAAAGTTCACAAACCTTCCATCTAAATCATGCTATGAGATTTCTGAAATAAATCAAATCAAGAAACTGATAGGGCTCCCAGACCCCCATAGTATCAAAGTTATAGTCCTTGAGGACATTTCAGATGCTATCAAGTTTAGCGAAAATAAAACAAGAAAGTTTCCTACAATGTGAAACACCTAAGAAATTCCATGCAATACTAGGCATTTTGCTGAGTTCTTCGGAATTGCACACCCATGTCCTTCGAAAAGCACCTCATGCAGGAGGTGAAGGATACAGATGTGTTCAAGATTAACGTGGACACCTACGTATAGCGTGTCATTCCACGGTACTCCCAACACCGAGTGAAATTAAGACGATCACTACCGCCCCCATGTGCACTTGGAAATTCTCCGCGTGTACTAAAAAAGGTACACATAGGTGGCAATCCTATTTCATAGTTATCCCTGGTCCATAATTTACACCTTGCAGGGCTGTATCGGGCAGTCTAAACTCTGTGTCACATCAGAATGTATTTAAGTCAAGAACGCTTAAGCCAGTGATACTGTTTGTTCGATACATACTCCGGTGGCTACTGTTGAATGGCAACAGCACCTAGTGAAAATGAAAGTCGTATCAGAATATATGTGTCAAACTCACATATATCCCGAACAGACCAAAAACTTAACTTTCAGCGTTCATCCGTTCCCAAACCAGCACACAACTCCAACTTTTCGGGGTGGACACGAAGTATTCACTTAAGAGTACATCAGTCATTAAACCCTTACTGAGCGTTAGAGCTGTGGGGCTTCGCTGGCCCCGTAGTACTAGATTAGAATTGAACTGTGATTAGCAGTCGCACGGAAATGCAAGCATAACCTCCACAATCTCTAGTTAGATTTCGAAGAGTCGCCTCTTCTGTCATATTCAAACTCCAGGGGAGTTTAAGGTTATGCTAGACCTTTAGCCAGGTACCGCGGGATTGCTAAACACCCGTAGGTTTGAAACTCTGTTTCTCTGTCTAGAAAAAGTTATAAGTAGTACACCATTTTAAAAAATATGACAACGAGTGGGCGTATGGAGTAATATATGCATCTCCAAATCTATTTAACCTCTTTTGATGAAATTTAAAGCATGGATTTCAATGACACATAGAATGTATATATTTTAAAAATATTGGACTCCTCCTGTAAGAGGAAATATATGCCTCAACAAAACTATATCGAGGGAGAACTGCTGGATCGATTTCGATAATTTTTTTTGTTTATTGTTTGATATATTACGGGGATGGTTTACAGAGAATGAAAAGTTTGACGTGAACGCAGCCGCTGGCAAAAGCTAGTAATTTATAAAAGATATTTAATGTTTTCTTTTTTGAACCACCCTCTTTCCCTCACAAATGCTTCTTTCCGCTCCTATACATCTTTTTTAAATTTAATATTAATATAATGTATGTATATATGTACGAGTATATGTGCATTGTGCACTCGGATGTATATACAAAATATTCTTATTTAACACTTGGTAGTAACTATAAATAATCAAAATCTATTGTCGCTAAAGAAAATACATGAAACAGGGTTGGCAAAATCTATTTTAAGATTGTACGAACTGGGTCATCAAAGTGTACGTTTTCCATTTCATTGAATCAAAAACACATACATAGTTTACCTTGTATTTATGTTCAAATCCGAAGAAAAATTCAAAAACAAGCTCATGATCCAATTATTAGGTCTATGCTGCTCTACAACAATCCAACAATACCAAAAACAATAGGCTTCACTACATTGCATATTACTCAAAAACTTTTTTCTACAGATCTGCCAGATAAAATTCTTAAAAAATCGTCAAAATCCCGTATTCAGAGTTTAAAAATCGTCAAAAAATCGGACAATGTAATTTAATGTATATTTTAAAAACATTTTATTTATATGATTTTAATTTTAAATTGTGCTTTTTCCCTTTAAAAAATATATGTCAAATTTATTATTACATACTTTATAATAAAGTATTTTGTTTTACAAATGTAAACTCAATAACTGAGGCCCGCCAATGGTAACCTACTGGTCTGTGAGACCGGTTGTGTTAAAAAATTCGTATAACTTTATTCTGCGTTATTGTTTTTTGTTGTGATTTTGAATGGCTGCCGCATGCCACGTCCCCCAACACCACTTCACGACGTAACTACTTAGTGAGCACAATTTCTGTATTTTTTTTACTAACCTGGTGTGTGTGACCGTGAGTCACCGTGTATGTAAGTAAAATAATCAGGGATTAATTTTTTATTTTTCGCGTATTTTATCTAGTTTAATATAATTTTTTGTTGTTTTATTGTGTTATATACATATACATGTATATGAAACTAATTAAACATAAGAGATCGGCAAACGCACTTAAACTTGCCACGATCAATGAGACAAAGACTGTCGGAGATTTTGCATATAGATAATGTACCTGGGACATCGGGTGCTTCAAGAATTGGTCGGTGCTATGAGTGTGGCTAGAAAAAAAACAGAAAAACCAAGTACTCTTGCCAAAAATGTAAGCAATATTTGTGTCTTGAAAACGTAATGTCGTATTTCTGCAGCTGTTTACCAGAAGAAATTTAGTTTTCAGATGTATTTTTTTTGGAAGGATATAAATTTTTGTCCATTTGCATTGGAAATACTTCTAATTAGTTTTTTTTTTTCAGCAATAGCCAAATAAGGAAAGTAAACAATTTTTGACAAGTACGCAATGTATGACGTTAAAAAGGCAACCTTACAAAAAACTATCAGGAGAATCACCTTGGCCTGTTTATTGGATCATGAACTAGCTTGCTTGGTGAGAGAGCTACCCAGAACACATAACGTATAACATTTGAAAAATTATGGTTCCTTATAAATATTTTCTTATGGAATATTTTAGACTCAAACAAATAATTATATTTTTTTACAGACATTAAAAACATTATCATTTCCCTATATTAGTATAATTATTATCTTGAACCAGCACTCAGCAGATGACCCCTACGCATGCGCTGTATTGTGCTCGCAATAGACGAAAGTGATAGTTAGAGAAATGACAGGAGGTAAAGCTGCATTATCTTACACATATGCTTTGGAACGTTCTTTGTTTCTAGCAGTGTTGAAGCGCCTGATGTCAAGGAGACATATTAAATTTTTAAGCTTCGTTTTAGTAGTTTTTAGTAATTGATGTGCCTGTGGCTTGCTATCAGATGTATTCGGTACTGTTTACTGAGCAGTGATCATGCCTTTGCCACTGAAATCTTCCGACAACAACAGACACAAATGCACATCAGAAAAAATGGGAGATGTTTTTACGATTTAGTCTGAAACTCTGGTCGAACAGAGGACTTTTTTGATTTTGTAGTCAACTTGCCTCAGAAACAAACAGAAATCAAATCGCTTTCAACTGAACAATAAAAAACGTACCAATTTTAAATAATTTTTTTCAAAACACCAAGAACATACAAAAACAACAAATAAAATTGTGCTCCTTTTTAAAACGTGACTAATTCTTTAATTTGTTCATTGGTTTTTTTGAAAGTTAAAACTGAAATCAGAACGTTTTTTCCACAGAAAAACTATCTTACGGTAATCCATCTTGAATATCATTTGCATTTTTCAACTGAAAACGTAAAAAAATGTATACTCTCCCCAGGCAAGTTAAAGTACATTGACGTTATTATTTAGTTATAATTTCATATTAAGTAGAATATAAATCATGCGGTTTTTTAATTTTTCTCTTTTTTTTATAACCCATTGTTAGTATTTGTTTATTATATACATACTTATTTACTTCCTCCAAAGCAAATTGTACATTCAAGCATTTGCAATTCCAATTTAAAGGGGAATAATAATTGCAACTTTTTTCCGATATTGATAAACTTTTTTAAAATTAAATTTAATATTTCATAATAAATAGAAATCAAAAACATATCCCACCTATTGATCTTTTTTTAAATTGGATAATTTAACTTCAAATGTAATAAGTATTCTCAATGTTAGAAATTAAATTCGCATAAAAGTGGAATTTATGGAAAACTTTCTATTGTACAATATAACAATTCATCGTGCGGAGATTTGCCTCTTGAATTTCCAAATTCAAAAGTTTCACAGAGTGAACGAGCTGTAAACAGTCATTTGCCGTATTCATAAAAAATTTCTTTCTTTTATAAAAGCCAAACTCAAATTCATTCCTTAATTTCGCCAGATCCAGCTTTGACGCATAAATCTTAGAAAAGTTTTTTTAGAATTGTGCTTTATTTAAATAATACAATCACGGGAGGTATATGAACAATCCACAATATTTATTAAATAATAAGGATTCTAGTACATGAACTTGAAATATTAACAACTATTCACTATCAAAGATAACATAGAAAATATTGCAATAAGAAAATTATTTTACCCTTTAATCTCTTTCACTTGGCCGTAAAAAGGCGATTATAATTTTTAATTGTAACAATATTTACATGAATTTTATGACTAGTTTTTGTGTTTTTTATCCATTTATAAAATATTTGTTTAATTCTTCATAACATTTACAAACAAAATCTTGAATAATATTTACATAAGAACGAGTGCACTGTTCGTTCGTCAGTATATTTATTTGTGTTATCTTTATACGAGGGCAACGTTACAAAGCACTTAAAAGGTAGCAAAAATTACTTGTTATTTATATAAACTGCTTGGTATATAAATTAAGCATGTAGTACGTAGTTGTCGTTGTTATAAAATATTTAATTATAAACTTTCAGTTTTAACAAAAGTACACTTCAAGTAATGCCAAGGACTATTGTGAGTTAGAGGTGGTAAATTAAAACCTTCATTAAAATGGGAAAAAATAACGGGGAATATATTTCTCGTATTATATTTATAGAAAATAATAAATATATAAAGCTAATAATTTACATGTACTGATAACCACACTCGGTGAACAAAACACGAGGAACGCTGATGAAGAAAGTATAGCAGCTTTCGAAAACAGCATGTTGTTCCGTTCTGCTAGTGTTTATCGGTGTAATTTACAATTTTGTCTTTGAATTAATTTGTTTCTTAGTAACTATCACATGTAATTTTGACTGCCTGTATGTTATTGATCACTAGCCAATTTAAAATATATTAAAGTGTACTAGACTACGGAGGCACCCTAATTTAACAATTTACTTTTAATTCTGTTTTTACTCCATATACATACATAGTCTGTTCAAAAGAAAAGGAGAATTTTGAATTTTTTTGAAAAGTATTTATTTATGCACTTATTTCATCGCTTTTTCCAATCCTCTAAATGCGCTTTTTGGTATGGCCATCAGCTCGTTCTTCGACTTTGATTTTATCTCATCAATTGTGGCAAAACGCTTTCCTTTCATTAGTCTCTTCAGTTTTGCGAATAGGAAAAAGTCGCAAGGAGCCAAATCTGATGAATAAGGTGGTTGAGGCATGATTAGGGTGTTCTTTTTGGCCAAAAAATCACGAACAAGCATTGATTTGTGAGCTGGTCCGTTATCGTGATGCAGAATCCATGATTCTTTTTTCCACAATTCCGATCGTTAGAGCCATATTGTTTCATGCAAGCGATGCATAACTTCCTTGTAGTATTCCTTATTAGCCGTACGACCTGATGGCACGAACTCATGATGCATCACGCCCTTGTAATCAAAGAAAACAAAATCACCTTTTCTTTTGAACAAGCCTTGTATATGTTTCTCGAAAAGTCGCGTAAAAAAGGTAGAGCATCAATATAAATTGAGGGTATTGGTTCCACAGATATATTAACGTGGCTTCATACACATATTTTAGGAATTCTCAAGCTGGGTAGTGCAAACGTAAATAAAACTTTTCAAGACGCTTTGTTTACGCTAATCAGCGCCTTTCAATGAATTTTAGTTTTAGATATCACACAAAAAGTAATCAATCAAAAAGTAATGAACGCAAAAGTAATCATGTAGTTGAATAAATTTGAAAGCTTGATTTTACTAGAGATTTCAGTAGAAAGTAAAATTTTTTTTTTTTTTATCTTGGACCAGTGCTCAGGGGCTATCCCCTACATATGCAATGCAGTGCACTGGAACTAGAGAGAAGGATAGGGAAGAAATAGACAGGTGGTGAAAGTGGTAGGAAGTTAGATAGAGCTTAATTCTTGCACAACTCTGCAGTTGCGTGTAAATTATAAAGCAAAGTTGCGGCGTCTCTGATGTTTTTTTTTGACGCATTATTTTTAAGCTAATGGAGCCATTTTATTTATTATTTGATTTCGCCGACGTTTTATTGCTCAAATACCAACGGAGGAGGGTGCTGTAGCACAAAAAACTCAGAAAAAACTTTTCTGATTTGACCCGGCTGGGAATCGAACCTGGGTCTTTCTGGTTGCAGAGCCAACACGCTGACTACTCGCCATCAGCAGCGGAAAAGTTACCTTTGTTAAACTAAATTTATAAATTTTTTAAAAGGCAAACAATGATAAAAAAGATGATACAAAATTCGCTCTGTTTTGTCAAAAGTCCAGAGAGTTCATTTAGAAAAAGAAATACATAATAAATTTGCATGTAGTAAATGAATGCTTAGACAAAAATGTATTAATTACTGTTTATTGAATTCGGAAATATTTAAAAATTTTTAACATTTAACATTAAAATTTGATTTATTTCTTACAATTTTACTTTCACCTGAACGTATTTGAAATGAAAAGTTGAATCCCCCTGTTTTCATTGTGATTCGTTTTGTGCACCACACGATTTGTCTGTTTATCAAATCGAATTCGATTGCATTTTGTATAAAAAAAAAGAATGTGATGGAAAACTAAACTTTACTTTTTTCACCATTTTAAACTCGAACTCTTCTAATAAAAGGATAGATAAATTGTTATCATTATTTAAGCGCAAATGTAAAGATTTATATATGTAGACAAAGTTTGTAGTTTAAAATTAATAAATACTAATATGGATTTTTAGAGGAAAACACATAAATAGTGCCCAAGAAAAATAGAAAAAAAACACCCACAACTGTCTAAGAATGTTTTAATCCAATATTTGCATAACACTTTTCGTAAAATAACTCCAATCTTGGAAAATGATTTGATGTGTCTTCAAAACTTTTTAGTTCAATATTTACGACCTTATATGAGGGATTAATTATTGAAATTGATGTCGATAAAATAAATGGAACATTTAGTGTTATTAAAATTCAAGCAAATGTTTTTTTTTTCATCTTGGACCAGCACTCAGGAGATGACAACTACAATTGCGGTGCATTGTGCTGGAACTAGAGGGAAAGCGACTGAGAGATTGATGACAGGAGGTGAAGCTTCACTATATTACAACACTGATTTTTGCACGTTATTCGTTTTTACAGCAGTGTTGTAAAGTCTCTGATCTCAAGGAGACGTATTAAATTTTGAAGCTTCGTTTTTAGTCGCAATTGTTTTAGTAATTATTTTACTTCGCCGGTGCTACACAATAACTACGAAGGAGGGCGTTCTGGTTTGCATGTGGATTGATATAGCTGAAGCCGTTACTGTACAGTTAACAGTGACTCTGCCTTCGCCCCTGAAACTTTGCCGCAACAACTATACACAAATAAACAAACAAATACAAATAGAAAAAATGCGAGATGTTTTTATGAGTCTGAAACTGGGGTTGAACCCAGGACAATTTTTTGATTTGTAATCAACGTGCAGACTACTTCGACTATCGCCACCCTAATTTTACTTAAAAACGAATCGATTTTCATCACATACCCGATATTGCTACATAATTTTTTTTTTTTTTTTTTTTTTTTTTTATCTAGGACCAGCACTCAGGAGATTACTTCTACACATGCGAAGCATTGTGCTGGGAACTATAGGAAAGGGATAGTAGGAGAAACGACAGGAGGTGAAGCTTAATTAATTATTGTGCAGCTCTGCTTTCGCACGTTCTTTTGTTTTTATACTCGTAGCAGTGCTGAAGCTTCGGTTTAGTAGCTATTTTTATTATTATTTTACTTCGCCGGTGCTACACAATACCGACGAATAGTGATAGATATTACAGGTGGTGAATGGATATATAGAAGAAGGCTTCATTATTTTTACAATACTGCTTTTGCACGTTTCTTGTTTAATAGCAGCGTTGCAGAGCCTGTGATATTAAGGAAACGCATTACATTTTTGAAGCTGTATTTGGTAGACATTTTATTAATTATTTTACTTCGCCGATGATGCTACACAATACCGACGAAGGAGGGCGCTCTGATGCTACTTGTGGATTAGTGTCAGCTGAAGCCGGTACTGTTCAGTGACCAGTGACTATGCCTTCGCCACGGAAACAGTTCGACAACAACCAACACAAAACCCCACTACTGCACACCAGAAAAATTCGAAGTGGTTTTATAATTCAGTCTGAAACTGTGGTTGAACCCAGGACTTTTGGTTTTGTAGTCAACGTGCTAACTACCACAACCATCGCCACCCTCCTTTTTACGTTTTCTTAGAATTTTATGCAATTCTGTGACTGCTTAGTTATTAGAATTTTGTTTTCTTTTATCTAAAAATCGTCGAGTTACTTAAAAAGGAAAACTTTGCAAATTTTGATAGTTCAAGTTGACAAAATGAAATTTAGTTCAAAAAACAAAATAAAATATATAAACAAAATTATATCGGGTGTTTTTTTTTTTAGCAAATAGTGAAAATTTAGTTTGAACTAAATAAATTTATTCGCGACATTCATAGAGCATTTCGTTCATTTTACGTTCAACTTAATCGGCCTAGTGAGCAAGCAATGCGTTCAGTTCTTGATCGTTTTCACACGAATTATACTAAACCACAAATTTTGGACTGTAGAGTCAATATGATAACTATTTGTTACAGCCAATAAGCAAGGACAACTTACCTTAAAAAATATTTCCTTCAGCAAGTTTTCCAAAAATTGGATGTGGGAGATTATCTAACAGCTCTGAATCCATTGAGCTTCAACATAACGCATACCACTAACAAAACAACACCAGAAGTGCTTCAAAAAATGGTCCAGAATGGAACTTATAAGATACATTTTGTACCAGTTAGTCGCGTTGTCAAATATAATTTGTCCCTTCAAACAGAATATTCATTAATTTATTAATGTTAATGTATTATTTCAAATTAAAGTCTGAACGCTTTTACTAAAAGACGCATTATGTGGCAGTTCAGCTGGAGTGATACATTTCTTACAATGGTTCAATAAGCCAAGGCAATTGAGTGTTTTTCTTGAGACTTTAAAAATATGCATGATCAGTTCATCGAATATACCAATGAGAGCATCTGATTTATTAATATTGTATTTATGCTACCCATAGACATACGTACATATATAGAAAAGCATTAACATTTCCTAAAAGTTTAAAACTCACAATGACTTTTTCATGCAATTTGTTGCGTAATCGGATTTATTACCATTATTTTTGTGATCGAAACCAGTGTACGGTCACAATTCCAATATTCCTCATAGAGTAGATGCAGTAATTACTTTATATTATTAATGTTGTATGTGAAAGGTGGAAAAGATAACAAATTACATAAATTCACATTATCAATTTATATGGAAAAATTTTATCATAAAGTGAAGCCAAGCCTTAATGTATATTGAAGAAAAAGAATAAGTAAAGTAAATATAAAAGAAATTCTTTTGCCTGACTTTCCCACAATTATATTATTTTCATAATTAATTTAAAGTCAATTAGAGATGTACATTAGGGTGAATAAATTTTTTTGTCAACCAAGAATATAGCAGAAACGTAATCTGCCGAAAATTCTAAGAAGACACTGTCCATCACTTTGTATGGAGACTACTGATGCATGACTAGTGCTGGTATTCCAGCCGAGGCAGGAAACTTGTCGGTGTTTAGGTCAGCTAAAATCCCTTTAACAGTACGGGCTCGAAAAAATATCCTTGGCATAGCCAACGATACTCTCTATTAGGTGGGAATTAAATAGTTTCTTAGTTTTTTTACACCAGTATAGCAAATGCATATGTGTTTATTTTGTCAGTGTAGAGTAAATATTTAATACACAACCATATTATTTTGTTAGTGCAGTGTCAAAATATACTACACAACTTTGCAAATGCAAAGATGCAAGACCATTTGCACGAGATTGTGAGTTGGGCTATAGATCTTTCTTTATGCCTGATTTCTTGATATTGAACAATTGTTTTGCTTGTGAAAATATTTTAAACTAAATTAAGTTAAATGTTAAATAACTAGAAATTTAAATTATCAAAGCATAAATTAATAATTAATTAATAGTGATTTTAAACAATGCAAAACAAAATTAAATTAAATTATGATATATTAAATGATTTTAAAGTGATTTTAATTTCAATTATGGGAATAGTACTATATATATAGCATATCCATATATTCCATATATTCCATATATTCCATATATCCATATATATTCCTCCTCAATAATCAATTTAATTGAGTTTATATACTTTTTAAATACTTTATGAAAATATCATAAGGTACTTAGCAATACATTTCATATATTACATTTCTCGGAAAAAAGCACAATTTTTAAATTATAATCATATATATATTAGGGCGGGTCGATTTAAAAATCGCTCAAATTACAAGAAAAATCGTATTCTAGGGATCAATGTGACAGATTTGGTGTACCTATTGTATTATTATTCATTTTTCAAGAGCGATGAACAAATTAATAAAATTGCAACCTGTTGCGATTATAAAAACAGATTTGTTTTTTCATTACCAGTTCACGAGCACGAACTTTACTAATTATAGATTCGGGAAATACTATAAGTTTAAAAATCACAATATTTAATTTGAATTCCACAATATTAAATCATTAAAATCTTCAAAAAAAAAAAAAAAAAGAAAATCATTTGTCGCTTCTGTTAATTAGTAACTTCATAACCCATTAAATTCTCAATTAACAAAAAGAGTGTTATTAAAACGTTTAACAGATTTTTAGTACATGAACGCTAATCGGTATTTATTATTCAATTAAGTGTTAATTGACGGCTTGTAGTTTGTTTAACTTTTAATTGATTTTGATTGTAATTATTAAAAAGTTATTACAAAAAAATTTTATAAATCAATTAATATGATCAACAAATGACGTCTTGTAGTACAAAGTCTATTAGTCTAATGTAACAGTTGCTGAACTTTAAACCAATAAAAAGATCTCTAAAAACTAAATAATTTTTATATCTAAGTAAATCGAAATTAAGAAAAATTTACATTAAAATTTAAAATTTTATTACCTAAATTTTTGAAATAATAGTAAGTCTTTTGCTACAGTTTTTATTCAAAAATAAATTTTTAGTTAAAAAAAATCTGATTAAAGTTTTACAGGGCAACAGCAATTCGAAAGTGAATAACATTGAATACAATCAATATTAATTTCTAAAAAAGAGTATCAAATTTTACATGCAATTGCAATATGATAAAATTTAAAAACTAGCAATTTTTTATTACTTGCAATTTCTTAAAATGGATTTATATACACGAGAAATGTATAAAAATAAGACTGATTTCGTAATTAAATACGCGTCGAATTTTTTTTTTGTAATATATCCTTAATCTAATTTTGAAGTGAATCAGTTTAAACGTCTAGTTAATAAAAATGTATCGTCCGACGTTAGACTTGTCAGTATCGTTCAACTTTAGGTGTCGGTTATTAAAAACGTAAAACTTCAAGCAATTCAGTTTTTTGTTTTATATGTAAGTAATGCCAAGTTGGCGTTTGAAACGTAAAAATCTATTTTCTGTAAATTTTCTATATGACAATTTCAACGATACGATTTTAGTAAACAGCAACGAGCAACAGTTACAGCTTTTGCCAGCTGATCGCCGCGAACGTGTTACTTAAAGCAATGTGATCACAAAGATATGGGAATGTTTTGGTGATTTAAAATAAAAGTTAAAATGAATTGCATTGAAAGAAAACAATTTTTTAAAATTTTTTACTGCAAACGAGGCACTCAGCTTAATTAAAAACATTTAAACAAAATACAAACTTATTTTCACACATTAAATTCCACTTTTTTTTTATGAACTCTTTGTACATACAGTGAATCACAGTGAAAACGGCCCACCTTTAACAATGATAAATTTTTCAATATATCTCACGTAATTATACAAAATATTACATGAATACGGTATATTTTAGAAGCAGATGTTGTTAGTGTTAAAGGAAATCATACTTGCTTAGCTTATTTACAATAACAACAATGTTACGTACGGTTAAAGAGAAAATGTCAATTTTTTATCTCACAGTGAAAATGGCCCATTTCAAAAAACTCACTCATATAACGGTTAATTTTAAAATTAAACGAACGAAACTTCATGCTAGCTAAGATTAGTTTGTTTTTAATTCTGTTCACATTGATTTATCGCAATTAAACAAATTTAAGAAGATGGGACGTCGTACCGCAATTGAAGTAAGAAAATTAGTTATTGACCAATACAAAGATGGAAAAAGTCAGCGGGAAATTGCTGAAATAGTCAAACTAGCACGTGAAACGGTAAAAAATATTAGTAAAAGGTTTAACGACGAAAAACGAATTCCAGCAAGCAAAAAATCAGTCCCTAAAAAACTTTTTCTGAGAGGGATGAACGTTGGATACTCCAAAAGTCCAGAAATAATCCAAGATTAAGTGCTCCAAAGCTAAGAGACATGGTTGAAGAGCACTTAAATGTAAGTTGCAACCCAGAAACCATACGAAGAGTGCTTAGAAAAACTGGATTTAATGGAAGAATTGCACGGAAAAAACCTTTCGTGAGCGAAAAAAATAAAAAACTAAGACTGGAGTTTGCCCACAGCTATTTGATGAAGGATTTTTGTTTCTCGAAACATGTTATGTTTGCAGATGAGTCAAAAATTAATATTTTTGGTTCCGACGGCAGGATTAATGTGTGGAGAAAGCCCAACGAAGAGTTAAATCCCAAGCACTTGAGGCCTACAGTAAAACATGGTGGTCACGTTATGGTATGGGGTGCGTGCTCTGCTGCAGGCGTTGGAAATCTGCATTTCGTGGACGGAAACATGGATAAATTTCAGTACTTAACAATTTTAAGAAATAATTTGAAGCAAAGTACAGAGAAACTGGGATTAAAGGATACTTTTCACTTTTACCAGGACAACGACCCAAAATATACCGCCGGAATAGTTAAGGAATGGTTATTGTATAACTGTCCAAGGGTTATCAAAACTCCACCACAATCTCCAGACCTGAACATAATTGAAAATGTATGGCATAAACTGGAGTTAGAAGTGCGAAAGCATCACATCTCTAATGTGCAGGACCTCAAAACGGCTTTACGAGAGGAATGTGAAAAAATTTCGCCAGAATTTACAAAAAAGTTAGTGGAGTCCATTCTTAATCGTCTTAAATCCGTTATCACTCAAAAAGTATTTCCTACAAAGTACTAAGAAATGAAAAATACTGATCTTTTGAGACTAAAAATATGTTGGGCCATTTTCATTGTGAGATAAAAAATTGACATTTTCTCTTTAACCGTATATAACATTGTTGTTATTGTAAATAAGCTAAGCAAGTATAATTTTTTTTTAACACTAACAACATCAGCTTCTAAAATATACCGTATTCATTTAATATTTTGTATAATTACGTGAGAAATATTGAAAAATTTATCATTGTTAAAGGTGGGCCGTTTTCACTGTGATTCACTGTATATTATATAACCAAAGAATGTAAATAATATTTCACACTAATAAATTGATTTAAACAAAATTTTTTTATTTATTCTGTAAAAAATGTTTCATATATGATTATTAAATCGACTGCAAGAGCCGCATGCGGCTCGGTATTGCCCCCTCTGGTATATACATTGGCGAATTAATGAAAATTCGCTATGACTCGTAAATTTATACATACCTTCTTACAGCTAAACATAAATCAGCATGTCTGGCGTATTTTTGCTCTCAAAAAAAAACAATTTTTATCGGGATGAGCATATTTGAAAGCAAAAATACGCTTGACATCCGAATTTAAGTTTGGCTGTCAGTCTTCATATTAAAATAAATATCAGACGATAAAGGCAAATACAAAATTATTCACATTAGTTGTATATTAAAATCGTTCAAATTAAAATATGTACGTATGTACACATTTAAGAAAAGGCATTTACGGCCAAGCAAACAAAAATTGATCGTTGCCATAAGGCCGAGTGGGACAAAGTTACTGAACATTCCTTTACAATTCGCTAAATGTGCTTGCCTACGATTTTTTTTATCTTGGGCCAGCACTCAGGGAATGGCCCCTACACATGCGATGCATTGTGCTGGAATTAGGAAATTAGGTTATGGCAGGAGGTATAGAGGAACTAGTGTTAATGGGCATTTGATTTTTTTACAGTTTAAAAGTGACTGGAAAGACCATTGCACGGAGTTTATTCGGCCGAAAAATCAGTTTTCTCTGTAATTCGTAATACGTTGCCAAATCGACCACAAATGATGAACGTGTTATGTGCGTGAATGTCCAGGTTTCGGGAACAAGTTCCCTGATTTCATCAGAACACATCCCTTTATAGTAACGGTATAACGAAACGCAGCCTACGTTGCGACGATGCTCAAGAGAGCCATAGAGTTGACTACCCTATTGTCTCCAATGAGTTTCTGCTCCTTATACGGTCGAGTAACTTCCAAATAGTCTTGGAAGCATGAGAGTTGTATTCCTTCTTCGGTCTGAAGTAAACGGTGTAAATATTAAGGAGATCAATTGGGGTGAAGTATGGGTTATACCGTCTTAAAAAGCCGAGAAACTTGAATGCTTCTTCTGAAACCTGAAAAATATGCTCAATCCTTCGAACATTACACTGAATTTGCATGCCAAAAACATGATGAGCTTCTAATTACTCAATATTTATACTACCCATTATTACAGCTGAAGCAGCTTGATCGGGCATGCGTCAGTGTGTAAACATGTAGCTTTGAGTCTCTTTATTGTTGAAATCGATCCTCTTGGCGGCACCCCATTGCGACTATTTTTTGAGGACACTATTGAAAGAATCACGCATATTCTGTCTCAGCGCAGCGATCTTTGACGCCGTCGGGCTACGATCGAATGAATATGAGTGACAAATGCGGATGCCATCTGCAATGAAGTAAATAGGGTTGAAAGTTTCAAACAAAGCGTCATTGAGAAAGATAAGAAAAAGTGTAGGAGAAAGAATGAAGCCAGGCGACACTGTCAACTTCTTTAGAGATATCTAGAGCCACCACCTTACTTTCGCAAAAATTGTGAATGGTCGGCATCATTTTTCGGGTCTGCATCAACAGGGTCAGTAACTATTTGATCTTCCTTCAAAAGAGGAAGAATAAAAGACCTGGGTTTTCTTTCGGTCTTTTAACAAATGACTTTTGACGCTTTTATTATCCCGTTGCGCTGTTAGAACAGCGAAGACGCTGCTCGTACAAAGCTTTTTTGCATTTAATAATTTTGGCGCACGCCATTGTGTTACAAATTAACAAATAACTCCGGTCAACACGAATTCCATGGCCTAGATTTTCTTAGTCAATTTATGTACATTTGGTACTCAGCTCCAATGGCTATAAATTACTTTTTTTAAATTGACTCTGTATCTCGAGATTTTCCGTTATATAGAAAAAAGGGGAGTCACAGAGATGTCGTGATTACAAATGTCAAATTTAATGTAAAAAATTGAATACCTAAAAAAATATAATGTATGTATATCTGATTTTTCTATCCAAAATATTACAAAGCAGTACAAATGAAATTAAGAATTAACTGATATACATGTGTATTTAAATTGCAAATTTTAATATAGTGTGGAAAAATTTTAATTGTAAAACACACTAATATTTTGGACGATATTCGGTTAAACAATTATAAATAAATTGCTTTTCCCTACCGTGAGTTTCGAAGAGCATGAGTTTGCGTGATGGTGATGGTGACCAAATCTTTTTTCCACTATAATAATTCGTAATGGCGCACCTCTGATATTAAATTGCTTAAATACTAAAGTAGAAGGGAGCTGGTGGTATAGACACATCAGAAAAGTTCTTAGGTGACAAGGATATAGAACTCCCGGTATTTTGGTTGTAGAGTCACCACGCTAACTAGTCAGTCAACAGCCTCAATGGCATTTAAAAAAAAATTACTCTCAAGTCGCGTTCAGTCGTATATTAATTACGAATAGAACGTGTAACGCAACGGTTAAGTTAGGAGATCTATAAATAAAACACAAAAATATTATTTCCTAATAATTGTACATGCATACATACACACATACTTTGAATAAGAATATTTATGTACCAAAAAATGGAATTTACAAAAAAAAAATTATCCACTACATTTGCCGAAAGCTGGACACGAGAAAAAAGATTGAAATATTTAGCACTTGGCAAAATATAAATTTTATAAATTTATTGCTTCATCTACAACTTCCCAGCGAGTGCAAAAATGCAACCAGATTCACTCTTGGACGTAAATTATTGCAGTTTTCTCGTTTGATATTGTTGTTTCAACAACCTGTTTACTATATTTTTTGAGATGATATAATTGATTGTAAAATAAGAATTATCTTAGAAAAGCAAATCAAAAATGGCAAAACATTATTTTCCAACCAATGATTCTACTAATGAAATTCAAATATCAAAATTAAAGAAATAGGAACAAATCTAGTTTATGGAAGCCACTCCAAATTTAAAAAATATTATCTTAGGTGATAGAAAATTAAATTCTAAGAAAAAAAAGTTTAGTACAAAAATCTTCGGCAACGCATAGTTTGGGAGTTACGGACCTACAAAGTCGTCGATATATTTTGCCATTTTCATCTTATCTTTATTTAGTGTTAAGTTTATCCATATTAACGACTAATAAGTTAATAATTTTCAGTTACAACTGATGTAATGAACATTTTAATACAAAACGTATCGCACTACGTTAATTGTTGTCACACTCTTCTATTCACAATTCGTATAAATTTTCCTTCCATGAATTTTAAAAATTTACAGTTTCAAATTACCGACGTTACAACGCTTATTTAGCAACGATTTCTTGTTAAAACTTCCCAACTTCACGTGTTTATGCAAAATTTTTAACTAAAAGTTATCCCAAGAAAACACATGTCTTTATAAATCATTGCAAAGTGATTTGTGGCGCTGTCAGTATAACAACAAACGCAGTCGTCAGATTCATATCGGGACTAAAGACAACAAATCTAAGGTCGATTTAACTCGAAATATAAAAGATATTATACTTTTTTTCTGTGCGACTCTAGATAATAAATGTGATGATAAAAAATGTATAAACAAAATATAAGTTGTTTTTTGTTTTTAATATTTGTTTAATTCATATTTTTAAAAGCTTTATTTAATCAAAACGAATTTCTATGATTTAAGAGTCACATAAAGAAGAAGATAATAGGTGTGTTCGTTTACTCTAATTTGGGCGCCATCAGGGAAGAAAGCGTTTTCTTACGCAAAAATTAGGGAAATGAGAGAGGCTTTGAAATAGTAATATTCGTGTTCTTCACGCACGAGAACGGCCGTACTTTTTCTTCAGGCTAGTTTGGGCGTGAAGAACAAGGAATCAGCTGGTTTATAACTAAATAATAATGAAGTAAAATTAAAAGTTTCCCAACAATGCAATGAACAAATAATAGTTAATTTTATTTCATGATATACTTTAAAATTATTTGAGGTTTCTTTAATTAACATGTACAAGCCAAATTATTGTGTTTTTATGCATGTATGCATGAGTGTAGATTTGTAATTGTACATGGTCATATACATAAGGTCTGTTCCAGGTGCATAACAAAATTGCCCGAACTCGCGCATATTATTTTATTTATATATGATTCTAATTTTGAAATTGTGCTTTTTCCCGAAAAAATATGTGGTAACTTTTATGGTTTTTTGCGTTTTCTTACTTTTGTTCCTTTTTGTCTCTTATTGAGATAAATTATAGTTTATTCTCAATTTACCGAACTTTACCAGAAAAGTAAAAAAACACACCTAATAGTCGTACTGTTAGAAAATAAGTTCATTAAATATGGCACGACCACAATGACAATTTCAAATTAGAAGTAGATTTAGATATTGAGTAAGAGAAAGTACTCACTATCTTGCAATAAATAACAAACAGGTTCAATTTAGATTAGAAACATGACATCTCATAAACCTTTATATCTCTACAATACATTTAAAGCATCCCCTCTAAAGTTTTGAAATTATAAAATGTTTCCCTTCGATCAACCAAAGCAATTATGGGAGTAATAAATCGATTTCTGTGACGATCAAATTAACACGTCGAGCAGTGTATGTGAGTATTTAAATTAAATTTAAAAATCAATTTGATTATCTGTTTGATTAAACAGAGCCGATAACACGTCGAAAAAGCACCGCTGCACCCTCACATATTCTCTGGTGTTTCTTTCTTTTTTTATGGAGCAGTGCTGAAGTGATATCCCCTACGTGCGTAATGCATTGCGCGTGTAACTAGTTGGAAAGGCATAGTGTAGAGAAGCGGCAAGTGGTGAAATTAGAAAAAAGAATATAGATTTCACACAACTCTGCAATTGCTAGTCTTTTTGCGAGTCTTTTTAAAGAGTCTTGCCGTGTCTCTGGTTTTATGTTCGACGCATTAATTTTTAAGCTAAATGGGTGTCATTTTATTTATTATTTTACTTTATTATTATTACTCAAATACCGTCGAAAGAAGCACTGTTAGCACGTACAAATGAACCGAGGATCTCCTGGCTGCAGAGTCAACACGCCAATTACTCAGTCAAAAGCACCACTGACATGTTTATTTGATCGTCTCTAGAGCACTTCATCTTTATTTTCTAGATTAGAGCGCGCTAGCAAGGACTCTTACACTTAATGACATTAGAGCACCATAATGATATTGGAAGAAAATATTTAAACTTATAAAGTAGCTGAACATATCGTTGCCCAGTACTCTTCAATTTTCATATGCTTAGGTTGAAAGAATATTTAGGGCAGTAAATAGTTGGAAATAAAAACTTAAATTTAGCGGTACTTACTAGATTTCGTCTGGTGTAAATGTGTAGATTTCATATTCAATAAAAATTTTAGATACGATTAATTTAATTGCGCGCAAATACAAATTCCGATTTTTTACCGACTTTATCTGAAAGTCAATTTAGGAGCGAGAGCGAGAGCATGCTTATTAAAGTTTAACATCACATTTCTTATAGTTCTAACCGATTCATACAAAATTCTGCACATATTTCAGTAAACCATGCCGATTCTAACGAAATTTTTCAAAGGTCAGAAATGTTCTACGAAAATGTTTGACAAAAATGGTCCCATTCTCTGAAGAGCTAAAGGCTCAATATATAGTACCAAAATGTTCTGAATAAATCTTCTGCACACATCGAATACCAAAAATGTAAGTATCTCGCGATTTTCTGTCGGTTTACTATACAAGGAACAATCTTTAAACCGGCCGTAAAACGTGTTCCATACGTAAACTTCTACAACGCCGAATCTAGTTATTTAAAAAAAAAGAAATTTTGTTGTACAGTGTAATAGGATGAATTAAAAATATGTTTGCTTTTCAATGACTTAAATATAAGAATTATAAAGTGGCCTGCTGTTATGTTTATATATAAATTTAATAATGTAAAACCAACAAATTATTTCATTATGTTTGCCTGATGGCGTAATTTTTATTTTTGGTCTCAACTTCTAAAAGTTCCTTAAATTCGCTCAATATAAAATAAAAACGCAAATGTAGATCTAACGTGATATAAAAACTGAAAATATTTGTTTAATTCCTGACGTAAAAAATTAGGCAGTAAAAAGTTAAGAATAATCTTTAACATTTTTTTCCTATTAGCTGCGGGAAATGAAATGGTGAGATCAAGGTCAGAAACGGCGTTGTCGTTTTTCGTTATATCTAACCAAAAATTGTTATAATTTCTTAGTGTGGAGATGTGAATTTTTTTCGTTTTTCTTTTCCGATTCCAAATAATAGTACGTACATGTCTACATTTTTTATATTTTACTTGTTGAGTCTTAAAATCTGCAATTGCGAAAAATATGCTTTGCTTTCGCATTTATGGCGTAACACTGTAACATCCTTTCTCTTTATCAAATAATGATTTCTGGTGCACCAAAAAATGCAGGTCTGTTTAGGAAAAGTGGTAAATAATTATTTTCTTGGATTTGTTTGATTTAAATAGAAATGATAAACCATAAACCGTAACTACTCCAAATGTTCATGAGAGGAAAAAATAGTTTCTAAAAACATGGTTAATTTTATACTCAAATTTAGTTCCACAGTAAAGAAAAGAAGAAACTTTGCCTTTTTTTCTGAGTACGGCAGTTAGACTGCCAAACTTTATACATAAAATTGCACGTATTTGTAACAATACATTTTAAGTTCATGACGTTCATTGACTTTGTTTTATTGTTATTTTTATTTAAAAAGCCTTTATTCTAGGTAACATAAGTTGTTTCAAAATAAACGTTCAGTGTAAATATGAATTGAACGTTGATTCCATTGATTGGTATAATTCATTGATCTTTTATAAACAAAATTGAAATTCGTACAAAGTTTCAAGACAGTTAACATTGCTTCAAAAATCTCGTTCGTTAATTTTAAATAATGTTCGTTGATTTTAACTTAAAGAAGAATATTTTTTTGTGGTCAACGATTGATTCCTTGGCTCATTTCAACGTACTCAGTCCTTGTTTTGTTAATACGAGACAAAAAAAAACAACAACAACAAATAATAAAATCAAACAGAGCATTCAGTAACTGTTATTCTTTTGACAAACAAACGTGTGCCGAAAACAAGCAAATAATAAACAAATGTTTAAGAGATTAATTTTAAATAGCGAATTAAAATAATATGTATTCTCTTTTCGTATGGCACCAGCGATCTTTGTTAATTGATATTAAATGTCACCATTTGAAAGAAACTTAATTGCATATGTCGCTGTTCAAAAATTGTAAGCTAGAACAGGAAATATTACTTCGCGTTCCTACTAAAAAATTGCAGTATTGGAAGTACTTCCAAGCGATGAATAATTAAGTTTTGTAATTTTGTATTTTAAATGTATCAGAAATATAGTGAACAGTATAGGAGATCGAAATGAATCCACTTAAGACGGTATTAAATCCAATTCTAAAATTTAATGCAAGTATGTTATTAATTAAATGCAATCAAGTTAATAAAATTATTAATTTTAATACATCGATTGAAAAGGTTCAGAAAGCAACGCAGAAGATGGCATTAGTAGTCTCAGCCATTCAAATTGTCGAAACAACATAAAATCGCCCACTTAACAAGTCTAGTCACTACTCAAATAAGAGGTGATATAACATAAAACATGTACCTTGTAAAGCTACACGATTAAAGGGGTAACCACAGGTCGATCTCTATTAGCAAAAGCAAGCTGTATTTTGTTAGATATCAAACAAAATAAATATTTTTTTAAGTGCTGTCAGCACTAGATGAACGTTTCATCATAAAATCCAAAACAGTTAATTAAATAGATAAAAACAAGAAAAAAAACATAGATAAAATAATTTATATGTCATGTGGAATGCACTGCCGCTCTAATAAATATGACGGACCGATTTTTTTCATTTCTTTTTTTCTTGGACCGGCACTCAGGGGATGACCCCTATACATGCGCTGCATTTTCCGGAACTAGGAAACAAGGTTTTGGGAGAAAGGATAGAGGGTGTAGTGTTTATTGACATTTGATTTAAATTTTCCCACGTCAAAAGTGACAGGAAAGACCTCTGCGGGTAGTCCATTCCACATACGTGCTGTTCGGCCAAAAAACGAATTTTCTCTGTAATGCGTAGTGCGATTCGCTGCAAAGTCGACCACAAATGGATGCGCTCTTAGTTATGAAGGCGTCGTGCGCGTGAATGACCGGGTTTCGGGAATTAGTTCCCTGATTTCATCAGAACACATCCCATTATAGTAACGATACAACAACGAAACACATCCCACGTTGCGACGATGCTCAAGAGAGGCAATAGAGTTGGCTACCCTACTGTTTCCTATGAGTTTCTTCGCGCTTTCTTGTACATAGTCAAGTAACTTCAAAATAGTCTTTAAAGCACCGCCCCATACATGAGAGTTGTATTCAATTTCGGTCGGATGTAGGCGGTATAAATAGTGAGGAGATCAGACGGGGTGAAGTATGTCTTGCACCGTCTTAAAAAACCGAGGTACTTAAATGCTTCCTTTGAGACCTGAAAAATGTCCTCAGTCCATCGAACATCGCACTGAATTTTCATGCCAAGAACATCAAGAGATTCTGATTCCTGGATATTTATACCGCACATAATTACAGATGAGGTAACGCAATCGGGCATGCGTCGATGCGTAAGCATGCTGCATTGGGTCTTTTGAGCATTGAAATCGACCCTGTTCACGTGACCCCATTCAGATATTCTCGTGAGGTCACCATTTAGCGAATTATTCATATTCTGCCTCGTCACCGCGATCATATTCGATTTCGGCCTACGATTAAATTAAAATGAATAGCAGATAATGCATCTGCAAAAGAATAGATAGGGTTGGAAGTTTGACATAAAAGGTCATTAAGAAAAATCAGAAATAGGGTAGGAGAAAGAATGGAGCCTTGTGGTACCCCTGAATTAATTTTGAACTCGTTAGATGAGATCCCATATATAAAAAGCCTTATAGCGCGATCCCTGAGAAAGGTCGATATAAATCTAGAGAAGATATCACCGACACCGAAAGCAATAAGTTTGGACAAGAGTGCTCCATGCCACACTCTGTCAAATGCTTGTGAAATATTTAGAGCCACTACCTTACTTTCGCCAAAATGGTGGATGGATCGACACCATTTTTCCGAGAGGAAGGTTAATAAGTCACCCGTGGAACGTCCTCCACGGAAGCCATATTGCCGGTCGTTAACTAAGCTATTGGCCTCCAGATACCTCATAAGATGGAAATTCAGCATACTTTCCATTACTTTGGAAATGGTAAAACATATTGCGATTGGGCGATAATTTTCAGGGTTGCTTGCCTCTCCCTTCTTGGGGATCGGCGTTACATTTGCAACTTGCCAGCACGACGGAAATTCGCCAGCATGGTATAGGGTGCTGAAAAGGATTGCCAGAGGACGCGATAACGTCGAAGAGCACTGTCTCAAGACCACTGCCAGAATTCCATCCGGCACAGGCGAATTATTTATGTTGACGTCCGCTAGAACCGTTTTAACTGTATATCTTTGGAATAGTTACGGATACACTCTCGGGAGCGGCGGTGAATGACTGCTTTCCCGCAGGTGAGAATTACATGCAAACATTTCAGCCAGGAGGTTAGCGTTTTCAACCGGGTCAGTGAATATTTGATCATCTTTTAAAAGAGGCGGAACTTCATTACGTTCAAATTCATCCAATTAAATAACTTGATTAAAAATATTTTTTTTTAAATTTTTGCATGGTCTATGTAGAAGTTATCTACATATCGCACTTGATCAACAAGACCGTATTAACTCTAAATATTTAAAATTTCACTTATTGCAAGAAATCAACTAACAACTTCAATATCTATATATTCTACTGTATCCGCAACAGTCTATTCAGTTTACTTTTTCATCTCAAAATACCATGAAGTGTTTAGATTTTCAAATACGAAGAAAAATACTTTTTGGGTTGGACTGAAAATTTAACAATTTTGAGTCAATACCCTCTTTTTTTATCTTGGGCCAGCACTCAGGAATGCAGCAGCAATGCATTGTGCTGGAACCAGAGGAAAGGAATAGTAGGAAAAATGACAGAAGATGAAACTTCTCTAGCTTAAAAATCTGATTTTTTGCACGCTCATTGTGTTTATTGCAGTGTTGTAGCGCCTCTGTTGTCAAGCAGATACATATATTTAATTTTGAAGCTTTGTTTTTAGTAGCCATTTTTAGTAGTTATTTTACTTCGCTCTGCTGTGCCTGTGTGATTGGTGTCAGCTGAAGCTAATCGATAAAGTGCGATTGTATGTCATTCTCTACTAGGTGGCAGTGTGCTTTTTTAAATGATTAACAAATATTTTTTTTTATCTAGCCTTTTTATTTTCTTGGAGCTAAGAACCTTTTCAAGTAGTACTAATAAAACTAGATTTGCACGGATTAACACAAATCGAAGGATCGTTAAGTCTCAGCAAAATATATATTCATATTGCATTAGTAATGAGAGAATTCCTTTCTATTCCATATGATTACACTATCACTTGGTCCCTCTACGCGATACTTTAAACAAACTTTTTAAGATTTGAAGCAGCATTTTCTACTGCTAGTTTGTATTTTATATTAACGTTATTGCTCTTCAAAAATGTACATTTTCTATGCAATTCCACAGCAAAAATCAAGTGAATAAATTAAAGGGAACAGCGAAGAAACTCGCGGGAAAAAATCGTTCACGGTATGGGAATTTTACTTCAACATGATATTATTCCCGCAGAATATTTCGAGTGAAAAAGTATACATAATATGGGAGATTGTTTTGTACAAAATTGCACGTTCACATCTTTGCAGTGGCAATATTGTTGTTTTATTTACAACCTATTCGACGGGGGGTAGTTAATTAATTTTTTATTAACTTGGTGTTATAATTTACTAGCATATCACCCGTAACATTATTAGCGATTATTTTGACTTTAAATAATAAATTCTTATTTCCGCAAAAGTAAGTTTACAAAAACTAAACTTTTCCGAAAAAACCTTTTTCACAAAACAATATGTTCCAAAAATATAAACAACTCCTTCAGAATTGATCTATCGATCTATCGAGAATTGATATCTCTATCGTATACGGTGAGACACTATACTTCACTACACTATACTTCTGGTGTACCACAGGGTACAATATTAGGCTCGTTGCTGTTTTCAATTTTTATTTTTATAATTCTGAAAATCATGCGTTTGTTCTACAGGATTGTATCAATGGTAGATGTTCCTGGTGTGATATTAATATAAATGAATGTTATGAATTGACTTTTCATAAGCCGAATATTCGTAAACGTAAGTTATTCCAATATAGAATTCGTGATAAGAATTTGAAATTAGCAAACCAATTTTAGATATTCGCATGTGAGCTTCGACTATGAGCTAAATTTTAATGCCCATCTAGACTATGTATGTGGCGAAGGCTGAAGCAGTCTGCAAGTTGACTACAAATCCAAAAAGTCTTGGGTTCGAATCTAGTTTCGGACTAATACCATATTTACACCTTGCAATAAACGCCGCAAATTTTGCATGCAACTTTTTGTATGAAAGTGAGCGGTGTAGAGAAAAAATCGGTGTGAAAAAGTTGCATAGCGACGCCTGACGAAGAAATTTTTGCATTTTGTCCTTTTTGTTTTGCTCTATTTTCGTTTTTAAATTCAAAGTGTTGTCATCTCTTTTACTCAAGAGAAAAATGTTTAATTTTTAGGGAACCTTTCGTATGGATATTTTGGAATGACAATTAAATACGTATTGAATTAAATATTCTTTATAATCTATGTAGTATGTTTTCATACAAAAGTGTAAAATTACTATTTTTTCAGTTGAGTTTATTTATTTATAATATTTAACAACTTATACTATAATAAACAGTAGTAAGTATTGCATAATAATTATTATTATCTGATTGACTGATATATCAACGGCCACCCGAAACGACAGTAGGTAAAAAGTGTGAACTAGGTATGTTGCTACAGCTCTTAATGTAGACATCCTATCAAAAGGCCAAGTGTTTTTTAAATATGTACTCTAATGTAAACTTTTAATGCAAACGCTATTTTTTATAGCAGAACACATTGAAGACATATAATGCTGGTATTGCATTCTTCTGAAAAAAGTTACAAATGTATATGTACTGATACTTTTTAAAATGTCACCGTCAAGCTGTAAAAATTAACTCTAGTTTGGTACTTTTTACAATAAATAAAATCTTAAGCTTCTTGTAATCGTTGTAGTACTGCTCAAAGGTATCTTTTGCAAAAAGTAAATTTTTCAAAAGCAATAATTACATATATTAATATTTACGTCGCAATTCTTTTTTTTTTACAATTAGTATTGAAAAGAACTAATCATCGCTTAATAGCAGTAAAACACGCTTAGTAGGCAACACCGCCGTTTGTATTCCTTTTTATTATTATACTTTTGAAAGAGTTTAACGTAACTTAAAAGAAAATAGAGAAAAAAAACCAATTTGTGATTCCCCGAAAAAGATAAACAAAAATGGCAAGTAAAATACATCACCCAGCTCAAGCAGCCAAAGAGAGTAACACAAACAAACCATAACTAAGAAATATAATCAACAAACCATATATACAAGCAAAATTCTTCGAATTATAGAGTCCAAGAGTATGTTTTTTTTGGAGCTACGGAGAATTTCGAGTTACGAAAGGAAAATTGTATGTGATTTGTTCTTTTAACGCTATTGCCACCAAATTAGTTCGAGTTATAGAAAATTCGAGTTAGAGAAGTTCGAGTTATGGAAGTTCGACACATCGTCATATATTATTTTATATAAATAAAAATTATTTACATATGTATATATTTCTGCTTTATTTGTTAAATGTAAATTGTCTCATCATGATGCTAAAGTGAAAAAAAAACACTTAACTTCAGATAACATATTAAATGCATCGTAAGAAACTAAAACAAATATTTGATTTATGGTTACTAATAAGTCGGTTAAAATGACAATGAAATTACGAGCCAGGAAATGGAAGAGCACACGGTAGAAAGGCAGAAGTAGAAATATGGATTTAAACAGTAAAACAAGAAAATAAATAAATACAATATATATATGTACATATACATACATACATATGTATGTATGGATGTATATACCACCCCACAAACATTCGGAATTACAACAATATTTATTTATTTATTTAACAGAATAGAATGTATCATAATGGAATGCTTAAAGTACTTTTATTGTTGATAATAAAGAAAATAAAAAGTGAAAATTTTTAATCTGACTTTCTTAATCGGCTTAATTAGCAGAATTAGCAAATAAATATTGGAAATGGAACATTCATAAATATCTCTTCGTACTAAATCAACTTGTTATAATTTTAATAAACTTTGAATTATAATAAGTCAATGAATTAATTAGTTGTAGACATTGAAAAAACTTCTCATTCACTAAGTCTTTGTCTCGTTGTGTTGCATGATTGACTCAAGAGTAGAGAACATTGACATGAGGAAAAAATGGCATTGGCATTTACATAAATATTCGATTCAAATATTTTGTTCACTTTGTTATCAGCTTTAATAAATAGATAATGTAGCGTACGTATGGTATTATAACGTGCATAAATCTATATATATTAGTTCATATTCATGTTAAATATTTAATTCTGGAATTTATACGTCCGCATACTAATGTAGTGATGTAACGTAATAGTAATGCAGTATTTTCCGTTTAACTGCATTTCACTTGGCTGCATTTTTCACATATCTGAACAAAATACAAAGTATTGTGTATACTGGCTAAATTTTGTTAGAAAAAAAAGTCGTGTTCCTGCATTTTTCTTAAGTGCATATCGCGACGATAGCTGAATAGTATGGACGTTGACTACAAAACCAAAAAGTCCTGGGTTCGATTCCAGTTTCGTATAAAAATTTTTCTGTAACATAGGTGCGACCAGTTCATTGTGAATAAAAACCGAATTTATGAATGGATTTTCATGAAATATGGCTCATTTTATTTGTAACATATGCAAGTACCAAAATTAATCTCAATATTTCAGATTTTGTTTATTTTACATTTTTAATAAACTTTTTAAAGGAATTTTCTTTTAAATTTTTTTGAAAAAAAGGGTTTGTTTCTCAAAACATTCAGAACATCCCCTTAACTATAAGGATTTTTAAAAAATGTATAATAACATAATTTAAAGGTTATTTTATTCTCGATTCGGTGTGTTTTTTACTTGTATCGAAGAGCTAGTTCTAGAGTTATTGCAAATTACGTGGTGCAAGCTACGCTTTTTTCTATATAACTGGAAATCTCGAGAACCAGGGTTAAAAGTTAAAAAGTAATTTATAGCACCATATGTATTCAAATCGAATATGAACCTTAAATCCCACACAAAAAACTATAAGGATTTGGATACATTTAAATTTCATTAAAATCGGTTAGATGGTCCCGCTGTTCCCTACCTTCGCTCGTGGTCCTAGTTTTAAAGAAAGTAATACCGTATAACCTTCCCTTGGTAATGTATATTTTAAACTCAAATACATCCAAGTTTTTAAATTCATCAAAATCGGCTATGTAGTTTTAGAGAGGCCGAAATTTTCCTCCTATCGCCCTCCTGGTCCTAGTTTTGAAAATGTATATTACCTATGAGCATTTTTAGATGCAGATCTACCTACGTTCGAAATTCATTAAAATCGGTTTGAACGTTTCGGAGGGGTAGAAATTACCCCATATCGCCCTCCTGGTCCTACATTTGAAAATATGTATGGCCTATGAGCATTAGTAGATGTAGGTCTATCTATGTTCTAAATTTCATTAAAATCGGTATTTGAATGTTTCGTGGGGGCATAAATTTCCCCCTTCCGCCCTCCTGGTCCTAGTTTTAAATAAAGTAACACCCTATACCCTTCCCGGAGTTGCACAGACAAAGTTCACCAAAGTTCATCGCGATTGGTCCCCAAATGGCGAAGTTAAGCACGTTTATATTATAAAATCTGTTGAAAACCATGTGGAAGGCGTAAAAGTGGGCATGTTTAGAAAAAACTATATGTTGTGAAAATTTCTGGAAGATCGGTCCAGCGGTTTGAGCTCCTATAAGGTGCACACAAACAGACATTCAGCTTTATATATATAGATTAAAGACGTTATTTGTTGATTTATGATTTAAGGAGAGGGAATATCTACATCTAAAATATAATTAATAAAATAAGAAAATAAAAGCGTTTATATGAGAGCACATTTATAGAGGGAAGTGAATACTGCGTAGCACAGCATTTTACGTTAGTGGCGGAATATCCTTGCAAACTTGAATGTGCAGCTAAACGAGAAATACGTATTATTTTTCATAATTTTCATATTTTTAAAATTAAGGTTAAGACAAGCAAGAGTCAGCTTAAACCTCCCTTAAGCTTTAGGAATTTTGGTTGAACATCAACGACTTTAGGTTGGACTTTTTGCTGCGGTTCAGATGTACATACATATATTCATAAATATATATACGTATGTACATATATGTAATGCACATAAGTAGTAGTAAAAAAAAATCCATTGTTTTTCCAACATGGTTTGAAAGCTCATAAAAAATGGACGACAACACTATTTACTCACTATTTTTCGGTTTTCTTTTCTGGAAAAGTGTTTATGGTTACACACATTGTGAATTCATCCGATAATTGTAATGTTAAATAAGCGGCGTTCTGGAAGACCATTAATGAAAATGTTGATAAAAAAGAATAAAGTCTAATTTTTCACGAGAACGAAAATACTTTTAAAATACTGAACAAAACTTTGTATGTACACATTTAATGTAAAGTAAAACCTATTTAGGATAAGTTGTTTCGTCAAACGCAAATCAGCAAAAACTACAGAGTTAGATAGTATTATTGGAACTATGGATATATCGTAAAAACATATCGATTAGAGCGATCGGTTAAATTTTCGACTAAAAAAGTTTTATTTAACACTTTTAATGACGTAAGCCAAAATTTTTATATTTATATTTGGAGTATTTGTTAATATATTGTACCACAAATATTCATAAGCCCATATAAGAATTGTTGAATACCGTGTAGTCGTATACATAGGTCGAGAGAATGGTAAACTATGCTCTCGTTTCGAAATACCAATTAAAAAATAATATATTTTGTCCACTAAAATTGGTTTCAGCTGATAGCAATCCACAATCGCATCAGAACGCCCTCCTTCGTCGGTACAGGCGAAGTAAAATAATAATAAAAATGACTACTAAACCGAAGCTTTCAGCTTGCTACGAGTATAAACAAAGAACGTGCAAAAGCAGAACTGCAAAAAATAATTTATTAAGCTTCACCTCCTGTCGTTTCTCCTACTATCCCCTTTCCAATAGTTCCAGCACAATGCTTTACATGTGGAGGAGTCATCTCCTGAATGCTGGTCCCAGATAAAAAAAAAATTTAAATTGAGAACTTTCCACGTTTTTTAATAACGAATTTAACGAATTTATTGTTTAAGTTATCAATAGAATTTGTGTATGTATGTGGGATGATAGATATAACGCCGATACTGAGCACAATAATGGTATAAATAAATAAGGTAACGAATACACATTTAGCCGAGGTAAACTTATTTGGCAATTTAGACAGAACGTACTTAATTATCAGAATTCGGCAATATTTGAATCAATTTGACATTATATCACCTTCGAACATACCCTGCCTTGAAAACATTAAACATTAAAATAGACCAAGATTTTTGTGTCTCAATTTTTACACATTTTCCCACTGTTTATTGAAAATAATTAAAAAATGCATGACTGAAAGGTCTGCGCGAGCTTCAGACGAATAAAACAATAACTCGTAATAAAACAAATTTATTTATTCAATATGTATTAGTTAAAATATATCTTCAGTTAAGCAAACGAACAAACAAATAAACACAATTGTGCATACAATTGTTAAGATAATCGCAGTGTAAATATTTCAAACAATAAAAATTTAAAAAAAATTTTATGAATAATTAAAATGGAATGCAATTGATTCCACATAATAAAGTATTGATATACGTATGTATGTACGTCAATTACTATACATAATTAAAAAAATTCTTCAGAATGTGTCAAAACATATCATACTTCGTAAATTTTTAACATTTTAATTGCGAGTATTCTTTGAAAAACTTCAAATCCGTGTCTCATGTGCGTTTAAAAAGGCAATTTATGTTCATAATTTTGAACAACACCGAATACTCATCAGTAAGTACTATCAAAACATCGTGCCAGCAATGCCGTCACTCGTGGGTTCAAACCCTAAGTCAATCATCAAAACTAACTCTCATGTTCATGAGTGTTCTTCATCGTTATATAAGAAATGAAAACGTCGGCGAATTAAATGAATAAACGAAATAGATCTCCCTTTCTAGTCCACAACAATGTCAACGTATTAGGCATCTTAATCGCCTCGGTGTTAAAATCAAATTTGCCGAATACTGCGTGGAAAGCGCCAAGCCAGAGACAAAAATAGAAATCACTGCATTCACAAAAATTTACTGTTTGGTGTAAATTGTAAACCATCGGCATCATCATTACGAGTTTTTATTTCCCAGACGTTTTCATTTCCCTGAAGGGCGGTAAATAAAAAAAATTCTCAGCATCTCAGGAATTCCCGGGAATAATTAGTTACTGTACTAAGCAACTACTCTCTACTCAACGTAGCATTTCGTTAAACCCATATTCCGCATTCGCCCATTTATTGAGTTCGGTATTAAACTTTTGCAAAGGCCTCACATTCTGCAGTGTGATGCTATCGAAAGTTGATCACATTCTGGTCAACCTGTCAACCTCTTCGTTGTCTATTATACCTTGATGTCCAGGTATCCATATTATACGCAGATCTTCACATTATCCGTACGAATTTATCTCATTCTTACATTAAAGTACGTTTCGGGCCCCCACCTCCTTCTCCATTAATGGCCTGACAACCGCTTTACTATCCTTAAGGATACGGGCCGGAGACCTGTTATCAGTTTCCGCCAATCATTTAATGCCTTCCTTGACTCCAATGATCTCAAAGTTAAAGACAGTATTACGATAAGGCAGTCGGAATGCGCTTTTTAGATTACGACTCATGTCATAGAGCCCACTACCCTCTCCGACACCATTCCTCGAACTGTCTGTGTAAATGTCGGTTCCCTGCATCTCATGCCGGCGTCAGGGTCATACAGTTAGTGTGTGTATACTTAGTTGGGATTCTGTGCAAGATTTCTGCGGTGGAAATACCGCATGGTAAGATGTGCTATATTCTTTGGTGTCTGGTTATATGCACCGCTATCGGTTATTCTCCCATCACCATCAGCCTGGTAACACCTAAGGCCAGCACATATTTGACCTGTAGCTCAATCGGCAATATCGATAAGATTTTCTATATCTTCTTTTACTTTTGGTCTTAAAGGCAAGCACTCTGGAGTGATATCAATGAGAGAATCTACATGGGACATGAACCCCACGTTTTCAATTACGTGAAAAAAAAATTTTTGAATATGAATTTTTGGCGTTCTTTCCCCTTACATAGATACTGTTTAATCAAAAAGGAGACTTTTTGAGTCACAAAATCGTCACTTCTTACGTACATAACTAGACTTTTAGTCCAGAGAATTCCCGGGCAAGCGGGAAACGAAAATAAGCGATTTTCTCGGAAAGTCCCTTCGCGGTAAAAAATTCTAATGATCATATATTTTTGACTCATGAATGAATAAATTTCTTAAAATCAGTCATAAACATTGAAATATTACAACGTTATTTACATTGTTATCTAAGATCGTGCGATGCAACATCACTGAATTATTGTTGTGAATTTATGCAGAGTTAATTACGGTCTTGAAGCTAAAAATGTGTACCGTTGTTCTTATTGAAAACCCCTTTAATATGGTAACGTTTCTAACTATGCAAGTTCTTCAAACAATAATTTAGGTATGGTATGAATGATATAAATATTATTTTTATTTTTATTATTATCTTATTAATATCATTAATTAATTGATGATGATAGCAATTTCTTCGTGATTCGCAGCAAGCTTCAGAATTAAACCAGATAATTCACTCTCAACATTTTGTATGGCGAATATTAACAAGGTTGTGAACCACAAATGGAAGAACGAATTTTACTGCCCGTCTGAACACAGCATTGGTAAATTTAAAAGATCAATAATAAAAATTATACATTAGCGCAATTCACGGTTCATAGTAAAGACCTTTTGGATCTTGTAGCTACAAAATCTTAAAGCTCTACAATAGTAATTCACTACGAACCGTGATTTATAATTTACCACATGGTTGACTAACTATCAAAAATTTTAGTAAAAATTACTTTAAATTTTCAAGTGTGGAACAGCTTTATCTATTATGTTTGTCGACTAGTTCACAATGCCACACTTTTTAACTAAAAATCCTAGCAAAATTGCATTTCCGTTTCTTTTTCCGGCTCCAGATGATTTATTTGCTGAAATAAAACTCTTTGATTTTTCATAAAATAAGTTTGTAAGCGCATTTCATTTGGTTCTAATACCAAAATCTTCAGTAGACCTTTAACCAAATTCTATAAAAAAGCTGAGAAATTGCATAATTGAAAGAATAGTTACATTATTTATTACTATTATTGTGGTTGTAACAATTAATTATTGTTAATGGTATTCCTAAAATTATATATTTTTAGCTTTCTTTGAAGAAGAGCACCGAAGGTGTTGGAAATATCGAAAATATAAAGAGAAACTTATTTGCTGAAAAAAAAAAAACAAGTAAATATTTCTTGATTCTTTGCAAAGCTTTTAGGTTTGTTTATTAAATATTTTCTATTTGTTTCAATATTTCGTTAACCCAGAGCCTCAAAAAGAAACGAAAATATAACAATTTCCAAAACAATCAGTAAATAAAAATCCTAGCATATTTTATAAGATTAACAAACCGAAAAAAACGACTATATAAGAAAATCCGTCGCTAATACGTTCTGTATATCGATAGTTTAATATAAAAAGGGCATATATGAATTTAGAAACATAACAAATATTTCAATATTTAATTTTACAAAATTGTTCATGTTTTATTTTCATCCTTTTTCTACTTGGCGTCGTCAATACAAGACGACACTGTTTTTTTATCTTTTACTGCAAATCGGTATTTCAGTTGTCGGTGTCGCCGTTTATTGTCTATGTTTGGTATTCTGTAAGAAAATGTGACGTTGATGTTGCCGTTAATTGGCTTTGATTTTATCGTCGCCATTTTTGTATTGTGTTCTGTCGTGTTAAAAAAAAGTTGCAAAAAAAGTAAAAGTTACAAAATAAGAAAAAAAGTGTAATTAAAAATGTAGAAAATTAAATCACAAATTCCTGCCAGTTTGAAAAGCTAGTGGAAGACTCGAAAAGAAGTTCAGTTTAGTGAAGCAGCTCAAAAAAATAGCCTATATGATAGAATATTGAAATAAGACAAAAATAAAAAATAAAAAAGTTGGCGGCAAGCCATATTTTTCGAGTTATGTGTGTTAGTTAAAAGTATATTTTTCATAGAATGTGGTCAATATACATAGGTATCATTTTAAAGCTGTTGAAAAGAGATTTACTAAAATTTAAAAGATATAATGACAGACAAAATGATTAAGCGCAGCCTAAGTCTTGCTATGCAGAGAATCTTTATTATGCAGCGCCTTTTCGGAAAATACCATGGTGGACAAAAGGTTTAAGCCCGGCTTTTTTATTAAAAGAGTACATTAGTTAAAAATAAAATAAAAATAACTGTTCACTTTCGGAGCTGCTTCACTAAACTGAATTTGTTCCGAAAAGAATCCATCACTAGCCAGAGGATTTCGTAGGAGCACTGTTCCTATTGATACTAAGAAACGGTGGGAAAGCATTGCGAACGCTCTAAATTCTCTTTGTCCACCAATTAGAACTGCTGATGGAGGGCAAAAGGGAAGGTAAATAGTGCGTTACAAAAATAATCTGTGACCGAATTATTTTTACTAATTTGAAGGAATTTAAAATTGAAAGTAAAAAAAGAAAATAATTATTGAAAATAAAGCAAAATGTAGAGTGGACCTTAAACCTTATTTAAGCCAAATTTTTTTTTTAGTTTACAGCACTTTATTACCAAAAATAGGACGCATATTCTTTAACTTGTGTATTGGTTGGCTGTTTCACAGGATAATTTGCGTCAAAAATTAAATTAACTTACAACAAATATGAAAAATCTCACTTTTTTCTTACACAGCCTGTGCGTCACAGAATGGTAACAATACACAGTAAACAAAATGATACAATATACGCTCCCGTTGTAGATCAAATAATTGTCAGCACGCAATCAAGAGTGAAAAGCGCTACTGTAACAAATTAAATTACAAATTAAAATTACTACTGAATTAATTTGCTTGTAAGATATAATGTGCATGTTCACACAAAATTTTTTTTTAAATTAAACTGAAAGAAAAGCAAAGCAACCGTTTTAAATTCAAAACCTATTTTCTGAAGCTGTCAATATACCTTTTTTCATTATGACACTGCGAATTTATTTTCTTAAAAATTTAATTTTGTTCTACTGTACCGTCGCACTGTGTCACGAGGGTGGCCAAAAATGCTTAAAGTCAATGTTAGAATTTGAACGTTTTTTTTTTTTTTTTTTTTTTTAACACTCTGGTTAGATGAAATCTAAAATATTTTCTTAAAATGTGTAAAAATTTTAAAGTTATAGTGTTTCAAATTTAAGGTTTGTGTACAGCTTACGAAATTTATGGGAAAATCCCAAATTTTATGTTCATTTATAATACTAAGAATTTAAGTATTTGAATGTAAAGGCTACAAAAATTTCTAACAGGGTGGTAAGTGATACTTCTAGTTATAATTACAACACTGTTTTTGTTTACAAATATTGATCATATGTCAGATACCGTTAGAAAAAAGATAGTAGTGATGCATTGTCCAGATTTTTCAGCAACCGTGAACTTTAATTTAACTTGAATTTAAAAGAATTTTTGTAGTTACAAGTATGTATTTTAATATATTTAAAGTTCAGCTGCCCGATATTGCCCGAATTCTTTTTGTGATTGTTTTTGTGTCAACCTCGTTGCGGATTCGTACTATTTTTCAACTGTGGCTAGAGATAAAGCAAAACAGACCCTGCGATGTTATGCGTCATGTTAAAGATTTTGTAGAAAATCATTTTAAACGGGTATTATTAGAAAGGGAACAACAGCAAATAAGGCTTACTCTTTTAAAATTTTCTAACAATTGGGGTAAATATCATCGCATGGGAGATAGATTTGAAACTGATTTGAGTGACTGGCTAGGTAGCGAATTATTTAGTGAATTCATTTGTAATGTAAGTTTCCGTATAAAGTTTTGGTTTTGCGATAAAACTGAATGGTGTTATACTATATTAGGAAGCAAATACAAGTTTTAGAGGCCAACAAAGGAAGCGAGTGGAAGAACTTGTCGCTTCTACTTCATCTGAAGCTCTTAAAAAAGCCGCAGAAAGGGTAACAGACTCAAATACTAATGAGAAAATTTCTGTTGAAAGTGCTCTAGCATTATACATTGATATGGATTTATATTGGAGACAGTACAATATGATGAGAAAAGTAGTAAATTCTGTTCACGAAGATTACTTTACGTCATACTATATGATTGCAGATGCTAAAAAAGAGATTTTGCCTGTGACATTCAAGTAACAGAAACTTCTGCAGAGGTTCCCTTACAAAAGATTTTAGACAAAACTGTAAGAAGCATTTTAGATGTTCATGATATTGATACCGAAAATTATATAGTTTTGGAATGCAAGTGGGGATTTGAGCGCAGTAGTGGTCATAGTGTATACAAATAAAAATTTGAAAATGAGGAAGCTAGTGATGAATTTATGTTTGTTACTTCTTTCGGTCCTTTACGCTTGTTGGATTGGGCAAATGATCAAGTAGTTTGCTATTATCTGATCACTAATTTACAAATTATAATAATTTTTTAATTTAGGTTGTATGGGATGTAGGCGTGGCGCTTTGTCCGAAAATTGGCAATATGTTACAATATTACTAAATATATATCACATGCAAAATTTCAATCTTATCGGATCGCGAATTTCTAAATTATTACAATTTTTAAATTTATGTTGTTTGGGAGGTGGGTGTGGCACCTGTTAGAATTTCTCGAAATTTCGCATAAATACTTCTTTTCCTAAGAAAAACATGCATGCCAAATTTCACTTCCATACTCTAGCTGCTTCTATTTTTGGCCACCCGTTGTATGAAATCGCGACACAGTGCGTCGTGCAGCTAAATGTTGAAAATAAATAAATCTCAACTTTTTAAATATTTTATTATGAAAAACAAATTAGGTTGAGAGATAACGATGTATCACATTTTCATCTATAATTGCTTACAAAACATTAAATATCATAAAGTAATTAGAAGAATAAAGTTATGATAAGAATGTTAACCAGTCGTTTGTTATAAAAAATAATCTCAAGCAAACGAAACAAGTTAAAACTCTCCAATGAAAATAATTTTGGCAACAAGTCATAATTAAAAATTTTAATTCCTAATAGTTAGTAACAGATTATAAAGTAATCAGAGGAATTATTCATCGTAATGTGTTACTAGTAATGATCAGATAAGGTAGCTATTAGCTATAGCTATCATTATGTAAAAGTGTACTTGCATATAGGTACTTACATATATATGTTTAATGAATTCAGTAAATACATACTACATACATACTTATTTATGTCTTATTTTTACAATACAAACTAAACACGCAAAATTTTGATTAATTTTTATAAGTTCACACAGTAGCATACATACATGCATTTGACATAAAAATTTGCTTTTTTAGAGCTTAAGAAACTATATAGTTTTGAGCCTTAAAAATAATGCATTGACTGAAACTACATGGGTGATGTGCAGAAACGCACACCAATTGTTGGAAACCGAATCCACAACCGCTGGAGTATATACATACGTTTCGGCAGCAGCCTGTGCGTCTTCGGCAATATTGTTAACCTAGTTCCGTTTGCAACGTCGGGCACTGCGCTTGACTTCTCGATTGAGTCGATTATGCAACTATTGACACAATACTTTGGTCGAAAGCATTCTGCTATTGTTAACCGTAGCTTTGGCCTCTTTTCTCTCTAGCACCAGTCTTAGATTTCCTCAATGATCCACTCTTTACGGGAGTTGTTCTTATATTCCAGGTGATCGCCTGCAACTTTGACCTCTTTTCTCTCCAACAGCAGTCTTCAGATTTCCTCAAAGATTCACTCTTTACGTCAGTTGGTCTTATATTCTAGATGATCGCCTGCAGCTTTGACCTCTTTTCTCTACAACACCAGTCTTCAAATATCGTCAATGATCCACTCTTAACGGGAGTTGCTCTTATATCCCAGGTGATCACCTACAGTTTGTGTAACATCCTTTTTGTTTCCTTCCAGCAACGATCTACGATCTCGTATATTATTATTATTCCGCAGCAATGCTTTCAGTGCTAACGTAAAGAGGTTTGGGTCTTTGAGTTTATCAACGTTATATGTATATTCTTTGGGAGTTTTGTGTGTTATTATTGGTAGCAGCAATTTTTAAGCGTATTGTCGCGATTACCAAGTGTTACCAGTTACCCCATTAGGAGAAATCCATGTTACGTTACGCGTCCTTGGATATTGTGACGTAATGCCTATATAGCTTTTTATAATTAAAAATTATTATTAGGTATATGTTAACAAGAAACTTTTTATACACTAACCTAAACAAAAACGTTAAGCGTTGCGTTTCATTCCGCCTAGCGCTAACGCTAGAGTTCCTAAAAAAAAAAAGCAGCAACGCTTCATACTGGCTTACCTATATGGTTTGAATTCTTTATAACTTTTTTAATTATGTACATATTATTAGGTTTGTTTTTTTTACTCTCAATTGTACCCTCAATATCATCGGGTACAAGCTTTAAAAATGTAATATGTATGTAACTCAGGAACGATATGGCGAAATTCAAAAATTATTTTTTCCAAATTATTTCGAATTAATTGATTTTTCAATCTGTTTCATTAGTTATTCACATTTTCATAAAAATTTTAGAAGTTAAAAATAGAAGTTATTTTTAAAATTTATTGAAAAATTGCGAAACATTATAATGTAAGGAACCTAAATGAGCAAAGTCATTGCCAAAACTTTTTTTGTGAACACAGAAATAAAGTTTAGATATTTATATTTATATTATATTTCAAATTATGCTTGAAAATAATTTTTCTTTTGGTACCAACTAATGTACATAGTACATAATCAATTTTTTTTTAAAAATTTAATAAAAAAAGTGCTTTCAAAAATGCGCCATTTTTAAATTCAGTGTGAATTTTAATAGTGGATAGATGTACAGGGTGGCCCATAAGTCCCAGTTTAGACAGTCGAACATTTGGAAGAAAAACATCTACAATTCTTTTGTTTTTTTCATTCGCGGTCACACAGATGAAAATGTTTCCGGAAACATTCCTTTATTATTGTTACACTGTTGCCACGACCAAAAAATTTCTGTAACCAAAATCTTAGCAGTGTTGCCACGACCAAAAAATTTTTGTAACCAATATTAATAAAATATATAATTGAAAAATAGTAACCAAAAGGGAAAAAAATAACCAAAAGTTTTATGAAACGGGTGTTTCATAATAAAACGTACGAATAGTCCGCCATTAATAAAAATAGAATAACGCTTTGAATAATTATTAAAATTCATATCAAAAATTATGAAAATTTCGCGTTTACAGTTCGCAAAACTAAAGAATTTTTAATTATCGTGAAGATACAATGAGTTATAAAATTTACAGTTTTAAATAGGTTAATTTTTGATAACATACAGGCAGTCAAAATTACATGTGAAATAAATTAATCAAATACAAAATTGTAAATCACACTGACAAACACTAGCAGAACGGAACAACATGCTGTTTTCGACGGTTGCAACACCTTCATCTTCAGCGTTCGTCGTGTTTTGTCCAATAAACAATTTAGAAAAATGTATTTAAATTATTTTCATACACATTTTATTCAAATCAAAAAACTATTTTTTATAGCTATCAATAAATAAATCAAATATGAGCCAATTAGCAATAAAAATAATTTGGAAACCCATAATTTAATTATTTTCAAATACATTTCATTCAAATCAAAAATACTGTTTTATAATTATTAATTACAATAATATATGTATATTGTAGGCAAAAACGAATAAATATATTAAACAAATAAGGTCGCATACATATGAAAATAAGTATATTCGATTTATAAGCAAAATTTACATGAAAATTCGTGTTATAAACATTTAACAAATTCTTTACCCGATTCACACAAAAAATATTTTCTGTATAATAAATTTTCGTATAAAATCTATTTTAAAAATTTTTTATATACTATAGATAATATTTTTATGAATACGGTACTTAAAATTTTTATTATGAATAAAGCTGATAACATCTAAATTTAAATTGAAAACACAAAAGACTTTCGGGGGGACAAAATATGACTATTTAAGGCTTTACTCATAATAATTAAACAAAAGTTTATGAAACGTTCATGATACAAATTTCCATACAGAACAAGTACATTTTCCCGTATAAACCTTTGATACACATAATGAATATGACCTTTTTTAATCTACAATTTTAAATTAACAAAAGAAAAAGAAAAAGTAAAATGTTATAAAGGAATTGATTCTTGTATTACATAATTTTAGGATGTGCCCATGTTATTCAATACTTGCAAGTTAAAATAAACCTTGTAAAATATAACCGAGCCATTAACATTTATGAATCTGGAAATCGAAGCTAAGTTTTTTAATCTTCTAAGGTAACATTTCGGAATAAATAAGACATCGATTCCTTGTTATGGATACGCCTTATGGCCTCTGCAATTAGAATGGAAATGTCAATAGTTTTAATTTTATGACATTGCAGTTTTTGAATCTCATGTGGAATGGTATTGGTTACAACGACCTGAAAAAAATGAAAAAATTTCAATTTAATTTTACCATGTGATAACGAAAAAATATACCTCATCAATGGGCGATTCCTCAATTAAACGAGGTGCATCTGAGCTTAATAAACCATGCGTAGCTAAAACATAAATTTTACAAGCACCATTTTCTTTTAAAACTTCAGCAGCAGCCACAAACGATTGTACGTCATCGATTAAATCATCCTTTAAGAAATTTTAAATATGCATTGTGAAATAGACTCATGACACTGTATAGATCATAAATAAAAACTAGATTTTAACAACGCATTGCGACAGCAAGTACCAAGAAAATACAGTTGTTTACGTCTGTCATTAATCTTAGAAAGAAATTGAAATGCATTACCCAGTTTCAAGATATTGTAAATCCACATAGTAAATTTCGTACGCCTTACATGTTATTCGTGAAATGTTTTGACCAACAATTCTTTGCCGTTCGGGACATTTTTCTACCGTTTCTTGAAAAAGATGTAACAGCTGTCATTAAACCATCATACAACGAAACGCTTTAGAAATGGATGTCCGCAGCGACTTTCAAGGTGGTTTCGGTAAAATCGCAAAACTTATACAACTATTTGAAATAATTTTATTGTTGACTCAGTTAATTCGCAGTTAAATAATTTTTATAAAATGCAAGTTTTGTTGCTATTAACCGGGAAATGATGAACGATGAACATTCTCTGCACAGCTTTATCAACAATTTCAAAGTCAACAAGAATCGAGAACGATATGTAGTATAACCGAAGGCAACTAGACAACTTTGGATTGCTCTATGATCGGGTGCCGCGGTAATCTACTGAGAACGTAATCTAGTGGACTAGTATATCAATCTGGTGGTTCTAAGTTCCGATCACAGCAAAGACTCTGACCAGTTTCACTACAAAGAGTGTGAAAATCTTTGTTAATATTCTCATTAACCAGAGTTTCAGCACAATGTTAATTTTGTGTCTCACATTCAATAAATAAAAGAAAAATTGAGTTTAGTGATTATAGAGTGATTATATACTTTATTAATTAAAGTTTGTGTTGCTTCAGTAAGCATATTTAATTTTAATATAAAGTAACTTAAGGCTTTTATGTTTACTCTCACTAATTTTTTCATGTAATTTTTTTTCTTGGAGCAGTGCCCTGGAAGCAGTGCTTGTGGACATTTGACATAAATGATCCAACAGCGTAATTTTTAGGACAATTTTTATTGTGTGGTATTCACATGTAGTGATTTGCTAAGATATAATTTTTCATGCAAAAGCGATTGGAGGATTTAATATCACCTAAAATAAAGACCAGACATAAACTTTCATACTGCCGATACACGTACATATTGTATATGGATATTTATTATAACATTTTATTAAAAATAAAAATTCTTTTCTATCAGAGCATAGCTGGCGGTAGTATATCAATTTTGAAATCAACGCTAACATTGATTCGTAATGCAAAATTATGGCAATCACTTTTTGGATTTTGATTGGTGATTTAAAAATTTGCAATCAAAATCAAAATTATTGGTATTAACTTAAAATATATGTATTTCCACTAAAATTAAATTTTTTAATTTAAGATGAATGCAATCAGCAATTTAAATGTCTAGCTTATGTTGATTTATTATTAGTTTTGTGCACTAATTTAAAAATTAATAAAAAATAATTTATCAGAAGTAATAAAACTCAATAAAAAGATTTAATAATAAAATTTAACATTGTTTTCTTATTAAAAACTAGAATTTAGCAGCAGCTTCGCTCACGTTGTTATCTCCGTCGGGTGGATAGTTTCAGAGAGTCACGTATTAATCCGTAAGTAGCCTTGGGGCGCTATTGAAAAATCGTATATGTATATAGCTTATGTGTCTTTCTAGACGTAGACCTATCTATGTTTTAAATGTCATTAAAATCGGTTAGATAGTTTAGAACACGCGGAAATTGCCCCTAACTCCCCTCGTGGTCACAGTTTTGAAAAAATGTGTACTCTATATGTCCCTCTGGGCACAGATCTATATATGTTTTATATTTTGTTTCAAGTGGTTAGTTAGTTTCGTAGACGTTGACATTGCCCCTACCTGCTCCACTCGTGGTAATGTTTAAAAAATATATACGGGGTGGCCCAATAGTAGCGAACAGTACACAATTGAACAACGTGCCAAGATCGTTGAACTTTATTTCTGAAGGAAATCATGATTTTATTCATAATTTAAATATGAGCGACGAAGCCTATTTCCAATTGAATGGGTTCCTAATAGGCAAAAAGTACTACAGAAAATCAAAGAGTTGTTCAACAGCGTGAATTCAAAATTTTCATTAAAATCGGTTAGTTAGTATCAGAGCCGCGGAAATTGTCCCCTACCACGCGAATGCGTGGGATATCCTAGATAAAAAGTAGCCTATGTACGCGTAGCTCAGTAAAATCTTCCATTTTTCAGGGACAATCCCATTAAAATCTGTCAAGCGGTTTCAGAGCTTAGCGCAGACAAACAAAAAAACAGACAGACAGACAAAATATTTAAAAACAGTGGTTTATGTGTTAAGATTGTGTAGGAATCACAGTTACTTTAAAATCACATAAATTTTTTTATTAAGCTTGTACACACGATTGTCAGATATTACAATATTGTCATAAAATGTTTAAAAACCGTGTGAACTTAAAATTTTTATCTGGCAACATTGTCCAACAATAAAATTTTTAGGCATCTAACAATCATGGACCAAATGCCATTTCCATTAACAGGTAATTGCCAGATATTGTACGGTCATTAGTTTTTGTCAGATGTGCTTAATTTCGTGCACCGTATAATAACACCATTGTCACATAAATATTAATATTGGGAACGCTGCCCATAAATATTATGACACAATGTTTAACATCGAATCTGGCATTTTTTGTCTTATAATAATCTGACAACCGTGTGAACTGACGATTTTTGTTGGCAGATAAATTTATTGTCGGGCAACTTTGTGACAATGAAATTATCAGGTTTTCTTACAATAGTTTGAACTGACAATTTACCTTTTGGTGACAATTTCTCATTGTCAGTACATTGCCATCCACAACTTACAATATTGTAATATCTGACAATCGTGTGTTCATAGCTTTAGTAGAGATCTAAAACTTTTTGTGTTCTTACTCTCAATAATTAAAAAGGAAAAATAAAGTTAGAATTAAATGAAGATTGTAATCAAGATTATCAATAAGGAAATAAATATAGTACAATGGAAAAATTAATTAAATGTTAAAAGTTATTTGCTTCGAGCACACCAAGCAAATAAAAATTAGAATCGCCTAATTTATTCCTGTCTCCCATTCGGCTGAATGAAAGCAAGCATTCTAGTGACGATATATGTATGTACATATATATTTGCTGAGCTGCTTGATTTATAGTATATTTAAAAGGAAATTTTTTTTTCGTCGAAGTAAAAAATTTGCCAATAATTTATGCTGCTTGATTGTAAGTACGTTTAGATGCGGGTTTTTTACGATTGCAAGGTAAAATTTTGCACTTAATCAATGGTGATTGGTTGTGAAGAAATGTGAAATACCACCAAATTAGGTGTGTCCGGATACTCTAAATTGGGCGCCCACGGGCGCCCAATCTTACCAACAGACGTTTTCTTACGCAAAAATTGGGTAAATGAGAGAGGTTTTGAGAGAGTAATATTCTTGTTCTTCACACACGAGAACGCCCGTACTTTTTCTTCGGGCTAGTTTGGGCGTGAAGAACAAGCAATCAGCTGGTTTATAATATACATTGAAAATAACAAAGCAAAATAACAGAAGTAAAATTAAAAGTTTCCCAAAAATGCAATGAACAAATAATAGTTAATTTTATTTCATGATTAGTTAAAAATTATTTGGGGTTTCTTTAAATAACATGTATAAGCCAAATTATTGTGTTTTTATGGATGTATACATGTGTGTAGATTTGTAATTGTACATGGTCATATATATTAGGTCTGTTCTAGGTGCATAACAAAATTGCCCTAACTCGCACAAATTTATTTTATTTATAGATGATTCTAATTTTAAAATTGTGCTTTTTCCCGAAAAAATATGTGAATGTATTATTACATACGTTATGGTATTTTCATAAAGTATTTTTTTATATAAAAGCAAACTCAAAAATTGATGATTGCTGATTTCAATCACAATTTATATTGCAGAGTGTAATTAAATACTTACCACCATAATGGCAATACGTCCAGAAACATCCCCAACGACATTAATGGGTGGTTTTACTTTGGGTGGGTGGTCGGGAACACCTACCGATACACTAACTGTACGAGTTCGGCTGTTAAAATTAAATAATTTTATTAATTTTGTTTCATTTGTTGTTTAGAATGTTTTGTTTTGTTTTGTTTTGTTTAATGATTTTGATTTCATAAATATTTTGGTTAGTGTTTTTGATTATATGAATTCGAGTACGATATTATTTCTTCAAAATATTAAGCGGTTACCCAAATTTTAAATGATTTTTTTTTTCTTTAAAAAAAAAATACCAACCTAGTAGTTGTTGCTGGTAAGCACATTTCAACTGAATTTCCTATGTCATATGTACTGGATTGATATAGTTTTGAACACAATTGTAATAAAATAGAAAATAAATTTTGCTTTTTTCGAATCTTGTTTTTGTAGTTTTAATTAATTTGAAAAGAAACAATAAATAAATTATAACTAGCACAAACACACGGGCAAAATATACATAAAAAATTAATACACACTGTTGCATAGAATGAAAATACCATATACATACATACATACATAAATATATTTTCTTTGATGAAATTGTTACAAAGTGCTCATTCAGCCCTACTCCACAAACATTTTAATTTCAAAATATTTATTTTTTAATCTGACATAACTAAATAAGTATGTGCAGGAAGTGCTTGCAAAGTATGTAGTTTAAGCGATATATATAAAAGGAATATTGACATGTTCATTACTTTGATTTATAGTGTGTTGTACAAATATTATTGACAATAAGACGGAATGCGCAAATACAAACTACGAAACAGTGAGTGCTCCTGAAACCACCGTGTCAGTTTATTTGACTTCTTTAAGAACTGTATGGTGACAGCGGTATTATTAATTTTTTTTTATATACTCGTATTATTAAAATATTAAATTAATTCCAAAAACAGCCGACTATCGATAATTTGCAATTCAAGGGATCATAGAAAAAGGTCAAATAATCGATAGTTCATATTAACAAGAGATTGATTGAAAGCGAAGCATATGGTAAAAGCATTGCGAAACGATTTAATTGTTCATTTGTACCAAAAGCACATAGGCAATCATATTTGTAGTTCAAATAATAGAGTGTAAAAAAGCTAAACTTCAAATTATGGATCGTCGGCGAGCCATATTAAATTCCTATAACTAGAAAAATGAATATAAGGTAATATATTATTGTTATTTTATTATTTCATAAAGCACAGCACAATAAAATAATTCAAATTCTAGAGCATATTGCTGAAGAAGCTCAAATTATATAGCGTCGGCGATCCAGTTGGCATTTAAATAATTTCCAATTCCCGAGGGTACCAAATAACTTGATAAATTTATTGAATGCTTTTTCAAGAAACCTGGAAAACAACTCAAATTATCGCGAGATCAAATCAATAAGTTTTTAAAATTAGCATGACGATATTAATTACTCAAGAATAAGAAGATAGCGCACGAAAACACTATACGAGTACATTTTAATAGCATTTGGTTTGAAAATACGATTCGTATCGTATGCCGTAATCTCTCCCCTTATTTTTTCCATAGTGATTTCTTAGATGTTAAAAATTGGTGCTAAAAATTACTCAAATCTGCCTACAGGCACACCTACTTTTGAATATGAAAAATACTTAAAATTTTTAAATAATTTTTTTTATTTCATTTTAAAACAAGTTTAATGCAAACAAGAAAATAAGAAATATCTAATGGAACTTGATTTTTAAAGAAAAGAATAAAAAAGTGAAGCAAAATAAATAAAATCTTGAGGGATCTACTCTACTAGTACTGATTGCATACTTTCTAGTAGTTTACATATACCTGGCGTTAAATTTCGTTTCTTAACTGGGGGAGTTATTCTTAAACCGTAAATATAAGAGGGAAGATATTAACAGTGTTCGTATTAAATCCGTCTTAGTCTCTATCCTTGAAGTTTTTCGCGTAAACTGCGGATTATGAAATCTATTATCTTTATTCCTGGATTCTTGAGGAAAGGATACATTGGATAGAATGCTTCCATATTTATTGTATATCCAAATGCTAAGCATTCTAGTATAACATGAAAATGTCCAATAAGTGCTAACCTAAATCCAGTTATTTGCGCAGATAGTTTTGGATTTCTGAAAAATGTCTTGGCTGTATTCCCATCGTTTATATTTGCTGATATTTGCTTTGGCATGTCTATTAATAATCGCATTTTTCATTTTTAAAGTCATCTTGTTATCGTCACCTTTAATAAACACTACACGAGTCTTTTCCAAGAATGTAGATGTGACACGCCAAACTCCAAAACTGCAGGGTCTAATGCTTTTTTGTAATAGGGCGGAAGAATAATTCACATGAGGCATTACAATTTAAAAAACTATGGTTTTATTTTATTTTGGATTAAAATTTTTCAAATAAAAATTAACAAAATACTATCGCTCTCACGTTCAACTTTTCTTTCCCTATAAACTATCTTCGAATTATTTCAAACAATAAAAAGAAAAAATTATCGAAATCGATCTTGGTCCTATTTGTTAAAAAATTTATGTATATCTTATGTGTCTTTTTAGGCTCAGATATATCAATGTTTTAAATTTTATAAAAAAATTATCGAAATCGATCTTGGTCCTATTTGTTAAAAAATTTATGTATATCTTATGTGTCTTTTTAGGCTCAGATATATCAATGTTTTAAATTTTATAAAAATCGGTTTTTTAGTTTTGAAAAGGCATATGGTTCTTCTAAGTCCTCTTCACAAATATTTCAACACTAAAATTAACCAAATTGCTCCAGCCGTTCTCGAGTTTTAGCCAGACTAATGACAGCAATTCATTTTTATATACATACATACTAGCTACACCCGGTGTGCTTCTCTACCCCACACAAACTTATCTAATCTCTCCCACTTTTGGATAGATATTGTTACGATAAGCCATCTGCATCAAGTGTGAATACTTTTAATGTTACATCAATCAATAAATAAAAAGGTACAAAACGCAGTTTTGCTGAAAAGTACCCATTTCACTTTATTTCAGCTTTTCTTCTCAACCATTCTTTTCATTTAGTCGACCGCCATATTGTGTTTTCAGATATATCATCATATTTTGTGCTCCCTTCAAAAATCCCTTTAATATGGGTATCAAATTATGGCAGTGTTGAAAGATTGTAAAAAATGTGCATAATAAGCAGTATTTAAGTGGGATAAAAGTACAAAGGTACAATTTTACTCTATGTATTTTCGAAAGATCGCACACTCGAAATTTATTCTATAAGAAAATATTGCGGAAAAAACCTTTGTTCTATGCCCAATACTTTGGCAGAAAGAGAGAAAGATAAATACCAAAAAAGTGTTTTTTTTAATTTTACCCACATATATGGGAAGAGAACGAAGCACTTGTCCGCTTATTCTTAGCAGCATTTATATGCTTTTATAATTTTTATTCTATTTGCCTTAGTTTCAGAGATATTATATTATCGATTTTACCCGTTTTTACACCTTTGACATTGGAATATCCCTTTGCTTTTTCTGGAAAATATATGTGTTACTTTGACGTGTAACACGTTATTTTCTCATGATGTGTGCTACATCATGTACAACACTCATTTTAATTAAAGAGCCATGAGTGCAGCATTTTTTTTTTTTTATCTGGGGCCAGCACTCAGGAAATGACTCCTACACATGCGAAGCATTGTGCTGGAACTATAGGAAAGGGTTAGTAGGAGAAACGACAGTTTCACAAGTTTAATTAATTATTTTACAGCTCTGCTTTCGCACGTTCTTTGTTTATACTCGTAGCAGTGCTGTAGCTTTCGTTTAGTAACCATTTTTATTATTATTTTACTTCGCCGGTGCTACACAATAACAACGGAGGGCGTTCTGATGTGATTGTGGATTGTTATCAACTGGTTTGTTCGTGATAATTATATAGTTTCTGCATTTTATATTTATTGTTGTGGAATAATTATACTTCATAGTTTTATACCGAAACACGTGTTCATTTGTAAACTTCGAATGTGCAACACTTTTTAAAAATCATGTGAGTATTAAAAAATCTTGCCAAATCACATGTAACACTTGTGATACATTTTTTTTTAAAGAAAACACGGTTAGTTCGATAGTTTGTTTAAAAAACAGATGTCCTTCTTTAAGTTAGTTTTTGAGGTTTTGGCCTCCGAATGCTATATTCAGATGCTATATTCTCCAACGACATATGTAGAAAATAAAAAATATTTGCATACTTTATGGAAGTAGGAAACAACAAATTATCTATTATATGCTACAGTATACACCGTTTATAAAACAGTATAAAAGTTAGAATGTAAATGTTAAAAGTAAACGCCTTTTAATTTAAATAAAACCAAAACTGATTTTACATAAGTGGTAATTTTTGTGCAAGTTCTACTCTTTAACTTTTAAACAAACGGAAATACGTTAAGAAATAATGTTTTTTAATTTTTTTTTTACAGGCGTAAGATAAACATTTTTGTCATATGAGTCTAACCGAATAATTAACATCTTTCGTTTGTGATAGGGCTGAGGGCTTAATTAACAACAACATCAACTACAAAGCTCTAATTAACATTTTGTTACAAATTATTGAGAACAATGTTATATATATAATAAAAAAACATTTATCTATGTTTGCAATATGCACTGAAAAGATGCAAAAATTACTATGGCATGAGGGCATATGAGTAATAAAACAATAAAATTAAAAGAAAATATGTAGTTTGCACAGATGCACAAGTAACATTAAAGTCGCCACTTAAAATTGTAGTAACAAAATTAATCGTGGTTTAATTCTTTTTTTTGTGTTTTGCGTGTTATAATTTTTATGTAAATTTTAGTTTATTTGCAATTTTTGTGTTGGTTGTGACATGTATTAAATAATATTGTATGACAAGTAAATTTTAAATAGAGGTTTGTAATACCTCGTAATCACTAAAACAAAATTTTAACACTTTTCCAATAGAAAAGAAATTAAGTTCATTACACACAATTGAAAATTTTCGTAAATAATGCAATCTTTTTTCATTGATTTGACGTTAATATGTATATACATATGTACATACATATGTATATGCCGTTTATTCATTTATTCGTCTTACTCTGTCAAATTCCAGCCATACATATTATAGAAACACATATTCAACATTTTTGAAAAGAGGAATTTATAGTTTTATAATTTTTTCTTTCATGCAATGAAAAAATAAATAAATTTTCATACCTCGTTGAGATCTTTGGCATTATCAGAGATTTTCTTTGGAGAAAAAAATATTACTGCCAATAAAAATACATCTAAAATTTAAGTTCTTTCCAATTAATTTTATCGTTGAATCAATCCCATGATTAAAATTAAATATTCTAAATAATATATTAAATGAATCTCAATATACGATTCTTATTTCTAAATTGTGCTTTTTCCCGAAAAAAAAATATATGAAATGTGTTATGACATACCTAATGATATTCTCATAAAGAATTTTTTTTTAAATAAACTCAATGTGTTCGGTATTCAACTATCCAATTCTATATTGGTTGGTTGAATTTTGAACATAAGAATATTAATCATTAAATTTAATTATTTAATTTACAATTTTGTCTTTGATGTAGTGTCAAAGACTATAAATATATAAAGATGTTGCACTGTCATACATTGTTCTGCCAATGCTAAATTTGCTGATGGTTTTAGTACAAAAACCATGCTAAAACCACTTTTTTCAAGAAAGTCATTTATTTTCTCAGAGAATTTATTATTCTCATGTCTCTACTATTCATTTACATATGTATACATGTTTCCATACGTTTGTGTCTTTGCATTCTCAAGTATGTGCGCATGTGTGTACATTTAATAAACAAACGAAAGAATCAATATAAACAAACAAAAACAACAAAGGCTCGTTTTGTGTTCGCACAATATATGTGGACATAAGATACGTAAAGCTAATGTCGCTGATTCTTATTTGATTGGCAAATATATGTATTTTATTGTTGTACTATTGCAAGAACATCGATTCGCACCGAATTTAATATTATTTAAAATTGGAAATTTATATAACTATGTATATCTATATAAAAATAACATGTCACGACGTTTGTTCTCGCTAATCTCCGAAACTACTGGACCGATTTAAATGATATTTTGCGCAGATATGTTAACAGTGTATAACTTGAAATTACAGGCTATATTTTATTTTGAATTTGAAATAGAAAAAATTGCTTTTTGAATAACCTGGTCATTTATAAACAGATTTTCAAAATTATTCTTTTGTTTGAAAGGTGTTGCCTGCAGTTGGGTCTCATAAATTTATTTTTGGAAATCTGTTAATAACTCTGCCATTTATAAAACAATTTTCTTTCTCCTCTCTGAAAGAGTATAGCAACGGGACAAGATATATAAAAGTATATATGTGTATATATATACATATGTAAGTATATAAAAAGCGCTGGGGCAAAAAATGCGACTTTTTTTATTTTAATGAAGATGCTGATTGTTTTAACTCTGAAAACATTCCAAAAGAGTTAACATCAAGCCGCTATTTCGTTGGTTACATAGCTCAACGGATATCTTGTGCTCGCTGCCGTATGGATATAATAAAACCCGCGCAAATTTTGTCATATCCATCAGAAATGTTTGTACATGCAAAAAATTACGATAAAAATTCAGATTTTGGAAGTTTGTGTGCTCCATCAGACTTATTTTCTGCTGTATGTAAGATTCATATAAAAGTTTTCGAAAAAATTTTTTCTGAATCCAAAGAAATAAAAAACATAAAAAAAGCTATTGTTGTATTTGCACAAGAAATATAACACACACAAACACATTTCTCAATAAGCATCATTTATATGTATAAACAACAAAAAAACATAATTTCTGTGGAAAAAAAATTTCTAGTAGTTATAAAAAACAAAAATGTTTCAAAAACAACAACAAAATAAACTTGACAAAACCAATGCTTATTACTACATACATACTTATGTACGTACATATGTATGTATGCCTAAAATTTTTGTGTTCTTTTCTCTTGCTCAAAGACTCTCTTGCTACTTCCCCCCACAGCATCAATAAACGCAAACAATTTTTGTTTTTATTCAATATTCTACGTGCAATATCTTTATGTATATATTTATAGTCTTTGGTAGTGTGTTTCTTAGTATGTAACTATCACATGTAATTTTCATTGCCTGCAAAGTTATCAATTATCAGTTTCACCCTATTTAAATTTAGTGATTATGTACATTAACTGAAGTTTTCGCATACATATGTATGCATTTAAACAAATAAAAATATAAGAATCTTACGTGTATAGTCAGAAATTTGGAAAAACCCACTGATGAGCTAACTAAGCCTGAGCGATATGGGTTCCTCGTCAATAATCAATTATGTTGCGTTTACTTTTGCAAAAATAATTCATGAGAATATCATAAGGTATGTATAATACATTTCACATATATATTTTTTTTTCGGGATAAACACATATGTATATTTTACATAATTTTAAAATTTCTGATTGTTTTGGGCTTAAAAAAGTATGACTAATTCGACTAGAATATAGCTTCCTGTATGTAGTCTTTCTAGTTAAAATGCCTAAAATACAAGTAATGTTCTAGTTTCTTTTTGTTCCTTGCATGCTACTCTTACATGACGATTATTAAATGAATTGGGTGTTTACTCCGTAATTGAAATATAAGTTATTTTACATTGAAATTCGAAAATTGTATCTCTAGTTTGGACCAACAGAGTAAATTATATGGCCTTGTAAGTGTAGCCATATACGAGGCCTGTTCAAAAGAAAAGGTGAATTTTGAATTTTTTTGAAAAGTATTTATTTATTCATCAATATCCACTTTGTCTTCTGTACAGTAATCCTCCTCAGATATAATGCACTTATGCGAGCGCTTCTTCCAATCCTCGAAGCACTTCTGAAATGCGCTTTTAGGTCGCTCTTTCTTCGATTTAAATTTTATCTCATCAATTGTGGCAAAACGCTTTGCTTTCATTAGTCTCTTCAGTTTTGGGAATAGAAAAAAGTCGCAGGGACCCAAATCTGGTGAATAAGGTGGTTGAGGCATGATTAGGGTGTTGTTTTTGACCAAAAAATCACGAACAAGCATTGATGTGTGACTGGTGCATTATCGTTATGCAGAATCCATGAATTTTTTCACAATTCACGCAAACGTTGCATAACTTTCTTGTAGTATTCCTTATTAACCGTACGACCTTTTGGCAAGAAATCATGATAAATCACGCTATTGTAATCGAAGAAAACAAAATTTTCGAAGAAAATCTCGTATACATGTACATGTATATATTTTTTTACATAGGAAGACATTACTAAAATGTAAAATAATCTTTGTGACTCTACTAATGTGGCAAAATCGTCGAAAGCAAAACTGAAGTAAGCATAAAGCGGCTATTAGACGGTCATACAGTTCGGCATGATGAGAGAGGGAGTAGAATATCAAAATTTACATTTTACATTACATTTACATCATTCAATAAAGAAATTTTATAAGAAAAATAATAATAATGCTGTAAATATCGAAAGATATAGCCAGTTTAGAAAGTTTCAACAGAATTTTGAAAGTTGAAATGTACTTTTTTAATATCAGTTAAATCATGAAAGAAAATAACCTTCTGTTAAACAAAATTTTTTTTTTTTTCAAATTAAAAATTTAAATTAAAAGCTATTACAATGCCTGTTCTGAAAATTCCATTTTGTGATTTTATTATCTTGTAATTTTCTGCAGTAATATTTAAAAAAAAGGGTTTGTAAAACAAAGCATTTTTCGACGAGTTCAAATCAAACCAAAAAACATAAAAGCAGTCCGTTCACACTATAATACAAGTCTTACTTTCATAATACTTTGTCAGAGATTTGGTGTGTGACTGCCAAAAAATTCAAAATAATATTACATTTTGCTTTCACACTATAACACTTCAAATAAAATGAGAAGTATAAGTAGTAAGAAGAAACCCGGTTTGGAAGTAAATGACATATTTGTTGTTTCGTTATTTTCTTTGTTTGCTTTTTTACTACTACAAGCCTGATCAAATGAAAAATCTTCTCGTTTTGAAAAATTTTATAAAATGAGAAAGTGTTATGGGATGTCAAATGCATTACCGTTCATTTGTTATTTTCATAACACATTGCATTCATATTATAACACTTTCACGTAATACTTAAATATTTGACATGTCATAATACGAAATATTATAGTCTGAAAGAGCCTTTACAGAAAATCACAAGTTTAAGTTAAGAACTGTATTTGGTTGGAAATTTCTTGAATTTCAGAACAGTACTCTTCTGTGAAGAGAGCTGAAGATGAAAATTAATGTGCATTAAATAATGACAATTGATGAGATAATTGAAGATTAATCACACACAGCCATTCATATATTAGCATTCACAAGTATAAAAAAGTGATTTATAAAGGATGTTATGTACGGCAAGTTTCAAAATATTTGATTACAAAGCAATGAATTCTTTGTGACTATATAGAAGTTTCAAGTAGTAATGAAAAGCAAACTAAATGGTTATTAGCTTTTAAAAAAAATCTAAATGGTATTTCGCTCTACAAAATCATAAAATTGTAACAATGGATTTTGCACTAGAATTAATATGAACTTACCTATTGGGTGGTGGGGAATAGCGGCCATCGACTTGATCGCTTTCAGCTTCCTTTTGTTCTCCATGAATGACGGCAATGCCTAAACGTAAACGTTCAGCATAAGAAGTGGCTTTTTGCGTAGATCCCGGATTACGGGCTACAATAACGGAGTTACGATAGTCTGGTATCTAAACAATAATAATAACAAAAAAAATATGCTTGATTTGTTTTAGAATTGCTTTATAAGCAACATACACTTTCTTGAATGTATTGCAAGAGGAAAGGGGAGGCCCTTAGATTATCTACAGGTATGTCAAAGAAACCTTGAATTTCTTTTTGATGCAAGTCCATGGTTATGATATGCGTTAAACCCGAGGTACACATCATTTTGGCCAGCAATTTTGAAACGATACAACCACGTTTTCGCATTTTACATTGTTTGGAATAAGGCAAATATGGAATGACACCCACAATTGAGCGAGCCGAAGACGTTTTACAGGCATATGCCATAATTAATAATTCCATAATATTGTTATTGGCATCTCTGTAAATTTCAATAAAAAAACACTTATTTAAAATATGTATGTACTTATATAAATATTATTTTTACTTAGTGCCGGTTTGTATAATATAAATATCTTTGCCTCTTACAGAATCACCAATTTCCACCATTGTCTCCCGATTTGTTTTATGGAATACCGAACACCCACCATTCTTAATACCCATACGTTCGGACACTAGATTAGCCAGGTCGGGATGCGAATTTCCATGTATTATAACAATGTCGGAAGCTGATGTTGTATCCATATCGCTACGACAACGTTTTGGTGGCCGGACACTGCCCAATCTAGGAAAGCCATAATAAAAATATTTTTTCTAAATTTAATATAAGAAACTAAAATATGAATACAGAAATAGGGAACAGCGTTAAGAAAACTATACTAAATTTGTTTTTAGTGTAAAAAAAATAACGTGGGAAAGAATTTAAGCTACAGATACTGACGTAATATTGAAATGAATATAAAATACTTAAGTTTCAGGGAGTTTCTAAAAGCAATCGATTGTTGGATTTTGATGGAGTATTCAACTAATTAATCAACGGTTTAAAAGTAACAACAAAACACGCAAAAATAACAACGTTATACTATAAAATTCACATTCGGGCTGTCCTAGCATTCAATCTAATACCATGTTCAGACGGACAACCATGATTGAAACTACTTGGTTCGCCATACAAAATTTTGAGAGCGAACCATGTTGATGCATTCTGAACCAAGTACGAACAACGAAGAAATTAGTATTATCTCTAATTTTGATAACAAATTATCGTCAGTTTGTCTGAACTAACTGAAAAAAAGAACAAAATAGAAATAAAATAAATTAAGGCAAAAATAATAAATAATATACATATTCCTATCTATAAAAAATAAAAAAAAGGAAATTGAGAAAACGAAATGCAAACATGAACAAAGAAAAGTCGTGCGAACACAATGGTGTCGTGGTTCAGAGAGCGAACCAACTGGTTTATATTGCCGTGTGAACATGGTATTATTGGATTTGGATTTGAAACCGACAAATAAATTATTTTGCTGTCATGAAACCTAATGTTATTGGTTTTATGTTCGAACTAGAATTAATGTTGGTTTTAGGTGTCACAGAAAGTAATGTTATCCGTTTTGTTATTGGAAATAAACCAAGCAGCTGACAACTGACAGAATTACTTTGCGGACTTTTGTTTTTATTTCTTCTAGTTGGATATTTTGTAAAAATGTAAGTCAATTTTAATTGTTAAATACGTACATACGTATGTATGCAGTATCTTATTTTGAACCTTAGTTTATGCAATTACAGCCGTATTCATAAAAATTTTAAACAGCATTTCAAATCTGTTTTAAGCAATTTTCGCTAATTTTCGCTAAATTTTCAACGCTTTTGCGATAAAAAATATGCAAAATACATTATTTAATTTTAAACTGTAATACTATTTCGTTAAACATTTTTGCGTAAATAAACATCCATAATAATAATAATTGTAAACAATGTAGTGATGTGTAAACAATCAAAATAAAAAATATTAAAATCATTATTCGATTGCTTTTTAATCGCCAAAAAAAAGTATTCATATAAATAACACTTTTACCAAAGATTCGGTCTCAACAACTTTTTCTTTTTTTATCAAATAATAATTGGAATTCATTTCTTGTTTTATAAATGCAATATTTCTCTGAAGCGGGACAAAAAAAGAAATATGCGTCCGACTACTTTGTTAATTAATAACACTATAACACGAAAACATTGCTGTGATAACCACAATTTTTTTTTAATCCGCTGTGGTCACTTAACTACAAAAATTATCATTATTTCTAATTCTATGGTAAGGTTTATGGAAAAAAAAATTTTTTCTAAAATTTGGGCTTCTTGAAGAGGCTGTTCCTACTTTGGAAAAATTTATTCAAATTTATTCAAAAATTTTTAAATTACGCCCTCTTTTAGTTCTATTACTATCATATTTTGATTTAACCATTAGGTTTGGAGTTATTGATAAAGAAGTGAAAAAAAAATTTTTTTTGGAAAAATTTCCAAATTTTTTAATTCAAAAAATTCATAAAAAATAGAAAGAATTTAAATTTAAGTTTTCTTCTTTATTAATCAACGTTTATAATAAAACTAAACTTGATACAATGTGACTTTTAAAACTTAGGACTAATTTAAAAACTAATAAGAAAAGAAAAGAACAAAATGAAATATAAAAAAAGAGAGAAAATAGTATAAAATAGAGTTATTAAACATAAATCTTTGCACAATCAGCATTAGTCAACAAGTGAATTCCGAGGAGACAAGTGTTTATTTAAGATACAAAAATAAAAAAATTTGCGAAAATCTTAAAAAATATATTTTGATATGAGTGTGGCAGATTTATTACCAAGAAAAAACGGCACTGTTTCTCAATTTCTTACTAAACTAAATACAAAGATTATTTTAAAATAAAGGTAAACAAAATTGACCAGGACTGGACACCTAGCTCAATATGTGGGAATTGCCGAATTTTTTCAGGAATACTATCTTCATCGAACTCTAAGGAAGTACTTTTAAATGAAGTTTTATATACGAACATAACTATACATTCTCTCACAGCAACTTTTACTCTACTTACAGAGCACTCAAGAAAATGTTACAACCTATGGCGTGGAGAGAAATATCGAGTCATGAATCTGATTGCTATTTTTGTTTAAGTACTAAAAGAGGTTTTGGAGAACACATTTCATTATACTTCCCGTTTTACATCACGATAGAAAGTCATATCTTGAAAATCCGTGTGATTTGCCATTTGGAAACATATTATCAACCTCTCAACCATCATCTCCGAGCATGTGTAGTACATCAGATGATGTACGACCGAAACTTTATAATCATTGAGCTCAATGATCTTATAAGAGACCTCGAGCTAGCCAAAGAGGAGTCGGAGCTTTTAACATCTCAAGTCAAGTCAACTCCGTACCGGAACCGACATAAGCCATATGTGAATTTTTATAAAACAAAAGATAATATTTGTTGCGACTCAAAATTGTTGCTGTTTTAACAGGCCTCCAAGGAGGCTATGCAAAATATTTCTGTTTTTTGTGCCTCTGGGATAGCCGACATCGGAAAAATCACTACATCACAAAAGATTGAAAAACAAGATCCTGCACTGATTAAAAAGGACAGTGTAATCTTACCACCACTACATATAAAGCTGGGATTAGTTAAACATTTTGTTAAAGCACTAGACAAAGAAAGTAGAGCCTTTGGTTATTTAAAAACAATATTTACAAATATTCCATTGGCAAAAATTTGTGAAAGCGTTTTCGACGGTCTTCAAATTCGAAAACTGCTTCTAAACCCCACCTTTGATTAGTTATTATCATCAGATGAGAAAGCTGCCTGGAATTCATTTCACAAATTGTTTGTAACTTTTTAGGAAACATCGGAAGTCCAAATTACAAAGAAATCGTACGTGATTTGATTGAGAACTATTAAATGAATTTTTTTTATTCATGTTTGCTTATTTTTTGAAATTTCTAATTTTAGGTGTAAAAATGTCACTAAAAATACATTTCTTGCATTCGCATTTGGACTTTTCTCCGGAAAATCTTGGTGCCGAAAGCGACCAGCATTTCATCAAGAACTTAAGACCACGGGGCAACGTTATCTGGGACTATGGAATGAAAATAAGATGGGAGATTTTATTTTTTTTGATTAAAATATACTAGTTCTTATCTTTGTTTGTAAAAAAATATCTATTAAATGCCTAGAACTGTTCTTTCAATTTATGATAGTGCTAGTAAAAAAAAAACCTTTTTCTGTCAAAAGTAGGTACTAAAAACAGGCAATAAAACACGCATTTATCCATGGATATTCATGAAATGAAGTTTATTTTATTTGTATTACATTCACCTTTAAAATTAAGTAGTAGAACTGATAATTATTTGCTGCTTTTTATTTTTTACAAATTCAAAATTTGCTAATTTTTCCAAAAAAAAAATTTTTTTTTAATTTTTCATGATAACTCCAAAAGAACTATAAAGCTGGCATAACTTGAAATTTTTTGAAGTATTGCATAATAAGATTGAATAAGTTTTTCCAAAGTTACGACCAGAGCAGCCGCTTCAGAAAACCCAAATTAAAAAAAAAAATTTTTTAAAAAAACCTTGCCATAGAATTTGAAATCATGATAATTTTTGTAGTTAGGTGACCACAGCGAATTAAAAAAAATAGTGGTTATCGAAGAAAAAAAATTTTTTCTCATTTGTCGCATAGTGTAATCATTCTTTTGCAGAAGTAAGATGCAAGTGTCAACTGAAAAAGGTAGTGTTGCCACGATAATATTAAAAAATTATTTTTAGTTAAAATACTGATTATGCTTACGAATTTTTAAAAAAACTTTTTCAAGCTTAAAATGTTTTTAACCAAATTGTTTTTGACAAACAAAATATTTTCTTTTATGAATACGGCCGTGAGTAAATAAATTATGTTTATTTAAAAAAAAAATATATTTATTAAATATTTATTGGCATGGGTGCCTCCGTAGCGTAGTGCATGAGCATTAGTCTTATCAATGTGAATGTGTGGGTTTGATGCGCGCATAGACCATGGGCGTTTCTACTTGTGGTATTACAAATGGGTCTAAGCTTCGGCCTAAGTGGGGCCTTCTCCTCCGGGCGGGTCCGCCACCTAACATAACCTATGTATTTGTATACTTTACTATTTTAATTACTATTTAATTACAAAGCGCAAAAATAAGACACAAAACTCCCACTTATGGAGTTTATAGAGAAATATCCAGATTTGGTGAAAGGTTTCACAAAACGAGAGAGGTTAGGTTAAGAAGGCAGTTCCCTGGTGAAAATAAAGGATGTGTCAGAATGGGAAAACCCCACTAAGAACGACAGAGACTGACGGTCGGACGAAGGCGATAATGCCCCCAATAAACTCGCTCAGCTTCCTGAGCCCTTTACCAACAGCTCCGATAGGCTGCCGAACGATGCAGCATCCACCACGCGAAGGTGCAGGTCCCTCAATGCATAGCACACTCAGAGGAAATGAGCGACACTCTCCTTCTCTTCTTTATCATTGGACCCAGAGCCTCGGAAACTTCAGCAGCTGCCCAGATCTGCTGACATCAAACCGAGGCCATAATGTGCTCGGGATCGTACAAACCGACTCATTGAGCCACCTGTTCCGACTCTCTCCCAGAAAGATAAAGTAACTGTGGATTCAATTTTTTTTTTTTTTTATCTAGGACCAGTACTCAGGAGATGACTCCTACACATGGGAAGCATTGTGCTGGAACTATAGGAAAGGGATAGTAGGAGAAACGATAGGAGGTGAAGCTTAATTAATTATTTTTGCAGCTCTGCTTTCGCACGTTCTTTGTTTATACTCGTAGCAGTGCTGAAGCTTCTTTAGTAGCCATTTTTATTATTATTTTATTTCGCCGGTGGTACACAATATCGACGAAGGAGGTCCTTCTGATGTGATTGTGGATTGCTATCAGCTGAAGCCGGTATTGTTCAGTGACCAGTGACTATGCCTTCGCCACTGAAACCTTCCGACAACAACTGACACACAAAGACACACTAATGCACATCAGAAAAATGCGAGATGTTTATTTTTATTTTAAAATTTTTGGTCTGAAACTGGGGTTGAACCCAGGTCTGTTTTTGGATTCGTAGTCAACGTGCAGACTACCATCCATCGTGCCATAGCCACCCTCTATTTGGGAACTGTTGACTGAATCATTAAATAAAAACGTAAGAAAGCTGATATATGCAGCAATAGTGGCAAGTGCCAATGTTACAAGTATCGCGCGAAAATTCTCTTTGTTTCAAGTAGATCTCAAATGTTTCTTGCCACTTTCACTGTTACATTTTTTAGGTACAAACACATTTTTGCTATAAAACGCACTAAAAACAATGCGAAAAACAGCGAGTTGACAACGCTCATATGCATGTTTTTACATTCACGCACGCATGAAAACAAATAAAAAGATAATCCAGAGCACAAGTCGTGCACAACTCTTTTAAACTCGAGTCGCGAGCCGATTTCAAAATTTTATACACCTCGCAAATGCTATTTGGTTAACTCGCGACAACAGTAAAGCAATTCTTATTAATGTGCAAAATAAAACATGCTGAAATTCAATTCGAGTTTACTTCAGTTTTTAGCTCATTTATTTACATATTTTTCGAACAATATCGAAAGTCGAATAAAAAATACTTGTAAAGAATAATTTTTGCAAAGGCTACTTGGTTTTTTCTGTTTGTATTTGCGTAGTTCTCAAACACGTTGGTTAACCACTAACGAAATGTACATATAGACTGGCTTAACCATACAACAAGTATACATATAAGTACATATACATATACAATAAGTAATTCATTCGGAACTCGCATTGAATAAATATAAAAAAGAATAAGTTCAATATTTCAAGAGGATAAAATGTTTTAAAACCTTTTTTTTCTTTTGATATCAGAAACATTTATACATATAACATAAATTTTTAATCACATAATATTTTTAATTACCTTCCTGCAAGCCTCAGTTCAATATATAAAAAAAATGTTCACCACATAAAACTTTTAAACAAAATTTTTCTCAGGGACAACAACTTGTGTTACACATTTTACACCAGAAATAAATATTCACTATGTAACCTAGTAAACTATATTTACAACAAATACGAAAATAAATAAAAAATAAAATACATATGGCCATCAAGTCTATAAATTTCGAGATACACGCAAGAAAATTTTCGAAAATAAAACACAATAAATCATATATTTTGCAACGAAAACGCAAAAAAAGAAGAAAATAGCACAATAAATTCCTTACTTTATATCACATGCGAAAAAAGTTTAAATAACTTCAGTGATTGTCCTTATACATACATACAATACAAGGAAAATAAAAAGTTTATAACCACCAACTTTTTAATTGTTCACTTTGGATAAAATACTAAAAGACATACAGTGAGTGAATCCATGAAAAAAACTATAATAACTGAAATTAAAGTTAAACAAATTCCCATAATAGTATTGATCAAACATAAACAAGAAGATGCCAGTGAAGTAACTTAAATACAACTGAAAAATAGTTGACTTTAATAGAAAAAAGTCAAACGTCAAATAACTGCAGCGGTAATCAGACTGTTTCTTAAATATGTCACAAGACAACTGAAGATATACTAAAATAATTTCAAGAGAACAGAAGCTTAAATTAAATTCAAACGCAATTGAATAATATTAGATACTTAAACTTTAGACGGTACTATAAAACAATAAACAAAATATAAAACATCTAAAAATATGCAAGTAGTTACGAATTGCTAACGCCTCTCAAAAATAAAATGAAAAAAAAAATAAAACAATGATTTAATGGATAATTTTGTCTAACACTTATCGAAATTAAAACGAGAACTTGACTGAAGCACAAGGAAAACTACAAAGAGAAAAAATAATAAAGTGTAAATTTCACACGCAAACCATTTCAAGTGTTTTTCTTTCAATAAAGTTATACTACGTGTATCAAGAATGATGTACTTTCGCAAATGCCTTAAAGTATGCAATGTATTTATAGCATGTGAAATGTGAAAAATTTCGATAAACTTGGTTATTTTATTATCTTTCGTATGTATGTATGTAAATGCGAAGTTGTTAGTCGCTGAGACAGTTTGAAGAATGGCGACGTACGTAACAAAATATTGAAATAATGGGCGACTCAGGTAAGCTTTGGATCATTAGATTATGAATAAATGGAGTTCACTCACAGCATTTCTCATATTTTAATCAATTATTTTCAAAAAAAAAGTTAAAATTTCTACTATTCGAAATTGTTGCACATGTCATAGGAATAGTTCAAGTTTTTTATTTATATAAATCGACCTTTACCAGATTTAATTTTTAGTACAAAATCAAATTATTAATTACGTACAAGCAATATAATCGTTTTTATTTTATCTTCTACATTTATCTACATTTATTACATATTTCTATTTTCATTATATGTACATCTTATAATTTTGCATACGTAAAAAAGTTGTTCAGTAGACAATATGTGTGACATCGGGGTACCTGTAGCTTTTTCAATAGATAGATTGCGTGGAAGGGAAAACTTCGATGTCTGGTTGCTGGTCGAGAGAGGTATAGTGACCCGCTCTTTTTACTGAGCACTTTTGGCTCTTGGTCGTTAAATTTCTATTGAGTTTTGCTAATCTTATATCGTTCATGTTTATCTTGTTCTTATTTATGTATCTCGTTCGTTTCAATCAAGTAGTATTTAAAGTTGTATTTTTGAGCCTTTCACAGAATTATCTAGCGAAAATTATTTCTTTCACGCACCATATTATTTTGTGGGAAAATATATTTTGTCAACGCTGTGCTATTGCTATCGTCATTTTCATAAATAATTTTAATTTTAGAATCCGTTTAATTGAATTTGTGAATCCCAAAATTAAAGTTCCTTTTTTTTTAAGTGCGTGAAAGAGAAAAATATTAAATAAAATACAATAAAACATGCACAAAATTGTCTTTTTTCAAAAATTTTTTCCAAGAAATATTTTTTGCCAGTAGCCTATGATGGTAACTTACTAAAACACATGTTCAATAAAGTAATGATAATTGTGATTGTGTATTCAGTCAAAAGAACTAATTGAACGAACAGGTTTTTTTTGTTTTTGATTTTAAGAAAAGGGATATTGATAGATATGACAGGTGGAGGAAAGCTTCATTATTTTTACAAATCTGGTTTTGCATGCTTTTTGTTTTTATAGCAGTGTTGCAGCGTAGGTTGGTGTTGATTCTCGTTGACTTTTCCTTTGTTCCCTTGGAATGATGTCTCATGTCTAATTATTTTTGACAAAAATGTGACGAACTTTATCCTAATTTGGATGTAATAATAACTAAAATATACTAAAATTAGAAAAGTTTAACCATTTTATAATGCATTTTATTTATTAGCATGTTTGATATAAAGCACTATGTACTATAAAAGAACGGTGTAATTGTGCCTGACAAGTGTAACATGTGCGTGACGATGTTAAGTTAAAAAAATATTTTGTATATTTATTTTACAGATAACATAACTATTTATATATTCTACAGCTGCCTCTTATAGCTGCAAAAAAGAAAATTGAAAATTATATCTGAGATTTTAGATAGAAACGGACATCTAATTTTCAAAGAATAAATTTCGTAGCGCATGCGTACGATTTTTTGCTTTATATCAACGAAATTTAAAAACCGATTTATAAAACTCTACACATTTAAAAAATTTAATAATAAAAAGGGCATATCTGCTTTAAAAAATATATGCACTCAACAAAATCAGTTACAATTATTCGGACGCTGTAACAGTTCGTTACATGGACTTCGTTATACATATACCATTAACCAACTGAAAATCGGATCATTCGTCTTTCCCTTTCATCACCAAATTCAAAGTGTTCATAACGTGCATGAGGACAAGATGCATCGATATTGTCGACTTTCAATCTAGTGCACGATAAAAACTCTTATTTTCCAATACATAAGTATATACAACTATATATACTTAAAGGCACGTATACTACTAAAACAATTCAATAGTTAACCTTAGAATATTTTTAAAGAGTATAAAAAAAACAGAAACCTTAAAAGCAAAGTAACATGACACGTAAATGCACAGCAATTAAAATGCAAATCCATTCACTTATTCACCCTAAAACCATAGGATGCGCGATAATTGGCACGCATTAGGAAGGTATTTTCAATGAAAGTTTCATTTGTACATTTTCTTTTTATCATGAAACTAAAACCATTTTAGAAAGTAACTGACACCAATTGAAGGTAAGAGTGAACAGAATAAACGGAAGCCATTCAAAGGAGTGAGTGGTAAAGAAGACTTTAATATTGAAGAATTTGAAAAATGTCTTACGTTAGATAATAGAAGAAATGTGCTAAAAGTTTAAAAGAAAATATATACATATGTATATATGTGTGTATGTATATGCTAAAGAAAACCCTATGTAAAGGATATGTGTCATAAATTCATTCTCTATATCTTGTATTTAATAGGCGTAAATAATGTATTTAAAAGAGTGTGGTATATATACAGAGTTTGAAAGGAATTTCTTAATCTGTTATTGCCAGTACGGTTTTATCTTCCTCTTGCATTTTTCAACATTTATGTATGTTTTAAAAATGGATACCAAAACTACCTGTTACAAAGATCATCCTGTCAGTAAAAGTTTTCACAATTTTTTCAATAACTTCTGATGTTATTCCATTAATAGTATAAATTATGTTGATGTCCTCTTGTTCAAGAGTTTTTGAATATTCAAGAGAGAGTCATAAAATATGGACTTAACGTACTTATAAAGAATATAAACATGATTTTGAAGACCATGAACCAGTTACATTTTGATTAAATAACCCGTTGGATTTGTGATATGTATGGCTCATACCACCATCCTAGTGAAACCAAAAGATTTTTATCTCATTAATTTTTCGAAAGGAAAAATCATTCAATCATACGTCGGTACTAATTAAAGAAGGGAATAAACGCCATTTTATTCCAAAATTCAGTTGTTAAAATTTTTGTTCACTTGAAACCTGTTTCTACTATGTATGTTACGAGACAAAAACTGTAACATTCATATTTAATAGAGTTCCATCCGATTAAAAAAGTCAGTTTGAAGAAGGGAATAAATCAGTCTTTTATTACCTTTTTCCAACTGATAATCAATAAAGAAGGAATTCTAGTACAATTAAATTAAAAAAAGTAAAATTACATTCCTAAATGAGTACAATTCCTCATTTTAACAGAAACAGTGCGAATTTTCAGTCACATCTGTGGCTTCAAAAGATATTCTTGATTGATAAAATAACCGGTTTCAATATGTCGACATACAACAAAAAGATTATGTAACATGTTCTCAATTTATAGATGGCTGGCCTAAAGACACCTTTTTGCTTCAGAAAAAGTCTGTAAGCTCACAATTACTATTAATAATGGAATACACTTCCAAAATATCTATTAATATGATGGATTAATTGACGTTCGCAAAATAACGCAATACATTTCCGAAGAATTCAAAGCATTTTATGGCTTTCTACACAACCGAAACTGCTGAAAATTATGACGAATAAATGACATTAAATACTTTAGTCATTATTTCTGAAAAAATAAATATATCCATAATGTAATTAAACCAGGTGGCATCATTACGTCTGCTGATTATTTTTTTCTCTGCTTAATTTAGCGACATAAAATGTCAAAATTCAATACACACACATTGTGTTTTTATTAGCAACAAAAAGTGATAAGCAATTTAATTTGTGTAATTTTATTGCAATCGGTATTTTATTTAAAAAAATATATATCATTTGTGCTTAAATATTGCGAGTGAAAGTTTTTTTTTGACATTTTATGTCACAAAGCACAAGCACACGAACGCCTGTAAAAGCTTTAATGCTGCCACCTTAGTAATTGCATCATGAATATATCTTTGTTGAAGAAATTACTTTTACTTGTTTATTTTTTGATCAGTTAGAAAAAGGAAATATATCCAAGAAGTTTATTTATGTATATACAGGGTGTCTGGTGGGAAATTTATATTTTTAAATAAGATTATTTCAAAAAGTAACAAACGGTGCGGAGGGAGGGAGGGTGGCGCCATTGGAATTATCGTTTGTGCGGATTTTTCAGTCACGATGTCGCAGTGGTCGAGTGAGCATCGCGCGTTCGCTGTGGAGACATTTTTTAAGAGTAATGATTCTTACGTAATTGCTCGTCGACAATTTTGTTCAAAGTTCGGTATTCGGCGAATAAGTGATGGACTGAGTGTAAATTTAATTCGTTCGTGGGTGCAGAGATGCCGCGCAACTGGTTCGACTATGAATGCCCCACGCCCAGGGCCCAGTCGATCTTCAAGGATTCCCGAAAACATTGAACTGGTTGAAAGCAGTTTACGTGAAAATCCGCGAGTTTCAATACGGAAAAGAGCAGCCTCACTGGGACTTCCAAGAGCGATTATTCATGAAATTTTAAAAAAGGATCTGAAGTATCTGGATGACATACTGTTTAAAAAATGAAATCCGCATTTCCATTCTATAGTTCAATGCTCTTAATAAAACTTTGTGTCAATTATTACGTTTTTTATTTAAAAACACTAATTAATTATAATTAAGTTTTTTATTTAAGTTTGAAAATATAAATCTACTGCCAGACACCCTGTATTAGTAAATATGAAGAAAATAAAAAGTTACGAAGTTTTCTCCATATATGTATATCTGTTCCATATTTTTGGATTTATTCCCTTCTTCCAATTGGTGGTTCCTTCATAACCCAATCGTATTACAAAAAAACATCATCGAGGATGTGGAGGTCGGGAGTATAATTAGCAAAGATGGCGCAGTTGATGATGATGTTACACACCGTACGAACAAAGCACGACAGACATATGCTTCATTAGGACGAGTATGACGATCCTCCCAACTATCAAGAAAATACAAGTTAAGAATTTGCCAAGTGTCGAGTGTGTTGCTGTATATTAGTGAGACCTGGAAAGTCGCTCAGACCATCTCAAATAAGCTCCAGGTCTTCCTAAACAAATGATTGAGCCGTATTTAAAGATTTTTTTGGAAAGATAACAGCGATATTTCCAATGGAATTTATAGAAGTAGATTTAGAATCTTTATAACCCAAAACTACAAGCTCAGCATAAATTATTTAATTAAATGCATGTGTGGAAGCGTTAACTAAATAAAAAAATACGTCGCTAACATATCGTAACGGCAGCTCGAAAGTATGTATTGCGGTCCGGTCCGATGATCCACCTAAAAAAGTAAATTTTGGTGTCTTGTATTCTTTTCACTAGATATTTATAATATTTTGCTTGTTAACATATATCTTTAACCAAAAATAAATCTCAAATGAGGGTGCTACCGCCCGAAGGTAGACCGTTCAAAGCCCCTCCCAGTCATCAAAAATTTTTTAGTGTTAATTGATAATGTACATCGCAGCGGCCTCTTTCGTTTGATATTTGAGCAACGAAAACGTCGGCAAATTAAAATAATAAACAAAATGACTCTCTTTTATCTTAAAAATTAATTCTTTCACATAACACCAGAGAGACCACAACTTTGCTCTATAGAATTCTTAATTACCTGAGTGTTACTTCTCATTAAAAAAAACACATGATTTCTTTAGTGATTTTTCAAATACATTTTTACGATTTTGAATCATTCATAGTGATTTCCCACAATGTAAAAACAAATGACTGTTTACGAGTGTGATACATAAATCTTAATACTATTACCATTGCGTCTAATTTTTTTCAAATTCCTTTTCTTTTAAATTTTATTGGTTGATAATTCACATTTGAATCTTTCAGATCTTTTTTTAATGCATTCCTTCAAACTCTGTTGTGTGTGCTGCACACTTCAGGTGCGAATTAGAGTTTATGATACAGGAAATTTCGAAAGGCTTTTAATAACACAGGTTAACAAAATCAAATTTTTTTCGTGTGGTCTGGTCTAAGGTTTCATAGTCAATTTGAATACATATGGTACTCCCCTTCAATGCCTATAAATTACTTTTTTTGCATTGACTCTGGTTCTCGTTATATAGAAAAAAAAAAAAGAGGAGGTTGCACCACATAATTTGGAATAACTCGAGAACTAGCTCTTCGATAGAACTAAGAAATATCAAGAATAAAATAAGCTTTAAATTATGTTATTATGCATTTTTTGCAAATCCTTATAGTTTAGGATATATTCAGAATGTTTTGAGAAAAAAAACATTTTTTTTAAGAAAATTTAAAAGAAATTTCTTTTAAAAAGTTTATTAAAAATGTAAAGTAACAATATCTGCAATGTTGTTATTAATTTTGGTACTGGGTTACAAATAAACTGAGCCTTATTTCATTGAAATATTTTCCTAAATTCTGATTTTTTCACAACTAACTGCCTAGCACCTATTTTACAGAAAATTTTTGTGGTTTCCTTTTTTTGTTATTTTAAATTGATTAATACAAAACAGAAGTAGTTGAGTTTTAATGAATTTGCTTTCAGTTAATAAGAAAATGTTTTACGCGGGATTTTCTACTGTATGTTTTCTCATGCCAATCTCTTTGTAAGATGCAGCAGTAGACTGCCATCCATGATATTTATATCTTGGTGTAATCTAGCATTTACTCGAAAGAATTGTAGAACTACGAAGTAAACACACATATTTGGCTGCGCGGTGTTGGTGGCTTAGCGGATAGTAAGTTTTACTTTGACAGTAAGAAAAAAAAACCGTCATCCAGGTGGTGTCTTGGCTCTCTTCTAATCATTGGTATTCCAAATGAAAGATTTTTACGTCCTCCTTAACACCAGAGTCGGAGGCACTCAATACTTGCAAACTTTTTGTGGGGCCCAGTACTTGTCCTGATGTCCTATTTGCATTCTTTCTTTTCTTTTTTATTGCAAGTAAAAAAATATTTTCAATATATAACTTAATTAAAAAAAAACTTCTACTACAAAAACATTAGACCACAAAAATTTTCTGTAAAATAGGTGCTACCGGTTAATTGTGAAGCAACTCAGAATTTATGAATGGATTTTAATGACATATGGCTGATTTTATTTGTAATATATGCGAGTATCAAAATTAATAAAACAATCTGGGATTTTGTTTACTTTACAAAGAAATTTTGTTCAAACATTCTTGAAAATAAACGGTTTTTTTCTCAAAACCTTCTGATTATCTCCTAAACTATAAGGATTTGCAATATATTTATAATAACATAATTTAAAGGTAATTTTATTCTCGATGCTTCCATATTTTTTTTAGTTCTATCGAAGAGCTAGTCCTCGAGTCATTGCAAATTACGTGCTGCTACCTCCGCTTTTTTCTATATAACGGTAAATCTCGAGAACCAGAGTCAATCCAAAAAAGGGATTGAATCGGAATACCATATGTTTTCAAATTGACTAAGAAAACTAAGGCCAATAAATTTTTGTTGACCAGTGTAATAGATACACTATTCTTTCAATATGCATGAATAGTTTTTCCAATAAAGAAAAAATGTACCAGCGCTTAATAATAGTGCTGGCGGAAAATATGAGTTAGAATTGAATTAGCGTTAGCAAAGATCACAACTATTTCTTGAGGAAATTAAAAAATTAAATTCAATGTTAGGAATAGCTAAAGATCCCTTGCAACACACCAGCATGTATGAAAGAATGGAGGAAGGTAGAAAATATATTAAATAATAATTTAGTAACGAAAAATGCTGTGGTGATAAATGAATTAATTAAAAATTGTTATTACATTTCTTTGCAGACAGCGAAGATAGTGAAGGTGAGGGAGGTTTGGGAAATGTTTCTCGAGTTATTATACGACCTCCTGGCGTAAGTGGAAAAGCCAAACGTGGTCACTTGTGTTTTGATGCTGCCTTTGAAACGGGCAATCTAGGTAAAGCTGACTTGGTAGGAGAATTTGAATATGATTTATTTCTACGACCCGATACCTGCAACCCTCGTTATCGCTTTTGGTTTAATTTTACGGTAGATAACGTCAAGCAAGACCAAAAAGTTATTTTAAATATAGTTAATATGTCTAAATCAAGAAATCTGTTTAATGCCGGTCTCACACCTCTGGTGAAGTCTTCATCTCGTCCCAAATGGCAAAGACTTCCGAAAAAAAACGTTTTCTATTATAGATCACCTTTACATCAAAATAATTATGTCTTAAGTTTTGCTTTCTCATTCGACAAGGAAGATGATGTATATCAGTTTGCTTTGGCACCACCCTACAGTTACTCACGTATGCAAGCGTACCTGAGTGTTATAGAAAATCGCCAGAACCAAAGTGAAAAGAAATTCACTAGAACATTGTTGACCAAGAGTTTGGTAAGAATTGCTTGATATGCATTTTATAATTATTAATGAAGTATTCAAATATTAATTATTTGTAGCAAAATCGCAATGTGGATCTTTTAACGATTGATCATGTAAGTGGTAAAACAAGTACAAATCGTGTGGAGCGCAGTTTTATAAGGGTCATTGTTATTTTATGCCGTTCTCATGCCAACGCCGGTCCAGCTTCGTTTATGTGCCAAGGTTTTCTGGAATTTTTGTTAAGTAATCATAGTACCGCGAAAGTATTAAGAGAACATTTTGTTTTCAAAATTGTGCCAATGGTTAATCCGGATGGCGTATTTTTGGGCAACAATCGTTGTAATCTCATTGGCCAAGATATGAATCGTGTGTGGCATGTTGCCACAGAATTTTCCCATCCTGAGATTCATGCTATTAAAAATATGTTGAAGGAAATTGATAATTCTGATGTGAGTACTTATTAATAATTTAATTAAAATAGCAGTATATTTTTGAAAAAAAGCACCAAAACAGAAATACGACATAGAAAGAAGCACTTATTATATTAAAATAAAATAGCAACTCAAAATAAAGTTATAAAACGTATAACAATTACTTTAGGTTCGGTTAGTTTTCATGGCGGCCCTACTGATTGATCAGCTCGTTTCGTTTAAAACATATGTTTTGGTCTTATAGAAACATTTGCATATATGTATGTATGTAGTTTTTGGAGTTGATAGGTATCTCAATAACACACTTGAGTTTTAACTCATTCTAATGCCTCAGAGCCCAGAAAAGCTTAAGGTGAAAATATCTCGCCAATGAGAGAGATGTTCTCTACTTACACACACACAATAAGGGCTAATAAATAAATCAGTTAAAGTTGCAACTGAGTTTTCGTTAAACTGAAGTAAAGTTTATATCTACATACTTTAAATTCAAGAGCAGTAAATCAGTACTCTGTATATTATATTGTACAGTTAAAAAATTAATAGTGTGGTAGCACTACGATAAATGTAAGCAAAAAAGGCTTTTTGCAGCTAGGAATCAATTTTTTCCACATGATTAAAGAAGCTTTTAAACTTTATAAAGCTTTTAGAGCTTTATAAAGCACACAATTGTGAAAATCGTATGGCCAATAAAAGTAGTTTAAACGAATAATTTTACCCGATTAAAGATGGTTTAAATGTTTACTGATTTAGTGTTTTATTAGTTTAAACATACTTTAAGCTAAAAAAACGCCATAAACTCGTACTGATTTATTAGTCCTAAATTAAACTCATTTAGGCACCTAATAAATTTTATCGTGCAATTATCATCGGAATCGGGTTTTTTGGCATTCAAACCCAAAATATACGTTTTTATTGAATAAATTTATTGCAACCTAATCTCCGAGTTCATTGCTGCCTTCTTCCAATAATCTCACAGCAAGTGTGGCTTTTTATAATACAGCTCATCGTACTAACGCACAATTCAACATACAAGCTTTATCAGCTTGTTAAAGCGCCCTTTACAATTTATGTATATTCGTATACGAAGATTCTATATTGTAAGATGTGAAAGCTAGAAGATACTGGTGGTGAAGTGATAGAAGGATAGAGAGCTTAATTCTTGCACAAGTCTGCAGTCGTGCGTTTTTATTTATTATTTTTTTTTTTGGAGAATTTGTAATTCAAAGTTGTAGTGTCACTGGTGTTATATTGACACATTAATTTTTAAGCTAGAGAGGATCCATTTTATTTATTGTAAAGGGTGATTTTTTAACCGTTTGCGTTTTGAAAATCGAATAAAACACAATAAATTTGCAAACAATAAATTTCTATACGTCCATTTTATCGCGAGGTGTGGCATGTGGGACCGTCTTATTGAAACCGCATGTCAACCAAGTCTAATTCTTCCATTTTGAGCAAAAACGTCGGTAATCATCGCACGGTACCTTGCACCATTGACTACAACGTTGCGATTTTCATCGTTCTTGTAGAATTACTGTCCAATGATGACGCCGGCCCACAAACCGCATTGTGTCTCTGGCTGCTCTTCACACCAAATTTGGCAATTCTGTGTTGAAGTACTCATTGAGTCAAAAATGGATCTTCATCCAAATTTCCTAAGACCCATTCACCAAACAAACCACGCTGTGGTTTGGCACCTAGGGTTTCAGGGGTTAATCTGTAATTCGGAACGAAAAGTATTCGAATTTGTATGTTATAACATTGGTATACGATAACTTTTTCTATCGCTTCGAATTACAAAGTAACCCCCAGCTCTTGCAGCAGCTATATTTTGTGTAGTTTTATACCGACGTCATTAGGTAAAATTTTCTAGGTGGTCGAATAATACAAGCTCATTTGTTGACAACGGCTACTTCATGACACTGGCCGATACAGAAGCAATATTTTTCTCGGTATGCACTCCTAGCATACGTGTTGATGGATTAATGTTCAATAAAGGCAAACTAGTGCGAAATTTGCTCATTCAATGATTTGCAAGCGTTGTTTGTTCGTTAGTCTATTCCTGGGGAAATGGTAAACCTAACAGAGCATTTTTCGCATTATCACATGTCAAGAATCATTTTTTTACCCTGAAAACCCAAATAGCAAAAAAGTCACCCGATCAAATACCGATGAAGGAAGGCGCTGTTAGCTTTAGAGCAAATAGATCGATATTCCAATATTTTCTCTCCATTTAAATTTTGGGATTGGAGAGGATAACTTCTCTTGAATAATATAAGATCCGCTTTTGTCATATATTCTCCCTCAGTGTGCCACTGATAATTTGTATCGACACTTGAAAATAGCCGTTTACCTGATATTGACGGTGTATGACACATATTTTTAAATACTTTCATTAGCTTATTGGGTACGAGCTTTATCAATCCCCAAAGCTAATTAAAGACATTATTTTTCATGTATTTTTTCCTAAAAAAAACTATTTAGTTGGCGCCTTAAAATCTTTTTTTTTTTAGTTATATTAATAAAGTTTTTCAACTTTTCTTCATCGCCTAATTGCACAATGCATATTAAATGTTTCGTACTCTCTTTTTTATTTTCAGTCATATCAAATAGATTTTGTCATAGATTTACATGCTCATATAAGTCTACATGGTTGTTTTATTTATGGCAATACATACGAAGATGTCTATCGCTACGAGCGACATTTAGTGTTTCCTCGACTATTTGCAGCAAATGCACCCGATTATGCTGCCAACAATATGATGTTCAATGCCGATGAAAAGAAAGCAGGTTGTGCTAGACGTTACTGTTGTGAGCGATTGAGCGACACTGTAAATGCTTACACACTGGAAATATCAATGGGTGGTCATTATTTAAAAGATGGAAAGACAGTAGCCTTGTATAATGAAGAAGGATGTAAGTCTATACATTTGTATAATAAAACTACTTAAATACATGATTATTGCATGCTTCTTCCCTTTGATTTTATTTCCAATATTGGAAATCAGGAGAGGCTCTTAATAAATATTTAAAATGGAAAGAATACTATTGATGCTATAACATATTTTTTTTAGACTATAGATGTGGCCGTAATTTAGCTAGAACTTTTCTACAATATTATCGCTTTATCAATGTTTTACCTCTTGTACTACCAGTTGACGTGCATCAAAAGAAAATACGTCCAAGAACACATCAGTCAAGATCAAGATCAAAGACCCGCTACGAAGTTAAGCCCAGACCTAAAACAACTAGATGTTATGCTCCGATTTCATATACAAATCTTTCGATATGCTACGATTCTGGCGGTTCGTCTGATGAAGGTGGATTTTCACCAGTACGCCCCTTCGCTCCTAGCAGCAGCCATTTCAGTGGCTATCGGAATCATCGTCGTGTGGCTAGCAGCACCATGCCACCATCTATACAAACACCTCATGATCAATTTTCGTTGCTGCGCTTAAAATCAGGCAAATACGATTTAACGCAGGATTCTTCAATACCACAGTACGATCGAAGAGGTCAATCACCAGATAAACAAATTAAATTCGATATGTCCGTGAATGTTCCTCCCAAACCGTATCTCTCTATAATCGATTTAAATCAGCTGACCAGGGGCAGTTTAAAATTTAAGGCATCAAGTTTTGATGGTTAAAGTACACAACTTAATTACACCAATCTTGACTTTTGTTTTAATTAAAATTAAGCCTTAAATAAAATACATATGGTAAGACGAAACGATAATAAAATATTTTAAATTATATACAAAATAAAATTTAAAAAAAATGTCCGCTATTCTGCATTTAAATTTAAAACGTTTCGCTTTATAAAATGTGGTACAATATGTTCAGAGAACAAAAAAATACCGATATAACGTAGAGTATCTGGACGACACTTACGACACATACATACGTCTTAATAAAATATTTATTAGGCGCATATGAATAAATAACATATAATTCGCCAGAATAAACAATTACAAGAAAAACGTCATTGTTAAAAGAAAAATTGTTCTTGGCAAGCAATTCAATTTTTTAAACGACAAAATATTACAAAAAAAATAGGACTCGACTTATGATTTAACAGTGTTTGATTTTAAATGCAATAACAAATTGTATAGCAAATACGATTAGCAAAAGAATTGAAAATTACTATAAACTGACCAAGGAGTTATAAATGACTCTTCAAGAAGAGTCGCGGGTAGTGTACCAAATTCTCCCGATAAAAGTATCTTTAAATGAGCGCATATTCCGCTTTGGGCAAAAAAACACCTGATTATTATTCTGATGAACAACGGTGTTATCTTGATAAATTAACTTAATTTTAAATTTTTAAAAACTTGGGTGCAGCGTGAATTTCTACGTGCTGTATATGTAAAAAACTTTTGTCGTGGGGCATTAGTCACTCTTTTTTTTAATTTCCAGGAGGGACAAAAAACTGCCTAACGTTTTTTAGGTTAATTTTTTCAGCACAATGCATCGTATGTGTAGGGGTCATCCCCTGAGTGCTGATCCAAGAAAAAAAATACTATGAAAGCATTCCCGTATTTATTTTTAATTTCTGGTCTCTTCTTTTTTTTTTGTGAAGATTGTATTCTTCTTGCAAGAGATTACCGACTTACAAACAAAATCATCTTTTTGCATCAATCGTTTGATAAAAAACCGAAGTTGATTTTAAACTCAAAGTGATTTTTCATTTTGAAAAGTTTTTTATTTCTAAAAGTTATTTGTTAAGTAAATGTAGGTATACTACAGTGTATTGTTTTCAGCTGTACTTAGCACGTGTTTTTCATTGGTTTATAATTTTTTCTGGTCTTAAGCTTCTTCTCTTCTTCTTTTGGAATGCTGTCTAATTTCTAATTCCTTCCGACTAAACACTTTACGAACTTTAGTCCGATTTAGATTTATTAATAAACCAAAAATATACTAATACCCAAAAAAATTTTCGAAATACATAAATATTACATAATAAAAGTTACATACTGTAATAAATTTGTCTTTTGTTAAAAAATAACATGCATAACAAATAAGCCATTAGAGTAATTTATGGAGGAAAGCAATGAAAAATGCAAGCAGTTCATTACGTATCTATTTTAATCCTGCATGGTTACTCTTCATTTTAGTACATTAGGATCGACAAAAAAATTAAAAAAAATTCCTAGTTTATTAAAAAATAAAGAAGAAAACATAAATAAATACGATACGAATTTGAACTTTTTTTACGTTCCGTAAAAACTTAAAGCTCTCGTCATCAACTAACGTTGTTGAAAAAAGACGGTAATATGAATACACATAAAAAAAAATAGTGAATGAGCTTTGTAGATTCGAGTATCCATTCGAGGTCAATGGCCATATGTGTATACCTAGTACTTTCATATATTCTGACAAACGGTTTTTTCTTGATAAAAAAAACAAACATATCAAGTTTACCTGATCAGTTTTTGTTAAATTATCTTTTGAACCTGCATTTGCGTTCATACACGAAAACATTTTTGCGTCAAGTTTCGCTTGTTTTACAATACTACGGTTAAGAAAAGAAGCGTGAAAGAAACAAAAAAGAATAGAAAAAGAAACAAACTTGACGGTACCATTTCTCCATTTTCTTCCAAATACTCAAGACTTGACAAGTCAAACTTGATGTGTGTGAATCATGAGTTTATTAAATATTTAAGAATGTAACAAAAAAAACTTTTCAAAATGGCCCTCATTTTCTCTTCAACACGACCAAAGTCTGACCGGCCTATCGTCTATTGCACGACATCCATGGGGAAATTGTCCATTGTGCGGATAAGTGTACGCTTAAGAGATTCCACAATTTATAGTCTAAAGAATTCAGATCTAGACAACCCGATGCCAATCATCCGTAAAAATAAAGTTTGGAAAATTGTTTTTTAACCAGTCTTGAGTTTTTTTTTACCTGGGACCAGCACTCAGGAGATGACTCCTACACATGCGACGCATTGTGCTGGAACTATAGGAAAGGGATAGTAGGAGAAACGACAGGAGGTGAAGCTTAATTATTTTTGCAGCTCTGCTTTCGCACGTTCTTTGTTTATACTCGTAGCAGTGCTGAAACTTCGGTTCAGTAGCAATTTTTATTATTGTTTTACTTCGCCGGTGCTACACAACACTGACGAAGGAGGGCGTTCTGATGCGATTGTGGATTGCTATCAGCTGAAGCCGGTATTGTTCAGTGACCAGTGGCTGTGCCTTCGCCACTGAAACCTTCCGACAACAAACGACACACAAAGGCACACTAATGCACATCAGAAAAATGCGATATGTTTTTTTTTTATAATTTTAGTCTGAAATTGGGGTTGAACCCAGGTCTGTTTTGGTTTTGTAGTCAACGTGCAGACTGATTCAGCCTTCGCCACCCTCAACTGGCCAATCAATGCCTTTGATTTTTGCTTGCGTTTCTGCTTTGACGCCACCGTAAGTAGATGCCCTGTGTGTCCTTTGTAAGCTCCAAGTCCCAAGTCGTGCGAGAAAGGGATACCTTTTCAATATATTCATCTCCCGCGCCAATACTTACTGCTTTCAGAGTGGATTTCGATAAATTCGATTCAGCACAGTACAGCTTTGACGGCTCTGGGAGTTCGCACACAGCGCGAACGGTCTGCTAGTCTACCAGTATCACCAAACAGTTTCACAGCACGATAAACAAAACTAAGACTTACCCCGAGCGGCTGCAACGTTCGATAAATGTCTCCAGTTTCCAATATATCCCCATTCCATAATTGTAAGTAATGCACGCCAGAAACTTTTTACATAAAAATTAAGTATAAATGTTAGTTGTCAATAAACCGTAGACGTAAAGCGATTACGATCAGTGGATTTCTTACAGTGGGCGCTATTAACACTGTATCAGTAATTATGAAACTACTAGGTATACCCTATTCGAGTACATACATATGTATATCGTCATATTAATTCACAAAAACCACATTGAAAATTTTTACAGGAGAAGCAAAATACTTTTAAACTACCTTCTGCGCTTACATTTACACATTTCAGAATTTTGTTGATAAGAATCTTATTTCGAATTGCAGACGTGTAAAAGTTTGCAGAAACATGTAATTTGATAATGTGCACCATAATCAATCAAAAAGTCGATTTCGAATTTTTTGTTACTTAGGGGCTTTTCTGAAATGATATGCCGAGATGTATGTTTTACGTACTATTATTTTCAATTATTTTAGTAAATTATAAATTTTAAAATTTCCATTTAATATAAAAAAAGATAAAAATGCACCTTATTATACGTTTATCTTATCAAATGACATTTCGTCATACATATAAACATGTTGAGTTGGTTAATGGAACATGAAAGTTGAATAGATATCATTTGTTTATAATTGATTGATAAAGTTAAAACAGTTCAACGGGCTTAGTTATATAAGATAAGCATTTAAATATAGGTATTTGGATATATACATATGTACGTACAGTACTGTACTCAAAACTAATTAGAAATAACTTTTCATATATTTTAATAACTTGAGGTCTATTTGTTATATAAAGCCTTTTTCCAATTTACATAATAAATCTAAGTGGTTTGGTCAGAATATAATGTTAGGTAATTTTGAAAATCTTTTGTAAGAATTACAATATTTTTCAATATAATTTTTTTTATCTTGGACCAGCACTCAGGAGATGACACCTACAGATGCGATGCATTGTGCTGGCACTAAATGAAAGGGATAGTTAGAGTAATGACATAAGGTGAAGCTTCACTATCTAACATCTCCGCTTTTGCACGTTATTTGTTGAGATATCAACAACGGTCTTCTTGGGTGCCCCGGTAGTCTAGGGAGTCGTGTGCTAGTTATCAGTTGGTGATTCTAGGTTCGATTCCTAGAGACTCTGGTCTGATCACTACAACACGTGAAAGTTTTTTTACAACAGGTATCACAATGGGACCATAATAAATTGGACCCAAGTGGGCTGGGACCTTCCTTTAACTTTACATCCAGCAACCTGTCGACCTAACCTAACCTAAACTATCCAACGTTATTCAAAGTCAAAATAACATGATTTAGAATATGCATGATTTAGACCATCCGGCACATGCTCATTTTGTTTTTATCTGGGACCGGCACTCGGGAGATGACCCATACACATGCGACGCATTGTGCTGGAACTATAGGAAAGGGATAGTTAGAGAAATAACAGGAGATGAAGCTGCACTATCTACCATCTCCACTTTTGCACGTTATTTGTTGTATAGCAGTGTTGTAGCGCCTCTGATGTCAAGGATACGTATTAAATTTTGAAGCTTCGTTTCCGTAGCCATTATAAGTAATTATTTTACTTCGACGGTGCTACACAATGCCTACAAAGTAGGGCGCTCTGATGTGTCTGTGGATTGGTTACACCTGAAACCGGTACTGTTCAGTGACCAGTGCCTATGCCTTCGCCACTCACCCCTTCGAACAACAACCGACACAAAGATACAATAATGCACATCAAAAAAATTGCTAGATGTTTTTATCATTCATTCTGAAAGTGGGGTCGACCCCTGGAAATTTTTGGGTTTGTAATCTGTTCTAATGGAAGTTTTATTATTAGAAACATCTCCAACATATAACGACGTTTATAATAATGTTCGTTCTGAGTTACTATTTATAATTAATGAAAGCCACAATGATTACGCATTAAATATGTCAAATATGTTATCTGAAGTGTCATTTATTTAGTGAAAGCTTTGACCAAGGCGAATTTATACCAGGTGAATTCGTGCCTACAAGTACAACAATTTTATTCAAGTTGTCAAAACAGTTTACGTATTAACATGCTGTGAGAAGACAACTTTGACAACTGAATAGAAATCAGCTGATGCGAATTTTACCTAATGCAAATTCGCCTTGGTTAGATGAAGGTCTATTTATTAGGTCTGTGCAACTCGCTATGTGTTTTACAAGTATTTTATACATGAATGTCAAAATTTGTTTACATTTTACTCATTTGTTTAATTTGAGAGACACAAACAAACTGGGTTTTTGTTTTTTGTGTTGTTCATTGAGCCATTTTACATTGGAATGACATTTAACCGCACAATTTTTGTTCTTTCCAAATTACACTAGACTAATTCATCAGGCATAAAATGTGTACGTATAGCTTTGAGTGTGTTAGTATTTTATTTATTCATTTGATTTTTGTTTTCGTTATACACACTTCGTAATATACTTGGCGGAAGTATGACGGGATTAAATGATACGGAATTAAGAATTATTTTAGAAGGAATTTCATGTGCCTGTAATTTAGAAGCTGCAGCATTACATCTAGAAGATGGGAAAGAACAGAAAAGCAGATCTTATTGGGTCAAGCCATTAGTTATTAGTTTCAAAGTTTGCTGGCGCGACCAAATTCTTTCTTCTTTCATGTTCATGTCAGTAGGACGATGGCCAACAGAAGACTAAATACGGTCTGTAAAAAAAGGAACACATAATCTGTGTTTTCGTATGTGCATATGTATAAGTTTTGTTCTGCTTGTGCGGGGTAGTAGCTGGTTGAAAAATTATGCCAATCTAGAACCCTTTTCTTCACCGAATTTGCCTACAAGTTGCCATGTTATGCCAGCATATTTATGCCGATGAAAATTGGCTCATTGTGGTAGAGTCGCATAGACCTAATAAATAGACCTTAGGTTAAGCACCTGATACACGATCAATGTTCAGCTTCAATATTTGTCATTGTGTTCGAAAAAATAGTCACAACAAAATGGTTTTGATATTCATGACAATATTGAATCTGTTTGACGTAGTGTGGCATCGTTATCGTCAATATTCATTTTATTTCTGGTAACTTTGAGTGCAGATCGTAGTTGTGACGCATTACAAATAGAGTAAAAAAAATTTTTAATCAAATTAATTGAAGTATATCGCTCATTAATGCCTGCTTGGGACGTGCAAATTAAAAAATATAGTGACAAAATCCAAAAAAAAAGAATTTAATCATCGGCGCTTTTTTTTAATAAATAAAGGAATAAATAGATATGTATTTTGTCGACAGTAACTTAAAAAAATATTTTGCCGACGGTAACTTCTATCGGGTGGTTAAATTGTAAGGGCCGATGTTGAATGTGAACCACACCTAAACGCCAAGCTTTTTTCCGAATTTTATTTGACATTTCTCTATTTCAGACTTACTCAATTTGAATTCCAAACGTCGTGAATGGGCAGAATGGTGGCAAGAAATGGCAACAGTGGATGATCAATTTTCGAAGAAAATCATCTTCAGTGATGAGGCACATTTTCACCTCAGTGGATTCGTCAATAAACAGAATTGCCGCATTTGGACGAATGAGAATTCAAGAGTGATTGTCGAAAAACCAATGCACCCACAAAGAGTGACTGTTTGGTGCGGTTTATGGGCTGGCGGCATCATCGGGCCGTATTTTTTCCAAAATGAAGCCGGTCAGGCAGTTACTGTGAATGGTGTTCGCTATCGTGAGATGATAACGAACTTTTTATGGCCCGAATTGGAAGATATGGATGTGGACGATATGTGGTTTCAGCAGGACGGTGCCACTTGCCACACAGCTAACGAAACAATGGCTCTTTTGCGCAACAAATTCAATGGCCGTGTTATCTCACGTAATGGCGATGTCAATTGGCCGCCAAGATCATGTGATTTGACACCGTTGGACTTTTTTCTTTGGGATTATTTGAAAGAAAAGGTGTACGTCGATAAGCCAGCAACAATTCAAGAGCTAAAGGATGAGATAATTCGGCACATGAACGGCATAGAACCTCCATTATGCCTCAGGGTCATCGAAAATTTGGACCATCGGATGGAGGTGTGCCGCCGTGGTCGCGGCGCCCATTTGGCCGATATTTTGCTCCATACATAATTGAGTAATACCAATATATCATAATAAAATAAAATTACAATAAGTTCCTAAATAGTTTGTGTTTTATTCAAAATCAACATCGGCCCTTGAAATTTAACCACCCTTTATATGTTTGCACTTGAAAAAACCCAAAAAAATTAACATTGATGAGAAATGTTGACGTAGTGTTTCTATATATACTAAACAAAGACAAATATTAAAGCTGAATACTGATGTGTGTATCATGCGCTTTAGACCAAGGCGTATCTAACTAGGTGGGGTTGTTCTAACAGGTTGCAATTTTTTACTGTACCTACGGTTGGGCATCAAATGTCGAAAACGGTTTATGTTTATTTATTTACATATACTGGTAATAAACATTTTTTATACTTTGTATATGAATGGCCATAAATATAAAACACTAGCTGACCCGGTCCGCGTTGCTGGCCCTAAGCAAACATTAGTGTTGTATTACCGCACGATTTATTTATTTAAAATAAAAAAAGCAAAAAAAATAAATATATGTATGTATATGTCATTGGTGGTGCAATATGAAAATTGGATTTTGACACGCCCCTCCGCCCGCAGACCGACACTCACAGTGTCACCCGCCTGAATATTCTGAAGATTCCCTGAAAATTTCATCAAAATCGGCCCAGCCGTTTTGGAGTCCATACGTTACATACATACACACATCCTGTTTTATATATGTATATAGAAGATAAAGCACAAGTCATGATCAAATTTATTGAATTTCGGAGGTTTTTTTTTAAGTCAATATGCATATTGCAAATCATAAATATTGAACTTTGAACAAAATATAAAAATTATCTGCTTGTCTCAACCAATGATCTGTCCACAATTTATATACTGAATCATGTCAAGCGAAAGATAACAAATTTGAAAATTATCTTCAAGAATACACAAAATTTTCTAAGGGATGGAATGCGCAAAGACATACTTATATTGAGTTGAAATTTTATTTCACTGAATCAAACTTAACATTTCTATGTTACGAGCGATTTCCCTATAGTAAAACATATACAAAAGTAATGTGATCCGATCCTATCCGAGATTTTTTTAATATTGGTAATTTATAAAATAAGTATACTCTTGTAGCGTGTGCATGTTTCTATATTGAATTTCAATGCTTCTAATAACAAATGTCCAGAAAGTTTAAAATGTTGCATGTCTAAAGCGTATGCTACACGATCAACGTTCAGCTTCAATATTTGTCATTGTGTGCGTTATTTTATAAAAAATAGTCACACCCATACGTATATGTGTGACTATTTTTTATAAAATAACGCAAACAATGACAAATATTGAAGCTGAACATTGATCGTGTAGCATTCGCTTAAGTAAATTTTATCAGAAATTAATACGAATATAAAAAATTGTAATAATTGTATTACTTTTTCTACTTGGTGGTGTGTTGTCGAGGTAAACTTTTCGTCACTTCATGTGATATCACAATCAAATATTTTATATACCAGTTTAATTTAATTAAGACCACAGTGAACCTTAAATAACCCAATTTAAATTTCTGAATATTGCATACTTCGATGTTCGACCTACATATTGATATGATATTGGCGATGGCACGATGGATGGTAGTCTGCGCGTTTACTACAAAACCAAAAAAAGTCCTGGGTCCAACCCCAGTTTCAGACTAAAAATTTTAAAATAAAAATAAAAACATCTCGCATTTTTCTGATGTGCATTAGTGTGTCTTTGTGTGTCAGTTGTTGTCGGAAGGTTTCAGTGGCGAAGGCATAGTCACTGGTCACTGAGCAATACCGGCTTCAGCTGATAGCAATCCGCAATCCACTGCTACGAGTATAAACAAAGAACATGCAAAAGCAGAGCTGTAAAATAATTAATTAAGCTTCACCTCCTGTCGTTTCTCCTACTATCCCTTTCCTATAGTTCCAGCACAATGCTTCGCATGTGTAGGAGTCATCTCCTGAGTGCTGGTCCCAGATAAAAAAAAAATTTGTCCGATCTGGTATTCATGCAAGCAAGTTCCACGACAAATACTAAAGATAAAGTATTAGTATGTTCCATGTCCTATAACTAAGAGTAAATTGAACAATATGAATGTATAGGAAATGTTAATTAATTTAGCAGTGCAATACTTGCGAACCCAAATCACGGTATGCGACATACCGTATGCCTAGCTGCCGCCTTGTCAACATCTTCGAAGTATACAAACAATTTATTTTAAATGAAAAACGTGGAATGCTTCCCACGAAATCAACTCTCTAATCTCATGATTTGAATTAATTATGTATGCATAGACATGCATTCTTATACATAAATAGGTATACATATATTGTCACCTGAAATACAAAAGGCCATAACAAACAAAATACTCAAAATTGACTTTTTAATGGATATTGGTACAGTGCATCAAGGCACACGTCTTTACAAATTTTTAACTTTCTATTTTTAAAAGTACCGAGTTTATTAAAGAAACTCAAAAGGCAGTTTTTACTAATCTTTCATAATGAATTTATTTCTTGCTGTTGGGAAATAATGAAACAATGGAAAAATGTTAGCAGCTTACTCTTTTTGAGACATAATTTTTAAAGTTGTAAATAAACTAATCATTTTATGTGAATGATATTGCGAAAAAAAATCAAATCCAGCTGGCCGAGGAGCTGTTTGCGTTGCTTCAGCTTTATTGTCACATTTCGGTATGCTCAGTTTGTCGGATGTAGATACCTTACGACTATTTTGCGACGGTTGTGGTGGAAAAAACAAAAATATGCATATTATTCATACTTTAATGCATTGGATGTTAAATAAAGTGCCAAAGGAGCTAAAACAAGTGGAATTATATTTTCCTGTCCGTGGTCATAGTTTTTTACCAGCAGATCGAGTTTTTGGACGTGTTGAAAAAGACTTGAGAAAGAATACTACCGTCTTTATCAAAGAAGATTATCATCAAATTTGGCACCTTAAAGATTTAAAAGTTTTGGCAGAATATTATCGTCCCATAAAGGGCATACAAAATATGAAAAGAATTTATTTTAAACTCTCCTCAAGTAAACAGAAGCAATATGTAGTCATAAATTTTGAAACTTACAAAGTTGAAGGAAACGAAAAGTTTATCAGCTACCTTAAACGGGGCAAAATACCCCCGAAGTCGCTTGATAATCTTCCTGTTGGTGTTGCAATCAGTTTGGAAAAAACAGCAGATGTTCTAAAACTACTAGAAAAACATTATGGCCACGGGTGGTCACAAATTTCGGATTTAGAGTATTATGCAAATATATTTTCAAATCAGCAAGGAAATAGCGGCAATGATGAAGTCGATTCAACTTAATGTGACTGTTTGGAGGATGACGTTGAAATGAAAGTGTAACATAATAATTATTTCTTGTATGTTCTTAATTGTATGAATTTGGATTAAATAAATTAATTTAATAAACATGTTTAACATAAAAAAGTGTTTTATATTAACTGAATTTATTTTGGGAATATTCATTTATACATATGATTCTAATTGTGCCTTTTCCCTTACTGATGAGCTAAGTAAGCGTTAGCGAAATAGTACTATATGGATATGCTTTCCTCCTCAATTATTGAGTTGCTTTTGTAATAAAATGCTTTATGATATTTTTCATACTGTATGAGAATATCATAAAGTATGTAATAATAAATTTCACATATAGTTTATAAGGGAAAAGGCACAATTAGAATCATATACATAAAAAAGTGTTTTCATTTTTCTACAAGTGGTTGCAATTTAAATCAAAATGATATAATACAAATCTATTCAAAGCAAAAGGCAGAAATTCCAGTCCTAGTTCAGATCAAAACGCAATATTTTCATACAGTTCAAAGCAAAATGAAATAAATACTAGGATTCGGACTAAAACGCAATAATGCCAGATTTGTTATCTAAATAGCTTTAAAACAAACTGTCGGATAAAATAATTAATTTGTGATTAATATTATTTTTTGTAGACAATAATACCTCAATAATTGTTTTTTTAAAAAAATTATGTGCTACTTAAGTTACATTTTGTCGTTTATCCAAAAAAATGTTATGTTGTAATTATTGCGTTTTATTATGGACCTCCTCATATAATATACCTTTTAAATATAACTATCTTTTACCCGCGACTTCGCTCACGTTATAATCTCCATATAGTATTAATAGTAAGGATTCACCGCCCTTTACCGGGGAGGAGCTGAGGATCGCCGCTGCGGCTCTTAGGACGGGGAAGCCCCTGGCCCGGATGGGGTACCGTCGGAGGTGCTGAAGATCCTGGCTGAGAGCAGGCCGGAAGCATTGCTTCCGGTATATGATGCTTGTTTAGTCCAGGGCGTCTTCCCAAGACGCTGGAAAACACAGCGGTTCGTGCTTGTTAGCAAGGGCAGGGGCGATCCGACCCAGCCATCGGCTTATCGTCCACTTTGCATGTTGGATGGTGCCGGCAAGCTGCTGAAGAAGCTACTGCAAAGAAGGCTGGCGGAGGCCGTGAGGATGGCTGGGGGGCTGTAGGATAGACAGCATGGCTTCAGACCTGGCAGGTCAACGCTCGGGGCGATTGCTGATGTGGTTGAGTGCTTCGAGCGCGCTCAGAGCGAGGCGCTATTATCCGAAGCGCACACTCGACGTTCGGAATGCCTTCAACAGCCTACGATGGGCTGATGTTCTGGAGGCGCTACGGAGGAGGTTTCGTATTCCCGGATACTTGTATAGAATTCTCCGTAGTTATCTGGACGATCGGGTACTGTTGTACGATACGCCGACGGGGCGGAGGAGCAGGACGATCACGTCCGGCGCGGCCTAGGGATCTGTGCTGGGCCCGGACCTATGGAATCTGACCTACGATGGTATCTTTGGGGTGGAAATGCCCGAGGATTCTCAGCTCGTGGGATACGCGGATGATATAGCGGCGGTGATCTTGGCGCGGGATATGGATGACGCCAGGGTCATGATTAGGACCCGGATGTGGCTTGAGACCATGATGCGGATAGGGGATGTGTCTCTGGTTACCCAGAGTGCCATAAGGTATTTGGGCGTCAGACTCGACTGTAGGCTGACTTACTGGGCCCAAATACGGCATGTGGCGACTAGGCCGGCGAAGATGACTGGCATGTTGAGCAGGCTCATGGCGAATGTCGGAGGCCCGACACAGAGCAAGAGGAGGCTGATTATGGCGGTCACGAAGTCGATCTTGCTGCATGGGAGCGAGATTTGGGGAAATGTACTGGGTGAGAGAACCAAACGCAGGGTACTCGAGGCGGTACAGCGCACGACGGCCCTTAGGGTTGCTTCGGCTTACCGCAAGGTCTCGGGCGCTGCGGTCCTGGTGATATGTGGGGAAATACCCATAGACCTCTTGGCGCGCGAGCGGTGGGAGGCTTGGACCTCGCGGGAGGAGGGCCCTGGTGTTGGTGTTATTGGTCTGAGACCCCAAACTGTCCGGCGATGGCAGGACAGGTGGACCGCGGACACGGTCGGCAGGTGGACGGCGAGGCTCATTCCCTGCGTGGAAGTATGGATTCGGAGGAAATTTAGGGAAGTTAACTACTTCCTGACACAATTCCTCTTGGGTTACGGATACTTCCGAAAGTACCTGTACCGGATGGGCAGGGCAGATGGTCCCGACTGCATTTACTGTGGTATTGCGGATGATGATGCAGAACACACTTTCTTCGACTGCACCAGGTGGCATACTGAGAGAGGTCCAATGGCGCAGCGGGTTGGCGGGTTCGCTCCTGCCACCGTGATAGGGAAGATGCTCGATTGTGAGGACAATTGGGACGCTGTGGCACAGTACGTGGGATACGTTCTCCGGAGGAAGAAGAGGGACCTCGATGCGCTGCTGCATAGCAGGGCCCCCTCTGACGGGGACATGGCGGACCCAGACGTGGGTGAGTGAGAGTGGTCCTGATTGGGACGTGGCTCTGGGCCTTCCCGAAGTAATGCGGAAAGCGGTCCCGGGGAGGAATCTACCCAGAGAAGGAGGAGGGAATTTTTTAGTGGCAACACCACTCGACGCAGAAGACGACGGTCTCTGTAAGTGCGAAGGCATTTTCAACCCTACCTCACACGCCAAAAAAAAAATTAATAGTAAGGATTTATGTTAAAATGTCATTAAATTTTTTTAAATAGGTTCGTTGAAAAAATCAGGGCCACCATCGCGCGGTCATATTTTTGAAAATAGACATAAATATGCATATGTAGTGTCATATAGAGTTCATATTTTATTTTTCATCAAAATTGGTTGGATAGTTTAGTGTGTTCCAGCGGACTTTACTACTCTGGTATTGGGAACAGGAGTCTGAAACTGGGGTTGAACTCCGGAAAATTTTTCGTTTTGTAATCAACGTGCAGACTACTTCGACCATCGCCACTATAGTTGTGTCGGTATTCTATGGTTGTGTCGTTCAGCTCTGAGCTAGCTCAATTGAACGATTCAGTAAACTCAGCGAATTGAGCGCTCACTTTTTTTTGTGATTCTAGTTCAGTGAAGAGCGCTTGCCATGGTTTTTTTTCGTTCATTTAATTGGTTCATCAGTGCTACCAGAACCAAAAAATTTTTTTGGCGATTTAGTGCAGACACTATTTTTTCTTAAATAAATTTCTGTCTTGTAGTTTGTTTAAAATTTTTTATATATTTATATTAGCATATGTAAAACATTTCAGAAATTTACTTATAAAAACAAATTTCAGCACCAAAAACATATTTTCTCTTTCTACTACTGATTAAAGCTGCCTTGGTGCTGTATTTGATTGAATCAAATGGGCTAAAAAATCAGTTCAGAAACAAAATTAACTGAGCGACAAATTCAACTGAGCAACAAAATCAAATGAGCTAAAAGTCAACTGATACTACTGAGCTACTGAAGGAACTATACGAACCAGCTCACCAAAAAGAGCTGAACTGAAAAGAGCGCTCACTTCAAAGAGCTCATGAACCCAACTCTAATCGACACACAAAATTGTTAAAATAAATATAATCGACAACAGCTGTTGCGAGTGATACGAGTTGAATTTTTTTTAACGGCGGCTGGTGGAAAAACGTTCAGTGGCTGCCAGACAGATAATTTACACAAACACAATTTGCTCACTTGTATATTTTTAGATGTCAACATTTTCCATTTTTTGGTTTTAAGATATAAAAATGTAAATGTATAAATATGTGAACAATTCTTAAATTTTTACAATTTTCATTTCCGGGTTTTGGGCATCCCCAAATATATAAAAAGTGAGTTATTTTTAAATTTACAACTAAACATCCGATATCGAATAAAAAGTGAAACTTCGAACAATGTCGAATGCTATACTTGGGTGCCTCAATGAATGCAAAATAAAAATACATTTATTAAAAAAAAAACCACGCTCAAATAAGAATAATATTAATAATCTATATAATAACGTTTCTTAGTTCTAGCACAATGCATCGCATGTGTAGGGGTCATCCTCTGAGTGCCGGTCCAAGAAAAAAAATTAAACTTCGCGCTGGTTCCACTTATTCAAAGCAAATTTCCACCATTTGGGAAAGCTTTTAATATCTTTCTAACAACTTTAGAGTTTTTTTTTCTGCCAAATTTGCGTCTTTTAATACAGTTATTATAAAAATCGGTGAATATCTAAACCCGAAGACTTTTGGAGTTATTAAAATCAAAGATTTTCGAAATTTTTTATCAACAATATCTCTCGAACGAATAAGCCGATTTAAGTCAAATTGGCAGCAATCGACGTATATTTTTGAGTTTACGAGCGGATTAAATTCTCTATCGCCACCTAAATTAATTACGTTTAACTTGATCGTCGCAGTAGTTTGACATTTATTTGGAAGAAACAATTGTTTTTAATTTACGAAACCGAATCGTTTTATTATCCCGCAACACCTAAGTGAGTTCAATATCTTTCGAATGCGACAAATTTCGTTCCGACCCGTTGACGTTTTCTTAAGTTATGGGATGTTCTCATGCATAGCTCAACGAGTCGAAATATAATGAAAACTAGATTTTGAAAGTTTAGATAAAACAGTAGCTTATTATAACGGGAAGTTAAAAAATTGCACAATCAAATAAATTCTTATAGAGAAAAACAGATATTGGACAGAATTCAAAATACAAAATAAGCAGAAAAAGTGTGTTTAATATCATATCTTGCTTAACATCATGGTTCGATGATTATAAGTTTCAGTTAATTTGGTGATTTTGGCAGAAGTGAAGTTACACATGAGCCATACAGCTGAAAAGACACTTGAAAAAACATGCCATGGGAAACAATCTTAAAATTAATTAAATTATAGTGATTCTGAGATACATACTTATATGTTGTACAAGTAAACTTATTTCGCTAATTGAAATAGTTTTTTCTTAAGCACTAAATTTTAATTGTATTTGGCTGAGCCAATTTTTAAAATTTCTCTTCTATTTATAGGTAGTTTTTTACTGTCATGGCAACATTAAGCACAAGCTGGAATATAAAAAACGCACTGGCCGAACAAAATTATAAAGCAGAAACTTATTAGAATATATTTATCAATGCATATGTTCATATGCATATACATATATCGCCACAGGAAATATAAAACGCCGTATAAAAAAAGATTCTAAATTCACCTTTTTATTAATTCTGATATGTTATTTCATATACGTCACTATCTTTCGAATGATATCAGTATTGGCCATATACGAGGTGTGTACAAAAAGTTGACTTCGAATTTCGCGCGCAACGTACATTCAATTATCAATTTTTTTTGTTCTTGTGTTGGAAGACATCTCCCGAACATATCGCACCCTAAATACAAAAGTGACACAACTCAAAATTTTCCAAAATGTACTTTTTTCCGTAAAATAATTCACAGTACACATCTCTAACTACTTCAAAAATTTCTTTCTCATCACTGTTTTCTTTAACTGGAAAAATACCGTTATGTCTGTTTTTATGTTAATTGCATTGCTTACGCACGATCGACTAAAAAGACCTATTTTTAGTTGCGTCAATGTTCTCAAGAAGTGCTGATTACTTTTGTTACACATAATATTATATTATAATATAAAATTAAAAAAATTTTAGCAAAACCTTCTTCGAAATAGACTTCTTTCATAATGGAACCAATTTTATTTTAAATATTACAATCATTTTTGCATAAACAGTTTTTTGCCTCTCCTGAAAATTTGAGAATTTTGAGTTGTGCCGCTTTTGTATTTAGGGTGCGATATGTTCACAGTTTCAAGTATATAACATACTTTCGTTGTTCTCGGCGATTTTCTATTATTATAAAAAATGGAGGATAGAATTTGCACGAAGTTTGTGTAAAAAATGTAATCATGTGCTCTAAAATAGTTGAAATGGTGACAGTGGCATACGGTGAGTCTGCTCTAAGTAAAAAATATGTTTATCAGTGGTAGAAACTGCTCCAAGATCTCGACGACGAATTTCGCTCTGGCACATCAGTAAAAGAAGATAACGTCAAAGCTGTGAAGAAAATAGTTTTTGAAAATCGTCGAATTACCATTGGAGAAGTTGCTGAGGAAGTTGCCATATCAGTCAGTATATTCACCGGGTTTGGCACCGTGCTTCCCAAAACTCAAAAGATTGATGAAACAAAAACTGCATCTCTCGATGAGCTCAAAAAGTTCTTATCAAAAGCGCGTTGATGATTGGAAAAACCGTTGGTGCAAGTGCATTGTATCTGCGATTACTTTGAATGGTATACTATAAATATTGATGAATAAAAAAAAATTGTTTTATAAAAATATATCCACTTTATTTTTCGAACACTCCTCGTACGTTCATAAATATAGTGGAGAATTGCATATATGTATGAAAACTTCAGATGTTCACAACTTTTTATTTATTTATTTATTTAATTTTTTCAGTCTATGTATCAGAAGTCCTTACAGACTATGATAATAAAAATAACTTATAAACTAATGTTCGATGAGAAGGAATATCAAACAACATTGAATCCTACAATTAAACAGCATAGAGTATAACAGGTCAGGACAATCAATAGTACCGTACCATTGATAGTGTCATATAAAAGTATGACTGATTGAACTTTTGGAATCAACTCCAAACTTTGAAGCCGAATAAACAAACATTTAGATTCATAGGGAACTGAAGATAAATAAGGAAGTGAGCGTATAGGAAATATAATGAAAATACGTAAGTCGCTCAACACGCGAGTTAAGTCGTGTTGAGTTGTTTTGAGTTCTTTGAATGTCTTGTTTGTCTTTGCCTTTGTTTACTTTTCCACATCTTTTTTACATAATTTCTTAAAATTAAAAATTATAATTGTTTACAAAAATGCTTATGCTATTGTTTTCAAATGGAACATTTAAAGTGGTTGAACGTAAATCAAAGTTGCGTAAGAAAACGAAAGCAAAGGAATCAAGTTTCAATGGACTAATTTATGAATTAATAAAAATACTTGTTGAGTAAATATCGTAGAGTAGTACATTAGTTCATTGATACTTGATTCTGCTTCGTAGACTGCAATGTTGTTTATTTTATATTTTATTCTTGAATTTGGAGGTTTTGACCTCTGGAGTTCAATTACCTCTGTTGAGCTCAATGCTCCATTGGATATAACTCGCGTGACAATGAGACGTAAGGATTCAAAATAACTGAAGCGTATTATAAATTGTATCTTACGAAGGAGGTATAAATATATTTAAGTGTACGGGAAGGAAAATTAAGAACAATATCTCTTCAGAAATCCAACATTTTATAAGCTTTAGGAGGTATGTATTCAATACAAGAAACTAGAAAACTATAATTTGTAGACTTTCTTTCTTTCATATTTTACTAGCATTTACCCGCGGCTTCTTTCATATTTTACTAGCACTTACCCGCGGCTTCGCTCACGCTCAACTTTTTTTTCCTATTCTCCAAATATTTCAAACAATATCCAGAAAAAATTATGGAAATCCATCCAGCAGATCTGCCGTGATACACTTAGCAACGAACATCATTTAAGTTTTAATTATATCGATAGTTGTATAGTTTCGGTGAGTAATATATTTCCTCCTACGTCTTCTTCTGGTCCTATTTTTTCATGAACATATATCCTACGAGTTTTTTTCGACTGACTCCATGTTTTAAATTTTATAAAAATCGTTCGGATAGCTTGGGAGGAGAAGATATTACCTATACGTCCCCTCATGGTACTATTTCTTAAAAAATGTATTACCTATGTGTTGTTTTAGACTTTGATCTACCTACGTTTTACATTTTATGCAAATCGGTTTGATATTCAAAACAATCACTTAAAAAAAATTCCCCGCACCTGGCAATACTGGTGTGCATTTTTTGTATATCTAGATATGGGATCCAATTTGGATGCAAAATTTCAAAAGAATTCGTTAAAAATAAAAAAAAATTCTACATTTAGCAACCTTGCTGTCCACTTCCCGAAGGCTCAAAACCTAACTCATGATTCACACACATCAAGTTTAACTCGTAAAGTCTTGAGTATTTGGATGAACGGGGAAGAGAGAATGGAAAGGAGTACAGACTTGACGGTACTCATTAAGTTTGTTTTTTTCTCTCTTCTTCTCATAACCTTTGTAATGTAAAACGAGCGAAACTTGACGGCAAAATGTTTTCGTGTATGAACGTAAATGCAGGTTGAAAATTAAATTTAACAAAAAGTGAGCAGGTAAACTTGATGTGTGTGAATCCCGAGTAATGTGAATTGACCCAAACCGGTGTTGAAAATTTCAGCCCGATAGCTCTTACTCTATAGGTATGTATTTTTCACTTAAACAAGTTTTCTCCCACAAAATTTATGAAATGTTATAGGGCATTTTGTTTTTTCTGTAACGATATGTCTATACATATAAAAATACACAAGTACATATTTACCTATACTTGCAAACATAGAAATAAAATACTTAAATTTCTTAAATTTAATTAGCAATTATATTTATAACAACAGATATGTATGTATGTAAAAAGAATTATGAAAGAAAAAACTTTGTTATAAATAGCTTAAAAAACAAACAAACAATAAATCTGGAAAGTTTCTAATTTCTGGTAATTAGGAAGGATAGGGGGAGATTGAGAATAAGAACAAGAAATAAATATTAAAGAAATTTACTTATTACGTTGCAGCAACATTTTCATCAATTAGACCTTCACTTTTTTCAATAAATTTCAAATTTATAATTTGGATTCTTTACGATTTACTGTTGAAAAAATCACTTTGAATATAGGAATGAAATTTATAATAAAATTCAGCAACGAAACACCACCAACAAAATACACACTTTATATTGCTTCAAAAGTTTTTATCAAACTGCGGTATTCTTGAACATAAAATGTAATGAAGTTTTCTCTTTTTGCAATTATTTCCTTAATTTTTTATGCAAGTATATGCATGCAGAGTACAATAACAACAAATAAATATCTCCCACAAAAGAAATGCAATAAAAATGGATAAATATAAATATCTTGTAAATGTATATGTATAGAGAAATGCGAAAATGAGATGTAAATAGAAAAAATAAAGATATTAAATGAAGATGTCAAAAAATTTTTATTTCTTGCTCTTTATGAAAGAAATATTATTATACTCTCCACCCTCACTGCAATTAATTGTAAATAATGGTTTTGTTTATAAAATTTTTTTTTTCACTATGTATATATTAATATTAAATTTCCAATAAGTATGTATTTATCTATTTACTTGTTTTTCTTTTTCTTATTTTTAAAACAAAAAGACCGATGTCCCAATTTCAACTTTGGCTTCAACTTTTATTTTATTGAAAAATTGTTATAATTTACGTACACTTTTGAAATGATCGAAAAAATCTGTGTCCAATTCACCATTAAACACGAGTTTTTTTTACGAATTGTTGCTCAAAGAGGAGTAAAAGAATCTCTTATCAGCATATGTCAAGAAAAGATAGCCGTGATAAATCAAACCGGAAATAAAATACTTTAGCAAACCGGATGTTTTGGTTTAGAAATTGTAAACAAAGAGTGAAAAAAATTATTGATATTCGATCATTGATATCTCAGGCATTAGTACATCAATTTAAAAATAAAAAACCAATATATGTAGGAATCTAATTTTATAGAATCAAATTTTATAATGTTCATAAATTATATTGCTGATATATGCCAATTATTCAATGACCTGTTCAACGCCCTTACATGTAGTTATCCGCTTATATTTTGAAAACCGTTCTTCGTGCACATATGGCCTGAGAAATCAATGATCGAAAATCAATAATTTTTTTTACTCTTTGTTTACAATTTCGATGTCTTAAGCAACAAACCAAAACATCCGGTTTGCTAAACGTTTTTTATTTCCGGTTTGATTAATTCACTCACGGAAAAGAAAGAAAATTTTGACAAGGTTGGAAAAAGAGTATTATTATTAATTTTTACATTTTTTTCTAATTTTAAAATTGTGCTTTTCCCTTAAAAAATATATGTCAAATTTATTATTACATACTTTAAGATATTCTCATAAAGTATTTTTTTGCAAAAGTAAACTCAATAACTGAGGAGGAAAGCATATCCATATAGTACTATTTCGCTAATGCTTACTTAGCTCATCAGTGGATTTTTCCTGATTTTTGACAACAAACCCAAAATCTACATATCCATATGTTTAAAATTCAACTAATCAATCGAGAATAGAAGTTGAATACCAAACACAAAACCAAAAATCTATAAACAAAAACATAACAATCCATGAGTTTACTTTTTTATAACACACACTTTTTTACTAAATAAAGTGATAAATATGCACAATTATATATACTTACAACTTTAAGTTTATTTGAACAATTTTCTTCTTTATAAATAAAAACTTTTATCGTTTTTTTTGCAAATTTTCTGATTAATTTAATTAAATTTAAAACAGCCGATAATTTAATTCTAGACCAAACTTACCCAAAGAAAAATCAAAAAAAAGAATTATATGTATGTGTAATAAAAAAAATCAAGTAACTGGATTGTTATGCTTTTGTTTAAAGATTTTTGGTTTTTTGTTCAGTATTTAACATCTATTCTCGATTGATTAGTTGATTTTTGAATATAAGAATCTTGAATTTGTAGTCAGCAATTAGGAAAAATCCACATGAGAATATCATAAAATATTTAATAATACATTTCACATACTTTTTGGGGAATTTGCACAATTTTAAAATTAGAATTATATATAAATAAAATAAATTTGTACGAGTTCGGGCACTATTGCTATGCACCTAGAACAGGCCTTATGTATATAACCATGTACTTATAATACAAATGTACACGCATGGCTTTACAATTTCAGAGCTACACACATGCATACATCCTTAAAAACACAATAATTTAGCTTATACATGTTAATTAAACAAAACCCAAATAATTTTTAACTAAATCATGAAATAAAATTAACTATTATTTGTTCATTGCATTTGTTGGAAAACTTTTAATTTTACTTCATTATTGTTTACATATAAGCCAACTAATTGCTTGTTCGTCTTGCCCTAACTAGCCCGCAGAAAAAGTAGTGGCTTTTTCGTGCAAGAAGAACAAGAATATTACTATCTCAAAACACCTCTCATTTACACAATTTTTGTGTAAAAAAACGCTTTCTTGTAAGACTGTGTTGACACGCTTCATGTCTTATTGACAAGATTCTTACTTTTTCTTCTTTTTACACTCATTGGTGTTCACACAATACATGTCTTGTTGACGACATGTACGTATAGTTTGTGTGTATCTTAAAATTAGGAATGAGGAAGCAAAACGTATTGACAGTACATGAACATGAGTACTCGTTACCCTTCCCCTGGTTACTCACGTCTATAAAGTACCAATAATGTCAATAAAACTTGAATCGTGAGGGCACAGACTAAGAGCCATACCTAAACAAGATCGGAAAGCGTTTTCTAGCTGTCAAAAATGCTCATACTCACACAATTTGTATGTAGCATACCGAAATACAGCGGCGTCAACGCATCGGCAACGCTTTGCAATTGGAAAATCCGATTTTGACAGTGCGTTTAATAGTGAATTAAGTTGCAAATAAAGAAGGTTAAAGAAATAAACATAAAAAAATATTTGGTATTAGAAAATGGAGGTAAGTAAATCCTTTAAATCGTCCATATAACTCATATTTAAACTTTTTTTTTATAAAATGCTTATTTAAAAATCGCAAACACCCATAAACTTTATTGTTAAAATAATCAGGGTTGTTATATTTATATTTTTGATAACCCTGTTGTTATCGTTTTGACATAGCGTTGCCGCTTTTATTTAGGTATGGCATTTCAGCGTAAAAGCTAAGCGGAAAATACGTTCCACTTTCCGCTTTTGTTTAGGTATGGCTCTAAGATTGGGATGCTGTGGGTGCATGAGCAAAAAAACTCACCTATTATTTACATCAAACGGTCCAGCAGTGTTGTATATGATAGTACAGAGTAGTATGTTATTTAATGAGAAAATAGTATTAAAATCGTTAATACGGACATTTGCAACCATATGAATAAAATCCAAATAGAAAGTAATTGGAAGAAAGCGAAAAAATAATAATATTTAAAGTTTCAAATAGTTAAATAAATCATTTTCTTTTCTTTTATGTGTTTTTCTCACCAATGTTTTTAGTAATACACATATAATTTACATTTTTACAGTGTATGTTGCAACTTTTTGATTCATTCCATCTAAATGTTGAATGACTGCTGCAATGAGAAGTATGGCAGCACAAATGCGACATGCTATACAGAAGAAGAATTGCAAAGAGAAGAAAAGCTATTTGTTAATGGCTAAGTATTAAATTTTAAGCAATCGGTAAGTATATAAAATAAATTGTTAAATTGGTTTCCAACAACCTATTTTTAACAAAAGTGTACACTTGCTTGCAGGCATTACTTCTTCGGCTACTTGAAGCTACTTTAAAGGTCATTAACAGTGATAATATAAAGAAATATATTGTGGCGAGGTTGTTTGATGTATCGCGTTGCGTAGGAGTGCGATCTGATACAATGTTTCCAAGCGCCGGACAACCTCAATGAGTCTGTGTTAAATCTTAATCTTTCCTCTAATAACTCTGTGGATAACAATAGAACAAAAAATAAATAATCCAGTATCAAGACCAAAAAAAAGCATTTTCATCTATAACAAACTAGCTGACAAGATTTGAATACCCCAAAAAATTATTCATATTGAAAGCGACGCGGTATTTACTGCTACAGCATTACATCTACAAAATCGGTAATTATTAAAACTTGGACATTCAATAATAACATTATTTAGTACAATTGTTTCTTGATAATACTAGAAGCTCCTACAGTTTCTTTTGCTATTACTACTCGTTTAAGAACAAATTCTTCAAACCCCTCAATGGGCAGCAATACACTTCGCCGAGTTTTACCAACCAATAGCAAAGTGAGTACAAAATCTAAATAGATGTATGTATATATTGTGCTTTTATTCATGAAAGTTTCTTTACATAGTCACAGCAGGGAGAACAAAAGCATCAACTACTTCACACAGTAGACGTAAAGGCGAATTAACAAATTGTTCAAAACATTCAACAGTATTGAAAAAAACCTCGCAGGAATTCAACCAAAATAAGCGGAACTTTGTCAACTCAATGTGTTACAATTCCTATATTAAACAATGATTTGCGTAAAAGAAAATCAAGTGTCAAATAATTGGACACCGTCAAAAGAATAAAAAACAATAAAAATAAATCTATTTTAACGGGAAATTCGGACTGTTGTCCAAATTATTATGACGAGAAAAAAACTCAAGAAAATCTCACCCTTGAATCACCATATTCAAAGTTTCCGAAAAATTAACATTTAGGGAAAGGCAAAATACCTAAAAACATACAATTGGAATTTGTTTTATGAATTAATGATATTCTGAAGACGATAGTATCGCGCAAATCTCGAAATCCCAATACGTTACAAATACTGGCTAATATTTGTTTGGTTTTTGATATTTACACACCAAAAATTTTGAATGGCATATTCAAACCTTTATTGGAAGTTTTGTCATGTAAACCAGAATTATTGAACATTGAAGTTTTTAATAATGTGCTGCAATTTTTGATTTTAATTGATCCATTTAAAACCACAAGGAAATTTCCGAACAGGGAAATATTTTGCACAAGATCTTATTTAAGTTACAGGTAAATTACAGATTTTTTCTGAACATACATATTTGTGCAATTCACAATCTTATTTTGTGATAAGTTCTATGTATAAATATGTTTCTAAACAAATATTTGTAATGAAATTATTAACAACTTATACGGATCTACATCCTATAATGGGTCCTGAGTTAAACAATAAATCTTGTTTCATTATTCCATAAACATTTTTCAGAGTTGTCCTCCTTTGATTGGATCGTCCTCATATGGCTGCAGTGTTTTTAGTTTTTTTTTTGCAGAACTGAGAAACAAAACTGGAAACTAAAACTGGTTTCGATATATGAATGTTTTTGTGTTTTCCAAACAAACAAGAAATTATATAGTTTTCTATAGCATCGCAATACGTTTAACATGCGCTTTGCTCAAAATAATTATAGTTTACCATAATGTAAAACAACCAATGACAACGAAAAACATTTACAATGTTATGCATTTATTTTTATTGTTTAATTTAAAGGACTTTAAAATAAACTAAATACTGCAAAATTCATTTCATAAATCAAAAATGTTTTCAAGAATAAGTATAACTATTTAGGAAAAATTTAATTTAGAAGATTTAAATATAGTATAATTTATTGAAATTTTTTTTTGGCGTGTGAGACAGGGTTGAAAATGTCTTCGCACTTACAGATACAGTCGTCATCTGCGTCGAGTTACCACTAAAAAATTCCCTCCTCATCCTCTGAAGGCGCAGAGCGGCGTCCCAATCAGGACCGCTCTTACCACGCCAACCTGCTGCGCCATTGCATTGCTTTCAGTATGCCATCTAATGTAGTCGAAGAAAGTGTGTTCTGCATCATCATCTACCATACCTGCCCATTCGGTACAGGTACTTCGGAAGTATCCGTGGTCCGAGAGGAATTGTGTCAGGAAGTAGTTAACCTCTCCAAATTTCCTCCGAATCCATACTTCCACGCAGGAAATTAGCCTCGCCGTCCAGCTGCTGACCGTCTCCGCTGTTTACCTGTCCGCCACCGACGGACAGTTTGTGGCACCAACACTTGGGCCCTCCTCCCTCGACTTCCATGCCTTTCCGCGCTCGCGGCCAGGGGTCTATGGGTATTTCCCCACATATCACCACGATCGCAGCGCTCGAGACCGTGCAGTAAGCCAAAGCAATCCTAATGGCCGCCGTCCGCTGTACCGCCTCGAGCAGCCGGCGTTTGGTTCTCTCACACAGTACATCGCCCCAAATTTCACTCCCACGCATCAAGATCGAATTTGCGACCGCCATAATCAGCCTCCTTTTGTCCTGTGTCGGGCCGCCGACATTCGCCATGGGTCTGCTCAACATGGCAGTCATCCTTGTCGCCTTAGTCGCCACATGCCGTATTTCGGCTCAGTAAGTAAGCCTGCAGTCGGGTCTCACGTCCAAATACCTTATCACACTCTGGGTAACCCTATCCGCGTGCTGACGCCGAGTGGTATGTGACCCCGCGTCATCACCATCACCTCTGTGTTCGTCCTGGCTAGTTCCAGATCGTGGTCTCAAGCCACATCCGAGTCCTAATCATGACCTAATTCAGCTTCCCCCTGGCGTCATCCATATCCCGCGTAGCCCACGAGGTGAGTATCCTTGAGCATTTCCACACCAAAGATCCCATCGTAGGCCAGATTACATAGGTTCGGGCCCAGCACAGATCCCTGGGCCGCGCCGGACGTGATCATCTTGCTTCTCCGCCCCGCCGGTGTATCGTACAGCAATTCCCGATCGTCGAGATAACTACGGAGAATTCTCAATAAGTACCCGGGAATACGGAAACTCCCCCGTACCGCCTCCAGAACATCAGCGCATCGTATACTGTTGAAGGTATTCCGAACGTCGAGTGTAGCCAGGACAACTATGCGCTTCGGATAGTAGCGCCTGTTCTGGGCGCGCTCGAAGCACCCAACCACAACTGTAAACGTTCCGAACGTCGATCTGCCCGGCCTGAAGCCATGTCTATCCGACAGCCTCCCGACCATCCCCACGGCCACCACCAACCTTCTTTGCAGTAGCTTCTCCAGCAGCTTGCCGGCGCTATCCAACGTGGCCGATAAGTCGGTGGCCGGGTCGGATCGCCCCGGCCCTTGCCAATAAGCACAAGTCGCTGTATCTTCCAACGCTTTTGGAAGATGCCTTGGGCTATGCAAGTATTATATTCCGGAAGCCATGCTTTCGGCCTGCCTTCAGCCAGGATTCTCAGCACCTCGGACGGTACCCTATCCGGGCCAGAGGCCTTATCCGTCCTAAGACGTGCTCCGCGGTCGCACTCGACGGCCCGGGCGCGGTGCACCTTCCCCCTCTTTCGCCTGGGACCCCGCCCCGCTTGGTGGGGCAGACCGTTTTTCGTAGTCAGCCGGACCGTTACAGTTCGATTAGTGGGGGCAGCCGGCCCATTAGGCCGTTTGGCGGAGGCAGCCATACACACCCGCACGGGCCCCGTTGTCGCTTCCCACATCCGGGCAGACAACATCCGGCAGAGTCCTCCCATCGTGCCCATCATTGGGGGTGGCGAGCATCTCGCAGGAGGCGACCTGAGCATAAGGCCACTCCTCCTGAAGGCCCCACACACTACCGCCGGACGGGTTGGTCCCGGAAACCTCCCGCGCCGGGGAGTGGAGGCGCCTTGAACACCACTGCACATTGCGTTCACAGCAGCGAAGTCCGCAGAGAGTCGGGTCGCCCCACTAGTTGCGTCGCAACCGAAATCGTTGGCCCCTTGAGTGGAGCCAAAAAGCCAACCTCGTTGGTCGGCCTTTTTGTTACCGGCTTTGTCTTAAACTTGTAGTTTTTTCTGTTCTTCTAATCGGTGTCATAGCCCCCGATAACCCAGCAATGCCAAAACACAATTCACCAAGGTGACCAGGTATCGGTGAAGCTCATTTAGCAACTAGACTATTTTCTGAAGGTGGCCTCTAGCCCAGCTGATCCTAGCCACGGGCCGTATTACATCATGATCCAGCCCCCTATGTCGTTGCTTACTTTAGCCATGAGCGAGTATTGGTCTCGAAGAAGAAAAATGCTTCCCACCATACTTAGGACAGTCCAGACAGTGTGGGGGTGGGCGAGATTTCCTAGAAAGACCCAGACTCGAGCATGTTAATTGTAGCCGCCGCGTGGATGCAGTAAGTCTTCTTGTGAGTTTGTCCATAAGGATCGTTCTCTGACTTTACCCAATGGATCCACACCTGACCACCGTATAGTTTATTGGCATTTGCAATGTTATATATTTATGTTTGTTTAATATCAATAATTTCATTCTTGTTTGACTTTTTTCTTTTTAAGCACATTAATGAACGAATTTGTTGTTTGTTTATTATTAAATATACTTAAAATTAAATACAAGCTATTTTTAGTAATAAAATTAAATTTCGAATTAAAAATATCGTTTGTTTTTTTTTAAGTATTCTCATAGGCCAGTGGAGTGGTAATTTTTCTTCAGCATGGCGTGTGCACCTTGTAGTGGACAGGGTGGTAAGGCTATGGCCACAACTAGCAAGGGTGATTTTTGCATTGTAGAAGCAGGTATTCGACTGCGAGAATTATAAGAAAAAAGATGGCTGACTACAAAGTTTATAGACAAAAGCTGGCTGACTGCAAGAAAGGGGAAAGAAGAAGAAGAAAAGTACGAAGACGATAGCTTAGGTTGAGACGAGCGAGAAAAGTACGTTCCTTTTTGATTTTTATAACGTGGCAGAGTGGTTGGTTGTACGAACGGCGCAATAATAGATTTAGGAATAAGGATTGTTTTTATAAAATAAATAAAAAGGAACTGAATGGAATTTAATTAAGAGACATTTTTTTGTTGTGAATCGGAATCTGTGACAATCCAAAATAGTTTTGTGAGGGAAGAAAAGGATTCTCCGTATTAATCCTTAGGGATCAAAATAATAATTTTAACTTTTAAATTGAAAACTACACATGCGTGCAATACTTGCGTTTGTTGCACAATTTACCAGCCAAAGCAACCGTATCGGGTACCATTCCAAGACAGTTATTATCAGCCAAAATTCGACACAACCTCAATCTCACCATCCGCTTTGGGTACAGCAAAAACAAACAACGACAACGAAATCAGCCACCACAACGACATCAGACACCACAACTACATCAGCCACCACAACGGCATCAGACACGACAACTACATCAGCCACCACAATTATATCAGCCACGGCAACAGCTTCAACATCCAAATTCAATGAAGCAATCCAAACACTACGCCCAAACAATACATATCACAGTCATCCTATTCCTCATCAGCACCACCCGTAGCCTCAAACTTTGTCAACAGCAACTACAACTGATGCCGCATCAAAACGTTTTATAGCAGCATAACCAATACCAACAACAACTATAACCTCAAAAACACCAAGCAATTACATAGTCATCATAGTCATCCCCAATACACTACAATAATTTGTCAACAGAGTTCTAACCACAACAACAACAGTAGGCAGCTAAATCATCAGATTCAGAATCAGCATTCACAATCATTGCCACCTCAAAACTTCCTACAACATCAGAACCAACAACAGCAAAAACCCCAATAACGAGGAATACCGCAGCGGTACCCCTGATCAATAACTAGCCAGCTTCCACCGGATGAAAGGAGAGAATAGGTCAGAAACAAAGCGGTAGGTGAAGACACCAGGCGAAACAGGTATAAATTTTTTTGTAAGAAATTCCTTTCTTTATTTATTTATATATATATTATTTATATACATGTCGATTTATATCTATATTGCTACACCCATACTCATATTTGTACTAGTATCTATCTTTTTTGCCACTCTCAATAAGGAAATGGTTCCTTACCATAAATATTAATTCCTCTGCGCGCGAGTTAGGCTGAGCTCAACCTACGATTTATTTTCACCTTCATAGAGTTTTGATAGATAATATATGTATATCTGGTAGGGACTGAAATTTTAATATGTCCAAATACTGAACGTGCAATATATACGGATAAAACGTTGAGTTGAATATCAGGGGTATATATGTATATATATAAAGTAGTAATTAAGAATAACAATTTTTGATAATTAGGAAATAGAAGAAAAGAAAAAGGAAAAAAGAACAACGTAGATTAATCAAAGTTAAGTAAGAATTTTGTTTGAAGGATTAAACTTTGTAAAATATTCCTGTGAATAATGGTTTTTATTTGTGAAATGTAATTTTTATGAATTGGAAAGGAAAGAAAAATATTATTATATAGAATTAACCTTAATATTAAAAACCATGAAATGTATAGTAAAGAGCAAGCCATGAACTTTATTTAATAAATTACTTGAATGAGAATTGATAGTTTTCGCCATGATTGAGTAATTTAATGACGTGGAGCGGTAAGCAAGTAAAAATAGGAGCATCTAGATCTCCGTGAATGCCAAGATGAGGGTGGGCGATGGAAAAGGCACGAACACCTGCCGGTTGAGATGCAACAGTAGGAGTAAGTGCAGGATTTTGCTTCGGGCCTCAAAACAAAACTTTTAACTTTTTCTGTTTGGTCATTTGACACCCTAAAGCTGGTATGATTTTTTTAGTAGATGCAAATACTACGTCAGATTTTGGCAAGGACCACACCCAAGACGGCTAGCCTCATCCGGAGCGTAGGCCCGTTAGTATAGGCATCGCATTGCAACACACACAATTTATCAAATTACATTTCAACTACATTCTTCACTTTCTAGTTACTTTGCAAGGGCTGGAGCGTTAACCTCCCAGAACTCAGTTAGGCTCACCTATGTAAGTACCGGATCTCAAGTCACAGTGTGAAAGACCGCGTTGCGATATTTGTTGAGATAATTGTGCTTTTGGAAGATTACTGCTTCAGAACTCCTCAGATGTTGCATCAACCTGAGGCCTATATGTTAAAATGTAATAACTTTTTATGTCAAGTATTAAGTAATAAGCAATAATATATAATTGTATAGTATATTTATAATTAGATATGTGATTATTTAGAATTGTGATTAACCCATTACGTCCCAGCGATTTTTTTTCTTGGAATATCTTTATAAAGTTTGGTAATATAGGTAATTAGAGGCTAAATAATACTAATCTGAAGTCCTTGTTTGTATATTTTTTTTTGTTTTTGAGAAATATTTTGTTCGATTATTCGAACGCTGGGCATTATGTTAGAATTAAAAAAATATATTTTTATTTAAACAGAAAATATTATTTAAACAAAATAAATTCAGTTAATATATAATAGAAAATATTTCATTTATTTTTTTAAAAATTATTAAGTAAAAAAGATACATTTATATATTTAAATTGAAAATCCAATTATTTTCCTTTATGGTATAACTCAAAACAATGAGTGTGGTGAGTAACATTGCATTTTTTGCGCAAGAAAGAACTAGGTTTGTGGCAGTGTTTGCATCTGCATTTCTTATTATTTTCTATTTTAACTAAAAGGTGTTTGGCGGGAAGAATATTTATTGAGGGTCTTGGCGAATCATCAGCGCTGTCTTCACTATTACATAATATACATCAGGAAGTCTTTTTGCGAAATTATGTTTTGATTTCGGTAACGACGATGGAAGCAATCAAGCTTCCAAACATTTACCAAGGAAGAATTTAAAGTTGAGATTCAAAACGGCCAATACCATTTCTTCGCTCGAGTACCAACACTATAGTTTTGTATTGCATTATCATGCAAATCAGCTCCTCCCATTCCTTTATTATAATTTGTTAATAATTGGTGTTGATTATAATACACAAAGTGGCCTTGTTCGATAACATCTCCATCTTTGTTTTTCTTTTGCTTCTTCCATTTGATCAAAATTGGTGCCAACAGTCTGCAGAAAACAGTCAGTCAACAGACTTCTTTGTTATCTTACCAACGACATATTAAAATTTTATTATTGCTGTCCAATTGATAATCACAATCGCCTCTTTCCAACCTTTTTCCAGTTTTCAGCTCTGCTCCTCATATTCTATTACTTCGCACAGTTCCTGTTGCGCACAACTTTTTTTCAACCAAAAGACACATGAGGTAATAAGATGTGAAAAAGTTGTCAAAATATACAATGTGTCTTTCTGGAAACTCTATATTTTCCACCAAACGAAGAACAACATCGGCCCCCAAACGAACTTCTTTGTTATATTTGTCTGCCGATACAGTTATAGACGTATCCTGCTGACGAGCAAAGACACCACAACTTATGGCCAAAACCAATTGGATTGCCGCTTATAAACATTTTGCAAGAATGGGGTCCGAAATATGGTATCATTTGCTCGTCAACTGATAGATCCTTCTCCCATATACCAAATTGTATAAACCTTTTGTTGATCAGCTCATACAATGGACGCATCTAATAGTTTATGAAATAATATTTAAAAAATAAAAACAATTTATGATAATTGAACAATACATTTGACATTTTGTCGTTCTTGTCTAAAGTAAAATTGTTTCTAAAGTGAATATGCTTTTTATATCTAAGAACTTATTTCTTTACAAACATTGATTTACAGCAGGAACACCTAACTTTGGGTGATTTGACCAAAAATCGCGAGTTGCAGGCTCTGTGTTATACCCATCACTAAAATACCAAGGAATCTGTGGGGTTATTTATGCTCAATAAAACAACATCTATAAAGAGTGATGATAAACGTAAGTAAATTTTAACAACACCCCCGCCTAGTTAGCAAGCTAACGATACCTTGCGGGGAAACGAACTTGGCGGCCTGAAAATGTTACACCTGGTTGCCGGGCAGTGATATTAGTTTCACTTTGCTCATCGTCTTCTTCGGTGCCAGTAGCAGGATGTGTTACTGTACAGCTTTCGGGTTGTTTTATCGTTTGGTCGTCGTTGTTTATGAAAGCGGCCTTAATTCTATCGATTGATATTTTAGCTTCTCGCTGATGAATTGCAATAATGAAATATTTGTCATATTTAGCTAATACCTTATAAGGTCCCTCATAACTGGGTTCAAGAGGCTGTTTGACGCGATCAACTCTGATAAAAACGAAGTTGCAATCTCTCAATGCTGGTTGTACAAATTGCTGTGAGGTACCATGTCGTTGAGGATTTGTTAAAGGTAAGTCGTGCATTGCTTTACGAAGACATTCAGCGAATTCTGTAATACTTGTGGTGTTTGTACGAGGCACGAGAAATGCTCCCGGAACTCTTAAAAGTTCTCCGAAAACTAATTCCGAAGGGCTTAACCCGATGTCGCTCTTGACGGTTGATCTCATACCAAGCAGAATTAACGGTAGGGCTGAACTCCAGCTATTCGTTTTAGAGCACTTTATTGCAGCTTTCCATGACCTGTGCCAACGTTCAATGATTCCGTTTGATTGTAGATGGTAGGGCGTCGTACGCAAATGTTTAACCCCCAGAATCTCCATTAATTCTTTAAAGACTGCGGACTCAAACTCCTAAGTCGGTAGTGATACGCAGAGGAATACCGTAAGTAGTTATCCACCCACTAACTAAGGCATGGGCAACGTTTTGTGTGGTTATGTCCACCATCGGTATTGCGGCTGGCCATCTCGAGAACCTGTCGATGCACGTTAGACAGTATCGAAATCCGTTTGATGTTGGCAGTGGCCTAACGATATCAATATTGGTGTGCTCGAAACGAGCGTCGACTGATGCATAATTGGCTAATGGGGTTTTTGAATGACGATAAACTTTTGATTTCTGACAAGGAATGCATGATCGAACAAATGATCCCACATCCTTTGACATTGCAGGCCAGACGTAGTGGTCTGTTACCAACTTCTTTGTTGCTCTAATGCCTGGGTGTGATAAAGAATGCAGTTTGTTAATTACAGTTTCACGAAGATTTTTGGGTATATATGGCCTTATACGATTGTCGTACAATATGACAATATAAAGTCCTTGCTAAGTTGAGCAGCTCGGGATCATACTGTTGCTGTACTGAAATTTCATAAAAATTGATATCGTTGGTAATGCTGTTTATACGTGACAACAAATCAGCTACGCTGTTGTCTACTCCTGGCAGGTGTTGAATATTTGTTGAGTATTGACTAATAAAGTCAAGTTGGCGTGCTCTTCTGGGCGACGCTTTTTTGCATAAAAACGAAAACGATGGGCTTGTGATCTGTAAAGATTACAAACTCTGCCTTCAAGAGTGTGCCTAAAGTATTGTATTGCCTGGTATATCGCCGTCAATTCGCGATCATAAGCGCTGTACTTCTTTTCCGTATCGGTAAGTTTCTTGGAATAGAAACCAAGTGGCTGAGCATGGTTGCTTACAATTTGATGCAGAACGGCACCAACAGCATCGTCAGACGCATCAGTTGTTAGTGTAAGTTTTGCATCGACAGCCATGTAGTTCAACATTGTGGCATTTGCCAGTTCGTTTTTGCATGCAGCAAAAGCGTTTTCAGCCTTGCATTCTATTTTATTAAACGTTTGTCATTTTTCTTGTTGCCAGGTGTCATAAGACGCAAAATTTGCTGATTTTTGGTAGCATTTAGTATGAATGGCCGATAAAAATTTATCATACCTAAAAATTTTTTGAGGTCCTTTGCATACAATGGCAGTGGAAAATCTCGTATTGCTTTTACTTTCTCTTCGGGTGGAGTTAATCCTTCGTCACTGATCTTATGGCCTAAAAACGTTAATTCGTGTTGGCCAAAACAGCACTTGCTAAAATTTATAGCAAGGTTCGCGTGACGGAGGCGTTCTAAAACTATTCGTAAATGATTTACGTGGTCATCATTAGACTGTGTTGCGACAAGTATGTCGTGTATGTAGACAAATACGAAGTCGAGTCCTTTTAACACCTCATTTATGTGGCGCTGAAAAGTTTGAGCGGCGTTTCTCAAACCGAACGTCATGTATAGAAACTCATATAATCCGAAAGGTGTTATAATCGCTGTTTTTGGGACGTCACAGGGCTCTACTGGTATTTGGTGGTAAGCTTTTTGCAGATCTATATTTGAAAAAATTCTTTTGCCATATAAAGTGTTTGTTACGTCGTGCAAGTACGGTATTGGGTATCTGTCGGGGACAGTAATGTTGTTTAGAGCGCGATAGTCGCCGCACGGTCGCCATTCACCTGTGCTTTTTTCACGAGGTGTAAAGGGCTTGCCCAATTGCTTTTCGAAGGTCTGCAAATTCCTTTCTCCACCAAGTACTGGAACTCTTTTTTGGCTGCTCACAATTTTTCACCCGTAAGTCGCCGTGCTCGAGCAAACGTTGGAGCACCAGTAGTTGTAATAAAATGCGTGACTTTCGTATTAGTCGGCTGTCTATTCGCGTTAATTGTAGCTAAGTCACTAAATTCGTGTAATAATTGGGCGTATGCTCCCCCAGAGACATTCGACAGGACACGTACAGAATCACGTTGTGATAGTCTACCCTTTGACTCGAGCAATGTTTTGCGATCGATAGGAAGGTAGTAAACTTTCACGTCAACCAGGAGGTCGAAAAATTTTAAAAAATTAGAACCTATGATTGGACTGCTAACATTTGCTACTAAGAAATTCCAAGTAAAATTGCGCCTTAGACCTAAAGATAAACTTAAACGCCTTTCGCCATATATTTGTATCGCCGTGCCGTTGGCTGCGTATAAACTTGTTGTTCTAGTTGGTTTAGAAGACGATGAGTGACGAACGGGTAGTACAGATACGTCCGCACCGGTATCTATTAAAAATTGTTGTTTTGAGTTGTCATCTCTTATAAGTATGCGAGCTATGCGTGAAGTATCTTCGAGTCCGCTCGCGGATTTAAAAGATGTGCTTAGTTTTTTTGTAATTTCGTATTATAAGCGCACGGCTGACGACATTTACGTGCCTTGTCACCATATTTGTGATGATACCAACAATGTTCGTGAACGGTCGGATTCAATGTGTCTGGCTGTGAGCGTTTACGAGATGCGGACCGTGAACGACTTTTATACGTATTTTTCGTTACGCATATCTTATTAATTTGTTGCTCGATGCGTTCAATGCGTTTTTCTATTTCGGTAGCATTACTATACGTTGGCCGTCTAGATGCTATAGTAGCTAGATTTTGAAACTCACCTACTTCCATTAGTTTATCTGCTAGTTTATCCAGCTCGTTCAAATTTGCGTCTGATGCCTGTAAAATTGCCCTTACCTGCGCAGGCAAACGCTGCAACCACAATGTTTTTAAAAAATCGCTCGTCACTTTATCCTTGGCCAATGTACTTAATTCATTCAGAAGCTGCGTCGGCCGTTTGTCGCCTAAGTCTATATCAGAGAGTAGCTTTTGCGTTTTTTTTCTGCTCACTCTCGCAGTATCTTTCTAAAATACACTTTTTCAAATGTTCGTACTTGCCATTGTCCGGTGGACTCAACACAGCGTCTGCTATCCTAACGAGGACGTTGGATTCTATGGCGGCGACAACCGTATTGAACTTTGCCGAGTCACTAGTGATTCCGGTAACAGCAAACTGAGCCTCAACTTGTGCTAGCCATATCTCTGCATGGTCGGCCCAAAATGGCGGAACCTTGCCTGAGAGGCGATTTACTGTTTGACTGTTTTCGTTAGGAATGGTGTTTGCCGCTGCTGTAGTGTCTGTGTTGGCCCCTTTTCCAACGTTGCTGCCGCCAGGAGCTGTGCTCATTTTGAAGTTATTACTTGTTGACTTATTCTTCGTCAGGGGTCACCAAACAAATCCACTGATGTTTTTCCTTTTACGTGATCGCCTAATTTTTTTATCATCTCAAAAAGTGGTTCGTTTACTGAGGCAATATCATATTCAAACTGGCCCTCACCACTTCGGTATACCAAAGGCTGATAATTTTCAATTTTTCTTCTCTTGCCTTATTCTATTTACATTGCCAACAGGAATCAAGTCATCATCAAAATCTTCTTGGTCCGTATTTTCATCCACTTTATCTGAAGGTATGATGCAAATTTTATCTACCTCGGTCTCTTCGTCAATATAATCAATATGAAAATATAAACAATATAATTTTTTTTCGCTTTAGGCTCCGTTATTTTTTTTGTTGTTTTTGCAGCAAAAAACTTAACAATATGGTTATTCACGATGTTTAGTTGTAATAGTACCAGTGTTCGAAAAATCGAATACTGCATTTTGAAGGCAAATAACATCAATACGAAGGAAAAACAAAAACATTTGTTTTCTTTTATTTAAATTTAATTCTTTTTTTAACAGAATTGCATTTAAAATTTTTAAATTTTTTTATGTTTTATATATTTTTAGACGAATAAAAATGTATGCTTAAAATAACATTTTTTCTTCTTCTTTCTTATAAAAATTGGAGCGAAGTGAGCACGAACTGTCGTAGTTACATTAAAAGTTAAACCTCCAAAAAACTATCTTTATCAAAAACATCGCTCTGTGCCTTAACCGAAATGAGAAAAAAATTTATAAAAATGCACGAAGATTGAATCGAACACTGGGACGATATGGGTTAAAAAAAAGAAAAAGAAAGAAAGAAAGTATAATGATTGATCAATAATTGTATGGTAATGAAATTAATGTAAGTAAAATTAATAATTAACTATATAAAATCAAAAGAAGTAATTTAAAGAATATAATTTAATTGAGCGTTTGCAACAAGTTCGCGATTTCTTTGGTCCATCATATCAGTCAGTACATCCAGAACACTTCCTTCGAATCTCAATGCGCCTTGATTGATAATACGCTCCTTCTTTATTAGCCGCAAATACTCATCCAAAACAGTCGACTTATAATTTCTCTTCAGTACAGTCGATTGAAGAATCTTCAACGTTGCTGAACACAGGTCTATAAATTTAGATTGGGTAACCGCTTCTAGTGAGTTAGGGTTTGAATATCAAGAGTACTTAAAAGTTCTTTCATTTAAGCATGTTGCTTCCCACAATTTTGATATTTGATATACATATATATTAATTCTGAATATGTATATCAGTTGTATCTTTCGTATAGTAGTTTTAGACTCTGCCAATGCAGTGTCAGTTTTAACGGTATGAGTGGAGAATATTTCCATTAAATTGATGAATAAATCATTTGTAGAATTTTGTTTAAATATTTCTTTATTTAATAATTTTAGAGTGCATAGCTTGTTTTTCACATTTCAAGTGTACGGGTGTAAGGGTTGAAAAATAGATAAGTATAATATGGTTCTTTGCCTAAATATATTGCTAGGTGAAACAGAGATCGTAAAATTAGCAACACGTGATGGCGCTATGTTTCCCAAATAGGATGTTTGCAAAGATGCATTTTCGACAATGCGTTTACCATTTCCTTTGTTGATAATTATTATTCGTGCCGTGTGCAAAAGTGGTACTGTTTATTCAAAAAGAATACGTTGTGTTGAATACTAGGTATTATAACTCCCCCGAACTTAGATATGAGTCCGTCTCCGTTCGGCAGTAAAGGTAGGTTGACTGTGATAGTATTTTTGTTTCTTTTACATTTGGAATATATATGTACATATATATAACTAGCCTAACCCGATCTACTTTGCTACCCCTATCAATTTAAAATGAAAGTAAAAGTGTTTCTATAGTTAAAAAAAGATAATTTTTTGATAAATTAACTATCGTAAAGCTCCAGTATTAACAATATTGTTAGTGTGTCCATACGGAGCATAAACAAACAAATCATTGGGTTTTCCAACACGGGAGCATGCAACGTAAATCTGTCCGTGGGAGAAACATGGACTTGACAAATTTAAGCAACAAACTTGCAAGAATTGACCTTGAGCTTTTAATTGTCATTGCAAACGCTAACCGAACAGGAAACTGAAATCTTTTGAAATAAAATGGCAAATCTGTTGATATCATGGGAATGCGTGGCAACAGCACTATTGTTCCTTTATATTTGCCCGTTAGGATAGTCCCTTCAATTAAGTTGTTTCGCATTTTTTTACTGCAAGTCGAGTGCCATTGCAAAGACATGGTGGATCGATGTTGCGCAGTAAAATAATGAGAACTCCAGTTTTAAGTTGCAGCAAATGTGGTGGAAATCCTGGGACATCAAGCAAGTTTAAAAATTCAACAGGATAATTGACAGCATCATCTCATATTTCTAACAGTATCGATGGATTTGTATGTTACTGTAGTTTCGCTGATTTTATTTAGACTTATACTGTTCATTGAATTGACATCAATGTTTTTGGCAGCAAGTAACGCTCGTTCGCAGAACCATTGCTCGTTTTTGAAAGTGCGTTCGATATTTGGAAATACACAATTGATCAACTTTGGGAGTTTAGATAAAAGACAAACCTTTCGCTTTAGCTGGCACAACAGAACTGCTCGCTGTTCATTCTTTATTTTTCCATTCTAGTTGTTCATACATAAGATTACAATATTAAATATGTGTGTACAATAACTTAAACAAGAGATGAGTTGACAAAGCATGCGTGTATGGAGAAGTATACATATAAATATGAGAACGATTTATACATGCATGCATGTACATACCCAACATACCAAAAGACTTGAGAAAAATATTATAAGAAGCTTACCAACACAAGCCTTAAGCTTGAAAAAGAATTGAGATAATATTGAAAAAGGCTATCGTAACAATTGTAGAAAAATCAAAACGGAACCCTCTTGAAAATATTCTTTCTGCAATATTATTTTAAGCTTATCCTTGTAATTGTAGAATAAGCTTGCGAAAATAATGTTTTATTAATTGTTGTTTAGAAAAGCTTATTAGTCTCAATATTTTCATAAGCTTTTTTATATAATTGTAGAATAAGCTTCACATATAATATATTATTTAATAAAATCTCAACTATTTCCTTTAGTTTCATTTAATTTATTTTTGATTTAATAATTACACATTTACGAGTATATATTTTTATTATTTTTGTAATTAGTTCGCAGCTTAATGCGATTTTTCGCGAACTGGAAAAACGTTCGGGTGTCCTTAATAAATGTGTCCTCTGTACAACCGACATCTATAAAATATAGAAATTTAATGATTATTATTTGTTTATTTTCTTTGTACCGTTTATATTCACTAGTATAGGCCATTTTTGAGCTAATGAACTTTTTGCTATTGGTAGTCCGTCAATATTTATATTCAATTCAATAGCATCACTATCATATAGTAAGGAAATCAGTTAAGAAATCTGTCAAGCAGTCCTTTAGTCCATAGTGCACATAATCACCACCTGCAAGCGCAACAATTGGTGCATCTCTAGGTGTTTTTTTCAATGCTCTTGCGTCCTTTGGTAGATTTGTTTCTATTTTCTTTATAATTATCAACAATTCATTTAATGCATAGTTAGAAATTAAATGTTTTACACTCCACTTAGCTAACTCATCTCGAATATTGTAGTCTTCAATAATATTATTTATCGACGTTGCATCACTTTCACTTTCACTTGAACTTGAATACTCAATACTCTTTTCGATAATTGGGCTATTATTGGGAACACCAGCACCTTAATCTTCCGATTCATTTGTTTTTTATTATTTAAGAGAAGTTCAATTACTTCCTTTGTTTGTCTTCTAACACTTTTTCTATATTTATTAGGCATTGTCAGATCAAAAATTATAACACTTAATATACGTACGTAAATTTACTCAACAAGCATAACGGTACTTGACACCAGTTTTTTTGTGTCGCTTAAGCATTATAAGCGTAGAAAAAAGACAGCAAGACTTTAGAATGTATTGAGAAAAATAAGCCTTTTTCAATCGTCATATTCAATATGCATACATACATTTCCCATACCTTAGAAACGGTTATGTATAATAAGAGTTTCTCAAGCATTGATAAAAAATGCTTGTGAATTCATATTTTATACATATTATTTTATAAAGGGTAACTGAAGCTAGAGACTTACATGAATACATAATATATTAACATTTGTGGCTACGTGACGTTATTAATGTTCATACTTAAGTACATAATAACTGAAATAGAACGCCGTGACTAAGCTGCTGCTATTAACTAAAGGGTGACACACTATCGAGTGCTAATAAATACTGCTACATAAACTCTTCAATGGATTGTAATTTTTTTTTGGACCGGCACTCAGGGGATGACCCCTACACATGCGTTGCATTGTGCTGGAACTAGGAAATTAGGTTGTGGGAAAGAGGATAGAGGGAGTAGTGTTTATTGACATTTGATTTAAATTTTCCCACGTTAAGTGACAGGAAACACCTCTGCGGGAAGTCCATTCCACATACGTGCTGTTCGACCAAAAATGAATTTTCTCTGTAATGCGTAGTGCGAGTCGCCGCTAAATCGACCACAAATGGCTGCGCTCTTAATGATGATCGCGTCGTGCGCGCGAGTGACCGGGTTTCGGGAACAAATTCCCTGACTTCATAAGAACACATACCATTATAGTGTTGATAGAACAACGAAACGCACCTCACGTTGCGACGATGCTCAAGAGAGTCAATAGAGTTGGCTACCTTACTGTCTCCTATGAGTTTCTTCGCCCTTTCTTGTACATGGTCGAGTAACTTCAAAATAGTCTTTCGGCCTACGATCAAATGAATATGAATGGCAGATACTGCTGTCACATGCGTGTGTTTTTGACCAATTGTCGCAAGGAGGGAATCCAAAACTTCGCACGAATTGCTGCGCATATAGCTTCCTGATTGTGATGCCTAAAGTCATCGTGGTATTGCTTAACAATTAGTCTTGTTATTATATGTTTTTGTGGCATAATTATACGCTCCTTCGTGATTTGAGCGACATATTCGGCATTAATTCGTGCGGAGACGTGTAACAATCCGTCTTCTCCTAAAAATGGCGACAGTTTATAAATGGAGCTTTGCTTTGAAACTGGTTTGTTCGACACTAAATCACTGTGCTCTTTATCGAATACCTCCTGTTGAGCAATATGGCACCAAAATTTTTCTGCTTTTTCTATTTCACTAGAGATCAAATAAGATGGAAAGTTTAATGAGGATGTTTTCTGGTGAGAGGCATAACATTTGAAAATTTTAACGGCACGCAAAAACCAGCATTTAACTCTCCACAGCCTATAGTATTTGTTTTCTCCACAGTACGGAATTAGCGGACTGAAGTTCGTTACTGTCAATAAATATTTCGATCGTATTTCATTCTCAACAAAATGTCAGCAGGTAGTCTTGGCCACTCAGACGCCTCGTGTTTCAGGAACTCAGGCCCATTCAACCACCGGGAGTCTGTTACGTTTCCCGAGAAATACTTGGGTCTCGTGACATCATCCGCTGGGTTACTTGAACCCGGAACCCATTTCCATTGTTCCACTTTTGAGGCGTCCAATATTTCTGCAATACGATGAGATACAAACTTCTTATAAACTCGACAGTCAGATTGTATCCAATTTATAACGGTTTTTGAATCAGACCAAAATGTTATATCCTTAGGATTTACATCATGGCTAGACATTATCGCATCTAGACATATCGCACTCCCAATACAGCTGCTTTTAGTTCCAACCTGGGAATGGACAAAAGCTTAATAGGTGCACACTTCGACTTTCCGGCAATAAATGCTAAAGTCACTTCGTTCTCATAGCACATCCTCCAGTACCCCACAGCTGCAAAAGCCACCTCATTTGCATCTACAAAAATATATACATCAACTTTTCCTGCAGCGCTAGTAAATTTTAGTCCGTAACATCTAGGAATTTTCCAACTCCTTATACCACTGATACCACTTTTCATATATACTTTCGGAAATTGGGGCATTCCATTCTATTTCATGTCTCCATAACTCCTGCAGAAATATTTTAGATCTTATTACCATATTTGCTAAGAAGCCAAACGGGTCGAATATTGACATCGTCATGCTGAGTACTTCACTTTTTGTTGGTCTTCTCTTTCCACTCAAAACTGCATCAGAAACTCTAGAGAATTTTAAAATAAAACAAAATGTGTCGTCAGTGGGTGACCAAGACAGTCCTAGGATTTTCTCATTTGACGTTTCGCTTCTGCATAAATCCGTTAACTTCGATTCATACTCATCAGTGTTCTTTTCTGCAATGGAATGAATAAATTCCATTGAATTTGATACAAAGCCTCTCAATTCAAAATTAGCATCCGCGTGAATAGATATTACTTTCTTTGCTACCTCTACTGCTTCTTCAATTGTGTCAAAACTGTCTACATAGTCATCTACATAATGGCGGTCAATGATCGCAGGATAAGCTCTTGGCTCGATTTTTTCATATCGTTTCGCATTCAAATTTATCATGAACTGAGCTGAGCACGGTGAGCTGGCTGATCCGAAAATCATAGCTTGCATAACATAAGTATCAGGTGGTTTCGAACTAACACCATTTCGCCATAAAAATCTTTGCGCCATTTGGTCCTGTTGTCGGATATTAATGCGATGAAACATTTCACGGATGTCTGCACAGATTCCAATTTGGCCCTGACGGAATTTAAATATAATTGATAAAAGAGGCTTTGGTTGGTATATGCTCGGACCCTTCATCAACCTTGAATTAAAGGACACGCCTTCAATAGCAGCAGCTGCGTCAAAAACAAGGCGCCGTTTATTGCCCTTGTTTATATTCGTAATAGCGAAATGATGAAAATACCAAGTGCGACAATTTCCTTGCATACCGTTTTGATAGGTATTCATTTATTTTTGCTTTGTACCAATTGGACAAATCCTCATCTTTATTCATTTTTGCTTCAACCCGCTGAAGGCGTCTTAAGGCCATTGAAAAACTTTTTTTATACTTAAAATCATTGAGTTTCCATAAAAGACCTGTTTCGCATTGCTGACCGTTTTTTACAGTAGTTGTTGTAAAAAATCTTCAAGATTCCAAATTATATAAATGAAACACTCCGATTCATATAACAGTTTCTGCGAAAGATTTAATAATACTAATTTTGTAATGAGACTAAATACAATGTAGTAAGCAAATAAGAATCAAAAGTAATAAACTAAGAAGAGAAAGCAGATAATTTGAGTAACATTAAATGCAAGAATCGTGGAATAATTTATGTTGGTCGTAGTCGACCTGCGTACACTTTATGTTTTTCACATCCTCGGCCCCGCCATGACAGATGCAACCTCCAATGGATACAGTAACTGGATGGGTCGCTTTAAGATTAAGTTATTTTTTACTCGTATATTGCAAGCTCGTACGCGACCATCTCTGCCCCGAAATACCGATTCTACCACCGCTAGTTTCCAAAATAACCTCGGTTTCAAGTCTTCATGCACCAATACTACGTCTCCAACTTTAACACTTCGAATTGGACCGCTTTTATTATGATGAATGGTGCGCAACTGTTGTAAATATTCAGATTGCCATCGCTTATAATACCGTCTAATTAAACTTTGCTTTAAGCTCCATGATTTATTCATAGCTGATTGATCACTCTGAAAATCTGAAGGGATAAAAAGCGTTTTTTGATTAGTGATAAAATGAGTCGGAGTTAGCGGCTCCAAGTCGCTACAATCGTTAGTAATGTAAGTAAGAGGTCTAGCGTTAATGACAGCTTCGGCTTCTGTTAAAAACGTTCGAATTTCATCAAAGCTCAAAATACTTTTACCAATTACTGCTTTTAGACAGTTTTTGACACTGCGAACTAGTCGCTCCCAGAAGCCACCCCACCACGCTGCTCGTTCCGGTATGTATCTATGCGCCACCATCTGTTGGACCTTTGTATGCTTCAGTAATTGCTCTAGTTTTCGTAACTCTAAATCAGCTCGTTTAAATGTTTTCGCGTTATCGGATATGATAGTTGCTGGAGGACCAAATCTCGCTATGAATCGACGTAAGGCATTTATGCAGCTTTCGACTGTCATATCTTTGACTAACTCTAAATGTACAGCACGAATTGCAGCACAAGTAAACAACATAATGTAAACTTTTCGCTGTATAATTTCATTATCTCTTTTTGCGTAAAGCAGACCGGCAAAGTCGATGCCCGTTGTTTCGAAAGGTCTGGTTGTCCTAATGCGCTCTACTGGCAAAGTTGTCCATGGCTCTGAAGCACTTTTTCCATGTAGTCGCTTGCAAATCACACACCGGCTTAAGACATTTTTAATCAATTGTCGTCCTTTAACAATCCAAAAACGCGTTCTTAAGTGGGATAGAACAGCATTAACACCACTGTGCATTAATGCATGATGTGCGTCATTAGCTAACAATGCACTAAGATGGCAATTTCTCGGTAAAATTATTGGGTTACTAGTATAAGCGTTTTTTTTTTTTTTTTTTTTTTTTTTTGTCTTGGACCGGCACTCAGGGGATGACCCCTACACATGCGATGCATTGTGCTGGAACTAGGAAATTAGGTTATGGGAAGGAGGATAGAGGGAGTAGTGTTTATTGACATTTGACTTAAATCTTCCCATGCTAAAAGTGACAGGAAACACCTCTGCGGGTAGTCTATTCCACATACGTGCCGTTCGGCCAAAAAACGAATTTTCCCTGTAATGCGTAGTGCGAGTCGCCCTCAAATCGACCACAAATGGATGCGCTCTTAATGATGATCGCGTCGTGCGCGCGAATAACCGGGTTTCGGGAACAAGTTCCCTGATTTCATTAGAACACATCCCATTATAGTAACGATAGAACAACGAAACGCACCCCACGTTGCGACGATGCTCAAGAGAGTCAATAGAGTTGGCTACCCTACTGTCTCCTATGAGTTTCTTCGCCCTTTCTTGTACACGGTCGAGTAACTTCAAAATAGTCTTTGGAGCACCGGCCCATACATGAGAGTTGTATTCCATTTTCGGTCGGATGTAGGCGGTATAAATAGTGAGGAGATCAGATGGGGTGAAGTATGTCTTACACCGCCTTAAAAAGCCTAGGCACTTGAATGCTTCCTTTGAGACCTGAAAAATGTGCTCAGTCCATCGGACATCACACTGAATTTTCATGCCAAGAACATCAAGAGCTTCTGATTCCTCAATGTTTATGCCACCCATTTTTACAGATGAGGCAGCGTGATCGTGCATACGGCGGTGTGTTAGCATGCAGCATTGGGTCTTTTGGGAATTGAAATCGACCCTGTTCGCGTGACCCCATTCCAATATTCTCGTGAGGTCACCTGTTAGCGAATCATTCATATTCTGCCGCGTCGCCGCGATCGTAGTTGATGTCGGCCTACGATCGAATGAATATGAATGGCAGATGCTGCTGTCATTTGCGAAAGAGTGGATAGGGTTTGAAGTATGACATAGGAGGTCATTAAGAAAAATAAGAAATAGGGTAGGAGAAAGAATGGAGCCTTGTGGTACCCCTGAATTGATTTTGAACTCGTTTGATGAGATCCCGTCTATAACAACTCTTATAGCGCGATCCCTGAGAAAGCTCGATATAAATCGAGAGAAGATATCACCGACACCAAAAGCAATAAGTTTGGACAAGAGTGCTCCATGCCACACTCTGTCGAATGCTTTTGAAATATCTAGAGCCACTACCTTACTTTCGCCAAAATGGTGGATGGATCGACACCATTTTTCCGACAGGAAGGCTAATAAATCACCCGTGGAACGTCCTCCACGGAAGCCATATTGTCGGTCGCTGAGTAAGCTATTGGACTCCAGATATTTCATAAGATGGAAATTTAGCATACTCTCCATTACTTTAGAAATGGTAGAGCATATTGCGATTGGGCGATAATTTTCAGGGTTGCTTGCCTCTCCCTTCTTGGGGATCGGCGTAACATTTGCAACTTTCCAGCACGACGGAAATTCACCTGCATGATAGAGGGTGCTGAAAAGGATTGCCAGAGGACGCGATAACGTCGAAGAGCACTGCTTCAAGACTAGTGCCGGAATTCTATCCGGGCCAGGAGACTTATTTATGTTGAGGTCCGATAAAACCCTTTTAACTGCACGAGCGTTGAAGACTGCTTTTGAAAGCCGTCCTTGCAGGCGCAAAATCTCATTGATCAAGATCGGGTTTAAACATATTATCTTTGAATTCGCCGATATCATATTATTTTTCTCTAATTCTTCATATTCTGTTTCATAATGCAACTTTTGAAAATGTTTAATCCAATAATTTTCAGCCTCTTGGACTTCACTGTAAACTAATTCTTTAACATCAATACTAGAAATTGTTCGTTTTTGTGTACATTTATTTTTACAGTTTTTAATAAAACGAAATACAAATGCAGTAACGCGTAGCAAACTTTTTAATTTGCTAAATTTTTCAGCATTTAGATATGGGTCTGTTTTTTCTATCGTCACTGATTTGCTTTCAACCGGTATAAGCAAATTTGTTGAAGGTTTCAAATTGTATTGAATATTGAATTGCCAATATTCATTACCTTTTTCTAACCACATAGGACATTTTTTCCAATCGCTGTTTTCTAGAAATTGTTTAACTTTCAGGTCTCTTGTTGAAAGATCCTCTGGATTCGATTTACCGTTGCAATGCCGCCATTCATAAATATTGCTTAATTGATTTATTTCGTTGACTCTGGCTTTTACATATGGCATACGCTTGCCACTACCATTTATCCAGTTAAGTACTGTTGTCGAGTCTGTCCAAAGACAGAATTCGCTTATTTCAAATTCTAGTGAACGTGTAAAGAAATCCTTTAATCCTGCCGCCATCAATGCCGCTGTAAGCTCCAATTTTTGTAAAGACAATTCATCTTTTTTCGTAGCTTTGTTAATAGGACGTACTCTATTTTTGGAACAAATAAAATTTGTATAAATTTCACCGCTTTCAGTCCCCTGGCGAGAATAAGCAACTGCACCATAAGCTAATGGGCTTGCATCAGCAAATATATGATTTTCTAAACTATGTGAATTCGCTGAGAGACACCGCTGCATTGAATACTCCTTCAACAAAGATAATTCCTCACGCCATATTTGAAATTCATTGAGCAAATCACCAGATAAATTTACGTCCCAATCAATACGTTCCTCCCAGATTCTTTGCAATAAGATTTTGATTCTGACTGTGAATGGACCGAGTATGCCAATCGGATCATAGATCCTTGCCATTGTCTGCAGGACATTGCGCTTTGTTGCTCGTGGTATATTTTCCTCAATTAAATTTTTCAAATCGACATTAATTTTGTCGCTGACCGTACACCAGTTTATGCCAAGTATCTTTTGTGATATTGGCCGCTCTAAGGCATGACATTGAAAATGCTTCCTTACCTCTGCATGATTTGAATTCCATTTATGTAACTTAAAACTCGCCTTCGCCATAATCTCCTTTGCAGTGTTCATAGTTGTTACGGCCGCTTCAACTGACGTTTCGCTAATAATCATATCGTCTACATAAAACGCTTTTTTCAGTTTATTGCAAATATCTCCGTACTGTGTTGCACAATTCGATAAATGCTTTTGAATTGTCGCTGATAAAAGAAAGGGGCTGCTTGCTACTCGAAAGGTTACTCTTGTCATTCTATATTCGGTAATTGTTGGCGATTCTTCTGGTGTGTCCGGTATATTCTCAAACCAAAGAAACCTGTGGACATCTCGATCGATATCTGCTAAGGAAATCTGCAAGAAAGGTTTTTCAATATCTGATGTAATTACAATTTTATTGGAACGGAAACTTAACAACATGGAGAGCAAGTCTGCTATCATATTTTCGCCAATACTCAAAAGATCATTCAAAGATGCAAAGCCTGGTACGCTGGACGATGCATCGAAAACTATTCGCATTTTTGTTGTAGCTTTATCCTCCCTGTATACCGGTCTGTGCGGCATATAATAAATCGTATTATTAGTCGTTGAAGATAAAATTTTCTCAGCTATCCCGTTCTTTATTAAATCGCGAATACCGGCATCATATTCAATTAATTTTTCTTTGCTCTTATTCATTTTTAACATTAAACTACGCAACCGCCCGAGTGCAATTTGTTTATTATCGCTTAGCTCAACATGATTATCTCGCCAAGGTAGCGATACTTCATAACGATTATTCTTTAAAATTATTTTAGTAATGGTTTCATCGATAATTGTCTTTTCGCTACCCGCTGCACAACTTGTTATACCAATTGATTCTAAATTCCAGAATTCTGCTATATCGAAATCTTCTTCAGCTTCTCTAATATAAAAAACACAGTGTGAATTACCGCTGTTATTGTTCGCAACTTGTAATGTCCAACCAAAAAACGTATTGATAGCAAACAAATTATTTGTAATTAATTTACAACCCTGCCTATAAAATTGCAAATAATAATCTTGACCAATTAATAAATTAATTCCATCGATACGCTTCACTTTACAATTGACAGCATCTGCCAAGTTATTTCGTATCTCGTTGACTTTTTCAGTCCCTATTTTAGGGACTGGCAAAACATCGTCACAAATTTTTGGTACTACCGTTGCAAATATCGTAACCATTTCATCATCGTATTGGTTTTTTATTATTATTTGAACGCGCTTAAATAATTGAGTTTTTCTGTTCTCTTCTTTATCACCAAATGGTATTATTTTTATTTTTGCTGTTCCACAACATTTTAATTTTAATTCGCTCGCTAAATGCTCGCTAATATATGTTCTCTGACTGCCATTATCCATCACAATTCTAGCCAACAAGCTTTTGTTTTTATTCGTATCGCTGATTATACCTTTTGCAGTTTGCAAGAAAATAACGCTCTGCTCTGCTTCCAATGTGTTTAACGCTGCTGCTCCACCACTCTCAGGTTTCTGTCCTCGCTGTGTTCTTATTTCCTTGTTTCCATCTCTATTCCAGGCTTTATCATTATTTTTTTTCTGCTCACACATTGATGTAACATGCCTACCACTACAATTGTAACATTTAATCCAGTTAGCTTTACAAAATTTAGAGGTATGGTTTTTATTTGTACACCTAAAACACCTTGCCTCTCGCAATAAAATGCGTTTTTTGTCCTCAATAGATAACTGTGCTTTACAGTTTTTCGTGACGTGATTTTTCCCTTTGCAAAAAATACAATTGTTGTTGGTGTCATTGCCGCTAACGAACAATCCAGTAGCGGTACCTAAATTCGGTTGTATATCTCTTCTCGATGTACGTTTTTCTGATATTTCTGCCTTTTCTAACGCTTCTACTTCAACTTTAATAAAATTAAGTAAACTCATTATGCTTCTGTTTTTATGATCAATATCTATTTCTGATCCATCTACTATTGTACTAGAAAGATTCACTGTATTTATTGTTTTATGATACATTATACGGAGCTGAGCTGGGATAGCTCCTAATAAAGTTGATTTTAGCATGAGCTCATATTGTGAAGACGGAACTTTTAATGCTGATAATGATCGAATTGTTGCGCTGACGTCATTATAAAGGCGCACACTGGGGATTTCGCGGAAAAAAGTCAAATTGTCAACATACTCTTCATGCAATATGCAGTGATATTTTGAAATTTCAGACTAAATGTTACAATCAAATCAAAAAGAAATACTCCGATCTGATTGCTAGTTTTTTTTTATACCCGTCTCAAACTCAGTACTTGTATGTTTTACCGAACCAACTTAATTTAAACCTAAGAATTTCAAAACGAATATTATTTTATTATGTGAGCTAACGTTTTTCTTTTTATTTTTTATTTAAAGTAGGATATTTCAGTATACTAAAATTGAAAAAATAAACTCTGCAGAGTTAAGTTTTTTTTTTCGTTTATTTTTATGAACATATAACAAAAATCCCTTTTTTCTCCAAACATTTGGACCTGCAATTTTAGCCATACTTTCCCACAGTTGGAAATCACTACTAATGCATTGTCTCATATCTGTTTTTACATTTTTAATCAATTTCAAGTGCCACCAGGTGCCACCTCTCAATTTGTTGCATTACACGTACGGTAAAAAAGTGTCAAGTCCTATTACTTTCACGTAAAGTCGCATAACCTATGAACAAAATGAGACATAAATCATGAAAATCGATGAACGCGTTTCGCTTTTATTCACAATTAAGTAAAGGTATGATTTTAAAAAATTTGCTCGAGATATGCACAAAATTCTTTGGAAAAAACATTGAAGACTTTTTTTTTATGATTTTCAGAATTAAAAAAAAAAAAGTAATAAACAAAAGGTTATTTGATTTTTATGATTGCAGTAGCAAAGTAATAAGCGCTAATAAATTTGCGTGGACAATTAAAACGAAACAAGGAAAGTGCACTTTTTTAATTATTTTTGTTTTTCCGTTAGTTACCTGCATGATTTTTTTTACAGAAATTGCACCCACATTTATGAGTGCTCATGTTTTGGAACGTTTCAACATATGCGCCCATTCATAAGTACCTGTCAGTAAAATATAATACGTAGTATTTATAGGTGTTCATTGATCGAGTTTTGTCATCCAACAAGTGCCGACGAACGCGAAAAGTCCAAGTGATTTTTCTCCGGTTTTTTAATTATAACTGAAACTAAGGCCCAAGAGTTTTACGACAATGGAAAGTTTTTCTATTTCACATGGGGTTTTATGCTCGAAGCTTCTGGAGTTTGACAAAGACAGAACAAAATTAAAACAGTTTTTGCAAAAATCGCACGTTGGCTTAAACAAAACTAGAGCATGTAAAATTTTGGATACAATATATAAAGGCTTTTACTCTAACTTCAAACAAAGATGGCAGGATTCTAATCGTACGAAGTCGCGATTTGAAAAAAAGAATGCAAATTGGCTTGAACGCACATTTACAATTAAGTTTACTGGGGCTGAATATTCTACCAGTTCTGCACTTGGTCGGCCACGTAAATCGTTTGAGGAGTGCTGTGATCGCGCCAAACGATACAATAGGGATGAAGTACGTGCTATGTTTCCTCAAGAAGTAATTGATTTTACTTCTAGTATTCCAAAAACCAACCACAAAATTTGTGCATTAAAAACTTTGGGGATGTTTACAAAGCTTGAACTTACAAAAGAAAAATACGAGTATCTAAAGCATTGGTTAGAAAATGAAGGGTACAAAATACTCGTACCATACAAAGAACTCGCGAAAGAAAAAACTAACAGTTATCCTCAAGGAATTTCTATTACTGAAAGTTCAGGCAGTGTACCTCTGCAAAATCTGTTGGATCATACTGCTAAAAGAGTCCTAGAGACCAAGTCGGTAAAGGAAATAAATACAATTGAAAGCGAAAATCTAACAATGTACTATAAATGGGGATGTGATGGGGCATCTAGTCAAAGCGAATACCAACAGAGGTTTTCAGATGATAAAATTTCTGACTCTCATTTATATATGACATCAGTTGTACCACTTAGATTATCATTAAGTGATGACATAAATAAATTAGTATGGAACAACAATAAACCTTCTTCCACACAGTATTGCAGAACACTACAGTTTGCATACGTTAAAGAGACACCTCAAGTTATACGAGAAGAAAAGAGAAGAGTCGATGAGGAGATATCTCAACTAAAAGAATTTGAGTTAACAGTAAATAATCGCAACTTTGAAGTAAAACATGAATTATATTTTACAATGACTGACGGCAAGACAGCACAATCAGTAACAGAAACACCAGCAGCATATTCTTGTTTTATTTGTGGAGGCACAACATCCAAGATGAATAAAATCGAAGAAGTTCAAGCTATGCCCGTAAATGAACAAGCACTGCAATTTGGTATGTCACCACTTCATGCGCGTATTAAGCTGATGGAGTGTCTTTGGCATGTAGCTTATAATATTGAATTTAAACGTGGGAGAGTCGACTCAAATACTCGTCCGATAAAAGAAGCCCGAACATGTTTGATAAAGCGTGAACTTAAAGAGAAAATTGGAGTACAGGTTGATACTGTTAAGCAAGGCTCTGGTACCACAAATTCAGGAAATACGTCACGAAGATTCTTTGCTAATCCTGCTTTGATTTCCGAAATCACGGGTCTAGATGAAAACATAATCAAGAGGTTTTCAATAATACTCGAAGCTATAACAATCACCGAGGTAGTAGATCCAAAAGAATTTGGTGATTTTTGTCTGGAGACGGCAAAAGAGTTTGTTGCACTATACGAGTGGTACAATATGCCACCTACACTTCACAAAATTCTGATTCATGGAAAAGATATATATAGATATAATTGAAAAGTGTATTTTTACTGTAGGCTTACTATCCGAAGAGGCTCAGGAAAGTCGTAACAAAGACTATAAAAAATATCGCCTTAGACGCTCCAGAAAATGCAGTCGAATTGCCACGAACGAAGATATTATGCACCGAATGATGGTAACATCAGATCCCATGATCTCACATTTGACTCCTTCCTTTAGCCAGAAAAAGCATAGTGTTATAAGCGACGAAGGCTAAGGCTCTTTTAGAATAATAAATTAAAAATAGATTTAAAATAAATAATAAATTAAAAATTAAAAAAATCAATAACTCTAATTATTTTAAGCCTAAGGTCTTTTTATATATTTTATATTTATTTCAATATTTCGCTACTCCTTTGTGTAGCTTCTTCAGGAAAATTGGTTTTTGTTTATAATAAAAAAATTTTTTTAAAAATTCACAATATAGGAAAAGTTCTTGTCAATGAAAATTTAAAATAAAAAAATATTAACAGCCATATTCATAAAAATATTAAAAGCCATATTCATAAAAATATATTCTGGATTTGAAATAGGTATAAATATTCGATTTTGTATTGAAATTTTTGTTTTTTAACCAAATCCAAAATACATTTTTACGAATATGTTACATATAATAAAATATTCAAAACAATAATTACAATAATTTTTTTTTTTTTTTTTTTTCGGGTAGGGAGGAAAAATGCCTTACGCATCTCAGATTCTGTCGTCACAGCCCTGGTATGTGAGGTTTGCACCCACTAAAAAACCCCCCCCATTATCCCTGAGCCAATCCACCACCCCGGTACCGCTCTCGCATTGCTTCGGGGTGGGGCTCCTCCTGGCTTATGAAACCACCATCGTTGTGCCTACGTCTAGGTCCCGTTTTTTGTCTCTCAACACACTCTCTACATATCTTCCCATAAGAACCCAATTGTTCTCGTTCTGCGTCATGGTCGCTATGATATTCTCCGGAGTAATTTCACCCACGTGGTTTTCCACGACATCCCGTTCCGCACTCCATCTCCTACATTGGAAAAAAGTGTGCCATACATCGTCTATGCAGTTGTCGCCATAGATGCAGAGAGATGTGTCCGACTTACCCATCTGATGGAGATATTTCAGAAAGTAGCCATGTCCTGACAACATCTGTGTGAGGTAATAATTTATCTCGCCATGTCCTCTATTCACCCACTTGTCCAAATCGGTTATCAGCCTGGCCGTCCATCTACCCCGTGTTTCCGTATTCCATCTGGACTGCCACCTCTGCATTATCCGCATTCGTGCCGATCTCCTTGTCTCTCCACTTATTCTCCCGGTATGTCTACGCTCGTTCCAAAGTTCTTTGCGTTCCTCAACTAGTAGATCAATTGGCATTATCGCTCCTATGACTAAGACTGCTGGTTCCGATACCGTACGGTACGCTGAGGCTACTCTAAGGGCTGCGGTACGTTGTACAGCTGCAATCATCCTCCTCCGGTAGTGTGCGTGTAGTGCATCGGCCCAGATTTCACATCCAAACAATAAGATCGCCTGGGTCGTTGTCATTATCAGCTTCCTTTTACTGCAGCGTGGTCCTCCAATATTAGACATGAGTCTGCTAAGAGAAGCAGTCGCCTGGGCGGCTTTTGTCGCGGCATGTTGGAGCTGGTCCCTGAACGTTAGTCTAGGATCTAACCATAGTCCAAGATATCGCACGCATTTACTCGTCCTGATTGTCTCAGATAAGACCCGCATATCCTGCTCGATAGGAATGTGCTTCCTCGTAATTATGAGCAATTCCGTCTTTTCCGTTGCCAGACTGAGACCCTGTGAATCCAGCCATGCCTTTGTCCTAAGCATGACTTGAGTTAGTTTGCTCTGTGCTCCATCCATGTTGCGAGCCATAATGACGCATGCAATGTCATCTGCGTACGCCACCATATAGGTGTCGTCCGGCATTTCCGTGCGGAGAATCCCATCGTAGGTTATGTTCCAAAGTTCAGGCCCTAAGATCGATCCCTGCGCCGCTCCTGCCGTTATCTGTTTTTCACAGATCCTCCCAGCTCTTTCGTATATAAGCACCCGATCCTTAAGGTAACTCCTCACCATCATCACCATGTAAGGTGGTGCTCTAAAGCGTTCCTCCAGAGCCCTAATCATGTTGGTCCATTTGACGCTATTAAAAGCATTCTTAACATCCAACGTTGCTAGTAGCACGATGCGTCTCGAGAAATGGTTTCCCGTTTGTGCCCTTTGCACCCCCTCTATGACGTCTGCGATAGCACCCATTGTTGATCTACCATGTCTAAAACCGTGTTGTCTTGAGGAGAGTCCTCCAGCGCTCTCTATAACCGCTTGTATTCTGGGTTTTAGCAGCATCTCCAGGAGTTTCCCCGCGGTATCCAACATACACAGTGGTCGGTATGCTGACGGGGATTCTGGGTCTCCCTTTCCCTTACTCAACAACACCAGTCTTTGACGTTTCCAGACCTCAGGAAAGATACCTTCCTGTAGGCAAATGTTGTACATCCTCAGTAATAGCTCGGGCCTCTCATCGGCGATTATTTTAAGTACCTCTGCCGGAATTCCATCAGGTCCCGGTGCCCTATTGTTTCTCAGGGCTCTCGCGGCAGCCTTTATCTCCCCTTCATTGAACATTGGTGGGTTAACCTCGTTCGGCGGCAAACTCACGTTTTGCAGCAGTATGTCCGTGGGAAATAGGGTGTTCACGATCCTTTCCATAGTTGGTCCGCTTAGATTAGGGGTTGCACTGCGTGCCCCAAGTTTCCGCAAAACCAATTTGTAACCCAGACCCCATGGATCATTGTCGAGGTCCGATCTCAATTCCTCCCATTTCCGTTTCTTGCTCGTGAGTATAGCGACTTTCAGGTCCTTTTTTGCCTTCCTAAATTCTTCAGCTTCCGATGTTGCAGCGTGTCTTCTTCTGGCCCTCGTGTATCTTCTTCTACATCTGAGGCACGCCCGCCTCAGGTTAGAGATTTCTTCAGTCCACCAATATACAGCCCCTTTTCCGTGTCTCCCACCGAGAGCAGGCATTGCCTCGCTGCACGCCGTCTTAATGAGTCCCATGGTGTCATGTACCACATTTTCGGCGCTTGTTACGCGCCTCTCTGTGACGCGATCCCGTGACAGTCCGCTCAGAAGTGCATCCGTATTGAGTCTTCTTACATTCCACTTTCGCGTGGGTGTCGTTCTGTTAGACTGGACATATCTGCTACGGTTTTCCACGCTGTACATAATATATTGGTGGTCGCTTGCCGTATAATCCTCCAAGACAGTCCAGTTTGATATCCTGGCTGCGATTACCTCCGAGGCCAATGTGATATCCGGGATAGTTCCTTCACATCCTGGTCTTCTGAAAGTAGCGACATGTCCCCTGTTCATGATGAGCAAGTCCATTCTGGCCATCATATCCAATACCATCCTGCCTCGGGAGTTCGTTGTCCGCGAGCCCCATTCACATGCGCGGGAGTTGAAGTCACCTCCAATTAATAGGGGTCCCCCTAATTCCATACCCTTATCCTCTATGTTGTGCAGCTTGGTCCGGAAGGCTTCTTGCTCCTCGTTAGGTGTTAAGTAGCAGCTGAAGAGTGTTAGCTCCCTAAATTTACACCAGACAAATCCGTCACCAGCTCCTTTATCCTCAACAGTTAAATTATTTCCCGCCGGTATCCATATGGCCGCTGTTTTGCTGGTATCTTCAATCCAAGTGCCACCCCTCGGTGTTCCGTACTGTTCGCTGATAACTACTATGTCAGCGTTTCTCTCCAAAAGCAGCTGATCTAAAAGTGCATCGGCTGTTCTGCTTCTATGCATATTGGCTTGAAGTATTTTCATTTCCGTTGCGTATTTGCCATGTAGCACTTCCTGGAGCCTGCTAGGTGGCCTATCTGTTTATGTCCAGCCTCATCACAGAGACAACATTTGGGATCATTCCCACATGTCTTCATAGTATGACCCTTTTCACCACATCGTATGCATATGCCCTGTCCTTTTCTATCAGGGCCCTTGCAGCTCCACTGTTCATGTCCTGTACCGAAACATTTGTAGCATCTCTTGACATCCTCGTATATTCTTAGTCGTGCACGACACCAGCCGACCTTAATATAACCGCATTTAAGAAGTTCCCCGGCGATTCCCTGAGATACAGTTACAAAAGCACGTACGAGCTCCCTGCTGTTGGGTTTCGTAATCCTTATGGCCATAGATTCGCCATGGTCCTCAATCGTGCTTCGAATGGATGCCTCAACCTCTCCAGATGTCGTGTAGGAGTCGAGATCTCGGATCTCCAATATGATCTTCGGTGTTACGCCTTTTATCTCCGCGGACTTTCCAAGTGTCTCCCTAATGTTAGAGAGTAGTCCAGGGTCTATTTGTTCCCCTTTCTGAAGCTCCAGTAGAAGGGAACCCGTTTTTGTCTTGCGGATTGTCTTCACTTTACCGCTGTCCTCCTTTCCAGTACGCTCCCTCAATGTCTTCAGAACATCCGCGTAACTGTATCCTTCACAGGGTTTTCCTAGAATAGCCTCCGTCTTTTTCCTTGGAGGTCTGTTTGCAATTCCTTTTGCCTTTTCGTCCTTGGTTCCAGGTTGTTGTGTCCTTTGAGTTGACCTCACCCCATTTCCTATCTTGGTCTCCTTTTGTGCGGGTCTCCTCCTATATTGCACCGTCCTCCATTCAACGTGTCCTTCATCGCATGGTTTCTTCGTTGTGCTCTGTGCCTCAGCAGGGCTGCTAGCAGTCCTCTTCGCGTTACCCATCCTAGGTGTCTCCGCGGTAACTTCCAAATGTTCCACGGCATTTTTTGTCTGCGTCGATTTTCTTTCAGCCTCGGTTCTGAGCCAGTTTCCTCTGCAAGTCTCAGCAATGCAAACAAGCTCCTCAATCTGTTGGATTCCCTCACGTACGTCCATGCTGATGTTTCGTTGTCTCAACATAGCGGCTTTCATCTTGATCAGGGAAGTCTTTATACTCGAGATGGCTGTTGCCTCTTCCGTTCTCATCCTAACGATGAATTTCTGGCTGGGAGAGCCATGTTGGATCTCCATTTGTTCTTCCGAGTTACGTTGCAGAGGTGTAGTGGGTGTGATATCCGTCTCGGTGTTCTTCAAAACACGAGCGATCTTCCTAGCCCCTGTAATGCCCCTCCCTTCCTTCCTGTTTCCACCAGGGGGTGCCCGATTCAAGGCATAAATATAATGATAATAATAATAATAATAAAAATCTTTCGTCTATATCTTTTTTAATAATAACCTATATGTTTATAGTTCTAAAAATTTTTGTTCTGTCTCTAAATGTAATTCTATGTATAAAAATAAAAACTACAAATACAATTATAATATATTTAATCTCTTATTAACTAAATGTCTATAATTTTGCGCAACATTTGCTGTATCTGCCTTAAAATTAATTCTGTTGGTAATTGGTGTATTAATTATATGTAACATTTCTAACATATATCTACGTTTATAATTATTTTCTGTGTCTAATACTGATACATTCTCAAAGTTTGGATAGTGATTCAATCTAGAACAGTGCGAAGATAATGCTGTTTTTTGAGAATTTATATCCCTATATTTTTGATCAGACCTGTGTCCTGCAATCCTAGTCTTTAATTTATTTTTAGTTGTACCTATATATATCTTATTACAATCTTCATTGTCATTCCCACCACAAGGTATCTTATAAATTAAATTAGACATATCCAATTTCTGTATTCTATCTTTAGTCTTGCTAAACAATCTGTTTAATGTGTTAAATGTCTTATAAGCAATTGTATATTTCCCTGAATCATATATTTCCGATTTTCTTAAACGTTCAGCTATTCCAGGTACATAAGTAAGTGATTTGTATGTCTTTGGATCATCCGTATTGTTAATATTATTCATACTTCTAAATCTGTGTTGATTAATTAATCTATAAATTAGCCAAACTGGAAAATCATTGTCCCTAAGTATATTCACAATCTTACTCTTATTTTTAAAATGAAATTGTCTGTCACTAATATTTAATACCTTTTCTATCAAATTCTTGGCAGTGTTGATAATAATGCTCCTGTTATGTTTAGAGTAGTAATTAATAATCCTACCTGATGATGTTGGTTTCTGGTACCAATCCATTATTAAATTATTACCCTTTCTAATTACTACAGTATCTAAATAAGAAATTCTGAAATTATACTCTTTCTCTATTGTAAATTTTATACTATCATTAAAGTTATTCAATGTTTCTAACATATTATGTATCCCACTCTCCGAAATAATACAAAATAAATCATCTACATATTTAGTCATTATCATTAATATCTAATTTCTCAATGCAACTATCAAGTAATACTTCCATAATAATATCAGCCACTATAGAAGAAGCTGGAGATCCCATTGGTAGTCCTTTTTTCTGCAAATATATCTTTCCATCATATTGAAAATATCTGTTGTCCTCTATACAACATTTTAAAATACGTAAAAATAAACTTTTATTTATCTTAGTATATTTCTCAATAATATCCCACTTTTCGTCTATAATATTTATCGCCAAATCAACAGGTATACTAGGGAATAATGATATTACATCAAATGAAACTAATTTTTCATCAACATTTACATGTTGATTCATTAATCTATTTTTAAATTCAAATGCATTCTTAACGTTATATATTGAATGTTCTGTAATCCTCCTCAATATATCAACCATATATCTACATAATGTGTATGATGGAGAATTCACAAAACAACAAATCGGTCTTAATGGGTAATTTTCCTTATGAATCTTCGGTAAACCATATAGTTTAGGTGCTATAGTAACATTAAACTTTAATCTATTCTTGTCTACATCCGTAATAATACCATCCCTATGTAGTTCGGTAACAATTTCATTATTAATCTCTGTAATCTATTTGTGGGATCTTTACTAAGTAAAAAATATTTTGAAGTATCTCCTACTATATCATTAATTCCAAGAAAGAACCCACTGAACATCTGTTGGTATATCCATATCAGTCTTATTTATAAATCATTTTTCGTTCAATCATAATTCCTAGTTCTCTCCTCTGTAAATTCTTTAAAGAATCAAATTTCGTCTTATGTATATTTTTAATCTTCTCATTAAATGAAATTGTTATTCTGTTCTCATATTGTAAAAACTCTTCCATTTCTATACTAGTAAAATGTCTACTTAAATTTCTTTTCACTGATTCTATTTCACTTTGAAAATGTTTCAGTAATTCGTGTTTTTGTTTTAGTGTAAATTTTAAAATTCTGTTGTGTATGTCATTTGTATACTTATAAATATCTTTATTCATTACCGAAACTTGCTCCATTTTAAAGATATTCAATATATTCTTTGTGGAACTTGAAATGAACTTGGGGATGATGCCTGCATTTCTGCAACGTATCAAGAAGGTTATAGTTGATTTAGTTCTAATAATTTTATCCCTCATAGTTTTGAATCTCTTTATAAGGCTTCTGACTTGTTGATTTTTCTTAAATCTGCTGTAAGACATCCTTATTTTAATTGATTGCGTGCTCCGTTATTTGATAATTTTTCTAGTTTTTTGACCTTTTTCTTATATTAATAACACTAATTATTTAAAGCCTAAGGTCTTTTTATATATTTTATATTTATTTCAATATTTCGCTACTCCTTTGTGTAGCTTCTTCAGGAAAATTGGTTTTTGTTTATAATAAAAAAATTTTTTTAAAAATTCACAATATAGGAAAAGTTCTTGTCAATGAAAAAAAAAATTAAAAAAAAGAAATAAAAAAAAAATAAAAAAAAAAAAATAAAAAAAAAAAATAAAAAAAAAAAATATTGAAATAAATATAAAATATATAAAAAGACCTTAGGCTTAAAATAATTAGTGTTATTAATATAAAAAAAAGGTCAAAAAACTAGAAAAAATAATTAAAAAAATCATTTAAATTTTTTTGTTAGTTAGGGCTTTTTACATTGTAGGTAACGATATACATACATTTCTCTAACTTTCTTTATTTTGATTACTTTTGTATATTACTATATAAATAAAAGTAAATTTGTGAGGAAATCACTACATTTTTTGACAAATATATTTTTTTCCTCACCTCCATACAAAAATCTCCAGTGTGAGGCGTCGAAGACCAGTTACATCGTTATTTGAATGCACTTTATTTAAACACATTAGCTTTTGTACAAATCTTTCTACTATTTTTTCTTTGTTGCCATACTCTTCTAAAAGCAATTCAACAGCTTCATCGTAACAGGCTTCTGTAGGAGTAAATCCTGCTATTGATGCTGCCGCTTTCCCTTCCAAAGATTCACTAAGGAAGTTAAATTTTGCAGCCTTTGATATTTTACGATTATCGTGAACAGCACTCTTATATTGCTCCCAAAATCGAAGCCAATTTTCGAAATGTCCGTCAAACTTCTTCAGTTCAAACGCCTTTAATTTTACGGCACTAAATTCACTCGTATCCCTTGCGAGAGCGCTAGTAACCCTAGCAGTATCATCAGCTTTACAATATGTGTTGATAATATGCTGTAATTTCGCTATAATGAAAACTGCCTTGTGATCGTACTCTACAATAGCATCGCATTCCTTCTGAAAATCCTCTGATTTTATTGTAGCACGAACAGCCTCATCAGCTTTTTGCAGATTATTGTGAGCATTCTTTATTCGCTGAAAAAAGGGTTTAGATCGTATTCCACCTGTCCTGAATCATCAATATTCGCAAATCGCGCATCTTCATACGGTTTCAAATAATCCGAAACCGCATTGCATAATTTTGTCAACTGGCTGCGGTAGGTAGACCTGTATACTCCATCCATTTTTAAGACTAATTATTACCTTTTTTTCGCTTTTTCACTCAGAAACTATTTATGCAAATTGCATTCGCTATTATGTATTATTTTTTTTTTTTTTTTTTTTATCTTGGACCAGCACTCAGGGGATGACCCCTACACATGCGATGCATTGTGCTGGAACTACGAATTATTATAATACTGCCGCCTGCTATTCAACTCTTTAATCGCTAAACGTTTTTTATTAATTTTATAATTAAATTAATATTTGTTAAAGAATATAACTGTTAACGGGTTTCGGCACCATGTAAAAAATCTTTAAATATAATATAATATTGCCTAATTCTTTAGTATCTATTATGTGTAAAATTGTTGAGGTTTGATTTACCACTGCTACCGTTCTTAGTTAAATTAGGGTGTAACCTGTTTCTTCAGTAATTGGATTGATTTGCAAGATTGCCCGTACTGGCAGAATCATTGTAGTTATTATTAGAAAAATCAGGATAGTCTGAAAATTTTAAAGATCGTTTAATATTATCGGTGTGAACGTTTTCTAAAGGTTTCCTTACAAATTTTGGTTGCTCTTTGTGTCTCAAACTCTTATAGTTTTTTATAAAACCTTCCTTCCTATGTTCTACATAGTTTTCTCTAAGTATGTTTCTTTTCTGAATTACTTTGAATTTTTAATTTTTGAATCTTTCCTTTATAATGCTATGATCAATTAGTTTATTTTGTACATCTAGAGGACTACATTTTATTGTGCTTTGATAATTATTGTTGTAAAATTTTATAGCCTTAATTACCTGTGTATTTATTGCAAGTTTTTCCTCTAAATGAAATAATTGTTTTGCTTTGTTTAGCAATGTCGTGGTTTACATTTACTTTTTAGCAGTCCAGGTGGTTAATTTTTTCGAACATGTTTTTGAGGTTGCCAAAGTCACACAGTCTTTATAAGTCATGTAAATATATAGATATTTTACCATCATGTTCTTTATTTAAGACAAATTTTATATATTGTTGTACAAAAAATCAATATGGTCAATAATTAAATAATTTTTGTGCAAATTTATAAATAAATAAATGCAAAATTTAAGTAAATTTCGTTAATGAAAACACTGGCAACTTCGCAATTATACATACATACGTAGGTATTTTGTTGTGCTAATAAAAAATTTATGGTTTGCTTCATCTTCTTTTTTAAATGATGCTTTCTTAAAGCAATTATTGACAATAAAGTAGCTCCTGGCATTTTTATATTCTTTATTTCATCTAATATTTTCATTCACAATGCAAAAATATAAACAAATATAAAACATCGGCTGTTTTCTCGTGTTTTCGACAAATTAAAACCACGCCGAAAAATGTAAAATCGCGTGATTTACGGAACAGCTTCAAATCGTCGGCGTGGTTTCAAAATGGTTAGTGATTTCAAATCACGTGATTTGCATAACAGGCCTGCTATTCTGTTGATTTTACATCATCGGCATACCTGTAGAGTATTGTTCGGCGTACGAATGTGTTGGTGGCATAAATGTTGATGATGGAACAGACTGTAAATACTCCGGGATTGGTGGGATTGTTGATAAAGACGTACAAATAGGTTTTCGCAGATACATTTGTGACGTTTGTTTTGATGTATACATCGACGGGGATGGTCCATGTGATGTGCTTGGTACAGGAGTTGGCATGGAAGAAAGGGAATATTAAGGCGAATAGTTTGTAGAATGGGGCAAAGGCAAAGAATATTTATGGATACTTAGATTTTTTTCTTTATTTATAGTGGGAGATGATTATGGCATATTTGGCTCGTTCGGCAAGCTTGTTGCGGCGTCTGCAACGTATGGTCTGTCACGATTTGACAGAACCAAAGCGAGCGATTCCTTTAAGGACCGTAGCTCTTCCTTCAGAGTAACGATCTCGTCAATGTCTTGGCAGAAGACCGTTGTTTCCGCATCACTGCCTTTGGTCTATGTTCTTCGCTGTCAGACATTTTACTTTTCTTAATGCGTTTGTTTCGGCATGGCATAAATTTCACAAACAGGAGAGAGAATAATAAAAAAAGTTGCGGGAAGTTTTATTATTCTCGTTTTTTCCTGCTTGGCTTCTCTTTTCACAATGCCGGTTTATAATAAAAAAAAAGAAAAGTACCCAAGCCAAAGTTTATGGTTACTTAAAAAAAGCGGGTATTTTTCAACGAGTATAAGAAAAGATTGTTATGCGTCGCTTCGATGAGAGAATAACAAAAATTTCTTGTCAAAAAAAAACTTACTTTCCCTCGTTTCCACAACCTACGAATACAAAGGTCAAGAGGCAAATGGATGTCAGCTAGCTCAGTGTATTAACTCGCTAAATTATTGAATAAACAGAATTTTAATGCTTTTCTAAAATTGGTGTCTTTATTTCATTTGAATTCTTTTCTTCTTACATTTCCTTTTTTCCAACTACCTTTACAACCAGCCGATCAATTAGTGTTGCCGAAGTAGTCGCAAATATCAGCGTTGCCACATCCCTTCCACCTTTTTTAGTTTTAGTTTTAACGGTCCTTGATCTGGAATCGATGACTCATGGGCCTCACCCTTTCCGCTGTCCTGTGGGCTGCTTGTCACTTCCGAAGAGTCGAAGGCCGTTGATGAAGGTTTGTTGTTGATAACGACAGGAAGTGGTTTCGTATTAAGATGTTGGGTAGGCGTGTCCTCGAACTCACGAATTTCAGAAGTCAACTTATCTTCATGTGCAATGCATCGAACATTAGATGTAGTTCGCTGCCTTTTGTAGGGTCCATTGTTGTTGTTGTCAATCTTCCTTTTTTTTGTTCTGCATCTTACAGCAAAATGACCCATCAATAAACACTTGTTGCATTTTGCGTTTCGGGCTGGGCATTCAAAAGAATTTGATAAGTGTCCGGTCCTTCCGCACCGGCTGCATTCAATTGATACATTCTATTGTGTGTAGATTTTAGCGGAAACTTTATTTATTTGCTCATTGTCATTGCATTGCAACATGCTACGAGAAGTTTTGGTAATTTGCTCGTAAACTTGACACGCATCCATTATTTCTAAAAGGGTCTGCTCCTTCTCCAATAATATTTTTTTTTAAATTAAGAGGTGCCCAAGAATCTATTATTTTATCTTTTATGGAAATTCGATTTCCTCTTTAGTATTTCCGAACGAACATTTTGCCACCTGTTGGCGCAATCGAAGTAAAAATTTGTTGAAATTTTCACACTCGGTAGGGGTTATATTATGAAACAAATGCCTTTCAAATGTTGTATTTCTCTTTGGAGAGAAATATTCATTTAATTTTGATACCAAAACGTCATAAATTTTTACATCGCCCGACGCCTTATCCAAAAGAGCTCAAGGAATGCAAAATATTACTTCTTGTAACTGTGGACCACCTAAATGCAAAAATTTATTCTTTTTCTTGACGTCATCAGTGATCTCTTCAGCAGCCAGATAAAGAGAAAATTATCCTAACCACTTTTCCCATTCGTATCGAAGTAGTGACTTTTCTATTGCATCACAGAGGAAAGGTCTTATAGCTTCTGTCATCTCGCCTCGCAAGGTAACTGAAACAAAAATTAATAATATATCATTGTAATTTGCTCAAGTCGAACAACTAAATGCAACCTGTCTACAACTTAGGTGAACATTTAGATTTTATGTACATATTTCCACAGAATGCCGAATTAGATCGGTAACATACCAACAATATAACTTTTTTTCGGTAATCTGATGGACGCAATTTAATGCCCAGTCACTAATCCACCAACTTTTAGTGAGAGTCTGTCGCAATTTAATGCCCACTCACTGATCCAACAATTTTCAAGTCAGTGTCTACCGCAATTTAATGCAATTCGTGCTATTCGTTCAATCTAAAACAATTTATTGCCAAATATTCACTATTTCAGATTTTCATCACTCGTCGCCAATGTATTAACTCGCTAAATTATTGAATAAACAGAATTTTAATGCTTTTCTAAAATTGGTATCTTTATTTCATTTGAATTCTTTTCTTCTTACATTTCCTTTTTTCCAACTACCTTTACAACCAGCCGATCAATTAGTGTTGCCGAAGTAGTCGCAAATATCAGCGTTGCCACACTCAGTATAAATGGTTCGTTTGGTTCTTAACCCGGTTTCATAACGCACAATCATATAAAATACTCCTTTGCCTTAAAATACCATAGAGTATCATTACAATCCTAAAAAAATATACTTCATTGACTAGATTTATATTGGCAAGATGTCAAACGAATTATGATACATGTTTCCCGCCCCTGTTGACAGACCGACTGCCAAAACGCCTTGACAGAATGCGTACCAGTCTATTACATTTCTGTCCCTAGTGATGGTGTGATTTACTTATTCAAGATGCATACCGCATTGGCTATCCTTCCCCTTCCAATTGAAATCAAAATTGCATTTTTCTTTTATTGTTTACTTACAAAACAATTCACTTACTTTTATTAGATATAAACTAAAGCAAAAGATATTAAAACAAAAAATAAAAATCATTAAGAAAAAAAAATAAATGTTACAATCACACATACATATCAATACTTGGGTTAAATTATGAATGGGAAAAAAATGGAATTAGCGGGACTGACTTTTGGACGAGAGTATGATAAAAAATTACACCTATATGTATATATATATATATTTATATTCGAATATACAAATATAGATGTTTGTAAAATAAAATAAATTTATAATGACTGAGAAAGTAAATCATTTCTTTTACCATCACTTTTACCATGAATTAACTCCATTCATGATGTTTAGAGACTGTAGGGCCCAGCAATCAATACATGACGATGGTGATGTTGTTGTTGTTCTTGCTTAAAAAAACCTGTTTGTTTAATTACGATTTTAATATAATTAAGTATGTATGTATGTATGATAATTGATAACTATTTTAGAGTAATTTGACTACACTCAAAACTTAAAATTAGTTTAATTGCATTTCATTATAATTTCAAGTAAAAAATAAAAAAAATAGAATTTTAAAATAATTTTAGTATAGTTTAAACATTGTATGATTTTTGGCATTTTTTTTCTCTAAGATTATTTTGTAAATTATAAGGAAGCAAAAAAAAAAATCAGAGATTCAAAAGAAAAATTAGTTTTATTGGAAATTACGTGTTAATTTTAACCATTCAAAATATGTTGAAACAAAGAAATTTGTTAAGGTTTTCTTTAGGTAATATTAATGAGTGGTCGATAGATTTAAATAAGCATTATATTCCATAGTAAATTTGAAAATTGACTTTGATATTAATTTCCACTTAGATTCATGATTTAGTGAATTTTCCTTCACGCACTTTTCTTCAAGCTTTCTTCTTTATCTATATATGGTTATAAGTTTAGCAAATTTCCCTCAACTTAAGCTGATTTACATAATGATATACAGTAGGGCATCGATTATCCGGGATGTTCGGGACCGGAAGCGTTCCGGATAATCGATTTTCCCGGTTGATTGAGGTGAAATTTTGTACGCGTTTTTACATAAATTTTTGTTTTATTTATTCAATAAACATACTTACAGCATATAATATTAATACATTTTTAATTAATACATATGAAATTACTTAAAAATACATTTAATGTTGTTTGTTTATTTTTCTTAACTTTCATATTTTCTTCTAAAAGCTTCTCTTGGACACGGTAGATTTGCATTTTATCTTGTTCTGTAATGTTGGAAATGGATGAATGTTCCAAAAAGTCTATCAATGAGCTGGATGCGTTTATGGCATCTTGTAGAGATGGTTTACAAACAATTATATCATCTTCATCAGATTCCTGCGAACTAATTTCTGGAACAGGTTCATCATAGTCATTAGTCAAACGTATAATTTCTTCATCAGACAAAATCGGAAATGAAGAACAGCTTTATCACAATTAAGCCAAGTTTCTGCATCCTCAACGGTCAAGTTGTCTGCTATATTTACTATCGGTGTTTTATGATCTAGAGGTTCTATATCTGGAATAAGAAAATATTTTTTGTTTTAATAAAATTGCTTTTCTTTTTTAAAAGGAATGTACACAAACCATCATCGGTTTGAGGACATAACAGGTTATTCCAAACATTTTCCAAAACGGATAAAGTAACTGCGTTCCATGCATTCGAAATATTCCACAAAGCATTTTTGATAATATATTACTTCTTAAAATCTTCTAGATTGCCTGCCGTGACAAGCTTTTGCATTTGGCTTTTTGCGATAGTGGCTCTTAAATCTCCATATTGCACCTTGATCCATCGGCTTAATCAAAGATGTGCAATTTGGTGGTAAATACTTAACAAAAACATTTTGAGCCATTAGTTTCTCGACGTCTGGATGCGCCGGGCAATTATCCAAGAGTAGGAGTATTTTACAGTCTTCTTTTAAGCCGATTTGCTTAAAATGCTCTCTCACCTCCGGAACGAAATTATTTTTAAACCATTCTAAGAATAATGCTTGTGTAACCCAGCTTTTCTGTTAGCTTTATAAATTACGGGAAGATCTCGAACATTTTTAAGGGCCCTTGGGCGAGCACTTTTTCCAATAACAAACGGTTTGCATTTGCTTTTTCTCCTCCAGCCTTGAGTTTGTGAATTCCATGCCGTTTTTTAAAATGCTGTAACCAGCCTCGAGAATACTCACATCCTAAATTAATATTTAATTTTCAATGGAAGAACTTAGCTTTTTCCATTATCATTAAACTGGAAATTGGGGTCCCTTTAAAACATTCTTGTCGGAACCATTCGTATGTCACAAAATCGATTTTTGGTTCTGATGCACTTTTTAAAGTTTTTCGATTTTGGAAGCCAATAACTGAATCACTTTCTGCACAATATTTTATCTTTATTTTTCAATAAGTCATAAACTGTTTGTTTGCCAACTCCATACTTTTGTGACAGGGCTTGAACAGAAATATTTTTTTTTGAATGATCATTGATTAAGTAAATTTTTTCTTGAATAGTTAAGACTTTTCGTTGCCTTTTACTCAATTTTACTGATATCGAGGCCATTCTCAAATTACACATTAACAAAACGCACTGCTTAAATTTCAAACGCAACTAAACACCAGAGGAAAAATATACAACCAAGGGAATTCCCCTATTTGGCTTTACACACATGTTAATTGAAGTGTTGCTAACATGTTAAAAAAAGTTTTCGGCAAAATAAGTAGAATTTTTTCGATCCCGGATAATTGATGTAATCACGGTTAATCGATTAAAATAGAAAAGGGATATTTTCGTTATCAATCCCGGATAATTGATGTTCCCGGTTAATTGAATCACGGATAATCGATGCCCAACTGTATAAAGTTTTAAGATTCATATTTTCTTTAGATTTGTTTAGCGTAATTCCAACCTTAATCTTAATCTTACGAACAGAGCTGGATTTTTCCCAAGGTGTTAATGGTGTGCGCATTAGTCTTCCGCCATGAAATTATTAAGATATCTTCAGTCGATTTTAGAGAGTTGAATTGCCATGGAATTAACCTTAAAATGATGGCAGACAAAATGTGATTGTTCTGATAGTTTTGTCTTGTAAAAAACGGGATCACTTGTGCAGATGACTTGTGACATAAAAATGTACGCAACGTGAATTACTAATAGTATTGGGAATATGTGATAGCTAGGAGCTTCCTGTCCTAGTTTACTCCAATCTTTTCTGCTTTTCAAGTTCGTCACCGGATATTTTAATGAATAATAATCTGTTAACATAAAAATTTAATTTTTAACACACAAACAAAACTATCACTTGCGCTGATGCGACTTAACAACTCAAAGCTAATATTCTTAATTCCTTGAACAAACGATCAATGTCAAGATGAGGGCGCACTTTTTTTGGCTTCTTACCATTTTAAACTATGAATGCCCTATGCGTGAATGAGCACGACGTATTATCACTCCGATAGTCAGCAGTGTGACGAAGACAGAAATGTAACTTCAAAAAAACCATTACCTTATATGGTAATAAAATTTAATGAGTGCATTCTAATAATCCCGCAACTCTATGCATATGTATATTTGTCGATTGAGTGTAAAAAAACCAAATTACAGAAAAATATAGCATACGATAAAATAAGAAGTAATCCCAACTGACTCTAGCTAAATTTTAAATGGTCACTGCACAGAAAATTCGATTAGTGATGTAATTAAGTAAACTCATAACATATTTGAATCGGGAATCGTAAAAAGAGTGAAACCAAGTTTCAGAGTTGCATTACAAATGATCAATTAAAAAATATTCTTTACAGTATGAGTTTCTGAGAGCACAACTTATTTGTGATAAATTAACATACCATTCCTTATGGTCTTTTTATAAATAAGCTATTATAGCACAAATAATCGATCTGTTGACACGCTCAGATGCGTTACTCTGTGGAGAATATAAAGCGGTGTAAGTGTGTTTGATACCATATTTTGACAAAAATTTATTGAAATCATTTGCCTTAAATTGGCTACCATTATCTGTCAGAATAATTTCAGGTACACCATAATTTCGCGTTCTAAAAATTCAATTATACTGGCAGAATTTGAAAAATTATCTACAACTATAAAAATACCTATTAAAGCCCTTACGACTGCGTGTATATGGTCCCAGCAGATCCATGTACATTCTTTGGAATGATCTCTCAACTACAACCATTTGACCCATTTTTGGTCTCAAAATTTTGTTCGCAGCCTTCGTAGTTTTACAAATCTCGCAACTAGTAACAAATTCACGTATGTCTGTTACCATCCGAGGCCAGTAACAGTTTCGTATAATCAGTACTGAAGTTTTCGATATTCCGCCATGAGCCGCAATTGGTGAATTATGTGAACGCTTTAGTATGTCACCTCGCAAACCTTCTGGGATCCATAGCTTCCACATATTCTTATCCAATTCCTCCTCCCCCGTTGCAAATTTCAATCGAATGTATATGTATTGATCAAGAACTTTAATGTCTGGTAAGCTTTCAGCGTTATTTAAAAAATTTTGCTTTAACGACCAATAGCTTCTATGCCCGCTAAACACTTTTTCAGTAACTGAATAGTTACGCTGCGCCGCATTAAGCTTTCGCGACATAAATGCAATTGGGTTCTCATTCTTCTGATCATCTAATTGCACTAATACAGCGCCAATTCCAAAATCACTTGCATCGCAGTGTATATAAAACTTTTTAGAGAAATCGGGATTTTTTAATACTGGTGCGCTTGTCAATCAACTTTTTATTTTCTTAAAAGCCTCATCGGCAGCTTCGGTCCTCTCGAATTTTTTCTTTTTTGAAAGTATTTCTGTTATTGGGTGTGTCACGGTAGCAAAATTCGAAATGAAACGCCTATAATATCCACTGAGCCCTAAGAAACCACGAACTTGTTTTAGAGATTTTGGCGGAGGCCACTTTAGAATAGAGTAAATTTTATCTGGATCAGTAGATATGTCCCCATGACCAATTATAAATCCGAGATATTTAGCTGCCTTTACACAAAATTTACTTTTAGCCAAATTCAGTGTTAAATTTGTACTCTTAAATTGCTCCGCTAATCTGGTTAACACTGACACATGAGAATCGAAATTGTCAGACACTACACATACATCGTCCAAATATCCAAAGACATAATAACGCAAATCTGGTGGAAGTCCATTAACCGGCGCATAGTTTGTGCGGCATTGCAAAGTCCAAAGGGCATAACCGTAAACTGATACAGCGGTCTGCCAGGGATAGTAAAAGCTGTAATTTCTTTGGACTTCTCTTCTAGTGGCACTTGCCAGTAGGCATCCTTTAAATCAATTTTAGAAATGATATGCGCTTTTGGCAAGCGAGAAAAAATACCTTGGATATTGGGAAGAGGATATGCATCCTTTAAGGTAACTTCGTTTATCCGTCGCGTATCCAAACAAAGTCTTACTTTTCCTGGCTTAATGACCATCCTCATGGGAGAACTCCAGGGACTAGAACTTTCTTCCATCACGCCCAAACTAAGCATACGGTCTATTTCCTCAAAGATTAGTTTTTCTACGGCCGGCTATACTGGATAGAAGCGTTGTTTTACAGGCCGTGCATTCCCTACGCCAATTGAATGTGTGTGTTATGAGTGCTGTTTTTCCTAAGCCAACTGTGTCAAAATTTGGAAAGAGCGACTTCACTACAGCTAACTGCTGTTCTTGCCGAAATGTAAGAGGATATGATTCCTGCTCAATCGATGATATATGGTTATTCTCTACTCTTAAATGATTATATAACAAAAAATTGCGCATCACGCCGAATTTTTCCCAAAAATCGATTCCTAATTGTTGGGGCAGCACCTTGGCGGCAACAGACAGAAACCAAAAAAAACGTTCAAAGTATAAAATTGCTGCGTCGGCAGCAATGGTAAGAATAGTAAGAAAACCTTTTATAATCAAAAGTGGAGCGTTTTATTATCTGTAGTCAAAAAATACAATAAATGTTTCATACATAACAAGCATTAAAATTCAAGAGACTTATACTTACTTTATCTACCCTCTATACCGGCTAAAGAAATGAAAATGATCGTTGCGATCTACGCACACAAGCGATTACCGCCCAAGTATATGGTACCGAGTACTTAGAAGGTAGAATAGGGCACGTTTACATTAACAAAACAAAACAAAAACTTGGACTAGTAGTCTGCCAAAAAAGGTCATCCGTTAAATTCAAAATATAAAATTAATTCACAGCACTAATATGAATCGCTGATTAAGAGACGGTACAATATAGAAAGTAATTTTTTTAACTAAATCTTCATATTTCACTGTAACTTCTAAAAATCCTACTACCTGCTGTTCCTTACCATCGGCTGTTTTTACATGTGATTGAAACCTATGACACTAGTATAATCCCTCTATGCTAAATCTTTTCCGATGCAGCGGATATTAGCCCCTGTATCCAGCAACCCAAATTCCCGTTGACCTAAAATTTCAACTTCCGCATTAAGCCTACCATCTATTTCAGAGTTAATAATCGATGAAATAACTTTGCGCTGCAATGTTTTTATCTTCTTATAAAAATTTCGCATTCGCACGGTTGAACGTTTATAATTTTTTCTTATTTCTTTACCAAGTTGAGGATCAGAAAATAATTTACTTCTCTATTATATATGACCGTAATCGTTCATGATAAGGTTTAAAACTTTTAAATTCAATATCTCCTTTATATTCAGTTTCATTATGGTGTCGTTCCGATTCCACATTCTTCGTTATAGTCTTATATTCTGCCTTATGAGGTTGTTCCTTAATGGGGTAGATAAAAGAAATGTTCTCCTTAAAATCATTTATTGTTGGAGACGTGGATTCACAAAATCCACGTTGTGGCTTTAAGTGTTTCGAACATTGGGGCTTATAAAAATTTTGCATGCCACATCCGTAACAAAGAATTTTTCTCTCTTGGATACACATGTCCCAAATGTGACCTTCAGAATCGCAGTTCCAGCAAATTGGGATTTTTTGAAAACCATCTTCGCCATTATCTGTATACACTGCAGCTATCCGGCGATGAGGAAAACACTTTTTTTCACCGAAACGAGAAACAACGAAAAAAGAATAAAACAACTGGTTTTAAGGTTCAATCAATAATAATCAATCTTCTTTATTTTCTATTTTCTTAAATACTATTGTTTTGCTTTCTGTTGCAGTTTGGAAATATAAATTTAAAATAAATGTTTGCATAACAATTCTTAAGAAATTTGTCTGGTGTATTTTGCACCTGAACAAATTATAGCAATTCTTTGGAAAAAAAATATAATTAGTAAATATGTAATAATGTCATTGCATTTTGGTTAGCGAAAATGCACCTGAGAATACAATCAAAAAGTTATTAAAATTCTTTGGAATTAATGTACTTGGACAATTTAATAAATACAAATAAAGTTATTAAAATTGCTTGTTAAATAAAGTTATTAAAATTATTTGGAATTAATGGTACATTTTGTTAACTGTTGCATTTTCATTAGTGGAAATGCACTTGGACAAACAATTCTTTGGAAAATACAATTAATAAGTATATATGTTAAAATTCTTTGGAGTTAGTATTCTTTGCAGCGAATAAAGTATATACAAAATAATTGGTAAAATTGCTTAATAAGTTAAAACAACATGTGTATGTGTGTATGACCGAAATAACGTTAAGGGAATAGTGGGAGACACTATAACACCCCCACCGTTAGTTTGAGGCTCTGACGAAATTATATTATCTTTGCCGGGTTATTTATAATAGTTTCGTTTTTTAATTGTACGTTTGGAGTATATGTTGGTTTTTTATTCTTGAAGAAGTATATAAAAACAGTTAAGATACATATTGATATAATAATAGAGATATCTATACTAAAGCTAATTATTTTTGAGTTGTTATCTGTATATAGTACTTGTTTCAGTGTTTCCTCGTATTCTATTTGTTTTAGATATAAATATTAAATTTTTATGTCTGCAAGTGTTGTATTACTATTGTCTTTAATTTTTGTTATGAGATTAGGTAGGATAAAGTTGTCTTGTATCTTTATTTTAACATTTATAAAAGTTTTATTCAACGCGTTTATTTCACAATTTTCGAATTTATTTAAGTAATTTCCCGAAATTTTCAATTTGGCTTTATTGCAATTGTGTGATATGTTACTATTGTATTGTTTGAGAACTAGTATGCCTGGAATTGTTTCAACTATTTCCTGTTTATCAAATGTTTGCATTTTGCAGTTAGTTTCTTCAAAGTTCAGTATATTATTCAAGCAATCGTCGTTGATTTTTATTAGATTCCTTTTTAAATTATCCTTAATGTACGTACTATAAATATTGTTTTCTAAATCTATGAGAACATCAGAATATTTAAGCTCTATGGATTTGTTAGTCTTGTCAGGTATTGGTACGAATGTCACCATGGATAGTGGATCTTGTGAAAATTGTGGTATAGAGAGGATAATGATAATGTTACCTTCGTGAAGTGCTATGTCTACTTTAATGTTGATGTAACTGTCAAAGTCTGTGATTAGGTTAAGTTCGGTTTGGGTTAGAATATCTGTGGGTATAATGCCCAGTTTTCCGGAGAATATCGGAGATATCGTTGTTAATCTGGTATATGTGTTCTATAAATCTTATCTCGTCTTCTATGGTTGAAATTTTATTTCCTATAATATTCTTGAATTTAGTCAAGTACTTTCCAATTGTTCCCTGCTGGTAATTTATATGATTGGTAATATTCCGAATCTGGGATTTCATGACATTGTTAATATGTGTTAGGTTATTCACCTTGTTTGTCAAATTTTCGTCATTTGTGTGTAGCAATTTAAGGGTTTTACTTATTTGTTCCTCGTCGTCGCTGTCCATTGTACCTGCGATAAATTTCAGGCCTTTACCTACAATGTTTAGTAAAGCCCGTTTCCTTCGGAAATGAGGGTTGAGATTTTCTATTTTTGCCCCTAATAGCATAAAGTTCTTGTTTACTGTACCCATTAATTTTCCCGATTCGGTACTTGATGTCTTAAGGATGTCCATATTGGTCCTAATTATTTCCAAAGTGTGATCGTATTCCGTTATGTTTATTATGTGCAGTATTTTAATATAGTTTTCAATAATTTTGGTTTCCCCTGTTTTGATCGGTATGTAACCGTTATTGCACGATAGGTCCTGTACGTCGATGTTTTGAGTCCTGACGGTTGCAGCAATTGTTACTATTATAATCCATTTAATCATCTTAAACAAAAATAAAGTTACTTTCGCCTTAATTTTTGGGTTATTCTTATTTTGGTATTTTCTTTGCGGTTTTATGTGTGTTTTATAATATTTATGCCCTGTCTTTGTATTCCCTACATGATCCTCATAAATTTTCCTGGATTCTATCTTTCTATACTTCCTATGGTTTTTGCCTCCTCGAATTTCCTTTATGTAGTTAGTGCCTTCATCTATTTCTATATCATTCCTATTCTTGTTAAGCTTATTTATATAACTCTGTTTCTTTCTTAACGTTAAATCATGTATCCCCGCGTATTGTCCCTCATTTACCTTACCGTTGACGAAGTCTATTGGTTTAATTTTTGTAGTACTATGAATAGTGTTGTTATAAAAACCTATAATACGAGATATTTTCTCCTCTGTCGATTCGTGTTTAGACCGTTCGTCGTATCGTAGTAATCTGAAGTGTTCATTTAGTGTGTTATAGAGTCGTTCGAAATCCGCATTTGATAATAATAATAATAATGTATATAAATATTCTCTTTCTTCAAGTATTCCCGCATCGGGATGGCTTTAAATCCTAACTCATTGTCAACGACAATTCTTTCTATTTTCCCAAATGTGCCAGTATATTGAATCAATTTCGTCTTAAAATCCACCCATGATCTTCCATTAATTTTGTATGCCATGGCGTGCTTTGTAAACTTATTGATCATGGTTAGATATAACTGTTTCTCCAATGTATAAAATACGTCCAAGTGTAATATCTCCCTGGGTCTTGTGGGTGTTTCCGATAGTTTGTAAGGTAGTCTAGGTGGTCTTCTGTTATATTTTTCCAGGGTACATACTTCACAGTTGTTAACAAACTGAGTTATTCTCATCTTTAGTTTGGGATTATAAATTCTCGCTTTAAGTTCCTCGAACACTGATTGAATACCGCTGTGGTTTTTGCTCAAATGTTCTTCCTCAATTATTTTTGTAAGCTCAAGTTCATCTGCTACGTCGTCTAGTTTTTTGAAACACCTAACCAATTTGAATCCGTTATTACTTGAGAAGAACTCTTTATAGGTATCCCTGAAGGTATTATAAAATTCATTTTTCATTAGGACGGCATTTATTTGAGTTGGGTGACAGTGGTTTTTCAAAATCATAATTGCGTATTCTTCATCCAAATTTTTAATTGCTATTGTTTTCCTAATATTCTTAAAAATGGTTTCAGTTCTAATTCTCGCTGATCCGGAAGAGATTTTTTTTATGATGACTTGGTTTTTAAACAAATTTATAGGTGGATCACTCTCTGTTAGACTTTGTTGGATGGCTTCCATTGAGTTAATGTTGGCATATCCTTTTTCAATTCTGGATAGTACGTCCGCATTACTGTTCTTCGTTCCCTTTTTGTACTTAATCTCATAGTCAAATTCGGACAGTTTTAGCCTCCATCTGACTAATTTTGAGTTCGGTTCCTTAATTGAAAAAAGCCAAGTTAACGGCTTATGATCCGTTTCGATCAGAAATTTGCGTCCGAAAAGGTATGGGCGAAAGTACTTTGTGGCCCAAATAATTGCTAAGAGTTCCTTTTCTATGGTACTGTCCCTCCAGCGTATGTCCAACACCTCATTTGTGTGGTCAAAAACAGCTGCACTATCGCCCTTTATTAGTTTGTCTGGCAATTTGGCTCCACCGATTCTATTTTTGCGGACAGTTCCTGTTAAAGTATACACATTTTTATACAAAATTAAATCTAAATCATGTGGATATTTAAATAAATGTACCTGTAGCAAAAAATTGTTCCGCGCTTAGTAAACACGTGAAAAAATTGTCGAAGTATATGCTATGACAAGACGGAATTTCTATAACCTTTAACAAACTTAATACTGTATCAGCTCCTAATCCAACGGACTTATCATAATTTGATGATGATCCACCATAGAGTTTAAGATGGTACAGGTATCCATTTGATGAAGTCAGGCACCATGCTTTAAACCCAAAACGAATAGGTTTACCTTTTATAAACATCTTGCAAGAATGTCTTTCAAAATAAGGTATCATTTCCTCATCAATGGACAGATTGTGAGCAAAGACTCCAAACTGCATAAATCGTTTGTTGCACAAATCTACAAGAGGCCTTACTTTGGCAAATTTATCTGTTGTATCAATTTTACTATTGTCCGCTAAATGAATAAATCGTTTTATCATCTCGGCACGATTTCTTGGAAAGGCATTAGAATTTATTCCAAGATGGGTCCTTTGACCAGTATAGTTTCCATTCTGGTATTTTGTGGTATCCAGTAAAAAACAGAAACCCAATAAAACGTTTTATTTCATGTGGCTCAACAATGAATGGAACGTTGCATTGAGAGGCATATACATTAGTTTGCTCAACAATCATATGAAGCATTTCATCATCAAAAAATAAAATAAATAAGTCAATTGGCGATTTCCCAATAAGTTTTTCAACAACTTTACGAATATGACCATCTTCAACATTTATCGGTGTTTTATCAAATGATGAAATTCTTTTTGTCCATCTAGGTTCTTTAAATGCTTTAATACTTTTATGTCTTTTTGCAGCATCCCCTATAATTTCACTACTTTCAGACTCACCTCCAGACTCGTAGTCAAGTTCAGCTGGCCAGCAATTTCAATATCAATTGGATTATTTTCATCCATAACATTGTCGTCAACATGTTCCTCCTCTGAAACTTCATTTGCATCAGACGAAATATATACAATATTGATACTGGACGATGATGCAATTGCAGCATTTTCTTCGTCTATATCTTCATCTTCCAAAATATCAATCACTTCTTGAATTTTTAAATATTTTTTTGATGGCATTTTTTTAATTATAAATAAACTTGAACTTTTTTTTACTAAAAACACTAGCAACACGCTTCTGCTACTCACCAATAAGAAATCAATTCTTATGCTTTCAAACCAAAAACACACTAAAGAACTCAACTCGCACTAGTCAACTGGCGGTAAAAATGGAATTCCTTGTTTTACAAAGAAAACAAAGTAAAAATCCACTAAGCAAAGCCAGCCAAAAACAAGTGTAAACAATATTGCTGTTAAAAGTACGTAATTGGTTCGCGATTTTGCTAAATGTTGCCAGATTTGCTATATGTTTCTGCCCAATGGTAAGTGAAATTACCACAACAATGTTTCATAGAAATTCAAACTGTTAGCCAGAATAAATTAGATTTGTAAGTATACATAACTAATGTAATGGAAATAAATAATAAGAAATCGTTGATAATTAACACATTCCTTTTTCGGTATAATTTTTATAGTTACTTCAAAATACGTAATTTTTTGGAGCTTAGCGAAAATACTTTTAAAACACGAAAGGGTAACAAAAAACAAATATCCTTCAAATTGTTTTCTTAAAAGATATTAAACTAAAGTACAAAATAAATAAATGTTAAAGTTTTTCTATGCGAAAGTTTTTATATTTGAACTAAGTACTGGTAAGTGAAATTACCGGTTGGGCAATAATGGGTTAACGTAAATTTGATGTTGAAGAGTTTTTATTAGAAGTGTGTTTGTTGAATGAATTCTTTTTGGGTCACAAATCCCTGGATTTAAAATTGAGTTCGTTGCGCCTGTATCTATTATAAGCCTTATGAAACCTAGTTTAGTTCCTATCGTTACAAATGGTAATTTGTTTGTGAGGCCGATTCCTGAAAATTTTCGTCTATTTCTATTTTTCCTATGTCCATTGGTTTGGGTTGATTTCTAAAATTTTGTCTGTTTAGTTGAAATGGAGGATTTTGTGGAACATGATTATGCGCGTTTATTTGTTGATATGAACGTGGTGGTTGGAAATATCTTTCCCGATTTGGAGATGATTGCCTGAAATTTCTCCCATGGTTTTGAGGTGGTTGTTGGAAGTTTCTTCCATTGTTTGGGGATAAATGTTGGGAATTTCTCCCATGGTTTTGGGGTGGTTGTTGGAAATTTCTTCCATTGTTTGGTGATAAATATTGGGAATTTCTCCCATGGTTTTGGGGTGGTTGTTGGAAATTTCTTCCATGGTTTGGGGATAAATATTGAGAATTTCCGTATTGTGTATTGTTCCTAAGCTGATAATTTCCACGTTTATTAGGATGTACGTTAGGTTGCATCTTATTTCCATTACTGTTCTCCGTATAAGCGTACCCAGCCTGAAATAAGATATCCATAGCCTCTTCTTCTCCTGGGTTTTTGCAAAACAATATAGATTTCATGGGCTCGGGGATTTTACTTTTAAAGAGGTTGAGGGCAGTGCGCTTGTTGTTCTCCGCACTCTGCCTAGTTGCTTCGGTTTCTCCTAAAATAACTACTAATTTGTTGTTTAACCCGTGTAACCTGTTTTTCATGTCATTGTAAAAATGTAAGGTGTTTGTTCTAAAGGTCACGCTTCGTAATTCGTCAAAGAGTTCCTCGCAGGATCACTTATTTCCAAAATTATTCTGTAGTATGTTTTTAATCTCTGCCCATGAGGTCGCGTGTCAGTTTATTTCTATTGCCTGTCTTGCCCTTCCTTTGAGTTTCGATTTTATTACGTCCGAAAAAAGTAGTTGGGACAGTTGGTCATATGTTTGTAAGTGTGGGTGTATTCGGTCATTTCGGTATTCAGTGTGGTGAACGTCTGTAGGTCTCTTGAGTCGCCACAGAATTCAGGTAATTTGTTTAGGTATTTCAAAGGGTTTATAGTTAGGCTGTTTAATGGGTTTTCAACCTGTACTGCTATTCTTCAGTTTAATAGATTTGGGAAAGGAAAAAGGAAATTCTCTCTTATACACGAATGCGTTTTTCCCTTTTATTTTTACGTTTTAAATAATTCTTCCCTGCCTTGGTTTTTATCAAGGTTATTTTATGTAGGAATTCTTGTAGCTTTCCGGTTTCTTGTTCTCCGGACGTATATAGTGATTTTCTTTCGATTTCTGACTCTATACTTATTTTTTCAGTTACATACAGGGTGGCGATGGCACGATGGATGGTAGTCTGCACGTTGACTACACAACCAAAAACAGACCTGGGTTCAACCCCAGTTTCAGACAAAAAAATTTTTAAAATAAAAATAAACATCTCGCATTTTTCTGATGTGCATTAGTGTGTCTTTGTGTGTTAGTTGTTGTCGAAAGGTTTCAGTGGCGAAGGCATAGTCACTGGTCACTGAACAATACCGGCTTCAGCAGATAGCAATCCACAATCACATCAGAACGCCCTCCTTCGTCGGTATTGTGTAGCACCGGCGAAGTAAAATAATAATAAAAATGGCTACTAAACCGAAGCTCTTCAGCACTGCTACGAGTATAAAAAAAAAAAAAAACTAAAGAACGTGCGAAAGCAGAGCTGCAAAATAATTAATTAAGCTTCACCTCCTGTAGTTTCTCCTACTATCCCTTTCCTATAGTCCCCAGCACAATGCTTCGCATGTGTAGGAGTCATCTCCTGAGTGCTAGTCCTAGATAAAAAAAAAAAAAAAATAATATTAATAAATAAATATAATATAGTTAATCGAATTCTTACTTTCTGATGCTGTTGTTGAGGATGTAGTTTCCACTGTTGGGTCTAAAGTTGACTAGGATGTGTTTCCGATGGAAAAATTTGTCACTATGTTGAGTTTAGAGTTGACTATGTTGAGTCTAAAGTTGATTAGGATGTGTTTCCGGTGGAAAAATTTGTCACTATGTTGAGTTTAGATCCTTTAATCTTTAAAGGGATATTTCTCTTTTGTTTATTTATTTTCTGATACAGTCTTCTGTATCAGGGATTCAAAGGGAAAAAAAATTTCCTAATACCGCACTAAGGATAAAAATCCAAGTTCTATCGCGCACAATAAATAAAATCTTTTTTATTTCTTTACGTTGGATAGGACTTGCGGTATCCTACCGACTGCGCCACTTTTTTCACCGAAACGAGAAACAACGAAAAAAGAATAAAACAACTGGTTTTAAGGTTCAATCAATAATAATCAATCTTCTTTATTTTCTATTTCCTTAAATACTATTATTTTGCTTTCTGTTGCAGTTTGGAAATATAAATTTAAAATAAATTTTTGCATAACAATTCTTAAGAAATTTGTCTGGTGTATTTTGCACCCGAACAAATTATAACAATTCTTTAGAAAAAAAATATAATTAATAAATATGTAATAAAGTCATTGCATTTTCGTTAGCGAAAATGCACCTGAGAATACAATCAAAAAGTTATTAAAATTCTTTGGAATTAATGTACTTGGACAATTTAATAAATACAAATAAAGTTATTAAAATTGCTTGTTAAATAAAGTTATTAAAATTATTTGGAATTAATGGTACATTTTGTTAACTGTTGCATTTTCATTAGTGGAAATGCACTTGGACAAACAATTCTTTGAAAAATACAATTAATAAATATATGTTAAAATTCTTTGGAGTTAGTATTCTTTGCAGCGAATAAAGTATATACAAAATAATTGGTAAAATTGCTTAATAAGTTAAAACAACATGTATGTTAAGGGAATAGTGGGAGACACTATAACAGAAAACCTCGAGAATTAATACTGCGCCAGAATTATAACGCAAATAAAACAAACATAAACTTAGGTTTTTGTTGTTTTTTTTACTGAATGAATCTTAAGACTAACTTATTCAACCTTTTTTAAAAATAACTTAAGCTAAGTATAAAATCCTTACGTTGCTGTTTTTAAATTTTTATAATTTCTAAAAATAACATGATAAGCAACGTGTTAATTTACAGCATTTAGAAATGCAAATTTATTTGTAAGTTAATTATGACTTCACACTTATAAGTTTTGAAAGGGAATAATCATTCAAAGTAGAATAGAGAAAATTATACACTTGTAGAGACAAGTGAGAATAGAAACTTACACGTGGATGCCATATTTCCATCACGTACCCTCAACGTGGATGTATCTTTACATTAATTCATTTTATATTGCACAAATTTTTAGTTAAGATGTCTGCCACCATACTAGGCTTGCCACATCCCAAAAGCCAGCCAGCTTGACACTCACCTAAAATGAGCTTGATTTAAAAAAAAAAAATATCTTGGCAATTAAAATAACGCATACGTATAAATGAGCAGAAAAACTGTTTAATTTTATTAAAAAAAAAAAAACAATAAAAACATAACAAATTATACAAAAACTTAGAAAAAACAAAAACGTATTACAATTCAGTCTACGTCAAATAATATAAACATCTTACAATTAATTTACATTTAACTATGTTAATTTTTCCACATATACTTTGTACTTTTAGTAACAGACTTAACTAGTTCTGTTCCTTTAGGCGTTAGTAAAAATTTTTGAAAATTTTTACAATTTTCATCACAGTTTTGTCAGCCTTTATAAGGTCAAATCCCATTCTATTCCTTTCTTTAGAATATAAATTGTTTAATGTACTAAATGTTCTTTCACAAAAAGCATTACTAATTGGAATAGAAAAAATAAATGAGATCAATTTAAATATATTTATCAAGTTATTTTTATCACATTTTTTGAAAAAGTAAGACCATATTTTGTCAATCGGAATATCTTTTGGCAATTGATCAAACACTTCTCGAAGACAGCAATAATCTGTATATAACATGGGATTATCAATAGAATTTGATATCTGTAAAATTTTTGGAAGCTCTGATAATGTATCCCATGACAAAAGAGATTGTTTCAGATTTAAAACTGATATGTATTTGTAAATTGATTCATCTCCGAAATCATATCGTTGCTCCAAGTATGAAATATCATTTGTTAAAAATTGATTTGCTTCTAATTTAAATGCTTGAACATCATTATTTGAAATATTTTTAAAAATAACCAAAACTCTACTTCCATAAAAACAATCCTTTCTTCGGCTTTGAAGACTATTCATAAGTTTACTCATTATGCTGTGAAGTTCCATTATTGTACAAGAATAATTTTCAAGCGCTAATTTAAGACAATGCTAATTTCATATGCCGTTTTGCTTAGGTATGTTTGTGTAATGCTCGACTTCCTTCATATTTTATAGAAATATCAATTTGGCATAATTTGCAAAATGCGGTATAATCATCTTTTTTTTTAATCCATTTGCAATATTCAGCTTCTTCAATCCATCTGTCGCAGAATGTTGTATATCTTCCTTTTTTTGAAGGTCGGGCATCTTCGTTATTTTCCATGGTAAATGGACGACACAAGGCTCAATATATTGTAACAATATTATTTTAAATTCTTAAACGAATATAACATTAAACATTTTAAATTTACTATTCACATCAAAAAAATTTACACTTAATTTCAATCAGCTGTTTAATGTTGTAATTTTTTTAGTGTTAGGCAAAAACAAGCAACCAAGTCAATGATTAGTTAGGGGGGAAATTACAAGTGTTGATACTTTTTTGGTTATCGATTGCAAAGAATTATTGATGTTGGGAAAAAAAAAAGAATTAGTTTTTGGGTTTGGTGTTTAAGAAATGATGATACATTTTTTTTAATATTGAATGTTTTTAATTTTAAAAATTAACTGGACAAATTATATTTTATCTTGACCGTGACAGGATCTTAAAAAATCTTGACAATCAAGCTCATTCCAGACCATGTGGCAACCCTACACCATACTGTTCGTTGGGCAATACTTCATGGTAATCTTGTTTGCGCGTACAACCTCTCTTATATGATGGTATTTTATATCCACATGTTTACTTCGTCTGTGGTATACGGGGTTAGTCGCCAGTTTTTGTGCTCCTTGGTTATCAATGTATAGAGTTACTGGTTCACCTTTAGAATAACCAAGTTCCATTAAAAATCGTTGTAAATATACTGCCTCTTTCGCTGCCTCAGATGCAGCTATGTATTCGGCCTCAGTACTGCTAAGTGCAACGCAATTTTGTTTACGCGACTCCCATGACACCAAACAGTCGCCGACAAAAAATAAAAACCCAGTATATAATTTACGATCAGATATATCGCCGCCCCAGTCAGCATCTACGTAACCAGATACCAAATAATTTTCTGAAGTGGTGTAACTCATTGGCCGTACCCGCTAAGTACCTCATTACATGCTTTACTGCCTGTAAGTGTTCATGATGAGGATCGGAATTGCACTGAGCCAATTTTGATACTGAATGTGCAATATCTGGTCTTGTAGTTATCGCTAGATACATTAAGGCGCCTATCATTGATTGATATTGTTGATGATCAACCCTTTCGCATTCATCAGTACAATGTGATTGATATCCCGCATCAAGCGGTGTTGAAACCCTCTTGCAATCACCCATTCCAAATTTCTCTAACATATTCTTAATATAATTCTGTTGACCAAATTTTATTGCTCCTGTTTCTCCACACCGATCAATTTCAATACCTAAGAAGTATTGCAATGGCTCTTTGTCGGACACATCGAACTCGCTGCATATTTGGCGTTTTGTCTGCAATACACTTTACTCATCTGCGCATCCAATAATAATGTCATCTACATACACAGCCACCAATATCAACATCTCGTCAGCATTCTTCTTATAAAGGCAAGGGTCAGCTTTAGTCGGTTGAAAATAAAATTTCTTTAATACAGCATCTAATTTAAAATTCCACTCCCTACCTGCCTGCTTAAGGCCGTATATTGCCTTATTAGGACGCAGGACTTTATTGGGATATTCTTCGTTCTTCAAATATTTTGGTTTTCTTTATATGCATATTATATTTAACAGATAAAGCCAATATAATTCGTATAGTCGAGTGCCATTTATCCCATATTGCTGACTACACCTCTTTGTTACCAAACGAGCCTTGTAACGCTCAATATTACCTTTTTTGTCCCTTTTCATAGCATATACCCACTTACACGATATTGCCCTATGGCCATCAGGTAAATGTGATAATGTCCATGTATTATTCTTTCCTAGAGAAAAAATTTCTGATTTCATAGCAGCCAGCCACAAGTTCTTTTCAGTACTTGAAATCGCCTCTTCAGCCGACTGAGGTATTTTAATTTCTTTCATAATATTTAACTCATTATATTGTTTTCGTGGTCTACCAGACCTACCATCCCTTATTATTCTTGGCCTACCTCTTCCAATTAATTTTGGTTTCTCAACAACATATTCCTGTAACTCAGAGTGGCTATCTTCATCGGCTGTATTACACTCTTCATCTTCATTATTTTGCTTTCTAATTTGTGATATATTTTCAGCATTGTCAACATTTTTCATTACATCAACATTTTGTAAGCAATTGCCAACATGTTGCTCTGAAACATTTTTGCCGTCATTCGCCTCTTCTATACACATTGTTAAATAATCGTCCTCTATACATGATTGCTGCTGTTGATCAGTAATAGTTGTTTCTTTATCAATATTTCTTTTAAAAATTTGCTCATCAAACAAAACGTTTCTTTGTTCAACCAAAGACTATAAATATATAAAGATGTAACACTGCCTTACATTGTACGGCAAATGCTTAATTTGCTGATGGTTTTAGTACAAAAACCATGCTAAAACCACTTTTTTCAAGAAAGTCATTTATTTTCTCAGAGAATTTATTATTCTCATGTCTCTATTATTCATTTACATATGTATACATGTGTTCATACGTTTGTGTCTTTGCATTCTCAAGTATGTGTGCATGTGTGTACATTTAATAAACAAATGAAAGAATCCATATAAACAAACAAAAACAGCAAAGGCTTGTTTTGTGTTCGCACAATATATGTGGACATAAGATACGTAAAGCTAATGTCGCTGATTCTTATTTGATTGGCAAATATATGTATTTTATTGTTGTACTATTGCAAGAACATCGATTCGCACCGAATTTAATATTATTTAAAATTGGAAATTTATATAACTATGTATATCTATATAAAAATAACGTGTCACGACGTTTGTTCTCGCTAATCTCCGAAACTACTGGACCGATTTAAATGAAATTTTGCGCAGATATGTTAACAGTGTATAATTTGAAATATAGGCTATATTTTATTTTGAATTTGAAATAGAAAAAATTGCTTTTTGAATAACCTGGTCATTTATAAACAGATTTTCAAAATTATTCTTTTGTTCTTGTTCTTGTTCTCGCTGCCGTATGGATATAATAAAACCCGCGCAAATTTTGTCATATCCATCAGAAATATTTGTACATGCAAAAAATTACGATAAAAATTCAGATTTTGGAAGTTTGTGTGCTCCATCAGACTTATTTTTTGCAGTATGTAAGATTCATATAAAAAAATCCGAAAAAATTGTTTCTGAATCCAAAGAAATAAAAAACATAAAAAAAACTATTGTTGAGCAATGTGTAAATTGCACCAAAAATACAATATATTCCTTTTGGTTTCAAGAAAACAACGTATGCTATAAGCACAGAATGGAGATGCTAAATTTATTAATTCTTACACTTTTACGAAAGCATTCCTCGTGGGAAATATAGAAATACAAATTAACGAGCGCAGAAAAACTAAAAATTTTAAAACAATAAAACATATGCTCAATTCAGAAAATTATTAAATATGTACCAATCACCAAAAATAATTACATTTCTTGTGCTAGTTATCACTTATTAAAAAGATTTTAATAAATTTTATAATAGTTTTGTAAACAAAATAATAAATTGTATGGTTTTCGAACTCAGGTAACCTCACGTTTTATTTGATTTATGCATATACATAGATATTCTAACTATACAATTGAAAATTCTAAAATAAAATATTTAATAAAACAAATGAGTATACATAGTTCGGTGCGAGTCAACATAAATGCAATAGTACAATAACAAAAAACGTAATTTTACCTACAGCCATAGAAATCGGTCGCATTGGCTTTGCACTGTTTATTTGCATATGATTTATATGAAAACAAGAAACTGCTTTTAGTTGTTAATATTGTTATTGAATCTGCTTTGCACAAGAAATATAACACACACAAACACATTTCTCACTAAGCATCATTTATATGTGTAAACAACAAAAAAAAACATAATTTCTGTGGAAAAAAAATTTCTAGTAGAGTTAAAAAAAACAAAAATGTTTAAAAAACAACAACAAAATAAACTTGACAAAACCAATGCTTATTACTACATACATACTTATGTACGTACATATGTATGTATGCCTAAAATTTTTGTGTTCTTTTCTCTTGCTCAAAGACTCTCTTGCTAGTTCTCCCCACAGCATCTATAAACGCAAACAATTTTTGTTTTTATTCAATGTTCTACGTGCAATATCTTTATATATTTATAGTCTTTGCTTGAATATTTCATTCTTTTCTGATGGTGTTTCTGTAGTTGAGAAATTCAGTTTAATTGGTTTTCTATCATATTTCACTTCCTGACAGATTTCGCATTGGTTAATAACCAACTGAATTATTTCCAGAAGCTTTGGATAGTGAATTTTATTCTTGACTTGATTATAAGCTTCATGTATACCGGAATGTACGCTTTCCCTGAATATGTCCCCCATCTCATTAAGGTATTAGAATTTGATCGTTATCCTCGTTCTCTGAAACACTTCTTCCCTTAACATTTACCAATCTACTTAGAAAGGCCGCTACCCTATTTACTCTTCCTTTTATGTACTCAATTTCAAAATTATATTCGCCTAATTTTAAGAGCCACCTTTGATGTCTTTGAGACATGTTCTTTCTTTTATATTTAGAATGTAAGAACTTAATCGGTTGATGATCTGTAAGGATTGTTACTCGTCGACCATATAGGTATGGTCTCAAATAGTTCACGCTCCATAAAATTGCCAAAAACTCTTTATCGGTCGCGGAATAATTCTTTTCATGATTATTCAATGTTCGAGACGCAAAACATATAGGGTGGCCTTCCTGTGCAAGGACAGCACCAATTGCATAGTTTGATGCGTCTGTGGTCAACTTAAATTTCTTTCCAAAATCTGGATATCGAAGAATTGGATGTGACATAATCAGGATTTTTAATTTTTCAAATGCCTCTACATACATTGGGTCCTTAGTATTTATTTTCGCTCCTTTTGTAAGGTATTTTGTCATTAATTGAGCTACTTTAGCGTAGTCCTTCACAAACTTTCGATAGTAACCAGTTAATCCTAGAAAGCTTTTTATCTGTTTCTCTGTTCTGGGAAGTTCTACGTCTTCAATGACTTTAATTTTCTCCGGATTTGGCTTGATTCCTTCACTTGTCAAAATATGTCTTAAAAACTACGTTTCTTTTTTCAAAAAATTACATTTGTCAATCTGTACCTTTAAATTAGCCTCTTCTAATACCCTAAAAATGTCTGTTATTGCTTTTACATGCTCCGTTAAGGATGTACTCAAAATCAAAATGTCGTCTAGATAAACAACGCATGTTTTATTAATGTAATCGCCTTGCCTTTGGAATGTCGCTGGATCATTTTTTTAACCCAAACGGCATTCTTATGAACTCATACAGTCCGTGGGGAGTAACAAAAGCTGTTTTTTCTTTGTCTTGTTCTCTAATCAAAATTTGGTGGTATCCTTTAACAAGAATTAAGGTTGTAAAGTATTGTGCTCTTCCGAGTTTATCTAAAATTGAATCTATGTTGGGGAGTGGGAATTTGTCGTCAATTGTCACTTCGTTCAATTTTCGATAGTCTACTACTAGTCGATATTTACGTTGTCCTGAATTGTCTATTTTGTCGGAACTACTATCAATAAGCTTGAATATCTGGAATAACTTTTCCGTATTATGCCCTGTTCCTCCATTTCCCTAATTTGTCTTCGAACATCGTTCTCATGTTGTGGAGGGTACCTATATAATATCAAATTTATTTGTTACTCTGTTGTCCTTATTTCATGTTTTATTTTCATTGTACTTCTTAATGGATCACCTTCTTTAAAAAATATTTTGTTGAATCTTCTTAAAATTTTAGTGACTTCCCTATGTTCTTCAGAGTTTAAATGATCCAGCTGAAATCTATCTAACTCACATTCATGTCCTTCTAATGTGCATATTTCCCACTCTTTGTAAGGGTTTATCAAAAATTTTGTGGTCCTATTATTAATTATTATATAACCATCTATCAAATTGATCATTGTGTCAAAGTGGTTCAGCAGGTCAATTCCTATAGTGAAACTGTAATTTCTGCCTTTCAATTCTTTCATTTTCCACCTAATCCTAATCATTGTTTTGCACATTACCTTGATTATCATCATTTATTCCACTATTTTCATTATATAGTAGGAGAAACGACAGGAGGTGAAGCTTACTTATTTTTGCAGCTCTGCTTGCGCACGTTCTTTAGTTTTTTTTTTTTTTATACTCGTAGCAGTGCTGAAGAGCTTCGGTTTAGTAGCCATTTTTATTATTATTTTACTTCGCCGGCGCTACACAATACCGACGAAGGAGGGCGTTCTGATGTGATTGTGGATTGCTATCAGCTGAAGCCGGTATTGTTCAGTGACCAGTGACTATGCCTTCGCCACTGAAACCTTCCGACAACAACTGACACACAAAGACACACTAATGCACATCAGAAAAATGCGAGATGTTTATTTTTATTTTAAAATTTTTGTCTGAAACTGGGGTTGAACCCAGGTCTGTTTTTGGATTCGTAGTCAACGTGCAGACTACCATCCATCGTGCCATCGCCACCTTCGTCTTCTTTTCCATAAATTGGGTTTTCAAGCAACTACGCAATCCATCGAAAAATATTGTTTAACAAGCTCGTTTAAATTTATATCATTAAATGACTCACTTTGCTTAGAGGAGCAACCCAAATTTCCGTAAAAAAGCCAACCTAATTTAGTTTGCACTGCAACAGGCGCATCTGGTGATAACTCACGTATTCTTCGAGAAATTTCCAAGCTCCAGTTGTTAGCTCCGATGAGTAGGCGAGGGGAAGCATTGTAGTCAATTTGTAAGTTCTTTAAATGGGCAAATTGCTCACATAATTTTGCATACTCTATAGTCAGCGAAGGTAAACAAAGTTGTTGAACTGTATTTGCAACAACTTAAAAACGCTTTTCATTTGGCCCTGAAATGGACAGAGATACCTGCTTGGAATTTTCTTCCCTTCGCTGCGTATGTCCAGTTGATTTAAGACAGAGGATTGGATGTACCACTTAAAGCCAAATCTTCAATTAAATCCTCATCAGCAAGGCTAATTGATGATCCTTCATCAATAAATGCATAGGTATTTATTATTTTATTTTTACCGTACATTTTTATTGGAATTATTTTAAAAAGAACGCAATCTGAGTTATTTTTATGCGCATTGTGTTTCTTTTTTTCACAGTTCGTTCCTGTGTGTGTTTGTTCAGTGTTAGTATTTTTTCGACAATGTTCAACATCTGTTGTGGTGAATTCATGAAGAAGAGAATGGTGTTTATAAAAACAGTTGTCAATGGTGCACGCAAAATTACAATTGCATATCTTATTTGATTTTTGTGTTTTTAAACATTTTTTGCAAACATTAAAATTTCGAATCAAATTTCATCTTTCGGAACGGTTAGCTGCCAAAAATTCTTTACAATGTGCAAAGTCAATACAGTGCTTTCTACAAATAATGCAGTTCAGTTTGCTATCAATTGAGAATTATGGGTATGCATATGAACATTGCGCGGCTTTGATACATTGTTATTATTCGTGTTGGAAATATTTATGGAAATATTAGTCATACCTAGCTGAAAGCCCAATGTCAAACATCCAAACGGAAAATTCCGCAAGGTTTGATTTTTTATTGTCTTTCAAAAGTTGAAGTTTTTTACTACCCCATTCTAATTGCAGATTAGCTGGAAGTTTGTTCACCAGTTTCTGAAGCAAAGAAGAATTGTTGATTTCGTCGTATAATCCACAATCTTCGAGTGTAGCTAGAAAACCTTTAACTTGTATGGCGAAATTACTAATAGTGTCCAGTTTGTTGGCATTAACTAGAGGTCCCGATTGAATGTTTTTCCTGAAGGAATTCAAAATTTGAACAAATGCCGAATGTATGAGAATATTTTGTACCGCTTTTAATGCATCGCCTTTCAATGAACGTATCAGATTTTCTGACTCACTTAGGCCGCAAACTTCTGTAGACCATTCAAATGTTGAATTGAATAGTGGCCAATCTTCAGGCTTACCTGTAAATACGGGCAATTCTTTTGGAACTGACGCCCGCAATTGTATTTGACTAAATTGTTACTTGTAATACAAGATGGACGTGAGCTGCTTGCAAATGTGTTGATATTGCGAGAGACAAAATGTGCGCAATTTGTTACTATGTGAGAATAATAGTTATTTCCCAATGTAGGATGCGATTCGGTTTGGTTTGCCAACGGCGCTGCCGCAGCATTATTATTAACGTAAAATGCTTGTGTTGTACGTGGAATAAAGCTATCTATCCCTTGTTGTTGCTGTAGTATGAACAGGATAGTGTACTTACAGCTTGTTATTATTATATGTAATTTGTTCACTTGTTGCTATTCTTGATCATCACTATTAGTTTGTTTTAAAAAAAATATATTTTTCTTAATTGTATTCAAAAATATTATCTTATTACACTTAGCGGTAGAAGTAGCCTAGTTGAACTGCCTTTCTTCAAACCTAAAATTAATTGCTTATATGACAACAAATAAATCTATTGCGACACTCTTGTTGAAGTGTGCTTACATTTTATTACAAAATCAATTTTCTTTGGTTTTATACCCTTTACTTTAAGTGTAAAGGGTATATATAAGTTTGTCATTCCGTGTGAAATATCTTTAATATTCCTCTCCGAAGAAAAATTTATATATTTTTAGAAATGTTATGAATAGAGAAGTTTATAAAGCCATGCCTGTCTGTGTGTCCGTTGAAATGCCGTTTTCGGCCAAATTAAACATCACATAAAATTCGTTTTGTGTCAATCTGTCAGTAGTACACCTGAATCTATGCGTATTTCAATTCGGGCAAATCGGTTGAATAGTTACCGAGCTACAGCCGAAGAACCACGACCACCTCGTTTTTTTACTTGAAATTTTAGTACAAAATTGTCCATAACTTCGAAACGGTTGGAACGTTTTAATGAAATTTAGTCCGTGTATGTAACTAGGTGGACTACTTAAAATACCATTGGGACCCGCTAGGTAGCTAAAGATATATTCAAAATATAAAAAAAAACCAAAAAAACACGTGATTTCCTTATGAAATATGCCTTATATATTGTGAAATAGAATAAATAGAACAACATCTAAATTAAAACATAGTTCTTACTTACATACATAACATGATTCGAACCACTATCAAAACTTCATCAAAACGCCATCCAGATACTCTGTCACTTCACCCATCGAGACCGCTGAGTTTGTTATAACTTATCTAGACTAAATCTTACCACAATTTTCCCAATAATACTATCAAATACACTAACACAAGTCGTGTAACGACCCTTTTTATCAATACATCTAAAGAAATTTTACCATATCGACCCCTGTGCGCGAATTTATCGTATGTTACACTTTTTCGAAATCGGTTTTTTTATGCAAATTTGTTTTAAATCCATTAATTCATCTCTCGATCGAATATTATAGCGATAGTTGTTATAGTTATGAAGATAAGACTATGTACATTTTATCGTATGTAACAGCTAATGATGCCAGGAAAATAAAAACAAATAAATAAAAACGCTCTCCTGTAAAATTTACTTTTTGTAACATACGATAATTTCGCGCACAGGGGTCGATATATGTATACGGTCTGATTAAACAAATACATTCTTAGCACTCATAAACATGAAGCATGGCCAGTTTTTACAAACAATTTTTTGGAAGCCAATCCTCCTCATTCTTTTTTGCTGTTTTTATAAATATGTACATTCATCCCAAAGAGTAGTATTGCTTTTTGAGCATTTCTATATGCAAAAAAAAATCTTATATTGACGAACAGTGTTGCCACGAAATAATGTTCGGATAGAATCGACATATAGATGATTATCCGATTTTTATTTATATAAATTAAAAAAAAAAACATATGTTTTTTATTTATTTAGCACTTTACACAGCATTATGTGCTTCTACAGTTTTTTCCAAGACTGAAATCTTAATATTAATATTTGTTATTTATTAAGCATTAACCTGTTGCTTATTTGCCAGCTATGCAAATAATTTTTGCGCGTGTAGAGCGAACATAACATTTTGTTTTTGGCTAAAAGTGCAAGCGATATCGTTAGCAAAAATATGTGGGAAAGATTATGATGAAATAAAGAATTAATGTCGGAAATGCAAAAGAATGTAAAATATATTGTATTTATGAAATATTTGTGAATTAAATATTTTTTGTGTTAACATACATATATATAATTTTAAAATTTTACATTTAAAGAAAAAACAAAAAACTGAGACAAGTTTAATTGAATTGATTGTTAAAATACATAGGAGGAATGACTTAATTGTTCTTATAAAATGAATCATCATTAGCTACAGCAAAAAAATATATATCAAATAATTTTTTTTTTTCAATTTCTGTTTTCTAACTTGTACGTCTATGTGTGACTGTTTTTGGACAGTAACGCACACAAATACAAATATTCCCACGGATATTAATGCGTGTTGCATCGGCTTAACGAAAAAAAAAATTAAATCTAACAGTGAAAATGTTGAAATGGCTACAACGACGGGCTATGTATGCGAGCCAATGGGATTGAATGTAAGGTTTTATTTTAAAAATATGTTCAAATGAATACGTGCTGTCAGAGATGCTAAATATTCAAAACCAAAATACGCCAACTGACCAACCTAAAATATCTAACAAATGCGAAACCTTAAAAATGCAGAATTTTCTCTTGCTTTATCAATTTAAATTCATAATCTTTTTTTTTTTGGATGTAAAAAATGTATAATAACTGATTTTTTATGCAAATTTATTTATTAATACTTTAATGAATGAAATGAATAAAAATATAAATAAATTTTGATAAATTCGGCAGTGAGAATTTATTACATTAAAAAAGACTCAAAAAAAATTGAAAATGTATTTTTGCATAATTTTTTCCAGAAACAAATAAGCGTCTCAAATTTGTACGACGAAAAAAAGTCACGCCGTACGTTTTTTGAACAATAATAGTGTCTTCTTTGCTGTAAAGCTACCAAAAACTAATATTTTGATGCATTTTTGGCTTACACTATCCTTGCGTAATCGGATTTTTCAAACAGAGGCTTACACCATTTTGTGCTCTAAGTATTTGATACATTTAAATGAAGTACTCAAATATTACTTATATTTTATGGAAGTAGAAGATTCCGCAAATAGTTTATTTTTACTAAATAAAGCAAATGTGTCTGATGATAAGAAAAATATTTAGTTGCCATAGACAAATTTTAATTGTGAAAAAATCATGTTTATAAATAATCACAATACTTCTTATTTTATTAATTCTTCTCTCTCTTCTAAAGGTATAAAATTTAAAGATTTGCCCTTTTACATTTCAATATGTATGTATGTATGAAACTATGTTGTTTTAATTCCTAAAATAATAAAAACTCACATTCACTCGTCAACGTTGTTCCCATTTTACCATTTTCACTACCAGATTTAACATTGCCTTTCGTAAATTGTAAAAAAGTATTTTAATTTGATATTAATTTATCTCATCATTATGTTCTGGCAACACTGCTCTTCAAAGTTTTGTTTGTTCTTTTGTTTATTGTTATTCTCTATTAACATATTTAATCCAGTCTTGACTCGATTAAATCATCATGATCGGGTGTTCCCGTAATAATTTTAAGGTATGATCCTAGGAAATTAAGTGAACGTTTAGTTCTGAAGATGTTCGGAAGCAATTGTGATTTTAGATTCTCTATTTTATTTATCAATACCCATTCTGACGAACTTTCTTCTAAATTGCATGCAGATTGTACTAGTTTTTCATAAGGTGTCAGTATTTTTGAAAGATTGGCTATATGATATAGGAATGTTGTGTCCTGATAAATGTATACGGGTTCAGTCTCTACCATTACATATTTTTTGCCCTTCAAATGGATTAGTTTGTCGCAGAAGGCAGTGGAGATATAAAGCAATATTATTATTCTTTGCATTTTTGAACTCTTATATTGTCCTTATGTATAATTTTATTTTTACTTATGACTCCTGTGTTACCTTTGTCTTCTTTTACAATGTGTTTTGAATATTTTTGTACGTTCTTGTTGCGTCGGTGCGTTTTAGAGTAAATTATGTTTACTGTTTGATACACGATGTTCTTACGGTTTTTGTTGTGACATGTCAACACTTTGTTTTGGTTTGCTTCAATTTTTTGTTTGATATCGGGGTATCCTCCTGTATTGAAAAACACGTCCTCGGGTTTCTCTCCAGTGACTGAATGTATCGTTTTGTTGTACTTCCGAACTGCGTTAAAGATTTCGTCTGCTGGTGAAGAATTATTTTCCTGGGCTAGAACTCTAGTGAGTTCGATCAGTGTGCTGTGTGTACTTTCGACTTGGCCGTTTGTTGTGGAATGGAAGTTTGGAGTTACTGTATGCTTAATTTGTAGTTTTTCATAAACCCATTTTACACATATACTTGTTAATGCTAATTCATTATCAGTACTTATGTATTTGACGTTTGGGTAAATTTGCGATAATATTTCATCAATGTATTTGTGCATGTTTTTCTTATCTGGTATTTCTCGAATATAACAATATTTTGATTCTTTGTCGGTTGTGCTAATGTAAATATTTCCGTTCATATAAAATAAGTCTAATTGTATGTGTTCACCTACATGGTTTGGAATTGATGCAGCACCGATTGGCTGTTTGTTCGGTCTCCGTTCGTATTTATTTGTAAGGCAGATGTTACAGTCTTGTGCCTATTTTCTACACATTGTGCGTATAGTTTTTTTTTTTTTTTTTTTTTTTTTTTACACAATATATATTATTTATTGAATCTTCAAAATCAATTGAACTAACAATAAGTATTCAAATCTTAAGAACTAATTGCTAATTATTATTAAGTACAGCCTAGCTGTACAAAATTATTTATTGCTCGTATAGTTTTATTTCCGCGTCTACTACGTTCGGGCTAGGGAAAGAGTATCCCTTCTTTTCAGTCGAATGAACCCTCTTTCGCTTAAAATATTTCGGGCTAGTATATTTGGATGGTCTTGGAGTTTGGTTAGGTATGACGTTGCGTATGTTGTTATCTCTTGTTTGACTGTCGTAATATTTAAATCCTTGTGTATGTTAGAATTTTTTATATACCACGGCGCATCTGTTATCATTCTCAGTATTTTGTTTTGACACCTTTGAATTTTTTCTATATTGGAAGCTGAGGCAATGCCCCATAGCTGGATACCATAGCTCCATATTGGTTTTAAAATTGCTTTGTAAAGCAAAAGCTTACAGTCCAGTTTTAGCACAGAATTTCGACCAATAAGCCAATTTAGTTGAGTTGCTTTTAATTTCATTTGAGTTAATTTTGCATCGATGTGCTGTTTCCATGTTAGCCGTCTATCAATGTGCATCCCTAGATACTTGACCTCCAAACGTTGAGGTATTAACTGGTTGTTGATCAGCATAGGAGGACATGTGTCTCTGCGCAGGGTGAAGGTTATATGTACGCACTTATTCTCATTAACTTTGATTCGCCATTTTTTTAGCCAGCTTTCCAGCTGCGAAGTTTGGTGCTGTAGGCGACGAGATGCTTCGTCAGCACTTTCGTGAATGCTTAAGAAAGCTGTATCATGGGCAAAAGTTGAGGTATGGATGTTCGCGACTGTTGGCAAATCTGCGGTGTATATCAAGTACAGCAATGGACCTAATATGCTGCCTTGGGGAACTCCAGCTTCAATCGGCTGCGGTGATGACAGTCAATCACCTTGTTTTAAAATAAATTTGCGACAAAGCCGGTAACTTTCCAGTAGCTTACAAATATTTTCAGGAAGGTACTGTGTCAGTTTATATATTAATCCCTTATGCCACACTTTATCAAAAGCTTGGGAAACATCGATAAAGAGGGCTGAGCAGTACTTTTTTTCTTCTAGGGTATGCCATTCATTCACAAGTCTATGTGTTTGCTCAGTTGTGCTGTGTTTACTTCGAAAGCCAAACTGATGGTCTGGAATGCAGCGCTTTTCGCTAATGATTTTATTTAACTTGATAGCTAATAATTTTTCAAAAAGCTTGTTGAATTGAATAGTGGCCAATCTTCAGGCTTACCTGTAAATACGGGCAATTCTTTTGGAACTGACGCCCGCAATTGTATTTGACTAAATTGTTACTTGTAATACAAGATGGACGTGAGCTGCTTGCAAATGTGTTGATATTGCGAGAGACAAAATGTGCGCAATTTGTTACTATGTGAGAATAATAGTTATTTCCCAATGTAGGATGCGATTCGGTTTGGTTTGCCAACGGCGCTGCCGCAGCATTATTATTAACGTAAAATGCTTGTGTTGTACGTGGAATAAAGCTATCTATCCCTTGTTGTTGCTGTAGTATGAACAGGATAGTGTACTTACAGCTTGTTATTATTATATGTAATTTGTTCACTTGTTGCTATTCTTGATCATCACTATTAGTTTGTTTTAAAAAAAATATATTTTTCTTAATTGTATTCAAAAATATTATCTTATTACACTTAGCGGTAGAAGTAGCCTAGTTGAACTGCCTTTCTTCAAACCTAAAATTAATTGCTTATATGACAACAAATAAATCTATTGCGACACTCTTGTTGAAGTGTGCTTACATTTTATTACAAAATCAATTTTCTTTGGTTTTATACCCTTTACTTTAAGTGTAAAGGGTATATATAAGTTTGTCATTCCGTGTGAAATATCTTTAATATTCCTCTCCGAAGAAAAATTTATATATTTTTAGAAATGTTATGAATAGAGAAGTTTATAAAGCCATGCCTGTCTGTGTGTCCGTTGAAATGCCGTTTTCGGCCAAATTAAACATCACATAAAATTCGTTTTGTGTCAATCTGTCAGTAGTACACCTGAATCTATGCGTATTTCAATTCGGGCAAATCGGTTGAATAGTTACCGAGCTACAGCCGAAGAACCACGACCACCTCGTTTTTTTACTTGAAATTTTAGTACAAAATTGTCCATAACTTCGAAACGGTTGGAACGTTTTAATGAAATTTAGTCCGTGTATGTAACTAGGTGGACTACTTAAAATACCATTGGGACCCGCTAGGTAGCTAAAGATATATTCAAAATATAAAAAAAAACCAAAAAAACACGTGATTTCCTTATGAAATATGCCTTATATATTGTGAAATAGAATAAATAGAACAACATCTAAATTAAAACATAGTTCTTACTTACATACATAACATGATTCGAACCACTATCAAAACTTCATCAAAACGCCATCCAGATACTCTGTCACTTCACCCATCGAGACCGCTGAGTTTGTTATAACTTATCTAGACTAAATCTTACCACAATTTTCCCAATAATACTATCAAATACACTAACACAAGTCGTGTAACGACCCTTTTTATCAATACATCTAAAGAAATTTTACCATATCGACCCCTGTGCGCGAATTTATCGTATGTTACACTTTTTCGAAATCGGTTTTTTTATGCAAATTTGTTTTAAATCCATTAATTCATCTCTCGATCGAATATTATAGCGATAGTTGTTATAGTTATGAAGATAAGACTATGTACATTTTATCGTATGTAACAGCTAATGATGCCAGGAAAATAAAAACAAATAAATAAAAACGCTCTCCTGTAAAATTTACTTTTTGTAACATACGATAATTTCGCGCACAGGGGTCGATATATGTATACGGTCTGATTAAACAAATACATTCTTAGCACTCATAAACATGAAGCATGGCCAGTTTTTACAAACAATTTTTTGGAAGCCAATCCTCCTCATTCTTTTTTGCTGTTTTTATAAATATGTACATTCATCCCAAAGAGTAGTATTGCTTTTTGAGCATTTCTATATGCAAAAAAAAATCTTATATTGACGAACAGTGTTGCCACGAAATAATGTTCGGATAGAATCGACATATAGATGATTATCCGATTTTTATTTATATAAATTAAAAAAAAAAACATATGTTTTTTATTTATTTAGCACTTTACACAGCATTATGTGCTTCTACAGTTTTTTCCAAGACTGAAATCTTAATATTAATATTTGTTATTTATTAAGCATTAACCTGTTGCTTATTTGCCAGCTATGCAAATAATTTTTGCGCGTGTAGAGCGAACATAACATTTTGTTTTTGGCTAAAAGTGCAAGCGATATCGTTAGCAAAAATATGTGGGAAAGATTATGATGAAATAAAGAATTAATGTCGGAAATGCAAAAGAATGTAAAATATATTGTATTTATGAAATATTTGTGAATTAAATATTTTTTGTGTTAACATACATATATATAATTTTAAAATTTTACATTTAAAGAAAAAACAAAAAACTGAGACAAGTTTAATTGAATTGATTGTTAAAATACATAGGAGGAATGACTTAATTGTTCTTATAAAATGAATCATCATTAGCTACAGCAAAAAAATATATATCAAATAATTTTTTTTTTTCAATTTCTGTTTTCTAACTTGTACGTCTATGTGTGACTGTTTTTGGACAGTAACGCACACAAATACAAATATTCCCACGGATATTAATGCGTGTTGCATCGGCTTAACGAAAAAAAAAATTAAATCTAACAGTGAAAATGTTGAAATGGCTACAACGACGGGCTATGTATGCGAGCCAATGGGATTGAATGTAAGGTTTTATTTTAAAAATATGTTCAAATGAATACGTGCTGTCAGAGATGCTAAATATTCAAAACCAAAATACGCCAACTGACCAACCTAAAATATCTAACAAATGCGAAACCTTAAAAATGCAGAATTTTCTCTTGCTTTATCAATTTAAATTCATAATCTTTTTTTTTTTGGATGTAAAAAATGTATAATAACTGATTTTTTATGCAAATTTATTTATTAATACTTTAATGAATGAAATGAATAAAAATATAAATAAATTTTGATAAATTCGGCAGTGAGAATTTATTACATTAAAAAAGACTCAAAAAAAATTGAAAATGTATTTTTGCATAATTTTTTCCAGAAACAAATAAGCGTCTCAAATTTGTACGACGAAAAAAAGTCACGCCGTACGTTTTTTGAACAATAATAGTGTCTTCTTTGCTGTAAAGCTACCAAAAACTAATATTTTGATGCATTTTTGGCTTACACTATCCTTGCGTAATCGGATTTTTCAAACAGAGGCTTACACCATTTTGTGCTCTAAGTATTTGATACATTTAAATGAAGTACTCAAATATTACTTATATTTTATGGAAGTAGAAGATTCCGCAAATAGTTTATTTTTACTAAATAAAGCAAATGTGTCTGATGATAAGAAAAATATTTAGTTGCCATAGACAAATTTTAATTGTGAAAAAATCATGTTTATAAATAATCACAATACTTCTTATTTTATTAATTCTTCTCTCTCTTCTAAAGGTATAAAATTTAAAGATTTGCCCTTTTACATTTCAATATGTATGTATGTATGAAACTATGTTGTTTTAATTCCTAAAATAATAAAAACTCACATTCACTCGTCAACGTTGTTCCCATTTTACCATTTTCACTACCAGATTTAACATTGCCTTTCGTAAATTGTAAAAAAGTATTTTAATTTGATATTAATTTATCTCATCATTATGTTCTGGCAACACTGCTCTTCAAAGTTTTGTTTGTTCTTTTGTTTATTGTTATTCTCTATTAACATATTTAATCCAGTCTTGACTCGATTAAATCATCATGATCGGGTGTTCCCGTAATAATTTTAAGGTATGATCCTAGGAAATTAAGTGAACGTTTAGTTCTGAAGATGTTCGGAAGCAATTGTGATTTTAGATTCTCTATTTTATTTATCAATACCCATTCTGACGAACTTTCTTCTAAATTGCATGCAGATTGTACTAGTTTTTCATAAGGTGTCAGTATTTTTGAAAGATTGGCTATATGATATAGGAATGTTGTGTCCTGATAAATGTATACGGGTTCAGTCTCTACCATTACATATTTTTTGCCCTTCAAATGGATTAGTTTGTCGCAGAAGGCAGTGGAGATATAAAGCAATATTATTATTCTTTGCATTTTTGAACTCTTATATTGTCCTTATGTATAATTTTATTTTTACTTATGACTCCTGTGTTACCTTTGTCTTCTTTTACAATGTGTTTTGAATATTTTTGTACGTTCTTGTTGCGTCGGTGCGTTTTAGAGTAAATTATGTTTACTGTTTGATACACGATGTTCTTACGGTTTTTGTTGTGACATGTCAACACTTTGTTTTGGTTTGCTTCAATTTTTTGTTTGATATCGGGGTATCCTCCTGTATTGAAAAACACGTCCTCGGGTTTCTCTCCAGTGACTGAATGTATCGTTTTGTTGTACTTCCGAACTGCGTTAAAGATTTCGTCTGCTGGTGAAGAATTATTTTCCTGGGCTAGAACTCTAGTGAGTTCGATCAGTGTGCTGTGTGTACTTTCGACTTGGCCGTTTGTTGTGGAATGGAAGTTTGGAGTTACTGTATGCTTAATTTGTAGTTTTTCATAAACCCATTTTACACATATACTTGTTAATGCTAATTCATTATCAGTACTTATGTATTTGACGTTTGGGTAAATTTGCGATAATATTTCATCAATGTATTTGTGCATGTTTTTCTTATCTGGTATTTCTCGAATATAACAATATTTTGATTCTTTGTCGGTTGTGCTAATGTAAATATTTCCGTTCATATAAAATAAGTCTAATTGTATGTGTTCACCTACATGGTTTGGAATTGATGCAGCACCGATTGGCTGTTTGTTCGGTCTCCGTTCGTATTTATTTGTAAGGCAGATGTTACAGTCTTGTGCCTATTTTCTACACATTGTGCGTATAGTTTTTTTTTTTTTTTTTTTTTTTTTTTACACAATATATATTATTTATTGAATCTTCAAAATCAATTGAACTAACAATAAGTATTCAAATCTTAAGAACTAATTGCTAATTATTATTAAGTACAGCCTAGCTGTACAAAATTATTTATTGCTCGTATAGTTTTATTTCCGCGTCTACTACGTTCGGGCTAGGGAAAGAGTATCCCTTCTTTTCAGTCGAATGAACCCTCTTTCGCTTAAAATATTTCGGGCTAGTATATTTGGATGGTCTTGGAGTTTGGTTAGGTATGACGTTGCGTATGTTGTTATCTCTTGTTTGACTGTCGTAATATTTAAATCCTTGTGTATGTTAGAATTTTTTATATACCACGGCGCATCTGTTATCATTCTCAGTATTTTGTTTTGACACCTTTGAATTTTTTCTATATTGGAAGCTGAGGCAATGCCCCATAGCTGGATACCATAGCTCCATATTGGTTTTAAAATTGCTTTGTAAAGCAAAAGCTTACAGTCCAGTTTTAGCACAGAATTTCGACCAATAAGCCAATTTAGTTGAGTTGCTTTTAATTTCATTTGAGTTAATTTTGCATCGATGTGCTGTTTCCATGTTAGCCGTCTATCAATGTGCATCCCTAGATACTTGACCTCCAAACGTTGAGGTATTAACTGGTTGTTGATCAGCATAGGAGGACATGTGTCTCTGCGCAGGGTGAAGGTTATATGTACGCACTTATTCTCATTAACTTTGATTCGCCATTTTTTTAGCCAGCTTTCCAGCTGCGAAGTTTGGTGCTGTAGGCGACGAGATGCTTCGTCAGCACTTTCGTGAATGCTTAAGAAAGCTGTATCATGGGCAAAAGTTGAGGTATGGATGTTCGCGACTGTTGGCAAATCTGCGGTGTATATCAAGTACAGCAATGGACCTAATATGCTGCCTTGGGGAACTCCAGCTTCAATCGGCTGCGGTGATGACAGTCAATCACCTTGTTTTAAAATAAATTTGCGACAAAGCCGGTAACTTTCCAGTAGCTTACAAATATTTTCAGGAAGGTACTGTGTCAGTTTATATATTAATCCCTTATGCCACACTTTATCAAAAGCTTGGGAAACATCGATAAAGAGGGCTGAGCAGTACTTTTTTTCTTCTAGGGTATGCCATTCATTCACAAGTCTATGTGTTTGCTCAGTTGTGCTGTGTTTACTTCGAAAGCCAAACTGATGGTCTGGAATGCAGCGCTTTTCGCTAATGATTTTATTTAACTTGATAGCTAATAATTTTTCAAAAAGCTTAGATAAATTTGGCAAAAGGCTAATTGGCCTGTAGGACTCAACTCTGGTGTGGTCTTTACTTGGCTAGGTATCATAGTTATTAGTGATATCTTCCATTTAGATGGAAAGTATTCAATGCACAATATCGCGTTGAAGATGTGGCGAATTCTTTTAACTACTGTAGTTGGGAGCTCTTGGAGCATCTTGTTGCTAATTTTATCGATGCCAGGAGATTTTTTAGGGTTCAAGTTGGCGATAGCTCAGTATTTCCTTAACAATATTTTTGTAATTTCTATTTGCTCGTCTGTGTGTTTGCAATACAATTTCTTTTTGTCTATTCGTCTCTTTCATGTCTTCTGTAATTTTTTGAGCTATTACAATTGATACAATGGGAAATGTAGCAATAATATCATTTTCAATATGGAAAGCAGTATGTTCATCTATTTTTATAGCATTTGTTAACTTTGGGTTTAATACTTGTTTTAATCTGTATAATAATTCGTCCTTGGTTGAATAGAAAAGTGTGTGTCGTGCATATGAGAAAATGTTTTGTGAAGATATTTCTAGTAAATTATTTGTACTAAGGTTTATAATTATTTGGTTTTTAAATGTGTTTAATGGTTTTTTTACGCGTTTCAACTTGACAGTTGGCGAACTTTGGGTTGAGTGTCGTGAGCAGCTCAAGGTAATACTAATTTGCTGTTGGGATAGTGCATCAGCAACAACGTTTTGGTTGCCTGGTTTATATACCAGTTTAGCGCCATATTTTCCGATGAAGTTTTTCTATCGTTTTAACGTAGTATTAAGGTTTTTGTGTGGTATGGAAAAAATAAGTGACTGGTGGTCTGTGTTAATGGTTAGGTCTGCTATACCATACAGGTAATTTCTTAATTTTTGAAGTGACCAGACTTTCGCGAGAAGCTCTTTTTCGTTCGTTCTATAGTTTTGTTCAGTTTGACTAAGAGTTCTAGATATAAATGAAATAGATTTCTTATTCTGAGAAAGTACAGCTCCTATTGCAAAATTTGCGTGCATCCGTCGTTAGTTCGAAAGGTTTATAGAAATAATTCAACTTGCGCCTGTAATATGTTTTTAATTTTTTTGATTGCTTCAAGTGCCGGTTCATCTAGATTTATTAGTATTTTTTTGCTTTGGTTATTTCCACGTAGGAATGTAGTAAGGGGTTTTACTATTGAGGCGAAGTTTTGTACAAATTATCGGTGTTGGATAGTCCTTTATTGTTTGAACCTTGTTGGGATCTACAGTTATTTTATTGTGTGTGATTATATGTCCGAGATATTCTACTGATTCATGGAAAAAATGTGATTTTTCTTTAGAGATTTTCATATTCGCATTGTGGAGTGCGTTTATTATTATTCGGATGTGTTCCATGTGTTCTTCAGGTGAGGAAGAATATATGAGCACATCGTCGATGTAAACGTAAGCGAACTTACCGATGTATGGATGTAAAATATCGTCTATGCATCGTTGAAATATATGTAGAAGATGCGTTCTTTAAACCGAACGGCATCCTACGAAATTCATATTTGGCACCATTAACACCAAATGCGGTTTTTTCTCTGTCGGATTCTTTGATCAAAATTTGATGAAATCCTGACTCTAAATCTAAAGTGGTAAATACTTTTGCCTTGCCTAGATTTTGAATAGTCATTGCTACGTCTGGGATAGGGTACTTATCGGTTATAGTTTGAGCTTTAATCTTCTGGAAATCTATAACCATACGCTTTCTAGGTTTCCCTTCCTCATCAGTGCCTTTATTTGCAACAGTCCATATTGGATAATTGTATGGACTTTTGCTAGGTTGTATAATTTCGTTTCTTAGCAATGTTTGAATTTCCTTATTTATAAATTCACTGTCTGCCATTGGGTATGGGTACTGTTTCACCCAAATAGGATCTTGTAAAGGGCAGAATTTCATTAGTCTTATCATAGATTGTCATATTCTCGATTTCATGCCTATATATCGTATTATTAGTAGTATAATTTACTTTTTGTTCACTAGTTTCATTTTGTTTATATTTATATGTCATTTTATATTCAAAAAGGTTAATTTCCGCTGTAATGGCCCTGAGTCCCTGTTCTCCTGAAAGCATATCGAACTCCTCTAAAGCTTCGGTTTCAAAAAATACCAAATGATGATTAAATATTGTAATTATTTTTTTGGCTTTAGTTAAGGAGTATCCGTGAACCGTTTTTACTTTAACTGGTTTTATTGGGATGGATTTTCCTATTTTACACTTAGAACTAATATAGTTATTTGTTGCACCCATATCGATTAAAATATTAACGGACTCACCTGTTGTTTGGCAACGCCTTTGAAGACATGGTAATCCGTTTATTCTCCTAAAAAAGCACTTCCTGTTTCATAAGTGTCATCGATGTGGGGGTAAGTGATTGTAAGTCTTCATCTCTGGTCTGGTTTACCCGTTGAACCTTATTAGAGTATTCATTTCGTGATGAAGGAATTCTGTTTCGTTTTGGTGCTTCCTAATCGCTTCTAAATGGATTATAGAGCTGCAGGGAGTTGTTTTCGGTATGGTATTGAGTTCGTCGCCTATATTGTTGGGAATTATCTACCTCCATCGGTTCTGGACGTGGTTGATGATTTCGTTGAATAGTGAGTTGTATCTTCTTCTGGCTTCGTAATGTTTTGTTTCATGGATTTGTGTGTGTCGAACTGCATGTTTGAGGTGTTAAGGTATATGGTACTTGCGATTGCAAATACAGTTTCTAGGTCTTTCGGATGGTGACTGTATAATGTGCCGCTTGTATATTTGCTGTTGAGGCCTGTAATGAATGTGCGGACAGCTTCCTGGTTTGCGTATTCCAACATAGATGCAGATCGCTGGTCTCCTGACATCTCCGTCTTCGAGAGTGCGAAATTCAGCGCCTTTTTGACTTTACTGTGTAACTCTGACAATGTGTGTCTTCCTTGAGTGATTTTCTTCATCTCTTCAAGAAGCACATATAGTGGTCGTTGATCGGCATACGTGTAGTCGAGCCTGTTAATTATGGAATAGAAATTCATCTTCGTGTTGTGGTTAATGAGTATATCGGCTGCTTCACCAATAATCTTTGAATGTAAGATGGTAAATACTGTGTAGTAATTTGGGTGCTTTAAAAATTTTTTAATATTTTCCATGTATGTTCAAGCCCTTTTCCGCTAGGATCTGTGCTGATTTTTGTCTCCACTGAAACATGGTATGGTTTCAAATGTTTTTAAATTTATTTGATTTGGGTCACTTATGTTCGGTATGACGTCTTGATATTGTTCCTCCGTGATGATTATGTTGTGGGATCGTTCTTCTTCTAATGCGTTTACTTTTAGTTGAATGTTCTGCAAAGCTTGCGTTAACAGTTCTACCTGTGCTTTCAGAATTGTGATTTGCTCTGCCATTGTATTCTCGTCTTCCTTTATTGGACGTACAGAATCGAATATTCTTTGGCGTTTCTGGTGTTGATCCAGCTTGTTGTATCTCAATTTTTCAGAGGTATGTTTTTGTTTATCTTCAAAGACGTGGAATTTGTTAAATGTCTTTGATTTCAAGAGTATTTGGTTATGATCAATGGTTTACTAAATATTTTCGTTATGATATCCTAGTCTAAGTCTTATCTTAGCTATGTATGTTATTTGTAACTCGATTGTTAGTATGACCTTGTCTGTGCGTAGTGATCATTGTTAGTATGACCTTGTCTGTGCGTAGTGATAATTATTGTTTCTTAATATTTATTTAGTCTATAGATGATTAGTGAAGATGGTTTGTTCTTATCGTTAACTATTGGTTGAGTTAATATGTATTTACCACAATGAAAGATTCTGTATTTACGATTTAGTCTTGTCTCTATTTTATTTTATTAGTTTTCGTATGTTATGATAACAGATATGTAAATAAATTTCTTCTATTTTCTTATCATAATAGACATTAACCATTAACTCTGGTGGTCGCTGATACAGATGAATTAATTATTTTGGATATTTTAGTTATATATATGTATGTATATATATACTATATATAAAAAGGACGTGACCTCTTTTTTTGTTTTTTTTGGTTATACATTTTTTCTCGCTTGTCTTGTTTTTTACTTATACCTTCTCTATGTCACCACAATCATGCAACTTTTATCAATTAGAAAAGCTCCTCTTTTTTTCTTCTTTTAAATTTCTACGCCCTATAAATTTTGGAATATAATTAGCATAAATCTTGCCCTCTTTGAGCTCTTTTTTGGGTAGACCTATTATGCACGTTCTGAGAAAAACTTCGCGCCACATTACCAACCAAAGATAACTTCCAAATTTATTTTCCACCTTTCCGCGGTGAAGAGTTGGTTGTTCGTACTTGTTGCCCTTCTTTTAAAAATTGTATACTCTATTGTCCCAATAGATGTATGTATGTAGGTAGACAAGTTCTGCTACTAAAACAACAATTTGAGATTATATTAAGAGTGACGTCTGAAGTACCTTTCAGAAAATTTACCTTTTTGGGATCTAATTTAGAAAATTTCTCCGGATTAACCTTTATCACAGCAATCTGAAGTTTTTGATGGGTTTTTTTTTCTCCTTAAGAAAATTGGATACCCTTGAGGAATTTGAAATACAACAGCCTTTTGTGTTGTGAAAAAAAAAACGTGATTGCCTGAGCCTACCTTTACAGGGATTTTATTAACAAAAATTATATTTTTGTTCTTCCTGTTTTTTTTCCAAATCGTTTTCCTGACTCTTCAATGCTGTAAAACATATTACCAAGTTAGTTCAAGAAAATTATCTGCTGTTTTTCTTCCCTGATATTATATTACCTTTATAATTATATTGATATCCTCTGATATTCAATAGAAACTCCGAATTCTCCCTGCCAGGTCACGTGTCAACTTTGAAAAGAATGATGGCGTATAATTTTTTAACCAAGTTCCATTAAAATATCGTGGAAATTTCTATATACAGTTTTATTGGAATCATGCAAAAAAATTTAGTTGTTTTTTCTAGTTTCCCTTTTTTGTACTAAAACTCGATGCTGTACATCACGCATTGTATTCACCCAAAGATAATCTAAGTATACCAACTCTGTCAGTCATCACTGAATATACAGAATATATCAAATGACGGTTGTTAAACAAAATAAACTGTTAAAAGTATCGTTAAGATTTCGAGTGAGGTTTGAAAATTGAGAGCCATGACAAAAACTATTAATTTTGATAAAAAAAATTTAATTCGAACTTCGATATAAATATCACAAGACAAAATAAGATGAATATATTGAAAATTTTAAACTGAATATTTCATTTAAAGAAATAAAAATGTTTCCTGCTTTTCAACAAAAAAGCCGATAGGAATCGTAGTTTCATTATGTAATTAAAAGTCCTCCATTACATTTTCAATAACATAAAATGTAGAAACTGTTTCGCGACCATTGTTCACAGCAATCAGGGCATCAAAGACACATAAGACTTTCAAAATTTTGTCTGAGGCATACGCCTTGAATTGGTTTGACGAATTTGATCGGTTATTCTATATAATTGCTTTTTTATACTGTAATGTCGACCAGTCTTTTTCACTCACTAGGTTAAAACGCGAACCAGAATCGATAATCATGAGGATTAACTGTCATCCGACACAGCACTCAATTATTTCATCTTTCTCGCCGTTGTCGATTTTGAAGCAGTCAAAATCGCGCAATGCGTCCTCATCTGGGCCTTCTTTCTCGTGGTTTTGTATACATCGCACTTTTGTCTGGAGTTGCGGCACTTTCCATCTCCCTCTCCATATTCAAAAAAATTTTCTTTTAAACCCTTTTGTTTTGCATTTAACTGCAAAGTGTCTAATGAGGGAACATTTGTTGCATTTCGTGCCGGACAAATCGGCGAATTGCCTTTGTGGCCGTTGCGACCACATCTGAAACACTCACCTTCTGGATATTGCGGAAACCGTTTTATTGCAGAGATCTTATTTATTTCTCCGTCGACGCTTGTGAGCATGCTTTGGGAATGCTTATTTATTTGCTCATAAACTTGGCAAGTTTCAATTACATCATCTAGAGTTTGCTCCTTTTTAGCTCATTGGGAGCCCAAGAAAGAGCCAATTAATTTATCCTTAATGCAAATTTGTTTAATTTCCTTTTTAGTTGTACCGAAACAGCATTTCGCAGCTTGCTGTCTCAACCGCAGTAAAAATTTGTTTAAAGGCTCCCTGTCGAAGCTGTTAGGTTCCTATATAAAAGCCTTTCAAATGTTTAGTTCCTCTTAAGTGAAAAATAATTATCAAGTTTTTCGACCAGTGTGGTAAACACATCTTCGACTTCTTCCGATGTGGACTCAACTAGAACGACAGGAATATTAAAGCTGACTTATTGAAGTTGTGGATCACCCAAGTGACGTAGTTTGTTCTTCTTCTTGACCGCATCGGCTATTTCTTCCGCTGCCAGATAGAACTTAAAAGTTCTAAACCATTTATACCACTCACTGCGCAACAAACATTTCTCTATTCCATCACAGGCAAAGGGCTTTAACTCGGACATGATAGTGCGTTTTTTTTCTTTTATTAGTGAGAATGAAAGCCAAAGATGATACTTCCGTCGTACGTGACACCTAATAATGAATCCAATAATTCATAAGTACACACCTATGCCACACAATTTAATGTGATTTATCAATATACTCGTACCTTTTTACAATTGAATGTACCACCAATTCAACAAATTCAATTACACAATTGAATGTGCCGCCAATATAACAATTTATAATAAGGCCACAATTGAATGTGCTGTCTATCTCACAATTTAATGTTTCCCGTCTCTTATGATATTTTACACAATTTAATGTACTGTTCTTTCGGTACTAAGAGGTAATCAAAGGCTACCCAATCATACATACATATCGTCGTCCGAAAGTTTAAGTGCTCTACGTGCAAAAAATGCATTTTGAGAGAATCGATTTTGAAGGTTCAGACATTTTTTCTGAAAAAAATACTCGATAGGATTTTTTGATTTTTATACCACATATTCATCTTAAAAAGATAATTCTGAATAGATGCTTTTTATCTCCAGATCGCATCTACAACGGTATATTTTCTAATGGTAATAAAATTCCTGTTTGCTCTATACGCCACCTTAGTCATATTTCCTTGCAAATACATACACGTAGAGCAAAATGGCATTAAGAAAGCAATAAAACACATTTGAAATTATTTATAAAAAAACACTATATTCATTTGAAAGAAAAAAAAAATAAAAACTATTCATAAGTTATTATAAGATACATTCTATAAAGTTATTATAACAAAATTAACTTCTTAATTTATTTGACTTAGGTAGTAATTTTTGTCTTTTTCAGATATAAAATTGAATAACAGTTTTAGATCGGAAATTTTTTCATTTTGAATTTTTTCTTTTCTCTTAAATATGTTCAACTGTGTTTCAAAAATATTTAACAGAGTTGGTAACTGATTCCGGAAACCCCTTTTTATTATATTCGCTGTTTGGAAATGCAATATTGAGTTTTTAAATTTTATTGTGAACAAGTTATTCTGTATGTATTGAAGAACTTTTATTTTACTAAATGGAAGAACCGAAAAATTTAATTGGTTAGAAATCTTGGAAAAATTCTTAAAATCTGAGAATTCCATTTCTATAACCTTAATTTTTATTTTATTTGTTTCAAAATTTTTCAAATAATTAACAAGTGACAAAATACTGTGAATTTCTAAACGTTTCAGATACTTATCTAAAGAACTGTGAACGCAATCGTCTTCCTGGATTTGTGAATGACCAGGCTCAGAAAATTTTTGGATAATGCCTTTGATCTGTAAATGTTCTGACAAAAATTTTAAGATTGCTGTAGACAACATTTGATTTTTATTTTGGGCAACGCACGAATCACTCCACATAACTATATTTTGTATAGTTGGATGGTCTATTACCAAAGTAAAGGGTGGTTAAATTTCAAGGCCGATGTTGATTTTGAATAAAACACAAACTATTTAGGAAATTATTGTAATTTTATTTTATTATGATATATTGGTATTACTCAATTATGTATGGAACAAAATATCGGCCAAATGGGCGCCGCGACCACGGCAACAGTGGATGATCAATTTTCGAAGAAAATCATCTTCAGTGATGAGGCACATTTTCACCTCAGTGGATTCGTCAATAAACAGAATTGACGCATTTGGGCGAATGAGAATCCAAGAGTGATTGTCGAAAAACCAATGCACCCACAAAGAGTGACTGTTTGGTGCGGTTTATGGGCTGGCGGCATCATCGGGCCGTATTTTTTCCAAAATGAGGCCGGTCAGGCAGTTACTGTGAATGGTGTTTGCTATCGTGAGATGATAACGAACTTTTTATGGCCCGAATTGGAAGATATGGATGTGGACGATATGTGGTTTCAGCAGGACGGTGCCACTTGCCACACAGCTAACGAAACAATGGCTCTTTTGCGCAACAAATTCAATGGCCGTGTTATCTCACGTAATGGCGATGTCAATTGGCCGCCAAGATCATGTGATTTGACACCGTTGGACTTTTTTCTTTGGGGTTATTTGAAAGAAAAGGTGTACGTCGATAAGCCAGCAACAATTCAAGAGCTAAAGGATGAGATAATTCGGCACATTAACGGCATAGAACCTCCATTATGCCTCAGGGTCATCGAAAATTTGGACCATCGGATGGAGGTGTGCCGCCGTGGTCGCGGCGCCCATTTGGCCGATATTTTGTTCCATACATAATTGAGTAATACCAATATATCATAATAAAATAAAATTACAATAATTTCCTAAATAGTTTGTGTTTTATTCAAAATCAACATCGGCCCTTGAAATTTAACCACCCTTTATTTAGTATTTTGTATATACAACTACTTATTTCGTTACCTCCACGACCGTTATTAAACTCGTCCCAAACGCAACAATAAGTAAATTTTTCTTTATTGGGAAAAATAATTGTAGCAGTCATATTGTAAACATTTACTTTTCGCTTATAGTAAAATGACGATGCAAACCCTTTAGGAAGGTTGAAAACGCTTTGCAAATCAAAACATACAATAACAGAAAAAGGGTCTTGATTTCGGCGATCTATGTCACGTTCTACTTTAAGGCCATTCGTTTCATTTCTGTGAATATTGAATTCTTCAATTTCATCCTCCGTTGGATCTTTAATTGAAAATTGAACGCAACGGTCGCATTGGTCTTTTCTAGGTTTTTTAAAGGCCAAATTAAAATTGTGGTTGAATTGATCTCTATATTGGAATTTCTGAAGAACTGTCAACCATATTTTGAAAACAATAGTATATTCTTTTTGCTGATATGCTTAGGGTATTAAGGAAAAAGAGTTTGCAGACTCTATGAATTTTTTCATTGCTAACCAAGGAATAAGAAAACGTGTTTTGCTTTTTATATGACTCCATAACACGCCTTCTTTTTAAATCTTCTTTTTTGACAAACTTACAATAAAATGTTTGCTTTTCTTTATCGGTCAGTGCCCAGAATTTTTTGAAAATGTTTGCTCTGTCGGTTTCAGAGAAGTTTTGGGTGCAGCCATAGAAGCATTCTGTATTACAAGTTGATTTAATTTGCCGAGCTTTTACAATTTTTCCTGTTTGACTGCAGTATTTCTTTCCTTGCTGGCGCAATTTTTTTGCGATGTTCTTCTTCCAAGTTTCTGGCTGAAGCCGTTTTTTTCGTGATGGCTCTGAATCTGGACTTTTTTTCTGAAAATATAAACTCTTATTAATAGTATTAAATTCGTGCCTGTCTCCTTCCAATAAAAAAAATTTTAACAAAAAAATGTTTGGAATAGAATTAATGTATATTAATGTATGTAAACGAAAAGCCGATTATTTTTAGTTACCACTTGATACATCTTCAACAGTTTCTTTATCACTTTTTCTTTTTTTATTTATTTTTCTTTGCACAAACGACATCTATTAACTGTAAAATACAAATATATAGGAGATCAATTTAGAATTTTTTTTACTCTACTTTTTCCCTCTCTTTTTTTTTTTAAAGAGTAAGAGAAAATATATTCTTAATAACTCTTCTTAAGATAAAATATACTGAAAAATATTTGCATTAAACAATACTAACTCCACGTAGAGCAAAATGTCCATCAGCAATCAATTTCCATGTTTTGTATTGAAATTTTGCTCTATACGCCACTAAATGGCATATAGTGCAAAATTTCAGAAAAAAGTTCTGTTTTGAAGGATATAGAGCAAAATGGACACGATTTATATCAGCAAGCAGATGAGATAGCCGAAAACGGATTGAAGATTTGAAAAATTTGGGGTCGAAAACCTAAGGTGGCATCCTTAACTCAAAATCGTCAAAATGGCGTATAGAGCACTTAAACTTTCGGACGACGATGTATGTAAGTATATACTAAGCTAATGATGCTGAACGTGATTCTTGCCATGCATTTTCAACATTATCCAAATATTTATCACTCGTTTTCAATTACCAATTCGTTTTCTTGAATCACCTCAAGGTTTCTGTCATTGGGTAACGGAGTAATCAATTTCAAATCTGTCGTAAAAAATGCAACCGGAATTTTGATTGCTATAATCAGTGAGTCATTTCTGTAATTTATAACATTTTTTTTAGTTTTATCCTGAAGTAGTCAATTTTAAAGTTATCTATCTCCTCATGCGTTAGTACTCCCGGATGAATCATGTTGTTCCTAGCCGACGCTATGTTTTCTTGAATCTGTGTTATTTTATTTTCTAAACTGTTTAGCTTGACCATTTGATCTGTATAAAGAAGTCTTCTAACAATTTCATTATTTCGCTTCTTAACCTCTTCGAAAGTGCTACTTTAAGTCTGTCGTTTTCTATTGCTTTCCGTATTATTTCAATTGATTCATTGAAATGTGTATTAATAATTAATTGCCTGTTCAATGTGCCAATGGCATTATGTGTGTTAATTTCAGTGTTTTCTAAATGTTGTAAGGTTTCCTGCCTATCGCCGTCATCCATCAGTACGGACAACCACTTGTAAATGTTTCCCATTCCATTAACCAGCACTCTTTTTCCTCTATTAGATTGGGAAGGTACAATGGTTTTGACCTTTGCCCTAATAATATTTTTTTTTTTTTTTTTTCCCATGTTATTTTTGAATTTTGGATCTTTCAATATGAATTAACAAAATGTGTTCAAATCTTAATCTAAAAATATACTATAAAAAAAAAAAATAGTTTCCATTGCCACTGCAATTTCAACCCAATGGTTACACAGAATTTTCATCCAATCAGATCAAACGTTTGGGTCCTTTTGAGTCTTCTGTGACCCTCAAAGACCAGCAATTCTCTAGCAAGTGGATTGGGATGCACCGTGATCTTCGTCCTATACTTCGTACAGACTTTTTTAATTTCATCATTAATTGATGGAATTTTTAGATCCCTGTGGATATTTACATTTTTCATGTACCATGGAGCACCTGTGATTATTCGTAAAATTTTTGACTGTCTTCTTTGTAATTTTGCAACATTTGATGCGGAAGCAGTTCCCCACAGCTGAACGCCATATAGCCATATGGGCTTTAAAATCGCCTTATACAACAGCACCTTCATATCTAGGCCTAGTGCAGAGTGTCGTCCTATAAGCCAGTAAAGCTGCGCAGTTTTCAACTTCAGTTGAGTGATTTTGGCCGCTATGTGACTAGTCCACGTAAGACGTCTATCGAGATGAATACCAAGATATTTTACGTGGTTGCCCTCAGGTATTGTAACACCGTTTATCGTGATGGGAGGACAATTGTCCCTTCTCAGAGTAAACGTAATGTGGACGCACTTTGAAGCATTTACTTTTATCTTCCACTTTGATAACCATTTTTCCAATCGGTTCAAATGCGCTTGAAGATGTTGGCTTGCTACTGCTGCATTCTTGTGTATGCTTAGAAAAGCAGTATCATCCGCGAAAGTTGATGTATGCGTCAATTGACTTGTAGGCATATCCGCAGTAAATAAAATGTACAGAAAAGGACCAAGGATACTTCCCTGTGGTACACCAGCATGGATATTTTTAATGGAAGATATCACCGATTTCGACCTTATATGAAAAGATCTATTAGTTATGTAATTTTTGAACAATTTGTGAACGTTTTCCGGTAGCAAGTTTACAATTTTGTGCATCAGACCGTCGTGCCAGACTTTGTCGAACGCTTGAGATATATCAATAAAAAGTGCCGAACAGTATTCTTTATTCTCGAAAGCCGATCGGACAAGGTTTGTTATTCTGTGTACTTGTGCCACAGTGCTGTGCATTTTCCGGAATCCAAATTGGTGATGTGGGATAACAGAATTAGTGTCAACGTGGTGCCGTAGTTTCTCGAGAATCAATTTTTCAAAAAGTTTGGACAGTATCGGCAATAAGCTTATTGGACGATAAGAAGATACTTGCGTAACATCTTTACCTGGCTTAGGAATCATTACGATTTCTGAGTGTTTCCATGCTTTCGGAAACGTACCCAACCTCAACATAGAATTGAAAATAAAGAGAATCAGCCTCAATGCTGATTGTGGCAGATTAGTTATCATTGCTCCTGTGATTTTGTCACTGCCTGGAGCTTTTCTGGCTTTTAACGTTTTTATAGCAGATTCGACTTCAGCAAATCGGAATTTCAGTGGACGTTGTACTCTTTCGTTTATGACAATCGGCGCAATACGGGAAGCGGTTACATTTGGTGTAAATACGTTTTCCAGGTGGTTGGCGAATTCCTCAATTTTCTCCTCTGTACTCTGTGCAAATTCACCATTATGTAACCTTATTGGGGCCTCGTAGGAAGTAGGTTGTTTCATTTTTTTTGTAGCTCTCCACAAACTATAATCTGTTTGCTCTGTTGTGTCCAACCTTTGCAGATATTCATTCAGTTGAAATTCTTTGTCCTCTTTCAGCAAAACACGCAGTTTCCGTTGGCATTTATTTAGTTGTGCCTTTAAGCCAGGTGAACGGAGCTCCTGCCACTGACGCCTCAACTGTCTTTTATGCCTTATCAGGGACTCAACGGTAGCATTACTGTTGTAATGACGCCTGCTTCTTATCAAAACGTTTGATGCGGAAACTGCTGTCGCTTCTTTCAGGATGTTTGTTGTGAGGATTACAGCATCCTCTACTTCAGACTCCGATTTCAAAGACAAGTGTTGTGGCAAGTGGGTACTAATGTACATTTTGTACTTTAGCCAATTTATATGTTTTTTATGATAACACTTATTCTGCTCTGCATTTTCAGAAGCGCGAAAAAAATTCAAAAAAGTAGGTGAATGATCCGACGAAAGATCCAAAGACGGAACCAAATGAAATAGTTCTCTTCTTATGCTGCGAGTGACCGCAAAGTCGATCACATCTGGAATTTTATTAATGTCTGTAGGCCAGTATGTGGGTTGACCTGCAGATATTGCGTCCAAATTGTGAAGGGATATCGCATCGAAAAGTTGCCTTCCTCTTGGTGAAATAAGTCTAGAACCCCAAAAGGTGTGTTTTGCATTAAAATCACCCGCTGCAATAAACTTTGTTCCTAACGTTTGAAAAAAGTTCCAAAATTGATCCGTAGTAATGGAGTGTCTGGGTGGACAATAAACGGCAGAAATCGATGTACCACAACGTGGTAACCTTATGGTGGTGGCTTGTATGTGATCCGTCGAAAATTCTGGTAGGGGAAAATGGGCAACATCTCTGTGAACCAGTATTGCTGTCCCTCCACAAGCTCTGCCGCTTGGATGCTTTGTGTCATAATTATGATAATTTTTTATTTTGAAACAGTTCTTTTGAGTAAAATGTGTTTCGGATACGAGAAGTACATCAACTTGTTGTGATTGTAGGAACTGTTGCACTTCATACTTGTGCTGGCTCAGGCCATTAGCATTCCAAAAACAAATTTTCAGCGTATCCATTATTTTTTGTTCAACAAAATTTGCATCAGCATGCTCTGGTTTTGCAGCATTTGCTGGAACATACCCTGCATGTTGGACATAAAACTGTTCATAGTGTCTATCAATTTCTCGATGGCACTTTGAGTGTCGGGCAGTGGTTTGTGCTCACCTTCCTTCAAAACGTTTGCATACGAGTTAACTCGATGACTTTCTTGCGATGTATTACCTTTCTTCAACGTTTCAGCGAAACTAACGTGTTGCACATTTGTACCCTGAGCTCTTTGAGTTGCACGGGCAGAAGTTGTTGGCAAATTAGGAAAATTAGTTTCCTTATACTCGAGTGGTACTGGCACTGATCTTCTTGCCTTGTTTGAATTTTTTAGTTGCAAAAACACTTTGCAACCACGATAATTGGCGGTGTGTTTTTCACCACAATTACCGCACTTTCTCACATTCGTGTCAGATTTCGGGTGTGGGCATTCCAAAGATTTGTGAATGTCTCCACATCTCACACATACGGATGGTAATTTACAAAAAGATTTTGTATGTCCAAACTCCTGACAATTTTGGCACTGAGGCGGACCCTTACGCTTAATTGGTTCCTCTACGACAATTCTTCGGTTCAATAAGAATTTTAAATTGTAAATGGGGTGAGTTTCATTTTTTTTCAATTTAGTTGAGTCGAAAGCAACTTCAACTTTAAACATTGGCTGAGGAATTTTCTCTCGGTTAATTATATTGAAAATTGATTTAGCATCGAACCCCGCATTCTTCAGGGCATCTTTAATATCCTCAGTCGGCACAGAATTGTCAATACCTTTAATGACCACCACTAAGCCCTTTGCACTCTTCAATTGGTAAGTGTAGTAACCTTTTTTTTCCGCATCAAAATTATTCACTATGGCCCTATAGCCTTTCTCGCTGTCGGCCTGAATCTTTGTCTCCAGCACGTTACCTTTGCGAATAGAGACCACGTAAAAGTGATCTTTACCTATCAACTTTGACAATTTACTCACCAAAGAATTATATATTGATTTTCTTTTTTAAAATGTCTATTAGCTACATCTATTTCTTCTACGTTGTTTTCTATCTGTGTGATTGTGTTTAAAATTTCCAATGGGTGTATTATATGTAACACCGTGATTGTTACGTTATCCACCTCCACTTTCCAACTGTATTATTGAATAGCCATTATTTTCGTCAATCCTGTTGACTTGCAGAAATGTCCGGACCGTCGCCAGCATTAGCATAATCACAGCGGTTTTCATTGCAATTATCCTGAAAAAAATATCTACGTTTAACTTGTGTCTTATAAGCTTTTTTAAATTTGTTGTCCGTAGATACTAAATGATTATCTTCTATTCCATAGTTAGCAACTTTCTTATACCTGGGTTGAGTTTTACTAGCTCTATGGTTTTTTATAAATTCATTTTCGAAGTGTATATTATTTTTGTTTCTGCGTTTAGTATTGATGGCTTCTATTTTTTCTACTTTTTCCCTGTTAAGTCTTCCCGACAGTGCTTCAAGATCCTCACTCGACATTCTGTTGTTGATAAAGTCTATTGGTTTAACCCTTGTGGTAGAGTGAATTGTATTATTGTAGGCTATTATTGCCTTATAAACTTTTTCTTCCAGATTGTCTTCATTGCTTTTATCGGAATTGAAAATGCGAATATGTTCATTTAGTGTAAGGCGAAGTCTCTCTACATCCGAATTACCTGTTTTATTATAGGTTGTCGTAAATTGAACACTGATTCCGCTGTCAATCAAGAACTGCTTCACTGCCATGACATCTAGTTCGTTATCCGTTACAATAGTTTCTGGTTTACCAAGGTACTGAATTCGAACCTTAATTGCTTCCACAATCGACACCCAAATTCTGTCCATTAATGGATGTGCCGTTGCGTAGTTAGTAAACTTGACAATACTAGTTAGAAACATTACATTTCTTTTCGGATATCAGATATCGACATGAATTATTTCGTTGTGCTTATTAGGTGTTTTGTTATATTTTCTGTCATATTTTGCAATCATTGATGTACTTCTGAATAGTCTTTTGAAGGTACGGATAATAATATTTTTCCTTTATTTCTTCTAAAATTTCATTTATACCTCTATGATTGTTTTTCAAGTGTTCGTTCTCTATTATTCGAAGGATTTTTCCCTTGTCGGTGACATCTTCCAACAGAGTATTTGTTTTGAGCACCCTAAAACTTCTATTTCTGGTAAAGAATTCTATGTACAGATGTTGGAATTTTAAAAATAGGGCATCCTCTGCACAAAATACCACCAGTAAACTGTTTTGTAGTAATTTTTCTTTCTTTAGCTCAAGCAGGTCGCTTTCCGGCGCCATATTCCATGTCTAACTAACTTTTCTTTGAAATATAATTATTTTGCTGTACAATGGTTTCTCTGCATTTTTCAAAATCAACTGATTCTTAAATATATTCAATGCACATTCAGTGATCGTCATGAACTCGGTACTATGAGTTTCTGCACTGTGCACCGTATTAGTGTCGTCTTCAAATAATTCATTTAAATTAAGAATTACCTCTTCATCCAAACCCGCAACAATTCGACTAGGCCATCCTCAACGACATTCTCTTTACCTTTTATGTAGCTAACGTCGAAATCAAATTCGTTGAGCTTTATCTTCCAACGCTGCAGTTTCGCGTTTGGTTCCTTTAGACCATATCGATGGTCCATTTTTACCGTAAAATGTCCACCGAACAAATAGGGGTGAAAATACTTAGTTGTCCAAACTATAGCTAAGAGCTCTTTCTCTATGGTACTATAGTTTTTTTCTTGGCCGTTGAGAGATCGGCTAGCATAACAGATAATTTTATCATTCTGCATCAGCGCCGCCCCAAGAGCAAAATCACTAGCGTCTGTGACCACTGTAAATTTCTTCGAGAAATCAGGATGCACCAGAATGGGATCCGACTTGATAAGAGCTTTTAATTTCTCAAACGCGTAGTCTCTATCTTTGAGATTAATTTTAGTTCCTTTTTTTAGGTACTTTTGAATAGTTTTTTATAAATCTTTTATAATTGCCCGTTATTCCCAAAAACGATTTAATTTCCTTTTAATTCTTTGTTGTATGTGCTAAGTACCGATACCAATCTGTTTCTGTCAACAGCGTTCAAATATGGCAGTTTCAGATCAGATACGGAATTCGTGTCGCTTAATTTCATTTCATTTTCATTATTTCATTTCATTTTCATTATTAAGGATTTCAATAACATTCTCACTGTCGCATACATTCCTATAATTTTCCTCGTGTTTGTTGAGATAAACAGGGATACATGCTTCCCCAGTTTTTACTTTTCTATTTCTGTAGTCCACAATACAATCCAGATCCCCCAAAACATTATTTCCTATCAACCCGTCATCCGTCATGGAAGTTAAACTCCAAAAATTCGCACAAATAGTCAGAATTAAATTCATTGAATATGGTGAATTTACAAAGCCTCTTTACCTGAATTCATTTCTCATTGATGACACTGAACTCTGCTCCAGTATCAATTATGAAACATAATGTCCTGACTGGGATTTCAACAATTATATAGGGAAGTTGTTTTGGCCTGCCCCACGAAAATTCACATTTGAGTTGTCGATCTTTGATTTTATTGTCTTCCCGAATCAAGTCGCCGTGTACCCCTATCAAGACAATATTGTTGTTTGGACACAACATGTAAAATACTTTGCTCCCCTTTCCAGTCAAATGAACAAGGATAATTCCCTGGGCACAGTCTAGATAATGAGTCTGCAATATTTTCTTTTCCAGCTTTGTAAATAACCTTGAATTTAAATGCCTGAAGCCAAAGTAACCAGCGTTAAATGCGTGCTGGAGGTTTTGAAGTTGGCTTGAAAATAGCTTCCAACGGCTTGTGATCAGTTACCAACTCAAACTCCAGACCAGCCAAGTAATAATAGAACTTTTCTACTGACCACACTAAAGCCAGGCTTTAATTTCGCAGATCAATACACATTCAGCAGATCAATACGCTTCAGTGGTTGGGGAAGATTCTTGACTACCGCCAAACAAAACACAATTCAATATATTATTACAGAGTCCCGAAATTACTGATGTTAACAATTATGGAAATGAAGAAAAAAAACTAAGTACTATGGATCCCCAGAAGGAAAATGTACGGATTTGTGAATACTAAGAGGATACGTGTATTTTCTTGTCGAATTGAATTGAGGCAATGTTGTCAAGCCCCGTGCTCAAAACCCTCCCTAACCATTGTTCTTCGTTCCACGCTATAATATTTAGAACCCTTCGTCGATATTTACCTTTCTTCTAACCCTAAAAGGAAAGTCTAATGAATAATTACATCCACATTATAATGATTTATTTCACATAGAAAATTCAATTACTAAAAAAAAATTCACTAACAGTATTCATCGCTACTAAATAATGTATGGATAATATGGGAATATGATAAAACTACCCAAAATGTACATAAAGATTTTTTTTTTTAAATAGGAAATAATGAAAAATATACTTCTTATAATAATTTAATTGAACGAACTAGCGCTCATCTTAGCTTCATTAATAACATTGAATTTAGAAATAATCGTGTGAAAGCCCAGACTTTTACTAAATTCTATTCGTTTCATTTTATTTATAATAACCATAAATTTTAAAGAAGCAATGAAGAATATGGCAAACATAATGAATTATGCCTACATACATACCTACATATATATATACATATATATTTCAATATCAAAAGTGTTTTTGTTTTTAATTACTTTACCGAATTGGTTTTTTTCTTGTGACTAGAAAATATTTTTTTTCTATTATAAATTACTCTGATAAGTGTATTATGTACAGTTTTGGTATTGATTTAGAGAAAAATAGGCAACTTAAAAATTTTCAATTTGTTCTATTTTTTTTTTGTTTAAAAAATTTAATCGGTATGGATGAAAATATTAAATAATTCAGGTGGTACTTACTTGCAGTGATGTTGAAAAGCTTTCCAAATCGCCACGCAGTATTTTGATGTTGACAGATGAAAGATCTTAAATGAATGCTTAATAAATTGATTAATTAGTTTGCTTTCTTCTTTCTTCTTTAACAAATATAGTACTTAACTTTTATATATAGAGATAATTTATATTTTCTCAATTTAATTTTGTGTTATTTTTCTTAATGTTTTTTCTTATTTTCTTGTTGAATTGATTTTGTTTTTTTTTTATTTAAAATTGGATATTTCCCTAATTTGATACGACGTTCTGCTTTATACGTTGTCCAAGATAGATTTTTCTGCCCCTCCTAATTTTCTTAGGTTGTCACACGTTGTTGAGCAGAAATTCAGCCAATTTGATGAATTATTGTAATTTGAGACTTACGGCAATTTTCCCTCTATATACTTCAAATAAACAGAGCAGTGAAGCAATTTGATCATGCAACCTTTTCTCTAAAAACATGCCCTCGCAGTGATACTTCTCCTGGCCGAAATTGTGTGCATGCAAATGCCTGGCAGTTCAGTCCCAAGGAGGAATAATGTTAATACCGTATTTGTAATACAAGTACGATAACAATAACTAATTATAATTCCCCTTTATAATAGGAAGTTTCTTGTTTCTGCGCCTTATATATAGTATTCTCCCTTGATGATCTTAAAGCTTCCAGATTTATAAGTATAATTATTCAGGCCTTGAGAAGTTGAAATTAAAAGTATAGAAAACTAGCGGCGACGTGTTGACTGGTTGTGAACACGAGGAAAAAAGCATCATGGCCTCTAATTTCTGACACAATTAACCTCGGTAAAAAAATCTTAAAAATGGCGATTGATCTGTTCGTGTAGCTTATATTCGCGCTCGTAGCCATCTTTTTTTCCCAAAGTGAACTAGGTATCACTACACATCACCTGTTTGACCATATGATGTATGCCCAACACTGTATAACAGTTCCGTTAAAAATCAGTACAAAAGGTCCGTTAAAAATCAAAACTTTGCGAAAATATCTGCTGGATTTCAATAAATAAAGAGAACTTTTAGACTACTAAAAAAAAGAAAACAGCATATTTTATCTTTTCCCAAAATTGTTGACAACAACAAAAAAAATTAAAGTAAAATTAATAGGAAAATAAATTGAAGTGGAATTTTGAACCAAACTTTAAACTAAAAAAATTATTATAATGAAAATAAACTGAATGATTGTGCTGTTAACCATTACAAGCCTTAACGCCTTCCTCCAGTTTTTTAATAACTTTTTCTTCTAACGCAATAAGAATACGACGAACTGGTTGCTGTACTGGTTTGAATCAATAGATAATTTTACCTTAATGTTTTTCCATTTCGGAAATGTTGTAAATTCGTTAACTTTATTTATATTAAGTCCCACGCGCAACACGTTTAATTTAATAGATGTATCTTTTCCTAATAACGATTGTCTACCATTTTCAATAACATAAAATGTAGCAAACATTTCAGGTTGTTGTTTTATAGATATGGGGGTGCCTCAAAAACATAAAGTACATTGAATAATTGATCGGAAGCATATGCACGAAAATTATTATTCGACTTTGTTCGAATATTAAATAATGTTGATTTATCCTGTTGTAATTGCACCCAATCGTATTTGCTTATCAAATTAAATTTAGATCCAGAATCTATAACTGTCTATGGGCTGTCCTCCAATATGACATGAAACTTTTTCATGGTCTCTTGATAGTTTAAAACAATCGCTTTAATTTTGTAGATGTGCTATTTTCTGAATCTTCAACATGATGACGTACATCAGTGCGCTTACGTTTCACATTCATCAATTTACTTTGAGGATGTGGGTGCTTTAAATTAGTCCTACATTTTCGAGCAAAATGTCCAAAACGATTGCATTTATTACATTTCAGATTTTTAGCTGGACAATTAAAACTGTTTTCATTATGATCCTTGCGTCCACATCTACCACATTTATTTATTACTTTATCAACTTCGAACTTTTTAGAAACATTTATTTTATGTACAATATCCAAACTTTCTTTCGGTTCCATAGATTGCGATTGCTTTCTAATTTGTTCATCAACTTGACATACACACAAAAAATTCAAAACCGACTTCAATTAAGAATGTTATTAGAGATTTGTTGTGTCAATTAAAGTGTTTGCTAATTTTGGGCCAGCAAACAAATTTATCATGTCAATTAACAAAATTGTAAAGTTTAAGTTTTTCCCCCCTTTAAAATTAATTAAAAAGTTTAATTAAAGTTTGCACAAAACTTCTAATTAAATGTTTAATTGTACGAGTTAAATTGGTTAATTAGATATTTTAATTCATTTTAATATAATTAATTTTTAATTGTATTAATCAAAATGTTGTTTGAATTTAGAATAAAATACAATTAACGTTTTAATTGTTCCAATTAAAAATTGTAAAAAAAAGTAATTGAAAACAAACTAAGTTTTATTTTGTAAATTTATTTTTAAAAAGAAAATAAGTGTAGTGTACAAAAAGAAAAATTATCGTAAAAACTAAAACAATTCCTTTGTTTAATATTAAAAATAATGTGAACGCAACTTCACACATTCAAAAAATTAAATACACCTAAAAATTAGACGGCACTGTAATGTAATATAATACATAAAATTGAACAGAGTCATTGCTTTTTTTACAATTTGCAAGGTTATTCAGTTAATACATATAAAAATTAAACTTGTATATACTCGTACACACATAATTGTATAATTATTTAATTCAAAATGAAATTTTTGTTCTTAAAATAATAAATGAAGATAAAATAAGTTTAATAAAAGTTTTGTTAAAAGAATTAAGGATACCAATATACAAATATAATTATTGTTTTAATTTTAATATCTCATGTTTTATTGATGACACTTTTAGATATTTTTTATTAGTTTCTAAATCAAAAAAGAACGATTGAACAAAATTATAAAAAATTTCAGACTCGTCAGGGTATTTTAAATTAAAAACAAAAAATATTTTAAAGAACACATCAAATGCACTTAAAATGGATACAAACGGATATTTTATATTGTCAAAAAATACATAGATTTCCTTTATCATTAATATATCGCCAACTACAAGAAGTCTGGGTTGTATATTACGCGCTTGTATTTTCAACAATTTCAATTTAGTCTCTAACTCCTCCATTGTAGAAGCAACGATAGAAAATGATTCTTGGGAATCAGCAATGCTAAATTTCTTTCTATATTTTTCGTCCGTGCTTATTTAAGTTGCGGAGGATGCAAATACCAAAAAAATTGTAAATATTTTAGATTCTATTAAATAAATAATTAGAAATTTTATAAGGTAAGTATAAATCTATTTTTATTAAAATGTATGATTGTTTACCTTCGTCAATATGTGGAATTTGAAGCAATATTTTTGAGATTAGTGAACAGGTAATTTTCGTTTTTAAAATATATGTGATTTCCTCAGAAAAATACTGCCAACGTTCTTGAAAATTTTTCGCCATGGGGTATTTTAAGGCAAAATCTATATTAATCTAGCGTACGGGAAACAAACACTTATAAATGTATATAAATATATTTCACAATTACCAAAAATTAATTTAAAGATGAGAATTATATGTAGTATACTTACTAAGGTGCCGGAATTTTTTGTATACTCCGGCCATAATTCAAATTTCAGCTGTATACTTGGAACCGGAATTCTGTTGAAACCGTAAAGGAGCACACTTTCGCCAATAAATATCAAACTCATTTTGCGTAATTTTAGACGATCTCAAATACTACAATTATAACAAGTAATCACCTTCACTTTCTGCTGCAAGTAAATAAATATTAGATGTTAGTTTAAAATGTATTACTTCTACAAAAAATATGCTTTTAGAAAGTCTTTTATAATTTGCCAACTTATTGTATATTTTTCCGCGTTTACCATTAGTGTAAAATTCCTAAAAATATAATAATAAATACATTGTAATTAATAGTACATGTACATGTACAATACATACCTTGAAACACATACCAGACACAGTACCGTTATAGCACAAAAAAAAATAACTTAATACACGCGCTAATCATACGTACACTCCAGGATCACTTTTCAAACTAAATACAATCTTCTCTTTTTCTACATTTCTTTTCCAGCAATAACAATAGTGTTGCTTTTTTTTTATTAAAACAAACCGTATTTAGTCGTTGGATATTTACATATTCGTGGTTAATTAACTAAAGATTTCATAACTTTTTTATGTTTTAAAATATTTATCATAAATATGATATTTAAAAACAAATCATTATTAAATTGGTCTTATTTTTTATAATTTTAAGTATTAAATCATTCTTAAAATGCAAAATATTATACAGCACAAATGCAAATGTGTGAAAACACACCACTACGTCCATATTTATTATGTTTCTTGATTAAATAATTTAATTGGAACAATTAAAAAATTGTTTGTGTAAAGATCTGAACTTTTAATTGAAAAAGTTTTTCTGTGTAGTTGTATAATTTCATCCAATCCGTACTCTTTTTCCAACAATTTTCGCTTCAAATCTAAAGGCGCCCATTCATCAATAATTTTGTCGATTAAACAAATGTTTTCGATTTCAAGTTTTGTCGTACCAAACAAACATTTTGACATTTGCTTTCGCAATCTCAAAACGAATTGATTGAAATTTTCACCTGCAATCACATTTATATTGTGAAATACATGTCTCTCAAACACAGAGTTGCGTTTTGGTGTAAAATGTTCATTTAACTTGTCCACCAATATCTGGAATACATGCTTTTGGTTCTTCTCCTCGAACGTTTCAATTGCTCCCGGTATTGAGTAAGCGACTTCCTGCAATTGCGGTCATCCAATATGCAATAATTTATTTCTTTTCTTCAAACATGAGGTTATTTCCTCTGAATCGACATATATTTGGAAAGATCTTTACCATTTTTCCCATTCTGGGCGAATCAATGGTTTTTAATGGACGCACATATAAATGGCTTCAAGTTTCAGCCATATCATAGGATTTCCTGAAACCATAAAACTTTTCATAAATATGTTGACAATTAACTTATAAAATTGTCATTTTATTTTATTCCTATATTAATTCAATTGGTTCTATACTAATATTTTTTCCTTCGAATCAACTATACTTTTCTGGTTATTTGCAAATATTATAGTGGATTTCTTGCAAATATTATAGTCTTTGTCGGCTCAGGCAGGTGATCTTTGAATACTTCCAGTGAAATCCTATTTATTTCATCCGCCGAAAAACTCTTCACTTTGAGTCAACCGTCTATTTCTAATGTTATTATTACCGTAATGATACTTCTCAATTGTCAAGTCCAACCTCCAAGTTTTTAACTTATCCATTAATTCTCTACTCGTTTCTTTTTCCCCAAAGCTTGTTACAATAACATCTTTCAGCACCTCCCACCGATACACCGTATCGATGTATCTTGTTTCTCCCACACACTTATTCTTTATATAACCGAACAATATATTTCTATTGTTTTCTTCAAAAACTGTAATAGATAGCAGCAGAGCTTCAACCTGCGCCAAGAAATCTAGGAGTTGGCTCCGTTCGCTCCCTTCAAATGTTGGAATCTCTCTGATATAACTTAGTATCAGATTAAATTGTCGAACCAAGTTATTTTCCATTTCGTACGATTTCTTAACCTATGTTTCTAGTAAAAGGATAATTAAATACTGTATTTTTTCCTTGTTCAAGGTATTTATTTCCTTATTATTATCATTAGTTTTTTTTATTTTTTTTAATCCAAAATCAACTGAAACCTACGGATATTTCATTACCTTAATGTTAACTGCTTGATCGAAAATCGTGGGATCTAGCCATTTTTCGGATACACACATCACATCCAATGATGCATTTCCCATTAAGAAAACCAGTTCATCAATCTTAAGCGACCTAACTGATGGACAAAGGCTCAGTTCGTTTATGTGTTAAATTTTGAAGGTGTGGGATGCATTTGAGAAAACTTGTCCAATACAGTCATCACTGATTATTGGACCAAGATTAGAGTTATAATTCATAAGATTTGATAGAAATAGTGTTTTGGAGACGTAGAGAAGTTAAAGTAATTAAATACGAAAAGTTTAACAATAAATTCATAACAAAAATAATGTGAAGCATATTATACATTAATACCAATCAATAAATCCCATTCAATGCGATTTACTAAATATACAAAAAGAGAATATAACTAAGAGAACTAGTAAATTAATTCCACTTAGTTTAAGGTACATAAGTTAATAAAAGTTTACCACAGTACAAGCCTCGACTAGGGAGGGGGATGAGCCATAGCACTGAATAGCTTCAAAGACGTCCTCCTTCCCATCAGGAAATATAATTTTGGCTGAAGAATTGTCTCTGTTCAAGATTCGAAACCAAGATATCTTTTTAGTTTTGTGTAAGGAGTGACATTGTATTAGAAGTTTGCTTTCCGCTGGTTAGAGATTATTATTGAGGTAAACTCGTCGGTATTGTGTAGCACCGCACTATGGTCGGAAACATCACTTTTCTTGGCCAATACTATTAAAACTTAAAATAACGGAATTTTTAACTGGAATTTGAATTTGCAGTATATTTTAAGTGTTTTGTATAAAATAATTAATTTTTTTTTTTAAATTATCAACATTTAGAATTAAAATTTAAAAAAAAATTTTACATAAATTTTTTTTTCTTTTCTTTCTGAGTTTTTATTGATTTTAGTTCTAAATGAGAAAATATACGATACTTACGAGTAAATATGTATGTTGTTTCTGGAAATTGAAAATATGATTTACACACGTATTTACTAAAATATTAAAATTTTATTAAACTCTTTAATTTAAATACAATTCATTATCCAAAAATGTATTTTCCTCTTCAAGTTCTTCTGGATAATCGTCCTCGTCGTCATCCATATTTTCTAAATTCTCAGTCGCACATGTTTCACCGATATCCTCACAATACAATAATTCCTTTACTTCTGGTGGCAGAGTTAAACGCTTCCTTTGGTGCACACGTGTATTTAAGCGAAGAGATGAAATTAATGGATCCGATGTGTCAAGAGCTCTATGAAATACATCGAAAAGATTATCAATGCGGCTAGTGTTACGTGCATGGTGCAGTCTGTCGCTTTTATATATTTTGTTTCGTGACTCAGCTGCATCCTCTCCGAAGTAACCAACAGGAAGTGCTGTATTGTACATTATTTGCTTTGAGTGAACTATAACTTTATGTACTGTGGGAGTCATTGGCAACCAGGGGTACTTGCTTTGATATAATTGACCAGTTTGAAAGCAATACTCTTCAAATTTATCCAAATTTAGGGAAAATTGACAAGATAAACATATTAATATTATTCTCATTCGAAATATTAATTCGGTGTCTACTCCTAAAATTTTCGAAAATTTATCATATTCCGTAAATGCTCTACGCGACGTGTTGCCGTCATTTGTGGAACCACAACCACCTGCGCTCGGAACATCAACACGAAGACTTAGTTCTTTCCAAAACTCATTCTGAATATACTCTTTTCTTTTCTTAATTGCATCTTTATCTTCCTCCGATCTTATTTGCCATTTTTTTACTTCCATCTTGTATCCTAAATGTAGTACGAACTCAAAAAATCTAATCCAGGAGTGCAGTGGACTAAGTCCGTACTTTAGATTTCCATCGATAGGATGAAATTTTACGCTGTTATAATCTGTGACTTTAAGAAAGTCAGTTTGGGTTGCATGGCATATTGGACATTTTTGATTTGATTTTGTATCGGTTAAAACATTCAAAACTTTTCCATCTATAACAGTTAAAAACAATCTGAACGTTATTTCGATTATCTTACCAGCTTCGATTTCAACACGTAAGTTTTCAAGCTCTTGAATTGGTTTATTTAAGTCATCAGCTTCTCTTGTTATCACTTCCTTCGTTTCCCTCGTGTACTCTAATTTTAAAGGCCGACAAAATTTTGTGGACTGCGGAAAACAATTATTCCAAATCGGGGCTCCCGCGCTACTCAAGAGTCTCAAGGGAATCACTGTTGTGGCCAAAAGACATGAATCAGCATTTCGTGATGTACTTTGATCAAGGAAAGATTGCTTATATTGAGATTGACCAGAGCTGCTGTCAAAACCGTAGCTAAATATCATTTCCGTTGATATGAAGTTGCCCGTAATTGTCGCAAATACTTCATTTTGCATCTCTATAATTCTTTTAGCCGTATGCGTTAAAAGCATTTGTAAAGGAACCTTTGCACATTTGTCGTCTACAAGTACACCATCGGGTCTGCACTTACTTTTTATTGCTAATATATTATCATAGGGTGGATAAATATTAGCGTTACGTTGCTTGCTTTCAGTCCGGATGGAACAGTATTGGCTCTTCGAAAAATTGTTTTCGAGAAGAAATGCTAACACTTCCTCATCAGACATTACAATAGGTGCTTTTACATCATCGACATATAGCTTCCAAATCTTGGATCTCTTACTTCGTTCAGATTTCTCAGAGTACTTAAGTTGCGGGCGTCCAGTTAGTGATACAATTTTTTCATCTGGGCTTAGTTCTACTGTGCATTGAGTCTCTGTGGAAGCGATTTCTAAATTTATTTGCCTGTTTATTACAGTTTCTGAACAAAGCCAGCCAGAATATTTAATTTGAAAATCATCTAATCTTCTATGACACTTTTCCCACTTTGCAGACAAATTATTGTTAAGCATGCGTGCTTTTTTTGTTAAATATTTATAGCATTCATCTGAAATTTTATCGGCTCCACATTTTTGTATAAAATAATTTATTAGTGGGTCCTTATTTTTTCCTTTCTTCTGCTGGGTCAACCAAATATCAAAAACTGCTGAATTCTGTAAACAAATGACGACTGAAAAAAAAAACTCAAAAACCGCAAAAAACCGCAAATCGAATTAAACATTTTCAAAAACTAAACACTTCAAAGTAATTTGGTTTTTAATCGTATGCTTAACACTCCTAAACAAAATGTGTTAAGCTTACTCAAACTTAAAAAATAAAATAAATTCCAAAATGTTAAACACTTTTGGAAAAAGTTATTTTATTTTTCAGAGTATTATATTTTACAAAATTAATAAACTTACCATCACCTTTGTTTTCCATTTAAACTTTTATTTAACACGCTTTGTTTTCAGCTTTAAAAACAATTGAAGTACGCACTATAAAACACCGAACGCAATTCTGTTTACAAATGAAGCAAACAAATTCAACTTCGATGACTCACCGAATAACGGTGAATTGCATATTACAACAACAAAATAAATTTTTGGTTGTTTTGGAGTGTTGACTACTAGATTTCAAAAACAAAAACATATTTCGTGAGTGTAAACATTTTGACTTTTGGCCAACGAAATGAAATTTCCGACCACAGTGCACCGGCAAAGTAAAATAGTTACTAAAAAAAATGGCTACTAAAAACGAAGCTTGAAAATTTAATACGTCTCGTTGACATCAGAGACGCTACAATACTGCTGTAAAAACAAATATCGTTCAAAATGCAGTGTTATAAGATAGTGAAGCTTCTCCTACTATCTCTTGTCTATAGTTCCGGCATAATGCGTTGCATGTGTAGGGGTCATCTCCTGAGTGCTGATCCAAGATAAAAAAAAAACGGGCAATAATATCAGTGTCAATCAAATGGTTTGGTTGTAGATTCGGGGCTTTGAAGTACGCTGTCATGAGATTATCTTTAAGCTGAATGTTATTGAATTTTACAATGATCAATGGTATTCCAGAGATAACCACATCAGCACGATTTAGCTTGCGGTGTAATTTGTTATCTTAGACATAGCCTTTTCTTCTACAGCCTTTGTATTGATATTACATTTTTCAAACTTGTTTTGTATTTAACAAAGGGAGGTTGATAGGTCCGAACGGATGTCAGCTGTATACACTTCAAGCGCATTTCTTACAGATTGTTGTTGTCTACGCATTTCTGCCGTAAATGATGAAAAATTTTCTGCAAATTTTTTCTCTAAGGCATCAACAAATTTTTGTAAAAGTAGACTATCGCCTTTAGGCAAGGGTTTTGACTGACATCGAGAGCAATTAAAGCTTCATTCTTCCCCATAAGGTTGTAATGCTCAACAGTGATATCCACATAGGCAGCATGGTACTACACTTTACATGAGTCGCATTCAATTCCATTATCCGTTTTTGTGACACTTCTACTACAAACTCCACATTTGGCAGGCGGCATTTTGGCACATAAAGTAATTGAGGTTATGTTATCTTGTTGTCTATGTCGTCTATGCACTGGCAGAAAACAATTTATTAAATATTATCGAAGCCAAGTACAGCACTATCGATGTAGCCGATTGAAAATGAGTCCCGAAAACCATGAGATTAAGTTAGTATTTATACTGCATGTAAGTAAGTATGTACAAAGCAAACGAGTCAGGCAAACAAACTCGCACAATTTATACATGCATAAACCGCCAACACATGTATTTGTTTAGAAGACACCAAATCTGAAAAGTAAACCATAAGTCTCAAACAGGTACAATACTTTGTGCACAAATTTTCAGTTTAATATAATTAAATATTATATTATTAATTGACCTTTTTTATTATATTTTTTGATATATATTTATTAAGCCTGAGGTCTTTTTTTATCTTATTTTGTTTTTTATTATTCGATATTTCGTTAACAGCTTGTTAACATCATCAGGAATAATAGGAAATTATAATTCTTTGAAATATAAAAATATTTTTGAAACATGTCACAAAATTTTTGTTATAAAATTTGATTGAAAATTAAAAAATGTGTAGTAGTAATATAGGCGCATATAAATATAACGAATTTTAAACCTAAATAAATATATATACATATATACATACACACATATATATATACATACACACATACACACATACAATATAGACCGACTAACATGTATATATATAAACATATATGCACATACGCACACATATATAGATACAAAATATAAACTTAACAAGCTCATACAAATATATATATAAATGCATACATTCAATGCACACACACGTACACATATACACATGTATATACATACATAAATATGCACACATGTACAAATATACATACATAAATACATCCATAAACACATAAAAATGCATATACAAACATACACACAAGCATATTCATATGTACACACTTGTATATACATACATATACACGCATTCATACATATAGTCATAGATATACGTATGTACGTACACACATTCAAACATACAGTCATAAACATGTGCATATGCAGCCACAAATCCATGTACATGTACACATACATATATATATGTATATATTAAAAAATTATTGAATAACAATAATTATAAATAAAAAGTTTTTAACAATTAAATGCATGATAAAAATGTATATAATAAAAAAGTGTGCTTTGTTTAACAATTTTTAACATAAATATTTACATGTGCAAAAATATGAAAAATATTACATAATATCAATTATAAAGAACTAATAAATGAGATATATATATATGTGAATTTTTACAAGAAATGTTCAATAAAAATAAATATATATATGAATTTTTAACAATTTTAAACAAATAATAAATTATAACTAACAAATAATCATTATCTTAAGAAATAAACATTAACCTAACAAATATTACGTAAATTTTTACTAACTAAATATCTATAATTCTGTGCTAAGTTATCCGTGTCTGCCTTAAAATTCATTCTACGTGTTAATGGTGTATTAATAATTTCTAACATTTCTAACATTAAGCGCCGTTTATAATTATTTTCTGTGTTTAATATTGAAACATTCTCAAAATCAGGAAAATGATATAATTCAGAACAATGGGAAGATAAAGCGGTTTTTTGTGAATTTATGTGTCTATATTTTTGATCCGATTTGTGACCTGCTATTCTAGTCTTCAATTTATTCTTGGTCGTGCCAATATATACTTTATTACAATTATCCTCATCATTTCCCCTACAGGGTATTTTATAAATTACATTCGATTTATCCCATTTTTCAATACCATCCTTTGGTTTACTAAATAATCTATTTAAAGTATTAAATGATTTATGAACTATTCTATCCGTATTATAAATTTTAGATTTAGCCAATCTTTCCGACAATCTGGATATATAAGTCACAGATTTGTATATCCTATGATCCGTAACATTATTTATACTACCTATTCTATCATTTCTATAATATTGACCTATTAATGTATCAATTAAATACTTGGGAAAATTATTATCTTCTAACATGTTTCTAATCTTAACTTTATTTCTATTGTGAAATTGATTGTCACTAATGTTAAGAACTCTTTCTATGAAATATTTAGCAGTGTTTATAATAATATGTCTGCTATGTTTGGAATAATAATTAATCATTCGGCCCGAAGCTGTAGGTTTCTGATACCAATCTATTACTAATCTATTACCTTTTCTAATAATAAGAGTATCTAAATAAGAGAGTTTTGAGTCACATTCCCTTTCGACAGTAAATTCTATACTGGAATTGAATTCATTAAATATCTGTAATATATTTTCTACCTCACATCTAGGAATAATGCAAAATAAATCATCCACATATTTGGTCATTATTCTAGGAACCATATTAAGTTTCCGAATTGATATATCCAATAATTCTTCCATTACAATATCCGCTATGATTGGAGATGCAGGAGATCCCATTGGAAGACCTTTTTGTTGAATATATATATTACCATTATATCGAAAATATCTGTTATCATCTATGCAAAATTTTAAAATACGTAAAAATAAACACTTGTCTATTCTAGTATACTCCTTAATCATATCCCATTTTCCCCCGATTGTATCTATTGCGAAATCAATAGGTATACTTGGAAATAGAGAAACTACATCAAAAGAAATTAAAATCTCATTATCCAATATATTTTGATTCCTAATTCTGTTCACAAATTCCATAGAGTTTTTTATATTATATTTTGAATGTTTAGTAACATTTTTCAAAATATTTGTAATGTATTTACATAACTCATATGAAGGAGAATTAATGAAAGAACATATTGGTCTTAATGGAAAATCTTCCTTATGAATTTTCGGTAGTCCATATAAACGAGGGGCTATCGCCACGTTTGTCCTAAGTCTATTCTTCTCTATAGATGTTATAATTTCCTTCTTAAATAATTCATCAACTATGTTATTCTTTATTTTCTGCAATTTACTTGTTGGGTCTCTATTAATTAAATTATATTTTGTAATATCTCCTACAATATTATTGATTCTAAGATCATAATCCTGTTTTTTAATCGCTACAGTAACATTACCCTTGTCCGCATCTACAATAAATATATCCTTATTTCTCCCTAAGAAAATATTAGCTTTCTTTGCTTTCTCTAATATAAATTTATCTCTATTAGTTAATATAATCTTATTTAAATGGTTTTCAATAACCGCAGTCATTCTATTTCTAGCTATCTCTTGTTCTTCTTTCTTATTAAAAGTCTGTACTAAATCTTCTCCTTCTGATATAACTTTCAAAATAGGGATTTCATCCCTCCTAGTAGGTAAAGCGTGTTTTTTTACGAGTGAAAGGATCCATTGAAAGTCCTCTGGTATGTCAGTGTTAGTCGTGTTTATGAACCACTTTCTATTCAATTTAACGTTTAATTCCTGTAGTTGTAATTCTTTTAGCTCATCAAATTTATTTTTATGAATCATATTTACCTTTTTACTATATGAAACAGTTAAGTGGTCCTCAAAATATACAAATTCAACCATTTCTTCCAAAGTAAAATTTCGTTCCAAATTTCTCAATATTACTTCCCTTTTTCTGTGAAAATGTTTCAATACCTGATGTTTATTGCTAATCTTAAGATTTTGTTGTGTAAGTCCTGTGTATATTTAGAAATTGATTGTTGGATATCCGGTAATCCTTCTCTGTTGAAAACATTAAGAATATTCTTCGTTGAATTTTTTATGAAATTTGGGATAATTCCTGCATTCCTACATCTGGTTAAAAACGTTATAGCCGATTTTGATTTTACAATTTTATTCCTAAGAGATTTGAGTTGATTGATGTATCTGCTGGTTTCATAATTTTTCTTGAAATCCCTATAGTTCATTGATATTACTTAATGAGCTCTCCTTTTAAATTTTAATTATATTATTAATTGACCTTTTTTATTATATTTTTTGATATATATTTATTAAGCCTGAGGTCTTTTTTTATCTTATTTTGTTTTTTATTATTCGATATTTCGTTAACAGCTTGTTAACATCATCAGGAATAATAGGAAATTATAATTCTTTGAAATATAAAAATATTTTTGAAACATGTCACAAAATTTTTGTTATAAAATTTGATTGAAAATTAAAAAATGTGTAGTAGTAATATAGGCGCATATAAATATAACGAATTTTAAACCTAAATAAATATATATACATATATACATACACACATCCGCACATACAATATAGACCGACTAACTTGTATATATATAAACATATATGCACATACGCACACATATATAGACACATACACAAATATAAACTTTCTTAACAAGCTCACACAAATATATATATAAATACATACATACAATGCACACACACGTACACATATACACATGTATATACATACATAAATATGCACACATGTACAAATATACATACATAAATACATCCATAAACACATAAAAATGCATATACAAACATACACACAAGCATATTCATATGTACACACTTGTATATACATACATATACACGCATTCATACATATACTCATAGATATACGTATGTACGTACACACATTCAAACATACAGTCATAAACATATGCATATGCAGCCACAAATACATGTACATGTACACATACATATATATATGTATATATTAAAAAATTATTAAATAACAATAATTATAAATAAAAAGTTTTTAACAAATAAATGTATGATAGAAATGTATATAATTAAAAAGCTTTGTTTAACAATTTTTAGCATAAATATTTACATATGCAAAAATATGAAAGATATTACATAATAACAATTATAAAGAACTAATAAATGAGATATACAGTTTGTAAAAAATATGTTTACAAAACAAAAATATTTTAAAAATTTAAGTTTAAATAAATATTTACAATAACAATATCATTATATTTGTAAATTTTTTTTTTATAACTGTTGTTTTGTATGTTGACGACAAGCAGGCGTCGAAACTTTGGCAATTTTATGAATATATTACAACAACAACGCTACAAAATAATTTTGTATACTTTCAACAGTGTAAAAAAAATGTTTACAAAAATGCAAAGTCAAGAAAGAACCGTTGGTTTTTTGCACATGTATTGCGTGTAAGAGTTTTATACGGACGCTAAGAGTAGCTGTTGTCTTTTATTCTTAAATTGAGCTCATAGAACAAACAAGCGATTATCCAATTATATATAAACTATGCCAGGAAAGCGATTGAACAAAGACATTACCCAACTGGTGTATTTTAATTACTATAAAGGAAAATCTCACAGAGAAATTGCTGAAATGTTGTCTCTTAACCTAACGACGGTATATAATATTATTAACCGTGCTGAAAAAGAAGGAACACTGGAACCAAAAGAAACACCAGGCAGACCAAACAAAGTAACTCGGCGAATTGAAAAGAAAATTTTGAAAATGATTGATGAGAATCCACTAGAGGAATTGCACTTAACATCAGTAATTAATGTGGAGTAAGTATCCCTCTCAGACTGTTAGAAATGTGCTACAAAACCGTAAATACTCTTCAAGAGTTGCGAGGAAAAAACCTTTGCTATCAGCGGCAAACATAGAAAAAAGGTATAAGTTTGCCATTGAACACATTTCTTTTCCTCCGGAGCACTGGGATGATGTTATTTTTTGTGACAAAACGAAAGTGATGCTTTACTACCATGATGGACCTCAAAAAGTTTGGTGAAAACCCCTGGCGGCTTTAGAAAATAAAAATATAATACCCACTGTAAAGTTCGGTAAACTATCCGTTATGGTGTGGGGTTGTATTTCGAGCAAGGGTGTTGGCGAAATAAGAATATTAGTGGATATAATGACCAAGGAAGTCTATCTAAACATTTTAAAAAAGGAATTGAGTACAAGTGTTCGCAAATTCGGTTTTGTTGACCCAGAAAACCCAGAAAAGCTCAAGTATAAATTTTACCAGGATAATGAACCGAAGCATAAGGCATATATTTGTAGATCCTGGTTGTTATATAATTGTACAAAAGTGATAGATACCCCAGCACAATGCCCAGACTTAAAGTCTATAGAAAATTCATGGGTCCACCCAAAGAAAAAAGTCGGGAAAAGGTCACCAAAAAACAAATAACATTTATTAAAGAAGAATGGGAAAAAATACCTGAAAATTATGATATACCAAAGCTTATCCATTCAATGTCTAGACGCTTAGAAGCTGTAATTAAAGCTAAAGGAGGGCACACCAAGTATTAGCACCCTCAAATCTTTTTTTTTACCATTTAGAATATATTTAATTCAATTTAACACAATTTTGTAAACATTTATTTTACAGCGTAGAAACTGGAAGTATTTTTTAAGTTACGATTATTATTTTGTTATTTAATTTAATTTGGTTTTTTTTTGTGCAAAGTGTTTATAAACTTCTTCAATTGAATACATGAAGAAAAAAATTTAATAAAAGTTATATAATTTACTTGCAAATAAGAGTTTCCCTTAAACTTTTTAATTTTTCTAAGCTTTGTAAACATATTTTTTACAAACTGTATATATATGTGAATTTTTACAAGAAATGTTCAATAAAAATAAATATATAATTAATATAATTAATTTACAATTTATTATATATTTAGTAAAATCGCGGAAAAAAAATTCATCCACTCATGATGAACAGTGTTGCCAGTGTTTTGCTGCTGTTGTTAATATATAGCTGCTGTCGGTCGATATTCCTATGATATTGTTAATGGTTTGTTGTTTTTATTGATATTCTGCTGCTGTTAATGTTATTAAAATCGTGTGGTTGTTGCTATTAAATTTTTTCACTTGTATCTTGATTTTTTCGTTCGCGTTTATTTTCTTTGTTTTTTAAAATTTATATACTATATGTTGTCTTTATTTCTTTATTCGGTTATTAATTGTGTTTTTATAGAGCTATTTTATAGTTCACCATTTTTTTTTTTTTTTTTATCTAGGACCAGCACTCAGGAGATGACTCCTACACATGCGAAGCATTGTGCTGGAACTATAGGAAAGGGATAGTAGGAGAAACGACAGGAGGTGAAGCTTAATTAATTATTTTGCAGCTCTGCTTTCGCACGTTCTTTTTTTTTTTTTTTGTTTTTTTGTTTTTATACTCGTAGCAGTGCTGAAGCTTCGGTTTAGTAGCCATTTTTATTATTATTTTACTTCGCCGGTGCTACACAATACCGACGAAGGAGGACGTTCTGATGTGATTGTGGGATTGCTATCAGCTGATGCCGGTATTGTTCAGTGACCAGTGACTATGCCTTCGCCACTGAAACCTTCCGACAACAACTGACACACAAAGACACACTAATGCACATCAGAAAAATGCGAGATGTTTATTTTTATTTTAAAATTTTTTGTCTGAAACTGGGGTTGAACCCAGGTCTGTTTTTTGGTTGTGTAGTCAACGTGCAGACTACCATCCATCGTGCCATCGCCACCCTTTGATTGAGAAGTAGAAGTTTTATTTAACTCGTTGTTGTTCTACTGCTTGCGAGTTTAAATCCTCCGCTACTGTGATATTTCCACCAATATCTCGACCGGTGTCTTAAATTCTATCGAACTTTCTTTGGAACTCGTCAATGCTGTCGCTTGGATTGAGATAGCGGCTTATTTATGTAAAATCGCCAAACTGCATCAATACTAATCCATTTCCCTCTTCTTTATTCTTCGGTTTTATGTTTCTGCTGGCAGGAACCCATATTGCCGTAGTTGCTGTTTCGTCCTCAAGCCAGAACCTATTTTTCGTCCTAGAGTACTGCTCACTTATTACTATGACGTCTGCTCGCTGTTCTATGGCTATTTGCGGTAGAAGAGCACGCGGCACTTTTGCTCGCTGCATGTTTGCCTGCAGGATCTTCATTCTGACCCCTCTTTGTTCGCCCTACAGCTTCTTGAGCCTGGCAGATGGTTTGCGGTGCTGATTCCTTCTTGGGAGCAGATACAGCAATTTGCTGGACTCCTCTCATCTTGTGGAACTTCTCAGCACACTTAATGCATAGTCCCATTCACTTTCTGTCGGAGCCCATTCATTCTCCCTGCATATGACCTGCTCCGAAACAACTGACGCAGCGCATTGTCTCCTCGATGAGTCTGAGTCGACAGTTCGTCATAGCGATCTTTATTCTGCTAGTCCTTAGGAGGCTCTATGTTCCTGTTTCGGGCAAGGATACAAAAGCTCTCTTCTGTTCTCAGCTATTGGCTGTCAGTCTTACGGTTATTTCCTCTCTTCCAATGCCAGTTTCTTTGTTGACAGTATCTTTAACTTCTTTTCTGTAGAGAGGGAGCTGAGATCTTGGACCTCTATTGTAGCCTTGGACTTGAGGTCCTGAACTACTGGTTCTTTCAGCAATAGCAGTTGCATAGTTGTCTGCATTAAATTCTTTCGCGTTGGCGTGGATCGCTAATATTTTAGAAAATTCGGCTTCTTCGCGATATCCAATCATGGCGGGTGATCTATCATCAGCGACAGGTTGAAGTGCCACTAATAAAGATGCTCATCCATCCTGGGGGTTGAATGGTTCATTTGCAGTGCTGCTAATTTGGTGCTAAACCGGTTGATCTGAACACAAAACGAGAATCTTACCACATTACTCGTCTCAGACTCGGATAGACCGTACGACCCCAATACACTCTTTATTCTAGCATATTGGTTTGTTGCTCCGCGAGTTAAGGCACTATTAATTCCCCCAAGAATTCCGGTCCCAATCACAGTGATAGAGACCGCGTTGCGACATTTGTTGAAATAATTGTGCTTTTGGAAGATTACTGCTTCAGAAGTCCTCAGATGTTGCATCAACCTGAGGCAAAAAAAAAAAATTTACAAACTTTTTATGTCAAGTACGTCAAGTCTTTATAAGGCTCAAATACTCATCCGTCAAAAGTGAAGATGAACTTGATCCTTTTGTAGCATTTCCAGGATGGAGTTGCACATGATCGTCAGGTACACTCCTGCATCCGAAAAAGTCGCCTTACAATTTCTCATCAGTCCAGTCGATTGAAGAATCTTAAACGTTGCTGAAAACAGGTCTATAAATTTAGATTGCGTAACCGCTTCTTGTGAATTACGGTTTGAATACCAGGAGTACTTAAAAGTACTTTCATTTAAACATGTTGCTTCCCATTCAGTAAACAGTCGCACTTGCGGAATATATATATATCTAATGTTAAAAACTTCCTAGTCGGTCTTAGCATAATGATACGTCTACTTTCTCTCATTATGAACATCCCATTCCATTCCATTAATAGTTCAACGTAACTCTTCCACCTTTCTGTTTCGAGAGACGCATCTGGTAACCAAATAAACAGAAGATTTCTTATATGCCGCGGTACGAAATCATGATATTGGGCCATCATGTCAACTGAGAAGAGTGTTGACAGAAATGTTTTATTAATATCAGAAGAGATATAAGCACGCTGGCTGGCTATAATAAGTCTTCATTCTTTTAGTAATTTTACTTTTTTTTTGGGAAAGATGGGAAAATGCGTTACGCATCTAACATGGACCATCGCCCAAGTCGTATGCCGGATTCCTATATTCGGTTACCGGCTAAAAACCTACCTTTATAAGCTGCGGATACATCGTCCTCCTGGGTACCGCTCTCGCATTACCTCCATGAGTGAGTCCCCTATGAGTGTGTACGTATTTACACTTCCTCGTTCATTGACTATGTCTAGGCGCGTATTGACCCCCTTTTCCAAAGTCTTACGGAGTCCGAACACCGCGTCCAAGTCCCGTTTTTTCGTCCGGAGTACGTGTTCGACGAAGTCTGGTACCGCATTCCAGTTTACGTCGCTGCTCGTCATCTTTTCCACATTATCTTCGGGCGTTATGTCTCCCGACAACATTTAAAAATTGTATGCTCCACGTCTTTCACAAATTTCCATTTCCTCGTATATGCAGAATGGTGTATTATATTTCCCCATTTTGTGCCATCTCATCCGCTTGATGCCGAAAATTTTCATCCGTTCCGAGGCCTGCAGATCTATCGGCTTCATTCCAGCTATAACGAGTACTGCCGATACAGATACAGTGTGGTAGGCCGATGTGACCCGTAGCTATTCTTTGCACTGACAGTAGCATTTTCGCTCTGCATTTGCCTTCCAATGTCCCTGTCCATTCTTCGCCACCGTATAGGAGAATGCTGTAGCAAATCTACATAAGTAGCCTGAGTTTGCTTGGTAGTGGTCCTCCAACGTTCGCCATCAGTCGGCGTAGTTGTGCCGTCACCCTTGCAGCCTCTTGCGTCGCGTACTCTATCTGCCTAGAATACGTCAGTTTCGGGTCTAATCTTACCTCGAGGTAGTTCACCGAGGACCTTGTAGAAAGTAAAGTGTGAGTCATGAATTTCAGGACTTGGTGAGTAAAACACGTACGGACGGCTACAGGCTAACGCATCAGAAAGTGTTAACCAGTCTATAATAAATAGCGGCGATACGATCGTATTTGCAGGATGATCGCATAGAGTCGGACAAATAATTGTCTGATATAGAATTTTCCCTAAGGTCTTCAGTGTAATCATCCATTGGAGTCACACCGTACTTCGCACTTTTTGGCTTAAACATGATAAGGCACGGCAGTTTATACCGATTATCACAGCGGCTAAAAAGCTTGGAATATCCTGAATTAATAAAATACTGCCAAATGCTACGAAATCCGATTTGGTTAGGCAGAAAATACGCGAAAACCTACATGGAGCGTATATACGCGGTGAGAAATCATATAACACGAGGTGCCGTAATGTCAAATTCACACACAGCTCATAGGGATGACTCCAACCCATTATAAATTCGCAGAACGACTCGATAATGGTCGGGTTTGTGTCGTGTGCACCTTGTAGTGGACAGGGTGACAAGGCCATACTATAACTAGCATGGCTGATGTAGAAGCAGTGATTCGACTACACAGTTTATACAAAAAAAAGATGAGGATGACTGCAAGAAAGGGGATTGGCATTTGGCCAATATTGGTAACATTTGAACGGTTTTAAAGATATGTCACTATTTGGATGTATATTATTTAAAAATTCTTAATCTAACCGGTGTTCTTTATACCATAGCGTAGAAAATATTTGCGGCGGGCTATGCAAAGAACCTTTTTTTGGGTAGGCCGGTGTTTGCTATACCATAGAGGAAAATATCCTTCCGCCTCTGGTCTGTATTACTAAAACACGTGAAAGTTTTTTCACTACAGGTATCACAATGGGACCATAATAAATGCTGTTAGAATTTCATAGGCCCTTAACTCTGAAAACGTGGGTTGCCGCCAACTTTTATATATAATATTTTTTATTTATTTTACGCTATTTTTTATTTATTTTGAGCTGTTTCACTAAACAGCATTTAATTTTTAATTTAAACGCCCATTAACTAGATTTTCACTTACCTCTTTTTATTATATTTTTTAGTAACTTATTTATATATTTATATATATTTAAGTATTTTCTTATTTTTTTTATATAAGTTTAAAAATACATTAACGATAATAAATTTGGGAAATATATAGCACATAAACACACAGTCATTCTTCATAGAATTTTTCCGGTGTATTATAAAGTTGTTTATATGTTTTAATATTGCAACAATTATGCAAAACAATGGTGGAAAGGACTAACGGTATTTAGAAAATACTAACCAAATTAATCGACATTTTGTTTTATAAAGAAGTGTAAATCACATATACCTAAAGATTAAATTTCTGTAATTATAATTATAGTTACAAGTTTAAAAGTAAATGAAAAAACAAAAAAATTTATAAGTGTAAAGATATATATATATATAAATATATTTCTTAAGACAATTTGTTTAATACTGAGAAGAACGCGTATAAAATATAGAGTTAATGGTATGACATCAACAAAACTTTGAAGGAGTGCCATACTTTTAATTTTAAAATATGTTAAGGCCATCTTGAACACAACTTGAAAAATTATGGATGACTTTACAAAGTAAAGTGATTTTTTTAAAATTATTTCACTGTTCATTTCATCATATTAGATATTGCCTATGAAGAAACAATTTGTAAAAAAAGTGAAAAATGTGTGGTAGTGGTAGCCAATAATAGTATTTTCAGTGCTGCTATATTTAATTTGCATTGAAAAAATTTTTTTCTTTCTAGATCTTTACTGAGAAGAAATTGAATTGAAACTAAATACAGTGAAATCATGGTAAATAAATATAAAAAGTTTTTGAAGAAATTTATGAAAATAAAGCAAAATAATGGGATATTTTGCATTATTCCGTATAAAACTTTTAATTTAATTTAGGAAAATCTATAAATATTATACATTTTCTGTTATTTTTCATGGTTTCGAATTTTTCACAAAATCAATAGTAAGAGCCATAAGACACCTAATACATTTTACTACGTAAAAACAAATTTTTGGAAAAATTTAAAAATTATTGATTTTGTATTGTATATTATTTAATTTTAATTATATATCACATATTTTATGTTCTACAGTCTATATTTTATTATTTATATAAATTTTTTTATATATTGAAAACCGTTTTCGTTTTTTTACACCACAAAGTTTACATATTTCATTCACCCAACATACTTTGTAAACAATCACCCTTATTGTGTTTGGCGTAGTAGAAAAACCACAACTGTCGTAGTTGCTGTCGAATTTACAATCTTATGGTATCTTGTAATATTTTCGACAAGCAAAATTTTGTAAATGAATTATATTGTAAATGATTGTGGTAAATAGAATTATTATGAAACACCCGGTTAAATATCTGTCAAAACATTCATAAATAACAAAAGAAAATTTCAAAAAATAAAACTTCTCCGTGCAATAATTGTTTGTTATTAATTTTTTGTGAAATTAAATTGTGTGAAAATGTTGAGCGTAGCTTTTTATTCATCCTCTGACGATGACGAGACAATCAGCATACAGGAAATAAATGCCATAAAGAAGGAGTTAAGACAACAAGCGGATATATTTAAACTCCCTACCAAAAAGTTAGTTAAAAATAATAAATAAAATATTTTAAGTATAATTGTGTTAATATATATTTCGTTTTAGATTTATTAGTTTACGGCTCATAGCCAACGCTCCATGGTATATGACCAACAAACAAATTCACAGAGATCTAAAAATTCATTTTGTTCTGGACGAAATAAACAGATTTAGGATACGATACGTTAACCGACTTAGTAATCATTGCAATATATTGGCAATTTCCCTGCTAGATGAATCAAATGAAATTAGAAGACTTAATAGGCTTCATGTGTTAGATCTTAAATATAGAAAATAGTCTTTTATACATAACATTAATTTAATGCTTTTTTTTCCTAAAACAGTCTATTAAGCTTATTGTAGTTTAATAACTTAAGGATGTGATTGTATCTTAAATTTATCGAATTTACTGAATATTGTAAAATAGATTGTAAATAAAAAAAACAATTAAAAAAAAAAAAAGATTTATTAGTTATTTTAGAATTAATAAAGATGCTTTCAAATACTTTTTTTCATTTTTTAAGTTCGAGTTCGCTTTTACGAATTTTTAAAAGGGCTTTTCTATGTTGATCTTTCTTTTTGAGCTCGTCTTTATATAAATTTTATTTCTCTTCCTTAGCTTTAAATATTTTTCTGTTTTAACGTTCGATTTCCGACAGTTTCTGTTTGAGTTCTAAGCACAACTCTTTTTGCAGTTTAACTTGTTCTTCTGAAAGCGTTACTTTTTCTTTATTCTTTGTTTTTCTATTTTTATTAAGCGGGATTGAAGTACAAGGCTCATCAATTTCTTCAATACTCGTGGTAGCGACTAAATTTGGTTCGGGGTTTGGGGAAATAGCTTTCGGTCTTTTAATTCCAAATGCATCTTTATGTTGTATAACAGCACGCATATCTAATAAATTAATTGCTGCTTCTTCTATAGCTGAAAAAGATAGATTTTTAAACAGGCCTCCACCTGTAGCATAGCTTTCAGCTTTATTATGTGCTAGTTTTTTTTTCAATTTAAATTTAAAGTCAGCCCACACTTTCATCCAGCCCTCCCCAGAACGCGATGGCGAACCAATACAATTTAAATCATCCGAAATGGTGTTCCACTCTTCCTTAAAATTTACCTTTTGTAAACTGTTCTGGAAGCCCTTTGCCAAATAAGGTTTCTGTTCCATTATTTCAACTAGCCTCGCAAATTAACCAGTAGTTTACTTTTACTCTAAAATGTATGTATACATAAATACATACATATGTATGTACAGTGTTGGAGAATATATTAGAAACGACATGACAACATTTTTCTTAAGAGTAACGGTATATTTTTTTCTACTACAATTTGGGTAAGTGTAAATGAAATGCAAAGAATGATAACGAAAATTTGTTTTTGTGTAAAATTTGCACATTTTTATCCAAAAATATCACTTTTTTAGCGGTCGTTGATCACGTAAACACGGTATTGTGGTTGGACAAAAAAAAATAGAAACGCAATACATATTGCTAGAAAATTTTCAATTTAATATAATTATAAAAGGTAATTTAAGTAAGTTTCAATAAATAGAATATATTCTATAAGGCATTATCGGAATATGTGAATTTGCATACTATTTTAGGTCGTGGCTCACATTCTACTAGTCCAGAGAGAAAAACGATTAAAAAGTTTAGAGCAGAAGGAAAGAGCATGTCCGAAATTGCTACAATAATGGAGTGCTCTAAAAAAAAGTATTTTCTGCTTTGAATTTTGTTCCTAAAAAGGAAACCAGAGGCAGAAACAGTGCAACGAGCGATAGGTGGGACAAAAGTCTGATACGACTTGCTAAAAAAGAACCATTTTTCTCATCGACGAAACTTAAAAATGAGATGGAAGCACCAGTGAGTAGCAGAGCAGTGCAAAATAGGCTTTTTGAGCAAGGGTTGAAAGCACGCAGTGCGAGAAAAGTACCACTCTTGAGTAAAAAAAATATGAAAAAACGATTAGACTTTGGCCATAAGCATTTATCACGAAAAAACTGGGCAAACGTGCTATGGTCAGATGAATCGAAGATAAATTTGTTTGGATTCGATGGGAAACAATATGTTAGGCGCCCAGACAACAAAGCATACGATCCAAAATACACTAAGAAGACCGTAAAACACGGCGGTGGATCCATCATGATATGGGGGTATTTCTCTTCTTCTGGTGTCGGCCCAATATATTGGATAAAAAACAAAATGTGCACCCCGGACTACGCTGAGATATTGCAAAGCATAATGCTTCCATTTGCTGAAGAAGAGATGCCCTTGAGAAGGGAGTTTCAGCAGGACAATGATCCAAAACACTCCTCCAAATTGGCAAAGAATTGGTTTGCTGTCAACAAGGTACCTCTTATGTAATGGTCTTCGCAGTCATCGGACCTTAACCCAATAGAGCACATTTGGAGAGTGCTCAAAAGGAAAGGAGGGTTACAGTCCAAAAAATAAGGACGAATTGTGGAAAAAAATTCAGGAAGAGTGGCTTTCTATTGACCCGGACGTCTGCAAAAAATTAGTCGATTCCATGAGTCGCAGATGCAATGCAGTTATCAAAAACAATGGTGGAGCAACAAAATACTAAAATGAGATAACTTTTTAACAACAAATAACAAGATGTGTGTCCAACAATTGAATAGTTTTATGCGTTTTTATTATTTTTTCCAGTAAAAATACTGACTCTTTACATTGTTAGTCCTATAATATATTAAAATAGGCATAAAAAGGGGAATGATTAGGTTTTTTCTCAAGATGTATGTCTTATATAGAAAACTGCATACACATTTTTTTTATCAAAACTAAACTTGATTAATATACGTTAAAAATTTGAACAAAAAACATTCGTTTCTATTATTTTTTTCAACACTATATGTACGAATAAAATCATGTTTTAATTATATTAATTATACTTTTTTCATTACTTACATTTTGTTCCCTTCCATTTATTTATTTTAAACAAATTTGAATAATGTCGTGATCAAATATCTTAACGAGAGTTTTATACACTTTTGACAGACCAATACACCAAACACGGTACCGTTTTCACGGCGTCTTTTGTAATAGATTTCAAAAAAAGTGTCGTACTCATTGGCGTTTTCGCCAATCACGGTAACATTTTCAGAAACCGCCTAGTTTTCGCCGCAAAAGCGCCAAACACAATAAGGGTGAATGACTTAACATTCTGTTTTTTAAAAGGTTATTAATTACGTTTAGGGAGGCAATGTTAAAGAAATTAATTCAAAAATCATGTAATGCATGCGCAGTTTAATCATTTTGTAATACCATTAATTAAAACGGAACTAATTTTCATTCATGAAATTGTTAATTTAATATGGTCATATTTTTTATGTTCGTATTTTTTATTGTACACAACAATATATGTAAATGTGTTGCTTTTCAAGCGGAACGACATGGAATAGTACTAAAATATGTAAACAAAACTATTAAATGGTTACATAAATGAGTATTTTAATACTTTTTCGGATTTTAATGCTTTTTTCTTCTTAGTGCTTTGTTTTCAACTGTGCGAAAAAGTGTGTTATCTGAAAATAAAAAGGAAATATTGAAAAATAAAAAGGAAATATAAAATAAAACTAAAAAAGTTGGCGGCAACTAATATTTTCCGAGTTATGGGCTAAAGGGCTGCAGCTCTAGTACAAGTTTGTGTATAAAGGGCATATTTTTCATAGAATGTCGGCAATAAGGGTATCATTTTAAAGCTGTTGAAAAGATCTTACATCTTAAAGCTGTTGAAAATATCTTACATCTTAAAGCTGTTGGAAAGAAATTTACTAAAATTTCGAAGACATAATTGCAGACAAAATCCTTAATCGCGGCCTTAATCTTGCTATGTGGAAGATCTTTAGTATTAGATCCGTTTCGGGTGGAGAAAAGATTTAGAGCCGATTTTTTTTTTTTTTAAATGAGAACGTTAATTAAAAATATAATAAAAATAACCGGCAACGCAGGTGTTTCTTTTACCAGAGAGCATAAAAGACCTGCGCCCTGCCAAAACAGCATTAGTTAGCAAAGATGGTGTTTGTTATAGCATAGACGAGAAAATCGCTTCGGCCGGCCAAAGGACGGTAATGCCGAAAGAAAAGCTAATGCAGTGCTTGTTATACCATAGAGGAGAAAATCCCTGCGCCCATACGGAAGAGCTTTACTTAGCGAAGCCGGTGTTTGTTATACCATAGAGGAGAAAATCTCTGCACCCAGCCCGGCGTTTTATACCTAATTTCATTTTGAATCAACTATATACATACTTAGGTAGTGCACTTTGGAAACATTTCGATGTAAAATTAAGAAAAAAAACTTAAAGTATTGAAATTTTTTAAATAAATTTCAAATATATGGGAAGATATTTTAAATACCTTCCAAATGATACCAATATTGGCCATATACATTCATACATCGAATTTATATACAAAAATTTTAGCGAAATTTTATGAAGTAGATATTTAGGGTTTTAAAAATTTTTCGCCAAAGATGTGCACAATCTTAATTTTATTCGGATCGGTATAGTACTTTAGTAGTAATATGACTTTAAAGTTATTATTCATAATAGTAAATAAAACATTTCTCTTCTTATTAGATGGAAGTAAAAACAAAAACAAATATACACTTGGTTTCCATGTTTTTGTAAAAATAAAGGAAAAAATTTAGTGAATCATATATAGAGTTTTTTCTCTCTATTTAACCCTGCTGTTAGATTAAAGCCATTTGGTCCAAAATTTCTTTTGTAATCTCAATACCTGTTGAAAAATGTAGTTTATTGCTTTGATGTCTCGTCTCACGCGTTTTATTTTTCCAACAATACTATTTCCATAATTTAAGCAATCTAAAAAAAAATTTAAAAGTTACTTATGTTGTATCAGAGACCATTTGGTTCACTGAATATTTTAATTTAAAAGAATATAAAATACAAAGCTTTTGTTGCGTGTACATACAAAAAATTGTTTTCCTTTACATGCTTTTTCGGTTTATTTTCCAAATAAAATTTTTGGAGCAATTTTATGTCAGATTAAGCCTCATAGCAACTGCAACTGGTAATCTGCTTCGTTTCACCATATGTACATTAGCTAAAGAAAGTGCTACTTTTCGTTAAAAATCTCTTCTACGATTCACTACTGACCTTGCTACCAGTACTACTGACGTACTATACCCCGCGCAATGTAATTTTCTATAGACATGGAACATGTGCGTGTCTGTATTCTACTTGGGGACATATGTATGTACATAAAGGAACCAGAGATTTACTATAGACACTAATACTACTGACTGTGTACTTATTTAGGGTACATATGTTGACAATGTAGCGACATTGGAACTACTGTCTCACTGTACCCTTTACAATGTTTTACGCTATAAACATTTAACGTGTGCGTGTCATTGAGATATCACTAGTATTATAAATACTGCATGGGGACATTCACTACACTCAACCAAAAAATGTTCCTTATGTACTAAAATCGCAAGTAGAACTGAAGAAAATTCGTTATTATACATATAGAAATTTCTTCAATATGAATATTACTCTTTCGTTATTTAATGAGGTGTTGAAATGAAGAAATTTTAGTTAAATGAAATAACAAAAATTATCGATATAACTAATATTTTTAGTCAATTTTTATTAAAAGTAACAAAATATTTAGTTAATTTTTATTAAAATTAAATAAAATTTTTGTTCAAATTAACAAATACTTTTAGTTAATTTTTATTCATATTGCGTAATTATTATTCAATTTTACTACTTAAATTCCTAAACCCAGTTGGAATATTTTCGAATATTTACTTTTATTTATCTTCTTAATTTTATATAATTTCTAAATAAAACTATATACATATTTACGTATAACGTCTTATTTTCTCTAAATTATATAATATTATGATAAATAATAAATGTATGTACATATATTCAAATTGATACCTTTCGCATTTTAGGAATTAAATAAAATAAAATGATAGAGAGTGATAATAAAATGTCAAAATAAGTTAATTGAAGATAACAAATAAAATAAAAATGTTCAATATGAATAAAAACTAAACAAAGAAGTATTAAATACTAAGTTTATAAAGAAATAATTCAACACTAATGTTTAGAGTTTAAAACAAAACGAAACATTTATTTTAAGAAAAAAATTATGCAGTTTTATAAATTATAATTTGTATACTCTACATACATGCACATTTATACAACTCTTTGCCTTCATTATAAGCATAACTCAAAAATTGGACTAGAAATAGAAAATTCATTTCGAGCAAGGTATTGTCCAAAATATAATCAAAGAAATATATTAAAATTTTTTTTTAAGTACATTATTAAAAAAAAAAATTATAAAAAGAAAATAATATAAAATTTATTGTGGGTTGAGAAATATCTATTTCAAGTCTAGAATTAACCTGGAAACTATTATAATCAGTATTTGTAGAAATATTGAAAAAGTACTTCTGAATGAAGGACCAAACTAACAAAGATTCTTTTGGGTATTCCAAATTGAACACAAAAAATATTTTAAAAACATGGTCTTATAGCATTAAGCGCAGAATGCATGCGGTACTTAATGCCTGCATAATAAACTACAATTTCTTTTGGTTCTAAGATTGAACCCGAAATTAATATTAAAGGCTGAATTTTCACTTTTGATTCGAATTTTTGCAACAACTCTTCTTCACAAGCAGCAATTGTATGACTTTCAATTATAAAACTTTCTTGGGAGTCCTGTATTGAAAATCTGGTGCATACTTTCTTTCCGTTGACAACATTAAACGTTTTTATTGATGGTGCTAAAACGCTGTGTAGTAGGTAAAAAAATACCAGTACAACGACCATCTGAAAAATCAAGATTTAGAGTATGTACATATATACAGTTTGTAAAAAAAATGTTTTCAAAACTTAGAAAAATTAAAAAGTTTAAGAGAATCTCTTATTTGCAAGTAAATTATATAATTTTTATTAAATTTTTTTCTTCATGTATTCAATTGAAGATGTTTATAAACATTTTGCACAAAAAAAACAAAATTAATTTAAATAACAAAATAATAATCGTAACTTAAAAAATACTTCCAGTTTCTACGCTGTAAAATAAATGTTTTCAAAATTGTGTTAAATTTAATTAAATTTATTCTAAATGGAAAAAAAAAAGATTTCAGGGTGCTAATACTTGGTGTGCCCTCCTTTAGCTTTAATTACAGCTTCTAAGCGTCTAGACATTGAATGGATAAGCTTTGGTATATCATAATTTTCAGGTATTTTTTCCCATTCTTCTTTAATAAATGTTATTTGTTTTTTGGTGACCTTTTTCCGAATTTTTTTCTTTGGGTGGACCCATGAATTTTCTATAGGGTTTAAGTCTGGGCTTTGTGCTGGGCTATCGATCACTTTTGTACAATTATATAACAACCAGGATTTACAAATATATGCCTTATGCTTCGGGTCATTATCCTGCTAAAATTTATATTTCAGCTTTTCTGGGTCAACAAAACCGAATTTCCGAGCACTTGCACTCAATTGCTTTTTTAAAATGTTTAGATAGACTTCCTTGGTCATTATATCCAGTAATATTCTTATTTCGCCAACACCCTTGCTCGAAATACAACCCCACACAATAACGGATAGTTTACCGAACTTTACAGTGGGTATTATATTTTTATTTTCTAAAGCCGTCAGGGGTTTTCGCGAAACTTTTTGAGGCCATCATTGTAGTAAAGCATCACTTTCGTTTCGTCACAAAAAATAACATCATCCCAGTGCTCCTGTAGGAAAAGAAATGTGTTCAATGGCAAACTTATACCTTTTTTCTATGTTTGCCGCGGATAGCAAAGGTTTTTTCCTCGCAACTCTTGAAGAGTATTTATGGTTTTGTAGCACATTTCTAACAGTCTGAGAGCGATACTTACTCCACATTCATTACTGATGTTAAGTGCAATTCCTCTAGTGGATTCTCATCAATCATTTTCAAAATTTTTTTTTCAATTCGCCGAGTTACTTTTTTTGGTCTGCCTGGTGTTTCTTTTGGTTCCAGTCTACCTTCTTTTTCAGCACGGTTAATAACATTATATACCGTCCTTAGGTTAAGAGAGAACATTTTAGCAATTTCTCTGTGAGATTTTCCTTTATAGTAATTAAAATACACCAGTTGGGTAATGTCTTTGTTCAGTCGCTTTCCTGGCATAGTTTATATATAATTGGGTAATCATTTGTTTATCCTATGAGCTTAATTTAATGAATAAAAGACAACTGCTACTCTTAGCGTCCGTATAACACTATTATACGTAATACATATGCAAAAAACGAACGGTTCTTTCTTGTCTTTGCATTTTTGAAAACATTTTTTTTACACTGTTTAAAGAATGCAAAATTATTTTGTAGCGTTGTTGTTGTAATATGTTCATAAATTTGTCAAAATTTCGACGCCTGCTTATCGACAACATACAAAACAACAGTTGTAAAAAAAAAAATCACAAATATACTGATATATATATATATATATATATATACATATATATCTCAATTTAGTATTGCTGAATGTAATGTTAATGTGAATAGTTGTCGCTTGCTTTGGCAATTGCCGACAGTGTTGAAACTGTTTTTTCCCTCCTAAAAATCGCTTTGTTAAAAATTCATATTGTTAAATACGTGAATGACGGATATTAGTGTAAAAACTCCAAAAAATTATTTTTGAAATTTATATCCTTCCCGTAAAATTTTTTTAATATTAAGTATGGAGACTACTATCTTTAATATAATATAGATTTGTGCCATCTGCATGTCAGGCTAATAATGAAATGGTTTTAAAGTTCACTATAATGTTACGTAATGGTGTTACCAACTTGAAATAAACATGAGTTCTTTCCAAATAGCACAGCCAAAACATTTCATTAAATTTTTATACAGCTATGTCCTGCCACTCGCAACTAACATAATATTTGCGATGGTGACTTTAAAAATGGTCTTAGAAAAATTATATTTTGTACTGTGAATTATAGTATATCATATCTCGTATATCATTTCTGTTTATATATATAAATTCTCAATTTCAATCTATGGTGAAATTAAGTTAATAGAAATGCTGGGATCTATTTTTTTATAGTTATTGTTTTCATTCATTTTCATTTTAATAAATAAAGGGTGTCCCAAAAAGAACGCAAGAATTAAATTTTGCGCCATTCGAAGTGTCATTGTTTAACATGTGAACAATTGTTATTGTTTGCTAGTAGAAGGTACGCGTTTAGTAAAAATGGAGCGCTACACGAATGAACAACGCATTCTCATTGTGAAATTGTTTTACCAAAATGGTGAAAGTTTTGCGGCTACAGTTCGCAAATTGCGATCAATTTGGTGTCGCAATAATGCTCCAAAAGAGTCAACTGTAAAGAGATTAATGGATAAATTTGCCGAAACTGGGTCTGTTAGTGATGTAAAGACAACAACGCGCCTTCGACCAGGTAGATCGACCGAAAATGTCGCAGCTGTACGTGATGATGTCGCTCAAACTCCATCCACCTCAATTCGACACCGAGCTCAGCAAATTGGTGTCTCCAAATCCACTATGCAGCGAATTTTGACGAAAGATTTGCATCTTCATGCATACAAAGTTCAATTGACTCAGGAACTGAAGCCAGCTGACCATGGACAGCGAAGGGAGTTCTTTAATTGGGTATTGGAGAGACAACATGAAAATGCTGATTTTGCCGATAAAATCATATTCAGTGACGAGGCTCATTTCCATCTTGATGGCTTCGCCAATAGGCAGAATTGTCGCACTTGGGGTGAGGAAAATCCTCGAGTGATTCACGAGAAGCAAATGCATCCTCAATGTGTCACTGTGTGGTGTGGATTTTGGGCTGGAGGAATCATTGGACCTTTTTTTTATGAAAATGAGGTAGGTCAAGCGCAAACAGTCAATGGTGTTCGGTATCGTGAAATGATAACCAGTTTTTTCGTGCCTAGAATTGAAGAAAGAAATGTGGAGGGCATGTGGTTTCAATAAGACCGCGCCACATGTCATACAGCCAGAGAAACAATTCAATTGCTGCATCAGTCATTTAAATCTTGCGTTCTTGTTGGCACACCCTTTATATAGTATGTATATATGTATTTTTTTTTTGTGGACCAGTACTCAGGAGTTGACAGGAAAGGGATAGTAGGAGAAATGATAGGCTGTCCAGCTTCACTATCTTACAACACCGGTTTTCATAGCAGTGTTGTAGCGTATGTGATGTCAAGGAGACTTATTAAATTTTGAAGCTTCGTTTTTTAGTGTTAATTTTTAGTAATTATTTTACTTCGCCGCTGGTACACAATACCGACGAAGGAGAGCGTTCTGGTATGCCTGTGGATTGGATACAGCTGAAGCCGTTACTGTTCAGTGACCAGTGACTATGCCTTCGCCACTGAAACCTTGCGACAACAACTGGCACAAAGTCTCACAAATCACATCAGAAAAAATGCGAAACGTTTTTTTTGTAATGTATATGTAATACTGTATTGACAATACAAGGAGTACTCTTATACGCAGTTCTTATTTTTCTTTCTTTGACAGGGAAGACTTCTGCAATGATTTTAAACTTCGAAATTTTTTTTATGGCGTAAAACGCGAATGGTGGCGTCCACCCCAGTTTCAGACGAAGTCGTAAAAATATTTCGCAATTTTTCTGATGAGCATTAGTGTGTGTTTTTGTCAGTTATTGTCGGAAGGTTCCAGTGGCGAAGGCGTAGTCACTGGCTACTAAAGGGTTCCGGTTGTGGTTTCGGGTTGATACCGCTCCATAGACACATCTGCGCGCCCTTTTTCGCGCTACAAAAACAAAACTTTAAAATTTCATGCGTCTCCTTTACATCAGAAGCCTGCAACTCAGCAAAATTAGAGTTGTAAGATAGTGAAGCTTCACCATCTGTCATCTCTCTTAATATCCCTTTCCTCTAGTTCCAGCTCAACTACGCATGTTTAGGAGGCTGGTTCAAGATAAAAAAATAAATTTTGCATTAAAACGAACAAGGGCTATTCAAAGGAAAATGGAAAATGTTTTTCCATTCGACTGGGGTTGTCTCAACATGGGTTATAATTTCTTTTGGAAAATGGGCAGTGCCACGCCCCACAAAGTCAATTATCCGTTTTCCACAGACTTTTTGAAAATTTTTGTACATTTGCAAATACAATAGATTCCCTTGATTACTTTTAGCAGGAAAAAATTTGAAAAGTGCACAGCGCTGTTGCCAGAAAAGTATATTTTTTCTTCTTTATACAATTTTTTGAAAATATTGCACTCACATTGACTGCTTATAGCCAAAAAGTTTTTAAAAGTGGACATAAGTGGAGCCAGAAATAAAAAAAATATTTAGCAATTTTAGCCTTTCTTAGCCAATTCCATTGAAATTTCTCATACATATTGACTCCCTTCCTGCATCCAGCAAATATTATGTTTCATTGATTCTCTTGACTGCTTATACCAAAGTGCTAACTAAAACAGTTTTTAGTTGCTAAAATAGTTATTAATTAAAAAAAAGGATTTTTTCTCATTTTTATTAATTAGGGTAACCAAAATGAAATATTTCTTACGATAATGGTTAAAAATAACCTATAGCAGATAATTTCTAGCAGGTAATTTTTCGTAACCCTTCCTTCTAAAACAAACAATTATTCTCGGTCCCTGTTTTAGGATTTGCTGTTAAAATTTGGTGATTTGGTGTTAAAATTTATTAAAAGTATTCCAAACTATTTTCCTGTCCAGTGGTCATATCTATACACAGTAAAAATCTTAGATCATTTTCTTTACTCTTTCGGAAAAAATACATTTATATCCCTATTTGTGATATAAGAATAACTTCTTTAGAGTCAACTAAAGAGAAATATTTTGAGTTGTCCATAAATCTAACTTCAATTGATACCAGTTTTGTTTAAAATAAATGGAATTATTATGTCATTGCCTGTAAGGTATAAATTATCAGCTTCAACCTATTGAAACAATCAAAAAAATTTAATTACTATTTTTTTTATCTGGGACCAGCACTCAGGAGATGACTCCTACACATGCGAAGCATTGTGCTGGAACTATAGGAAAGGGATAGTAGGAGAAACGATTTTTTAATCTGAAACTGGAGTTGAACCCAGGTCTGTTTTTGGTTTTGTAGTCAACGTGCAGATTACCATCCATTGTGCCATCGCCACCCTCCTTTTAAGTTGTGACGGTGTTTATTTTTTGACGGTTGTTAAATGTAATTTTATTGTGCTGTTATATTTCGTTTTGTTTCTAAATTAACAAATTTGACATAAAGAGGAACCACTGAAAAAACTTGTTATTTTGCGATAATCAGTGTAAAAATTGTAAAAACAACTTATTCCTATTTCATTATCAGGGCAAGTTCTTCATGCCGTTTGCTTGAAAAATATGCGATTGCACTTCATTTCGAGTTTTTCGAAAAAAGGCATTTTTTATACACCAGAAATTTCGGTAATTCTGTAGACCGATGAATATGTTGAAACACAACCTCCCTGTGAATAAATGGTATTTAAGTATGAGCCAGTAACGTCGACTGATGTTAAACGTATATTTTCAATAAACATTTCTTCAAATAAACCTGATTACAAATTAATAGTTTGTGTTATTTCAGATGCTTATGTATTTCTAAAATTTTTTGCCAATATAAAATAAAATGCTTAAAAGCTGGGAATACCCCAAAAGTTTTAATATACATACACACTGAGCTATGTAGAAATTTTTTATGCTTTCAGGACTTTTTAATGATTTTGTCAAAATCTTCTATTGTATTATTAAGAATTATGAAAAATAAATTATGAAATTTTCTCATATCCCCAAGCGCTTTTTGTGCAATAGAACTATTACTCCATTACGCGTTAATATTACAATAAACCGTGGGACTTTCGCTATTTGATTTGAAGAAAACAAACATTTTTGTACTAAGTCTATAGTCAAAAAACATCTGCGATATATTAAGATGACCAGTTGCACTGTTTTATTCGAAAATTTAGTAAGAAATATTTTTAAGACTAAACGACGTTAAAAATTTAAAAATTGTATTTTTCCTTTGACAGATTATGCGAACAGTATATCCTCGTTCCAACTAAATAATAATAAATAACAATATAATATAAAAAAATAAATAATAATAAAATAACCTTTACAAATTGCTATTAATATTCGTAAATGTATTTGCCTAACAATATTATTTTGCATCTCGAGACAAAAATATTGATTATCATTCTTTAAGAGCCGACTGCAAATGCCACAGATGCAAAGAAAAGTTTAAAACGGCAACCCCTATCTTCGTCCAAAAAAAAACATTTTTTTTAAATTACTATCTAAATATACGTTATATTAGGCGGTGTACGGGGATTTTCTTTTTGAGGTACGGTCTAATGTATGTACATATATCGCAATATCTGATTTTTAATATTCAAAGGATAGCCATTTTATTTATTATTTTATTGCTAAAATAGAATAAACACTTCATAAAATCTTTTTGCAGAGTAACATGAAAAACACTCGTAAAGAATCATCAAAATGACGCGCACAAATATAATTTTGAAGAGTCGAAGGCGATTGTTGACTACGATAAACGACGACGATTCACTCGTCCAATAATCGTTTGCATGATTAAAAAAAGAGTTGAAATGATCGCTCTTGTCAAACAATCATCCCAATGGTAGCTGGATGGGTGTGCAGACAAGAAACAAAATTTTGCAAATATTATTAGAATTTATTTAAAGTTTGGCGTCATTCTAGTAAAAATTTGACATGTAAAATTAAGAACAAAAAAAGAAAAAAAAAATTACCAAAAACTTTCGTAGAACTACAAAAAGAAATTCAACAAATGCAATTCTGTAGTTTGAGGATAATAAAAGTTTTCGTTTGAATAGAATGAAAAATCCATTTAACCTGCGGGCAGACAAAAAACTCCTAAATACTTTTATTTTTGAAAAATATTTAGATATGAAGCAGGAAGTTAATTGAATTTAATTGCCCACTTAATGGTTCAATGATCTTGGCCAAATCACTTTTATTTCCCAGTCAATCTCATGCATGCATCTCTAATTCTTTTTGATAAAAATCACATTTCGAAATGATTATTGAAATGGATAGTTGGTTGGTGAATTTTCTCTTGCATTTATAAGAAAGAGGAAAACTTATAATCAAGTTTTTCTGTTATTTTTTTCGTTTGTAGAATTTAAAAAGTTTTTAAGTGTCGCTTTTTCTTTTCTTTGCGTTTTTTCTTTAAAGTTTTTCTATACTTTACGTTTCTGTGTTGCGCGTGTTTTCCGTTCGTAATAAAACTATTTCATTTGCCACAGAAACAAAAAAAAAGTGCAGAAGTGGATGGAGAATAAAATCAATTGCAATTTGCAAGAGTTTTCCTTCGTTTTTTATTATTTTTTTCTTTAAGTATCGTACATAATATGGCGAAATTTTCCTAAAGTTTTAACAACAAGTGGGTTGCCAATATTATTTTATTTTTCGTTCAATAAAGCAATTGTTTAATTAAAAGAAAAGTATTTTTGTTCTGGTGTTTGTTTTTAACATTTTACGCTTGTATATTTAGTAATTTTCAAAAAATAATTTGATAAACAAACATAATTTATGGTTCATCGAAAATTATAAGTTTACAGTGAAATCTTGTATAACGGGCAAGTGTCATATTAGCATAATTTTGTACTTCGAACCTGCAATGTATGGTAGCAGCATTATGTATTAGGCAGAAGACAATTCCTTATGTTCCAGCCGAAACAACATTGTAAATCCCCGCTAACTTATAATTGTTTTTACGTAACGCGAACTATATATAGAAGCCTTAAAAAAGAGTATATGGACTCTACGACATATATATATATACAGTGGTACATAAAACTATGATATACATACCTGAAAAAAAATGAAAAAAAGTATTTTAAAGAGTAGTCCAACCAAAATGCTCGCCACGGCTTTGGTGGCATATCTTTATCCGATGGTCGGTATTTTAAATGACTCTGAGACATAATTGTGGTTCAATGTCGTTAATGTGCCGAATTATGTTATCCTTTAGCTTTTGAATTGTTCTTGGCTAATTAACGTACACTTTTTTGTGGGGCTACCACAGAAAGGGTGCAACGGCGTCAAATCCCAAGATCGTGACGGCTAATTAACACGGCCACGGCATGAGATAACACTGTCATTGAATTTCTCGCTTAAAAGTACCATTGTTTCGTTAGCTGTGTGGCAAGTAGCACAATCCTTTTGAAACCATATACCGTTCAGGTCCATTTCCTTAATTTCTGGACACAAGAAGTTCGTTATCACGCGATAGCGAAACCATTCACGGTAATTTGTTTTCTGCTCTTCTGCCACACTATCGCGAACAACAACAATGTTTTCCGCGGAACGAAGTGGGCGATCATGCACGGATGTTTTCACATTTCACGATTGTTCGATTATGCTGCCAAAAAAATCACGAAGTGCACGAATGCGTTTTAATTTGAACGCCGATTTTCGTAAAAGGCTTCAACAATCTTAACGAGCTGCCCAAATATGTACCTCTCCATGGTCAAATTTGTCCAATGTCCAATTTAGTTGGACAAAAAACTTGAAGTTAAGGTGTGACTCACAATTAACATCGTGCATTCTGCATTGAACCACCCGTTATGTAAAACTTATCGAAGCACTCGGAATGATAACCACCACTTCTGAATACATTGCGAACTGTTTCTGTTTTTTCCACGTCGTTTGGTATATCGAAAGAAGCTGTTCTCGTCATACAAAAATTTTTTTTGCGCGCTTCGGAACATCATTTTCATGAGCTCAGTTTGACTTTAACTTGTACTTATCGAAATATTGATGTTAAAAGAACATTTAGATACAAAAACTCAACAATTTCGCATTTGTATTTCAAACAGCGAAGAAAAATAATTTTGTATTCATTTCAACGCTGGCAATCCTGTATATTTTGCCGAAATAGGAACGTCTTGCTTGTAGCCAAAGCGGCTTGAGGAAGAAATAAGTATTTTTCAGTTGTTAATGTACAAAGTTTTGCCACTGATGCAGCTATTAAATGGCAATGAAAAGAAAATTGCAAATATTTCTTACCAATGCGCTGTATAAATGACACCTTCTTTGTAAAGGATTTCAAGAAGTGAAGGCATTCTTAAAATTATTTTCCTTGTAAAATAACAAAGAACGAGGTGTGAGGATTAAGAAGTTTATTCATTGTCAACCTCCCACACATGTACACAGACACACACACACACACTAACACGCACCCGCACACATACATGAGTAATGATGTGTGGAAATTTATGTGTCGAAAACTTTTTCAAATAAAAGCCAATGAAAATTAGTTTGAAGGTATTGAATAATAGTTGGGTACACATTTACTTGGTAACTTTATTCGAACAGGCAAACAAAAACTCAAATAATGAAAATTTATGATGAAATAAATGATGTTTGATTCGAGAATATAAATAAATATGAAAAAACGCTAAAGAACACAACACAAAAGCAATAAATAGGATAAAAATGATGGCATTAAATAAATAAACTATTTAACTATGGCATCGAAGAGGAATACGGTTGATTAACTGTCTGATATAATTTGGTTCCCCCTTTCTTTGAAGTGCAAAAAAAGCCGTATGACTTTTGCAAACAGGTATTGTTTTTGTCTTATTTGAGTGTATGTGGAAATTTTTTTATATTTGTTACTAATATTGTATGTATGTGTTGATATTACACACATTTTTTTATATATTTATAACATTTTCATCTCTTTCTTTTCAATATCATTTATGACTCCTATAAAGACGTACATATGTATGTATGTATTTTCTTTGTTCATTCATTCGCAAGTTTGTTTGTTTGCCTATTGTTTATTATACACTTATCGCTACGTTCATCTTTTATTTGGAACGTTATTATTAAATATCCTTACAATTGCAAACATATTTATAAATATAAATCTGTATATCGTTGGTTTCATGTAGAAAGGCCTTAACTCATATAATTGTAAGTTTGAGGCAGAAGGAGAAGGAAAAAACCCAAGAGAAGCCGTGAGTATTACAATGCAATTATTAAAATGTGAAACTCTCATTCTTTTGAGACTATTGCATTAAATTTTCGTGATATTTTGTGTGAAATGAATAGGAGTCATTAAAACAGCCAATTTTGAAAAAATTCGAGTTAGGCCCTTCTGCATGATACAAACATTATGTGAACCTAACTGTGTGAACCCGTTAGCTTTGTTAATATTGTAGTTTTAGTGGAAGCATTCGTAGAGCTTCTGTAGGAGCTCAAGTGTTCTGAGAATAATTTTGAAAATTTTAATTGCATCATTCGACAACTTTACCATGGGAAATGGTTAGAAAACTTGTTTCATAAACTCCCAAAATAAATACTCTGTTCAGCTTAAAAATAGTCAACTCCACGAATTACAGGGTATTGCGTTGTTTTTTATATCCTGTTTCATTATTTTATAGGAATGAATATGTACACGCATGCCACTAGTTCGTTTGTGTGTAAAAAAGTATTATAATAATCATAAACGTCTTTAATGAATAACAATTGCTTGGCGTGTGACGACTAGACATATTGGTAATAATGTTGGCATATGAAAAAGCGCAAATAAAGACATTTCTATTGATTAGGTTTGTCAGTTATACTATTTTTGTGTACTCAACAAAAGGTGTTTTAATATATTGAGTTGGAATAATTTTTCTGAGTAATACAACGATTAAGGTTTTCCTTAAAGAGAAGTTTTTCTTCATTTGTTAAAAAATCCTACAGCGGCAATTCCTTTTCACGCTTGAACTTTACGACGTGTTTAGGGATTCGTGTTATCGTTATGTGCAATATATGTATGGCTATAAATATAAATTTTTTAAAAATATAAACACGAGGGGAGATAGCGCGCAATTTATGCATCTCGGAAACCATATAACCGATTTTAATGCTATTTAGAACATCGATGTCTCCTTATTTAGATGGACACATAAATTTTTTTTTTCCAAAAATAGTATTACGAATGGTGGTATGGAGTGATATATGCCTACCCGAAACTACCATACAGATATTAATGAAATTTTGAAGATTTATATAACCCAATGATATTAATTTTAAGAGGGACTTAACAAAAAATTTTATTTATCTAGAGTATTACCATAAATATATAATTTGAAATCTAATTGATTCGTGTTTTTTTTGCACAGTTAGTTAGTTATTATTTATAATAGTATTTAGTTAGTATTTATAATAAATTATATATTTACGGCCCTATTAATAAAATTTATTTTTAATTTGTAGAAGGTCTATAACATGATTTTTGTGCGGTTTCTGTTAACAATTCTCGACTTTTAACCCCTGCACTGTGTTTCTATTTATCGCTAGCATCTGCCCCAGACTAAGTTCTCCCATCGCATTTCCAACGAAGATGGGACAACACGTGACCCAAAGGTAGACATACGCACAGAATGTATGCCGCTGTCTCACCTTCCTCCAGACATAGTCTGCTGAAATCATTCGTAAAGGGCCCTTAGGTGAAGATCCGTTCCCCGTCACTAGCGCCCTTATACAGCGCAAGGTACCACGGTCATACTCCAGTACCCCTCGCGTCTGTCTATAAGTCGTTGAACTGCTTCGCCTGTTACGGAGTCCCAGCACCGAATAATCCCAGCGCCGTTTATCCCTTCCTTCAGCGAAAATCTGGGCTCTGGTCCGCAGAACGCCGCAGTGGATTCCTCCGTTTAAATAATTGAATGGGTGGTTCCGAAGATTATCTTTTACAAATATTCCCTCTTTATAGTCTTAGCATTGATGTGGAAAATAAAAACTCATTGAAATTAAACCATTTGAATGCAACTCTTGCTAAAATACAACAGACAATTGATTCACATTGGAATGAGCCAACATTTATCATGATTTATCTAAGCCAACATAAAATTCCCATATGCATACGTTGACGCTTTTTCACTGTTGCCTTTTTTCTATTCATATTTCTAATATCGTTATGTAAAGGTATAATAACAATTTACTCGGAGAACAGACGACGCACATGCAATTTGACAAAAGGTAATAAAAGCAATTTATCACAATTTCCTGACAAAAAAACATAAGAACCAAGTTAGCAAGTCAACCAACTCACACTACGAAAAATCAACAACAGACAAATTACAAATTGCGTAGGCAAACAAAGATGCGTTGTACGGCAGTAGCTCCTGTTACTATTGTAACAGATTGTCAAGCATCAATGCATATTGTTGCTGTTTTATTTTTCCTCTCAAACTAGTCGAAAATTATGGCTATATTGATGTGCCGATACACACACATCAATTTTTGATGCTAAACTTATTTTTAATTCCCCTGTAATTCTAGGAACACAATTCGTATTAATGACGAATTATTCGTTGTGAAGTTTCGTCCTCAAGAATAAAACAAATTTGTGCATATGAAAATTAACACAATACCGCCGTCGATGAAATTCGTCGTGTGCAACTGACTTTGAGATAGATTTATTTCTATTTCATACGCCGACCAACGACGAACAAATTAGTATAGAGTTGCCGTTTTTAATTTTAATTTTCAAATATATTAGTAAATAAAAATAATTTTTATTTCAATAGTTATTGAATTTTTAAAATAAATAATTTAAGTTAAATATACACCATTATTATTTACCATAAAATTGTTTTTTAACGAAGTTCGTCGTTCGTCCCAAATATGATCACACAAAAGGATCTGTTTCAGAAACTTAAATTTTTTTGCTTCGTGTAGATAATTGACAATGACAAAAAAAATTCAACTTTCGCTTAAAAGATACTCTCTCCTCCCCCTTAGTCACTTTTCATCATTCTCTCTTCCCGACAAATTTGAAGTGTGTGAATCTAGTCTAAGTAGTTGTAATTGTAATACGCAATTTCTGCGAGCACAACGAATGGAAAATAATAAAAAATATTAAAAGAGGCTTGTATAGACAATGCGTCCAGTTTTCCACAGAGCAATTGAACTTTTAATATTTTTAAATTTAAAGAATCACACACACATCGGAGAAAAATATAACGAATTTGTATAAAAAAATAACTAAAACAGCAACGTTGACGCAGTCTAACTAGAAATTGGAGAGCAAAATAATGTAAAAGGAAGAGCTATTAAGTGTTTTCAGTGCCAAGCCAAACATTTCTTTGTATCGTTATAGAGCCGTAATCATTGAATACATTGAATATTAATGGCTGTGTGGTTGTGTACTAAAAGTTGTACAATGATGGTATGCGAAATCAAAAGTAATTTTAGGAAATTCCCTCAATTCAGACTCATCACTGGGAACCTTATTAGAAGTACGTGTATGTACTTATGCCTTTATGTTCCATTCATAAAAAATTAAAAAGGTTTTCCTAACGTTATTAAAAAATATTAACTGAATTTATTTTGGGAATATCTCTTTATATATGATTTTAATTAAAAAAAAAAAAAATATATGTAAAATTTATTATTACATACATATTTTATGATTTTCTCATAAAGTATTTTTTACAAAAGTAAACTCAATAAGTGAGGAGGAAAGCATATCCATATAGTACTATTTCGCTAATGCTTACTTAGCTCATCAGTGGATTTTTCCTAATTTTTGAATACAAACCCAAGAATTATATGTTTAAAATTCAACTAATTTTAATAATTAAAAAAATATTTGAAATTATCTTTTGAGAACTAAGATCAAACCACCGGTCAAACTAATTTAATTATTCCATTTTGGATAAAAAGATCTTTCAGGTGGTTGAACAACAAAAGCCCAGTTGTCGACAACGGCGACGAATTGACATATCGCGATCTTCATTGACACTGGCCGAGAGGAACTCTTCGCATATGGGTCGGTGGATTAATGCCCAATATAGAAAAAGTGGTGCGAAATTTTATCACAATGCTTAAATAGTCTGTTCGGCGGTCGATTATGAGGGCCTTAAAATGGACGTAATTTACGAAACACATTTTCCACACAGTACGAATATTGCTAATAAAATTCAATGATTTGCAAACGTTGTTCGTCTGTTCATAGTTAAATGGCAAACCTTGTTGAGCAGTTTTGCAACTGCCACATACTACGAAACATTTTTATAACACCGAAAAACCAAATAGCAAAAAAATACACCCGATATAATTTTAAGGTAAAGTCGAACTTGGGAAATATTTAACGAGATAAGCACTGCCAGTATTGGACGTAAATATTTTTTTTTGACAGCAAAAAAAAATGTATTAGATTCAGCTGGGTATGTATACATTCGCACATAAATACACACATACTAAAGAATATAAACATGCAAAAGTACACAAATGCATATCGTTACCTTAATATAGAAAGGCCATAAATAATTTTATATTTTTAAATCGGGTTTTTTTTATTTGTATATAGAAAACATTTCAATAAAAAAAAGTTGGTATGTTCCAACAGAGAATAGCTTGGAGCATTTAATAAGAATAATAATAATAATTAGAAAAATAATCGTGACTACATACTTAAATTTTTATGAAAATGTTTCCTATGCCTATAAAGTAAAGTTTTAGTTACGGCTTTTCTATATTAAAGTAACGATATACGAGTATGACTACCTACAAGCACTGACACTGAGGTGAAGGTTACACAGCTGCAAGCAATTTTCTCCTCCAACTCCATCGCCGTCATCATTGTGAATAAAGATGGCATGAGATGTACTATGTATGCATTCGTTTCACTGAATTCTAGTGAGTGAAAGTCAGGCTGTTTCCATTTCTTTTCAAGTACTTTTATTTGCAACTGACACATAAAAGTAGTTTTATACGTAGCAACATGTTTCCAAATGAATGTACAAACCTATTTCCATTCGTACGCACACATGTACGAGTACACGAGCAGTCACACATTTTACTACAAGACAATTCATAAAGGTACAATTGTTATAAAATGTTCATGCATGTGTGTTTAAATGACTGAAGTTGTCTTATGCATTTGATCATTAATTTTCATTTTAAGAATGTCTTTTCTTTTATCATTTTCCCTGATGTCTTCAGATTACAAATTTTATAAAGTAAAAAAAGGAAAATAATATAAAGAATGCCTCTTGGCATTTACTTGTCATTGTGACAGTTATTGAATACAGCAATGTGCTTATATTTTTTAGTCAGTTTTGCATATGAGGTTGTTTAAACCGCTTAAAAGTTTCAGCATTTAAAATTTTTTATTTAATCACATTTGAAAAAATAACAGGAAATTACATTGCGACTTAATTCGACAAGCAACTATTGTGATGAAGAATCGTACTTGATCTTGTCAAACAGGGGAAATCAAACCAACAACAGAAGACCAACGACAGTCATTTGGGAATTTAATAATTTTAAATTAATTAAACGAGCTTGAATATAATTTTTAAAGAAATGCTTAAAAAAATCCGTCGCTGTATAAAATTCTAGCGATGGAGCGTGGCGATGGCACGAGAGGGTAGCGCTGGCACGATGGATGGTAGTCTGCACGTTGCCTACACAACCAAAAAACAGACCTGGGTTCTACCCCAGTTTCAGAAAAAAATTTTAAAATAAAAATAAACATCTCGTATTTTTCTGATGTGCATTAGTGTGTCTTTGTGTGTTGTCGGAATATTTCAGTGGCGAAGGCATAGTCGCTGGTCACTGAACAATACCGCCTTTAGCTGATAGCAATCCACAATCATATCAGAACGCCCTCCTTCGTCGGTATTGTGTAGCACCGGCGAAGTAAAATAATAATAAAAATGGCTACAAAACCGAAGCTTCAGCACTGCTACGTGTATAAAAACAAAAGAACGTGCGAAAGCAGAGCTGCAAAATAATTAATTACGCATCACCTCCTGTCGTTTCTCCTACTATCTCTTTCTTATAGTTCCCAGCACAATGCTTTGCATGTGTAGGAGTTATCTCCTGAGTGCTGGTCCTAGATAAAAAAAAAAAAGACGAATTAGTGCAGTGATATAGAAAAAATAAAATAAATAGCAGAAGAAAAAAAGCAATAGATATAAAACCTATATTACGTCAAGTTAAAGTAAAAACTTCTTAATTTTAAAAATCGATTGAACGAAAAAGATTCAGACAATAATCAAAAACGAGAGAAAAAGTTCACTATAAAATCGATTTGAAATTAATCTTGTTATGGGATATAAAATTTAAAGTGTTAAAATGTCCAACAAGAATGTTTCTTCTAGTCTGTTAACCTTAATTTCGAAAAGAAAAAAGATATAAAGTTCGTGTGTAAATCTTCGCGAGTGTGTGTGGGTATGTCAAGGGCGATGTAGAAAGTGGATTAAATAAGCATTTTTAATTATAAATTAATGAAAACATAATAAAATAAAAGTAAAGTAGCAAGCTGAGAGGTATAAAATTTCTATATAGAAAATAACAAAGATTTTGTCTTTAAAATTAAAAATGGTTTAATTGTGTTAAATATTAATTAAGAAATTATGAAAAGTAAAAAAAATAAATATGTAAAGCTAATTTGTAATAAAATATAAAATTTTATATAATTACACTGTGGGAATTATTTGATTTTAAGAAATTATAAAAGAACCATATACACAGCGAATTAACTATAAAACATATTATTAAATGTTGCTCAATGTTTTAGGCATTTAGTTAATACTAAGAAACTAATTTTACATTGTTAACATTTTTAAAATAAGTGTTATTTGAGTTATAATGTTTTCAGTATTTTACAGAAATCAAATTTATTAATATTTGAATTTTAGATTTACCGCCTTTTTATAAAAATTAAATTTGTAAATTTTTATAAAATATTTTCCTTGAAGAAGTTTTACATTGTTAAAACGAGGAATCTACCCAGAGGAGGAGGAGGGAATTTTTTAGTGGTAACACCACTCGACGCAGATGATGACGGTCTCTGTAATTGCGAAGGCTTTTTCAACCCTACCTCACACGCCAAAAAAAAAAAAAAAAAAATCTATTGCAGTTTTGTAGATATTGGACGGCACCAATACGATCATGGCAGGTAAAGAACGCAATTTTAATAAGTAACGATAATTTTATATCACGTAATATTCAGAGTAAATCAAATTTTTATACATCATTTGTGATTCTCAATATGTTTTTGCGGTCTCCTGTAAAATTTCCAAACTGTGACCTCGTATAGTTTACTTCCCACCTACAGATATGCACATATACATATACATATGTATTGTTATTTGTTTTTTGTTCAAATAAATAAAATTAAATAATGTTTTGAATCGTTTTGTATTTGGGATCTGGGAATAACAGATGTACAGAAATGTTCCCATCTATAACAAAAAATGTGTGCAGATTCACTTCAGACCGGTTCAGCAAACTTTGAAAATTTTTACAACGGACTCGGTCGAAACTGTGCGAACCCACTGAAGAGACATATACAAAAAGAAATAAATTCGGATTTTACTCTTCGATGTAAAGCAACCATGTAGGATCTATGGTACCAAGTGTCTTCAAGTCAACACTTTTGTCGATAGGTGTTGTTAACGTTCTAATGACATTGTCGACGAATCGACTACACTTTCTATTTTGTCTTTGAAGTGAAGAGAAGAGGGCGTATCTTTCTCTGTACAGCTACAAAACGATTTTTTATTGTATCATTTTGGTATGATGAAAATAAAACAAGAACTACCTACTACTCTATTGACTACTTAGGACCAACGTCCTAAGCACCTGGGGGTGCTGATGGCGAGTAGTCAGCGTGTTGGCTCTGCAACCAGAAAGACCCAGGTTCGATTCCCAGCCGGGTCAAATCAGAAAAAAAATTTTTCTGAGTTTTCTGTGCTACAGCACCCTCCTTCGTCGGTATTTGAGCAGCAATAAAACGTCGGCGAAGTAAAATAATAAATAAAATGGCTCCATTAGCTTAAAAATAATGCGTGAAAAAACACCAGAGACGCCGCAACTTTGCTTTATAATTTACACGCAACTGCAGAGTTGTGCAAGAATTAAGCTCTATCTTCCTACCACTTTCACCACCTGTCTATTTTCTTCCCTATCCTTCTCTCTAGTTCCAGTGCAATGCATTGCATATGTAGGGGATAGCCCCTGAGCATTGGTCCAAGATAAAAAAAAAAAAAAACGTCAATAGTAGATTTTCAATGACACGCGCATGTTAAATGTCTATAGTAAATTACAATTCCATGATGACTGACTCAGATCAAATCATTACAGTGTTCCTATTGCCATTTTGTGAAAATACACACTAATATACTGTAAATATTTTGGTACTTCATATAGCTTCAATGTAAAATTTATATGATTTTGAGATAATTTGGAACGACGCGTACGAACATGAATATTTAAAAAATATACACACTTTCAGTTTTCAGTTTTTTTTACGATTCTACAAAACTGAAATGCCGGTATTATTGTTATTTTATCAGGATTTTGAAAACTTTTATATATGCATTATAACAATGGTAAAATTTGAGTGATATGCATTTACTACCTAAAATATGTATGATGTAAAATTAATTACCGCTTAAGCAAACACGATTGTTAAATTTGAAATGTATGTTCGTTAAAATCGGGTTTTCCCCTATAAAATTTCTACTTCAAGCAGATATTAATCTTAACATTCGTTAAATTAACACTTTACAACTTTATCTATCACAAAAAAGAAAAGATAAATGCATTTGCGTGAAACTCCAAACCTAATACAAACTAATACATATAATTAATTTCAAAATATGCAATGTACAGGTAACATATTCATTGAAGAATTTAGTTGGCAAAATATAACAGATTTTTTTTTATCAAACATATGCATGTGCACGCAGTATGTTTGTTATAAAAATAAGAAAACAATTAGAAAAAAAAACTTACCGGCAGCGAATTCTGAATATGGTAGCAATGTGAATAAATTGATTGGTTTTTTTTTGTTGCCATCTCTCAAAGTATTAAATAGAAAGGGTTCTTAATTTAATTTCGCATTAAACAACGTGTTCCGGAGAATACAAACGATCTGTCTTTTCTTTTTTGAAAGCCATTCCGCACCCGCACTTGATACAATATACAAGTATTGTAACTAAATGTTAAATTGCACTTAATTTTTGTCATCGGTGAAAAATACTTGTTGGGAAAAACAAAATTAACTAAACTAAAAATTAATAACTACACTTAACCTATTAATGGTCACGGGCTCCATGTGAAGAAATTTTAATAAAACTTGGCACATATAGTAATATTTCTACCCTAATTCCAAATTTTTTACCGTTTTACCCCTACGACCTACCTGGTCCGCTCCAGGGAAGAGTGTCATACGGCACTCTTGACCACTTCCATACTAACTATGTTGCATGTATTTAATAAAAAGTTAGTGAGTTATTTCACTTATTTATCCGACTCTAGAAGATCTAATGTTCATATTATAAAGCATAAACACAAAACATATACATTAATTTATACAAAAATATAAAAAAGGATAAATAGCTATTGCCGAATTCTTTCTGTATGGTATGAGACAAAGCATTTTATACATAAGGCAACGTTACATTCCGCTCTGGTTTGGCTTTTACAGGTTTCTAGAGCACAATGACGTCGAGTACATGGTTGCACATAGTGAGCAACACCATCGTAACGAGTACTTACATTAGCAATATGGGCATACCGCCGAGTAGCGAAGTCTGAACGGGACTTATCACTACAAGTTTTTAATAAATGTTGGACTAAACTTCGATGAAATTCTAACTGTGGCATACTATTTTTAGCCTTTCGAAGCAACAGCCACGTATTTTGAATTGCGACATCTATAGTCCAAGTAAAAATTGACAACCACCACTTCTTTTTACGAACAGCTATGCGATAATTGGATACATTTTGATTCATACGATCAACTCCACCCATATTTTGATTATATGCTGATACAACAGCAGGCCGTGAAATGTTTGTTCTTTGTTTTTGTCTTATACCCAAAACGAATAGGTTTACCTTTTATAAATTGCTTACAACCATGACGGCTATAGTATGCAATCATGGACTCATCATACGGTAAATGTTGCTCTGGATGGAAGTATTTTGCAAATTTTTGATTTAATTTGTCGGTTAGTGGACACAGCTTCCCCATTTTGTCGTTTGCGTTGTACATATCGTTTGAATCAAAATGAATGTATTGGCCGATAGCTCTAAATCGGTTTGCTGACATTGCATTCGAAACATCTTTATTTTGGACGTCGTCATCAGCTTTCCACATTAGTCTACTCTCTGATGGTTGCATGTACCCACTGTTTATCAAGATGCCTATGTACGAGCGAATGTCGTTTTCGGTTATTTGTATATCAGCATGATTTTTGAATTGTGGATAACTGTTGGATTCCGATACTATAATTTTTATTAACTCCTCATCGTAGATCTGATTAAACAACTCAATTGGATTTTTATTGCAGTCGTCGCAATTAGTTTCAAGAAACTGTGGAGCAGTGGGAACCTCCCTAACGCATTTCCAATTCAAACTGTTTCTAGATATTTGTAAATTAGGTAGTATTTCTAGGTCTTCATAGTCTGTGTGGGATATTTCACAATATTTTCTTTTTCTTCCAACAAAAGATGTGCATAGTTGGTGTATTACTTATTTCAGTAACAGGTAAATCGAGTTCTAATCTTCACCACTTTTTGTAACAAAACCACAATCTTGAATTTGATTATGGTGAATATCAAGAATATTTCCACCGGAGTCCTCATCGGCATCATCTTCTGCCGATGCGTAGTCTGCCGATGGTGGTTCAATAATAATTTCATCAATATTATTTCTATCAGTTCCTAATTCTGCCAAATAGTCTAGAATTTGTTGCGGATTGAGTCTAAAAAAACAGGTATTGATTTTTCCTAAGTACTGGTCAAGAGTGCCATATGGCACTTTCAATTTCTAAATATAATTTTTAGGAAATACTCATCATAATATTGCACCAAGTTTTATTATTTAAAAACATTATTTTGTTCTTTTTTAAAAAAACTAAATATCTTGTTGCAATTCTTGCAAACAAATTATTTATCCACTTTTTACCTTCGACTGCTCATGACTTTGGAAAATTCTGAAGAAAAAAACAGACAGCCTACAAGAAAATATGTGATGCTTACAACAGCTTCTAAGGTACTCGGTTGCTAAGCATATAATTTGATGCTGAACAAATATAATAATAAATAAAATACAGTAAGAAATTTGTATGCAATTTTTTTTTAAAGCCTGTTAAAGATAGCAGTAATTTGAGTGCCGTATGGCACTCTTGACCTGTAATGGGTTAACTTCATTCCGGTACAAATTAGACAACATAATAATAAAATAACTCACGGTTTAAAATTTAAACAACAATAAATATAATTATTTAATAAATTTATTGAATCCCTTTGGGAGTTTCTTTACATGACGACAAGGTAAAATTATACTGTCATATATTCCAAAGTAATATACTATAAACATTTATTTAAAGAAATGATTGTCTTTTTTTATTAAATCGATCAATTCTGTGTGATATTGAGAAATTTCTAGTTCTAAGAATATTAATCGATGTCAAGGGAAGATATTACTGATTATGAGACCTCTATGTTAATATTGCAAAAATAAACGACTTAATAGTAAAGTGATTCAAGAAGTGAAAAAATTAAGAAATATATGTACAGTGAAACCTCACTTAACGGACACCTCCCATAACCGGACAAACTTTGTGGAACCAAGATTTTCATCAGTTTTTCAGTACAAAATGTAATCTCACAACCGTACACTCTATTAACCGGATACGGTCATTAAATTTTAAAAAATTGTGCGCAAAACGCTTCTCATAAGCGGACAGAAGCGTTAATTTTAATTAATTCTCCTTGATTGTAGTAGTATTTCTTCTTTTTCAACTCTGATTCTTATTTGTGTTAATGCCATTGAAAGTTTTGATTCCCAGTTTTTTTTTTTTTCTATCTTGGACCAGCACTCAGGTCACATTCTATTATAGTAACGATAGAACAACGAAACGCACCCCACGTTGCGATGATGCTCAAGACAGTTAATAGAGTTATCTACCCTACTGTCTCTCCTGTATACGGTCGAGTAACTTCAAAATAGTCTTTGAAGCACCGGCCCAAACATGAGAGTTGTATTCCATTTTCGGTCGGATATAGGCGGTATAAATAGTGAGGAGATCAGATGGGGTGAAGTATGTCTTGCACCGTCTTAAAAAACCGGGACACTTGAATGCTTCTTTTGAGACCTGAAAAATGTGCTCAGTCCATCGAACATCGCACTGAATTTTCATGCCAAGAACATCAAGACCTTCTGATTCGTCGATGTTTATACCGCCCATAATTACAGATGACGCAGCGTCATCGGCCATGTGTCGATGTGTAAGTATGCTGCATTGGGTCTTTTGAGCGTTGAAATCGACCCTATTTGCCTGACCCCATTTTCATGAGGTCACAATTCAATGAATCACTTATATTCTGCCTCATCGAAGTGATCATAGTCAATGTTGGCCTACGACTAAATGAATATGAGTGAAAAAGGCTGCTGTCATCTGCGAAAGAGTGGATAGGGTTGGAAGTTTGACATAGGAGGTCATTAAGAAAGACTAGAAATAGAAACACGGATGAACATACTCATGTGCTGGAGATTGCAGGAGATGACTCCTACACATGCGAAGCATTGTGCTGGGACTATAGGAAAGGGATAGTAGGAGAAACGACAGGAGGTGAAGCTTAATTAATTATTTTGCATCTCTGCTTTCGCACGTTCTTTTGTTTTCATACTCGTAGCAGTGCTGAAGCTTCGGTTTCGTAGCCATTTTTATTATTATTTTTCTTCGCCGGTGCTACACAATACCGACGAAGGAGGGCGTTCTGATGTGATTGTGGATTGCTATCAGCTGAAGCCGGTATTGTTCAGTGACCAGTGACTATGCCTTCGCCACTGAAACCTTCCGACAACAACTGACACACAAAGACACACTAATGCACATCAGAAAAATGCGAGATGTTTATTTTTATTTTAAAATTTTTTTTCTGAAACTGGGGTAGAACCCAGGTCTGTTTTTTGGTTGTGTAGGCAATGGACTACCATCCATTGTGCCAGCGCTACCCTCAAAGAAGAATTTTGTTTGCTTAGCTCGTGTTGTCATCTTGAGAGTTACAAAAAGGCAGAAAGAAAATATTTTATCAATTAAAAAAAAATGGAAATTAAATGTACGAGTACTTGATTCCTTAAATATTTGAGATGAAACATTCTCCGAAATTGTCAGTTTGAAGTACGGGGTGTCTGGTAGCAGATTTATATTTTCAAACTAAGTGAAAAACGTAATAATTGCCACAAAGTTTTATTAAGAGCATTGAACTATAGAATGGAAATGCGGATTTTATATTTTAAAGAGTATGCCATCCAGATCCTTCAGATTTTTTTTTAAAATTTCATGAATAATCGTTCTTGGAAGTCCCAGTGAGGCTGCTCTTTTCCGTATTGAAAGTCGCGGATTTTCACGTAAACTGCTTTCAACCAGTTCAATGTTTTCAGGATTCCTTGACGATCGACTGGGCCCTGGCTGGTTGCGCAGAATCTCTGCACACACGAACGAATTAAATTTTCACGCGGTCCATCCTTTATTCGCCGAATACGGAACTTTGAACAAAATTGTCGACGAACAATTGTGTAAGAATCATTACTCTTAAAAAATGTCTCCACAGAAAACGCTCGATGCTCCCTCGACCACTACGACATCGTGAGTGACAAAGCCGCACAATCGATAATTCCAACGGCGCCACCCTCCCTCCGCACCGTTTATTACTTTTTGAAATAATCGTATTTAAAAATATAAATTTGCCACCAAAACATTTAAAACGAATTTGAAACTAACATTGAACCGATCTAAGTTAAAGCAATCTATTCTGAATAAATTTGTTCAACCACAAATCACTAGTCTAGTATTATAAAATAAAGAAAATTTTAAAATAATAAATGTGTACCTCTGATAAGCGGATACGCTTATGAGAGGTTTTAATGTAGTTGTTGCTGATAGAGAAAGAACGAATAATTCTTTTCTGGTAAATAAGTAACCAAACCTCATTAAAAAAATTCGTTTAAAGTAAATTCAAAGAAAGAAGAAAACAAAAGAAAAACAAATACAACAGTAAAAGTATTATATACATTGTAAAAATAAATAATTCATAATTTCTAGTCCGGTGTAAAAAGAAGAAACAAATTTTTTTTCAATTAAACCCAAAAAATATGTATGTAATATAAAGTAAAGAATTTATTCATCCTAAAAAAAACACTAAAAAAAAACAAAAGTACAAATTATAAAAAATATATCTGACAATATTTGTGAGAGAATTAGTACATCTTTTTAGGAGAGGTTTACTTCATTCCTCATCGTTTGGTGCATCGCAGTCTGGAAGACCATTAATTAAGTTGCAGCGTGAGTAAGATTTAAAGTAATTAATCTAATTCTCCTTAACACTCCGTATGTTGATTTCATATGCTTTGAAAATATTATAAAAAAAACGACAACCAAACAAACATTTTAAGAAAAACAAATAACAAGTTAAATAAAATTAATTTCACAATTCGTATTCTTGCTTCGCAGTGATACTTAGCGAATGTAAAATCAATTTTTTTTAGCAATAAAAAATAATTTTTTACGTAAACAAAACAAAGAAGAAAATATAAAGTAAAGTATTGTTTTTTTATTATTATTAATCCGATCATAAAAAGTAATAATTAATTAGAGTCATAGTCATTCTTTAAATCAAACAAAAAAAAGAGAGAAAGAAAAAAATAATCGCTATTTACTTTTCTCATTTTTCGATTTAGAAAAGTAAAATATTTTATAATTTTTGAATTTTTAAATATAATATCAGATTGAAATACAGTTAAAATTCTTAATATTAATTAAAATTAATTTAAATATGGAATAAATACCAAAGTCTCGTTTCCTTTTCGCTGATGTAATGATAACTACGTTTTGAGTTCCCATGGAAATAAAATCAACGGGAACATGGTCGCGAGGGTTTAGAGAATAAGGAGAATGTCTTATTCCTTCCATAATAATTCAGATTTGGTATGCATTAAGTTAAAGTTCAATTGGATTTAAAAGTTTGTTTAGGGACTCTGATAATAAAAAAATGAGCAGTGTGTAAGTGGAAATAGTTGTAAGAGTCACAAATCTCCCCAACCCGATGAAGCCAGCTTTACAGAAGGGTCCCGCTAGACACAAACCATTCAGGTACAATAAATGTATGTATTTCACATTACAAATACGATTAAAATTTGCCCACTTACAATCATCTGGCCCACATTAAATCATTTATTCAAAACTTTCATATTTATTAATTTAAAATGTCATGAAAACATTCAATTTTACTTTGCAATTATTGGAGTATAAATTTTCTTTCTTCCTCCACAGAATGTGAGCATCTTTACGTTTCTCGCCATAATTCTTAGCAAACAAACAATCTGTAAATAAAACGTTTAAATTAGTGTAGCTTTTTTTCATTTATAAATCGTAAACATAATACTCTTGTTTAAGTAAACAATCAAGAGGTATTTTAACAATATTTGAAAGTAACAGCAAAACGTTTCTTTCTTTCTTCATTTAATACGCAATTGCTTTTTTTTGGGATGTTGCGAATACCAACTTCTTATACTCGTATGCAAATTTCTTTTCATATTTCTTCCTTGTCTCACCGCCTCCTGTGTAATGTATTAAATTACTTACTTTCAGTTACTGACAGGAGTTTAAAATGTTCTGGTGAAAAATGACAAATAATACATTCTTGTGGTATAAAAAGTACGAATGTATGTTAAAATATTTATATATTTATGGCTGTGTGTGTGTGTAGCATTAACAAGGACTGACTGCTGTTGTGGCAATGACGCAAATCTTAAGGTAACTGGATTATAATCAAAGAATAGATATTGTGGTGGGTTCCTTTGCTGCCACTCGTAGTAGAGATGCCGATTACTTCTGCTGTTGCTTCTCTCGTGTTGCCTTATTGTTTGTGTGTGTATGTGTAAAAGAAAATTAATGTGTTGTATAGTAATTTAAGTATGTTGCAAATAAAATAAATTACAAAAGTAAGATGTGATAAGAAAAAAGCAAAAAATTAGCAAGTATTTTAAATATAAAGCAGTTGTATAGCGATACTCGAGCGAAGGAAATTAAATACGGCAAAACAGAATAAAAATCAAATACATACACAAAAACCACAAACTGAAAGATGACAATTAAGAAAAACAGAATATTTTAATTTTTTTTAATAAATAAATAGTAGGACACTATTATGAAATAGTTTAGAAAAATGTAAATCTTGAAACAAAAGCGCCAAACGCCATGAGGACAAACTGCGTTTTGAAATTTTTGGAAAAATTGTGGGTTTATGGAGCATTTCTTAGACGTTTGTGACTGTGCTTATTATATTGACTTAATTTATAATTGTAATTGTAAAATATGTTTATGTAAAACAATAATTGAAAATGGATTTTATTTTAGGAACAAATTTGCATTCAGATTTAAAGTAGCAGATTAAGGGCTATTATTACAACTTACCGATACAGTGCTCGACATTGTTCGATAAATTGATCTTTAAGTAATTTTTTTATTACGACCAGTTGAGCAGGGTGGGCAAATTCGAGGTTAGGAAGGAAATTGGCTGTCAAGTGGTGAAGTGTCCAGAAATGAGCTGTCATACTTTGACATTTAATTAGTAAAAAATTGGTAAATTTTAACCATGGAACGATGCACTCTTGTATAAAGAATTTTAAATGTGGAAATATACCATCAAAATGGTGAAAATTATCTTGTATCACTTCGTAACATTCGAGCAGCTTTTCTTAATAATCTAGCTCCTTCTGAGACCGATGTGCGTAATTTAATCGCTAAACTCGAGGATCACGGTACTGTTGCTGGCAATGGACCATAAGAATACGATCGTAGTGGTCGTAGTGATGCAAACATAGCCGCTCTATAGCAAAGTGTTGAGACTGAGACTGAAACATCAAGTCGTCACGTTTCTTCATCTTCATACTTATAAAGTTCAACTCGTGCAAGAATTAAAGCCGTCCAACCATTGTTTACGTTGAACGTCAAAAACGAAAAACAAACTCGTCTTTAGTGATGAGGCTCATTTTCAATTAGGCGGTTATGTAACCGAACAAAATTAACACATATGGTGCTCACAAAATCCACAAACAGTCCTCGAGAAACCATTATATTCAAAAAAAGTGACCGTATGGTGCGGTTTGTGGTCAGGCGGCATCATGGGTCCGTATTTTGAGTAAGGAAATGCCGTCACCGTGAATTCTCTGAAATTTCCCGGTCGCAGATTTTCTCGATTTAACGATGTAATTGGTCACCTCATTCTCGTGATTTAACGCCGCATGATAATTTTCTCTGGGGCCATTTGAAAGATCGGGATGAAATTCGGCGCTGCATTGACGAGATAAGCGAAGCTTTATTGTAAAATGTTGTTCAAAATTTTGTGAAAAGAGCGGACATATGCCGACGTGTGCTTTTAAACCAATTTACTTCATAACCTCAAATTGTACCACCTTTTATAAATAAATACATAAATATTATAATTTTCTTTTATTGTGGCAATACTACAGTGTACTTTTGGGTGCTAAAAATTCATAAACGCTAGGTTTTCGCGATTAGTTAAAAACCAAACCTGTCACGGAAACTGAATTTTCGCGTTAACCGCACCCAAAATAATATTCTAAAAAAACAATGTAATTTTTTTTATAAAGTTAGACATTTTAATTTGCTTTCTTGGAAAGTTATTCTTTAAAATATCGGCTGAATCTCGTAGTTCATTTAGTGCTATTGTCAGATTGTCAATTTCTAAAGCCAATTGGAAGCATATCGAGCTGTAACCGGCAAAAAGACGGAAACGCCAAAAAGCAAATTTTACTGGAAACATTTTTTTCTTTCAATCTTAATATACTCGTTCATAACCTGTCGAAAACTCTAAATTGCTTTCGCCATAAAATCGTAACTGCACATTTCACAGCTCTGATATTTTGTGACGATATTCGATTTTCATAAAAAAAGATAATCGAGAATCATGGAGCTTATGGCTTTTTAGCGGTTATGGCTCGGTATAAACATACACGAATAAACGGACGACATAAATCCATATGTTCAATTCACAAGCTTTTATTAATGTATGCATTGTGTAATCGTTTTTTTATACTGTATTATACTTTTGTTGGTAATTTTCATACAAAAATATGATGTGATTGATTTTTAAATATTTTTGAAATGGTTGTATTGAGGCCAAAGTCTGGAAATTTTTTCATTAATTTTGTAAAAATCTCTCAAATATGTGATAACTGATATCAGAAATTAAATGCTATCGTGCAAAACATAAAACCATACCATGGAATAAAATGAAATGGATGTTAATATTCTTTCAATGAAGAAAATATACATAAATAAGAAAATATACGATAAAGTAACGACACTACAAATTAGCCTGTTGACAAGCAGATTAAGACGTATCGTCTATTTTTGAACGATAAACCATACGACTGAGCTTATGTATTAAGCAATAAATTACAAAATTAAAGACCAAAATTCTTCAAAAAGTCTCCTGCGAAAAAACACTATGGCATTCTCCGTTAATAGTTCTTATGTTAAGAAAAATTAAAAGTCTGCCATCTGTCGCAATTGCGAAACCTCCAATTTTAAAAAAATAGGCTATTGCAATAACTGGACCGTCGCAAAAATGGTTAAGCCATTCCGAGCATGTACTGTATTTTAAATTTTCAACAACATATCAATTCCAAATGATCAAGACGTAGAACTAGTGGTAAAAGTAGCATATTTTCAGTAGAAAATATGGCGCCTTCACATGATTAAAGTTTACGAAAAACGTTATTTGACACTTTTATGTTAAAGCTAATTGCTATGAATGAAAAAGTGTAACTTTAGCTATTGGGACGTTTATAATAATGACTCGTAATACACTGACAAAAGTCATAATTTATACAAAGAATTTTTAAATTAGAAATATGCCCTTTATTGGATCAATGAACATTATTAAATTTATGAATATGATTTGATTCCGTGTTTCATAAATGTTGTTTATGAAATCTTTAGTTCAACGAAACATTTTCATATATAAAATATAAATGTTTTATTGATATAATGATGTTAAAATTCATTTAAATATTAATTATTTTCACAAACTATGTTCTATTCCGATTCCCACTTTAATACTCGTATAATTGATATTAAAATCGTTAATATCTTATGTAGTCAGTACTTTTTATTCAATGTATTTTCATAATTTATTCTCAATGTATTGCATTGTTCTATTATTAAATTTCCATGCACATTTCATTTAACATTGCAATTCCATTTAAAAATATACTTTAAAATTCTTCTAATTGCTTTCAAATAAATTTCATTTAAGCATGATAATGCCTGTCCTGCGACAGCCTTCAATCGTACTATGCTGCATGCAGGAGAATCCTTTAAGCCACAAAGTTAACACAAAAGATCAACATTGTTTTAGACAAACCAGAGGTGAGTTGTTATAGTCATCAAAACGTATATAATTGCACACAAGGGTGTGACAGATGTCAACGTTAAGGAAACATTTTCAAAAATCCCCAACAACAAAGACCCAGGAAAAAAAGCAACAACAACGCCTACAATTCCTGTAACGCCAAAAAACAAGAATTACAAAAATGCTTAGTACACATATGCTAAGCAGGACTGAGTTTAATACTCCTGCACTACAAACTAAAAAGAGATTGATGCAACACATGCATGATTGCGAGTAGTTGTACACAAGAATGCGAATAGAGACTGTTTGCAAATATTTATCTATAAACTTACGCACTTTTATATGCAACACATAGACATATACATACATACAGAAACTTTGGCCAATCCCACAAAACCATTTAAGGTTGGAAATGATGATGATAACAATTACATGCTTGTTGTTCTTCATTTGGATTTCTTTTTTATTGTCTGTTCCTGTTTCTGCTTTTGTTTTTGTTGTGTTGTTGACGTTGTATTGCAAGTGTAGGCTGTTGCGTGTTTACGCAATGTAACCAAAGTCAAACCTCGATTAGGATTCAAATATACAGAAATAGAAATTCAACACCGTTGCAATTACTGAAAGGATGTAGACAATTCAGGCGTAATAAAAGAAGCAAAAAATTGTATGAATCGAATCTGTTTAAAAGTGAAGGAACAATGTTGTCTACTTTGGTTAATCATGAAAGAAAATATTTTCCATAAAATTTAAACATTTTGTTTATTGTGAATTATTCTTCATGATTGTTTAACAAACGTCTGCCGCGAATGGACATCGCAGTAACTCAACGTTCACTGAATTGTCATAATTATTACCTATTTGTGCCATGTCATCACTGTGGAGAACGCTGAACGACACTCCTCGATCATGATCGAGTGGTGGGATGTCCAAAAGAACTTCCGTTGCATCAGTCGGACAAGTTGTCTTTGTCGCCTTGATGCCAACACAGATGATTCGATCCACTTTACACAGCACGTCCCTAGATCTCCTTTGCATCGCGTCTGCCCACGACACCAAAGCCTGGTGGACTATGTGTTTCACCACCGAATTGAATGTTCAGATGGTCATTCTGGAATTCAGACGCAGTCCTACCAAAGAAATGAGTATAGCTAAAGAATGCCTTCGTTGCCTTCGTGGTAACCTTCTCAAAATACATACATATGTGTTCCAGGTGAGCGTCCTATACAGCGTTACTCACATATAATTAGCCTCACGGGAGAATTGTAATGTTATTCCATACAGTACAGACCATCTGAGACTGACAGCCCACTTCCTAGTTAACGGCACTTGTGTAGTCTTAGAAGGATTGATCAAAAGCTCCTTATCCTCACACCACTCGTTTATCAGAATTAAGGCTTGTTGTTTGCGGTCCGTAATGGTATCCTCATGCTAGCCCCTCACGTACACTACAAATTCATCACGACAGCCTTGAGTGGGAAAACATAGATCGTTGAGCTTGTGCAGAAGTTAATTTTTTCCGACAGTCCACAGAAGAGATGATAGAACCCCTCCCTGAGGGCAACCTCTTGTATCTTTGATAGACCTAGTCGTATCTCCCAATTCAATATTGACCGTCCTAGACCTTAGCATACTCAGAATTCATGTGATGATCGTACCAGGTATTTCGTTCAATGGAAGGGCATTTTCTATTGCCCCATTGTTCTAATGCTCCCGAAATGTGAATAAACGTACACAGAACTATTTGGACTCGATATCCTTCTCAATATTACTGAAAAAATTATGTATCGAAGTTACAGTCTATTTACACCATTGATAGGCAAATTGACCCGATATAGTGGCAAATTACCAGGTTGTTTTCCCTTATGTATCGATCCAATATCTTCTCCATTCACTTAAAGAAAAATAAACTGAGACTTATCGGTCTGTAAGATTTTCAGGTATATAGTATGGAAAGAGTAGGGACAATGTGATCTATAACCTCTTGCAGAAGGCATGGAAATATTCCATCAGGTCCCGGCGATTTGTATGGACTAAAGGTCCATATAGCCCATTGTTCACGTTTTTTATTCTCGTTTGTCAGTCTCAGAACCATCCTGTCAACAGAAATTGCCGATTGTATCAATGCTGGCACCATACTCCCCAAAGCCAACCACCGAGGAAAATGAGTGTCTAGCAACAGTTTACTAGTCTCGCTCGGATTATTGGTGTAGCTCCCATCTGGTCTCCTCAAGGTGCATATGCCTTTCGAGTAGTCCTTTAACAAGACTTTTGAAGTCTAACTGCGGCCGAAGATCAGAAATTCTGCTGCAGTGTTCTCTGCAAGTAGCCCTTTTTACCAACTCAGTTCTCTAGTTATCTATTTATTTATAAATATTCTTTGAAAATCAAATTTTTAATTAAATTAATTTTAGTTAAAAGTGAATAGAAATAAAAATCAGTACATAATTTACCATCAGTATATTGTTGCGAACTATATATTGCTGTTTTAAAGCTTATGTCAAATATACGTAACATATCAACGTGTGAAAATAAAAATTATAAACCTTTCGTAAAACGCAGTTATTGACGTACATATAAAATCACTTGGGTATAAAACAATGACATTTCTTGCGAAAAATACATATAATTGGAATACAGCTTTAATCGTATTTCTACTTAAGCTTTAGAAAATCAGCTAAATTGCAAAGTGTTTTGCCTATATTTGCCACACTACACACAACAGTACTATGAATAGACACCGAATGCACTGTTAAGCTTTTTATAACAAAAACAGGAAGTTACACTTAAAATCATTTTACTAACCAGAGGTATTCTTCAAGGGGCAATTAAGTTGATGCACCAGCAACGCATACACTCAAACTCACATACTCTTCGATTACACACGTGTATAAAAATGTACGGTGTCAAAATATAAAACGAAAGTAACGTCACGCAACGTATGTGACCTGCGAGCAATTTGGGGAGCTACAGAGTTTGAAAGGTTAGATGGTTTTATAGACCAGACTTTGCTTTTTTTTTGTATGTTGAGAATGTGTTAGCAAACATGGTCAATGGTATTGGTTATGGCAAAATGAGACTTATCACATGTGCATGGATGCTTGTGTTTAGATGGCTGTATCTCTGTTTTGTTTTTGCACATATTCGTATGTACGTATACGGAGTGTTTAATGCTTTGGTGCTCAGTGGATTGAAGTTTATTTTTTTATGCTTTTCTCATGGCTGTTATTTTGTAAGAGATCTAAAGTAATCTAGAGGGCATGTTGCCGCTATAAAATTCCCATTAACAAGGTTGTAAGGCAAAAAGAGTTTTTGTTAATGATGGCAAGAAAATTGTTAAAAACAAACTACATCAGGCGAAGCACTGGTTTACTACAGATTTTTATAGAATGTTATACTTTAATATATTTAATTTTAAAATAAATATTTCGTTCTAGAGAAAAGTAACATGCGTTCCTTTAAGAAACGTTTGATTGTTTCTTTCTGGCGCTTTCTTGCATCATATTTTGCTGCATAGTTTCATCATATAATTTTCGTTTAGTTTTACTACTCGCAGAATGTCTTAATTTTTTTCTGTTCTCTTCTTTCAAGTTAACTACAAACTTGGGAAACCTGAAAAAGAAAAATCGTTTAATACCTAATAAACAACAGTCGGCAGTAAGAGAAGTAAAGAAAAACAACTGAGCACCGGAAACTCCCAACAATTTCCTGCTTGAAAATGTCAACAGCACTCAGGCAATTATCTGAGGTGCAAAAACAAATTAAAACACACCGAGAAAAACAATCACACTTAAATGATTTAAACCAAAATGAAAAAAATTCATTCAGTCTGCTTGAAAGCATAATGTTTTAAAAAGTAATGGAAGAAAGTGAAAAGAAAAAAAAAACAATCTGCACACAAAAAATCTCAGGAAACTCCCAAATGTTCTTGTCTTAATAAAAAAAAAAAAAAAATAAAAGTAAATTAATTTCCAACATTCCTAGACCAGACATACAGTCATGCATACGTTTTTAATATGAACGTGTGTTGAAAAACATATGAAATATTTGTTACTGTATTACACAAGTGTGAGCAACTTACTAAGGAATGGCATTTGTACGGTATGTTTGTTGCCTCGAAAAGAAAGAGACATTGTCGCCAATAAAAAAAACTGGTTATCCTTGAGTATTTTATTTCGTTCATATACTCCAACAGTATTCGTTTGCTTCACAAAAGAGAAGAAATCCAAAAGTAATTTTAGTTTCTTTGTGTATATTGCAAAATAGCTTTATTTATGAAAACCATTCTTTAAGCAAGGTGGTATGCTTACTTAAGTTATTGCGAGTAAGACACAGTAGCACAATTGATCGAAAAATTAAATATGTTATTTTTAGAGAATAAGCTAAATATCTCAGCAAAAGCTAGGGCATGTCTTACTGCTACTACACAGCAGAGCTCTAAACCATATACTACATACCGTCTGCATTACTTACTTACTGTATCACTTGATACAGAAGTATTTATTATTGTACAAAAAAAAATCTCTACTGTTGCTAAATGAAGAAATATATGTCATACCGATATTTTCGTAAGAAAATCAGGCTGAAACACCGGGACATGTCGATTTTTATGTAAATTCTGGTGTATTACGTATAACTGAATCGCAATTGAATGAAATTGTGTTGCATTTAGTATATTGCATTTCACACATTTGCACTTTATAGTTAAACCGCCATGCAGCCATTTTACATCACTTTAAAAGAGAACAATAAAATGCACACATTTTTAAGAAATAATGTAAATGTGTGCCAATGTACCTTTCGAGAGTCAAAACACGAAAGAAGTATAGCTTATTTAATTTTTTAATGAAGTTAAATTTTTCAATTCAAAGGATTCCTTAAATACTTTACATTATAAATTAAAATTAAGTTTTCATTAAGCCTTCAAAAAAGGAGACGTATTAAATGTTGGTGCTTCGTTTTTAGTAGCCGTTTTTAGTAATTCTTTTACTTCGCCGGTGCTACACAATACCGACGAAGGAGGGCGTTCTGATGTGGTTGTGGATTGGATACAGCTGGAGCCATTACTGTTCAGTGATCAGTGACTATGCCTTCGCCACTGAAACCTTGCGACTGCAACTGACACAAAGACACACAAATGCACGTCAGAAAAAATGCGAGATGTTTGAAACTGGGGTTGAACCAGGGAAAAATTTTTCGTTTTGTAGTCAACGTCCAGACTACTGCGACCGGTAATGAGTCATTACCGGTAACTTTTATAAAGCCATTCAAAATAACAATTTACTTTAATAACTTCCTTGTAATGGTATTTAGAAATTGTTATTCGTAAGCGAGAGTCGTAAGTGCTTGCTTCCAATGGCATGGTCATTTTAAAGTAATTAATTAAAAAACCAAAGCAAAAGTAGTGAAGAGTATGATAATTAGTATTTTAACTCATTACTTTGCCAGCAAATTTTTTTTTTGCCATATTCATTTAAAATATTTGCACTTCATTTCTCCGCTATTACTCCATTTTAATTCATATTTTTAGTAAATAAAATAGAAAGAGTGTTGCACTTTTTGAGAATCGAAATTACTATTTGGTTAATTTTCAACCAAAAGTTGACTTGGAAAAATTAATGAAAAGGTAATTAACGGTTGTACATTTTAAAATTTGGTGGTGTGGAATGTGGTATGGAATTTAATATTAGGCCAAAATGGAACTACAGGAAAAAGTAATTGGTTTTTATAAATATATTATTTTAATCTGATATATTTCAGTCATGGGATGTATTGGGTGATTTTAAGAACTTTTTAGACCCTCTTCTCTACATGATCGACAGCACCTCCTTTCTACACCACTCCCAGGTTGTATTTAATCCAGTTTGCATCAGATGCGTTTTGATTTTTTCATTCTGTTAGTAATAATAGTCAAATCAAGTACTTGTTGCCATGTGACATTCAAAATACTGGGTACATTACCCTATTCACAACACTCATATAACTCAGAAGTACGAATTCTAATGGGCACTCTATAACACCATGTAGTATTGTGGGTAGCATCACACCTCAATATGAGAATCATAGTGTGTGTTCTGCTGTACTCTAACGGGCCTTTGATATCTTCCCTTGGTGTAGTGTCGGCGTCTCCCGGGAAGTAAGCTGAAGCGATAACGACCTCCCATTTGTAACCGACAAGTTCCTCCACGACCGGGATTGTTGCCGAGTAGTGAAACTTCCTTCACAGATAGTGAAACTTCCTTCATTTGATCTATCAGCCTCTCTTTTGATATGTCCGCAGACATAAGCCCGAGATTGACATGGTCAAAGGCAAAGTTTATCTTCCCATTGCACTACGTCAGAATGGCTGCTGATTTTTGATCGCCTTGCAGAAAGTACCGCACTGCGATCCTGTGAGGATTGAGGAATTTAAGGTTTCTCTGTGGTCCACAGTGTAGCACCTTCCCAATGCGATGTGTTAGATACGGCCGCCTTTACCCATTCGGCTAACATACTCTCCTTACAGTGCAGGACAGTGCCTTGTAAGTGGGGCCCATGAAAGCCGGTTGTGTGTTCCTTTTTTCGTCCCTCAGTATTTTATCCTCATTTTACTACATGCAGGTCGGTACCACGTTTTTTCCTTGCAGCTGCATCTTTTGAGTTTAATGGACCATCATTGTTAGGCCGCTTTTTGGCTGTCGACTCGGCATCTGTTTGTCTGTCAGATCTCATCCGCTTCCGAAAAAAATTTCGATTTTATTCGTTCTCTGTTTCGATTTTGTTCCCACCAGTAAAGGATGTCCAAATTATTTAAAAACGTAAAAATATCACTATTCAATTTCAATTTTTAATTTTCATCTTCGGTATATACGATTACTTTTAGTCCACTGTTGACTTCATGATTTTTGTTTATTTAGTGTGTGTACAAAAAACAAACATTTATTGTAATTAAAACCACAGTCAAAAGTACACTTCAGCAATCAAGATTTTTAATGTTTTATGTGTGTTTGTATGTGTAAGTATTTGTCTATACGGCACAGAGTCTTTTTTGTAGTGTTTCTGTTTTTGTCGTTCGCAGTGAAATTCTGGACTTTTTATTTGTTGAATTTGAAAGAAGTCATTAAAGTTATTGAAATGAAGATACTCTCCAATATTTTCTTGGTGAAAGTAAAACATTTAATTGATAAACGATAGTGTTAATTAGTTAATTATTAAAGTAGTGATAAAAAACAAGGAACGATTATATTATTATTTTCTATAACCGTGTGTTCTTTGCTGGAGTGAATGATAGAAATAAATTTTGTTATTTACGAATATATTTTGAATACTTTAATATAAATTTAAAAAAACAATATTATTAAGTATTAAAATTTGACTTAGAAAATTATAGTAATTAATACGTGAGTATATAATTTTAATTTTTAAATTTACACTAAAAGCCATAAAAATTTTATTCTATCACTTCTTCTAATTTGAACACTTTCAGACACCGAATTGCGTAATTTAATTGAGTCAAACTACTATTAACGACAATAGGGGAAATCTATACGGCAGCAACATAAGTGCGCCAATGTTCTGAGACACCTAGCGTAGCATGGTGAAATGGAGAAAACTCTATACTGTGGGCTACAACAGCAATATTATCAGTTGTTATTGAGCGACGTATACGAGCTTATTTCTACACATCATATATTTTTCCCATCATCTCATATTTTTCTACCAGTTTCATTTCCATTCTATTTCTGATCGCGAAGGTGCTTCACGGCGAACCAAAAATGCTTTAGTTTTGCGATATGTGATCGCGACCGTTTTTGTATTAGTTGTTACTTGTCATCTGTCAAGTAGTTACTGGTCCAATCATGACAACAACAAAATATCGGGACATTGACAATGATACATCTTATTCGAACACTCTTTATTTTTGTTGTGCCGGAAAGTGTTAACAATATGTGACACAGAAATACCCTAAAAGCGGGCGTGTGTGTACAGCTGAAAGATACCTTACTCCGTTAGATATTCTCTTATTCTCACTGTCATTGTTAATAAAACAGAAACTATCTTGCAAAATCATATTAAAAATCTTTGCTGCAGCACCTTCCTTCGTCGGTATTTGAGCAATAACACGTCGGCGATGTAAAATAATAAATAAAATTGCTTAAAAATAATGCGTCAAAATTAACATCAGAGACGGCGCAATTTTGCTTTCTAATTAACACGCAACTGCAGAGCTGTACAACAGTGAAGCTCTATCTTCCTGCCACTTTCACCACCTGGCTACACCATATAGTTGCGTGGCAATGCATTGCATATGGAGGTGCTCTCCCCTGAGCTCTGGTCCAAGATGAAAAAAACAAGGCAATGGAATTTATTCCAATTATTTTTTTTCCTAGATTTAATTTGAAGATTTTACTTTTCTGTTGAGTTTTTGTTTCTATAGTAAATTATTAATGTTCGGTGGTATATTTGCCGAAAGAAATGAATGTTTTTATAATGTATGTTTGAAGATTTTATTTGATGTCGGTTTCATTTGATTACGGTTGTTTGGCATATAGAAGAGTCGTATTTATAACCCCATCAACTTACAACCGTATGAAGTGTCCTATCATATCAATTTCATGTTTGTTTAAATTAATTTCAATCTTTTTTATTAATTATTTAACTTGCTTTTTAAAAAATGTTTGCCATGCGTTTGGTACTACCTCTTGCAGCACTTTATCTGTATATTATTATATGTGCAAATATTTTTTATTTTTTAAAATTTTGAGCGACGAGCGGCACAGGTTAACGTCGTTTAATCGAGCTTAAATTTCTCAATATCTGGGAAGGGAAATCGTTTTGTGCGGTCCAGACGAACACTATTCCGACATTTTTCTCCCCGGGAGATCCTATTGTAATAGGTTATGATTCCTAGATTTCTGCAACTTTATGTCCACTGCTAGTTTATGTCCAAAGTGGGCTTTGCTAAATTAATGTTGTTGTGCCTTAACTTGATGGTTCAATATTTCTTCCCAATACCATGTAACATACAGATCTTTAAAATACATAATTGGGGGATTTAAATGTTAGACATAAAGTCGTATGTTTTAAAATAATTGACTGCTATGAACAACCCGTCATAATTTAGTGTGCTATTTCAAAAAAATCTTTCAGCTGATAAGAAAGAAACGCTTATTAATGTTTGATATCAAAATGCTAAAACCCAGTGAAGAAGATAAAATAACTCGACTTTTTAATAGTAAATAAGAGCTTGCAAGTAAATCTTGTAATAATTCCATTTTGTATTAAAATTATAAAATTGATAAACGTTAAATGGTTGCCAGCACAAACAAAATTTGCTCACTTGTATATCATTACATATTGTAATTTTTTCTTTCTTATAAAAATGTAATTTATTGTAAAGCTATACAAATGTGAATAATTTTTAAATAATAATTAAAAAACAACTCAGATCTCTACTGTTATTTTAGGGCAAAACAATAAATATAGCTTGAAAAGTTTTAGTATTTTATGACTTTTTTGTTTGAAGCACAACAACAAAGACATTATGACAATATGGCTCAATAACAGACATTGTGAATCCCCCAAATATACATACAATCATAATATCAAAATTTTCACTTGACCTTTAACCAAATTCTTGAAAAAAGCTAGGAAATTTCAAATGTTTATATAAGAACTCCCAAAAAATCATTGAGAATTACGGAATATACAAACATAAGAAACTAAATAGCCTCTTTAAAAATTTTTTTTATACAACAAACAAAATATTATTTAATTTTAAATCTATTTCTTTTTTCTAAAATATTATATATATTTGGTGATATTAGCACCAAATAAAATGCTGCATATTGATCAGCTAAAGCATATAACATACATAGATAAATAATCGTAATGAATTTTGACTAACGTTGAATAATTTAAAGAATAATTAAATTCATTAATCTGAAAAAATTTTCATATACATACATATATCTTATATATTAAAATGACATGTTTTATGTATGTATGTATGTATATGAGTGTTTGTGCCTTATGGACAAATAAACGGCTAAACCGATTTTCTTCCAATTTTTTGACGAAATAATGAACATAAATATTCAGCGAAAATTGTTGCGACAACACGTTAATATATTTGCCATTCATGATCCAATGCAAGAATTGTTATTTCTATAAAATAATTTTTATCATATTAATATTTCTATTATTCTTAAGATTTGGGAAAATATTCAGACTCAATAAAACTGCATATCAATACGTCCTGTAACAAATCTGGTCTTGAAGCAGTGCTTTTCGACGTTATCGCGTCCTCTGGCAATCCTTTTCAGCACCCTATACCATGCAGTCGAATTTCTGTCGTGCTGAAAAGTCCAAATGTAACGCCGATCCCCAAGAAGGGAGAGGCAAGCACCCCTGAAAATTATTGCCCAATTGCAATAAATTACCATCTCTAAAGTAATGGAGAGTATGCTAAATTCTTTCTCCTACACTATTTCTTATTTTTCTTAATGACCTTCTATGTCAAACTTCCAACCCTATCCAGTCTTTTGCAGATGATATCAGTATCTGCTATACATATTCGTTTACTGGTAGGCCGACATCGAATGTGATCGCGGCAACGAAGCAGAATATGAATAATTCGCTAAATGGTGACCTCACGAGAATATCGGAATGGGGTCACGCGAACAGAGTCGATTTTAATGCTTAAAAGACCCAATGCTGCATGCTTACGCATCGAGACATGCCCGATAACACTACCCCATCTGCAATTATGGGCGCTATAAATATCCAGGAATCAGAAGCTCTTGATGTTCTTGGCATGGAAATTCAAGAGCGATATTCGATGGACTGTGCACATTTTTCAGCTCTGAAAGGAAGCATTCAAGTGCCTCGGTTTTTTAAGATGGTGTAAGACATACATCACCCTATCGATCTCCTCACTATTTATACCGCATACATCCGAACGAAAATGGATACAACTCTCATGTATGGGGCGGTGCTTCAAAGACTATTTTCAAGTTACTCGACCGTGTACAGGAAAGAGCGAAGACTCATAGGAGACATTAGGGAAGCCAACTCTATTGACTTTCTTGAGCATCGTCGCAACGTGGGGTGCCTTTCGTTGTTCTATCGTTACTATAATAGAATGTGTTCTGATGAAATCGGGGAACTCGTTCCCGAAACCCGGTCATTCACGCGCACGCATTTGTGGTCGACTGAGCAGTGAATCACACTACGCATTACAGAGAAAATTCGTTTTTTGGCCGCACATTACGTATGTGGAATGGACTATCCGCAGAGGGTTTTCCTGTCACTTTTGACGTGGGGAAATTTAAATGGAATGTGAATAAACACTACTCCCTCTATCCTTTCTCCCAAAACCTTATTTTCTAGTTCCGGCACAATGCACCGCATGTATAGGGGTCATCCCCTGAGTGCCGGTTAAAGAAAAAAAAATCCCTGCAAAACTTAAATGCAATATGCGAAAATCTGGATTTAGTTCATTGTAACTTCATTCCAAAAACAATCAAAATTTCAGTGGTTTCTGACTTTTTAAAGAAAAGATAAATTTGCTATCTTAATTTTTATTTTCCAAAAGTCGTTTTATCTTCGGTGCTTCTAATAAGAATAACAGCGAAGAAATGTTTGAGGGTCGTTACTACATACGTTTCAAGGTGGAGAATACCGATACATCTTCGAAAAACGCCAATAACACCAACTGTGATGCAAAATCATCGTTTTTATTTCGTTTTAAAATTGCAACGCTAACGGGAATAGGCCCGAAAGATTTTTGTATATCTTGAGAGCTGTTAAAGCTAAATTTTCATATTTTGGTCTGAATGACTTGATAGTAATTTTTGTGCTTCGGGCACTTTCATTATAACTACATAGCTGAAATTCGGTATACGGCAGTGTAAATAATGGGAAAAATATGAAAATTGGCAATTTTATCAGGGGACTAGGCTGATCCTTTTTTGCATGTGACACCCACATGTGATGTACGGGTGCGCGCTCTTCATAGAGCCAGAGAGCTGAAATTGGTTAAAACATGGATAGGTCTGCATCTGGCTGAACACATAGACTATATATTTTTCAAAGATAAGACCACGACGAATGGTAGGAGGCAACTTCTGCGTCTCCGAGACTAACTTACCGATGTCAATAAAGGATACATATGGCATATATTTTTTTAAAATAAAAGTATTATAACAGCTACAGCAATGCGTTTTATTCACTGATATAATGAAGAGCTTCATTAGCGCACTTACATATAATTAAAAATTTCTTTGATACAATGCAAAATTCATTGTTTTGATACAGCGTTTTCTATCAGTGTAGAGACATATTATTTCCAGTAATTTAGTGAAGTAAATAGCCAGTAGTTTTGATTGCATCATACTGCTGTATCATAAGCGTAACTTTCGTGTGCTATTCAACTACAAACGTTTGCTAATATTTAGTGAAGTCGGGCGAATACTGTGACCAATTGAGTAGCATTATCACTTCTTCACAAATCTGAGATTTTAGTCCTCTGGCAGTGTGAGGTGCACATGGTCGTCCATTTGAAAAATGGTTATTGAAGTAAAGAAAAGTGTACTGAATTACGAATTTATGGCAATAAGTACAAGTTGAAGTGGTTAAAAACAGGAGCTCAAGGCTCATATTTAAAAATTTTATGTCTTTGGCACATTAATGCCTTATATGACCCACTACCGATTTTTATTCCTCTGCTGATTTTCAAATGACGATATCAAAAGATTGTCTTCTTTATCATTGTACCAATTTTCTAAATCTCTTGGCAAGAAAAGAACAAAACAAAAAAAAAACTCAAATATAAAAAATGGTATAAAAATGTTAAATACACAAAAGTCCTTAATTTGTCTACAACAAATCAAATTACAAGTATAATAAGAAGTCGAAACAAAAACTTGACAAGAATATACAAATTAGAAAATTTGAATGGGAAAAATAAATAAGAAGGAAACATAAATATCATCATATTAATTTCTTCCCTAAATACCTCTCTAAGCTGGTCTCCAATAACAGCAAATCAACCCTTTTAAAAAAATCGAAAAGCAGGAAAAACTAACAGAAATGCCATGAAAAATGATGAATTTCCTTCTTTGTGGCAAAAAACAGCAACGTGAGTGGGTGAAAAAAACAGCAATTAGAGTAACAATTTTTGACGGACAAACACTCAATCATCAAGTTAAACGTATACGAAAGGAAACGAACGTTTCTAGTACATGAATAAAAGAAACGTAATGAAATGTAATGTAAGATGGATACTTTACAACATTTCCAACACTTTTTCTCCATTAAAAACTTTCAACGTTGAACATTTAAGATTTTAAATTGTACAACAAAAGAAGACAAAAAAGGAATAAAACACATTAAGAGCACAAAAAGTGCGCGTAAAAATAGCGCTTAGAACGTTTTTGATGAAAGAATTTTATACAGACCTTCACAAAAACGAACAGAGCTTAAATGAAGAAGAGTTAAAATGGACCGGGTCATCAATAACGTTTCAAAAACAATTTTTTTTTGTACACAATTGAAACGGTAATTTCATTCTGTCAAGACGTGAAATATTAGTTATTCGTTCAAGTTGATGAGCAGCAAATATTATTAAGTATTTCAAGTTCTTATATTTAATTTATGATTTTCTGATGTTTTAACATTTTTCTCTATTCAATGAAAATTTAAGTTTTCATTTACATATAACAAACATTTTACTTGCAACTTGCCTTTTTCTGCGAAGAGACAATGTCTGACCTTTTGTGTTACTTTTTTTCGTATTTATTTCTATTCTCTTATGGGAAAGTTTATATTTAAAAACTGGAGAAAAAAAGTATAATATGAATTTACATTTTTGTTTACTGCTTCAAAGGAAAAATCGAAATAGTAAAATTGGAAGTGTTAAAAGTGTCTTCCACTACGAAATAAAAAGTGCCCTGCATTACAAGCTATTCTTCGTGTCACTCGGCATCGTTTAAATCCGAAAAACGTCCTGGATAACACGATTGCGTATTCATGGTTCCAGAAATGTTTAATTACATTGTTATTTTATCCTTTTTCGATTTGATTTACGAATCTTGTCGTATATAGTATTTCTTGAAAGTGGCAATAACACACTGATCCACATGAATACGAAATTTGGTAGGCAGAAATACGGTATTTCACTTAAATATGAAATTCACCGTATTTTTTTATAAACAACCAAGCTGACGACGTAAATATGACGAATTGATGGCCTTTAAATGCATTCAGGGAAAAGTGTTAGATAATATGTTCTGTTTCTTGTTAGAAAACGTTAGCCAAGCCGGGGGAAGACCTAGTTTTGAATAACGATTTCATTGAAATAGATGATTTTCTTGAAAATTTTTTGATCGTGTGTAGATGAACGTGAGAGTTCATTTACAAAATGTCGGCCAAGCGAAGAAGAAAGATTGCGCAGGTTATAAAGTTGATAAACTCGAAATGGAAAGCACAAGTTAATTAAGAAATTGTATTAATAATTAATTTTATTTTAGAATTAGTTAATTTTAAACTACAATTATTACAAATGAATGATTAGAATAAAGGAAAAAAACAATTAATCGTTATTATTATTAATATTATTATTATATATTATTATTTAAATATTATTATTTATTGTTAATAATCGTCCTACCGAGAGAACTATTCGCAATTTGGTGGGTAAATTTGAGACCACTGATTCAGTAAACGATCGCCGCTGTCCCTGAGAGTGTGCAGGAGAATCCGAAGCAGTCGATTTCGCGTCGCTCATAAGAACTCGGGCTTTCGCACACAACTTGCCGAATTTTGTGTCGTGACTGACCCAAGAACTGAAAGGAAACGACCATAGGCAACGAGCGAATGGTCACTTGGTGATGTGAACTCGCCACCGAAATCGTACGATTTGATCCCTTTAGACTTTTTCCTGTGAGGTTTTCTTAAGTCGCAACTATAAGCAAACCACAGGGGTCCTCAAAGACAACATAACTCATGCCATCGATCAAATTTAACCTGATTTTTGCGCCAGAGCCAAGGAAAAGTGGACATTGCGGATGCGCTCCACCCAGAGAAGCCAAGGTTTATATTTGAATAATGTTATATTCAAACATAATGGCATCAATACGTGTTTCAAACGAATGAAAAAATGCGATGATATATATCACACACTTTGTTTTATTTAAACTTATTCATTGTTATTCATTTTGAAATGAATTATTATTATAGAAAGATATTAATTGTCTTCTTTTGATGAACAAATGCAATTCTTCTCATATCCATACAAAATAAGTTAAATTTACAATTATTATTTTCCAACAGGACTGTAATGTGTGTCATAAGCTCTTAGCGAACTCTACAATTGTTAAATATATTGTTGTTTGCAATAACGATTGTGGGATTATCTTTTCACAAGCTTTCGAAAATTTGAATAAATAATAATTTGTTAATATTTTATACTTTGTAACGCAGTTTTTTTTCAGCAAATGTATACGATCATTATATAAGAATATTTGGTTGGCGAAATTGTCACATAACATTAGAACTTCCAAACGAAATGGTCCATCGTGGGGATCGATTACATGAGGGCTAATTCTATTAGACGTAATCGAATTGTTTTTCGAATCGAAAACAATTTCTATAACACTTCATTTTCCAATTCTGTTACTCGATACTAAACAAATCGATTCAATTCTTCAGTGCTGTAAAAGACGAACTTAAATATGCTTCACAACACAGAAAAATAGTATTGAGCATTCTTTACACAATGTACAAAAAAAAAAATTCAAACACAAACAACAAATTTTATAAAAGTCATGCGAAGTGTTTGGCAATATGGTCTGCAAATCAAATCAGTGCGCCATAATTTATTTTTTACGTAATATACGAACATTGCTTATTTCTTTCTTTAATTGGAAAACATATTCACTTATCCCTACTTATCCTTCTTGCACTTTTAAACAGAAAAACGTTACGTCGAAAGGCATTTGTATACGAGTAACAATGTATCAACGTAACAACATCCAGCCGCTATCGACTGACATCACTTAAAATTACGATACGTGTTAATCGATAACGAATGAAGTAAAAAACTGTCATGTTGGAGTAAAAATGAGAGTGGCGATGGTAGTCTGCACGTTGACTACAAAACGAAAAATTTTTCTGGGTTCAACCCCAGTTTCAAACTCATAAAAACATCTCGCATTTTTTCTGATGTGCATTTGCGTGGCTTTGTGGCAGTTGTTGTCGCAAGGTTTCAGTGGCGAAGGGATAGTGACTGGTCACTAAACAGTACGGCTTCAGCTGTATCCAATCTAAAGGCATATCAGAACGGCTTCCTTCGTCGGTATTGTGTAGCACCGACGAAGTAAAATAATTACTAAAAATGGCTACTAAAAACGAAGCTTCAGAATTTAATACGTGTCCTTGACATCAGAGACATTACAACACTGCTGTAAAAACAAATAACGTGCAAAAAGCAGTGTTGTAAGATAGTGAAGCTTCACCTCCTGTCATTTCTCCTACTATCCGTACCCGCTAGTTCCAGCACAATGCACCGCATGTGTAAGGGTCATCTCCTGAGCGTTGGTCCAAGATAAAAAAAAGAATGGTCTTTCATTGCAGTAATAGAATTATTCTCCCGATGGTTCGTTTTATCCGCCTTCGGTTTTAAAAAAAATTCATAAACACATGTATCTGCCAATGTTCCATCGTGTTTAGTTACTACAATAGAAATTAGTGAGCCTCGTTGTTAGCCAATTCATTCTCTATTCCGTTTGATACTTTTCCAAAAGAAAAATGTTATCACTAACGTATTGATCGGACGGTAAACCGAAGGCTTTAACATCATATATAATTTTATGTAGCATTATAAAATTGTCTTGCTTACGTGCTTATCAAATATTGTCTTCTCTTGTCATTTTTATTCGTAATGTAAAACAAATCTCCTTGAATTCTACGTAAACATTTACCCCAAAAAATATATTTTTTATAAAAAGGATGAAATATTAAGAACATGCTACTGAAAAGATGTGTGATTCCAGCACTTTAGAAAAGTATATTTCACAAAAAAAATAAAAAACAACAAAAAAGAAGTACAAAAACTTATCATACAAAGACCATGTAAAGAAAAACTTTAAACTCCAAGTTGTCATAGTTTAAAAAAGCATGTAAGTTGACAAGATTTTTGAGATTTTTATGTAAAAAAATTGGTACAAGTATGTATGTACAACTAAAAGTCAAACTAAGTGTCAAAATTCACGACATGTAAAGTGTGTATCTGTGAAACGTTAAATTTTACACAATTTTATTCAAAAATTTTCTCTAACTCATCATTCGCATTTATTGCCCTTTTTTACTCTGAAACAGTAAAAAACGTGAATTTTGTTTGGAATAAATTTTCCGCTTTTTCTCGGGGTGTTGTTTGTTATGATGCGAAGGTGTTTAGTGCATTCTAGGGAATTGTAGTACCATACGGATGTCAATTGTTTGTTATTTTTAGTGTTGTTGCAGTTTTACGTGTTGTGTTTGATTTGTGATTGAAAAAGAATTACCAGCAACAAATTTTCAATATTTCTGGCGCGTACTCAACAACCAGACAAATGAACCAGGGGAAACTACTGCTACTTTTAAACGGTTTTATAGACTTTTCAGAGAACAAAAAAAATATTTAGGCTGGTATGCCAAGCACGTTTATTGCAAATTTAGCAAGTGACAGGCATAAAAATGGACTACAAATTTTACTTTTCCTGAAAAATTTTGGAATTTATTTTTCTTTTTTTCACTAAAAGGTTTAAAATATTTGGTAATAACAAATTGTTCTGTAAATTTTACAAATGAGAGAGAATACTATGGGCAGAATACAAATAGTGCTAAAAGCAACCAGGGAATGAATAAAAAATATTGTATTAAAAACTAATTAATTAAAGAACTTTACTGATGGCAGAAAAATTTTCCCAGATTTTACTTAAAATAAACGCATTTTTTTTCTTTTTTTTATCTAGGACCACCACTCACGAGATGACTCCTACATATGCGGAAAATTACAGTTATTCCTCCGACAAAAGGATAACGTATTCATAAAAACTACTACCTTGTAAAATATAATCGACTAATTCAAATATAGCTCACATGAGTTTCATGGGTTATACATATAAGGTTAACCCAGTAAATTCTGCCGAACCCAAGTCGTAAGTCAATAGCAAGCTAATGACTTCGCATGCATCACCATTCCATTTATAATTGTTGACCAAAGGTCCATATTCGTGCTTCGTAAGTCAAGCCTTCCCACTTAGCCGTTAGTAAAACTAACGTTTCTAGCAACCACCACGGAGAGGTGTGGGATAGGCACATCTACGACTCGAGAGTTGTTCGCCTATAGAAAAGAGGCGGATAGTGAAGAGACAAGAAGGAAGAAAGAGGAAGAAGAGCACAGACACAATTAAAAATCTTTGGAAACTGTGGCCAAGTCGGCCATGGGTGGAGCAAATCAAGCATATACATCAGAAAAATTTTAAAGACATTTGCACACACGATTTTGGGACTGTAGAGTCAATGCGCGCTAACATGTCGGTCAACAGCATAAACTTGTACTACGATAAGCGATATATTTAGTAACATTTTACTACAAGTCTTTGAAAACACTAACTCAAAAATTCACTTGAACATCCGAAATAAGACAAAACTTTTTAAAGGTTAATTGGAAAGAAACACAGTTAAGTAATATTTACCCAACATAATTTTTTCTTCGTTTTTAAATTCTCTTAAAAGTGCTGCATATGTCCAATCACCCTTAAGGGTCCCACAAATGATTGCTCGCATATTTTCGCACATCAGCATCTTCACTTTCCACATTGATGTGCACTTTTAATAAACCATCAATATCAGACAATATGCTTACGGTAGTAATAAGATTCTATACGTGCCACAGATATCACTTTTTGTTGAAATTTTTCTGGTGTTCCCAATTTTTCTAAAAGCTACTTTTAGCTATTTTTCAATTCTTAACGTGAAAGTTTTCTGCATCAGCTTAACAAATATTTTTTCTGTTTCATTATACTGATACATACGAGTAAGTGTGTGCGTGCTATTTTGTCAGTGGTATTTTCGTATTCCTGGTTTGCCTTGTTGCATTTTACCGCAACGCACATGTCCTGAAGGCAAAACAGTTACTTCCTGTTGGTATTAAAGCGTTTGTTATATTTATTTTTACTGCGTTGGTGTATGTTTCAGTTGGCGTTGCTCAATTTTACAATATTTATTTATTTATTTTCGCTTTTTGTTGAAGTTGATTTAAGGGAAATAAATCATGTGTGAAGGTGTTACTTTTATGCAGCATTTTGGCATGTCGTAACACGTCTGACATTTTTAATACCCCCACGAAATTGAACAAGTAAATGCAACTTAACTTTTCATTTCCTCCGTTGGATTTTTTACGTTTGTTTCATTTTGCTTCCTTTTTTTTTGTTTTCTTAATGTTCTGTACCATTTTTTCGTAGTAGATCCTCCACCAACCAATAGAGGGGAAGCTTTTATGATTTTAGTGGTTTGTTTAAATTTGTTATTGTTATTTCTTAGTGCAAAAACTTTTATATGCATGTCGATACAGTGGGCACTGGTGGACAAGTAAGATAGTTTTTTTTTATTTTTTTTATCTGGGACCAGCACTCAGGAGATGACTCCTACACATGCAAAGCATTGTGATGGAACTATAGGAAAGGGATAGTAGGAGAAACGACAGGAGGTGAAGCTTAATTAATTATTTTGTAGCTCTACTTTTGCACGTTCTTTGTTTATACTCGTAGCAGTGCTGAAGATTAAGTTCAGTAACCATTTTTTTTATTATTATTTTACTTCGCCGGTGCTACACAATACCGACGAAGGTGGGCGTTCTGATGCGATTGTGGATTGCTATCAGCCATGAAATATGGATCTTAACTGGGCGATTTGCTGATATGCGATTCCACGGTATTTTGTAAAATGTTAAACTGATCAATTACTACGAATATATATATTGGGCACTGGTGGACAAGTAAGATAGTTTTTTTTTATTTTTTTTATCTGGGACCAGCACTCAGGAGATGACCCCTACACATGCAATGCATTGTGCTGGAACTAGAGGAAAGGAATAGTAAGAGAAATAACAAGAGGTGACGCTTCACTATCTTACAACTCTGCTTTTGCACGTTCTTGTTTTTATAGCAGTGTTGTAAGGCCTCTGCTGTTAAGGAGACGTATTATATTTTGAAGCTTCGTTTTTATGGCCATTTTTATAATTATTTTACTTCGCTGGTGCTACACAGTACCGCTGAAGGAGGGCGTTCTGATGTGTCTGTGGATTGTTTACTGCGCCGGTACTGTTCAGTGACCAGTGACTATGCCTTCGCGACTGAAACCTTGCGACAACAACTGACACAAAGTCACACACAAATGCACATCAGAAAAAAGCGAAATGTTTTTATGAGTCTGAAACTGGGGTTGAACACAGGAAAAATTTTTCGTTTTGTATAGTCAACGTGCAACACACGTATACGCACGTATATGAAAATTATACATTAATGGGTGCTGTCACAGAATCCAATCTTATTGAATTTGTATTTGAAAACAACAAAAAAAATTATAGTGATGTTATGATATCCAATTTGATCGGTTTTATGTTAGAAATAGAATTACTGTTCGTTTTATGTGCTGTAGATTTTATATTACAATAATTTAAAATTTTTTAATAAATTTTTTAGAATTTATGTTACAAATATTTTATTAATTAAGATATGTAACAATTAGAAATTATTATTATTTTTATATACTTATAGTTTTATGCAGCAAATTCAAAACTCTATTCTAAATTTTTTATTCATTTATTCAACGTTAGTCAAAATTAATTACGGTTATTTATCAATGTTTGTTATATCGTTTAGGTGGTCTATATGCACATTTTATTTGGTAGTAATACCAAAATCTTCAGTAGGCCTTTAACCCAATTCTTAAAAAAAGATAAGAAATTTAACATGTTTATACAAAAACTCCCAAAAAATCTATTAGAATTGCGAAATATACAAATAAAACAAACCAAATAGCTTCTTTCAAAATTTTCTTTATCCAACAAACCTTTTTTTATTCGTTTTAAATCTATTTAATTTTTTATTTTTTTTTTCAATAGATTTAAATCGAATAATAAAATTTTTGTTGTTTGGGGGTGGCGATGGCTGAAGTAGTCGGCTCGTTGGATACAAAACCAAAAATTTCCAAAAGATCAGGTGTAGGGGTCATCTCCTGAGTGCTGGTCCAAGCTATTTGGTTTGTTTTTTTTCTTCATAACAATTGAAAATTATATATTTTGTTATAAATTTTAATTTTTATTTATTCAGCTGCCAGCTGACAGGTGACAAAATTAATATGCGTGATTTTTTTTATTTTTTGTAGTTGGATATTTTGTAAAAATTTATGTATAATTTATAAAAAATTATTTATTTACTTAATGCTTTACTATTGTAATTGTAGTTTTATACATATGTAGTTTTTGTAATTGATTTCAGATATCATCTTTTTTCTGTATATAAGCAGATTTGGCAAATAGTTTCACAACACGCTCCATAGCAAAAAAAAAACATCATGCAAAACTGTCGATATCGTGCTTCTCGTTAAATTTATAGTATAATTCTTTCCGACAGTTCGTTGAAAGGCTCATTTAGCTAAAAAACGTAACGAAGCTACCTCTCCTATTTATTTAAACGAAATAGGGAAGGAATCTGCGTAGAGTATAAAAATGTATTTAAGCAGCCTCCGGCAATTTAAGTGGATTGCAGCAGTCAGTGAACATTTTTTTTGCCTCCTTCTCGGAGTGTTTTAAATATACTCAAAATATAGTAATGGGTGATTTTTTAACCGTATTTTTTTTAAAAATCTAATAAAACACTAAAATTTTCTTCATATATTAAAAATTTTTATTGGAATCGATAAGTTTGGCTTTGCCATTTACTTTTTAAAAATATATATACAGTCGAACTTCCCTATAGTGAATCTCCACGCGGACAGACAATTATTTCACTATACAGAAACTTCATTATACAGAAATATTTTTTGTTTGTTTTTTATTTATTTAAAATAATCAGGTATTTTTGTTTGAACTACATTTTTCCATATTTCTTTATCAATAAAAGCTTCAATTACATTAAGACATTTAAATAATATTTGTCGGAACGTTGCTCTCCATCTCAAAAAAAGTTCGTAGTACATCAAGTGAAGAGGATACGTGTTCTAATGTAGGTGACATTTTATCAATATTTGCCATTACTTCACAGCCCAGTTCTTTGGCTTTTTGCTTCAATAATACTTCAGATACGGGAAGATTCTTAGAACGAGTGGCCGTAATACATTTGAGCATTGCTTCGTCAATGTCTTCAAAAAGACAAGTTCGAAGTCTCTTACGCTTAATGCTTAAATGCTCGTCTTCTATATTCTTTTGAATAACTGACTTGTTTTTTCAAATGCATTTCAAACCCTTTAGCTGTATCTATTTTCTTTGAAGTCCCTTCATCAACTTTATTAATTACTAAGACCTTCTTTTCCAGAGAAATACTACTCCGGTGCATCATTTTCATTCACTGAACTCGATCATCTGATGTTAAAAGTCAAATCATTAACTTTTTTGTTTTCATTTTCATATTTTGGAATTCCCAAAAATATTAATTATTTTCTTTATAAATAGTGTTGCTAACAAATATAAAATAAAGCTACTAAAAATAGTTCACTATATGGAGACAAACCCACACGTAAAATGTATTTTCGTTTCCAAAATTATGTTCATTGTAAAGAAAAATTCACTGTATGGAATTCATTAGAAATACATTGAAAGTGGAACGAAAAAGCTGTGTTCTTGATTTTAGTTCATAATAGGGAGAACTTCATTGTATAGAAGTTCACAATAAGGAACTTCTACTGTATATGTATTTACTTATTTAGGGGCTTGAGTTGAAAGAGCCATTACGTCCCTCGCATTGTGCGCTGTGGAACCAGACTTGGGGATGGTTTTCCACTGCTTGCCTTAAAAAATTTTCCAACATTGACCAATATCTAACACCAGTGATGGAAACGGAGACACAGTGTTCGTTTTGAAAAAAAATGGGCCGCACCGTAAACTAAAGTGGGTGTAATTCTCGTAATTGAACTGCTCTTTGATTTTCCAAAGCCAGTGTGCCTATTAACAAACCCATTCACTTGGAAATGGTCTTCATCGCTCATAATTAAATTATGAACAAAATCATGATTTTCTTCTGAAATAAATTTCAACGATTTTGGGACCATGTACCATGTCCCAGTCTCGGGCTCTCGAGTATTATTTCTATAAAAATTTTTTATCATTTATAATTACCATATATTTGTACCATTATGTAACGTTTAAGATTATTTCGTTGTTATAAATAAATTATGAAAAATAATTACATGGCTTATAGCAAAAATAAAATTATTATAATCTAAGCTGAAAATAGAAGAAAAAAAAATAATAAAACAAAACTTTTGAGACCCCATTATTCATGTAACCAATAATATTTTCTGGTCTTCTCTGAGTGTTCTTCTTCTAATATCGTTTTTTTTTCTTTCTTTATTTGCTGTTCGTTTTATTAAAAATGCGAAGTTTTAAATATATTTTTGCACAAACAGCACAATTAACAATTTTCACAATTATCTAAAAAATATTCCATTAAGAATTCTAAACAAAATCACAAAACAGCTGATTCGAAAAAAACCAGTACGTTATCATAACACCAAATGAAACCAATATTTGTTTGCTAATCCGATAAAAAGCAAAACCGGGTTGGATTCTTAGACACCCCGAATAAAACTACAGTCAAACTTCCCTAAAACGAACTTCACTATAACGAAGTATTTTCGGAAAGACTTTTTATGTTAAGGTTTTTCTTATATTTGTATCCTCTTATACCGAATTTTGCTCTTCAAGGAACCTTAAATTGAAACCCAACTCCTTTTTGATATGTTAAATAATCTCCCTATAACGAATTCCCCAATAACTGTGAAGACTTTGTCGATAATGTTAAATTTAAAAGGCGATGGCTAAAGCAGTCTGCACGTTGACTACAAAACCAATAATTGCCTGTGTCCAACCCCAGTTTCAGACTAAATCATACGAACATTTTGCGCTAAAACACTGCTATAAAAAAAACAAAGAACGTGAAAAAAGTAGAGCTATAAGATAGTGAAGCTTCACCTCCTGCCATTTCTCTAACTATCCCTTTCCACTAGTTCCAGCACAATGCATCGCATGAGTGCTGGTCGAAGATAAAAAACAAGTTTTTTCTGGAAGTGAAGTGGAAGTGCGTTGGTCCCCAGCTACTATGTTATTGAGAAGTCTGATCAGGTAGACTTGTAGACATACGGTTATCAAAATAAATAGAATTTAGTGTCAAGGAGATATTATACAAACCGGAATTGTGCGTGGAAAAATGAAATTGTAGTGGACAGTGGGTAAAAATGATAAAAACAAACGTACATATAAGTATAATTTTTTTTTTAATTTCGCGTCTAATCAGCCGATTAAATTGAAAGTTCTAAGAGCACTTGCAAAATATTTTAATTTGCAAATAGCGTACGTATTTTTTTTTCAGTACTACTGTACGCAAGGAACCACGTCCACAAACACATGTGCATTTTTTTTGTTTTTTCATTCTCTGCTCGCATATGAGATTGAGGCTGTTTGTGTGCTAAAACATCTGTGTTATATTTCAATATCCTGTTGCGTGTTTTTTTTCTTTTCGTTCTCATAACTTTTTTTTTTACAAATTTCTCCAAAAAAGTATCTTAATTTTTTTTGCCCCTTCCAATAGCGAGTGTATGTTTTTAGTCAACTTTTGTTACGTGGCAAGTCATAAGTCACAAATCACATATTGTTTGTTATTCTTACATTTTTTTTGTTTTTCGTTTGCTCTTGTTGTTGTTTCAGCTTTTAGTTACGGTAGTATTTGTTATTTAGGTAATACTTTTGCTAACAGGCCTTAGTCTTTTTTGAAGTTTTTTATTTGTATGGTTGCGATTATATTTTGGCCATAAATCATACGAAGATTTTCACCAATAACTTAATAATTTATCTAAAAACTGGTTCATGCTAGAAGATGTATTATGTTAGTATCTAATTTATAGCATGAATGAGATTTTTGATTTAGGGTGGTGGCATGACTTTTACTTTTACAAATTTTATACTTTTCTAAATTATTGAAACTATGTCAAGCTGAAGGAACTTTAAAAATCATTTTTCGAAGAAATGTATCATTTATATTAATTCTTATTTACTTTTTAAAAGCGGGTTTGCAATTTACGCCTACATATACAATGCCCACAGCGGAACGAGTTGGAGAGTTGGATAGTGTATAAGGTAAGATATAGACCTTATAGGCGTCTTAGCGCCTAGTCCCTCTGATAAAAATTGTCAGTTTTCTTAATTTTCCCAGTATTTACTGTCCCGTATACCGCAAATTTCAGGTCTGTAGCTATACTGGAAGTGCCCGAAGCAAAAAAAAGTTACTATCAATTCATTCAGACCAAAATTAGAAACTTTAGCTTTAACCGTTCTCAAGATATACAAAAATCATTATTGACTTTGTATGGGAGGTACCACGCCCACTTGTTCAATTTCGCCCACTTTTTCACTGATTATATGTACTAACCCTTAAGTTACTCAAACCAAATACAGAAACTTTAACTTTAACCTTTCTCAAGATATAATGAACTCAATATTTACTGTGTATGGGAGGGACCACACCCACTTGTCCCATCACTCTTAGTTTTTGAAATAGTTTGAGAAATATAACATTTTTATGATTTTGCGCTATGAACAACTGAAAATGGTAATTTATCAATATTTTCACGAAAAATTTGAACTTTCACAAGGCCAAAACTGCCTGAAGGAGCGTTCCAATGCTTTTGCGATGTACTAGAGAGTTCTTAACTATTGTCTTTGCTACAATTTTTCTCTTAGTATTGGATCAATTATCTCAATGGTTTGGCTGTTATAGGCCAAAATAACCAAAAAAACGTGACAAAAGTCTGATCAAGTCAAAATGGGGAAGCTCGATTTTCACCGTAGACGTATGGTCTAGTGGACTTTTTTGCTTAGTACAATCCCAAGAATCAGAAACGCGAAGCGCCCATTAAGATTTTCAAATCGCCCCACCCTAGTGTGTATCTAAGAGTTGTGAAACGTATACAAAAATTAATCAAACCCAACAAGTATTCACAATCGATGAAACCATTAATCAAGTTAAAAATCATTATGACCGAATGAATAGTTCTTCTTAAATAAAGAGGTTTTAAACCTAAAAGCAATCAACGACTATAGTATGAGGTTGTCGACAAGATGATACGATTGTTACAAAGAGCAAATTTTAAAAATTTCTTCTGAATTCCATTCGTATGGGTTCTATGGAGTATAGATATATATATATATATATATATATATATATATATATATATATATATATATATACAAAGGAACAATATTCTAATTTAGAGTGAATAAGAAGAGAATATTGTATGATGTTGTCAATGTTATAGGATCTATAAATTCTTTACAGTATCTTTGTATAAATGAACACGCAGCATAGGATTCAGAAATTATATAGTCCAGATGGGCATTAAAATTTAGCTCACAGTCCAGAACAACGCGACGATCCAAAATATGGTTTACAACTTTCAAATTCTTAGCACGAATTCTGTATTGGAAGAACTTACGGTTACGAATATTAGGCTTATGAAAAGTTTTTTGTAGCATTTATTTATATTCAAATATAAGTTATTAAGATACAATCCTGGGGAAGAGACGCATTATTTTCAGAATTATAAAAATTAGAAACAGCAATGAACTAATATTCTATCCTGTGGTACAGCAGAAGTAGCCGTATACGATGGAGCATCAAAATTTTGTAAAACAACTGTAAAAGTCGTATTAGATATACAGGATCCCAGCCGTGAAAGCCCATATTATAGAGATTAAGCAACAGTATATTGTGTGTTACTTTGCAAAGATCCACAATAAATAAGAATGCAAAGTAAAACGTTCATCAGTTTTGATCGACTGTATGCAACTCTACAAGAAGAACAAAAATAACAAGTGTTACTGTAGCAATAACGAACTAAATACAAGAATGGTAATTCGATTTTCTTTACGGCAGTAGTAGTAGTTTTCTTAAAATAGAAAATAAAATTTAAGTAATTTAATAAATTTTTTAAAGTAGTAAGCCACGTGTAGCACAGCAGGAATCAGTGAAATTTTCAAATCTCTCTCAAAAATGGAACTTTTGTTGAATCACAGTAAAAACATATTGAGCGTAAGTAAAATACATTGAAAAGTTCTGCAAAAATACTGATTAATCTTCAACATTTCATTTAATGTACAATTACTCCTCATCTCCACATACTTTTATGAAACATTAAACAATTTCGTAAAGATTGCTTTTTTCATATTTCCTTCATAACAAATCTATGTATCACCTCCCTATTTGCACAATAGTAAGAACAACAACATTATATTAACAACTAGATCATATTAAGGTGTCGTTTATTTGATTTTCCTTAAGAACAAATTTTGTTAACGTTAGTAGAAAAACAAATTGTTAAATTTTCCTTTAAAGCTTGCCAAATGAGGCAAACAGCCAGAAAAATTCCAAATGTCTGTCTATTAGTAACTGTGTCTGTAATGTATTGTGTACTAATATGTGCATGTGTGTGTGTGTTACTAAAAGGTAATATAAGCAAAAAATAACAACAACACAACAAAAACAATGTTGTAAAGAAAATTGCTTATCATAAGAAAATTTTCCCACAGCTAAACACAAAAAGCAGCATGAAATTATTGAGTGGAAAATATAATGATTCAACTAACGCATACACAGTAACAAACTATACATTCATACACACTCTGATACGTGTATGAATTCACCGAACTCGAATCATGTTTATGTGTTTAGAGTATGAGGGAAATCTTAAGTAACTGATAATGCTGTATGCTTATGGTTGTAGGCATGTGGGACTGTGTATGTGGATTTGTGAGGTAGTGTTAGTAATGTTGGTAAGGTTAACTAGCGCTTAAAAGGATGTTTTAGGAAACCTTTTCCTACATATTCGTTTACTGAGGCTGTTTGTTCATATTAGACAATTCGGTCGAGGTACAAATAATTTCGTATATTTTGTATTTCTGAGCATTGGATAGCCCATTTCCCATTGCTTTGACTTACATTGTTTTAAATAACACTCAGACACCTGTTAAGATTAACATTTTATTTGCTAAGAAAACTAAAGTTGCACACTTTTGTTTTTAACAAAACAGTAACATTAGCAAAATTAACAGCACATCTTTGCAGCCCTCAGAAACTCACCAAAAAAAAGCAATAGAGCTGAGTTGCCACTGTCAGAGCTGCCACTTTGTTTTGATGCCGATTTCTGCAGCTTGTGAACAATTTGTAGGTAAGCTCAATTTTTTTTTAATTTCTTGCTATTCTAAAATTTAATAATTATAAATATTATAATTTAGCAATTTAAAGAGCTATTCAAAAATTAGTAAAGCTTTTGAATACCCTATTTTAGAATTTGGTTACATATTAATTACAACTTCTGGACAACTCTGTTTCACATATGAAACAAAGTGTAGTAAATGAAAGGCGTTTCCATACCACGCGAACTCACTAGTAAAGGATCCACAAAAATCATCCTACGGCGTCAACAATAATTATACACTCAGAATACACTTAAATCAAGTCCAAGCGGTGCCAAAAGTACGTTAAGTGTGGGTTTTCTTAAATCAAGTACAGATCACTTCAAGCACTGAATACTTCATTTTATCATTATTTTATGAATTTTGTACTCATTTTAAGAATTTCCAGGATTGGGTTTCTTCGTAATCTAATTTTCTACTTCTATTCAATATATAGTGCGAGTCTTATTCGTGCTTCTATTTCTCCAGCACGAGTAGTAAAGAAATATTTCATTTATTATGAGTTTTTTCTTTCTGTGTACAATCTATACATGCATAAGCACAGAACTTTACATACTCGTATCCATGTAAGAACTCTGAATTTTAATAGTTATGTTATTTGAAAAGCGTAAAATTTTATAATGAGGGTGGCGATGGCTGAGTAGTATGCACTTTGACTACAAAACCAAAAAATTTTGAGTTTGAGCACAGTTTCGGAGTAAATCACAAAAACATTTCACATTTTTTCCGATGTACATTTGTGTCTGTTGTTGTCGGAAGTTTTCAGCGGCGAATGCTGGTCACTGAACAGTTTCGGCTTCAGCTGTAACCATTCCACATGCACATCAGAACGCCCTCCTTCGTCGGTATTGTGTAGCACCGACGAAGTAAAATAATAATAAAATGGCTACTAAACAAAGCTTCAAAATTGAATATGTCTTCTTCTCATCACAGGCGCTGCTACCCTGCTAAAAACACAAAAAAAAATTTGTAGGGGTCATCCTTTGAGTGCTGATCCAAGATAAAAGAAAAAAACCTGCCTCGCCCAGAAAATCCCAAAAAGGTTCTTTCGTAAAATTTCCGAACAAATTAAAAAAAAATTTAATATTTGTTTTTGGTTTCAAATGTAAATTATTCGAACGAAATTCTTTCGAAACTATTAGACACACGCAAAAATATATACATATGTATGTGTGTGTGTATATTTAATGTATTTGTGTTGTTTACTTCTTCCCAATAAACAGGAAGGATTGATTTCAAAATAGAAATATGAAATCAACCATTTTCTCAAACGATAAACGTTAGAAAATTACTTAAAAATCATCAGAAAAACAAATCATTCGCAAAACAAAACAAAACGGAAATTATTTTCAAATTGACAAATTAATTCAAACGTTTTTCACATGTAGATTATAATAAAATGTGGAACGTAAATGAAAAACAATTTTCGCTTTGTAAAATTTTTATTACTTTACTTTCGCCTAATAAATAATTTTGTACAGGGTGGCCCAAAGGTGTTTGAATTTTTTATAACTTTTTATTATAATTTTTTTGTGTTTTGTTTTTAGTATTTTGTAAAAAATACTTGGGGAATTTGAAATGAAACAGTACACAATTGAAAACGTGCCAAAATCGTTGAACTTTATTTCAGAAGAAAATCATGATTTCACTCATAATTTCATTAAGAGCAAGGAATCCCATTTCGAATTGAATGGGTTCGTTAATAGGCAAAAAGGGCTACGGTAAATCCAAGAGCAGCTCAACAGCCCATATTATTTTGAAGGAAAACATGATGTCGCCGTTTTCATCACTGGTAAAACCAGTGGAAAACCATCCGCAAGTATGGTTCCAACAGCATGCAGCCACAGCGTACACTGTGAAAGACACAATGGCTCTTTGAACTCAAACCACTTCGGTGAGTTGGGCCCACCCTGTACTAGCACACAAAAATTTTTTTGCAAGCAAACCGTAAATATGTAATATTTTTCAGTTGTAATAAATAAAATATTTAAAAATTATTTTTCGTTTCAGAAAGTGTTGCCAAGTTTATGGATAATATAAGAATAACACTTGACATCGAATTGAAAACAAATTGATAAAACACTGATTTTAAAATGCTAATATTCAAATCATTATTAACTTGAATTCAAATGTTAAACTCGAACCTTTGAATGTTTTGTGTACTTAATATCAAATGATAATGTCATCTTATTTCAATGGTTTGACTTCGTATTTGTTGGGATGTTACTTAAATAAATATATGTTTACTTATTTAACTTTTTACTTCAAAATTTTTTTCTAGTTCAAAACAAGAAAAGGTAAGTTTTGGTAGAATTTGAAGAGATTTTTATGGATTTTTTTTGTTTTTGATAGCCCTGAACACCGTGTCGAGAATATCACCAAAAAAAATACCAAAAATTTGTTGCAGAAGTGGCGACTTGGATACAGCTTACCACAAGCTTTTGCACTGTTATACGCACGATGACGGTATTTTGGATACATTTATCACTACTGCGGCACTACTAGAGGGATCTCCTTCCAAACGAAATAGCTTTTTCTCATGACTCAATCTTTGAATTATTTGCGAAAAATCAGTTGCTTTGTAAAGGTGATGTGGCTAAGAATGCGTGTATAAACTTATTGCAATAGATCTTCATATGAATGTGTGTGTGTTTATTTGAGACTATACGGTTTAGGATATGTATTTGAATTACACTTCATGTCATTTCCATTAACCTGATGTTTGTTTACTTTTCTTAAGTGAAAGTGTTTTGCTTCTGCACAAATTTTACAAACAAATTACAATTTATGTTTAATTTTTAGTTAGGGGGAAATATGATACTTTCTTCTCCTTTTCTCTTTTGTTTTTTGTAAATTTACGATTTAATGGGGAAGGAGAAAGAAACTAAAATACAATTGAATAGTCGTTGTATCTTGCCACTTTTTAAAGATCATAAACACAATCCCTATCGCACAAACAGGCTCACTAACATTACCACACCCCTAGAACTATGCTAGGTTTTACTGTGAGTTACGTTAAAATTTACCTCTTCACTATACATACATTAACTGCTTGTACTTGTTTGGCTGTTCGTATACATATACATATGATATGCATGTATGTATGTACTACAATAAAAATATGTGGATATTTTTTGGGGTGAATTTCTTGAATTTTTTTTAACGTTTTTATTCGGTTGTGTGGGTTTTTCGATTTCCCATAGATTTTATTAAGTTGACGTAAATTACTTCCATTACATTAGCACGCTTTCATTTCATTTTCTTTATTATTTTTCTTCCTACGTGTGTGAAGGTGTGTGTGTGTGTTTAAGTATGAAAATTTATGTAGGTGGGCATGTATGTTTTGTGCTGCAGTTTGATGTGCTTGTTATCAGCAGCTCAAACATTTGCTTAGTTTGTAGGTATTAGTTTAACAAATAATAATAGCGAATACGGCATTTTTTCTTCATGAAAAATTAAGTTAAAAAAAATGTAGCGAAAAACGCAGCTGTTAATAGGTTTATAAATTCATAAGATTTATTAGTTATTGAAGCGTAAAGTTATCAATAAATTAATTTCTGCTTATATTTTTAGGTATTTTTTCCTTTCAATAGACCGTATAATATATACATAAGCAACTATATATGTATGTAAATAACATTCATATATGTAGTTTGACACTGAATAAAATTTCCATTCTAATGTTTATAATGCCCAACATTTTTTTATAGAAACATACTTATTGTATTTATTAGAGAAAAACTTGCGAATTTTTAAATAGAATAAAATATATCTTCGAAAAATATTGTTTATATGAAACCCAGACCGAAGTCATGGTTTAATCAGACGTGCAGACTTGCAGTCAGATCCAGAGAGGAAGCATTTAGTATCTGGCGGAATGACAAAAACGCGGATACTGATGCGATGCGCAAAAGGGCGAGATCTTCGTGTGCCAAAGTGCTAAGACGTAAAAAAGCTTTGTACGAGCAGCGTATTTGCACCAAAGTTCTTACTGCCCAACGGGGCAGTAAAAGCTTTTGGTCTTTCGTAAAAAGAGTGAAGGAAAATGCTAGTTCTTCAATTCCGGCTCTTTTGAAGGATGATCAAATATTCACAGACCCGGTTGAAAAAGCTAACCTCCTAGCTGAAATGTTTGCAGGTAATTCTCACCTGCCGGAGAGCAATCAACCACTGCCCGCACCCGAACGTGTATCCGTAACTATGCCAAAGATATACTTTCGAGCTCGTGCAGTTAAAAGGGTTCTAACGAACCTCAACATAAGCAAGTCTCCTGGGCCGGATGGAATTCCTGCACTGGTCCTGAAGCAGTGTTCTTCGACGTTATCACGTCCTTTGGCAATCCTTTTCAGCACTCTGTACTATACAGGTCAATTCCCATCGTGCTGGAAGGTTGCAAATGTAACGCCGATCCCAAAAAAGGGTGAGGCAAGCAAACCTGAAAATTACCGCCCAATCGCAATCTGTTCCGCGATTTCCAAAGTGATGGAGAGTATGGTGAACTTTCACCTAATGAAATATTTAGAGTCCAACAATTTACTGAACGACCGTCAATACGGCTTCCGTCGAGGGCGCTCTACGGGCGACTTATTAGCCTTCCTCTCGGAAAAATGGTGTAATTCTATTCACCAGTTCGGCGAAAGTAAAGTCGTGGCTCTGGATATTTCTAAAGCATTTGATAGAGTGTGGCATGGGGCACTTCTGTCCAAACTTATTGCTTTTGGTGTCGGTGATATCTTCTCTCGATTTATATCGAGTTTTCTCAGGGATCGCGTTATAAGAGTTGTTATAGACGGGATCTCATCTAACGAGTATAAGATAAATTCAGGGGTACCGCAAGGCTCCACTCTTTCTCCTACCCTATTTCTAGTCTTTCTTAATGACCTCCTATGTCAAACTTCCAACCCTATCCACTCTTTCGCAGATGACAGCAGCCTTTCTCACTCATATTCATTTAGTCGTAGGCCAACATCGACTATGATCACTTCGCTGAGGCAGAATATGAGTGACTCATTGAATTGTGACCTCATGAAAATATCGCAATGGGGTCAGGCAAACAGGGTCGATTTCAATGCTCAAAAGACCCAATGCAGCATGCTTACACATCGACGCATGCCCGATGACGCTGCGTCATCTGTAATTATGGGCGGTATAAACATCGAGGAATCAGAAGCTCTTGATGTTCTTGGCATGAAAATTCAGTGCGATGTTCGATGGACTGAGCACATTTTTCAGGTATCAAAAGAAGCATTCAAGTGCCTCGGTTTTTTAAGACGGTGCAAGACATACTTCACCCCATCTGATCTCCTCGCTATTTATACCGCCTACATCCGACCGAAAATGGAATACAACTCTCATGTTTGGGCCGGTGCTTCAAAGACTATTTTGAAGTTACTCGACCGGATCCAAGAGAGAGCGAAGAAGCTCATAGGAGACGGTAGGGTAGCCAACTCTATTAACTCTCTTGAGCATCGTCGCAACGTGGGGTGCGTTTCGTTGTTCTATCGTTACTATAATGGGATGTGCTCTGATGAAATCAGGGAACTTTTTCCCGAAACCCGATCATTCACGCGCACGACGCGTTCATCATTAAGAGCAGATCCATTTGTAGTCAACTTGGCAGCGAACCGCACTACGCATTACAGGGAGAACTCATTTTTCGGCCGAACATCGCGTATGTGGAACAAACTCCCTGCCGAGGTCTTTCCTGTCACTTATGACGTGGGAAAATTCAAATCAAATGTCCATTCACACTACTCCCTCTATCCTCCTTCCCATAACCTGCTTTCCTAGTTCCAGCACAATGCATCGCATGTGTAGGGGTCATCCCCTGAGTGCTGGTCCAAGATAAAAAAAAAAAAAAAAAAATTGCTGTGCATTAGCACATGAGGTGAGCAACCATTTGCTCGTCCTCCACAGACCCACAGAACCAGCAAAAATCCCACGAAGTAATGCACTTCCAGAGACCCCAAAAATAGAGGCAATTTGAATCACGTCCAAATAGGATTCTTTAAAATTTTCAAAATTTTATTTTACTTAAATTTTTTTTAATTCTTTAATATAATTAAATTTTAAAATGTTTCTGCAGGAATTATCGAATTATTCTCTTGGCAAAAGTGTATTGGTTTTTCACGAGCTTTCTTTTTCTGGCATTGTGGTGGTACATTATGGTGGTAGAACCAGATAAACAATGGATAAATACTAGAACGGGATACTTGAAGTCAAAGGTCATTGATGCAGAATATTGGACTTCTCGAGAGAAAAATATTGATACATCAATTTTTAATGCAAATGCAAATGTAAAAGAAAGTTTAAAAAAGCGACCACTACCTTCGGCAAAATAAAATTTATTTTTGCGGAAATGCCGTCGAAAAATACTTTATATTAAGGCGTGTATGGGGCATTTTTTTTGAGTTACAGTCTAGTATGTATGTATATATCTCCATTTTAATTCCTTTTATGAATGCTTAAAAAATATGGATTTGTACAAAATAATTTTGACACCAATTACGTGATACGTCCGGTTTTGGCTAGTCACAGTTCAACACTTTGGATTAATATTTTTTTTTTTAATGATCACGGAACAATTCTTTATAAAACAATTTCCGGCAGGGAGTATGCAAAAAAATTTATTTTTAGGGCATTTGCAAAGATTGAGACTCTTTTGAAATATGTACTTCGAGAATGGCGTAGCTCCATCTCGTTTTTTTCTGATGTGCATTAGTGTGTCTTCGTGTGTCAGTTGTTGTCGGAAGGTTTCAGTGGCGAAGGCATAGTCACTGTTCACTGAACAATACCGGCTTCAGCTGATAGCAATCCACAATCATATCAGAACGCCCTCCTTCATCGGTATTGTGTAGCACCGGCGAAGTAAAATAATAATAAAAATGGCTACTAAACCGAAGCTTCAGCACTGCTACGAGTATAAATCAAAAGAACGTGTGAAAGCAGAGCTGCAAAATAATTAATTAAGCTTCACCTCCTGTCGTTTCTCCTACTATCCCTTTCCTATAGATCCCAGCACAATGCTTCGCATGTGTACGAGTCATCTCTTGAGTGCTGGTTCTAGATAAAAAATAACCATTACCTTAATTGACATTAATGATTGAATTCTATACTGCAGTTTTAATTTGGAACTATATATTTTTCTTCATTTATAAAATTTTAAAAAAGTTCAATAATAACATATGGCTCCTATACTCAAACATCGCTTTAACACCAAAACTGTAATTTTTTATTCATTACATAGTGTCTTTTTCTTAAAAGAACATAAAAACTCAGCTAACTAAGATGTCTATAAACAAAGGGGAATTGTATGTTGGCGTCTCTTTGGGCTTATTTGTCAAACAAGTTCGGCCACCTCTGGTGTTAAGTGGAATCATTAATTTTTAAGCTAAAAGACAACCGACCTTTTATTGTTAAAATATCGACCAAAGAGCAAAATTTTTTCATGACTAGAGTCAGAGCAGCCACAACTACCGGGGAGTTTACTAACTACTTCAGCCAACAACATCCTCAAATTTGTTTAGCTTTTTTTACTTCTCCATTGAGTGGTATTATCGTGTTCGTTTTCAGCAAGATTAAATTTTTTATTTCACGACATTGCTTGACTAAATGAGCAATGATGGAATGAATTCACGTCGAATAGCTCAGAAGATTCTTCTATGATATCTCTTAGTGATTAAAATCAGTTAGTTTTTGGCGTCCACGTTTTTCATTGTCGATTTTCGATACGTAATTAGGAGACTGAATCAGAATGTTTTATGGGGAAGTTTCCTTTCCCTGTTGCAATGTAGCACCTTATGTGCCAGAAATTTATTTCTTTTGGTTTAATAATCTGATTTTTGTTGTTCAGAAATAAAAACTGAGGCCAGTCAAAATGTAATTAGCAATGCCAGAACTAACTTTTAGGAAATTATCTTGAATACAAATAAAAAAGATGTGTAAAAATTAAGCCATACTCTATAACTTGTTGGTAGCAATAAAAGGGTTAATCGACTTCAAATAACTGATTTAATTATTAAATTAAAGCGTTAAATCGATTGACAGTTAATCGTGTGTAGTAGTATCTAGTATCGTTGCAACTACAGTCGTTTAATAACAATGCTACAAATAATATTTAACAGCGTCCTTTCAAAATTATTCTCTACTAGGAAGGAGCGCGGTGTGAAAATACAGTTAAAAGTTTTATAAAATACAATTTAACTTTGTTTTTGAGAGTATTTAATATGGAGACTTCCGTTACAAATGAAAAATAATCTTGACGCAAGTGTTATTTTAAGAAGTAATAATAACTGAAACACTTGCAAACCTGGCCTTAAGCAAAAAATTAGTTTTTTGTTATATAATTTTTTTACTTGTTAATTTACACCAGCATCAGCTACTAGAATATACTCACCATCGTTATTTTCATCAACGAATACTTGATTGCCGTTAAATAGTTAATTCAGGCATGATAAAATTCATCGGAAGTAGAACAAGACAAAAAGTACCGTTGTTAACGGAAATAATGCAAATTTTGCCCTCAACTCAAGCAACCAACTGAAAATGTTTAATGTTGAAGTGAAGCTCTGGCAGAGTGTGACACAGCATCGAAGCAGCGAAGTGTGGTGAAGCGACTTTAAGGTAATTCAGCAGAAGGTTACTTGTTGTTTTCTAGACAAATTTTAATTTCTTTGTCAAAAATTATTCTGATGATGATTGTTTGTTTGACTGGGCAGGGCTTAACAGAAACTTTAAATATTTAGTTTCAACTTTGCTTTATTATTATTGTTGTTGCTGATGTTTTGCATATTTATACAAATAAACAAATTGTTTGTTATCAGCAGTAGCAACAACAAGAGAAACCTTTGCCCTTTTATGCCAAAAATATACTTCACAAAAGGTTAATCCTTCGACCATGTACTGAAGTTACTGCCACCACCATCACCTTCTAGTTGGCATATTTTGTTGTACGGATTGTAGGTTGCAAGGTTGCGAGTTTCCTTAAGCAACATCTGTAAAATTATTATTTGTTGTTCTTCGTTTCATTCTGCTCCAATTTTTCTTCTTCTTCAAGTGCACTTCCTTTTGACACGGACCATAGAAGAAAATGGCAATGGCAACAGCCGTAGTGGCAAAATATATGAAGGAAAAAAAGTGAAAAACTGTAATTAAAATTCAATTAAGGAATTACTTTTAGTTTGTTGATGGTATTAAGTAAACAGAAGGAATAACTACAATATGAGTTTTGCCACCAACCCAGAACGTTGCTGCTGCCAGAGTAAAATTTGTCAGAAGCTGTTGGGAGAGCAGCCACGAACAGCAAAGGTCGAAAAGTTTTTCCGCATCGATTGCTGTTTAATTTATGATTATTAGTTTTTGCTCCTTGCCGACTTTTGTTTAGGTGAATAGTTTTTATACGTGGTCATTTATTTTAATGATGAAATAAATAATATACGTTGCGTAAGAACTAAAAGGAATTTATTTAAATTTAATACGAGGGTTGTCTAAGAGGGTGGCGACGGTGGAAGTAGTTAGCACGTTGACTACAAAACCAAAAATTTCGTTGGTTCAACCCCAGTTTCAGACTTATGAAAACATCTTGCATTTTTCGGTTGTGCATTTGTGTGGCTTTGTGTCAGTTGTTGTCGGAAGGTTTCAATGGCGAAGGCATAGTCACTGGTCACTGAACAGTACCGGCTTCAGCTGTAACCAATCCACAGAACATTAGAATGACCTCCTTCGTCGGTATTGTGTAGCACCGGTGAAGTAATTGCTAAAAATGACTACTAGAACTCAGCTTTAAAACTTAATACGCCTCCTTGACATCAGAGGCGCTGCAGCACTGTTATATGCAAAAAACGTGCGAAGGCAGAGTTGTAAGAGAGTAAAGCTTCACCTCCTGAGATTTCTCTAACTATCCCTTTCCTCTAGTTCGAGCACAATTCATTGCATATATAGGGGTCATCTACTGAGTGCCAAGTTGCTACCCTCTATATAAAAATGTAGGAAGTTAGTTAATTTTTTTTTGGGGACTCAGTTTATTCCGCCGTTTTTAAGAGTCCCGTGGCCGTAATAACTCGGTGCTGAGAATACGTGAGATAAGATCAATATAGGCAGGTGCCCATAGTTATCTTAGAAATATTCTGTCGGCTGATGTTTTTTCACTATCTTACGGAATATATATAGTGATTATTATAGCTGTAGACCATTATTTGAAAAATTTTCAACGTTAAGCTAGGCTCACACGATTGTCAGATTGTACAATATGGTGGCAATGCACTCACAATGAAAATTGTTACCATCTGGTAATTTGTCTGTTCACACTATTGAAAGAAAACAATACAATTCTATTGGCACACAGTTCTGCGACAATAAATTTTTGTGCCAATAATAATTGTCTGTTCACACGGTTGTCAGATTATTGTATGGCAAACGTTGCCAGATCCGACTTTTAACATTGTATATAAATATTTATGGGCAGCATTGCCAACAGAAATATTTATCTGCCAATGGTGTTATTGTACGGTGCACTAAATGAAGCACATGCGACAATAACAAATGGCTCTAAATTGTGTATCAATGGAAATGAAGGGTGTTCTCACGATTCTCAGAATTGTGACAATATTATTGACATACATACAATGCACCGACAATACATTTTGTGTCGATGTTGCCACACAAAATCTGTGTGTTCACATTTTGTAACAATTTTTCTGGCAATATTGTAGTAAATGACAATCGTTATTTACTCTCTTTGTCATGAAAAGCCTACAAATACTCCTTTTATGTGTTCGTTAAAGATGTCAAATATTTGTTTTTTGCTATAGGAGTATATAAAAGATATACTTAGATTAGGTATTATGAAATATTATAAAAAGTGTATCAACCACTAAAATTTATGCCACATTTAATAAAGTCTTTTATTACACTCGTAGAAATAAAATCAGTTTGACAAAACTTCGGACTGTTTAAAAGCGTTTCATTTTTAAATAATTATTTGGCAAGTCCAATATATACTATGTACATCATTGAATATTATTGTTAACATTTCATGTTTGGCATTCGTTATAAATCGCAAAATGTTGAAAGAATCAACTTTAATGGGAATTCAATGTACTGATTCTTGCAAGTCTTTATTTCCACATTTTTCAAATTCACCGAAAAAATTATCTTTAGTTTTTTCTTGTAATTGCTTTTAAATAAAAAAGTGTAAATTATGTAAAAATGTAAAAAGTTTAACCATAAACATTCTATTTTTCCCTTTTCTTAATTAAACCCATCCTGTTTCACGGTCCTTCTTCTCACTTTCTTATTTTAACGTCATGTTTTAATCATTAAAAAATAAGTTTCACATTTTTTACTGCTTTAACATTCTATTGTTCACATTTTTTTGTTATTGGTATTGTTTTTTAAGTTCTGTCATATTTTGATGTATGATTCATGTTTTACTCCTTGTCCTATTACCTCAACCTGTAGATGGACTTGCATATTTTGGACCACCACTTTTTAAACACTAAAATGTTTTTAATTTCTTAAAATTTTTTCTCAGTTTTTTCTCTTGTTACCTTTTGTTCATATTTTTCGCTGTTGCTGTTATGATTTAATCTTTAATAATATTTATCCATAGTTTTTTCTTTTCTTTTTTATTTCTCACTTAACGGAAGTGGTTGAATTTATTCGCTTGGAAATTTTCTTACTGTCCATGTTGAAGGTTTTCACTTTGTTTTAAAAGTGTAATTTTTCATAAACATTTTATGACAGCCATATCGCGTTTAAAAGAAAGGAGAAACAGAAGAGAAATGGCAAGGTACGTTATTGTACTTTAAAACTGCATGGTTGAGTGAAGATTTACGTTAATTAATGGATAATGTATTTAAAAATTTTTTTTATTTCTTATTTTTATTTTAGAAGACAGCAAAAAATTAAGTAAAAAATTAAAAGAAATATTATGAAATGAATAGCGAAATTCATGAGTGGAAATACTCTTAAATTTTACCAAGAATTCGAAAATTATGTTATTCTTTACAGAAATATTCTGCACTTGCGAGATAATTAATTAGCACAAAGTGCCGTTTTGATAGCACCTGGTACCTAAAGTAGAGTCAGCTGACCCTTCCCGTCGAGCCGCGTCAGGGTTTCTCTGCACCGTATGACCAGCTTCAACGATGTTGTACACGAGGTCAAGGCCAGAATTGCAGCCCGATTTTTTTTTTTTATCTTGTACCAACACTCAGGAGATGACCCCTACGTATGGGGTGCATTGTGCTGGAACTAGAGGAAAGGGATAGTAGGAGAAATGATAGAATGTGAAGCTTCAGTATCTTACAACACTGCATTTTGCACGTTCATTGTTCTTATAGCAGTGTTGTAGCGTCTCTGATGTCAAGAAGGCGTATCAAATTTTGTAGCTTCGATTTTAGTAGCCATTTATTTAGTAATTATTTTACTTCACCGGGGCTACACTATACCAACGAAGGAGGTTCTGATGTGCCTGTGGATTGGATACAGCTGAAGCCGTTACTGTTCAGTGACCAGTGACTATACCTTCGCCACTGAAACTTTGCGACAACAACTGACATAAAGACACACAAATGCACATCAGAAAAAATGCAAGATGTTTTTATGAGTATAAAACTGGTGTTGAACCCAGGAAAGTTTTTCGCTTTGTAGTCAACGTGCATACTACTTCGACCATCGCCACGCTGAAATACGTCCATTGTCGTCAGACTTGTAATTCAAATTGCAAATTGGTCTAAAATCAAGAATCGGTATCCCATGGTGACCGCTGGGAACTCTCCCGCCAGTGCACGAGGTATGTTGCCGAGACCATACGGTCTCTGATTCCACTGGTGCATCTCCCTTAGCCGTATTGCACCACAACAGGCTGTTTGCATGATGTACAGATTAATCGGCAGCAAATGGAGCATGCGTCCAAGGCCGCCCCCTGACAAGTCCTCAAAGCCCACACCAACGCCGTTACTGCCGTCCTCTGCACCCTTGCTAGCATCGTAGTATTTCGTAAGAGTGGCGTTACACCAGACCAAACAACTGTAAGTTAAAATGTGCTTTACTATGGTGGTGAAAGCCCACAATGTCAATCCCGGCCAAAACTTTCTAGAAATTAAAATATTTAAAACTAGCTGACCCGGTAAACGTTGTTTTGCATTTAAATTTTATATTGAAATGCATAGAATTAGTTGGAAAGAAAAAATAACGTATTGCTGAATTATCATTTGTATTTTTATAGTTTTGGGGTATGCTTTAAATAGATTTGCAATTAAAGTAAATCGTAATGAATATTCAGGTAACCAATCGAAGTAAGTAAATACTTTCTTCTTGCTACACTTTCATCATCAGCGTTCTTTGTGTTTTTGTCGACTGTGTGTGGTTTGTGGTTGTCAGTAGATGTAAATTATTTTCTATATTTCTGAGAATATAACTATCACATGTAAATCTCATTGCCTGTATAGGTATCAATTATCAGTTTCAACCTATTGAAGAAATGATTTGGTTTCGTTCAAACAAGTTAGAGACGTTTGCAAAGAAAACCAAAAAAAAACCCAGCTGAATTTTCGCATACGTACGTACGCATTTAAATGAAACCAAATCTTGTTTTGAAATATTATTTAAATCAGTTTCACTGATAATAAAATTGTAAACAGCATAATTTTTTTTCTTTTTTATTTTTTTTAAATCCAAACATTAAAAAGATCAATATATTTCAAGCTGAGGCTGCCAGAAAGTAAATTATATAAATGAAAACCCGAAACGAATAATAATTCAGAAATTATTTCTTAATATTTCTAATCAAGCAAAGACATGGTAGTCCACGGCCAATGTTATCAAAAGATTATACGAATTTTATATTTATAGAAAAAGTCATTCATTTGTGGTTAAGTTAGAGTGTAATTCTAAAATTAACAAAATAAATAACTTCCACCAAAATATTTTGGTTTTTTTTTTACTTACGATACCTCTCTTCACATTCTTATGCACAATTTCCGATTTTTGTTTAATAACTAATAACAAAAACGTTCTAATTTATATCGAAATTACACTTTTTATGCTGCACGTTGTTTGCAAATGTCAACTTCGACTGCTCATAAATCAGCTGATATTTTTTTTTTACAAAACCCCAGAATGCAGTTATTTGCTTTAATATATTCTTAATCGAACGTTTTTAACAAAATCATTATTATTGTTACTGCAAAATATTATTTCTTGGCAAGATTTTAGGTAAAATTACCTACACTGCATTACAAAGACGTGGTTAGTAACATTATGATTAGCGATCCGACTTACAGTTTAAGATTATGAGGTGGTAATCCGAGTAATTCCAGCGACTTTAAAAGCGCGCTTCGGCAGTTGACGACATCATATTGGGAAGTAACGGAATCCACCGATTTGTAACGCGAGAAATGTTTACTTTGAATATGAAAATTCAATTCGTCCACATCTATGCTTTTCGTTTGCTCCACCAATCATGATTTTTGTGATTTTGAGCAATATTTGAGAGAACCTTTCTGATGAGTTCGGATTCGGATTCGGTAAACTGGCAGAAGGCGACGGACTAATAGAGTCGGCCGAAATGTCAGCGCCGATTTTGCCGTTGCCAATGTCCCGCAGTTGCTTCTAAAATAAATCTCCAGTTGTTTACATCTTGAGAGTATAGCAAACAAAAAAAAGAGAATATGTCAAATATGTAGTTCCCTTTGTTTCCTTAAAACTGTTTAAATATGAAACTTTTTTAATACCGTAACGAACTAAATGGAAAAAAGGCGTATATCCATTATTCGTATAGAAATTTATGATCTTTAGTTCACACAAACGAAATTCGACGTTACACTTTTTTTTTCTGTCGCTATTTTGCGTCGATAGGTAAACTTGTACATAAAGGACTTAAAAAAAGTGGGTGTAGAAGTGGACGTGCATTATTTTTCTCTCCTTAAAAAACTTTTATGGACTGTAAAGACATAAAGAAGCATTAGCCAAATCGCTCAGGCCGTTTACCGATTTTAGATATTTCAAAAAAGTTTAAATGGGTGTAGAAAATTTTTTTCATAAAAACTTCAATCATTTCTCCTTCTATCCTCTAGTTCCAGCATAATGAACACCATGTGTAGGAGGCATCTCCAGAGTGCTGGTCCAAGTTAAAAAAAAAATATTTCTTAAAAGATTACCAGAATTTTCCTGTAATAAGAAAGACCTGTATTGATTTATTTCAATTGTTGACAGAATTAATCCACTTCTTACTGAATACAATGAAATTTCTCAAGTTTTATTTTTAAATCTTATTAAAAATAAATTGAAAGATAGGGCAAGAGAGGCAGTAGAAATAAAGTTTTATATTCATTCATGGACAGAGCTAAAAACAATTTTGTTAAATAATTTTTGGGGAGAAACCCAGTATTGAAAAATTATATGATTACTCAGATCAGCAGTTTTTAGAACAATTGTTATTGATTTTTATAATGAAGACTATGAAGACTATTTTGGGTTGTAGAAAACATGATACAATTGAAAACGCTATGGATATCGTTTTACTTCTGGCTACGTTAATGGCTGTTGTATAGATAATAATTAAAATTTTAGTAAATTTGACAATTATAGTGATATAGAAAACGATTGTAGACTAAAATCATATGTAAATAGACATTATCGCAATAACAAGAACAGGATTACACACAAGCGTTTTAATTCAAATAATAACAACCAGTACAATGACGGACAGAATATAGTACAGAATCAAGTTAATGTAAATAGGTCATACAATAACAATAGATATCAGTATAATAATTGTCAATTTAATTGTAACAATAACAGTAATTTTCCGAATTCCCAATATTTCCATAATATTTCAGTACCTATGGATATTGATATTGTTCAAAATTCCAAAAAAAATACTGAAATTACTTGTGCAACCAAATAATTTTGATTATAATTTTTCAAATCAAGGTGATGAAATGCAAAATTTTATTTTTCAAGCCTCTACAGAGGCTATAATAATAAAAAATAGTCTCAAATTTATTGTGAATACTGAAACCAGGAATATGTGAGCAAAATGGAGAATTAAGTCCCATACTTTGACATTGAAAACTTTACAAAACAATATAATTACTGATGTTATTTATCAAGTCCCATGTGGAAAATCTTTCGTATGCAGCTCCGTTTCGCGTGGAGAAAAGGTTTAGGCTTTTTTTAACGAGTACATTAATTAAAAATATAATAAAAAATAGAAGAAAAGCCCTGCACCCGGCCGTATTCAGGTCATGCAGAAAAGATTTAGTTAGCGAAGTAGGTGTTTATTATACCATAGAGGAGAAATCCCTGCGTCCGGTCGATGTAAAATTATGAGAGAAACTAGTATTACCACTTAAAGTATTGAGATTTTTAAAATAAATTTTAAATATATAGACAGATATTTTAAATACCTTCCAAATGATACCAATATTGGCCATATACATTCAGAAATGTAGTAAAAATTCTCATTCATATACGAAAATTTCAAAGCCCATAACTCGGAAAATATGGGTTGCCGCCAACTTTTTTATTTTATATTTTATTCTTATTTTTAAATTTTCTATCACATAGGTTATTTTTTTTATTTTTTGGAGCTGCTTCACTAAACTGGACTTCTAAACAATTTTAAATTTTAATTATACAAAGAGAATTAGAAAAACTAAATTGCCGTCCAAAAATACTTTATATTAGGGAGTGTATCGGGAATTATTTTACGTACGGTTTAATGTACATGCATATACATATCACTCTATCCGAAAAATTACTCCTTTTGGCATATGTTGGAAGTTTTCAACGGTCACACTGATTAATAAAATAAAAGAAGTAACCGAATATGGGTTTTTTCATGAGAATGTGGTATACTCTAAACAACTATATGATTTTAACATATAAAACCAAGCTTATACGTACTATTTACGCACAATTAATATGTTATAATTGTTCACAATTTTATGGTATTTTGAATCAAATCTGTTGATAGCACTTTTTTGATAGACTAACAAATCAAATAAAAATAAACGTGGATTCAATTAAAAATTTAATTGAAAAAGAAAGATTTATTGAGCAAAGACTTAATTGGGAAAATTTTAACAATTATTTTTTCTGTGCAATGTTTGAAGAATAGGGAAATTTCGATGACATGAACATAAGAAATGATATTCTACAGAAATATGGAGGTGTTATAGATTACGCCAATAATCAATAGAAAATTAATAAGGGGAACGTTCCTTTATAAGTTTTTCGAAAATGTCACACAGTAAAACTTATTTCGGATATTGAATGTGGCTTAATTCATATTAAAGAACACAATAATACTTTAGGTGAAATTGTTATTGCTGAATGAATTTACAATTCATGTAACTTTAAGGTTAGAAATAGCAACCACCGCTAAGAGCTCAGATATAATACATATTATTGAAGGTAATTATTGGCCTGTTTCTCTTGAAAACTATCAATTAATAGATGATAATATCTTACACGGAAACAGTCATCAACAACCTTACATGAAACAAGTTAAAATATATCATTTAAATATTGAAGAGAAGAGTAATTTAATTAAAATTTTTAATAATTGTAGTCTATTATTTTAAGAACCAAATTCAAATCTAACGTTCACAAATACAATTAAACTTTGAATAATTACTAAGGATGATATGCCTGTTTTCACAAAAACATATAGATATCCTTATGTTCATAAGGAGGATGTAAGACAAATACAGGAAATGTTAGACACCAAGATAATTAAATCGAATTCATCAATTTCGCCATATTCTGCTTCAATATGGATAGTTCCTAATAAAGATGATGTTAATGGAGTGAATAAATGGCGAATAGTAGTGGACTATAGAAAACTTAATGAAAAGACAGTGGATGACCGTTTTCCCATTCCAAATATTGAACATATTTTGGATAAACTTGGCAGATGTATGTATTTTACAACTTTAGATTTGGCAAAAGTATTTCACCAACTTTAAATTGATAAAAGAGATACTCACAAGACCGCAATTTCCGTAGAGAATGGAAACACTATGAATTTTCAAGGATGTCTTTTGGATTAAAAACAGCTCCCGCCACATTTCAAAAATAAATGAATAATATTTTGGGTGATATATGTAGTTAATAAAAACTGTTTAGTATATATGGATGATATAATAATACACTCTACTTCTCTCCAAGAACATATGAATTGATTACGGCTTGTCTTTGATCGACTTTTTTCTTTTTTTTTCTTCTTGGACCAGTGCTTAGGGGCTATCCCCTACATATGCAATGCATTGCACTGGAACTAGAGAGAGGGATAGGGTAGAGAATAGACAGGTGGTGAAAGTGGTAGGAAGATAGAGCTTAATTCTTGCACAACTCTGCAGTTGCGTGTTAATTATAAAGCAAAGGTGCGGCGTCTCTGATGTTTTTTTGACGCATTTTTTTTTAGCTAATTGAGGAGCCATTTTATTTATTATTTTACTTCGCCGACGTTTTATTGCTCAAATACCGACGAAATACAGAAAACTCATAAAAACCTTTTTTCTGATTTGACCTGACTGGGAATCGACCCTGGGTCTTTCTGGTTGCAGAGCTAACACGCTGACTACTCGCCATCACCACCCCCTTATGAAAGCAAATCTTAAAATAGAAATAGATAATTGTGAATTTTTATAACGGGAAACATAATTCCTAAGACATGTTGTTACATATCGTGGAAAGAAGCCAAATTCTAAAAAGATTGAATGCGTTTTGAATTATCACTTGCCAAAAACAACCAAACAAATAAAACAATTTTTTGGCCTCAGCGGCAATAATTTATCAAGGATTATTCTAGAATTGCAAGGCCAATGACAGTGGTTGTTTTTTTATAAAACAGCGAAATTATAAATTACTTCGTTGGAGATTGCAGTTAGAAAAATATGTTTTCAAACTTTTGTATAAACGCAGAATTAATAATGGAAATGCAGATTCACTATCTCGAATACGACCGGAAATAAATTTAACTGAAAATGCTAACCCTTCTATTATTATTCAAAGTGCTGCTACATTGAACATATATAAAAATCAGATAATTATTAGTAAAATTAGTTATTAGAAAATGGTTAGTAGAGCAGTTTTCAAAAATACTAGGGCAATCATAACTGCTGGAAGTTTTAAGGAAAATTTTAGAAATATTTTCATTCGAAACGGGTTAATGCTTTTTATGTAGAAGATGATGATATTTATTTAAAACATTTTCAAGAAAACCGTTTTAAATTTTTTTTTCAAAATTCCCATTTAAAGATTGTAAAATCCAATAAATATCTTGATGACGTTTTTATGAAAATGACCTGTACAAACTTATAGGAAAAGAACATAAGAGAAATAGCCATCGCGGTATTAATGAAAATTTTGAACAACTTAAAGGAAAAATTTATCACACGAAACTTAGATTGAGAACACAACAATTTATTAATGGTTGACACATTTGCAATATAGAAAAATATGATCGCAATCCAATAAAAAAAAAAAATTTTAAGTATGTAAAACTCCTGTCAGGCCATTTCAGATTCTCCATATGGATGTTCTATATAGTCTAGATAAAATATTATTTTTAACAATAATTGATAAATTTTCAAAATTTGCCCATGCAATAAGAATTAGGAACAGGTCATGGGTGAAATTTAAAAAAGACCTTATTCAGTCATGTTGAGAAAATTATAACTGACAATGAATTAGGTTTTAAGGCTTTGCCATTTGCTTAATTCCAAAGACAAATCAATATACATTTTACTTCAAACAATAATCTTACTTCGAATGCTGACGTGGAACGTCTCCATAACAGGATGAAAGAGCATATTCGACTACTCAAACATGGAGGAAACAGTGACACTGTCGAGGAAAAATTTATAAAGTAATTATGCAATATAATAATACTCTACACTCTCCTACAGGGCGTAAACCAATAGATTTGCAAAATGGTTTAATAAAAGTTGAGGAATTTCAAAAAGATTAAAGAAATAAATTTGAAATTAAAGAAAAAGACAATATTAATTCGGAAGATTAATCGCGAAGATTGTAAAATACAAACGGGAGTCGTATATTTGAAAACAGAAAGAGGTAGAAAAAATCTTTCCAAGTTTAGAAAACTGAATGTAGATAAATTGGACGATAATCATGTAATAACACAAACGAGGCATAAATACTATAAGTCACATATTTTCTATAAAAATTTCTAAATTAAAAGAGTAAAACTACGTTTTTATTTTAATTTAGTTGTATTAAAAAAAAAAAAAGTTTATTTCCAAAAGAATTTTTTTAAAAATTATTTATACTTATTATACATATAAATAATTGCTAATGTATAAATTATTGCTTTAATAGCAAAAATGGTTCTGCCAATAATTTTTAATATTACTTGTATATTATTAATTTATTTTAGTACATCATATATGTACTTGTACACATAATGTATAAATATACGTGTAAAAAAAAATCATTCCTCGGAGCGTCAATCTAACGATGGGGGAGTTATATATATTATATGTATATACGTATATTTATTATATTGTATAGAATTACTTGTTTATAAAACAGTTTGTTGTAAAATAATTTTTTATAACTTATTACCTTCGATTTTAATACTTTAAAAACATATAGAAATTTTCGTTTTCAAAATAGTAGTTTTAAGTTTTAGTTTGAATTTCGAAAATAAAGGATATAAATTAATATAAAATTAAAATATATAATTGACAATATAATAATATATTTCAATTAGATTTTAAATAAATATAAAATAACAACTTAATAGTGAAGCTTTACAATCTTACAACTCTGCTTTTGCACGTTCTTTATTTTTTATAGCAGTGTTAAAGCTCCTCTGATGTTAAGGAGACGTTACTTCGCAAGTGCTATACAATACCGACGAAGGAGGGTGTTCTGATGTTCCTGTGAATTGGTTACAGCTGAAGACGGTGCTGTTCAGTGACTAGTGACTATGCCTTCGCCACTGAAACCTTCCAACAATAATGAACATCAGAAAAAAAGCGAGATTTTTTTATTTTATTTTTATTTTTTATTTTTAGTCTGCAACTGAGGTCGAACCCAGGTATTTTTTTTTTTTTGCTTTTGTAGTAACGTGCATACTACTGCAGCCATCGCCATTTGCCAAAAAAACACTAAAAATCACTCTAATTTTGGCATCTGGAGTTAATACAGTTTAGATCTGCATTACCATTTATAGCAAGTGGCAACTGAATACCAGTTCAGATGTTAGTAGATTTCATTTAAAATACAACGAAGTCTAGATCAAATTAGAAGCTTTTTATTTAGTCATTTTAATTTAGTTCGTTATCAGGCTACTCTTGCTGACAGCCTTAATAACTTGCAATGTAATTTTCCGGATCTAGCTTGAAAGGGATAATGCAGAGAAGAGACAGCTAGTGAAGAGATGAAAGGATAGAGAGGTCAATTCTAGCAGTTGCTTGTTTTTTTTATTGGGAATTTGTAACGCAGAGTTGCTGCCTCTCAGGTGTTATGTTGATGTAATTATTATACTTCACCGATATTTCATTGTTCAAATGCCGACTAAGGAGGTCGCTGCTAGCGTATACACTACTGAAAAATTTTTGATCTGATGGGATATTCGAACCGCGGATCTTCTGGTTTCAGCTACTGAACACGCTAACTACTCAGTCAACAACACCGTCCCGGTTGCACAGAGGATAATTGTAGCTGTGGATTGAAACAAGTTCGATCGGCCGATTAATCTTACATTCACTCATTGCTTTATCCAATGAAAGTTGAATTAAAATATAAATTTTATAAAGAATAGAAATATATTTCTGCAATGTATACAGCAGGATTTTTCCCAAATGCTTCACATATCTGTTTTATTTAATTTGCTCATTTCTCTCCTATTACACTGACCTCTATGAAAAATTGTATAAATCAATGATTTTGTTTTTGAAAAATTTACAAATTATGGAAATGTTGGTCTAGAATATAAATATTTGAATTTAATTTAAATTGTAAATGAAGCACAATGTGATTTTTAGTTCTTTTTTTTCGCCTGCAAACATAGTACAGGATGACAAACAATACGAAAGCCAAGTAAAATATTAATTTATAGCATAGAAATAAAAGATGGAATAGAATCCTTAACAGCAGAAAACTGTTGCATTCTTTAGCCTACAGAGAAATTCATATGAATTCCCCTTTAAATAACGACGTCTAAATTACATTACACCGAATTTCTGTTAAAGTTTAGGGGCAACATTATCGTTATTATATTTTTGTTAACAGAAACTGCGTAAAATTGTTACACTCTTTCTCTGCTTAAGGTAACATCGTCATCATTAAGTAATTAAATTAAATAACACTCTGGAGTAAACGCAACGATTTACTGTAAAAAAATCTTTTACTTTCAAAACAAATGAATCTCTTTTACTTCTTAATCTTAAAAAAGAAATACGCTTGAGAGCAAATATTATAAACATTTCGAGTTTCTTGTAGCCCTCGCATCTTTTAAAGTGCGCATGTGTTATACCTGATGTGTTTTGGGGGGAAATTTTTTACCTCATTGTTGTTGCTGCAGTTCGTACAAATATGCTTTCTGTTGCTCAACATAAAATACAATTTGATGAAAGCCCACTGGCGCTAATGGCAATCAAAGCAGTTTGTTGTGGCACGTGTATATATAATGTACATCATACACATACCGTACGCATCCATCTATCCATCCATCCACCAATCTACCTGCAAAATGAGAAAATAAAATACATACGATATATTCCAGCGCACATTTTTACAGCCATCTAAAAACCGTAGCCCCTCATACGACCCAAACCCAACCCCATCCAATATAATATACAACAAAAAAGTATTGTGCTACAAATACACTCTCAGTTTAGTTCAGTGTTGTGTTGTTGCTGTTGCTATTACCGTTGAATTCTTAGACAGTGCTGATGATGATGTTTTTTATGTTTATGTACCGTGCGTTGTTGTTGTTGTTGTTGTTAATTCAATGTCAATGTATGCTTACGTTTGTGCATATAAACATACCTTTAAGGTGTATATACATAAGTTAACTTGTTCGTTGTTTTTGTTGTTGGAGAAGTATATAAAGCAACTACTACTACATTAGTAAAATATGTGTGTGGTAGGAGTGGTATTGAATGAGAGCTTGAAGTTGCAACAAATTAATTTGTTTGACGAAGCATCTGCTGTGAATAGAATAAAGCAATGGTGCTTCTAATTGTGCTTGTGTGTGAGTGTGTGTTGAAGTGTATTACTTAAAGTGTCTGTGTGTGCGAAATTGCTTATGTACTTCTGCTACCTCTATTATAAGGGAACCTATATTTTCTTGGTGATTATAAATATGTTTGGCTAGATGTTCATATATTAAATTTGGAAAAAATGTTCAAGGATTTTTGTACCAAAAGAACGAACGAGAGGTTTGAACGAATTTTACTATCGCTATATCGCAAAATAAACTTACATGTGCTAATTAATTAATTGGATTAGAAATATAAATCATTTCTTTCCAAAGGAAGCTTTCATATTTTAATTGCACTCAGGAAATAACCGCTACACATGCGATGCATTGTGCTGAAACTAGAGGAAAGGGACAAGAAGAAAATTGGTAGAAAGTGAAGATTTACTATCTTACAACTCTGTTTTTGCACGTTCTTTGTTTCATGGCAGTGTTGAAGCGCCTGTGATGTCAAGCATACGTATTAAATTTTTAAGCTTCGTTTTATTAAACATTTTTAGTAATTATTTTACTTTGCCGGTGCTACATACATAATACCTACGAAGGATGGCGTTCTGATGTGCCGGGGATATCATACATGGTAACTAAGATATAAATAAATTAATATTCGCTATTTTATATTTACTTACTTAAATTTTGAAAGGAACATTTAAATAAATTAATTTTTAGTAAGATGCTAGAATAACAGATGGTCATCAGAAGTACTTCATGTATTTTAGCACTCTTTAATTAATCATATTATTTGCAAATATAAGTTTTACAAATAGATCCGTAAAGGAAAACCGATTACAGGAACAACATGTACAGATTGTATGGAATAGAAAACGATGTCACTATCACTATCTTTACCTTCTATCGTGTTTAGTATTCTTTTGTCGATCTTAACCACCACCAGTTTTTCCATTACGATCAAGTAGAACTGATAAAAATAACGTTAATTAAGAAAAATTTTGCAAGCAGTATAATGTTGGGAATTAATCGGTAAAATTAATTGTGAGGCGTATATAATTATGAAAAAGTAAAAAGTATTCTATTGAAAATATAACATTTGATTATAATGAAAACTTATATAAAATGTAAACGATTGCTTAAATTAATTCTACAAATATGTTGGTAGAAGTGCATAATAGTACATATCGAATAATGATTTAAACTTTAAGATTGTACTTTCGTAGCTGTAGTAAATTCCTCTATCGTGGTTTCCAAATGAATATTTTCTTTATAACATGCAAGAAGAATCTATTCCCATACTAATGACTTAAATTAAAAAGAAGACATAAGTGTAATTTATTGTATTTAAAAACACTTCCCAGGAAATACCATCCTATAACTGCAATCTGAAAAAAATGCTATAACGAATCAATGTCTAGTTTCGGGTAAATAACTACTGTAAATGTCTGACAGATATCCATGTTTTTGGTTTCCCTGGTATAAACAAAATTAACTTTTATTATTCTTTATTCTAATTTAATATTTAATAAATAAAGTTTTCCATTATTTTTTTTTGATTTATTGTAATTTATTTATTATTTAATCTTCTTATTCGAATTATTATTGAAGAGCTTCAATTAATTCCTATTAATTTGTGATATGAACCGATTACAAACTTATTTACTTATTCCTTAGCCATTAAAATTCAAAAAGAACCTACAGTGACATATTCCTCAAAACTACTACTTAATTACTTAGAATGAAAAAAAATAACTATTTCACAAACGTTGTCTTTTTTCTGAATGTATTTGCTTGAAAATATGTATGTCATTTGTTGTTTTTAAGAACAGGGCCCAAGTCGCGGTGAAACAAACATTGTGAGCATAATAACACATCCAATAAGAATTTATAGGGGCATTATAGAAAGAAATAATACGTATGTATCGTATGACAGCCACCTAGAAAGCGACTTGTGTCTGTGTGCAAGAAAAATTATAATAAAAACAACATCTTAAAATCACCATACAGCACCTGCTGCCAACATAAAGCAACCGATGGCGTATTCGTGTTAATATATTTCTCGCAACCAGGTTTCTTTTTTAACCAATACCTTCTTGGCAGACAAACTCAGTCACTTGTACTTCTTACACCTCCCAAGTTACCTCAATATCCTTATTAATATGACAACGATAATAATGACGATGGCTTGGCTATATGTGTATGAATGTGTGCCTGTGCATATATGTATAAATGTGTGAAAAGAAACCACAAGTAGCAATGATTGTTGTTGTAAATACAGATTCATACGTATTACAGTTTGTTAACTAATGCTCTCTCACTCTCTTTGTAAATGGGTTTTGTTGTTAGTGCTTCTGCTAGAAATAAAAACCAACAGCAACATGAGCATAGGGTACACAGTCACAGTTGCTCGTTGTAACCTGTGTATTTTTAAACGTGTTTTTGTTTGCACGTATGTCTCTATATATTATTACTTTCTTCTTACCTATGTAATATATTTATATGATGCATAAGAATGTGCTTATATACAAATGCAAAATATATACGTAAATAAATGTTTCATTCATTCTGTATATTCCCGCTCTCTCATTTCATTTCTTAACTTGGCCTTATATAGTTGTATATGAATGTGTTTATGTATGTGCGAGTGCTTGCATTTGTGAAAATGTGAAATTGTTAAGGTGTGCTGTAAGGAAACTTGGCAGCCAACCAAAAGTAACGATTTTTTTTTGTTTTGTTCGTTCATTTTGTGCTTCTATTTTAGCTTGGGGAAAGAGAACCTTTTTTCTTACTTAGTAAAATTAAAACTTGAAATTCCCGTCGGTACCTTGAAATTTAATTTTAGATGTATTTTATTCTTCGAATTGTTGCTCGCTTGTATAAATTTTTACTTAATGCTGTTACTTTGATAAAAAAATGTTCGCCTAAAAATAGATAAAAAGCAAGCAGCACACTTTTCTTTCCTTTGCCCTTTTAATAGTCTGCGTTTTATATGACATTTTTATATCGTATGTAAGTATGTACATATATCTATATGTATGTGTATGTACATATATATATACATATATATATATATACTTCTGTGTGGATATTGTATTGTAATTTTTTTCTTAATTAAGTTACATATTTCTATCTTTTGCAGTTTTATTTATATTACGCGGCTTAAAAATAAAATGTACACAATGAACAATAGTTTTAAAGCAAACTTGCGTATGATTAATATATTTATATATTTCAAAGAAGATTATAAATCATACGTAACATGAAATATTAACGATCTAATTCTTAAACCATTCTTGTACCATAAACAAACATTAACACTATTATAATTATTAAGTGTTTTATTAATTATTTTATATTTTAAAATCGAAGTAATTATTCCAAATAGAAAGAAAGTTAAATTTTTTTTTAATTTTAAATATTATTTATGATGAAATTTGTAATTTAGTTATAAATCTTTGATGTGTATTTTGAAAAATAAACAGCTCATTAAAATATATGTATATAAAACCTAGCCAAGACTGTTGTCTTATATTCATTTAATTAATTATTAATTAATATTTTTTGGGGCAAATAAATTATATAGACAATATTAAATTTGATGGATTTGAAAAATTTGGAGGCTTCAGTACTTCAAAAATGGGAAAATTCTGCAAAATTTGAACAATATAAGAACAATTTGGTATATCTAAATTGACCCTCTATAGGTTTTCAAAAGATATTAATGTTTATGAAATCTATGCGAAAACTAAATATTGTAATTTAGAAATTCAATAAAAATACGTCAATAACAACTTGAAATTATTTGCAAACTACATACGAGTATACATATACCCAACTATTAGGATGCTGAAATTCACTTATTTCATTTCTTGGCGGAATATAAATGAGCCTCCAATGAGTTCATGAAAATCCTAAAGATCCTATAAGAATCGAATAGGGAACTATATTGTCTTCATAAATATTTTAAATATGTTTTTCGTATATTTATATTAAAACAGAAATAAATTTTAGTGTTTTGTAATAATTTTCAATATAAATATTCGTCTGACATTAGGCGTTAGAGTGAATGAGACGAAAATCTTGAACCCTGCCATTTGTTTTATATCGACGAAAACAGTAGATAATTATAATTAAATCGATTAAAAATTAACATTGTGAATTGTTTTCCCATTTTTTCCTTAAGGAAGGTTTATAGTGGAATAAATATCATCCAAGCATCTAAAAATTCTATTTTTACAGTAGAATCCCGTTAATTTGTAAACAGAGGAACCAGGTTTTTTTTACGAATTAAAGCAGTTTCCGAAATAAGCGAGTTTAAAATAGGAAAAAAAAAACGATTTACATTAGTTTGAAAACTGATTAAACCATAAAATAAAGTACTATTATAATTCTATTCATTCAGCATCTTCTTCTCATTTTACTTTACTGAAGGACCGATACCATATCTTTTGGCACCTTTAATTTTCTTTTATCCATTATTAATTGCTAAAAGTCTATTCTTTTTTACTAATCTAAAAAAAAACATTAAAAACCGGTTATTGTTAATAAAGCTGTTGAAAAAGGTTGCTTTTGTAGTTTTATTTTTTTCATCATTGCATTTTATTACGTAATTCTTTTTTAACAATTAATTTCGATTTGTAGTGGTTTCCTTTGAACTGCTAAAAAAATACGAATAGACGAGGAGACCAAAATGTATGGAATTTTTAATAATTAAAGAGTTTTTTTTCAAAGGACCAGCCGCTTACTTCGAATTGTTGAGGGTTTTGAATAAACGGGGTACCAATTATCGCGGTTTGACTGTATTATAATATTCGATTCGTATGTAAAAACCTGAGCAATTGACACAACTTTAATATATAATGAGAGTTAAAACCTCTTTAATCTTTAAATCTTCAAGTTTTTAATAAAAAATCTGCTTGCAATGCCGAATTGTAATAAATTGTTTAATAAGTAGCATTTTTTCTCATGTGCGTATGATTAATAATAATAAGACGTGAAAATAATTACTTATACGTAAGCAATTTGCGAAAAACTAATAATAATTGCAGTTTAGAATATTTAAATAATATGGAATATTATTGAAATCTGCTTTTAGTAATTTACGCTTCATATCGTAATTAAATTACAAAACTTACTGTCTTATACAAAAACGGTCGTTAGAGTTAAAATTTATAATTTTTATTCAATTTCACTTTCATTCCGGCACAAACTACAATTCCCTACTTAAACAGAAACTGGCGCACAGATTTAGAACACTACAAATAATCAATAAAACTAAAATCTTTAAGATGCCTAAAAAATAAAAAAACAAGTGATAAAAATTAATAACGCTTATTTTATGACCAAGAAAACTTGCAAAAAACATTTCTTAAAGAGTATAATATAACAATCAAGAAAAAAGTGCTACCAATTTTTCAACCAGAACAGAAATGCTCAACAAGCAAAATTTCCTTTTAATTTTTGTTTTGTTTTCAATACTCTCTTGAATAAATGATGAGAGCTATAATAAGACGATTCGGACGGCAACGAAGATGAAGGCAATGACAGCAATGAATGACAACTGGCACACTCAGCTGAGAACCTACATATTTTAGCTATACGTAAACAGCGGCACACACACCTCCTCATATACTATGAAAGCTAATAATGATGTTGTAAAGATAATGGCGAAGAGTACCAGTTAGTTAGAAGAAAAAACATAAAATATTATAAGGACGGCAAAGGTACCTTCTACTACTTTTACTTATACATTTTTGTATATATGAACTCTTATGGTAAACACACAATGTATGAGTACGTGTGTGTGAGTTTTGCATTTTAATTTTGTTGTATGACATCTAAGCGAAACGAAACCTGTTATGCGCATATGTTGGTTATTGGAGAATTATGCTCTTGTGCTCCGAAAAGATTTTATTTTAAGTACTCGTATATATTGGCAATGCTTTTCTACACCATACATACACGTCCATATTTATATGTGATTATATACATATTAATTTTTAAACTAGATGCTTTACGACTACATAGTTATTTTACCTTTTTTTGTCTACCGACTATCAGTGCGTTGACGTTAAAGGTTTCTTCATGTTGAACATTTGTTGGTTGCTTGTTATAAGTGGCAGTAGTTTTTGTAATGCCCTAATAAAGAGCAAAATTATAGTTGGAGCAGTGTACCTATTGAGTTCTAAATATAAAAGATTCAAAATATATGTACTCAGGCAGTCGTAAAATTGTTTAAATGTTAAAACGTGTTGCTTCGGTATATTTTTTTTGGAAAATCGAAGAAAGTATAAAACATAGCCTATAAAAAGTTTTTATTCTACATTTAAAGTAAGCAATGTAAAGTAATAAATATATTGGTTTCCCTTAGCTTAAAAACAATGCGTCAAAATAAACATCCGAGTCGCGGTGACTTTGCTTAATAATTATCACCCAACTGCAGAATTGTGCAATATATAAGCCTTATCTTCCTACCACTTTCATCACCTGTCTATTCTCTACACTGGCGCAAGATCGAAAAAAATTTTGCTTACCAATAGAGAGAGGAAATTTCCGAGAAGACTGCAAAATTTCTTAACCAAAAAAAAATATATAGAAAAATTTACTTTTGAAATTAAAACAACTTTCGCATCATAAACATTTCCTTTCTTCATTTAAAGTCGAAATAATGGATGAAAACCAGAGACATTTGCTAGTATAAAGCACAAAAACACATCGAAGTAGTCTGCACCTTGACTACACAGCGAAAAATTTTCCTGGGTTCGTCGCTATTTTGTAGCACCGACGAAGTAAAATAATTGCTAAAAAAGGCTACTAAAAGCGAAGCTACAAAATTTAATACGTGTCCTTGACATCAGAGACATTACAACACTGCTGTAAAAACAAATAACGTGCAAAAATCAGTGTTGTAAGATAGTGAAGCTTCAGCTCCTATCCTTTCTCTTACTATCCCTTTCATCTAGTTCCAGCACAATGCATCGCATGTGTAGGCTGGTCCAAGTTAAAAAAAATGTCAATATTATTTCTAAAAAAATTATAAATAGTTATTTAAAATATTTGGTCACTTTGGTTGTAAAAGGAAATAAAATATCAAAGGGTACGGTCAGATTGACCAAATACTTGATGAAATACTTTAGCGCACAAAAATATAAATGTGAAAATAAATTAAAGTTTTTATAAAAAATTTCCGCCATTCAAATTACTGATATCAAAGAGAGAACCAAGACCTTGATATGTAAAATGCCATTTCCATGTTCGGCAACCTGTAAACTATGCAACATATTTCTCCATATCTTATTTCGTGTCAGAAATCTTGATTTTTCTTGTTAGAAAAGTAAGGGTTCAGTTACATAGAATGCTTGTTGCTTGTTGTTCCAAAATAACTTTTCATACTTATCCCTAACTACGAATAGTCAGTCTCTTTTGGTTAACGAAAAATTAGAAAAAATGAAAAGCAACAAAAAAACAACACAAAAAAAAGCACCAACAAAATAAGAATAAGAATTAAAAGAGCAAGGTAATATTGTTTTGGAAAATACTCGCAGAGGGAGAAACAAATTTAGAGATTGTTAGGTAGACGACGGCTGACTGACTCGATTCGTTAGGTAGTAGAATCGGTGTATACGGTGATGTTCTTGCACTCATAGCAGACGTAGTTGTTCTTGTTCTTAGTATTGTTGCTGTTGTGTTATATGTAGTTAGTAGCTGATGAGAAGGTAAATACAAATGAGCTTTTTAGACTCCACCTTTATGTTTGTAACAGTTCTCGTATACATGCATAGAAAATCATTAGGTTCAAAGGTAGGAAATTATTTAGGTGGCAAGGTGGGCAGGTAAGCACCTACAAATGTATTTTCTGTTACTTATTTTTTTTTCTAAATATTCTCTCGCTTACCGTAACGAGTTTATTTTGAAAACATTTTTTTACATTTTATTCTCTCATTATTGCATTATTTTTATTTTTACTTTCACGTATTTTTTAGTTAGTGTGTATGAATTTTTATTTTGTTTTATGCTGGTTTTGGTTTTTATTCCTTTTTGATTTATGTCAGCCAATGGTTGTGTATTTACCAAGAGGTGTGACATTTGGTAACTTGTGTAGGTGTGTGTATAGTTTCTACATACATATTTATGTACTCGTATATATGTATGTAAATAATGTTAGGCGTCCAAAGGAAATTACGGATCGCAGTTGAATGTACTCAAGAATGCATGTTGATAAATTAAAGTAGTGTTTTCTTCACTTGAAAATTTGTTAGATTAGCAAAAAGTGAATTAAGATGTGCTTTTTTGTTTAGAAATTAAAGTTTGATAATGTATATGGATGCTTAGCCAAATCGATTAACTCCATTTGGTTATATTTTTGTAATCGTTAATTTCTCAAAATGATTTCAACACCATTATTGATCAAATAAAAATTCTCAAACTACAATATCTTTCATATGTTATCATAATTAACAACCGGTTTATCGATATACACTTGTTTGTTCCGTTTTGTTGAGTTTTTGTTTTCAATACAAATGTACGGATGGAACGAACGAGGCGATATCGCTGAACCAGCAGTTGGTCAGGATTTCAATCATAACATAATAATTCTTTTAATTTTTCTAAAATTATTATTATATGGAATTAATCTGTTCTGCAACTGATATACATATGTACATATTATGTATGTATATTAAGGGCATGTATTATTTTAAATGTATCAAAAGATTACAGGTGCATTAAGAATATTTTTCTTGCCAACTTATGCCTTTAACAATAATTTCAAAATTTATTTAACTTCTATATCTTAGCCAATTATGTATGAAGATACATTTTAAAATATACATATATCGATGGTGATATTCAAATGAAAATATTTTAATAGTAAAAAGTATTTTTTTGCCATTCACCATGAACAGAGTAAAAATGTGAGAAATATATTCCGTAAATTACGTCAATTTTATGGTCATCATAATCGACTCACCGAACACACTATTCAAGCAGTTGTACCCGAATTTCGGACCAGTAATCCGACAACCGAAGAGCTGAAGCTAATTGAGGTAAAACGGATGGACCACCGTGGGCGATATTTCCATGAAATAATTTTTAAAAAATAAAAGTCGGCAAAAATAAATAAGTCGCTCATTTTTGAAAATTTTTCATATATTTTACATTTTCAAAACCAACACCGTTAAAAAATCACACTTTAAATTATTTGCAGTAACAACTCTAATAAAAAACTTAAAATTATAAATATTTGCCTGTAAATACCTGTTGATTGCCACTATTTTTACAACCAACGACACAACTACATTTTTTTATTTCTAAATTTTAACAATATTGTTTTGTTGAATTAAGTCAAATATTTACTAGTATATAAAAATATGTAACAATATATATGTATTTATATTTAAAATTTGTTTTATTTGTACACATAAAATTTACTATCTCGATTACAGTTTGAACATTCTGTATGCAATTAAAATTTGGTTCTAAATAGAGTAGTGTAGTGTCATCCGTCCGGTACCCACGCGTCTTCTGGTGGCCTGCTAATTTAAAGTTTGAAATACATTTAAATTGCAAAGAAATTAATTATCAAGAATATTAACATTTAAGAAATAATAAAAGGTGAAGCAAATTGGAAGACAGTAAATTAATACGCGAAATTAATGAAATAATAACAATAACGCAGTGACAAACAAAAAAAAACCAATAATGACAAAAAACAGTGAACCGAAATAGACTAAATAAACAACCAGTCCGACCAGTATTAACCAGTGTTGACACCACCAGCCACTGTGGTCACTTCGGGTAACAGTGACCGGATCTGGGATTTTATGGCCTTTTTTCGTGAATCTCCTTACCATATCCAACAAAATCTTTTGTATTGTTGATGCCATTGTATTGGTTGCTGCTAGACTGTTTGGTGATGAAGGAGTAACACCGATCACCGGCAGTCATTCAAGTAGCGATTAGCTCATTGGTACTTGCTATACAGTAGATAGACATTTTATTTTACTTTTCTCGCGTTAATCATAACAGGCCGATTTTAGAATTGACTTCTGCAACACACATGGTCTAAGGGCAAACTTCTTCTCTATCTATGCTCACGTTTGTCTCCAATCGGCCGGATGTTTCCGCCATAAGTGAAACCCAGGTATCTGAAGCTGCTGACCCACAGTATTTTCAGTATTACCTCCTATCTCTTTTCCATATACACAGGGGCTTTGCAATTTATATATGCAATGAGGTCGTGTACCAGTGCCAGCAATCTTTAGGCACGCATGATTCCGAATTTAGCTGTATCTGTGTTAAATTCCAAATCAGGGCACATCTTTTGAATTTGGAGTTTCTTTACAGAAGCCTAAATACGGAAAGGGAAAAAACTATATACAACTTCGATGCGCTTTCCGATACTATATCGGAGATCTTCAAAAATTACCCGAATAGTGAAATCGTTATTGCTGGTGATTTCAATGTCCATAATTTATCGTGGCTCCGCCATTCGAGCCATACAACTCCAGAAGCAATCCTAAAAATTATCGCCCAATCGCAAGATGCTCTACCATTTCCAAAGTAATGGGGAGTATGCTAAATTTCCATCTTATGAACTATCTGGAATACAATAGCTTACTTAACGATCGGCAATATGGCTTCCGTGGAGGACGTTCCCCGGGAGACTTATTAGCCTTCCTTTCAGAAAAATGGTGTCGATCCATCCACCATTTCGGCGAAGGTAAGGTAGTGGCTTTTAATATTTCCAAAGCATTTGACAGAGTGTGGCATGAAGCACTCTTGACCAAACTTATTGCTTTTGGTGTCGGTGATATCTTCTCTCGATTTATATCGAGCTTTCTCAGGGATCGCGCTATAAGGGTTGTTATAGACGGGAGCTCTTCTAACGAGTTCAAGATTAATTCAGGAGTACCACAAGGCTCCATTCTTTCTCCTACCCTATATCTTATTTTTCTTAATGAGCTTCTATGTCAAACTTCCAACCCTATCCATTCTTTTGCAGATGACAGCAGTATCTGCTATTCATATTCATTTGATCGTAGGCCTACGTCGAATATGATCGCGGCGGCGGGGCAGAATATGAAGAATTCCCTAAACGCTGACCTCAAGAGAATACGCAATGGGGTCACGTGAACAGGGTCGATTTCAATGCTCGAAAGACCCAATTGATAGCCAACTCTATTTACTCTCTCGAGCATCGTCGCAACGTGGGGTGCATTTCGCTGTTCTATCGTTACTACAAAGGGATGTGTTGTGATGAAATCAGGGAACTTGTTCCCGAAACCCGGTCATTCACGCGCATAACGCGTTCATCATTAAGAGCGCATCCATTTGTAGTCAACTTGGCGGCGAACCGCACTACACATTACAGAGAAAATTCTTTTTTTGCCCGAACAGCACGTATGTGGAATGGTCTACCCGCAGAGGTATTTTCTGTCACTTTTGACGTGGGAAGATTCAAATCGAATGTCAATAAACACAAATAAACAGAAATGATAGGAGGTAGAGCTTCACTTTCTTACAAAATTGCTTTTTGCACGTTATTTGTTTTTATAGCAGTGTTGTAGCGTTTCTGATATCAAGCAGACGTATTAAATTTTGAAACTTCGTTTTTAGTAGATATTTTTAGTAATTATGAAGCCGTTACTTTTCAGTGTCCAGTGACTATGCCTTTGCCGCTGCAACCTTCCGGCAACAACTGACACAAAGAAAAAATGCGAGATATTTTTATGACTCTGAACCTGGAGTTGAATTCAGGAAAATTTTATGTAGTGAACTAATCGCTTAAAAATTTATCAAATGAAAATAAAAAATCAGATATTTGTTCTCCTTTCCATAATTAAGACATCAACATAAATTTTTTCATGTTACTTTATTTATCAATAAAGAAAAACTGTTTTTCTGCTCCTATTTAATACAAAGAAGTTCACACTACTCTATACACATACTAATATATATATATATATTATATTGCTTAATATTAGAGTTAGAAAAACTTTTCTAATTAGCCACTGGCTTTATGTTGAAGTTCATTTGCCAGAGAAAGTTGATAGAGGTTATTTTCTAACACTTTTTACATTTCCATTTATTTGGTGTCTGTAAGTATGTCGGCTCAAAAGTTAAAGTCATTACAAACACATTCACATGAAAAAGGGCTAATTTTTTTACAGCATTTTTTTAAAATTACTTTTTATAGTCCTTTATAAGTTCATTTGTTTTTATGTCATGTAAATTGCAATATTTTGCCTCGTTTCCTTTGCCTGTATAATTTTATTTTTCTACTTTTCAAAAGTTCTCCATATTTTTTGCGATTTCAATGTAGTGGTGAAGCGTGTTTAGGTAGAGGATACTAGCATCACGACCATCCGCGTGAGCTCGTCAGGGAACCTTCTCCGCTTATGCATCATCACCGAACAGTTGTGATATGTATGATGCTCCTCAAAGCATAACCTGCAGGTGGTCGTGTTAATAATACCTGGTATGTAAAGAAGCTCGTTCCAGGTGAAATAACCTGAAAGAGCTCCTGTGAGTATTTGAATGCTATTTTCACCCAGTTGAAGAGTCATTTTCATTTTTATAAAAATCCAGTAATTTCCTAGAATGTAGCAATGTCTGGTAGCAGATTTATATTTTCAAACTTAAATAAAAAAAGTAATAATTGACATAAAGTTTTATTAAGAGCATTGAAAGATAGAATGGAAATGCGGATTTTATTTTTTAAAGAGTAAGTCATCCAGATCCTTCAGATCCTTTTTTAAAATTTCATGAATAATCGCTCTTGGAAGTCCCAGTGAGATGTAATTTTATTAAAAAATTTTATGTACTATAATTTTATCTTATACTTATTTTATGCTCGGGTGCCCCGGTATTCTGGGGTGTAGTGTGCTAGTTTATTAGTGGGGTTCTATGTTCGATTCCTAGCAGAGACTCTGGTCTGTATCACTACAACACGTGAAAGTTTCTCACAACAGATATCACAATGGTCCCATAAGAAATTGGACCCAAGTGGGCTGGGACCTTTCTTCACCTTTACATCCAGCAACCTGCCGACCTAATGCTCTACTTTTTAATGCATTATCTACGCTATATACAAGGTATGAGTTGTTTATTGTCATATAGTAGATTTACAAACTCGTTTATTCCTATAATTTATATAATTTGTTTATGAGATAAACTGGTTACAACCAATTAGCTTTTGTTACTGCATCTTTTTTTATACATTGGTCTGGCAACGCTACGTAAATTTGAACCTTCTTAGAGAACAATTAAAAAAATCTAAAAATAATAATAATAAACACAAAGTATTATAAATATCACAATCTTGAACAAACAAATAAATACATTGATTTATTTAAATCTTAAAGACAATCGATTATCTTCCTAGCTGTCAAAAATATTGTTGTAAACTGAATGGTTTATATTATAATTTCAAACTATTATAAGATTCGCTAATGTATGTTTTGAAAATAAATGTAGATAAAAATTAAAGACTTTAATTTCAAAACTATAAGGAGTTATGACGACAAAGCCTTTATTTCTTTTCAATTGTAGCATTAGTGCGATACGATTACCAATATTGCATACATGGAATATTTTACAACGTTTTATCTGTAAAGATGAAAACGATAGCGCGGACTGGAAATTTTTTTTATAATACTGATGCTCTTTCCAGGCCCGTTAATAAATATTTTAAAGAAATAATAGAAGTCATAGAATCTCGCTATCTGAAAAGCTTAACTTTGCATAAAAACTATTTAGAACGGTTTGAAAAAATGCTGGATGTATGAATCCCATGCATGTCAACGCAAAGAAAACCGAATAAAGCGACTTTCCATCTACAAATCGCCTTTTCAAAAGTGGTTGTTGATGAAAATGAAGTCAATAATCCCATCTATTCGCTTTGAGCCGACACAAATTATGGCAAACCAGATTCACGTTCACGTACTGAAAATGTTTTTCTAATCTTTGATATTTTTGAATGCAGTTACAATCCTTCAAGCAAGAACATGTATGTAACATCACGAGAATTGACATATTATTTCGGTTCTAATAAAAATAAGTCATCTTTCCTCGAAAATAAAAATTTTCTTAATCAATTCAATTATTAAATTCAGTTAAAATCAAAAATTCTCTAGAAAATGGTTTTTGCAACCCAATTTTCATTTGTTAAGATGAATTTGTGTAACATTCAGTTTTAGGAAAAGAGTTTACTTGACGGGTTTCGCTAATCATCGGAAATCATTTAGAAAACTCCTATTATCAACAAACACGTATTTGGAAACTCTGTATGAGTTTCTTCAGCCTGGAAGAATCGAATCGACGAAGCTCATTTACTTATTATCATATGTATAACTTTCTAATCTGTATTTATATTATGCTATTTTTGTCAAAAACGTTAGTTGTCGACGAAACCTTTAAGATTTTGTTGTCTTCAAAATTAAAAAAAAAACAATCCTATTTATATTTATATTTTACCTCTTTCTTTATTTTTTATAAATTGCTTAACGAAATATTTTTGTTTGTTAATTTTTTACTTTAAAACACGTCCTGCAAGAATTTTTTTTTTAACTTTTCCTCGGTTCGACGATTTTTAAAAATATGGCATCTCTTTTTCAGGATGTAGAGGAAATCTTTTATTCCTTAGTGTTATATTAGCCTAGCGGCCATGTCTTTGAGACATCTTCAACGAAGGGTACAAGTAAAAACGTAACACGTTCGCGGCGATCAGCTGGCAAAAGCTGTAACATAAGTAATGCTCGTTGCTGTTTACTAAAATCGTATCGTTGAAATTGTTACTTAGAAATCTACAGAAAATAGATTTTTAAGTTGCAAATGTCAACTTGCCATTACTCACATATAAAACAAAATATTGGATTGCTTGAAATTTTACGTATTATATAACCGACACCTAAAGTTGAACGATGCTGATAAGTCTAACGTTGGACGATGTGTTTTTACTAACTAGACCTTAAGTTTTAGAAGACTATTCAAGACAGCTCAATACAAATCGTCTACGAAATTTTCATACAAATGCTGCCGATATCACACAAGACCAGCTGACCGATAATGTCGTTGATCTTTTCGCAATTACAGATTGGGCTCAACAAATATTTATTAAAGATGAAACGTTAGACATTTTCGCTCAGATTGTCCTCAACAAAGTTATGTAAAAGACAAAACGTGGTATATTATCATGGGCGAAGTTTCCCTTTAAATTGTCGATTAGAAAACCTAATCAACATACCTCATGTCGTACATTAATCGTCGAGGACAATGTCGTGTAAAACGATTTGGCCAACTGGGTAGTTCCCATACACATTTGTACATACCCACAAACACATCTACATCTGTATATAAACGCATAAATACAATGAAACAGTACGTACGAATTCTTATTTGTTTGTTTAAACATTTGTTTCATTCATATGGTGTCAGTGTCCTCATTGTTGGTTTTTGTGTGTTTCGCTTTTGTTATTATAATGTATGTATAAACATATATCCATGTGCATCTGCTTAATATACGTACATATGTATGTAAGTATACATATATACATGGATATACAGTCATCTTTTTATGAATATTTTCTGTGTTGCCGACTTTTGTTGAATGGAATACAAAGCAACGGCACGGAGAAGAAAAAATAATAATAATAATACGAAGAATAAACTTGTTTATAAAATCGATAATTTTTTTAAGGCAATTTAATTTGACCTTCGTGGCTTATTTCTTTTTCGGTTTTATATATTATTCGTGTACATACTTAAATATGTATGAAAATACTCGTATAATATAAATACAAATGCATGTTTATTGTACATACATATGTATGTAGATATATTTATATGCACGAATGTACATTTTCATTTTGTTTACAGAATAATTTGATAGTAGTATTAAATTTTTTTAATATTTGATTTTTATTTGCCTCTCATTTTCGCCAGAAATTTTGTATGAATTTCTTATATTGATTTTGTGGTAGGTTTTGCATTTATGCCGATATTTTCTGCATCTTTATCTCTTCTTGTCATTTATTTATTTATGTACTTTTAAAGTATTTATGTATGTATGGGAAGGAATATCTGTTCATAGAGTTACTTTTTGGATTTGTTGAGAAAAACAAATTTCTTTCGTTATTTTTTACTTCCTAAATATTCCAGAAACCAGTTTATTTTACTTAATTGCACGATGTTCAATAATGGCAGAATAGCAAAAATTATACAATAAAAAACTTACACTATCCAAGGTCTATTTATTAAGTATTTTATACTCGACTGTCAAAATTTGTTTACATTTTACTCATTAATTTAATTTGAGAGAGCGCACAATTAACAATTTTACTCATCAAGAGTAATTAAGGCAAATTAATATGTAAAATTAATGTTTTTCTGGTATTGTAGCCTGAGTATGTTTACTTTTTAGATAGTACTAGTCTCTTTTTATGACATCTCAAGGTTAATTGACACAAACAAAATGCCTTTTGTTTTTTGTGTTGTTCATTGTTACAGAACTGCATAGACCTAATAAATAGACCTTGCTATTATCGCTGCATAATTCCATTTCGTTTCTTTCAACATTTAGAAATGAATGATCTGGAAACTATATTTCCGTAAGTAGTTTTGTTTCTTACACCGGCACTCCCATTTCTAAAGAGAGTAGATAAAGTAAGATGACATATTTTTTTTTTTTTTATCTTGGACCAGTGCTCAGGGGTTACCCCCTACATATGCAATGCATTGCACTGGAACTAGAGAGAAGGATAGGGAAGAAATAAACAGGTGGTGAAAGTGGTAGGAAGATAAACCTTAATTCTTGCACAACTCTGCAGTTGCGTGTAAATTATAAAGCAAAGTTGAGGCGTCTCTGATGTTTTTTGACGCATTATTTTTAAGTTAATGGAGCCATTTTATTTATTACTTTACTTCGCCGACGTTTTATTGCTCAAATACCGACGAAGGAGGGTGCTGTAGCACAGAAAACTCAGAAAACAACACGCTGACTACTCGCCATCAGCACCCCCTGCAAATTTCACGTATTTTTATTTCCGCTTTAGAAGATCCAATATTTGAAGAGCTGTCAGAAATTGTTGACGATCTTTGTATTTACAGTCAATACCTTCGTTGAAAACTGTTGTTGTGGTAATGTGCTTTGTTTCACCATATGCGCATTAGCCAAAGAAAGTGCTAATTTTCGTAAAATCTCTGGTCTCATACGACTTCGATCAACCGGTGCCGATGAAGCACCGATATCAGAAAACAGTATATATGCATTTAAAGCGGATATATCTAACATATTTGCGGTGTTTGTAGTGTTTTATGCAATATGCTTAGCAATAATATTGTTGCTTTGTTCTCAGGTTGACATACGAGACCAACATCGCAATGTCACAGAAAGCAAATTCAGATTCATATAATGGGATTTTTTATATTGTACCAGCACTCAGAAGATGACAGAAGATGAAGGAGATAGTTAGAGAAATGACAACACGTGAAGCTTCACTATCTTACAGTTCTGCTTTTGCACGTTCTTTGTTTTATAACAGTGTTGTAGCGTCTCTGACGTCAAGGAGACGTATTAAATTTTGAAGCTTTCTTTAGTTTAGTAGCCATTTTTAGTACTTATTTTACTTCACCGGTTCTACACAATACAGACGTTGAAGAGCGCTCTGATGTGACTGTGGATTGCTATCAGCTGAAGCCGGCACTGTTCAGTGACCAGTAACTATGCCTTCTCCACTGAAACCTTCCGAAAACAACTGACACAAAGACATACTATTGCACATCAGAAAAAATATGAAAGTTTTCTACGACTTAGTCTGAAAGTTACCTCGAACCTATGACTTTTTGGTTATGTAGTGCTGACTACTTCAGCCATCAACACCAGCAGCTTTGGAGGTATGACTTTTTTATTTTGGCGCACTGTCCCTACATATGAAGTTTCCTTTCCAGTATTTGTTTTCTATATCCAAAGAGGAGAAGAAATTGTCGCCTGTAACATGTTTGCCCCTTTAAATCCACCTCCAGTACAACGCGTTGTCCTTAGTTCTGTTCAGGCTTTTTTTAGATTGTATTTTGCAGACGTAACCAGATTTTGAGTGTACCGACAACCAAAATTTCAAACCATTCAACAAGTACAAGTACAACAATACAAACGAGCTGGATGCTTGAGATAGTGTAGAAATATGAGCCAAACAGGTGGGCAGTTCAATCAACGGTCTATAATTTGCATGAAAGCATTGAATTAAATTACATACGAAAAGAAGAATAAATTAATATGTATGTAGTTTTTACCCAATGGTCACATAATGCAGGATTCGCATATTTTTTTAATCTAACAGCAGGGTTAAATACAGTCGTTTGTCGATTTTATTTCATTTGTTCAAAATTTTCTTGAGATGTTTTTGGATCACTGATGTATCGGCTGGTTGCAAATAAAACGATAACTTTCGTATTACTTTTTTTTATGTAAGCAAGAGCCCTCGATACGTTGATAGTTATACTACTTTCGACCAGAACCTGTTATCATAATCCTGTTATTGGTTCTTGTTTTGGGCCTTTGTCAATGAAGTATGTGGATAATATTAAGGACTTCTCGTATACATTTCTTATTTCTTATTTTCATATTTATTTATTAATCAGAATAACCTAGCCATCATAAGCCATTGACGGGTACAAATTTCTACTAACCATTTCTTAAACTTTGTCAGGTTAAATAGATTATATTAATGGCTGCACAACTACCTCCCTGTTGATGACGTGTGTAGTGGCATAGAAAATGTGTATATATGTGTTCTACTCAACTGGTGTTGGAGATTAATTGGTTTTTTTCCTTTATTCTAATTAAAAGTAATTTCCATACTATTATGATATTCTACAAGAACAAGAATAAACAAAACCAAACCGTTTCAACTGTTCAATTATTATTACCTTTTCTATTCTCTTGTTAAAAAAAAATTTATTGTTCAATTAGTTAATTTTATTGGGTTTTATTTTCTTGTATAAGTTTATATCATATATTTTGTTCAGTTAAACGGATTTATAAATTTTAGTACGGGTTTATAAATTTTAGTAGTAGTGGGTATGGCAAAAGTAAATTCTTGACATTTTGTTTGAATAATTTTATTTGGTTTTTCACAATGTGTTATTTGAAGTTGTGATTTCTATTTTTCTTTTCCTTGAGTACGCATGATATACTTATGTAATATTTTTGCTCTTGTGAAATTAGATTTGAAATATATACATGTTTTTAGATATGTTGTGGCATACGGAATCCTAGAAGTTTGATGAGTGTAATGGTTACAATAAAAATAATATTTATAGTAACAAAGAAATCTGTGTTTTGTTATTTACACATCCTTTTGTTTTATTTGCCAAGTGATATTTGATTGTTTAATGGAAATGAGTCATAAAAATAAAATGAGTTGTTAGCAAATAGTAAAATATAGACGAATTTTTTTCTTAAAAATTAATACATCTGCATCTGCCGTATTCATAAAAACTAATTGGATTTCACGAACTCCACAGAAAAAAGATGTAAATTATTAGCTTTAAAATTGAATTATGAGGGCTTGTCTAATATTTTCAAAAAGTTTTTTGGTAACAGTCGTCTCATAGTATACATTAAGAGCTTCGCAAAAAATCTAAATTGGCGTCTGTAGCAGGAATAGAACCGAAGATATAGAATTTAGAAGTTGAAAAGTGTAATGATTTGTTAATTTTAGGGGAAATTGTGGTCTCTCTATTGTTGTCCCCTGCAGATAGCGTGCTAAAAATTTCCTTTTTTTTTGGTTTCTTAAGGAGTATAATAAGTATACCAAATTTTATTGACATCGGAGGCAGACTAGAAAATTCATGATTGATTTGGCCCAAATGTGAACTTTGATGTCGGGATTGGCGGGAGCTAAATTTTGATTTTATTCACATACTTTCTTCTGGTGGTTTTCTTAGAATTGTATGCAGATTTCGATTTTGCTATACGCATGCAACTTTTTTCTCACCCGAATAAATTTACCTACCATAGTACTCAATGTATTTTTTAATAATTTTCTTGAACAATTTTCTTGTTAGTTGTTGTATTAAAAGAACATTTAAAACTTATTTTAAATCTAGAGATACTTTTCTTTTCTGCTGCTAAAAATTCCTTTGTGATATATACCACAGTTAAAATAAGGGACTCAGCTGTTTTCTAGTGTTTTCGTTGAGGTAAAATCACACCAAACAACACAAAAAACGTCTGATTTACAGAACAGCACAAAATCATTAATTTTGCTTTGGATCGTACATTTTCTTGGAATTCTACACGACTCACTGACTCAAAATGACTATGAAATAGTGATACGGCCATTTATGTTGCAAACAATAAAAAAATAGTTAATATCAAAGAAATAATACGTTTACATGTATTTAAAGATAAAGGAAGAAATTAAATTTTTTTCAAGAAATCGATATTACAAATATTTGATAAAAATCTAAAAACTGCTGTAACAAAAGTTATTTCTATTAGTTTTAAATTGAAATGAGTAGGTTTTATCCTTTTTCACCTTTTTTTAGAAAATATTTATTATTAAGAAAAAAAGATCCAAGGCGAAAAGCATTTCAACAGAAACTTCAGTAGCCGCTATAGAAAACCGTACCGCAAACTTTAAAACATTTTCATACGAGTAAATTAGTGTAGTACGTGTGTGTGTATTAGTTTTCTATTTACGAAAATGGATGCACGTGTGTATATTTTCAAGTTTATGACAGATGTGAGGAGTTTTAACAGCTCATGCACTCATATTTTAAGTTGTGTGTATGTGTCTGTGTGGGTATTTAATATAAAGCGTAGACTTGAGCCAAAGTAAACCATTTTCATTTTCTATATTTTTATTTTCCAAAAATATATTGTTTACTTTTGTGCTTATAATGAAAATATAAGAAATGAAAAAGAAAGGAAAAAAACTACACGCACAGAGATTTCTAATGGCCTTCTTGATCATCACACAGTTAGAATGTTTTCATTCATATAAAATGACAACAACAATGATACTGATGATGTTGATGCTGATGATGGAATTGGTAATGGTCATAAAGAAAATCCCTGCATTTTGTGATGTCCGGTCTGGAAATTTAACAACAATAATATAACACGAGGGTGGTTTTTAAAATAGGAGTTTTAAAAGTATTGCAATATTTCTCAAAGAGCTTGCCAAAATTTAAGGAATTCATGTTTTGGCAACCACAATACAGATGATACGATACAATGATACAGAACGAAACAAAAAATTATTTAAAATCTCAAATATACATTTGCAGCCAACTTTAGGTTAAGAAGTACAAAAAGACAAATCTGTAACTCTTTCTTTTCTTATTTACTGTATATCTCTCTATTTCCACTATAACACCAACCGAAACAAAAGCTTCAAGTGTTTCGGCAGCGGTATCTCAATAATGATACATAAAAACATACGAATGTATTTAGTTTGTTTTTCACTTTATGGAACCAACTTCAACGCTGTAAAAATCAGCTTTTCCAACGACAAAGCCTTTACTATGAGTTTTAATGATTTACTTCATATAATTGTATTGGCTTGAGAATTTTCAATAAATATACAAAACTTGCCGTATTTTATGGTTGTATGTAGAGCTGTATTCTAATTATATGGTATTTGTCATATAGAATGTCACTTTTTAACATGGTAAAAAACCTTTAGACAGTAGCATATGTTATTTCTCTATGTGCAGTACATATGACATTTTTGATTTAGAGCGTTTTCTATTTTCAAGTGACAATGCATTTTACATCAGCTGTTTTGCAAGTGAATTGTGTTTGTGGTTCGGCAAATATATATTAAAATCTATTTGTTTATGCATACTTTTTAAACAACAAAATTTTTAATTAAACGAAATACAAATAAAATAAATAATGCAAAAACCACAACATCAAATTAAAATAAGCGTTTTGTTATTTTTGATGATGAACACAGAGAAATAAGCTCTCATTGCGAAGTACAGCTTAATGCGGATAAAACTAATTACAAACATACACCACCGCCAATATTTATTACGTACGACGCTGACATAGTTTGAAAGATAAAATCATTTTCTAAAATATTTCATTCTTCTGAATATAAATCACTTAGGGGTGGACAAATTTTTTTCTTTTCTTTTCTTTTATCTGGGATCAGCACTCAGGGGAAGATCCCTACATTGTGCTGGAACCAAGAAATTAGGTTAAGGGAAGGACGGTAGAAGCAGTAGTGTTTAAGGACATTTGATTTGAATTTTCGCACGTCAAAAGTGACAGGAAAGTCTTCCGCAGAATGTTTATTCCACATAGTAAAATCATATCGTGATTTATAGTATTATAGTTGGTGTATCTATAGGTGGTGCATTAGGTCCCATTTTGTATACAATTTTCTTATCGGATATGCCAGTTATAATTAATATTTTAGTTGCAACCTACGCTGATGACCGCAATTCTTGCTGCTAATACTGGTTCAATACTGGTTCATGAAGAACTAAATGAAATTGGCAGTTGGTTAAATAAATGAAATATTAAAGTTAACATAGAAAATTATATATATGTTAGCTTAGTCGTGGAAATTGTCCAAATGTTTATCTTAATAACAGCCATATTCCCCAAAATGATTCTGTTAAATATTTAGAACTACACATTAATTGTAGACATACATGGAAAATCACATAAAAGCTAAAAGTCACATTGGAATTTAAAAATTAAACGCAATTTTTGGATACTGGGACAGAGATCTAAAGTTGGTCTTGGCCCGGTAGTCTACTGAGTAGTGTGCTAGTTTATCAGTTTGGGCTTTCTAGGTTCGGTTCCTAGCAGAGACTCTGGTCTGTATCATTACAACACGTGAAGTTGTTTTTAACAACAGGTGTCACAATGGGACCATAATAAATTGGACGCAAGTGGTCTAGGACTTTTTTTTTTTTTTTTTTTTTTATCTAGGACCTGCACTCAGGAGATGACTCCTACACATGCGAAGCATTGTGCTGGAACTATAGGAAAGGGATAGTAGGAGAAACGACAGGAGGTGAAGCTTAATTAATTATTTTTGCAGCTCTGCTTTCGCACGTTCTTTGTTTATACTCGTAGCAGTGCTGAAGCTTCTTTAGTAGCCATTTTTATTATTATTTTACTTCGCCGGTGGTACTCAAACCGACGAAGGAGGGCGTTCTGATGTGATTGTGGATTGCTATCAGCTGAAGCCGGTATTGTTCAGTGACCAGTGACTATGCCTTCGCCACTGAAACCTTCCGACAACAACTGACACACAAAGACACACTAATGCAACATCAGAAAAATGCGAGATGTTTATTTTTATTTTAAAATTTTTGGTCTGAAACTGGGGTTGAACCCAGGTCTGTTTTTGGATTCGTAGTTAACGTGCAGACTACCATCCATCGTGCCATCGCCACCCTCAACATCCAGTAACCTGCTGACATAACCTAACCTAACCTAACCTAAAATCAGTTTGGACTTATGGTATACCACTCTGGGGAATAGTCAGTAACTCCAATATAGAAATATTATTGGTTTATAGATTTTTTTTTTGGTATCATGGACCAGCACTCAGGAGATGACCCCTGCATATGCGGTGCATTGTGCTGGAACTAGAGGAAAGCGTTAATAGGAGAAATGATAGGAGGTGAAGATTCACTATCTACAACACTGCTTTTTTGCACGTTATTTGCTTTTCTAGCAGTGTTGTATCGTCTCTGATCTCAAGGAGACGTATTACATTTTGAAGTTTCGTTTTCAGTAGCCATATTTAGTAATTATTTTACTTCGCCGGTGCTACACAATACCGACGAAGGAGGGCGTTCTGATATAAAACAAAGCCATTCATGAAGGCTTAACTATTTTGACGGTCAAAGACGATATTCGAAATTTTAGCAAAAACTACTTGGAGAGGTTAAGTATTTACAGCAACATATTGGCAATTACTTTGCTAGATGATACCAATGACGTTCATACACTCAAGACGAATCATGTACAAGAGTTGCCATTTCGGATATAACTCCCTCTATCCTTTCTCCCAAAACGTTATTTCTTAGTTCCGGCACAATGCAGCGAATGTATAGGGATCATCACTTGAGTGCCGCTCCAAGAAAAAAAAAACTATATATATGTGAAGAATTTTGTGTAGCCTATTTGTATATATGCATGTAAATATACATACATAGAATATTATTTTTTTATCCTTTGTTATATTTATGAATATATTGTTCTTCTCACAAGACTTCAGCAATAATTGTTAATCTTAATTATTTATCATCTGTAATTGATAGATTGTTAAAAAAGTTGACAAAATAAAAATTTGTATCTGCTCCTCTCATAATGCGCTCCTTATAATTTCAGCACATTTTTATGTCTTAAAGGAAACAAATTTTTTTCAAAAAAAAGAGCTGCGAAGTAAGACAGCGCGAACAAAAGCTAAGCTTGTAGCAGAGTGGTCCATTGTTTCGCAGCTCCAGATAGCCAACTTTCGGTTAAAGTCCTACTTCACACGAACCAATAGTTTTTACTGGTATTATTATGCTTAACATGCTGCTAAACCACATCGACATTTTAATTAACAGCGTAGTGCATACATTTGTTGTAAATTAAAATTCACTTTTAAATTGGTAATTAAAATGACATGACATGTAATAATTTCAATATTGGCCACAGTTGTAATTGTTCCTTTATGGAACATTCCTCGTATAAATTGTTAAAAATGAAACGTTTGTTTGCGCAGACGACCCCAAGTCGTCTTAAGCATAATTTTTCTCCACTGGTTTTATTATCAACGCCATACAATATTTTGCAACGTTCTTGTGTCATTGCTGGTGCTGTTGTTGTTGTTATATATTTTTTTGGTTTTGGAAAGTTGGTTTTGTTTGCTATTGTTGTTGTAATATACATAAGTACGAGTATTCAGTTTTTACTTATAATTTTTCTACATTTTAAATGGGTTTCCATCATCAGTTGCGCTTGGCTGGTTGCTGGTTTGTGTGTGTTGCTTCCTTTGGGTCATAGCCTCGAGTATCCCGGTTTTTTTGTTGTAGCTCCCATATTCTAACGTGCATACTCGTACATGCTAACAAACTCTCAAAGGTCATTTAAACACCGGATGGTTACTTACGTTTTTCAAAGTAATTTTCTATGAAATGTTTGTTTGTTCTTTTGCTGTGTGTGCATGTGTAAACTTCCAAGTATGTTTTTTATACTCTTCTTTTATTTATCTTTAAGATTTTGCTTGTAACTTTGGCTTTTGGTAGTGTTAGAGAGTTATAAAGGAGTGGAAAAAGCCAATTCAAAAGCAAAAAAAGAAGAAAAATTATAACAATGCGTCAGTCTGGCGTTTATATTGCGGTTTTTCACGTTTTTGTCACTGTCCACTCAGTCATTTTAACTTGTTAATATGTTACTGAAAACTCTAACACACACACACATACATAAGTTTCAATAAGTATGTGCTTTAAGAGAATTTCTATTTGTGTATTTTGTGGTTAGTATGGGTTGTACCACCACTTGACATTGCTAACAATGTCAACAATATCTTGTTTAAGTGGTCAAATGTTTCAATGTGCTTGTGTATGTATTTGGACTTGTGTATATATTTATACGTTTATGCTGCATGCTGCGTAAGGGGTTTTGTGTTACATTTACGACCACTTAATATATTTTTTTTTTGTTAACTGCTTTAACCTTTCAAGGTATAGACAAAATTTTTCTTATCAAAATTTAATTTGTAATTTGAGATTTTCTAACACATTTGCTTAATGGGAAGTATTGTTGTTCTATTTCTGTATAGAACCCTTAAGTCGTGCTATTTCCAGCTTTGCACTAAATGGATTATTTAAGGAGTGAAAAGTTAAACGATTATTCGAATTTGCCAGCGATTTATAATTTTTTAACTAAAGTATTCATAGATAGAGATATTCTCTGGCCATTACAATGGGTACAAACTGAAAATCAGTGTTACCGTCTTTTCGAATATGTGAAGGAGTATCGCTTTTTTTTTTTGGACCAGCACTCAGGAGATGACCCCTACACAATACCGACGAAGGAGGGCGTTCTGATGTGCTTGTGGATGGGATACAGTTGAAGCCGTCACTGTTCAGTGACCAGTGAGTATGCCTTCGCCACTGAAACCTTCCGACAACAACTGACACAAAGACACACAAATGCACATCAGAAAAAATGCGAAATGTTTATATAAGTCTGAAACTGGGGTTGAACTCAGGAAAATTTTTCGTTTTGTAGTCAACGTGCAGATTACTTCGAACATCGCCACCCCCACTTTTTCTTCATTACCGCCTATTAAATTTGGAAAAGTCAATGGTTCTAAAGGGGGTTCGAACTAGAAAGAACTTGCTGAAGTTCTTTTGGGTGTACAATGAAAACAAGGGTATTTTTATTTTTACCAATATATTGTGCCACATTTGAATATGACATACACATTGGAGATATTACAATACGAAAAATTCTACAAATATATTGCAAATTTTGGACGTCTTTACTTATAAAAAACAAATTCATATGCATTGAAAAAACTAACCAAAAGCATTCACATCTACACATAAAAAAAAATATAACCAAACACGCAGTTCTGATATGACGGCAACATATGCTGTTAATCAAAACCAGTGATGTTAACAGTACGGTAATTACCGCATTGTACTGTAATTTAGACTCTAGAACGGTACGCAGCTAATTTCTATATTTGTACGGATATTTGAAAAAGTTTTTCTTCATGATATCTCCACATATAATGTATATTGTTAAATCATAAAAGTATAATATTACAAAAATGCATACTTTGATTTTACTTTTTTAATACTTTATTTTACTATTACTACTTGTTTCTTAGCGCTTTTGTTGTTCTTTAAATTACTATCTGGGTGAGTTGATAGCTGAGTAGTTAGTTAAGAATGTATTTTCTGAGTTTTCTATGCTACAGTACAACAAAGTTAACATCACTAGTTTAAACCAAAAAATAACCTATTACGATGACATGATCTATATGAATTACTTTATAGTGTACGTGTACGGTACATTACGTAGCAAAAAGTTCTAAACGTACAGAAGGACAGACATTCCTGTTAATTATTTATTTAACATTATTTTTTCATACATTTTTGGGAATATCTGGATTCCGACCTATACTAAAACAGAACAAAGCTTTGAGCATTTGTCAATATAGTATTAAAAAGAAATATAATATTTTTGTTAAGGGAACAGCTGGTCTGTTAAAGATTAACTGCCATGTATTCTTAAAAATTTTTTTTAAAGCTTTAATAGACAAATATCCACACAAAATTTAATTATTTATTATAACTTTTATAAATCCAAAATAATTTTTATGCATTCCGCAGTATTTTTATATTGAATCATTAAAACAAATCTATTTTTAAAGTTTTTACATAAGTTCTTTCTAAATTAGTTAATAAGAATAGCAAACGTTTCCCATATAAACTTTACAATTTTTTATTAAATTTTTGCCATTACCTTCCATAAGATTTTCTTGTACAAAATAATTACAATACGAAAGGAATTGCGAAATTGGGAATATAAACAAAAAAGTCTACTACATCTGCTAAGATTTCTGATGACAGATACAATTCTAAATTTAGGTAAATAACATACGGGTTAAGAAATGTATCCTTTCAATTTCCAAACCTACATTCACTTGCTCATACACATGTAAACTTGAATAAAAATATACAAAAAACAAAAGCAGAATAAATTAAAACGAAATCGAGACCCACAAATACAAATACACATGCACATACACAATGAAATTAAGTGTCGAGAAAGATGCCAATTTAATCTACAGAACATCCACATGGGACATTTAAAAACTCTCTATGAAAAACCAATACAAAATGATGGACTTCTGGGACTTGCGACCTCATTTGTATATATCCGTGTGGGTGTGTGTCTGCTGTTAATATACACATACGTATGTTAGAATCCATAAAGTGTTCGACTTTATTATTATTTGACATAAAAACAACAGCAGGTAACTTCCGTTTAAAACAATAAAATTGTAAATTAAAAGAAAAGGAAATGCTGAAAATTAACAGATAGTAGAAGAGAAACAACAGAAACAAAAGCAAAACAACTTTGCAATTGTGGTTAAAGTGTAAAGTCGAGATAGTCATTCCGATTCCAGCATTTGTTCATTTAAAGTATCCCTTTTCTACACTTTTATTAACGGCAATGTAAAAATGTTTATACGAGTAAATTTGTATACCCAGTTCGATAAGAGTTTCTGTTGAGTGTAAAGAGAATCCTCAAAAAGTGTGACAAATTAAATTAATGTTTTGTTTGAAAATTGTTTAGAAGTAACAAAATAAATACAGAAAAAGTAAGACTAACTAGTAACTTTAATTGCTTTTTTATTCTTTTTTTAGCTCGCCCTAATAGTATTTAATGCCCAAAAGACAATTTCATTTTAACTATGCAAAAAAACCAAACCATCATTTCAAATAAAATAAACCCTAATTAAGAAAGATATTAAAGAATTAAATAGAATGTGTTGAGGAGTTGGAAAAATATCTTTTAAAACTCTTTCTTTCATATTCAGTTCATAGTTCATTCAAAAAATATTCATGCTTTGGCATTCTTCTCCAAAAATTTCAAGATAATTTCATTTGTGTAAGTGACAAGATATTCCAACATGTTAATGTTTAACTGGACTAGACTTCTTTATTATATAGTAACACAACTGACAATAACTATGCATTGCCGAAATTAAAAAAAAATAGCTGGAGTCCAATCAATTCATCTGATAGCGAGTTCAGTATCGTATGGATAAATAATTCTATTTAGGCTGAAAATAAAGTTTTTTATCCCCAACATTTTCTAGAGAATATGCGCATTTGAGTGCCTCAATAGCTCAGTTCTCAATCCTTCCATTATTATACATATGAATCGTTCACACATACCGAATGACGGATCTAGAGGTATAATGAGTTTCCATTACTCGATTTCGAGTACTGCCACTTCAAATTTCAATATATTTCATTCAATCTCGAATGCGATGTTAACAATGGTCGCGATCATACAACGTTGTGCATCTGTTGCGCGTTTGTCTTAGAATCGCTGAGTTTTGCAGTTCTGCTCAACTATTCTGTATGTAAAGTCAACATATTCTGTTCAACCCATGAACAGGTTCATTGTTTAACATAAACAGTTTTGTCAAATGTAATTAAAAATTAAAAAATTACATAAAATAAATATTATTGTGATCTTTACTTTGTTATACTTAATTTGACCCGTACTTTAAACTTGGTGGCAGCTTAACGTTGAACTGTAAATACTGTTGTTGGAGTCTTCTTATTTCATTCATTGCTTTATTGGGGAAATATTTAAAATAGAAATGGAAAATTCGTACCTGTCGTATTCGAGACCATTTTTACAATATTGAAAAAAGCGATATGCACTCAAAGTCTAGTACTGCCAAGAAAACTTATATTAAAAGTGCTACTAAATTCTAATGCTTATTAAACTCTTATGCTTTTTGATGTCAATGCGAATAAGACAAATTATTCCTTAAATCGTATTTATTAAATTAGTAGTAGAACATACTTATTTCCACAGGAGCTCAAACATTTCAATAATATCCAAGAGCCATAATGGCTATAATGTAGATTGTAGAATCTACGCAACATAAAAAATACTTACAAAACAATTAAGGCAATCCCTTTATTAAAGAGCGTTACGGCAAAGACTTTTGACTGCACATAACACTAATAACACTGCATATCACACTAAACTATACTGTCTGTTGTCTGGTCCGGTATTCGGAAATGGGAATTTTTTTAAAATGCCTTTTAAGTTTGACTTTTGGACAATATTTTCACTATATAATTTTCAAATCTTTGATTTCAAATAATATTTGTGATTCCTCGAATAGTTAAATTTATTAAAAAAAAAAATATTTAATTTTGTCGCTTTGTTTAATATAATTCTTCTCTTCTACTGCATTGTAGAATTTATAAATCATCGCCTTATTATCCTCCTTGTGAATTATTTTGCTGGTCCAAATTCAAACCATTTTAATTCATTAATTCATTTCAAAAAACCACACATTTGAAAATTTCGTAATTTTTCATCTACTTAAGAAGAAAATCGTATGGCATCTTGAAACCTTGATAACTTAATCTATTTAAGAAAAGTGCCACAAAAATTCTGCTACTTTCTTCAGATGAAAGAAGAAAAATCCTTTAAGAAAATGAAAACAGACAAGAATTTACATTCCGCTAAATCAACAAACGTTCAAAAATGCACAAAAGCACAAAATTAAATAAGAGAAATTAAAAAGAAAAAAATTTTAAAAATAAATTCAAAATAAAACCAAACAAACGAACGTAACAAAAAACGTTGTAGTAGAATTTTAAATGAACAGGCATTATATGATGAATACTGAAGTTAAACGTAACAGCGTCTTAAATATTTTTACACGCTTCTTTTGGCTTCATTTTCGATGCATTTAACTTAAGTGACTCTTTAATCCTGAGCTACTAAGCATCTTAAGAGTGCGACTACATTACAAAAGCAGACTCCTTATGTAACAACAAAAAGGCAGAGACGTAGTGGCAAAGAGATTAATTGTTTTAAAAAGAATATATATTCACGATGCATTTAAATTTATTGCAAAGAAAGAAAATCACTAAAAGGGACAACTGATTTTGTAACAACGTCTCTGTTCAGCCAGAAAAGCTGTTGATAAAATAACCGAAATTAAACCATTCTTCGTAGAAAAGGAAAAATTTTATTTACCTTAACAAATGTACAGACACTGACAATGGCACAACATTAAATGTACATTGAAAGTATAAATAAATAAATAGATAGGTATGCATATGCGTAAGAGTGTTTATGTTCAAATATATTTACTACTTCCTTATTGTTGCTCCAAACACGTACAACAATCATGCTACTCAACAACATTTTTAGCTACACAATCTGAAAAGAAATTCAGTATTTTGAGTTTGTGAAGTTGATTTGGGAAAATTCGTAATAAAATGAAATGTATTCTTCAGTCAGACTTTGGAAAACTGCAATGAGCGCTTTTCAACAAAAAAAAAGAAGCAGTCGAATTGATTGCTTTCGGTTTATTCGCGACATTCCACTTGAGAACTTTCGTTTTTAGTACAAAATTGCGCTTCTTTAAAAGCATCTGAAATGCGTCGAAGTTACGAAATCCGTATTAATTATTGTATCAATAACCGACCAACACCGATGTGTGCAAATAACAAAATAGTTGTTTTAACGCGCAGTTTATTACGTCCATATTCACGCAATCAAAATATTCCATAATCTACGTACTGTTGGGAGTGTCGTTAGAGCATTGACTGCAAACAGAAGAATCGCGAATCAATACCCAGTCAAACTGAAACTTTTTTCTAAATCCGTGATAAGTCTGATAAGTGAATGCGGGTACGAAGACTCGGTTTTTTATTCATAACTGTAGATTTTGGATTGTTTTACACCCACTCAGCAGGTAAGCCTAGGGCGGTTATTTTAGTTAAGAAGACCATCAATGCCTTCTTCTTACCTGTTTCCAGCTCTGATACAGCGGCGGTATGAATTGAACCGCTGGGATGCCATTACAAAGCCTATATGGCACACGATCGCGCCACGCCTGATGGAATATACGACTTCCAGGAGGGAGGTCGTTCTGAAATGCTGCAATGCTAATGCCAGGCACACCATTTGGGGAAGCATTAAGAACATCGACGAAGAGAGCCTCTTTTTGATTTCATTCTGGATACTAACCTCCATATATGTAACAGGAGCAGCATAGCAACATTCGTCTTCACAGGGTTGGGCTGGTCGAATGGGTGGGCAAAGATTCTTGTTTTAACACTGGAACTGGAACTGGATGGTTACTACGGATGATTCTTTCTCGGACCACCGGATGATGCTTTTTGATGTCGACTGTACTGTAGATGTTTCTCCTCCTGAGAGTAATCCAAGGAGGTCCAACTGGACTCTGTTCGGTAGGGTCGTTAGTAGTAGATTGAAGGATTGCTCTGGTCACATACCATCCGTTAGGGCACTAGAGGAGCGGGTCGGTTTCTTAGAGGAAACTTATCGAATAGCCTTCAGGGCTGCGTGACCAGTTTCGCGAAGCAGAACTAATTGTTTCGGCTCTATATAGGCGGGGAGTGGATGGTTCCATCTGCGACTTGGTGAAATCACTACCTTCCGATAGGGTGATCAGGGCGGATTCAGCGGGGACTAGCATTACTATGTTTGTCATGGTTCTGGTCGAGATGGGGAGAAGGTGGTGGTTTATGCCGATGACGTGGCTGTACCGGTGTCGGGACTTTTTCGCTTTACGTTGAGTAATGTCTTGGAAATGGGACTAGCAAAGCTTCCCAAGTGGCCGGAAGACTGCGGTCTCAGGGTCAACCCGGCCAAGTCTGAGCTGGTCCTCCATAAGGAGAAGATTATTAGGTATTTGGCGGTGATACTATACTTCAGGCTAAACTGGAGGTCCCACATTGAGGAGCGTGTGAGGAACGCTTTTATAGCCTTATACGCCTGTAAGAGTATGTTCGGGAGGATGTGGAGTTTTAAGTCTAAGATCGCCCTCTTTATATACAGTGCCGTGGTTAGAGCGATAATATCCTATGGTTTCCTTATCTGGTGGGGCCCTCAGCTGGGCCTACAATCTGACCAGACTGGGTAGAATTTAGCTATCTGCGTGTGTTGGGGTTACCGAGGCAGCCCTCAACACGATTTTAATATCTTATGGATTGATCTTTATATTTTCTCCGTTTCGTTTCCAGTGTCTTGCTGGCGGAGGTTTTCGCTATCTGACTTGGTTGCCTGATGTTGAGAAGGTGGCGTATGGAGGTTACCGTTGCTATTCTTTTTGATAATCAGACGGCGTTGAGGACGTTGGTGTCACTTGCTCTTGTGCGGGTGCTCTTGTATTGTTTGTGAGAGTAGGGAGAAGTTAGCTGTCCTCCAGGGATGCTGTGCCGTTTCCCTTGTGTGGGCACCGGATCATAGGAACATCAGCGGTAATGAGATGGCTGATGAGCTGCCGGGACTGGGTTCGGCCGGTTTGCCATCTGCTGCTATTAATTGTGACCCTTTTCTGCGAGGGGACTGATAAAGAAATCTTACCGGGGGAAGAGTCAGGCGGGGTTCTATCGGTATGATTAACGTAGAACTCGGCAAACCTTGAGCTTCTCCCGATTGTTCTTTAGTAGACCCACGGCCGTCTACACGGGCCACTGGTCCATCGGCATGCATACTGAGTGATCAGAGACTATGCCTTCGGCACTGAAACCTTCCGACAACAACTGGCACAAAGACGCACAAAATGCACAACAGAAAAATGCGAGATGTTTTTATGAGTCTGAAACTGGGGTTGAACCAAGGACAAATTTTTCGTTTTGTGGTCAACTTCGACTATCGCCACAATAACGGGATGTACTCTATGACATTATTTCCGAAACCCGCTCATACCACCGCATAACGCGTTCATGATTAAGTGCACATCCATTAGAGGTTGATTTGGCACTACGCATTACAGAGAACACTCACTTTTTGTTCGCGCAGTACGTAGTGTAGAATAAAAGTCCTCCAGTGGTTGTTTCGTTCATTTTTGGTGTGCGTAAATTAATATTTAATGTCCATATCCCCCTCCGAAAACATCACTTCCTAGTTTGAGTATAATGCTTTACATTTGTACTAGAAAAAAACCTTTCAGAGCAAACTCTGGGCGTATTTGGCAAATGTATGCTCAATAAATGTTAAATGATGCCAATTCTTTATAACTTTTAATTCGTTTCTTTTTTGAAAACTAAAAGTCCGCTTTGGGTAAACTACAATACACAACGTAGTGGATTCTTAAATTTCGTTCTTACCCAGCTGCGCCGATTAAAATTTCCTACCTATTGGCTGACTAATATTTTACTTGTCTTCATCTTAATTTTCAAGTCGATATACATACTTCTTCAAATATTCTTACCTCATCACATCCTTCCTGTGAAACATTCTTTTAGTTACTTCTCTCAACAAGATGTTCTCATACTTGAACAATTTCTATTTGGACGTGAGAAGTTATTGCCATTTTTTCTTAGTAAAAATGTCTTACTTTTAAATACATTTCAAGTTGATGCGATTGTACGAGTATAAGTGTAGTGTTGTTGTTGTTGGCGTTGCTGTTGTATGCATAAGTCCTTAAGGATATTTACTACTTGAATAAGAAAATTGCGTGTTTACTCATGTTGTGCATATTTTAATTGTTACGTTTTCTTGTTTGGTTAAGTTTGTTTGTTGTTTCTTAAGAAGAAAATCTTTTACTCTTTGGAGCTGTTTTCCTTTCCAGCTCGGAGTTTTCTTCACCAATTTTGTAATATAAACTGATATGCTTTTAGTCGCATACAAGAGAAAATTTTGTGAGTTTTGTTACTCATCAACAAATATTCGTTTTATTTATTTATACATTTGAAAGTTTTGCAAAAGTATTTTCATTTCAGTTGACTAAATGTATTTTCTGTTTTTTCATATTTTACTACTATTTTTACAAAAATTTTCTTTGCACATTGCGGTTCACTGCCAGATGAATGCATGTCCTTAATGTTTCGTATTATTGCTGCGAAGGTAACTTGATGTTAATTCTACGCAAAACTAAAGTAAAACGGACAGTAGAGGACAGTTTTTTCCTATAATAATATTGATTATAATACCGACAACGGATGTTGCAAATTGTGCCTGTGCGGCTGTATATTGAATTTTAAAAGTAAACGCAAAATCTTATTATTTTATGTACATAATTATTATTTTCCTTCGATCGGCCCACTGTTTCTTATTCTGCGTAGGTGTGTAAAATTTATCTCTGTTTAAACGTCGTTCTTGCTGAAATAGCACAAGGATTTTTAATTAAATTTATAATAAAACGTACGTATTATATACACATGTTTATTTTTATTTATTTCTCTCCGTTTTTCTGATGAAGTAAAGTCACATACGGTAATAATTTAATTGTATGGAAAATGTTGTCATTATGAAAATGTAAAGGCATGTTTCCAAGAATGGTCCTAATCGATAAATAGTTATTTTTAATTCTTACGGAGGACTTTTTTATTCCATAATTATCACAAGTGGTCGCCGAAAATGCTTTATGTATTTCGCGAAATATTACACAGTAAAAGCTATCATGGTGTGCATGCTGTCATATGTACGAGTACAATAAATCGGAATCACAGCAACTCTGCTTTACAAATTCTCAAGAACGCGACTGCATACTTTGAGCACTTTATAAAGAATGAAATGAAATAATTTTCTGTGGTAATTTTAAAAAAAAGTAAGAAATATTTTCCGCTTCTTATACTCATATATGTGTGTATAAATTGATTGATCTATTAATTTGCTTTTATAACCATCAACGTCATGAAGTGGAATATAAATACTGAAATTTATTTTGAATTTGTTAGAAAAGAATAGTTTTTAATTTAGAATTCGATTAGAATTTGATATCAATAGAGAGATTTATTAATCGACCTCAACAATAAAGGAGATCCAATGAAAACTTTTGGATTCCTGTGCTGCTGTATCAATACGTTATCACTACTATCAGGACCTTCTATAATTACCAAATGTTTTCTATTGAAAACGTCAACAGCAACTGATGAGCCATAGAATGATGTTTTACGCTTGGAAGAATATGGTTCAATATTATATCAGCGGCTTCTATCCAACATAATAAAGGGTGGTTAAATTTCAAGGGCCGATGTTGATTTTGCATAAAACACAAACTATTTAGGAAATTATTGTAATTTTATTTTATTATGATATATTGGTATTACTCAATTATGTATGGAACAAAATATCGGCCAAATGGGCGCCGCGACCACGGCGGCACACCTCCATCCGATGGTCCAAATTTTCGATGACCCTGAGGCATAATGGAGGTTCTATGCCGTTAATGTGCCGAATTATCTCATCCTTTAGGTCTTGAATTGTTGCTGGCTTATCGACGTACACCTTTTCTTTCAAATAACCCCAAAGAAAAAAGTCCAACGGTGTCAAATCACATGATCTTGGCGGCCAATTGACATCCCCATTACGTGAGATAACACGGCCATTGAATTTGTTGCGCAAAAGAGCCATTGTTTCGTTAGCTGTGTGGCAAGTGGCACCGTCCTGCTGAAACCACATATCGTCCACATCCATATCTTCCAATTCGGGCCATAAAAAGTTCGTTATCATCTCACGATAGCGAACACCATGCACAGTAACTGCCTGACCGGCCTCATTTTGGAAAAAATACGGCCCGATGATGCCGCCAGCCCATAAACCGCAGCAAACAGTCACTCTTTGTGGGTGCATTGGTTTTTCGACAATCACTCTTGGATTCTCATTCGCCCAAATGCAGCAATTCTGTTTATTGACGAATCCACTGAGGTGAAAATGTGCCTCATCACTGAAGATGATTTTCTTCGAAAATTGATCATCCACTGTTGCCGTGGTCGCGGCGCCCATTTGGCCGATATTTTGTTCCATACATAATTGAGTAATACCAATATATCATAATAAAATAAAATTACAATAATTTCCTAAATAGTTTGTGTTTTATTCAAAATCAACATCGGCCCTTGAAATTTAACCACCCTTTATAATATTACAGCCGCTACTTGTATATACAAAAAGTTCTGAGTTATAGTGGCGTAGTTCGTTTAAGAAAGTTGGACTGCGGCGCTCATCATCATCAAATCACTGATGCAAAACGTGGCACAATTAGGCCGTTCGTGATACTTTTGAATGTGTGAAGTCCCTGTGGTACTTTCTAATCTGTTTTGGCCCTTCCACACAGAAAAAATAAAAGTTAAATCTCTGCTTAGTAAAATTATTTTCCTTAATTAATAACTTAATTGAATCCACATTTACTTTAATTGAAATTGTTGCTCTTTCAAATAAAATTATCAAATAGAAAAAAATTGTGAAATTTTTTCACTTAAAACTACTAATTGATGTTAAAATGTCCGTGATAGGTTGAAATCCCAATTATTATTTTAATTAAATTTTCGTTTCTTTTTATAGAATCTTGATTTTACTTTCTCTATTCAACGAAGAAATTGACCGAAGGCAATATGTTTAAAGAAAGGAAAACTAAGTGAACTTTTAAGAAATTAAATGAATTGAAATGATACTGGGCGAAAAATTGGTGCTAAAATATCTGACTTACACAAAGTCAAAATAATATAATTTTCCAATGTTTCGAAGACCTCCTGCTTCGAACACTACTTCTATTTATAACATTGGTCATTTGACCTATTGATATTGATACATATTAAATTGACCGACAACAAAGAAAAAACTCTAAATGTATCACTGATTCAAATAATCCAAATCAACACGAGAACTAAATTTATACCTGAAAGTGGGCAGACTAATTCAGATTTAAGGTAGTTAATTTATTACTGAAAATACAATAAATAGAAAATGAATATGCTCTATCCAACTGATGCATACGACTTTTTGCTCCCGATATGGCCGCTATTTCTGAACTTTTATTGTCCTTGAAAATATTTCTTCGATATTATTAAGTAACCTTTTTTTTTTGTTTAAATTTTTATATTCTCTGCAATTATTTCTGCAGTTTAAGCGTTCGTTCGTATATACTTCTCTCATTTCATTTCATTTCGTTTTAAGTAGACGTATTTTCGAGTGTTTATTTTTAATTACAGTTAAAATACACGTAAGCATAAACAAACATACATGTACATATGTATATATACACATTCATACGTACTTAATTATATTTAAATTTTATATTTCCATTTCATATGGATATCAAAATGTCCCTTTCCACAAAAGCGTACAATGTTGTCTTTAACGTATAATACAACTTTAAAAAAATTTAAAAGGTAAAATAAGAGAAGAAATTTAGGAAATTTAGGTTTTAAGATGTATACATGACATTACAATAGAAGTATTACAATAATATTTTTTACTCAAAAAGCTATTTCCAATACTAAAAAATATAATTATATATGTCCCCAAAATATATTGAAAATTAAAAGATTGTGAGGGTACCATTCTTTTGTTATACTGAGAATGTTAGTTAAACAATACACTGTGAATATGGAGTATTAGTTAAATAATAGTTATCATTTTAGTTTACTAATAATTAAATAATGACTGTGCATTTGGGCTTCAGCCAATTATGTTCTTAGTAAATGAATTCATGTTGGCTTTAAAAGAGCGCTATCATGTTGCAGAAATCATGTTACACTTTTAGCAAAATGAAACTTAAAAAAAAGGGGAATCGTTTGAGTTTTGGCCATTCCTGAAACTTCCCACTAACTTGAACTTATTCAAAATAATTTAATTTTTCTTTCAGTATACCTTCCACAAAACATTAAGCTTTTTTTTATTTTTTATCATTATAGTTTTTTTCATAAACAAACAGTATTGCAATACTTTTTGCCGAATTCATTTGTTAAGTAAATGAAGGTAAATCATTAACCGTCGATTAAATAGTGACTGTTAAGCAAACCCCTAGTTAGTTAATTTTCTATTAAAAGTAAAAAATCAGACATTGTGAAAATGGCCGTCAGTAATTTAAAATTTATGACTAAAAATTTTTAGACAATTTTATTTTCAACATTTTTCGAAAAAAAAAAAACTGCCGAAGTCTTTATGCAACTCTCCAGATGTTCTGAATATGTCATTATTTGACCTTTTTGAAATGAAGTGCATAAAAACAAGTGAGAACAAAAATAATTTTCCAACAGATACAGTTATACCTATGACATAATAATGGTTTGTACGTTTTAAATTAGTTTCGTAATTTAAGTATTAAATAATATAAACAATACAAACTCCCCAAAAATCTGTCACTAGACATTGTAGGCTATGTGAATTAGCTCCCAACTGAAATACGTCCCAGTGCAATAACTCCCAATGAAATAAATCCCAAAAGCTTTTTTGCATAGCCCGCATTGGGGCGGGCTAAACAAAATAAGACCTAAAAAAAAATATAATCCCACTGTGTGTGAGTAATTTTATTATGAAATAACTCCCACAAAAATTGTATGAAAATTTTTTGGGACTTTAATTTTTTCCTTGGGATTTATTTCACCTGGGAGCCCACTTTGTATATCAAATTGAACTTAAAACAACTACAAGACTCGAACTTTTAATTTAAAAAAACGTTTAATAATATTGGCCAGCTTTTCGGATAAAATATTCCTCTGTGACGTTGTCTTTTTGCTTACGAGAACTATTTAATTCAATATATTAGCACTGTTGGACTAGCATTAGCTGATACGATGTATCAAAAAATTCAAAAATTTACATCTCAAAGTTACAAAAAATACAAATTCGTTTTCAAATTATACTCGTACTTATTATTTTTTATTTATTTAACGCTAGTCCATTAAATCTAGCCTATGTGTACATTTTGTTGTGCTAATGCCAACTCATCAGTAAATCTTCAACAAAATTTTTGAAAAACTAAAAAATCTCTCGTTTCTAAAAAATGTTTGAGAATTACTAAAATACAAAGAGCAAATGCAAAAAAAGTATTTGTTTATCCGATTTATATCTACTAATTTTTCTAAATCATTTTACAATAAGTCAACATCATTTTACAAGTTGACAGTATTGGTATTAAGAAGGCAAAGTGCAAAATAAAATTTGAATATAAGTTTGGTTATTCTTTTTTAATTATTTAACGTTAAATATAGAAATGCGCACCATATATGTAAATAAAAAACTAATTTTAATTGAAAAAAATCTTTAATTATTTCTGTAGATGGGAGGTTAACTACACCAAGTCACATTTGGAAAACGGAAAACGCAAAAACATTTTCAAAATCACAAATGCTTGAATATCTGAACTGAAATTGTGCCTTACCCCGAATATTTCATATAACTCTAATATTATTGTTTTTTATGATGATTCCTTAATAAAATTACGTTATATAATATTACCGCTTAGGGAACTGCCGAGGGGACGACTGCGGATGACGGTGGCGGTGCTGACGGGCCACTGTAACAATGGTTTAGACCCCAGGAGACTGGGTCTGCCGTATAACGACTTCTGCAGGAGCTGTCGCTATAAAGAGGAGGAGGTCCTGCGGGTACCTCGCGGAGGTGTCGGGGAGAGTTGTGAGGGGAATAATCTCGTTTATCCGGAACTTGAGGTGGTTTGGAACCGATGAGGTGGGATGAGGACTGATCCCGGTCAGGCGACACAAAGGGACCCGGGAGATCCCAAGTGAGCTGATTCCCTTGGGACTTGGCGGCCTGCTAACCTAACCTAACCTAATATTACCGTTGCTTTTTAAAATTGTATTGCTACTGTGCATTCCCTTTTTAAATATCTCGAAAACTATATTACATACGGCTTCTAGGAATTTACGTAACGATAGACATTGACTGACTAGTATAAAAGTCTCTACTCACTAGCATAATGCAATATTTTAATTATTTGTTTAAAATTAATTTCCAATTTGCCTGACAATAAAAAAGGATTTGCCATATACATTTTTACGAGTTAACACCGTATCAGAAGAAAAACAAATATAAAAATGAAAAAAAGTCACATGAAAAGAGAATAAACAAATTCTCACGACATCCAAAAAGCGGAAAATAAAAACTTGAAAGCATTAAATTTTTTATTAAAAAAAGCGAACTCAACAAATAGAGTCGAGCAAATGGTGAGAAAAAAAACATCAAATATTCATTCCTGCGAAACCCTTTGCAATAGTATTTTGGCATTTGCACAGGATTATCTACAACAATTGATAAATATTTGTATGTGTAACTTTGTGTGTATAAATAAATAAATAAATTCACTAACAAACACATAAATACATATGAAAATCTAAAGTGACAACATTTTTCTATTATTGGCCATTAAAGAGACTTAAGAATTGAGAAAAAAAGTAAAAAAAAATGCGGCAAAACAGCAAAAGGATTTTAACTGGAATATTGCTACTGCTAAGCAACAACGAACGGTGAATTTTCTATTTCCTAGAGAAATTATGGATAAAAATTCTTAGACTTCGACACACACACACCTACAATCAAATGCCTTTTTATATGCTGAATGCTGGTGGGTACAAACGTACCGTAGCACCGTTTATATTGAGATTTGCGTAAATAAATACTCCTACTATTTTTATTTTCATCTTCTATTGATATCGAATCAACGACGATATTGGTGTTCTTATTACTCGCAGCATTTTCAAGGATTCATACGAACAACATCCAAAAGGATGCCAAAGTGAAAAAAATAAATATTGGAGGAAAGAAAACTACATCATCCGGTATAGTACGAGTACACTCGTATTTTATTTACTTTAAATCCTCTAACAAATAAGTAGTAAAAAATGTGCACAATAATAATTTGTTTTTCGATTTAAAAAGCATTTAACAATAATATTTAATGGTTTTAAATACAAATTTATTGTGATCTTCTTAAGGAAATACCAGTAAAAAGGCTGCAGCAGTGTAAAGACTAAATGTTTTTTTGTAAATAATAATACGGTTGTAATAAATTTGTACCGCCCATGTTTTTTCTAATTCAATTTAATTTTTAAATATTAATTTATGTATGTATGTTGATTTATTTTTAGTACTGTTATTGTTGAGAAATTTATAGCTGTTTAATGCATTTATAAACCTATTAAAACAAATTAATGTAAAATTAATTGCTTGCGAGTATTTTTATGCCAAAATAACCGCAAATGAAAATCCATTTGTTTATTTTTTCTGCTCTCTTTTTGTCGCCTGACTGCTTAAGGAGAATAGGATGACGCGTAGTTGTGTGAGAACTGTTGTAACTGCAAAAACTCTTTTGAATTTATAAAAGTTTAAGAAGACAATCATCAACGAACGAATTCCTGTACGGGACAAAATTTATTCGTTACAACGGACTTTCTTTTTCATGATATATTTTTAACAACGAGCACTCTTCCGCAATCCGAGTACAAACATATGGGTTATAAGTGAATGGTATTCCGGATGGAATATGGAGAGCATACTTAGCGGCATTAGATCGTAATAATAAACATTTATTATTACCGCCCTAATACTGAAACAACGATACAACTCTGTTCGTTCAGTCATAAACAAGGCCAGTTAATTTTATTTTTCGACCACCTAGAAATATTTGTTGTACATTTCACCAACATACAATTATTTCCATCCTCCTTCGACAAAAAAAGGAACGTATGCATGCATTTTCATCAGTTGTTTTACTGCTCGTTTGCAGCGAATGAAATAAAAACCGGACGTGCGAGAATTGTTTTAAATGTTTTAACCTTGACAAGAAATAAATATCCATTGGGACTTAATTTTTAATTTAAAATAACATAATTAAAATAGAATTCGGAATACAAAAAAACAATTTCTATGACAGTTAATATTTAAAGATGATTTCATGCAAATCTTGGCCGTGGTTAGCTGAGTCTTGTCCATTATGATAAAATATTCGATCGCTTCTTCCAACATTGCTGCCTGCACTTAGCGACTGACATGAGTACATTCTATCCTTCAAGAGTTGGCTTGTGACTTATTGACGAAGACAAAGGAAACAAAGACAGAGGTTTGATATCACACGATCTAGTCTACTAGATGAAGTAAGTTTTCGAAAAATTTCGAAAATTCGAATTTGCTAGTCTCTTGCAAGTGACGTTTTTGGCAAGTGCGCAAGTAAAATGTCAAATTAAGAAACAGTGTTACCAAGTACTAGTTTTCTATAGTGTCTATTGATTTTGATTATACAATCGGGAGTCATTGAAGATCGACTGGTCCCTGGCCCATAATATATTTGACATCTTTTCTTTGCAGACGTTATGAACTGCTTTCGTACTTAGTCTACTCTTAAAGTGTGTACAGAACTCAATGAACGGTGAAAGCAGAAGAATAAATGTATGGAACTGTTCATGCAAAATTACATGCCATAACGTTAAAGTAATTGCAACTCATTATGTGCAACGGTATTATCTGAACAAACACACGGTCAAATATTCAGAACAAAATAATTTTTTTTTGCCTGCTTACGCACACCTACAAACAAAGAGTTTCAGCTCGTTTTGGGCTAAAACTCTTTCGACTACCGCACAAATATGTACCTTGCTTCGTAAGAGGAGGGATACAAGAAACAGGCCTTTAGCCCTTAAAAAAAGTAATTTTGACTGCATATTACACATGTAAAAACGACGTTCGAATTAAGGAACTATTTAGCAATTGATGTATAATAACGGCTGGGGGCCCGTATCAGTATAATTGGTAATACACATTACTTGATGAATCAAACCAAAACAGTTTTCTCCGATGTCAAGGAGACGTATTAAATTTTGAAGCTTCATTTTTCGTAGCCATTTTTTAGTACTAATTATTTTACTTCGCCGGTGCTACACAATACCGACGAAGGAGGGCGTTCTGATGTGCCTGTGGATTGGTGCCAGCTGAATCCATTACTGTTCAGTGACCAGTGACTATGCCTTCGCCATTGAAACCGAAATCTGTTTATGGGCTCAAACAGAGAATTTTTGGTTTATGTAGTGAACCATCGCCTGACAGAAAATAATAAGAGGTTAAGTCAAAGTGCAGCTAAAATTGACGAATGAAAACGAAATGGTATTCGATCTTTAGATACATTGAGAGAAAAATTAACTGTGAACAACACACTTAAATAAAAATACTGCACAATAAATGCATTGAACTCGAATAGTGTTTCGCTATCTATGCATCTGATAAAAATTTATTTTTAAATTCAAATGTATTCTATGTAATCTACATAAGTAGTTATTTACCTATTTCCTATCTATATTTATAAATATATTGACGTAAATGAAGGCAAAATTAGTTTTGGAATTAAATGATAATTGCTCAATTCAGAAGATCAGTCGTATGGTTTGTCGTTTAAGAAAAGGCGATATGTCTTTATGTGCTTGTGAACAGGCAAAGTTTTTTATCGTATTTTTATTTTCTTAAATGAAAAATTAAAAATTAAAATAAAAATTGATGTGAGACTAAAAAAAATTATATTCATTTCATTTTATTCCATGAAGCTAAATAATGTATGGAAGTTTCAATGTGATACGAATTAGTTTTTCACGATCAGCAATTTCTATTCAATTATTTTAAAAATTGAATTAAAAATATATTTATCATTAAAAATAATTTATTTCTTATTTACAAGATCAATGAAAAGATTTAATATTCCCAGTCCAGGCCTCAATATCACTACACACTTTTGTATGAAAATTGTATAATAAAATGATTGCACAATGCATATGATATCAAATACCGACGAAGGAGGGTGCTGTAGCACAGAAAATTCATAAAAAACTTTTTTCTGATTTGACCTGTCTGAAAATCGAACGTGGGTCTTTCTGATTGCATAGCCAATACCCTGACTACTCGCCATCACCACCCAATGCAATAACTAAATAAGCCGCCAGCACTTAGGCGCCCACACAAATTTCTCACTCATCAGCGATCGAAAAATTAATTGAAACTTCTTACAAAACTTTTTCACTCCATTAAGTATTATTAATGAGCATTGTAAGGATTTCAAATATAACAAAAACGATGAACTTACTGCTCCTTCCCGATGAATATAGCCAAAATACTTTGTGCCATTTTTTTCTGTGTATATAAAGACGTCCGTACGTATGTTTGCGCGTGTATACATGGCCGTTTCGTTTGCATGTATTATTTTATTGCGATGATAAGCTAAATGCACTTGCCATGTTGTTGAGTTATTGTTATTATTTTAATGCATATGCTTATATTACGTTTTGTTGTTGTTGTTGCTGTTGCATTTTTGTTGTAATCACTACACCAAAAAATTATACTTTTTTTTTATTATTCTCACTGATTTTAATGCACAATTGTGATTTTTTTGCTGTTTATTTATTTTATAAGTAGATTTAATTTTAATTGTTTGTGCACGCTCTGCGTTGTACTCACAATATTTTGACTGATAAATTGTAATAATGAAATTTTTAAAATTCAAACAATTGTTCTGCTTTTATAAAGAGAGTGCGAATTATTTTAACATTCATTAATATGGATGCATTATTGATAGTTGGAAAAAATGTTGCTAAAGCAACAATTGTCTGTCGTTGGATTTGGGCTAGTAGATACGAAAATTGTTTATAATGATTAATAACTTTTTGTGAGAAAATATGAAGAAATAAATTAAAATTGCATTATAATCACTTATGCGCAATATTAAACTTTAAAGGTTTTTTCTTGCAAGCAATTAAAAAAAAAATTTGGCATGTTGGCTCTGCAACTAGAAAGAACTGGTTAAGAAAAATAAAATTGTTTTCTGAGTTTTCTCTGCTAGAACACCCACCTTTGTTTTTTTTTAAGGAAGTAACACTCAGGCAATGATTCCTACTACTAGGTGTAAACTTCTAGTAAAAGAATAATGATAGACATTACAGGTGATGAAGGGATAGATAGAAGAAAGCTTCATTATTTTTATAAAACTGTTTTTGCACGTTACTTGTTTTATAGCACTGTTGCACAGTCTGTGATATCAAGGAAACGCATTAAATTTTTGAAGATATTTTTGGTAGACATTTTATTAATTATTTTACTTCGCCGATGCTGCTAGACAATACCGATGAAGGAGAACGCTCTGATGTTACTTCCGAATTAGTATGAGCTGAAGCCGGTACTGTTGAGTGCCCAGTGACTATGCCTTCACCACGAAAACATTCCGACAACGATTGCCAAAAAGTCACACTAATGCACATCAGAAAAATGCGAAGTGGTTTTTTTTATGACCGAGTCTGAAACTGGGGTCGAACACAGGACTTTTGGATTTGTAGTTAACGTGCAGACACCTCAGCCATCGCCACCCTTTAGATTTAGATTTCAATAAAATCCTTTAAAAAATACAAAATTAAACTGTTTATATTTTAAAGCTTTTGCAATAAGTTCTTATTTTGGAGTAGCCAATGGAAGAAAAAATGTCTTTATATTTTTGGGAGTTCATATACATATTAGGGCACTCATATTATCGCGAGTGCACTGTTTATATTCTGTATCTTTATACAGGGTTGCACAAAAGGAGCTACATATATGATTTGAATTCTTTATAACATTTTTAATTATTTATATGATTCTAATTGTGCTTTTTCCCTTATAAACTATATGTGAAATTTATTATTACATACCTTATGATATTCGCATACAGTATGAAAAATATCATAAGGTATGTAATAATAAATTTCACATATAGTTTATAAGGGAAATAGCACAATTAGAATCATATATATAAATAGATATTGCCAAAATAAATTCAGTTAATATATTTTTAATTATTATTTTATCTTTTTTTCCAGCATTTTGTGAAGAAGACTTGGGGAATTAATTATGAAACATTTGAAATGTAATCATTGCCGTTACACCCTAAATTTTGCGAAAAGTTATGGAAAATATGCTACAAAGAGCACGTATGTGCGAAATGGACATCACTTACAGGAAATCTTTTTTCAAAACTAATTGCAAAAAATTCCCCAATAATATACTGTATTTAAAAAAAAAATTATAATAATCGCATAAATAAAAAAGTTATAAACCATTTAAACCATATATGTTCTTTTGTGCCACCCAGTAGATAGTTAAATAGATTTAAAAATGTCTGTCTGTCCGATTACAGATTATATACATATGTATATTATAAATTATAAACATAACATTAACTATTTAACTTGAACCATCATTCGAACCATAAAATTTGCCAAAGGTCTGTTGGCCGACTATCTGGACAAAATCTCGATGAGATTAGCACATCGAGTATTGGCAAAAGAGCTTTTCATGAAGTTGCTGATGTTTGTTCGATAGGATCGATCATTTTCCTGTTTGGGTGGCTAGAAAAGCCAAAAAAAGGTGTAACATTACAAAAAATCTTATATCCAAGTCGTTTGTGCAAAATATGTGTTACATTTATGCGGGCAAATCGGAAAAATATTGTTTCTGGGACTACCACCATATAAAATAATATGCATTTTACCATTTTTCGCTTAATAAAAATTTTTGTACATAAAATGCACATGTGATGTTTTCTTACACGTAAACTGGCAAGACCGTCTACAGACGGTGTTCACTATTTTTCACCAGTCGTTTATTCACAATGCTTTTTTCATATTTGATCATTTAAATTTACGATTGTTTTGGCTATATATACTTAAAAAAATATAAGCTAGAGGGTTAAGCTAGCAAAAGAGCAGTTTAAATTTCAGTTTAAATATTACCACACATAAGCATTTATTATAGAAATTGCATGAAAATCGCTCGTACGCCATACTAAATATTAAATTCATTTACACATTTATCATGCCAACAGTATTCCCTGAGTTCGTAATTTAACCAACGAAAACTAAATCAAGTGAAAATGTGTAACATTTTTCTAATAAATTTTCTCTTGTTTGAGAAAATGAAATGACTATAGAGCGAAAAAAGTTCAAATTTACATTTACATTCTACAACATTTCATTTTCAATTTATATCACCTTCAACATGGTTGGAAGACAACGAAATAAAATAAAAACCTTTTTCCTTCTTATTTTCCTGGTTAACCAAAGCAACAATAAATCTTTTAGAAAAACGTTTATAAATTTTGTGTGAAATCTTGTGATATTTCCACAGCGTTGTTTCATTTCACTATATTTTTTGTACAAAAGACTGACTTAGATTGTAGCAAATGTTGCTCTTATTTGCTGGTATGTTGTCATTGTCATTTTAAGGTGCCTGAAATGTGTGAGATTTCTTAGAGGAATTTTGGTAACTGAAAGGTATATAATGCGTTTTAGTAGCATTTGTGTGTAGTTTACCGCAAAATATGCCTGCTATTTCGCAAAAAAAAAATTAAGGAAACAGATAATTTATCATTTTGTTAGAATAAATTTATTTTAACACTTTTGCCATTCTTTAAAACTTAGATGAAATTTTCTTTCATTAAGTGTGGCTGGCATATATGAATCACATATTTAAATCGAACAGATATATTTATGAAAATTTAAATTCTATTTATTAATTAGCAAAATTTTAAAAATTCTGGAAAGAAAATTAAATATGTTTAAAAAAATTTAAATTCAGTTAAAAAAGTTAAATCACAGCACAAATACGTGTAATACCGTGTGCAATTTAATACTCAGTTTTCTGAACGGGTACTACTGTACCATCTCCGTGGCATGTTCAGATTATAAGTCACGTGTATCAAGCCATTTATAATTTATTTTTTTGAACAGGCTAGAACTACTACATGTTACCTTATATAGGAAAGGGATATTAATAAAGATGACAGGTGGTGAAGGGATAGAGGGAGGAAAGCTTTAATATCTTTGTACTTTTTTTTTTAATTATAGCAGACTTATTTCTATTAATTATTTTACTTCGTCGATGATACTACATAATACAGCAAAGAGATTGTTCATTTAGTTTTGCTTTTATTACTTCTTTTTGCAAATTTCTTTTAGGACCTTTTAGGTACTCAGTCAAAGGTAAAGTAATATAATTGGCGCATATTCAAAAATCATAAGCAAAGTCGGAACCAACAAAACAGAAACTAAAAAATACTTCATAAATAGTTATTGATCTTATTCGCAATTCATAACTAGCGTGGCAACTGTTCTCAGCTGGTAATAGGAATGCAACCCTGCATAGTGTCATGTAGAGAAAATAAAGTGTCAATTATATTTTGAACGATAACTAATGCAATTAATTAGAAAGTTTATGAAGCTTTTAAAAATACAACTTTTGACCTTTGGAAAGTTCAAACAAATTCTAAAAATTATTTTTTGTTTAAATTTGTAGACAAATCAATTAAATTAAGGGCCTGTTAAAGTCACTCCATAAAATTTTGTTGACCAAAAATAAATCTCTAGTTTTTTGTATGGATGTAGTTGAAAAAATTGTTAGAATCAATAATAGGGCTTTCATATATTAATGATTTTGTCAGTTGTGCCACTTTTTAACCAGATATCAAAAAAAATCATATATTATAAAATTATATGAATATGAATTGACATTTATACGTGGCTTTTTATTTACTTCTTTCTCGTATTTTGATATGAAATATTTTTAATGTTTTTTTCTCATAAAATTTGACTGAGTTGAAAAAGCCTACAATGCCCTTTTATATTTTTCGTTTTTTATTTAATTACAAAATATATAATTTTACCTGGGGAGATCAACACACTGCTTCAACCACATCTAAACACGTGTATGTTTGCAGGAAGTCTCACTTGGTTGATCTTTTGTATTGCATAAAGTGTTGAGGTTTTCAGAAACGAATATTATTCGATTAATTACACTTATGGCGTTTTCTTTTCTGACAAAAATGTTACATATATGCTACATTTCGTTACTGTTTCTGTTCCATTCTAAAAAATATGTAACATTAAAAAAAGCTATTTCGTTCCTTTCTAAATATGTTGCACAAATAACTGGCAAAATATGCAACATATTTGACCCTCTAATCTCAAGTCGGGGTGATATACTAACCTTTTTTACATCTTTGTGAAGTACTTTTTTATACAAATAAGAATTATGAAAATCAATATACTCTTCACTTTGACTAGAGTCCGTCAGACTTTTGTTAGAAGAAGATTCTGTTTAATGTATTATTTATTTCAATGTAATTTGATAAATTTTTGGTTTAAAGTTTTTGCAGTTTGTTCTAGGTAATAGCAGATGATTAGAAAACAATGTTGCTGACGATTTTTATTGATAAAATGGTGCTAAAAACCGTAGAAACAGTGAAACGCTAAGTATACATTAATTATCAAATATTTTGTACCGTTGTGGCAGTAAAAAATGTATCACTTTTTAAAGGTGTGGGCAAACTGTAGAAAATGTTATCCATCGAAAGGGCAACATATTTGTTCAGAAAAGAAATCACCATTAGTGTCTAACCGTATTTATTTACCGAACCGTAGTTAGCCTACTGAGCTCTGAAGGATTTAGGTCGAAGAATTGTACTTAACGCATCGTAGTTAGCCTATTGAGCTCCGAAGCATTCAGGTCGTAGGATTATATTTACAAAACCGTAGTTATAATATTGAGCTCCGAATAATTATGAAAGTTATGAAAATTATGTTTTATGGTATGGATACATACTATCGAAGTTGTACCTCCTGTTCATAACTTCAGATTGTTGCAACAGTAAGGTAATTATCTAGTCAGCGATGATAGTTTCCACTGCCCAATTTGGCAGTCCCAAGTGGTGCCCCTACCCACGATACCGGTCATCTTCCGCCCAGCGGTATCCTCTAGGCGTGAGTTCAAGGATAACCTCCAACGGCGCTGTTTGGACAAGTCCTTATTGCTCCCGTCACACAGAGACACGCAAGCCTCTGTAATTTCATCTACTGGCCGTACTTATCTAATCTTGTCATGATAGACCAGAATCTATCACAACCTCGAAGTTCTTGACCTCCGATGCTTGTCCTTGCGGTAAGCCATCCAGCCGGATAGGGCGCCAGTATGGAGCGTCCATCCTCAGGCATTTCTGCATGCGTCTGGCACTCTGTGCCACTGCTCGTCATCCCATGTAAGAGTTCATCGACCACCAACTCCACAGAATTGGAGAAAGTACGCCTCCCTATGGACACTTCTTCATCATCCCCACTGACCTCCACTGAGCTGGGTATCCGCAACCTTGCTTCTTAGTATAGTCTATGTCCATCTGGTTATGGCGTCATCAAGTCCCCTTCTATTGAGCGCGGATGTCGCCACCGTGCATACTGTGTAGTCGAAGGCTTACTCCATATTCAAAATCGCACGGACAGCAACGTCGCTATCGTCCAGCCTACCACGTATTCCTACAAAATACGGTCGAACGAAAATAGTTGGCATTTATCATCTCCATCATCTTAAGCATGAAAGAGCTTAAACTTATCGACCCGAATAAGTGTAATATCCATCCAACTCACCTTTGCAATTAAGATCATTCTTAATTCATATCACCGGTATGTAACCTAGACCCAAACTGTTCTTGGCTAACCTCATCAGGAAAGGCAGAAGCCCTTCTCGCCGCTAGAGATACACCGGGTGCATACTGTTCACCACCGGAGATTTTTACGGTTGAAACGTGCCAATAGACCATTCTATTCGCGGCCAGTGCATGGTTTCCGTGCTAAGTCCGAGTATTCACTCCTCCTTTAATTTCGCAGAAGGCCACTCCATGCTGTGCCGAAAGTGACTCGAGAGTATCAGTAGCGCCTTTTCTCCATCATTCACCGTGTAGTTGTTATCAGTCTTACTGAGTAATATCGTCGAGTCCACATGGGCCTTAGCCATGATTTTATACAGGATGTCTGGTAGCAAATTTATATTTTCAAACTTAAATATAAAACGTAATAATTGACAAAAAGTTTTGTTAAGAGCATTGACGATAGAATGGAAAAGCTGATTTTATTTTTTAAAGAGTATATCATCCAGATCCTTCAGATTCTTTTTTAAAATTTCATGAATAATCGCTCTTGGAAGTCCCAGTGGGGCTGTTATTTTCCGTATTGAATCTGGCGGATTTTCACGAAAACTCGGCCCATCACTTATTCGCCGAATACCAAACTGTGAACAAAATTGTCGACGAGCAATTACATAAGAATCATCACTATTAAATAATGTCTCCACATCGAACGCACGATGCTCACTCGACCACTGCGACATCGGGACTGACAAATTCGCTCAATCGATAATTCCAACGGCGCCACCATCGCTCCGCACCGTTTATTACTTTTTGAAATAATCGTATTTAAAAACATAAATAAATCCTCCAGACACCCTGTATAATCTAGAGCCCTCCAGAGTGGTCGACATCGTCTCACAGAAGTATATAGTGTCGCTTCTCTTGCCCATACGAATCACAGAGTTATAGGCAGTTACACTGTCGGTGTAAGATCGCCAGTCTCTCGTTAATCCCTGTTCACTCCAGAAGAAGTGAGCGTAAATTTATATTAATATGCTCTTATCATCTCCCCATTAACTTTTGTCAAATCTGATGATCAGATTATCAGTCATCGATGGTTCGCCTGGGATTTTAATAAAAACAAAAACACTTGTTTAATTTGTGTATGTGCTAAGTATTGCTTAACAGCTGTTATGTTTTAACGCAGGAAAATATTAGAAGTTACCATAAAAACAACTTGCCAATTTTAACTACTAATATATAACCAGTTCCAAAATATACATATTATTTTATTTTAATTTAACTTAACAAAAAATATTATTCCTTACAGTAAATATTTTAAAAACTATTAGAATCTATAATATCAAATAATATTCATTTGACATAAGTTAAAACCATAATTTTTTGAATTAAGTAAAATATTTACTAGTATTTAAAAATATATAAATATATATTCATATTCAAAATTTGTTTTATTGATGCACACAAAATTAAACTATTTCGATTACAGCTTAAAGGTTATGTTTGCAAGTCGAATTTGGTTCAGAATATTGAAATAGCGGAACTTTTCAAAGAAGAAAAAAGTAAATTTAGTTATAAGAACTTCCTGCATAAAAAATAACAATATCACACAATAAAAAAGTAATAACTTCTAAAGAATCGCTCATTTTAGTCTCATGCCGTGTTCAAATCACTAAGTTGGTAATCCAGTTGGAAAGTGATTCCACCAAAAAATAGTTAATTCCAAGCTCGATTACTTTTTTTGAAATTATTTTGTGGTAACAGCTCCAACTACAGTTTAAAAGGCAGATTACTTCAGTTAAACTAAGATGAAACCAAAATAAACTACATGTGAGAAATTGCATTTTAAGTTTAAACCAAATTTAAACTATTAGAATGACCGTACTATTAGAACTACACCCGAAAAGTGGGTCTAAATCAGCTGCTTGTTGATCTGTCTCCATATATCCACTTAAATATTTTAAGCAAATAAGAAAAAGCAGAAGTAGAACTTACTGCACAAATAGTACGAATTTTAAAGTTCAAATAACTAATTTTTAAACAACGTTCCATGTACATACTTATTTAAAAAATAACTCGTTTTATAATGTCTATTTTACTATTCTATTTTTTCCTATCCCTTTAAAATATGTACGATACTAATTCAAAGCGAACTCACATAAATTCCACAATTTGTTTTTTTTTATTTCCTTCCATTTATTTTTTCAACACATTATTAAAAATACAAATAAAAGCAGATTAAATCCGCTTACGGATGACATAATTAAATCCTGGCACTAATTAAATTCTCAATTCACATAAAAATTTACCCAACTATTTACAGCAACAAAAATTTACTACACCACATGCCAAGGAAAAATATACTAAACCAAACAGGAAAACCTCATACAGTTGAATGGAAAAAAAATTAAAATGGTCACTTTTCACATTTAATTTTTCAAAACTACCTTAATTGCTGGGCACACAAACCAAAATATAAAAAATTAAAAAAAGTAGCAGAAACACACAAAAAACTTTGGGGCTTAACATTTAATTGTATGAAAGTTCATTTGATAATCCTAAAGGATACGGGCAGCATCAATAGAGTAGGAGTTGGACAAGTCAGGAAACATTCATTAACGAGGAATATATGTAAATGCATTAGTGTGTAGGTGAATGTTTGTAAATATGACTGTGTGTGTTTGTTGAATCCAAGAGACCCATTTCAGCATATGTTTCCTTCTGGTATGAGGCTGACTACCACAGTCTAAATGTTTACAGGCAGGGAAAAATTATATTTTTAATCCTTAATGTACAATGCAAAAAAAATTGTATAACGTTCTTCATGCCATAGAAGTTATTTATGCTTTTTTTGTGGAAACTGACAAGTTCGAAGGTTATATTAAGATCAGACGATTATTAGGCGATATTACGGCTGTCGTAATTTTCTGACTGCATTTTTACACTAATTTCTTATTCCAAAAATAGTAGTAAATCTTTCTTTTTTAATTGGGATAATTTTTTCATTTTGGTCAACGAATATCTTCCACAACAGAAGTGCATGACATTTCAGACTTTTCCATTTGGAAATTTATGCTTTTTCTAATTATAATTCCTGTTATAATTCTAATTGTAATTTCTTTTCCAAAATGTTAGATTTTAGAAAAAATCTGTGAAACTAATAACGAGAGTGATACGCTCTGAATTTACAATTGTATAGTTTAGTATCCATCAAAACGCATAGTATGTATGTACGTACTTCTTTTCAGTGTACCTACGAAATATACAAAAAATTATACGTCGAAAAATACGCATAAGAAGAAGCAAGTATCAGTGTTCTTGCAGCTTCAAACCAGCTGAAATTGCAACACACAACATTAAAATTTTTTATTTAATTTTTTTGTTTAAGGTCAGGTCATTTTCCGAATAAAGACAAACTCGGAATACTCGTACTAAATATTGAAAGTACTGAAAAATATTTCAACATTATTAAAGGTATGAAGTGAATGTAAAATATAAATTTTCCCAAACACTTTTGACTGCGAAACATTGAAAGGGAGGATTTCAAAATTTTTTCCAGTTCATTTTTAAACAAACACCAACATGCCGACGTTGAGTATGTGTGCGAGTAAAAAATACTTTTGCTCATTGTCAACCACAAAATTGTTGCATGAGGTGTTAAATGGTTTCGCTATAAACTTTTATATCATTTGTAAGTTAACTTGAAATACAATATTTCCCTGCGTTGGCATGTGTGAGTTTATGTGCATTTGAATATAAATTTATTCAGTTTTCTTGTGTATGTGAAAATTTCATTATATTGCCACCAGCAATAGTAACAAACGAAAAAAGGAATTTAAAAACCCTTTTTCACATTTCATTATTTTCATCTTAGATTAATTGCGAAAAAATATTTTCCACAAAATTAATTTAGAGTATTACAAAACAAATGAAATTTGTCAAGGATTATAATCTGAGTATTTTAATAATCAAAAAAAGGAATATTTTTGAAATACTCAGGGAACATATTTTTGGTAAAACAATTTCTTTGCGAGAAACGGTAACAAGGACATATATACACAAACATACATACACAAACTCGTATGTAATTATTTATTTTACGTTATTTTGTTTTGTTACTTTTATATTTTTATTTTAATTAATTAATTTAATTTAATTTAATTTAATTATATTTAATTTTATATTTTTTATCTTGGACCAGCACCCAGGAGATGACCCCACACATGCAATGCATTGTGCTGGAACTAGAGGAAAGGGATAGTAAGAGAAATAACATCAGATGAAGCTTGACTATCTTACAACTCTGCTTTTGCACGTTCATTGTTTTTTTTATAGCAATATTGTAACGCATCTGCTGTTAAGCAGACGTATTATATTTTGAAGATTTGTTTTTAGTAGTCATTTTTGTAATTATTTTACTTCACCGGTGGTACACAATACCGATGAAGGAGGGAGTTCTGTTGTTCCTGTGGATTGCTTACAGCTGAAGGCGGTACTGTTCAGTGACAAGTGACTATGCCTTCGCCGCTGAAACCTTCCGACAACAACTGCCACAAAGACAGACAAATGCACATCAGAAAAAATGCGAGACGTTTTTTTTTAATGAGTCTGAAACTGGGTTCAATCCAGGAAAAATTTTTCGTTTTGTAGTCAATGTGCCGACTATTTCGAACCATCGCCACCCTCAAATTACATATTTCTTAATATTAATGATTCATAGTAAATTTGACACACAAACCAAGGCAGTTATGTATGACAACGTGTAGTATTGCCATCAATTTAACCCTAACCGTACTGACAACATTTTTGTACGTAGGCTCCAGATAAGGGTACCCATCTACCTGTGTATGTTAATTTGCCTCTTACGGTTTGAATATCAATACAATGGTTTGCATTGTAGAACGGGGATTCCCAAGAGTGTTATTATTTATTTATTTATATCATTTCAACACATAAGAAGCCCGTATGGCCAATGATGATGGGCCCCCAGCCCTATAAATACAGCTTGAAAGATGTACGTTAATAACGTATATAATAAGAAGAAAAAAAAAGAGATTATCTGTCCATGGCCACTGAATATTCAACTAGAAGATAGAAAAAACATAAATCATATTATGTACTTCCCATAGATTCAAGTAACACAAAAATGTTTTTTTTATAAGTACAGTATGAATAGGAAAACATTTTCAGACTAATTGGTAAGACATTCCAAGTACGGTAAACTCTTATTAAAAAGGATCGTTCAAATCTGGATATTTCACTCTATAAAATTGAAGTGTAAGTCGTGATATGACATATTTTTTGAAATTTAGTTTTAAAAATTTAGGTTACATGTCGGACACAAGATCATGCTCACGTATTCTTATATTAAAAGCATAACGAATTATTCTTCTTACTATCCTTTCAATAATATTTAGATTCCCCAATAAGGTTCCATTGTAAACTTCGAGACAATAATTTATCCGTGACATCAATCCGGAGTATATGCCCTCAATGCATAGAATCTTCTTAAAATAGAGTTTATTTTCCTAGAGTCAATGTTTATATGTGAGTCAAACTTGAGATTAGAGTCTATAGTAACACATAAACATTTGAGTTCATTTACAAACAGAATTTCGTGGCCACATATGACCTTCTGCGGAAAGATAATTGAATTTTCTTGTATTCGAAAATACAAGGCCCTTGTTTTATTCGGGTTTATAGCAAGATGATTTTGTGGCATACAGTTTGGTATTATATCCATATGATTATTCAGAAAAGTTTGTGCATAGTGAATTTAATTATTATTGATTTTATAAAAAAGAATAATATCGTCAGGAAATGCATAAGTTTGACAGTGGTCATTACTAATGTGGGAGAAGAGAAGTTAAAATTGCTATATAATTTTCGTACAAGAGTGATATGGTTCACACGGTCAAAAGCTTACGTAAGGTCCAATGAAACTATTATACATTCAAAGCATTAATTAAGTTTACACCTTATGGAATCCGTGAGTGAGAGTAGTATTGACGTGATATTGTGATTTGGACGAAAGGCATATTGGTCTGAATTTAGCAATAAACTAGTATGAGATAAAATTGTTGAATGAAAATATACTCAACTACTTTCGAAAACACAGTTAAAATAGTAATAGGTCTTAGGTTGTCGATACTATATCGCAATAACGCTTCCCAAATTCCACTGTTCAGGAACTCTTGACGAAGTTAAAATTAAATTGGTAGAATGGACCAGTAATGTTGATATGAGTGGGTATATTATTTTTACAAATTTAATTGGAATCATATCATGTCCAGTTGCATTCGATTTGATTGATTCAATTGAATGAAAATGAATTAGGAAAATTTAGAGATTGAGTAAAATCAATACAATCAGCGCCATTTGCATGATTTGAATTCATGTTTTCCAAGAGCTTGGCAGCAATACATTCCAATATTGATTCGTCAATCTGGGGCCTCTCCCTTCCTATGCAAACTAATTTTCGTAGTTTTCACCATATTTCGCTGCCCTCTGCTCCATCAAACATCCTCACACCATATACCCTGCGTACTTTCCTAATTACAGATTTGCCTTATTTCTAAGTTTACAAAACATTTTCCAATTTTTCGCCGATCGATCCCTTACATATGTCTTATAAGATGTGTCTCTCTGTCTTGTGGCATTTACTACCGCGCTTGAGTTGTTCCAATCAATTCCGCCAGATCCATATTTCACAATAATAGTGGGAACTAAATTAAAAAGGTTGAGAACGAGATTATTCAGAGTTGTAAGCTGAATATCAACATGGTTAGTTGTAAACATTCTAGATACATCAAAATTCACATTGACCACATTGAACGAGTTCATCATAATTTAATCGATTGCAATCTTTGACTTCGATGTATCTATAATTTTTTCCAACTGAAGACTTTATGGAAATAAAAATTAAACTGTGATGTGATGAAAAGAATGGATACTGCACTTGACTATGAAAGTCAACGGACATGGTTGAAACAGATATATTAAAAAATTTACAATTAAAGTCGCCCATAACAACAACATTGAAGAACCGATCAAATAAATCGCTATGGAGTCCTTCAAACGCGCTAACATTACCATTCGGAAGATAAATAATACCTATCAAAACAGGCGATTCACCAAAAAATTTCAACAAAGAGGGACTCACCAACACCATACTGTTTGCCACAAAAGACCATTCTATAATTCAATTTATCAGATATATAGAGACACCCAGCACCTCCTCTTTGGTCATCAGGACGAATGTTTCTGACGAGCCTATACCCAGGAAGAGCCAACGACTGAGAATACATATGTGATTTAAACCAAGTCTCCGATACGCCAATATTATCTAATACTGAGTCTCTGAAAATATTTTAAAATTCATGGAATTTAAGACCTCTATTTGTTGGGTTCAGACACTGTGCATCTATATGACCTATGTTTAGATTATCAGAATATAAAGAAAGAGCTGAATTTAGATGCGCCATATCGCTGGCAACTGGACCAAGATTTGAATCAAAATACATCGAAGTAGTAGCAATATTTATAGTTTGTGGGGACCGATTATTTGTACCGAAGAAATTTATGCAAGTTACATTATTTTTACAAAGGGAGGGTATATTTGTTAAATCCATAATTTTACGACATAAATGTATATAATCATAAGTTTTTATCTGCTTGAATTTAATTTAACAATGAGTTCACAAAATGGTGAACAATTTTATACCAGGTTATTTACCTTTTGAAGTTGTCACTTTGCAGATCTGAAATTTTACTACAAAACATTGGAATTTATAAGGAAAATTTACAAGTTATTTAAATATAATTAAATGAATATATTTACTTTTTTTGTATATGAGATTAAATCCAATTATTTAACTGAAATAAGTTTGTGCATTGTACAAAATCACGTATTTCTGTACTACCATCTATCATTTTGATTTTACACTTGGGATTATCCCTGTTTAGTATACTAAAATATTATATTTTCCTATCTTTCTTTAGGAGTGTGTAATTATCATTTAGATATAAGCGGCTTGCTGAATCACCTCCTTCTACATCAGATTTCGTAATATTTTTGACTTTGAAATAAGCAGCCATAATTTAATCCCGTATAGTTTTATGTGAAAACTTGGCCAGTACTACCTGTTGATTCCTTCATCATCACATCACTAAGCCGCCATCGATATTATGGTTTCCTTGAGATTTTCAATGTTCTTAGAAAGCCCTGATATGATAATATCGGATCTATTTAGAGGTTGTTGAATCGTGTGATTGAGTAGTTCAAACTCCTGTATTTGCTTGTTTGTACTTATTTCATTAGATTCGATACGGCTATTGCAATTATAAATTTCGTTATTCAAGTTTTTGAGATTGGTGCTAATTCCTTCCGAATTTCTTCCACAGATTATTAGAGATACCCTTGACTAGCAGTACAGGAGAAAAGCCATTATTTAAAAAAAGCCATTTGTTTCAATTAAAACAGAAAAGAAAATTTATGAATAAATTTGTGAAAAAAGTACCATTCAAGACATGTTTGTTTATTTGGAAATTGAGACGTTGTAGAGGTTGTTCTTCTTAATAATCATATAATACCACTCAAATAAAGTTAAAAGTTGAAAATTTGTTGAGTAGTGTAACTCGGATATTCATTTAAACAATTCATATATGAGACCAATAATGACTTAATACTATCAGCATTTGTCACGTATTATTACGGGACATTATCCACCGGGTTTTTATTCGCCTACTGCATATTTTTTTATTACCTGTTAAAAAATATTGCACGGAAAATCTTTAGCTGCGGGGTGAAGTATTGCAGTGCCTCCCATGCGGCGGTAATCGCCAGTTGTCTGAATACCGACCAATGTGGTTATTTGCCATTCCTGCACGAGGTATGCCCGCGTCCGACTGAAAATGGCGAATCTAGAGAGGAAATCTCAATAAAACCCGTAATTCCAGGTGTCATTCGTACTGTATTTGTGGGATGAATCACTCTCTGTTAGTGTGTCTTCTAACGGTGACCTCCAGACAGTGGGCGCCCTCTAGTTGTAATTAGCCTTTCCGTGACACCGAGGCACTGTCGAGGCTGGACCAACCCCGTACTCTTATTTCCCTTAAGGAAATTAAAACGAAGTAAAAACAACAAAAGAGACAGTAGTGCCTCAGTAAAAACCAGCTTGCATGTGCTGCATAAGCAACATCGTCGCAAGTGGCCTACGAACCAGCTGAAATGGCTTAGGGGCCATTGAAGCCTCCAACATCACCGCAGAAGAGGAAGATAAACTATTAACCTCTCCTGTGCATGGGTCAAGAACTGGTAAGGGATGTGGAAACAAGGAAGCTTGCTAAACAGTCAGCTGCTATGAAGCGACAACGGTCTAGCAGCACAACTCCGAATCAGAACTATCTCCGGGACGAAGATCTGTCGATTTTGTAAAAGTGACCAATTATCGTGCACGCGGCAGACAGAGATTTCTCTACCAGGGTGGAACTGTGGTGGTTCCACACAATCTGTGGACCACCAGACCCCTTGGATCCCTTAGGAACCTTAGGATAGAGAGTCTCCGTTGATTTGCTTTGTTTAATAGATCTTATTGTCCGCGGTGCTTCCTGGCCCCTAATATAATAATAATAATCTCTAGCTGAGGCATAGCTACAGCTTCTTGGGCATGGTATGATTTACGTAGAACTCAGCAACTCCTCTTCCCGATTTCCATTAGTGGACAGACGGCCATCTGCACGAACCACTGGGCCATCGACACGAATGGTGAGAAGATGTGCATGCCGTTCAATGCCCGGTGTAGAGGGTATGGGGAAGCTTCGGAGAGGGAGTCGTGTCTGGCTAGTTCGATGCTGAGATTCTTTGGGACGCCTTTCTTAGACAACTTGATGCTGTGCTCTCGGTTGGATCTGATAGACTTATTGAAGTATATGAATGACACAAGGTGACTGTGACGTCTTCTGGTTTGTACGTGGCTAAGGTAACAAAACGGCCCGTCTTCGCCGGCTGCCTTCTAATTTAACTTAACCTATTTGTATATTTGTTGCTTGTTATAATTGGACTTAATTTTTTAAAACGGCACAAAAACTCTAATTAACATACATTAAAAGCTAAACTGCATATTTAGATACATATTTTACAATACAAAAACTTGAAAGTTACCACTTTATAAAATTCTTTAAAAACGCATTAGGCATATTGCAAAATTTTTATATTATTTAATACGTCTCCTATAAAACAAATAACGTGCAAAAAGCAGTGTTGTAAGACAACGTAGCTTCACCTCCTATCATTTCTTCCACTATCCCAATCCTCCAGTTCCAGCACAATGCACCGCATGTGTAAGGGTCATCTCCTGCGTGCTGGTCCGAGATAAAAAAAAATATGACATTTAGTATCCTCTTTTAAATTTAAGTCAGCTAAAAGAATAAAAAATTAAATAAATAATAACTTAAAGGAGAAAAATTATTATCCATTTATGCGAAAACTTCTTCTTCTTTTCTGTTGATTACTTACGACTGAAGAATAAGCTCAATGTGACCCTTAATATTTTAATGTTTTTATTTGAAACATAAGGTTTTATCACTATTGATTACACAGGTTAACAAAATCAAATTTTTTTTTGTGCTCTAAGGTTTCATAGCCAATTTGAATACATTCCATGCCCATAAATTAACTTTTTATGAATTGACTCTGGTTTTCTAAATTTACCGTTCTATAGAAAAAATCGGAGGTTGCACGACGTAATTTGCAATAACTCGAGAACTAGCTCTTCGACAGAACTAAGAAAAACACGGAAGGATCGAGATTAAAATACCCTTTAAATTATGTTATTATACATTTTTTGCAAATCCTTATAGTTTAGAAGATATTCAGAACGTTTTAAGAAAAAAACCCTTTTTTTTAAAGAAAATTAAAAAAAAAAATTTATTAAAAATGTAAAATAAACAGAATCTAAAATACTGTTATTAATTTTGATACCCGTATATTTATATTATAGATATTAGAGAGTTGTATGATAGTGAAGTTTCACCTCCTGTCATTTCTCCTACTATACCTTTCCACTAGTTCCAGCACAATGCATCGCATGTGTAGGAGTCATCTCCTGAGTGCAGGTCCAAGATAAAAAAAAATAAAATGAGCCATATTTCTTTGAAATCCATTCATAAATTCCGAATTTATTCACAATTAACTAGTAGCGCCTATTTTCCAGAAAAATTTGTTGGTTTCGTTTTCAAACAGATTTTTCGTTGGAAGAGGACAATCCTAGGATGTTACTAGAAAACAAAGACTTATTAAATATATTTTTGGATTGTAGTCCATTGGCGTAATTAAATAATTCAAAAATAAAACAATTTTTTTCATATTTGTTTTAAACCAGTTTATTTTTGTTATGACTTGTAAACCAACTGATACAAATGCTACAATAAAACTTAATCTTGTATTGTATATTTAAGATTTAATACAACGAAAACTTTGCGACAACCTGTCTCTAAAGAATTTATAACAATAAAATATTGTTGAAATATACGTACATATTATTTATTTTATCATATTTTGACGATCATCAGCCGATAATAGAGAAATAAAATACCAAAATTATTATAAACACGCAGCTATTTTGCACAGATTTTTAACAATAAACAATGAAGTCTCGCAAACAGCAGCAAAAGCATTGATTTATATGTCTATGCAGGCAATGGTGGTGGCTGTAAACAAACAGGAGCCGCAAATCGTAGTTGTAGTTGCACCACGGACACTATAATGCACTTACCCGCTCACTCACAACTGGCTGTCGACTCTTGTGACTTCTTTTTTAAAGTAACTGCTATTCGCACACGCATACCTCTGGAAAAAATTTAATACAATGAATTTCGGTGACAATAAAATTGCATAAGAGTGAATAAGATATTTTAACGCCAACATAATTCATTTCCGTTCATTGTCAACACAAAAAATTCATTCGTTCATATTTTAATAGACACACAGATATAAAACCGAAGTGAATTTATTTATACGTATAATATTTACATAGTGCTCATTTATTTCAACAACGTCATATTTGCAAAAAACTAGTTTTTTAAAAAACGTACTGAAAGTTTTAAATTTACATACACCTTAATGGGGAAATGAAAAAATCAGCTTGATTACGGTTGGCATATTTTAGTCTGAAATGAGTCTGTATTTAGAAATTGTATCACGACTGGCGAAAACGACAAAATTTAATCGCTGTTATGTGATCTATTACAATTAATTCTACCGCATATACTTTTAGTTCGTGCCATTTAAAGAGCATTCGAATGTGTAATGCTCTTCTTAAAAATATATTTTGAAAGTTGCACTGTGTTATTTTAAAAGTGTAACGCGCTCTTTTCTGGCGATGCTCACCTTAAAAAGGAAAAAAAAATAGTACTTGTTCAATACTTGTTTTAATTAAAAGGGGAATGAGTGCAGCACTACATTAAAAGCTACTTTTTTTATTGTTATTGTTTCTTTTTCTTATTATTTATGTAAAAATAAACTATTTTTTAGTTCGTCTTTCATGATAATTTTAAAGTTTTTGTATTTATGTATATTAATTATTATTGAATAGTTGTAGTTTATTGTTCTTTTGTAAACGTAAATTATGCAACATTTCTTAAAAATTTGCTGAACAGTTAACAATTTTGCCAAATCACATGTAACACTTATGACATACTTTTTTTTAGAAAATAAATGACTTGTAAATAATGCTATAAATGTAAAATATATACATACGAAGTTTGTTCAAAAGAAAAGGAGAATATTGTTTTTTTTCGATTACAATGGGGTTCTTGCCAACAGGTCGTACGGTTAATAAGGAATACTACAAGGAAGTTATGCAACGTTTGCGTGAAGCAATACGGATCAAACGATCGGAATTGTGGGAAAAAATCATGTATTCTACATGTCGATAATGCTTCAGCTCACACATTAATTCTTGTTCGTGATTTGAGCCTCAACCACCTTATTCACCAGATTTGGCTGCCGGCGACTTTTTCCTACTCCCAAAACTGAAGAGACCAATGAAAGGAAAGCGTTTTGCCACAATTGATTAGATAAAGTCAGAATCGAAGAACGAGCTGATGACCATACCCAAAAGCGCATTTCAGAACTGCTTCGAGAATTAGAAGTAGTGCTTGGCATAAGTGCACTATATCTGAGGGGTATTACTTTGAAAGGAACAAAATGGAAATTGATGAATAAATAATTACTTTTGAAAAATATTTAATTTTCACCTTGTCTTTTGAACAGACCTCGTATGTACATATAACAAATTTTTACGAAAAATTTGACATTTTAAAATGATAGTGGTTCAAAAATGTTCCGCACCAAACGCTATTTCTTAAAAAAGTCAGATTTTTTTTATATTTTATTTTAAAATACAAATGTTTTCAATTAATATATTAAATAAATGTAAAATAAATTTTTTGCAATTTTAATTACACGCTCCGCTAATGCCTAATGTACATGTATACATCGAATTTGTTGAACTTACTTGTGGTTAGGCAATGAAAAACGTTCGATTGTTGTCGCAGTTTCCGATGCAGAGTATTCAACTCGATTTCACTATATTCATGTTCTACGTCAGATAATATTTTATTCGTAATTTTTTTTATCTTGGACCAGCACTCAGGAGATGACCTATACACATACGAGGTATTGTGCTGGAACTAGAGGGAAGGGATTGCCTCTGATTTCAAGGAGATATATTAAATTTTGGATGATGGTTTTAGAATCTATTTTGCGTAATTATTTTACTTCGCCGGTGCTACACAATACCGACGAAGAAGGGCGTTCGAATGTTCCTGTGGATTGGCAACAGCTGAAGCTGTTGCTGTTCAGTGACCAGTGATTATGCCTTCGCCACTGCAACTTCCGACAACAAATGACACAAATACATACATATGCACATCAAAAAAAATGCGAGATGTTTTTATGAGTCAGAAACTGAACTGGCTTGAACCCAGTCAGGGTTCAAAACCCAGGGTTGTGTGCAGAGTACTTCAGCCATCGCCACCCTCAGTGGCTAAGTGATATTTTAAATATATTCTTTTATAAAACATTTATTATCGACTTTTTTTGCTCGTTACCAAAAAATATTATAACCGCCTTCCACTACGACAGTTGGCGAACAACGTAACTAGGCTGAATATTCTTCCGTCACGGCGATAAGAAAAATTATTCTGCATTATTAACTCAAAACTGTATTTTTTGAATTATGACGTTATTGAAGTAAATAAGCGTTATATACATATACATATGTATGTGTGTATGCATGTATGTGTTGTTATACGTATTAAATCTTTGTATTGAAGTTTAACAAATTGTACTCGATATGCAATCAGTAGGAACAAAGGAAATTTTTCTATTGTATGAGTATAAAATAATTAAACTGGATAACGATTACAATAAAGAGTAGAAATATAAAATTTACAACAAACAATGCAGGTGAAATGCTGAATTGAAGTTACAAAAAGTGAATCATGCAGTGGTCTAGTGTATAGTGCGCTAAGTGAAGGAAGGTATTGCTTACTAAGGTCGTCAAATCAATTATAATTCTACCTGTAATAAATAATAAATAAGTAAATTAAAAAGATATTTTTCCCTTCAGTAACATAGAGAGGAAACTTAGATAGATGTATTAAAAAATTCAAGTTTTTTCTCATTACGTATCACGAAAGAACTGCTGGTTCGATTTTGATAATTTGTTCTGTTTATTGTTCGAAATATTCCGAGGACGATTTATGGGAAAGAAAAAGTTTGACGTGAGCGAAGGCGCAGAGAAAAGCTAGTTTAAATATAATAACATAATTATTATTCAACGTAAATACAAATTTAGGAACAAAATTAATATAAAATAATATTTCGTTTAATAGTACATATTATTGTTCAGAAAAAGTCTACACAGTTATATATTTAATTTAGACACTTGCATACTTTCCAAAGTGTATGTAGTATGTAATAAAGTGAGACTGACTTTTTCTGACATATAGTCAGTTAAAAGAACTCAGTGAGCATAGCGGGAGATGAGGAGGTGCTGTTGGATAAGTAGTTAACACATTGACTGTTCAACCAGAATACCCACGTTTTAAATCGCTGATCAGAAAAAAATATTTTCAATTGTGTCTGCGCTAACAGCTCTCTTTCGTCGGTGTTTGAGCATTAAAATGTCGGCTTTAAAAAAAATGCGTCAACATGACAACTGAGACACAGCAACTCTGCATTATAAATTCGCAAAAATACACAACTGAATTTTCACCACCTGTCTCATTCTTGCACTTCCCTTCTGAACTATTTCCGGTGAATGCATAGCAAACGTATGGTCATCTCCTGCGAACTGGTCTAAGAGAAAAAAGTAACGTTTCACAATAAAAATTCAGATTAGATATTATCCTTTATAAGATTAACCGTCAATAAAAGAACTGTTGGTAAGCTCATTTCAGATAATCTCTGTAGTAGGATGCTGATATCATCAAGCGGTTTTTATAAATATTCCTTAGACAAAAAAAAAATTGCTTTTGAATAGACTCGTTGCGATCATTACAAATATTATATAGTAACGCAGCCATATTTTAAAATTGCTCTTACGAGCCACGTAAAAATTCGTTTACCAAAATCCGTAATTACTTCAAGCGATAGTGAATTATAGCCTTCAAGAGCATACAAGTAAATAGAATTTTAGGCTCTTGAAAATTGCATATGTTTACATTTCTTCAAATTTAGTTGCATTGAAATGATTTTTCACCATTTGTAAATATTATCCAGATTGTTCTGGAGATACTGCTGATCACAAGAAAGTTTTACCGTTGAAAGTCATCTGCATAATCGTACATCAATACATTGCCATGTTTAATTGCTTCTGGCAAATCATTAATAAAAAGGAGAACAAAACCGTAACCCGAAATATACAAGAATGTTCCACGGAACTGCAGCATGGAGGAGGGCATCACAGCGCTCAGTTCTCAAAGATATATCAGAAAAATTTTAAGATTGACGGAGGGTTCGAATGGTAAAATATTTTGTGAGCCATAACATATTTTCACAATAAAAACAAATATTTAAATACTTTCACAATAAAACGCTTAAACAATTCTAAGACTTTTGCTTCACTAAAATATAATGAAAAACAATTTGTAAATTTGTATATGAAACAGCCGTTTTCACTGGGACAATTTGCAACATTGTTAAACAGTATTAATTAAACAGCTGTAAAATTATCACTGGCTTTGGTGAGAGGAACTCAAAAGTCCTGAGTAAGGATAAATTTAGTTAAAAATTCTTTTTCTAAAGTTATACCAGTACTGTGGTATGGATATCGGGCTTATTAAAAACGATTGTTAAATCGAATGTACTTTAAAATTATACATTTCTGCGTACATAAAACGTGATGTCTGTCAGGAGAAAATTTATATAAAAACTATAAATGAGTCTCTCCTTTTTTTATCTTTGTGCTGAACTGAAAAAAAGGGATAGTAAGAGAAATGATAGGAGGTGAAGCTTTACTATCGTACAACACTGTTTTTTGCATGTAATAGCAGCGTTGTAGGGTCTCTGATGTCAAGGACATGTATTAAATATTTCAAACTTAATTTTTTTACTAGCTATTTTTATTAATTATTTTGCTTCGCCGGTGCTACACCATACCGACGAAGGAGGGTGTTCTGATGTGCATGTGGATTGTAATCTTGTAATTATTGTAGCAATTTTGAGCGGTACGAGTTCGAACCCTTCTCTTGTAGCCAAAATTTTTTTAAGCATTAACCCTTGGCAAAATAAAAGAGATTCTTACTAACCAACGTCGTAATTAATTCTGAATTCAATAATATTGCACGAATTTTAAATTAAATTCCATTACAACATAATAATTAACAATACGTTTCCTACTATTAGTAGTATAGGGAGCCCTAACATACATATTTTGTTCCTCTGCGCATTAAATATTCACTATTAAATATTTTTTACACATATGAATGTGTAGGGTGCAAAATGGGAAATAATTTTTACAGAAAAAAAATTAAAAACGAAAAGATGTGCAAAAAGAAATAACAAACAAATTGACGGCAATTGAAAATAAAATTTACAATTCATTGAACATTGATGGTTTAAAACAAACCACTTTATAGGCTGGATAACACAATATATTCCCTGCCTGTTTTTTCCTTTTCTTTCTTCATTTGCTCAGAAGGGCTGTACTTTTTTAAAATTTGCAATTGTGAATGCTCCATTTACAAGCATCGTTTGGGGAATATATTTGTGTAGAAAAGCTTAACAAAAATGTTAAAATTTTTATTTAAAAAAAAAGCAGGCATATTGTTGCGTTGCGTTTCAATTCAAGCGTTTATTTTTTAACTTGTCTTTTATTGGTGTCTCACTCTTGCGATTTAATTTTTTTTCTACACAATGAATTGTATGAAATTTGCTTATGCGGTAAATAAAACAAACAACTAAAAAATTGCACACTTCCATTGTTAAAATCCATCATTTGATTTATGAACAAAAACAAAAATCCTTGGATTGCAATGTTTACTCATACTCGCAGATACTTTTTGTACTTGCACATGCAGATACTTTTACTGTTTAACGGATACTTTTGAAGTAGTTGAGCTCTTTTTTTGTGTGTAAATTCTTTTTTCTACATTTAAAATTTCCTAACGTTTCACGCGATTTTCTTTTTTTGTTTAAAATATTTTATTGTCTTTTGTTTTATAGCGTTGGCTATTTCGCTTTCTATTTGTTGTAAAATCAAAATCAGAAATTTTAAAAATAATGTTTTTTTTTGCTGTATACAACACTTATGCTTTTATAGATAATCCTGTGCATTTCCGTTTGCTGTAAAAATTGCATTGAAAAACCATTAGTTACCGCTTTCGATTGCATGGACTATAGTTTATGAAAACTGCATTGGTTTAAAGGAATGTTGCAATTCTATATGAATCCGTTACTTATTTGAGATTTCTTCTTTCTGTGAACTGGGATAAAAATTAATGTTTAGGCTATGGTTTCATAATAGATATTTTTTATATTTCTTATTGTATACATTTATTTAACAATGAACTCCTTTTAACGAGTGGGAACATTTTGCCGGAAAAAAGGGTGATACATTTAGAGCTGCCACCTCATTGTTAAACATTGTTAACAGGATTTCGCGTAAAAAAAGTATGTTTTAAATAGTTTTTATCAGCCGATTTTTCTAGAGCGTGCCGAATGAATTGCATGATTCCCATGCTGCTATTGAACGGTAATCCGCGTGAATCAAGTCTTGTGACAGCACACCGGATGTATTCGAAATTACTTTTAACGAAAAATTAAGCAGTAAATTTCAGCATGTTTTAAAAAGAATTAAGAATTATAATGGATACTCCGCGTTAAGTATTTAACCGTAGCACAAACCTATTATCAGCAAAATTGCTCGAAAACGTTCATATTATTCAGCAAATGTTGAAAATTGTTCCCCCTAGTTATCACGATGCTATTTTTTATTGAGATATAGTAAATTTCTCCATAGATTTGTTTGCTGTTTATGGCGTGACACTGTCCTACTGAAACCAAACGAACCGCCATTACGATTTTCAAATTCAGGGAACAAAAATTTAATATTCGCTAGAAAGCTCAGCTGCATTCTGTGAGAAATTTTTACAATTTACTTTCCGAACCCACCACCCGCCAATTTGAGATCGAGTTCGATTGTAACATATATTTTCCACTACAGTCGCAATATTCTCATCATTACGTAGATTTGCGGATGGTATTGCCAATACTGAGATTGGAAGGTGAATGATATACAAATGTTCACCACATGCTGCTAGAGGTACACGAAATTATTTCTGCATACAACGCTGCTTTTCGAATTGAATTTAACAATTTGGAGGTAAGTCACATGTGATCGTAAAACAAAAGGCTCTAAACAGATCACCCAATATAAATTATTTTTAGTAGAATGTATGCGTTGTGTTGCATGTATGCTGTTTTTATATCTATTGCTTGTACGTTTGTGTGATAGTAAGTGAATTAGTGTAAGTACGTGCGCTGATGACTAAGTATTGACGTTATAGAATTTATGTTCCTGTAATAATCCTTTTTTGTTTCTATCATTCCAATATGCATTATTGGTCTTATTGTTTCCGTACTAATTGTTTGGCTTTTGACCAATTTTCCAGAAAAAAGACACAAAATATTAAATAAAAGCACAGATTGAAATCTTTGTTGAAAAATGCATTGCGACTCATACGGATGTGCACTTAGTGAGTATGTGACATTGTTGCACCAGAGCATTTATTGTATTTTTCATGATTTATGTTTAAAGTAAAATAAAAAAATTATGCCAAGAAGTACTTATCTGAAAGTTAAATTCTATTTGAAAAGCAAAAGGTACATTAAAGTAAGTCATGATATAACTGATTCCTCTGTTTACAAGACCGTACAGTACACATTCATTTCGCATAATAAATACAAACTCTTTATTTTTAATTGAACTTTAACTGCACTCCAACAACCAAAAGTAACTTTTCATATTTTTTTTTCTAATTTAAACATAGACGTTGACACTCTGAAAGCAAAAATTCGGTTACGAATACCTTTGGAAATTTCTCCATTTATGCGATATGTAAGACCATGCTGACTTTAGTCGTCAATATAGGTGTACAATTATTTGTAAAATATCTGTTACTTTTCTATCTCTTACTGTTTATCGAAGTGCCCTTTCCGATTTGAGTCATTTTTGCGAAATTGTTACGTTTTTGCAAAGCTAAATGTACGTAGTTGTATGCAAATCACCGTATTGTTAAATTAAGCAGTTGAATGAATTCTTGTTATGAAGAAATTAAATGAAAAACGGTTGTAGTTTTGTGATTTTAAATGTTTCGTATTCTTTTGGAGGTGTAGATGTTACAAAATATTTCTATGAAAGTGTCACAAACAGTTGCAGATAAATTATTAAACACATCTGCAGTTTTATTTCCAAAATAAAATTTCAAAATTAGAATAAGATATGAAGTTCAACTATCTTTATCATTTAAAATAATAAAGTCTAATTTCATTTTTGAAGTTAAACTTGTTTTTTTTTGTAACTTAACGCAGCTCTCAGTTGGTAACAAATATGTACATGGTTTCTCAAAAAAAAAAATTATATTTAGTGAATCATTATAGAAAATGTCGCCGAACTATAAACTTTCTTATGACAGTTTATTTAGCAGGTTGACTTGTAATTGCTGTCATTTCAAGACCTATAATTCCGTTTAAAGTGAAAGCCAATTTATGCCAAATCCTTTTCAGATTATTTTTGGGGTTCAATTGAAGTCCCATACCGGTATCATAGGGCTGTAGCTCTTTAACCAAATAAATTTTGTAGAAATTCAGATTTAGGTTTTTTTAATAAAATACGATCTAATGACGATCTAAACACATTTAAAGGAACACAGCGGCTCTCAAATCTTTTTTGTAGTTCCTTAAAAAATTTTTATACAATTTAATTTTCAAGACAATAGACTTCTTGTAAACTATTTCAAAGGCAATGAACTCAATTAATTAAAATTATTAAGTAACTACAATCTTTAATACGCTAAATTATTTAAAATTTAAGGGATTAGCAAACAGTTTAAATAATCTGGAGTTGGAATTAACAAAAGTTTGGTTAAAACCAGATCTCGTTATTAAAGAAAAACTATGCATTCTCTCATAATAATCTATATTTTTTATTAACGGTTGCATCAATTGTGAATACTTGTTGGGTTTGATTAAATTTTGTATACCTTTCAGAACCCTTGGGTACAATAATTTATTTTATATATCTACACACTTTACTAATTATGCCATGCGTGAGGATGTACTCGTATGACGAGCATTGAATACTTTGAATAATATGAATAATCTGAGGACAATTTTAGAATGTACTAGCATTTACTCGCGTCTTCGTTCACGCCCAACTTTTCTTTACCATTCGCAAAATATTTCAAACAATATCCAAAAAAAATTATGGAAATAGCTCCAGCAGTTTTGCCGTGATGCGCTTAGCACCGAACATCATTTACGTTTTAATTATATACTCGTAGATAGTTTTATAGTTTCGGTGAATAATATATTTCCCCCAACGTCTTCATCTGGTCCTATATTTTTGTGTATATCTTATGAGTTATTTTCGACTCAGATATAGCCATTTTTTAAATTTCATAAAAATGACTCCATACGTCCCCTCGTGGTACTATCTATTAAAAAATGTATTACATACGTGTTCTTTTAGACTCTGATCTACGTACGTTTTAAATTTTATGGAAATCGGTTTGATATGCAAAAGAGTCATTTATAAAAATTTCCCGCACCTGGCAATATTGTTGGGCATTTACAGAATTTTTTTTGTATCTAGAAACGGTATCCAATTTTATGCAAAATTTCAAAAGAATCCGTTAAATGGTCCACTTCTCGAGCCCTGAAAACCTATTATGAGTTGACTCGAACCTGTGTTGTAAATTTCAGCTCGGTAACTCATACATTTCAGGAGATCATGCGTTACGAAGAAACACACACAAACTGTTTTATATACTACAATGCAGGTGTAAATGCGAATGGTCAGCGCACAAATAAAGTGACTGAAAATATCCATCTCAACATACCAATTAGAAAGACCGAATGCCATAAACATTACGATACATGGTTTTTTAACTCTTCAAGTGACAATAAAAAATCATAATATGGAAAATGGAGGGCATTTTGGTGATATTTGTATGGGAATATATAGGAAAATCTAAATGCCATATCTCTGGAACCACAGGGCCGATTTCATGTAAACTTCACATAAACCATCTTCCGTCCATTACCAACTCTAAAATTTTGGTTGAAATTGGTCGACGCGTTTTTGCAGTTAGTGGTGACATCAAAGTGTACACTTCTTTTTTTTTTATATATATAGATTATAAATAAATAAAGAGAAATAAAGAGTCATTAAATATATTTTAAGATCAAAATATATTAAATTAGCTTCTAAGGATATGTAGTCCTTTGGAGTAAATATATAAATATAAGAAAGAGAAGTTGTTATTTGCAGCCAAGTAAATTATGTTTCAATTTTAACTGCGACAGTTATTACTGCTGAAATCAATTCCGAAAATTGTTAGACTAAAAGCATTGCACCAAACGATTAATTTTCAGTTTGTTTAGAAAACAGGAACAGCATCACATTACCAGTTCAAACTATGTTATGCAGCTTAAATTGTACAATTATAGAAAATACGTTGAATGCTTTTCAAGGGCCTTAGAATACACTTTAATTTATTTCCAGATTAAAATTAACGAGTTTCTAATTATTGAGAGTGCAATGTATTTAAGTGTTTGAATTCTATATAAATTTTTTATTATAATTTTTTTTTTTGTAAAGAAGACTTGGGGAATTTAAAAGGGAACAGTATACAATTGAACAACGTGTCAAAACTTTATTTCAAAAGAAAATCATGATTTTATTCATTATTTAATTATGAGCAGGGAATCGGTTCGATAATAGGCAAGAAGGTCTACGGAAAATCCAAGAGTAATTCAGCAGCTAGAATTACACCCACGGTACACTAATTTGGTGCGGTGTTTCGTCGGAAAGGATAATTGGCCCATATTTTTTTGAAAATGAAACAGTGTCGCCGTTTCCATCACTGGTATTATATATCGGACAATATTGAAATTTTTTCAAGGTTAGCCGTGGAAAACCATCGCCAGTATGGTTCCATCAGGATGCATCCACAGCGCACACTGGGAGGGCACAATGGCTCTTTGAACTCAAACACCTTCGGTAATTTTGGGCTACCCTGTATTAAAAAATTTTAAATTAAAATTATAAATTATTTCTTGTGTGTTTGCTAGGCTCTGGTTCTTATTTCATTTTAATATTATGTCTCTTTAAATATGAACAGAAATATTTTAGCTTTTTTTTTGGTGAGAAGAGAAATGTTTAATTCATTTTGTAAAATTTTCTTCTAATGGAATTTATAAATTAAACAATTTTTCTGGATTCAATTGAAATGACATATCGTATTTTTAACTAATTTTCACAACTATTTTCTCTCAAAATTTATTGAATGAATTTAAATATGTAAAATTTTCAACTTTCAATAATAAAAAAGAATAAAAAATGTCAGCACATCTTTAGCTTGTTGTTTGTCACCTTTAAAAAACTTCGATTATTTAAACGCAACGGAACAGGATGTCAATACGACACCAACACGTTTATAGCAACAAGGATATAAACCCATACATACATACATATGTGAACATAATCGTCTAAACTTGCATACCACAACACATTAAAAGCAAACAATTGTGTCTCCTTATAACTTCCTGCATACGAAACATGTCTTTCCTCCTACACAGCTTGTGTTGCGAAAGAAAAACTTGCTGTTGTTCTTCATGTCTAAGGTTTGTTTTTACTGTTTATATTTTCTGTTTATGTTGCACGTCTTTACCCTCGAAAATACCAGCAACAGTTCGAGGGAAACAAGAAATTGAACTCTATTGAATTGCGATAAAAATCGCAACAGTTTTATAACATGTTCGTTGCTGCTGCTGTTAGTTGCCATTGAAAGTTGTTGTTGTTGCTGTTCATATCGTGATTGTTTTGTATTCACATTTATACACGTTTTCGTAGTCACCCGTACACAGTTTTGTGGCTTTTTTACACAAGAAGATGCTAAAAGATTTACAGATTTTCTTGTTGTTATTTTTATTTGTTTGTCTCCACTCAGTTTGGCTTTCCTACGACATTTTTTATTATTTTTATTTCCTTTTGTAACAGCAGCTGTTAACAGATGCCTTCCATTGCGGTGTTTGTGTATTAGTGTGTAACAAGAATTTAGATCCTTTAAAGCCCATCATATATTGATTGAACTTTTTAATAGATTGTTTCCGTTGCAAGTTAAAGTACCTAAAAAAGCTTCCGTTCAGTTTTTTTTGCCGTTAAAGTGGGTTATTTCGTAACCTGGCACTATTGAATGCATTTAGGTGACAATAATACGTTTTCGTTGGTGCGATATGAAAAAAGATGACGGGTTGTATGGGGAATAAAAGTTGGAAAATTTTCAGAAGTTCTTTGTTACTATTCTACGTTTCCTTTTTTTTGTTTCTTGGAGCAGTGATCTGAGATGTCTCCTACGTACACAATAGCAACAGGAAAATAAGTTTTGAGAAGGAAAATATATGATATACGGGAATTTCCAAAATCGTACTTGACGGGGTAGAGTTTATTCCACATAGTAACAGTTGGGCTAAAAAACGAATTCCCTCTGCTAAGATAAGACTGATCTCCCCTAGTTTCGGAAACGAGTTCCTGATATCATTAGAGCACATTTAATTGAAGTAGCGAGATTCAAAAAACTTATGTTATTAAGGTAATTCTACAAAAAGAAAAAAGACTTTTTGCACGTTACAAAATGCATGTGTTTAAGATTTTAAAAATTTTATTTTTATAGTGATGATGACAAATTTAAAAATTTTAAACTGATATTCAAAAAAATCCCTAACATCTTTTCATATGGTAACAAAATTAGAAGAATGTCTTATTTCAGCTATTTATTGCTTTGTTCCAAATAGTAAATTGCAATAAATAAAATAAAATTATTTTTTTAAATCACCTGCTTCTCTACCTGATTGGTCAATTTGAAAATTATGTGCCGACAACTGACAATGCATCAGTTGATTCTTTCATGAGGATAAATAGTGTCGGCGTACTGTAAAGAACCCTTGCCTTTACGAGGATCAACTGTGGTATGCGGTTGAATTACTCTAGCAAATATATTAAAGAGACATTTATTTAATGGGCATATAAATTTAAAAAGAACGAACAAAATTTTAATGCAATATTTATTTGTATTATTTAAAAGTTATTTATTCTCCTAATTCTTTCAAAATTTTTCTTGTTGAATTATAGTTTATTTAAATGAGCTTCAATCTTATCTTATTTTGCGTTTTAAATTATTTTTTTTTCCAATATTTCGTTTTCACATATTTCAGGGGCACATATTTTATAATAACTAAAAATTTTTATAAAAAGGCGATAAATCAAAAATTAAAAAACTCAAATATTAATAAATTTGATTTCCGCAAAATACTAAAAATATTAAAACTCAAATCACAATTATTTTAAAAATGTTTGCAATGTAAAATTACTTTAAATTAAAATTTAAAATTTTTAGTTTATTTTTTGTAGTACATACATATACCTGATTACAACTATCATTATCACGGTATTCTATAAACTAAGTTGGACATTTCTGATTTATCTACTCTATCTTTTGTTCTGCCAAATAATCAACCTACTGTGTTATACTTTTTATATACTATTAATTTTTTTTTTTTTATCTGGGACCAGCACTCAGCAGATGACTCCTACACATGCGAAGCATTGTGCTGGAACTATAGGAAAGGGATAGTAGGAGAAACGACAGGAGGTGAAGCTTAATTAATTATTTTGCAGCTCTGCTTTCGTACGTTCTTTTTTTTTTTTGTTTTTTTTTATACTCGTAGCAGTGCTGAAGCTTCGGTTTAGTAGCCATTTTTATTATTATTATTTTACTTCGTCGGTGCTACACAATACCGACGAAGGAGGGCGTTCTGATGTGATTGTGGATTGTGGAAACTTTCCGACAACAACTGACACACAAAGACACACTAATGCACATCAGAAAAATGCGAGATGTTTATTTTTATTTTAAAATTTTTTGTCTGAAACTGGGGTTGAACCCAGGTCTGTTTTTTGGTTGTGTAGTCAACGTGCAGACTACCATCCATCGTGCCATCGCCACCCTCAATTTGTGGATTGATATCAGCTGAAGCCGGTATTGTGCAGTGACTAGTGACTATGCCTTCGCCACTGAAACCTTCCGACAACAATTATCACACAAAGACACACAAATTCGCATCAGGAAAATGCGAGATGTTTCTTTTTATTTTAAAATTTTAGTCTGAAACTGGGGTTGAACCCAGGTCTGTTTTTGGATTCGTAGTCAACGTGCAGACTACCATCCATCATGCCATCGCCACCCTTTAGTTTCCTTTATCATAAATCTTAGAATTCTGTAATCTTTCAGATAAAAGAGGTACATAAGTAAATGACTTATAAATTTTTCGTTCAGTCATTACTCTTCTATTTAAATTATTAAAATTTTTATATTTCCTTATTAGTCCAGAGATCAGTGAAAGTGGGTAATTATTATTCATTAAAACACTCCTAATTTTATAAGACTAATAAAAATCTATATCACTATAATCAATACTCCCCAAATCAGATTCTATCATGTATTAATAATAACTCTTCCAGGATGTGTCGAATAATAATTAATAATCCTTCCAGATGATGTAGGTTTTGATACCAGTCTATAAGTGTTTTTTTTCAATTTTTTTTTTTTTTTTTTTTTTTTTTAAAGACAATAACAATTCTACGAAGCTCTCAAGCTTGTCTGTAGAAACACCCATGGTCTAAGCGGGAATCGAACCCGCACCTCCATATTGATAAGACTAATGCTCATGCACTAGACTATGCACTGACTTATATATCTAAATACGTTATTCTAGAATCACATTCCGTGTCAATTATAAATTTTATATCATCATGAAATGAATTGACTACAGTCAAAGTATCAATTGATTGAATTGATATTATACAAAAAAAATTATCGACATATTTTGTGATTATTTTTTGTTTTTTATCTAATTTCTCAATACAACAATCGGAGGATCCCATTGGAAGACCCCATTTTTGTATATACGTCCATATATTTTATTATTATATCTGAAATATCTATTATCTGCTATACAGAATTTTACAATACGTAACAACAGTTCTTCTCAATCTTTGCATAATTCTTAATTATATTCCATTTTTTCTCAATAATATCTAAAGCAAAATCTATTCCAAGCATACGGAAATAAGGATACTACATTAAATGAAATTAATTGCTAATCATTTTAGATTTCAATATTCTTTATCTTTTTTCTAAATTGTAAAGAATTCTTTACATAGTAATTAGAGGTTTCAGTTCACTCTTCAAGAATATTCATAAAATAGTTGCAAAGTTCATAAGACGGAGAATTGATAAATTCGCATACTGGTCTTTTGGTACACCATATACTCTAGGTGCTGTAGACACATTAGATTTATAAAATTTTAATTTGTCAATTATTATAAAATATTTTCATTGAAGAAGTTTTACATTGTTAAAATTGGAAAAAATTAAATTTAAAACGTAAAGTAATATAATTTCTCAAGCTCATTTAAATAAACTATAATTCAATTTTAAAATTTTTCTATAAAATGCCATAATTTGCATTACGTTTTCAAACTTTAAACTTTAAATTTCCCTGTTCTAGATATGTAATTCTACTTCACAAATCGTATTTAATTAACCGATTCTCCCAATTGGTATATGTAGGGTGCGGACCATCGCCGAAGAAGAACGAATCCATGTAAATATAATATAAAATTTTTTGAGTTTATCGAAGTTACGTTTTCAATATTGGGGAAGAGTATAATCGAGTGGTAGAGCATTACAACAGAATATCCTTCTATGCGTTAGTATTCAGCAGATATCAAAACAGTCGTCTTGAATTTTAAATGTTTTATTTTCAGGTATTTTAAAAAATCCTAACATTTTCAAATCCTTTTATGAATGATAAATTCATTTGAGCTTTTAATGAATGATAATTCAATTTGTCAGACTTAAGGTTTATTTGTGTTTATTTAAGTTTCCTAATTTTACTTACTTTTGAAAGAAAAAGTACTGAAAGAATCATTCTGCTACATTGGGGAAGTGGCTTCATTTTCAAGAAGAATCCCTTTTTTTCAACAGAACAATATAGAAAAAAACTTAAAGTCCTTAAAGAAAGAAATAGAAAAACCTGTTTGTTTTAACATCGCTGTTGTTGTTGTTATATTTGTTTTATGTGGTTGCCATTTACAATTTTATAATTAACTTAAGAACTTTATCAAGCTGCTTTTACTACTGCACCAGTGCGCCTATCCCCACTTACCCCTTACGAATACAATTGCTCTCATACTCACCCATTCATAGTAGAGCATTCGTATGGATTTATTTTCTTCAAACTTCTCTTCGTAAGTCACTTATTTGTTTTTCGCGTTGAAAAGTCTGTCAAACGTTTTTTCTTTTTCTTCATCTTTGACTGCAAAAATTTTTAAATTTTCTAAAGAGTTTTATCTCCTGTGCAAAGTTTGTTGTTGTATTTCTTCTTCAACTTTTTGTTTGATTTGCTTCGTAAGAAGGTTAATTTATGCATTAATTTTTCTTAGTCTGCTTGTGCAGTTGAAAGACAAATGTTTGTCTTGTGTAATTAAAAATTTGTTGTTTGTACAATACGGATGAAAATTAAAGCAGACTTCTGTTTGAGATGAGTTTTTTCATAATGAGATTTGATTAAATATTAAGAAGAAGCAATTTAATTAATTGTTGTTAAACTGCAGTATCTCATAAAATCTTGTGTTAATTATTAACTTAAAATTTTTATTAGAAAATATTTTCAGTAACTCTTGTTATAATTACAGTGTTTTGAATGATGACAATTTAGTAACACTTTCACGGATCGTAGAACAGTCATATAAATTTTCCTTAATTTTTCTTTCTTTAAGACTAAACTAAACTAATATTAGTACTTTATAATAATAAGTCCCCTGCTGAGGCATATATTTCAGTTAAGTCTGTTAATATATCAAGGGAAAGCTGTTGATATTTGTGGGATTTGGATACCTTCCTGTAGGTAAAAGAAAAGTAGAAAATAACTATCAATTTATTTTTGAATTCCACCCGGTAGAGCGCGAGGAAACCAAAAATTAATTTTAACAAGGAAAGACAGTTAAAAGTTGTAAAAGCTAAAAGCGGAGAAAAATGAAAACTAGCTCTGTTAGTGAGAAAGCTACCAGCATACATAACGTCTAACATTTGACAAATTAAGCTACTTTCTTATACAATGTTTTAGACATTATAATAAATAATTATATATTTTTTTAAGACATTAAAAACATAATTATTTTATAGTAATATTTATATCATAATATAATACTTATTTTATATTATTAAAATTATTAAAAAATTCATAGTCAATTTATCACAATAAGTTACGAAGAGTTACTTTTCATTTTAGACTTCTTAAGCACTTTTTTATATGAATTGATTTTTAATATCATCTTAAATGTTAACAACATTATCTATTTTGAACAAGTCTGCCGACTAATTCATATGAATAACTGCGCAGTTGTAATATGATTTTTGTACTTTCATTCGTATTCATAACGAACTATTTTGTTAAATGTGAACATATGCAAAGACGTAACCAAATTCATTGGTTCTCAAGCACTCATTTAAATGACGAGCTGTTTTGTTAAATGTGTACACATAATCTCCAATAACACACCTGTCTTAATATCATGCGTTCTAAAGGTAAGTTGAAACTGTTCATTTGCAATGGCATCCATGCATTAACTATTTTATTTGAATGTATTTTTTTGCTGGGTTATGTTTATTAAAGTGTAGTCCACGAAGACAAAATAGCAGGAATTGCTTCCGTACCGATTCAATTGCATTTCAATACATTTGATAAATGGGATCCCTTACAATCGATCTATGTTGCAGAATTTGCCGAACAAGCGATATACTCGTACATATAAAGGGTTTCGTGATATAAGGCTCATATATATAATATATATGGAATCTTAGACCTTACAGAAAATTTACAATAATCCGGGTACCATTACTAACCCTGATTTTTTTTGGAATTTTGAATAAACAACAAAATGTATTCAGATCAGTGCCCCTTCTTCTTCGCCGAATGTGACCACTATATCAAAAATTTGCGATTTAAATGGTGCGGTTTATTCCAAGCATCATCAGGTAAGTAGTTTAATGGTTGGTGATCTCAGTTTTGACTTTTTTTTAAGAGTTTACAATATAATTTCAATTTGAGAATTCTACCGATACATTAATTTTATTTGTGTCAATTTATGATCTACATGTAGTCATATACGTCGTCGGTCGAGGAGGATGATCTGTGATTGCTGAGGCGACATTTTATATTTATATTTAAGTGACTTTAACCATTTTTCCAGCTGTAAAATATGACCCCACAAGAATCAACATAAATCTTGGGGTTTTTTTTTGTGTGAGTATGAGAGCAGTATTATCAAGAAATTCAGATGTATGGCTGTTGATGATTGCTGGTTTGTTAGAATTAAAATTTAATTATAGAAAGTTTGACGAAATACTTTCCTACAAAAGATTCCCCCCTACTTAATGAAAAATTTTCGGGAAGTGTGGTGACTGTTAAGTATATTTTGGTTTCATTTATAAATTAAACCCTCTTGCCACACTTTGTCGAAGCCTTATGAAGCGTCGATTAATAGAGTAATAATTTTTCAGACTTTTTTTGCAACTTGCTTTACTCCATACATTTGCTCAATGTTATGAATTTTTATGGTCCGAAATAGAATACAAATGGAATAAAAAAGAGTAGAAAAAGTTCAGTTTTTTGTTTTTACTTTTCTATTTTTTTTTCTACAAATTATATAGACGTTTGAATTTTTGCGTGATTATGCCTTCGCCACTGAAACCTTCCGAAAACAACAAACACAAAGACACATTACTGCACATCAGAAAAAATGCGAATGTCTTTATGATTTATAGTCTGAAACGGGGTTCTAACCCAGAACTTTTTTTGGTTTTGTAATCAACGTGCAGACTACTTCAACCATCGCCTGCCGTTTATACATATTTACTTTTCATTTGCTATTTTGATATGCAAAAATTTCATTCAAGTGTATAGAGAGATTATATTTAAGATGATAAGAATCTGAACTTCAAACCGCAATTTAATTTGTTCCGGTTTCGTTCGTAAACTTTTATCGTTTCGGGTTACGTTTCGGTTTTCAATTTTTTTCCCATACGAAACCGAGTTTTTTCCCTAAAATTTTTTTTCTGATTTTTTCCACATGTTTATACAAGAAGTTCTTGGGAGTTCTTGTATAAACATATGGAATTTCATAGTTTTTTTTTTGGTTAAAGGTCTACTGGCGATTTTTATATTAGCACTAAATGAAATATACACATATACCAGCTAAACCATATAAAAATTATAATTTTTAAAATTTTATTTTCTTGTTAAAGGAATGAAAAAAAAAACAGGAATGAAAGTTCGTTCCGGTTAAGGTTACGGTTTTTTGTGTATGAAAATATTTGGGTTCGGGTACGGTTACGGTTTAGTTATAAATTCCGGTTTTCCGGCTTTCGGTTCTGTTCCGGTTCGAAGCTCTGACAAGAATATATGTATATAATTATATTATAATAGAATATACAACTGAAATATACAATTGCAAAAAGTATGTAAACAGACGACCTTGTACTTGAAGTTAATTTTTTTTTTCTTTTTAGATTTGTTTCCAACAAATGAAATAAAATAAAAAAAATCAGTAGTGAAACCAACAACTTTATTATAGAAAGACGTACTTTTTTTGGAATGTGCAGCATAAGGCGTCTGCCAGCCTTTTCATTTTATAAGCCACAAAATAACAAAGTTGCATTTTTATTTAACGTAGCAGACATTTGTTGCTCTTGCTGAGGTCCCGAAAAATGTCAACTACAAAAAAAAAGTTTAAAAAAATAAATATATTTATACAGAAAAAAATTAAATTAAAATGCAAATTAAGTAGAAGACTGTAAGAGGAAGTATTTTCAAATTTTTGGCAAAAAAACACTTAAAATATTTAAGACTACTTTTACTTCAGGAACAATGAAACAAAAAAAAATTATTTTAAAATGGAGACAAGCAAGAAACAAATTCTGAAAGATTCTTAGCCTTGATGTGTATGTGTGTGTGGCTATTCAAACTCCTTTAAAAGGTGCTTAAAAATTTACAATTTTTTTTACTTTTACCAGGCGTTATTTATGGAATTTACTCTTGTTGTTTGTGGAGTAAACAAACTGTCATTGTCGTTCTTTAGGGATTTCTTAAACATATTTGTATTGTTTGTTTTTGTCTTTTTTTATTGCCGGTATGTGAATGTGTGTATTTTAAAATTAAAAAAAAACATGAACTTGAATGTGGAGACGACTCTTACCTTGCTTGGTGTGTGCAGGCTGTTGCAAAAAAATATAATTTCTAGAGAGGCTTTCGAACTTTCTTTGCATTTTGAGTCCTTTTCATATCCTGAAAAAGAAATTGTAGTTTTTTCTTTAAATGCTGATAGCACCATTATTATTGTTGTTCTCTACTCGTAAATTATGTAAAGTAGTTGCTACTTAATTCTTGTTGTAACCTTAATTTTATCGTATAATCTGTTTTATTTCTTGTATTTTTTTTATTCTTCAGCGGTTAAAGTTATAAATTATTCACAAGTACATTTGTTAACGAGAATTGTTAATATAGACTGTTGTGAAAGGCAAAACATGAAATTAAAGATGAAAATAGAGCAGGACTTATGAAGAGTTTAATAATGATGCGCAAATTACTGTGCATAGAAGTAAGTAGAGGGTGGCGATGGCTGAAGTAGTTTGAACGTTCACTATAAAACCAAAAATTTGCTTCGTTAAAGCCCAGATTTTCAGTTGTTGTCGGAAGGTCTCAGTGGCGAAGGCATAGTCACTGGCTGAGCAGTAACGGCTTCGGCTGTAACCAATCCACAGGCACATCAGAACGCCCTCCTGTAGAAACGGCGAAGTAAAATAATTACTAAAAATGGCTATTATAACGATGATCCATAATTTAATACGTCTACTTGACATCAGAGGCACTACAACACAGAACGTACAAAAGCAGAGTTTGACGATAGTGTAACTTCACTCCTGTCATTTCTCCTACTATCCCTTTCCAGCACAATGCATTGCTTGTTTACGGGTCTCCTGAGTGCTGGTCCCAAATAAAAAAAAAATATGAGCGAGTATTTATTTTGTTTGTATTTATTATGAATCAATCTTGGTTATGAATAAGGAAAAGAGGTCATATATCAGCTGTAAATGTATTGCAAAGATTTCGTGAATATGAGTCAGCTGCATAACGCTCTGGAGGAAACAAACTATAAAATGTTAGATGGTGGCGTTAAAAAGCGTTGGTAGTGGACTTCAAAGGTAACAGCTATGTTGCTATGTATTTTTATGGAAAATTGCCACCAGACGTAGGTGAGCAAATGCCATATTTATGTACGTCCTCGTACTTCTGTAAATAAACATTGCAATATGATTTTAAGTTTGCTTAAGATTGATGCGGACCCGACGCACAGTGGACCATTTCACGAGAAGGCAGTCAAAAATCCATAACTTTTGATTGGTTGGAATTTTTTGTGGAATTTTTTGTTTAGTACGCGGGACTTGGGCGGTTAATTTTTGGTATGACATGTAAAAATCTACCGATAAGAAAAAAAGTTATGTAACGTTTTTTACATATACTTTAGTTTTTAGTTGAATTTTAGTATAAAAGTGAAAAGTGGTAAAACAGGTTTTTTAATATAATGTCTTGTTTTTTCAAAACTTTTACAAGTAATACTTATTAACAATTTTCTAACTTAAATTTTGTCAAAAAATGCCAAACTTAGGCTTCCTTAAATTTTTACCCTAATATTCGCAAGGACCAAAGGTTGGCATTTTGAAGCAGCCAGAGCAAAAATATAATTAATTAAGTAGCGAACATTAAAGTTCCCTGATATTAGCTCCAAGAGTATTTTTCGTTACAAACATATGGCGTAGTCTCCAAATTTTTTTGTATTTATCTTTTTGCTGCATGCTACAACTTCTAGTATGATTTTGAATCGTCTACCTGTGAAAGATGCTGCCCAATTTAAGAATGTGCTCCATAAAACGTATTCTAACATGAAGATGTGAGAATGCAAATCCTTAAGCTTCCTTAAAACTATCGTCTTGTGGTGGGGGTTTGCTTAATTGACTTCATGTCTTTTGGCATATATGTAGCTTGACGATGACTTTGTTTCGGTTACAGATTGTGCAACTTTTCCATCAGTAATTGTTAGACACATTTTAAAATTTACTTCGATGTGTTGGTCATCAAATTTAAATATTACTGGTTGAAGTTCTTTAATTTGAGCTTTTATATTTTGAATTTCTTCAGTTATGACATCTTTTGTTTCCTTTTTGAATGTAAATTTCATTGGTCTGCAATACTTTGTTGAAGAGCGAATTTCATTTTTCCATACATCAATTTCTGTTCTTCTACTAGTTGACGGCACTAAGCCGGTATAACTTTTTGTTGAGCGCAATGGAACAAAATATACCATAAATAAATTAGTATCTCTTTATTAGAACTTGACACTAATAGCAGTTTGCGACGGTAAGCATTCTTTTTTAACAGAAACTAAATCTCGATACTCCGGAAAAATGCCACAATTCTTTTAATTAGTTCGTTATCGTAATTCCTTGTACTGAATTTTAGTCAATTTCAAATACAAAAATACAGAGAACGCTTCTTCTGGTGCACACTGGCTGCAACTCACGGCTATACAATGAAGTATAGGCGTATAGGGGAGGCTTTGCACTACAAAAGAGTGCAAGTTTTTTTTGTAGTCTTTTGAAGTGAGAGGTTTTCGAACAAATTAGACGTTTTTTAAAAAAAAAGTTTAATAATTCCTAAAAGACACAAAGATTTAATTTTTTATAGCACTAATAGCTTTTAAGTTACATGAGTATTTAAAATTTATTTTCCTTTGAAATATTTTAAAAAAAAGTTATAGTCATATTAAAATTAAAATTTACTAAAGAATTTTAAATTTACATTCATAGATACATAAAATAAAAAGTGGTTTGGGTGTTACTGGTTCGCCACTGTGAAAAAAATTTGGAACAAATAAAGAAACGAAGAGAAGAAAAAACAAAGTAAAAAAATGAGTTTCCGAGTTATGGTCCTATGAAGTTCCATTACAATTTTATTAAAAGACAAAGCACATATTTTAAATACCAAGTATAAAATATGAGCTTCGCTACAAAATTTCAATGCCCATACAATATACAAGTATAATAATTCCTTTTTTGTTCTTTGAGGGAAAACAGTAATAACCTTAAATGGGTAAAACCTGGTTTTAAAATTAACATTTTTGCAGAAAAGAAAAGACGGTAATGGAAGTGTGGTGGATCACCTTCCACATGGTCACTACGAAAGTATCCACCAAATTATTTTAAAAGAATAATTTATTTCCATTTCTGTAAACTTAGATTTTTTTAAACAAATTTTCACGACCAAAATAAAATCAATTTAGTTTTCCACCTGTAAAATGCTTATATAGCTAAGTTTTGTATGTCTGAACACTAAACTTATTTTGTCAGTAAACTGAATACTGACTCACTGAGGGTGGCGATGGTCGAGTAGTCTGCACGTTGACAGCAAACGAAAAACTTTCCTGGGTTCAACCCCAGTTTCAGACTCTCTCGCATTTTTTCTGGTGTGCATTTGTGTGACTTTTTGTCAGTTGTAGTCGCAAGGTTTCAACATTGTTATATGCTGCTCCTTTTAGCACGCTCGAAAGGCCTGACGATTAAATCGATATCAAGTACATGATACAGTTTTTCACTTTGCGCATCTATGAATAATAAAAGTCAAGGGAAAAGAATGTGTTCATGTGACATTCCACATTTGCTTAAGTTGATATATAATGTGCTGATTGTATCACAAATTGTTGTAATATAATTCAGTTCTAAATCCAATTAAGGGCTTTGGTATCCATTTATGATGAAGTCAAATCAAGATTTTTACATTACATTCTTACATGCTCGTGTCATATTAAAAACCCGAACATAATTACGCTACCCGGTTATGAATTTCACATTTTCAGAATCAAAATTTGATAGATCTATTTGAGGGTGGCGATGGCACGATGGATGGTAGTCTGCACATTGACTACAAATCCAAAAACAGACCTGAGTTCAACCCCAGTTTCAGAATAAAATTTTAAAATAAAAATCTCGCATTTTTCTGATGTGCATTAGTGTGTCTTTGTGTGTCAGTTGTTGTCGGAAGGATTCAGTGGCGAAGGCATAGTCACTGGTCACTGAACAATACCGGCTTCAGCTGATAGCAATCCACAATTGCATCAGAACGCCCTCCTTCGCCGGCGAAGTAAAACAATAATAAAAATGGCTACTGAATCGAAGCTTCAGCACTGCTACGAGTCCCAGATAAGAAAAAAAAAAGATCTATTTAAATTGACATTTTGATACCAAATAAAGCATTGGCTTCAGACGTAAATAAGCCACGTTTATTTTAATAAATTTTATGGGAACTTGCAAAAAATTAATTTAATATTTAAAATTTCTTAGCGCTTTTTCTTTAACATTATTGGACTTTTACATATAAATTTTTTTTATAAAGAGAAGTAACACTCAGGCAATGATTGCCTTCTATTAGATGTTACCTTCTATAGAAAAGGGTCAGTGATAGTGATGACAGGTGATGAATGGAGAGACAGAGGAAAGCTTCATTATTTTTAAAACTCTGCTTTTAGTACTTTCGTTGATTATAGCAGCGTTGCAGCGCCTCTGATGTAAACGAGACGTATTGAATTTTGAAGCTGTGTTTTAGTAGCTATTTTGATTAATTAATTTACTTCGTCGATGCTGCATAATACTGATGAAGGCGGGCGCTCCGACGTGGCTGTGGGCTGGTATCAGCATTCCGACAACAACTGACACTAAGACACACCAATGCACATCAGAAAAAAATTTGAAATCTTTTTATGATTTTAGTCCGAAACTGGGGTCGAACCCACCACATTCGTTTTGCATTCAACGTGTTGACTACTTTAGCAAAACAACAACTAGAAAACAAGTTCATTTTACTATTTTTGTTTACTCAATTGCACTGTATCGAAAACTGAATTTTCTGTATGACTGAAGGAAAAAGAAATATTAAAACATAAAAAATCATATTAATCAGTTAGAAGCTGCCGATTTATTGTGACATATCTCGATTCTGCCCCACTGTAAGTTGTCTTACACATGGCATACCAATGAATTTTTTAAATGTGTTTTGACTGAATGAATCTTTGAAATATGTTTTATGTTTTTATTGCTATTAATTAAATAGTTATTTGTTTATATAATTTTTATTTTGGGTTTCAGCAGTAACAGTTAGTGTAAGCAGAGTTTTAATTCGGCAACATTCCTTAAAATCAGCGAATAAGGTAAATATCCTTTATGCGACAATATTGCAGTTAATACAAGCAACAACAACGAAACTACAGAAAAGTTTCGAAGACAAAATATGGGAATACAAGTCTGGCCATCGTAAATAAGGAAGCCATTAGAAGGCTATAAAAATATTTCAAAGCTTAAATAAGAAAAATCAAACAAATGAAAAATCATAAAATTGTGATGAAGATGATAAAGTGAAAAAAGAAAAAAAATTTAAAACCTATACAACAAAGGTTACGTTTTTCAACAGGATGTAACAAGTAAAAATGGTGGTGGTTTCAATATTGTTACAAAAGAAGGTCTCTATTCATGTGGAAAACAAAATTGTACGCAAAAATTTATTAAAGCCTTAAGGTAGAATTATATTCAAATTATGCCTAAAGAATGCAAAAAGATTTTTTTTTCGCTGCGAATAAAAATTATGTCTATAAGATTTGGCTATAAATTTGCTCAATTTTGTTTTTGCCTGCCTTCTTCTTTCAAACAGCAGCATGAAATTTGATTTTGCAAGGTACCGGAAGTCATGTATTGTTTAAATTAGAATATTTATATTGATTGAATCGTAAATTTTTTTAAATAAGTTTTGAGAGGGATTTAAATGAAATTAAGGAATTTTATACTTATATTTATGGTGGCAAATACATCCTGTCGATAAAAAGCATTTAGTGTATTGTAAAGAATATGAAGAAAATTTATGCAAACATTGTAAAGGTTTATAGAAATTCCGTGTTTGTTTAAAAAATTTTGTACGTACTTTTATTATTATTAAATTTTTTTTTACTGATGTATAAGAGCAAAAGTAAATATTTTTGTTGGAAATATTTAAAAGAGTATATGAGAACGGTTAGGGAAACTGCACACACACACACACACAACCTATACAAATATACGACACAGAAATATGCACTTGTAAGTAAGTGCGTAGTGATAGAGTAAAATGGTCCTGTTGTAATACATATCGATACATGTCCTTTTTCTTTAGTATTCCAATTTTTATGGACTCTTGAAAAACATATGTATGTATATGTACGTACTTGTGTTGTCTAAGGATACCGAAGACTTCTTTATTTATTTATTTTCTTTCTTCGTTTTTATTCATCACATGTGTAAACTTTGCATTTTCAAAATGGATTTTTCTTGCTGCTAACCAGCTTAAGTGAAAATTTTTATGCATTTTCTTAGCGGTTATTTTTATGCTAAAACACGTTTCTTATTAAGTTTCTAAAAGCCAGCTATTCTTGTTACTTTTATATGCGTATTCTAAGAGACAATCATCTTTGTGTTTAACCACATCTCATGTTGTTGCATTGCATCTATGATCGAATTGGCATAAATTGGCATTTTTATTATTGTTTAAGCAGAATATGCTGACATCTATCGCCATTGTAATGAAATTTAATTAAACTTTTTTCCAATATCATATTTTTTTAAAATTCTTACGATGTTTTGCGGGTGCTGATGGCGAGTAGTCAGCGTGTTGCCTCTGCAACCAGAAAGACCCAGGTTCGATTCCCAATCAGGTAAAATCAGAAAAAGTTTTTTCTGAGTTTTCTGTGCTACAGCACCCTCCTTCGTCGGTATTTGAGCAATAAAACGTCGGCGAAATAAAATAATAAATAAAATGGCTCCATTAGCCGCAACTTTGCTTTATAATTAACACGCAAGTGCCAGAGTTGTGCAAGAATTAAGCTCTATCTTCCTATCACTTCAACACCTGTCTATTCTCTACCCTATCCCTCTCTTTAGTTCCAGTGCAATGCATTGTATATGTAGGAGATAGCCACTGAGCACTGGTCCAAGATAGAAAAACGAAAAAAAAATGAGAATTATTTATTCTGCGAAAATTATTTTATTTGGAAATTTATAACATTTTATCTATTGCCATTTTTAATTTAAAAAAATCTCTAAACCGATTAAATTAAAATTAACCGTTTGTTCGCCACTTTTAATAAAAATCTCGACAAACTAATCGGTGAAATATAACCGACTAAGTGAATACGTTAATAGGCCCTTGCAGAGCACATTGCCTATATACAGATTGTCCTACTGTGGCAAAAAAAAACAAATTCAATTACCTGCCAATGACCATTTCCTTAAGTAAGTAAATTAAATATAAGAAAAAAAGACAGCAAAGTGCCACTAAATAAATTACGAACGCCTCAGCGCACCAATTTTCTTTCTAGGACCAAAAATTCCAATGTATAGTTGTGCTCTGCAGTACAAGCCAGATTTTTTGCTGCATCATTGTCATCTCATCAGTAGCACTCGTACGAATGTTATCAACATCAGCATGGACCTCAGCAGTAATAAAAAAAAAATACACAATGTTTTGTAATATTCCGGCAGGTTATGGATAATAATTTTTAAAATTTATGAACTGTGTCCATAAACTGTCGTTGTGCTTTTACAGGTCTCCTGGCTGTCGTTGGACGTTAAAACTTCTTTTTTATAATTTTATTTTTTTCCTTCTGGTTATGAGTACTTGGAAAATTTGTTTCAATCATGGATCTGTTTGGTGGCTGTGTGTAGCGAAAACCACAAGGTGAAATTTTTCTAACTAAATGTTTTTAAATTGTCACGGGTGTTATGCTGGTTAGTATTTTGTTAAATGATGCTTAGTGTCGTTGTAAAATTATTAGATCATAACGTTTTTTCAAAAATATCATTGATGGCTAATAGATTTTAAAATAATACGGTTTGGGGTGTGGTGTAACAAATATTGTTCCGACAATAACTAATTTTCAGTAACCAGTGTCGTTCCTTACGGCTCTGTTATAGGATGCTTGCTTTCTATGCTCCATATGATTGATTTTTTATAATTTCTATACCATTCTAAATGCAAATTTTGTATTAGTAAACTGACGAATGCTCAATATTTATCGTTGTGTGAGAAATAGTGAGCTCTCTATGAAGCTTTATTCAAAAAAAAAAAAACTCAGCTAGGTAAACAAAAGTTAGTCAAAATTCCTTAAAGTTTGATGCAAAAACGATTGTTAACTTAACATAATGATGAATAACAATTTAGCTTCGCACTACAAACACTATTTTTCTTTATCATGGCCGCAGGCGTTTCACATGTTATATCCCATCGAAATCTGCAAAATACGGAATAAAGGTTAGGCGGATTTGCGACGCTGCGAACTCTTTTTCACTGCATGGGCAGATATATACCGCCCAAGCCGTATCTGGAAGACAAAATAAACGGGCGAACGGACAGTGAAGGATATACCTTCCAAATTTAGAGCAAACGGCCGAAACATAACAATTTACTATTTTTTCACAACATTTGGGTTTACGTGTGTTTAGAAAACAGAAGACGGCGTTGACGTCTTGAACCAGAGTACACTACAAACCGCTACAAAACGTTGCCCATTGTCATTATTTTTCAACATATTGGATATAACGGCATTAACTGCTTATAAATTGTACTACGTGAACAATGACATGATCCCAAATACTGCAAACAAACGAAAGATTTTTCTGTGGAAAGTGGCTGAAGAAATGTGCATGCCCTCAATCATTAAGTAACTACTCACTTCACAACAAAAATAGCTATAGAAAGTTGCATGAAGCGACAACAATAAATTATTCACGAAAGCGGTCCATGAACACAGATTTAAGCATGATCGAGAAACCCAGTAACTGAATCTTGCTATTTATGCAAGAAAACAATCCGGTTGGAACACTCAATAATAAATTGCGTCTGCATTCCTTTTGACTGAAATAATTAACTATAACTTTATTAATATTTAAAAATTGTCAGTCGTCGAGCAGCCTTTTATTCGTTAATTTTCTCATATAAAAACTATTGGGTACACGGGTACCCCGGTTAAGTGTTTCCGTAGATATCATATTTGGAAGTGTATGGAACCGTTGAACAGAATTTCATAAATAGTCAACATAACGACACAAAAAAACTTGAGTTTTGTAGATCCGAAGGTTCAATATTCTATGGGTATTGGTTTGTCAACTAAAAACGTTTAAAGTTGCTAGTGAACACACGGGAGCCCGGTTATGCATTCTAAGGTTAATATCAAATAATTTAAATCATCTACCCAGCCACCTACTCTACAACGCCGTCAAAATATTTCATAGTGTTGACAAATAAAGTTTTGTAAAAAAATTTAACGAAAACAGTAAATTGTTTGGATTTTTAAATAAAAAAAAGGGATATCATAAATTTTTTGAACAGAATTGGTAAAATTAATTTTTATTTTATGCGAAAATTATATTTAATATGTAATTTTTCATTTAGAACGTATAAACTAATTAGCAGACTATTATCGTTATAAAACGAGGCTTGATATATTATGTCTTCCAAAAGACCACTTCAAAGGAAAATATCATTTCAGCAAGAAAACAGTAAGAAAGTAGAGGTTGTGGAACACCGCCAAACTGCAAGTTTGGTAGCTTTTCGTTGCTGGGGACGAAGGCAAATATGTAGAAAATAGTTAGGGAGAGTCAAGGAGAGTTAAAAATAACAAACACTAAATGAAGGAAATTATAAGTAGACAACATTTATAGGGAAAAACCAATATTATTTAAGTAGACAACATTTATTAGGAACAACTAATTAAGTAGACGACATATGTAATAAATAATAATCTTACGTAAATTAACTCTAATTTAAGAATACATATGTAAACAATAAAGAAACTAGTAATAATGGTGGCAATATAATTAGTACCTGTGGTACATACTTTTTTAAGAAATAAGGATTGGGAATATGTAAAATAAAATAAACAACATATGGTTCTTGTTTGTAAAAACCAAAGCATGATATCACTACAAAAACAGTTAATATATGTAGCTTGGATTAAAGAAATCGTTAATATGTTAATATGTTGATATGTATGTATTTCATCACTTTGTATGGAAAGTATAAATAGAACTGTAAATACCTTCATAAAACAGTTTATAAATAAACTCAATTAAGTATTGACATAGTTAGCAAACGGACTAGTAAATTCTTAGTTCATAAGTAAACTTAAAGGGGTAATTCTTAATAGTTCATAGTAAACTTTCGTGTTAAGAGCCTAAAATTAAGAATATATCTATATATATAAAACAGGATGTGTGTATGTATGTAACGTATGGACTCAAAACGGCTGGGCCGATTTTGATGAAATTCAGAGAATCTTCAGAATATTCAGGCGGGTGATACTGTGAAGTCTGATTTTTGATTTTCGGTCTGCGGGCGGAGGGGCGTGTCAGAATCCAATTTTCATATTATACCACCAATGACATATACATATTTATTTTTTTTGCTTTTTTTTATTTTAAATAAATAAATCGTGTGGTTATTAGTGTTGTATTACACTAATGTTTGCTTAGGGCCAGCAACGCGGACCGGGTCAGCTAGTATATAATAAAAATGGATAGAAGCGTAGTCGTCAAAGAAATATGTATATTTTTTTAAATCAAACTTTAAAGAAAATCTTTAATTAAAGTTCATCAATAGAATTTGTGTCGAACGCGCTAAGGAATATATAAAAATGCTCTTTTCTGTTGTAGAAGAAGTGGAATTAACAAAAAGCTTTAAAGCCATTCACATTTTTTCGGCAGTCTTTGTAAATAATTGTAAATTAATGTAAATATACAAGACTTTATGTGATTTACATATAATCAACACAAGTAAACAAAGCAATTAGCAATCGGTTTAACCCTTAGAAAAAAATATGCGTATTTATTATTTTACATTAATATCATTGGATTTAGTTTATATTGTTTTGTTTGGTTTTGTGTTTGTAGAAATATTAATTTATTTATTTAAGATAATAAAGAAAAATATCATTTTATATCAAACTATACAAAACAATTTCTGTATATCCGACTATCCGAATGAATTAATGCTCGTTTTTTTGCATCGTTAACTATGCAGAGACAGTTGTGAATGATGGTATTGCCAGTATCAACTATCAAGGAAAGATTAATTGAACATTTTTACTAACAATTCAGGAGCAAGTAAATAGAAGGAGAAATTTCATATATTCTGCGCCGTACAACGGTTCTTTGCTACAGATTCCCTATAGCTTTATATTTATGTATATATGTAATTCGGTACTTAACAACAATCGTGAAATTATAAGTAACCTTCTGCTCATTGTAGGCCGTTGACGTGTGTTTTCTTCCTCCGCAGAATTATTTCGTAGCATTTGTCAACTGTATGCAAGTTTTACTCCTCTGATATCATTTTATCAATGATATATCATTAATTTAGTGGTCCTGTGGGGGTATCGAATCTTTATATAATAATATATGTTCTAACAATCTATTTTTTTAAGCTTTAAGGTTTTTCCTCTTTTTATTTATTATTTTTATATTTATTTTCGATATTTCGTTAACTTTTGGTTAACATCTTCAGGAAGTTTTTATTTTTAAAATTGTTTTTCCTTTTTTTGAAGTTTATATAAAAAAAAAAAAAAAAAAGGAAAAACAATTTTAGCTTAAAAAAATAGATTGTTAAAATAATAAAAAAGGTTAAAAAAAGTATTAAGAAAAATAATATATGTTCCTTATGTATTTCCAAGGTTTTTTTCATGAGGAAGTAGTAGGGAGTGCCAAAATTATTCATTACGTGTAGATATTCCTCATGCACAGTGTTGCCAATGACAATTTTAGGACGATATGGCACGATATCACTCCAAAAATTAGAGGAATGGATTGAGTGGATGTGACACTTTCCATATAAAATTAACTAACATAAGGAAGATATCATTCCATAAATAATCACTGGTATTACTATATATGGATTTGTGTTTCTTATAAAGTTAAAATATTTAAATATTCACTGCGAACATAAAAAAGTAAAAATACACATTACATTGAGGCATTTCACTGTTAATCTACGTATATATATAAATGTTTATTTGTCTGGGCTTGCTTCAAAGACCGTTTCGTCTTCTGAATGATTTTAAGCATTTCAAATGGCGGTTAACATTGCAATCACCAGGTCGGTATTTTGAATAATGTGAATCATTATTTTGTGCACACTAGATTGCATGCGATACCTTTATAAGCTTATTTGTTGAGTGGTTCATGCCACAAACTATTAGAAGTAGACTCGGAAACATTCTTTGTTCGAGGTGCCTGCATCCATTTCTTCGATAGTTTGCTAACGAAGTATCTAAAGTTAATAATGAAAAACTTTTTATACATTCGATAAAATCCTCCCTTTAACTAAGGCCAAGTTGTACTAATGACCAGAACACAAGTTATAAAACAGATAAAATTGCACAATTAATGCATACATTTCTGTTTTCATATATCTTTTTCTGAACGGAATAACAAATCAACGGCACATCAAAAGAATTAATAAAAATATTATATAATTAAAACCAAAAAATTTTATAGGAAATATTTAAAATTTATTTCATAAGCTCTTCAAACCACACACAATTATCGACTGTTGTCTTTTAAAAAGAAGATTAAACGATTATTAGTGTCACGGTGGCGACTTGTCATTAGAAAATCCACCAAATTTTTCACGTGATGGTGACGATAATGACAGTAATAAAATGTCACGAATTCCCACTATATTTTTGGAGAAAAAATAAAAATATTCTGGAAAAAAAATAATCCTTAAAAAAATAAAAGTAACTTTCCGATATATATAATAAAAGAATAAAACATTTTAAGATATAGAACATATTTTAAAGATCTAAACTTTTAAAGCACTATTCTGACAGACTTTTTGTAATGTAATGTAACGTAAAATGTTATTAGTAAAATTATATATCTATTATTAACATTAACACCGACCTTACGTCACGAAGACACCAGATATCGATTTCTTTAATAACTATGAAACAGAAATGAATTAACTCCACAAAATGTAGATAATTCGCTCATATGAATTAAGTTGCCAAAATTAAAAATTAAATGGGACCCCAAACAATTTTACTAAAAGTGGAATAAGTCTGGAAGAACAATAGGAACTAAGTCTCTATTGATCTAAGTTCGACAAAAGACAAAACCAAGAAATTAACTAATTCTGCACTTGTTTAATTTTTTAATATGAAATTAATAAATTAAAAAATATCATATAAAATTTTAAGGTACTCAGTTAATTTCTGTTGGGGAACTTAATTCTTACAAAATTAATTTGTACAGCATCCTTCCCTAATGATCTTTTTAGTTAAAATGAACATTGTTCCTTAAATTTTAAAATGAACTAAGACACCAAAAATTTAACTAAAATTGAAAAAAACCCCCAAAAACTACACTTGTGGCTCTCTATATGAAAACTTGAGGATTTAGTTAATTTCTGTGTTAACAACTTCGTTAATTGTGCACGACCAAGGAACGACAGATGAAGCAGGTACTGAAAAAGGCAGATATATAATTGTTGAAACATTAACAAAATGATTTTGAATTCTTAATACGCTGTAATTCCCGATGGATACAACAAATAATTTTAAAAATATATGAAATAAAAAAAATTAATAAATACGATACAATGAATTGTCCTGGCATTATATTTCCCAGAGTTTATTGGGACTAAATCTGAATTCAATAAAAAGTGATATAACAGCTTTCAATCGGAAATATTTTGAATATTTTTTATATTCAGAAATATTTTTTCTTCTGAAAATTTCTCTAAAATCTCTTCGGTAACTGATAACCATACTCGTATTTTACTGATTTATAATTTTATGTTAGAAATTCTTTGTCTTTAATTTTCATTTTGTAAATGAAAATACTTTGGAAAAAGTTTTTCATTTCATTTGTAAAAATGAAATTATCATTTCAAATAAAGCTGAATCTTAAAATAAATATTTAAATTAACTGCATTTGGCAGTTTGCTGGTTTAATGTTTATTATAGAAATTCTTTAAGAACTTTTCGTTTAGCTTCAGCATTGTTTCCATCATCGACTAGAACATTGAAACCGTAATGCGATAATTAAAAACATTAAAAATCTTGTGTGATCAAAAAGTGTAACCTCAAGTTTTCACAAAATGTTTGTTTGTTAAAAGGAAATCATCTTCGAGTCCTTGGAAATTTAACTGAAATACGAGTTTTTATGTGGGGGAGGTAAGCAAATCGCGTTAAAACAATTACAAAACCCGACCGTAAGTAAAAGAAGTTTAAGAAAAAGAAGTCTTTGAGTGTAGCAATTTGGGCCATAGATAGACAAGTGCTTAATGTTTTAATACCCACAAATGTATCAGGGGAAATTTACCTTAAGATTGTTATTTCTTTCCTCTAATGCCACAACCAAATTATTTTTGTCGTAATGAAAGTATGAGTAAATGGTTGGAAACTGTTTTATTTTTATACAACAGGAATATGGGCAAAGTTTGTTTTAATAAGTTTTTTTCTACTTTTTTTCATTCTAACTTTAACTGAGTTAATTGTAGCAGAGATAAAAATACTTTGTGGCATTAGAAAGAATGACAATAACAACCACAAAAGCGAAAAAAAATATTATCAACCACTTAATGCCTGCCTGCGTGCCAGGGTTTCAATACATACTCTGCATGTCTCCAAGTAGACGCCGTTTGCAATGATGAAACACTTAACAAGCTTTTTGCTTGTGTTTCATAAAATTATATCGTTTTACCTTCTTAAGCTACAAAAGTATATTCTCTTTGTGTATAAAATTTGCATTAATACGAACGAGTACATCCACTTGAGCTAAAGCCAAAAACTGATGACACAACGATAAGTTGTGTGAAGATTATTACAAGCAATTTTCTGTTCATATCAAATCAGAAACAAAAGTTCAGATACATTCATCCGAAGCTGGAGAATAAAACCAACAAAGAATAATAAATGTATGTAAAATAAGTATTATTACCTTGATAACTCAACTTCAAAAGTTAGTGGCAATGCCAGCGATTATGATGTGCTTTATAATGGGGATGTAAAAGGATTTGTTATTATGTTCATGCCAAATCAGAGATAATCATTTTTTATTAGTTATTGTTTTTTTTTGTCAAAAATTTTCTTAAAGTGGAAACAAGAAATATGAAATTCGTCTCGCATTATATTTCTTTCTTATCACCTGTGTTTACACCCAGTTACATGATACTAAAGCAACCAAACTTCAGTTGGAACTTACTCCTCTGCAACTGACGTCGTAGTCTGACAGACACTGCAATGCAATACTTTGTGAGTAGCTTCCTAAAATTCAATGTTCCGATTTCTAAGCTCTCGTTAGCTTTTCTATTCGAGCTTCTACTCATTGTAAAATGAGCGATAGTGTATGCAGCTGTGCGGTAACGAGGTGCTGTTTTTTGAGCAACTTTGTCATATCGATATTTTCTTCTATGATTCCTTCTTACAAACTGGGCTTCAAGGCGTAATTTCTATGGAAATATCGAAATGTCGATAAATGTACGCGACAACGACATGGCTAAATACAGTTTTGCAGACATTTTTATTATACATTCACCGTATAAATGAAAGTTGAAAGTAATCGACATTGTCTGTATTTATTCGATGCAAAGCTGAATTGCTGGAATTTGTTTCGCGAAGACGCTTCCGCCGTTTTGAAGAAAAAACTGCTGTTTTGCAATTTAAACGATTACACTTATCATTTTACAATAAGGGTCCTCATGAAAACGTGTAAAAGTCTCGTAAACTGCGCAAAGTGTGCAAGTTTACGCTCTCGTAAATGAACTGTCAAAATTTGTTTGAAAATTCATTTACACAAACCTCGTAAATTGCCCAACAATTTAGTCTCGTAAACTTGCACAGCTTAATTGTGCATTGAATAAGTCAGATGCTTTGGTTTACTTTGAGATTAACTGTTTAAAATTGCATAACAATTGAAAAAGGGGCTTCATGAAATAGGTTTCGCAAACTTGCCCAATTGCACAAATGGCAATTTTAAGCGTTTTCATGAGTACCCTAATGTTTTATCTTTTGCATAAGAAATTTTCATTTGCTGTTGTGATAATGCAATGTGTAGCAAATTTGCCACAATTGCAAATTGCAGATTGCAACGACAATTGAGGTGGGCTATAAATTCATTAGAAATTTGTCTTAATTTTCATTGGATTTGTATCTAGAAAAAATAATAATAGAATTAAGTATTCGAAAATCTTAACGTTAAATTAAGAAATTGGAAATTAAACCAGCAACAAATTGAAATGTATATCCTACTGCTGTATAAATCTGTGTTGATGGCATTCTAGTTCAGTCTCCGCGAAGAGTACTTTTTAGGGCGCTGACCATCCCACATTTATATTATATTAACTTAATAAACTATTTTCTGCTTTATTTAGATGGTTTTGCATTTTTTAAAAATGTGTTACGGAACCAAACAATCGCGGAAAACTAATGAGAATATGGGGAAAGAATTGTTACCCAAGTTGTCTGTGAACAAACTTTTGGTGCGAACTCTCAATGTAAAATAAAAGCTTCCAAATAATATAACAACCTGTTTAGAAGTGACAATTAAGATTTTTATTTTCCGTACTTTTTCTTATCCATGGAGAACGGTAAATATACAAAAAATTCCCGGGATTTCCGGAATTCCCGGTAGTAATTACTTGCTTTACTATTGCTTCTGTTTTTGGCAGAACCAAACCTTGATGAACCATTAATTCCACTATAAACTCACTCTTGATAATGTATCTAGTGGAAAAACAATTCACAGTGGTGAAATTTGCTACAATGTCACATAAATGTTTCCTTTTTTTCAGAACAAATATCTAAGGGAGTCTGCGTTTTGTTTCCGTTTTCTTGCAGCTGATATTTTGACGGATTTTGATTAAATGAGTCTTGTTGTCGAAACATCAAATCTTTTACCATCATCATCTTTTACCTTACATGGATAATATTTAATGGTACTAATTCTAATACTAATTTAAAGAAAAGGAAGAATTTTTTAATCATAAAATCATGGCTTCTTGCGTACATAAAATGACGTTTAGTCCCGGCAATTCCCGGATAAAATTCTAAGGAAAGCGGTAAACGAAAGTAAGCTATTTACCCGAGAAATTACGGGACGGAAATATATACAACTGTTCTTCAGCGACGAAATTCTTGAAAACTTTAACTATTTTTATGTAGAAAAATTACTTCTGTTTACGTAACATTCCATATATAAACATTTTCCTACGCACAGCAAAATTATAAACTTGCAATTTTTAAAAATCTATATTCTGCATTGGAAGCAATGTTTTTTTTTCGTTTTTAATTTTATGTCAAGTTAATTTAGTGGAAAATTACGAAATTGTTGTTGACCCTTTTTGAAGTGAAAGAGTGTATTTACAATAATATTTGTAAAGGAGAGTAATGTAAAATTTACGTGACATTTACTTTATAAAATAAACATTCACTCATACTTTTTCCTACACACTTTTCTTAACAGCAACAGCAACTCACTCTTTTACTTCCTTTTTCCTTTCAAAGTTCACTTCCGTAATTCTATTTAATTTAAGTTTGGATGATTGTGCATGTGTTTATTGTGCATGTTTTGTAAGAACAAACACGAAAATTTCAAAAATCAACTCACATCTGGGCATGATGTTTTTTAAGTCCTTTCTAAATAACACACGAAAAAAACGAAAAAATAAATAAAAACTGCATTTGACTTGCGACAAATTTGCTGTGCTACTTGAAAAACAACTGAACTTTAGAATGACTAAAACTCTTCTTACCTTAAAGGAAGGCGAAGCTGGCCAAAAAATAATGTTTAAACTGACACACTTACATGTTTACAAATGACAAATTTCCTTTTGCTTACATTTCAAAGATTCAGTCATGAGTGAAAATAAACTTCCATACTTCTCTTTTCGGACTAGTAAGTTTAACAGTCACACATGTCTATACGATACAAGCAGCCGGGTTATTGAATGCCTCACCAACGACAAACGTGCAATGCAGCAAGTTGTCGACAAATCATACGTACTTTACTAAATGTCTTAAAGATCTTTCTTTTTAGAATGTAATGTACCATGTACATGTGTACGGGAAACCAGCAATGAGAAAATGTCCTTTTCATTTTACTGTTGTTGTTTTGTGTACAAAAGTAATGGAGTGAATTTTATTTTTATTATTATTGAAGTTGTTTCAACAAATGACCATTTTACATTGTCATGAATAAACTATTTAGTAGAGGTGAGATCGCAGTAGACATGAGCTGAGGTAGTGAACGCACAATCAATAAAAAATATAACGAGTCAATTAATTGAATTATTTTATTAAGGGAATAATTTTTGAAAATATCGTGAAAGTTTGAAGAAGACAATTATTCCAAAAAATTTCGTTCAACATAGTTGGGAGCTCATATTATTTCAATATAAAGAATAATTAAAAAAAAATCTTAAACATTAATGTAGTATTTTATTCATTCGAGCTGTTCGATGTGTAAGAGACAGAGAGTTAAGTGTTTTAAATTTAGAAAAGCACTTGTAAGACACTTGCGCAAGAAGGACACATAGATGGTGAAGACCTTTCGAAATTTCTGTATTGCGTCAGAAGATCTTAAGGGGCCACCAAAAAAAAAGTGAATGCGTTCACTATGAATTGGTATTTTCATGACTTCTCAAGTATTTCTTTATCTGAATTAATTTTTAATGTAATCTTATATGTTAACCCCTGTTTTGAACTCATGGAAAAGGCATTCAAGTCTGCCGATCAATAATTTTTGTACTTTGCGTTGTATTCATGACAAACTTTTTTGTTAAATGGTAAATCATAACCAAATCATTGAACATGCAGGGGTTCTAAGCACTCATTTCAATGACGAACTGTTCATTTGCAATTACACCCTTGCATAAACTATTTCTTTTGCATGTCCGTTTTTGCTGTGTGTTATGCAAGGGACACAATTCGGACGAACGACGAATTATTCGAATTGCTATTTCATACGCCGATAAACGACGAACAAATTCGTACAGAGTTAACGTTTTTCATTTCTGTTTTAAAATATATTAACAAATAATGTTAATTTTTCTTTTAATAGTTGTTCAATATTCAACATACTTCTTATGTTAAATATAGACAATTATTTACCATAACATTGCTTTTTAATTGATTTTTTTAATGTTTAATTTGTTCAAGTATTTTTAACGGTAATACAGACAGAAAACAACTTTGCTGATTATGACAGCTGTAATTTCTTTGTCGTAATTGTGCGGCACACTGCGAATTTACGCGCCGAATTGTTACCGACGAATTCGTTGTGCAAGACGAAGTTTGTCGTTCGACCCAATTGTGTTCCCAGTATTAACTGTAAAAATAGTGTGCGATTTATAGTCGAAAATTCAAGGGGTTTGAATCAATTAAGAAGTAACGTATTATTGCCAAACGAATCCAACTCGAAAACTTTAATTTTCCCACTAAAAAAAATTTCGTTTCGATTCGAGGAAGATAAATCAACGAGCTGGCTGGACGAGGGATGTAGCTCACGTTAATCTGACTGCTAACTACTCAGGCAACAGAATAAGTTGCATTGTAATTGAAAACCTTCAATTAAAATTAGTTGTATTCATAATTAGAATTATTTCCATTTGTACTGCTTCTTTTTTCTTCATACAATGATTTATGTTGGATCTTAAATTATTTACATATGTATGTATGTATGTACAATGTGCATTCTAAAATACAATGAAGAGGTTCAATTACAAATGCATACAAATGCTCTTCTAATGCAATCATGCAAGTCTGATATGTACTTTCAAACTTATTACATACATATGTACTCGTATGTATTTAACTTAGAAACTACTTCATAGGGATTTGTAGATTATTCATCGATATATTTCTTAATATTTCACTGCATGACTGGTTGGTATATAACTTGACATTTTCTAGTAATGATTTATTTAATTATGTATTCACCCAAAATTACATTCTATTTAAAACAATTGAAATTGTTTCGCCACTTAGCTTATTCACGTGATTACATTTATTTTTTTTTCCAAATACTAGAATACAAAATTTTTTGCATGACATGATCTGTCATGTTATATTGTCTGTTCTTTTTCTTCTTTATGGGTTGTCTACAAAAATAACGCATAAATTATACAATTCCCGCCAACCAACCAACCAACCGACCGACTATTCAGCGAATCAAGCAAACAAAATAAGCAGCCACCAAATTAAACCATTCATCCATACAACTGTCCTCTTGTTTGCGAATCATTTCGATAAACAAGTTTCTTGTATGAAAATTCTGTCTGTGCTCATGTGTCTTTCAGTTCATGGCAAAGTAAGTGTCTTACACCTCAAACACAAAAGAAACATGCACAGCATACAACAATAAATATGTAAATGAACAACATATTTACACCATATACTTGCATAGAGTAAAGAAAATAGACCGATGTGTCCATGTGTAGCATTATCGGGAACAACTACAAAATATATACAGGGTGTCTGGTGACAAATAAATATTTTTAAATACGATTATTTCTAAAAGTAATAAACGGTGCGGAGGGAGGGTGGCGCCGTTGGAATTACCGATTGTGCGGATTTGTCAGTCACCATGTCGCAGTGGTGGAGTGAGTATCGCACGTTCGCTGTGGAGACATTTTTTTAAGAGTAATGCTCGTCGACAATTTTGTTCAAAGTTCGGTATTCGCCGATTAAGTGATGGACCGAGTGTAAATTTAATTCGTTCGTGGGTGCAGAGATTCCGCGCAACTGATTCGGCTATGAAGGCCGTGCCAGGGCCCAGTCGATCCGAAAACATTGAACTGGTTGAAAGCAGTTTATGTGAAAATCCGCGATTTTCAATACGGAAAGAGCAGCCTCACTGGGACTTCCAAGGGCGATTATTCATGAAATTTAAAAAAAGGATCTGAAGGATCTGGATGACACACTCTTTAAAAAATAAAATCCTCATTTCCATTCTATCGTTCAATGCTCTTAATAAAACTTTGCGTCAATTATTGCGTTTTGTATTTAAGTTTGAAAATATAAATCTGCTACCAGACACCCTTTATATACTCGTACATACAAACGAGTATGTATATGTAGTTCGCCTCACGTGCATAATGGGCTGAAAATCATGAGAAAGGTATCGTGTTACATTTACCGTTATCGAGTTTATTTCTACAATATCTGCAGAATGGCAGAAAATAGTTGAAAATCGAAAAAGTTTGGTTTTAATTTCTTAAGGTAAAACGTAACCACTAAAAATTGTATTTTATTCTTATTATTAGAAAATACTTTTGATTTGAAACGGGTTTTTATTTTAATAAAACACCATAGATTTTCAATAAATTATTATTTCATTCCATTTTTAACTTGTATATTCGTTTTGGGCAAATATTTGCCATATGTGACCGTATCGTTAGTATTTTGATCCTAACGGATTAATTAATTATTTTTGCAGCTCTGCTTTCGACGTTCTTTGTTTATACTCGTAGCAGTGCTTAAGGTTCGGTTTAGTAGCCATTTTTATTATTATTTTACTTCGCCGGTGCTACACAATACCGACGAAGAAGGGCGTTCTGATGTGATTGTGGATTGCTATCAGCTGAAGCCGGTATTGTTCAGTGACCAGTGACTATGCCTTCGCCACTGAAACAGTCCGACAACAACTGACACACAAAGACACACTAATGCACATCAGAAAAATGCGAGATGTTTATTTTTATTTTAAAATTTTTAGTCTGAAACTGAGGTTGAACCCAGGTCTGTTTTTGGATTCGTAGTCAACGTGCAGACTACCATCCATCGTGCCATCGCCACCCTCAAATTTCTAATTTAGAACTATAATGGATATACATAATTATTAAGGGAGTCGAAGTTAAGCATGATTATCTCTCAAGTTTCCTTAGAAGTGGGTTTCTTAAGATAGAATAAAGTTTTGTTGATTACCGATGAAGTTATTTTGTTTTTGTTTCTCCTTTTTTTATAATAAATATATCTTTAATTCTGGTGTTTCCATTTCATTTATACATTTAAAATGTAGTGCAGATTAGCTTATTCCAAATAAGTAAATAAAATAAGATAATATAGCGAATTAAAACCATGCGTCAATTTCACGCACGATTATCTTTACCGTATGTTAGAATATTATTATCTATCCAGGGTTAAATTACAAGGTTCTGCAAGTGATTCTAGTAGAGGGGCCTAAAAAGAGATATACGTGTATCGGTGTTTTAAAAATTCACGTCTGTAACTCGTTTTACGGCCGTTTTAAGCCTAATCATAATAAATCTTACTGACATATGTCTCTAATATACATTCACAAATTTAAAAAAAGCGTAAAATAATGAGAGAAGTTTATTTTAAGAAGTTTACGTCCTATCTAAAGATATATGAAAGATCGTTGCTCAATTTTACTAATAAAGTAATAATTTTTTTAAATACACATATTGCTAATTTACGCCACATTTTGCTGTTTCAAGTAATAAGAAGTAGAAGAATTTAATAAGTTTCGTCCGTGTATATTAAAGCGACATAGAAAATAGTATGATACTTACGTTTTTGGAATACGATGCGTTCAAAAGTTTTATGCTAATCATTACAAGGAAAATTTTGTTAGTATATAATAACCCTCCACATTTTTTTTGTGGGACCAGTGCTGAGGAGATGTCTCCTACATATGCAATAAATACATGCACCAGCACTTAAGGAAGCTTCATTATTGTTCCAACTCTTCTTTTTGCGCGATTTTTGGTTTTATAGCAGTATTGCTCGTCTCTGGTGTCAAGAAGACGCATTCATATTTTGAAGCTCTCTTTGATAAATAAACGATAGATTTTCTTAAGATATAAATGGGCACAAAGTTGGAAAAACCAAACACATCAACTCTTGATCGTCTCAAAAAATTTCGCGCACATCTTTGCGGCGAATGTTGCAGAAAGGCAACTGTTTGTTTATAAGTATGTTAATTCCTGCAAGAGCTTAAGCCGCAAATTGCTTTTTGAAATGAGATACAGTAAGTAAAACTGTCGTATTGGTGCTCAAAAAAAACTTCACAGGACAGTTAAGAATCCAATAAATGCACACCAATTAAATATTGTTTTGGTTTCGGTTAGATTATAATGCGTTCGTTTATTTAAATGTATTTCAAGTTTGTAAAGGCTCTTTTTTCATTTCTTTCAGCAATAAAGATTGATACATAATCATTTCTACTCAGTTACAAAATTTTATAAAAATCATGTAAATAAGCATAGGCTTACTTCATGAACCTTCGACTTTTACATGACGTGAACTTGACAAAGTTCTTGTATGTTCTCATTAATCATAATTTTTAGTTTCTTAAAATTTCTGGTTTTATTGGAAAGATTGAACTTTGTCATTTAAAAATGGAACACAATATCAGTCATATGACTACTGACTCGGCAGTACCCCATCCGATCAACCTAATTTTTCACTACATTTTCAATTCTTTCGGCTCGAATTTATTCAATGCCAATTTCGATTTGATGTTTCAATGCTTGAATTCTCTCTGGATGGTTTACGTAACATTTATCCTTAATAGCTTATCCAAGACAATAATCCAAAGGGCTCAAATCACAGCTCCGACGCGGCCAATTGACATCACAATTTCAGCTGATTATTCGATTTTCAAACACAGTGCGTATAATATTGATGGTTACGTTAGTTTTGTGACATGAGGCCCCGTCTAGTTGATACCAAATGTCGTCCATGTTATTCTTTTGAATTTTTGGAAACAAAAATTCGTTGAGCATGGCAGCATAACGCTCACCGTTGATTGCAACGGCGGCTCAATGATGCTGCCAGACCAAAATCCACACCAAAGAGTGAGTCGTTGTGAATGCATTGCCTTCTCAATATTCACGTGTGGATTCTCTATACCACATATGCGCTAATTTTCCTTATTGACATACCCACCGAGATGAAAATGAGTTTCATCTGAAAACACGATTTTTCGGTACAATTCTGCATCTCCTGCCAAACAGTCTTCAGGCCATTGAGCGAAGCGAAAACGCATCGGATGGCCATGAGATTTCAGTTGTTGAACAAGTTGAACTTTGTAAGCCTTCCTATCGAGTTCTTTATGCAAAATTCTTCTCAAAGAAGTGCGAGAAATGTTCAGTTCCTGTGAACTATGACGAATTGAATTTGATGGATGTTCTGCAGATTCTCAGCCACAGTAGCGATATTTATGATTGAACTCACTGAACGAGATCATACTCGGGTTGGTTTGTCAAATAACGATACATTTTCATAAACTCGGTTCACAAATTGACACACAAACTGAACTGAAGGCCGATCTTCCACGTATATTTCTTACAGTTTGCGTTAAGGACTCACTTACTTGGAAGTAAGTTTTTAATATTTCATAATTTTATTCGATCACATAGCGAAAATAAAACTAAAAATTAATGTTATTCAACCTTTCAAAGTCAAAGTAATCGGTAGTTAAAATAATAAATAATAGCCTATCCGGCTATATACAAATGACCTTTCTAAAAGCGCATTTGCCGATGTTGTATTGCATAATGAAAGGTTATTCCAAAAGTAGACGATGTTTTATTGCATAATAAAAGGTTATTCCAAAAGTAGCCGTTCTGGCCTAAAACTACGATTCTGCTTCCGTGGCTGAACTGTTGGTTACAGCAGTTTTCTCTTATTGATTATGCAGTTTCAACCATTAGAAAATTTTGTTATTTGAATGATCTTTTGAGGAAGATATGATAACAAGATTTTTCCTCTAAAGATGATTATTAATATTTGGAAACTATTTTTTTTAATTTAAGTAAATATATACATCCTTCATAATTGCTATACAATTTTTGTCAATAGTCCTGTGGTGAATACTTTCGACATATGGGTTGAAAAGCATCAGTGACCTGTTGAAAGCCCACATTACACGACACGTTTTTTACATTTGTCTTGACAACTTAGTGACTCAGATGTAATTGTGTATGTCTGTCAAAATTGGTATTTTGCAGAAGATTTATAATATTTACTTGTAAACGTACATATTTCCTAAAGCAATTTCAATGACCAATTATATTTTGTTTGTTATTTGTTATGCAGTGATAATATAAAAAAATACAAGTGAAACTTACGTACATTTGTATTCAGGGTTTAAAAATCTAGCCAAAAATTATTAATACAAATACACATTCTCCAACTATTACTTTCCGTTCCATAGTGCATAATTGCCAAACGGAGGCAATATTTTTAAACCAATTCTTTTGCATTTTGGCAACCTTTATAGTCCCTGTTACTTGTATTCAGTATTGTTGTTGCAAGAATAAATAAAATGTTGTAATGAATTTCAGATTGCCAAAGGTATTTTTTGTCTCATTAAAGGAGAAAAAAACATAGAAAGTACAATTGTGGTTGGAATTTTTTCGTACAAAATCGTCTTATATTATTGCTTTGTAGCTCTTTTTTCATATTATATCCACATGATGCAATCATGCAATGATTACCGGCAAATGTTTAGGTATGCAACACCGTCTAATAAGCAAACTTCCCATTCAGAAGTAAAGGGGTTTCAAATTCGAAATTAACAATTTTGATATTCTATTGTGAATGTTCTATTAAAGCTATCAGTTAACTGTGAATTACAAAAAAAAAAAATCTGTAAATTTATCATTTTCCTTACGGAAAACTAGGTGAGGCAACAACGTTTACAAATAATTCAAATTCTGGATAGTGGTCTTAGTCCAATAGCTGTGCTTGCTATAGTATATAAATTTGAGTTGACATTTCCACCACTAGATGACCCAAATCAATCCATTCCAAAATAATCTTGATATACATCTTTATAAGATCAAATTGATTCTGAAAGCTGTGCCACTTGCCACACAGCTCTGAGCTAGTTCAATTGAACGATTCTCTAAACTGAGCGAAGTGAGCGCTCACTTTTTTTGATGATTCTAGTTCAGTGAAGAGCGCGATTGCCATGTTTTTTTTCGTTCATTTTATTGGTTCATCAGTGCTACCAGAACCAAATCATTTTTTTAAAATGAAATTTGTATGATGCCAGATGCGAATATTTCACGTCATTGGCGATTTAGAGCAAACACTATTTTTTCTGAAACAAATTTTTGTCTTGTAGTTTGTACTTATTTGATTTAAGTTTCGATACTTGAATAATAATAATCTAAATTTTATTAAAATTTTTTATATATTTATATTAGCCTATGTAAAACATTTCACAAATTTCCCTAAAATAACAAATTTCAGCACCAAAAACATATTTTCTCTTTCTACTACTGATTAAAGCTGCCTTGGTGCTGTATTTGATTGAATTAAATGAGCTAAAAAATCAGTTCAGAAACAAAATCAACTGACCGACAAATTCAACTGAGCATCAAAATCAAATGAGCTAAAAGTCAACTGATACTACTGAGCTACTGAACGAACTAAACGAACCAGCTCACTAAAAAGAAGCTGATCTGAAAAGAGCGCTCACTTCAAGGAGTTCATGAACACAACTCTAATGCATACAATAAGTAAACTTATGTACCTTTTAAATTGATGATACTGTAATTCTTGTCATGCTTTAAAATTCTGTGTTTTCACCAAAGGCCAACAACAATACGAAATGTGATTGTTTTTCATAAAATTTGTATTTTCGCTATGTAGATTTCCATTTTGAAGGCAACTAATTATACTAAAACGTTCAACAATGTGCAAAGTTGATTTTTTTAAAGTCTGAAAAACGTTTGTTTGCTTTGTTTTGATAAGGTAACGTCACTGCATCGCTGCAAAGTATTTTTATTTTAAAAGTTTCATTCGAAATGTGTGTGGCAGTGCTGGAAAAAGAATTTCTGCTGTAAACGGTCTCATGGTGGCCGTATGAGCGAAATCGAATTTTATTCTTTAAATGGCATACGTTCGCTATACCTAGAATACAGTTGTACTCAGTATCTCAAATATTCCGTGATTAATATAAACAATTGTTATGTCTTTAAAGAAAAACCCGATACAAACGTTTGTACTTACAAAATTTTTTTTTTATAAAAATTTGCAAAGAATAGAAAAAGCAACAAAAAAAAATTTTAATGAAATTGTAACATCTTCTATGTTTTGGTGACATGTGAGTGAAAACGTATTCGTACGCTCCCATAGATAAATTATTTAAATTTTATTTTCTTTAAAATTACCGTAATTTATCTTGAAAGTATACAAAAGTGTGTATTTGTATGAACACCGTACGCTATAAAAAACTTTCGTTGGTTTCCTTGTAAATCTAAAGAATAAAATTAAAAAAAATAAGTCATGGGTCAAATTCAAATCACGTTTAACAATAAACAAATTGTCAACATTGTGTTGTGTCGTTAAGAAAGGAATACATAGATGCAAAAAAAAGGACTAAGCAAATTATGCGGAAGATGTATTAAATTTTTTATTTCACTTATGTTGTTGATTTTCTATCTTTTAATTTTTTTATTCCTGAAGAACTCATTTTTGGTCAAGGTTTGCTTATAAGAGTTTTGCGGAGGTCACGTAAGTTTAAAGTTGAAAAAAATTAATGTGATACTAGAAAAAAGATTAGTCTGTGTTCCCACGATGTAAGTCTTATTGATAAAATGGTTGCATTAAGGTGAGGGAAACGAGCGTAAAGAACAAGTACACACTCTGATGCATGTACTTGCAGTAGTTCCTGCTTTCCTATTTGAAATTTAGAACACACATATGTTGTCATATGTATTAATACAAAAGAAGAACAAGTAACGCCAAAGTGAAATGTAAATTGCGAAATCGCTTAGTTTGAAGTGAGAATAACTGCCTGTTTATCTAAATGCGATCTAAAATTTCAGACGAATGAAAACAAAACTTTTGTGTTTTATTATTATTTTCCATTGAACACTCAAACCTAATGCACCGTGTCAAACGTATTCTTCTCTAGCGCTACGCTTCAACTTTCTAATGACATACGACCATGAACACTAAAGTCAACTTATTACCTATATATGTATATAAAGCAAAATGTGTGTTTATTTATTTGTTTGTTTGCTTATTTGTTTGTTTGTACCTTATAGGAGACCAAAGCGCTGGACCGCTCTTCCTGAACTTTTCACAACATTTAACTTGGACTCTTGAATAAATTATAGGCTATTTTTTAACCCCTCCCCTTGTCGTGCATACTTTTTTAAATTATGTTCCTCCTTCCACATATTTTTAACATATTTTATAATATAAAGGAGCTTAACTTCACAATTTGAGGACCAATTTTCTAAATTATTTTTGCATATGGAAAAGGTCCATCATGCCCCCCATCATAAAGTACAAAGGAACAATATTACTCCAATATTTTCGAATTTCGAAAATATAAGAAAACACTTTCGATATTTTTACTAGAAGAAAAGATTACAGAAAAAAGCTTTGTTCTTTGAGGGTGGCGATGGCTGAAGTATTCAGCACGTTGACAACAAAAACGGTAGTTTCAGACTAAATGATAAAAACATGTGTAACTTTTTCCGACCGCTCAGGGTGGCGATGGTCGAAGTAGTCTGCACGTTGACTACAAAACGAAAAATCTTCCTGGGTTCAACCCCAGTTTCAGACTCATAAAAATATATCGCATTTTTCTGCATTTATGTGTATTTGTGTCAGTTGTTGTCGGAAAATTTCAGTGGCGAAGGCATAATCACTGGTCACTAAACAATAACGGCTTCAGCTGAGGGTGGCGATGGCACAATGGATGGTAGTCTGCATGTTGACTACAAAACCAAAAACAGACCTGTGTTCAACTCCAGTTTCAGACTAAAAAATTATTAAAATAAAAAAACATCTCGCATTTTTCTGATGTGCATTAGTGTGGCTTTGTGTGTCGGTTGTTGTCGGAACGTTTCAGTGTCGCAGGCATAGTCACTGGTCACTGAACAATACCGGCTTCAGCTGATAGCAATCCACAATCGCATCAGAACGCCCTCCTTCGTCGGTATTGTGTAGCACCGGCGAAGTAAAACAATATTAAAAATGGCTACTGAACCGAAGCTTCAGCACTGCTAAAAGTATAAACAAAGAACGTGCGAAAGCAGAGCTGTAAAATAATTAATTAAGCTTTACCTCCTGTCGTTTCTCCTACTATCCTTTTCCTATAGTTCCAGCACAATGCTTCGCATGTGTAGGAGTCATCTCCTGAGAGCTGGTCTCATTAGATTTCTTTCTCACACAGTCTTATAAAAGTCGGAAGATTAGTGTTATGGTTTGAAATGCCCTGTAACGGTTGACTCTATTGCTATCGGCTTCGGTAATGGGTTCGTGCTGCTCAAAATTTTCAACAACTGTTGCTCTTCATAGATATTACCATTACCTGTTCCAAACAATGAAAGGCATTGGTTTGCATCATATCGCTTTCTGAATTATTGTCGTAGTTGTTACAGGTATGAGATACCATATTAAAATTTGCACTTGATTTCGTCATTGATCACCATATTAAAACAAAAAGTGAATTATAATTATATATATATTATATATAAATAAAAATGCATGTTACTCAGAAATATTAAAAATTAAACTATTGTGCAACGCAATTTCCTTACAAGACATGAGCATTTATAATAAAAAATTCAGGAGTTAAATGGTTGAAGGTCAAAGAAAGACAATAGTTGCTTTACGGTAATGGCAGTCATATATTCCTTTTCAAAATATGTTGTCAACAATGAAAACATGCTGTTCAATCGTGAAATGCTACAGAATGGTCAGAAACTATTCGTTTCCTATTCCCTGGAATGCACTAATGGCGAAAGATTCAAAGTTCTCCGTAATTTCGAGATAGCCTTTATTGGTTATCACATATTTCAGTATAAAAATTGTAAATGTAGATGAGTTAAGATTAAATTAAGACTGTTCCTTATGAACTTTTGTTATACCAATGCATATCCTTTAAATTAAATTTTTGTGAATATTCCTCAAATTAAATTTTTATAAAATATAAAACGAAGCCAAGTATAAATTGCTTAAAATTCCATTTATTTCACATTTAACCTGCTATATAATAAACTTGCTTTTATTGCAAATTGTATATAAATATCAAACTAAAACAAAACAATTTTCTCGCATGTAAAACTAAATTTTCCAGACAATATATTTTCAAAATAAATTGTAAATTGTAAAAATTACAAGAGTGTTATGCTCTTAAGTAAACAAGTCACCTAGTAGTACTCGTTGCAGTAACATCATGTATCAATCATGGGAAATTCTTCTTTAGTTTCTCGCTTCAGACACTTAAAATAAAAGCAAAATCATGTACGAATTTTTTTTATTTCCCGCGAGTAAAAATCAACTTAAACAAATTTTTAGACCGTTTCAATATGATTTAAAGTAAAATGAATTTTTATTGAAAACTTTGTAGGTAAATACTGATGGAAAAGTGTTCAATAGTTGAATATTTTGTACCCTGCTAAGTAAGATTTTTCATCTATCTGAAGTCTAGATTTGTTGCTTACCTACCACCTGTATAAATTTTTTTCACCAACAGTTCAACTCACTATCAGAAATGTTTTGTAAATCATATGATATAAATTGATGTTTTCAATAACTTCTGGCTTAATTAATTAGAAGTTTTTTTGGAGCAACACTTAGGAGATGACACCTATACATGCGATGCTTTGTAGTGGAACTAGTGGAAAGAGATAGTGAGGGAGATGAGAGGAGCTGAAGCTCCATTATTTTAGGTTAGTTTAGGTAGGCAGGTGGCCGGTGAAAATAAGAGCCCAGCCCACTTGGGTCCAATTCATCAGGGTCCCGTTGTGATATCCGTAAAGAAGAAGAGAGGGGATAGAGTAGACGATAGGATAGAATATAATAGGATGGAAGGGAATTGCATCACTGCACAGGATGCGATAGAGTGGGAAAATTCCAGTAAGAACCGGGAAACCAACGGTCTAGTGAATGCGGCGGCGTCAATGCGACAACCAGCGTGAATGCGCTCAGCTCCCTAAGCCCCATTTCTAACAGCTCCGATAGGCCGCCGAACGATGCGTTTTGAATCTCCAGTGTTTGTTTGTTTCCCTGATGTCATATAGTATTGGCATTTGTTTGTCTATTCCTACGGTATTTATTATATCTGAAATTGTTATTGTAAGAATTTCGGTGGTCATGGTTGTTATTATATCCAGAATTGTTGGTATTAATCCGATACAAATTTCTTCTATTAAAGTTCCCTAAGTTCGGTTACCAAAGTTAACACGGTTATGACGCTTCTTAGGATTTCTATCATAACCGCTGTGTTATTGGGAGTTATGACTAGACCTATTTCCATTGAAGTTTAAATTATTCCTATTGTCATTAAATTATTCCTATTACGACTTCTGTTCACATGGAATGCAATAATGAATTGCAATAACTATTCTTGTGTAGAAGCAATTTCATATGCCTGTGAGAGCAAACTAGGTTGTTCAGCTATGACTTCAATTCTAATATTTTTATGTAAACCTTTCTGGAAAGTTTCCAGTGACAATTTTTCATTCATCATTTTTATGGTGGATCGTGGTTTTTCATTCAATTCGGAAATCTGTAATAATAATAACTCCGCAATCAATGAGTCCAGTTTGTCCTCTTTGTTTCATATCTCTAATTTCTGAGTGAAGACAACTGGCAGTTTTCGTGGTTTAGAAATTCGTAGATAATGATGCTCTTAACTCATTAAATGTGTTTGACATCCTTTGTATCATAGGAACATTCCTAACTTTGCCAATTAATTTCATCGCAGTGATGAATTTTATCAATTCAATTTGGCCTGTTCATTAAGTTCCGCAGAAACCATTTCCACCATTGATAAGAACATGTCAAGGTGCTTTGGTTTACCGTCTAATGTCGGGATTGTGTTCGAGACTTGTTTAGTACTAAAGTTAGACATTGTTATATTTTCCCTCTGGCTATGCTATTCTAATAATTGTAATGCTGAACTCCTGACGTTTCTAAATTCATATATTTTCTCTTCCCACAGACTTTCGTAGGAACTATAGCCATTCGAAATTAACTTAAAATTAATCTACAACATACTTTTCCCTATTAAAACGTAAACTTTTATTCTTTCCTCTGCATTAAACTAATCTCCAAAATTTCGTGTTACCAATAGAACAACAAATTTTATTCTATCAGTCGTTGTTATCGATACCAACAGCAACACAAAGATCTTTCGCACACAATTTTAAAATGTAATAAATTTATATAAAAACTAAAAATTCCACGGTAAATAAAAAGACTGAAAAGTAAATTGAATAACAAGGAGACGAGAAGAATAAAAAGAATGATATTTGAAGAAGAAAAATCTATGGCAATTTAATAAAATAACAATAAATTTTAAGTATTTTTTTATCCGCTGACTTGTTATTAATTGTAAAAGCGTTCATGTTTAACTTTAAATTGGACATCTATGAATAAATTTATTTATTTAAGGTGTTTGTTCGTACACTGCAAATGTTCGAAGATACTGCAAACTGTGGCCAACAGGAAGATGTTGCTGCCGATTGGCTTCTAGCCAATGAAATATGCAAGCGAGAAATCTATGAAATTACCTTTTGCCACAGACACACGCCATTATTGGTGTTGTTGGTAAAATGAGAAATACAAGGCTAAAACATGAAATGCATCATTAGCAATGAAAAACCCATGGAAAATTATAAATATTTTTTTATAATGATGTATGCATGTGCGTGTATGTGTACACTTACTTCTAGTAAGAGAAGTATTTAAATGTGTGCAAATTAGCGGGATTTGTATAAAAATATATAATAAAAATGTTTATTCTTCTGCATCTGCCTGTGATATCGGCACATGGACATAATTTTGATAGAATGGTTTGTTTTAGTCGCCACATTTGGTGCCTCTACCGCTTGATGTAGTTATAATAATGTCTCTTAATGTGTGTGGCATAAAAAACGATACGCTCGATAATCATAATTATAATGAGTCAGTTAAGATTTGTTTTAAATAATTTTTTCGTTTTTGTTTTTGGAATTTGTCTTTTCAAATTGTAGGAGGGTTGGTAATAATGAAAGGTTTAGGCAATATATGAAAATTTCTAATGCAAAACCGATATAGTTTTTTTTTTCTTGAAAATTAGTGATTTTTATTTGAACTACAATTACTACAAATGAATGAATGAATATTTCGTGTTTAAGTCCATATTTAATTTGTTCATCATCAGAAATGGAAAATATAAATACGACATACTGTGACTGATTTTCGAAATGTTCATGAAGTCTGGGCTATGAAGTATACCAAATTGTACTGCTTGTACTTTGAAATCAATAAATACTTCCCATCCATCACCAATACCGGTTTCTTTTATTATTATTACGTTTTTATTACATCTTTATTTAATACATATCATAATAAGATATAAATTTTATAATTTACAGTGAGTTACGTGGCAATTTATACACATCAAACTTGTATCATTAGATTAAAATCTACTCGTAGTTAAGCATCTAGATGTAGAGAAGAAAACAATTAATAAATATACAGGGTGGGTCAACTTCGACTGACTGATTTGAAATTCTTATAACCTTTTGATGTTTACAGTTATTTATTTAATTTTTTTTTACCACCTGACTCTTTTGGCGTCCCCTACTGGCAACCACCACTTTCGTAGACCGCCCTGTTGGCCAACAGTCCCTCCACCAGGCCAATCAGCGACTAGTGTGCACACCGACACTAGTGTGACCGTTAATTTCTTTTTTTTCGTATATTCACTTGGCAAACCCCTTAGATTGATTCCAAATTAAAAAAAAAAAAACATATAAGTAATTTTAGATCGTTTGCATAATTATTGGGCGTGCCTTAAGCCCACAAAATTTGCTAAAAATGCTATTTTTCTCACTATGGCTCCCTTTAATTGTTCATAACTTCAGTAATATTCATTTTAGGGAAAAACCTTATTCACAAATATTCTAGGGCTATATCTGATGAACAATTTTGCTCTGTATTAGTTTTCTTTAACATTAATATTTAATCCCGAAAGAACCGAATTAAAAAATAACAACGAAATTTTCACATATCTTCGCATTCTTTGCCTGGTAATTATTTGTTTTATTAAGTGGTGTAATTATAAAAAGTTTTGTGATAAAATGTCCTTCGTGCTCATAGGAAATTGTTTTTGATAGTTTTTAACTACTTGCAATATATATTGTTTTTGTTCATCGTCTTTTGTGAGCATTGTGTTGCATCAATTTCACCGCTCGTTCAGCTGTATCGTTTACCACGTTAATGTCATTAACAATTTGAAGAGCAGTTTTAAAATTATTATCCGCTGGCAATGAAGTTGGATCATTTTTCAAAAATGCTGTATTGATTTTAAAGCGAAGAAAAAAATTGTTTGTCTCAGAAGAAATGAACTGATCCATTCCGCCTTCGATAACCTGCATAACATTTAAATTTTGAATTGATGCGCGTTTTACGTTTTCATCTAAAGCCTCACGACTCAATGCCTTCACCATCTCTTTTTTTTGACTCAAAAGGGACACTGTTATCAAAAAATGCTAAAGCCACACATTCAGCACTCAAGTACCATAAGTGGTTTTTAAATTTGTGTAATGCAACTTGAGATATATCAGCATCAATTTTTTTTAAAAGAATCCTGTTTTTTCAAAAGCTGGAAGTCTTTGTATGGTGCTTGAGCAGCAGAAGAGGCAGAGAACCACATCTCAACATATATTGAAACAATAAAAATACATATCTTACGTAAAGCTTTCCTATCTTTTACTGCCAAATCAAATTCACGTCGAAATAAAAATATTTTTAAGCAGTATATAGCTTTTGCCATCCATATCGCGAGGTGGCTGGGGCGCAAAAAGCTGCATTGCGAATAGGTGGAGTCTCGCCAAGAAATATTAGTGTTAGTTCAAGAAACTCGCTGTAATCATCTCTTGGCTGTTTAGTTTTGATCGCATCGTTCACAAATTCAATTTCTTTATCTGCTGTTAAGTATTTTTGGCCATCATTATCTTCCATTCCAGACTGATAATTATTTTGGTTTATATTTCCCCATGTATTTTTAAATTGCTCAAATACTTTTACATTTGGGATTTCGGTTTTGCTCATCTTAACTTCAAAGGCACTTTTTAATACGACTTCCAAAATGTGGTGACGGCAAGGTAGCCAAAGAAGCTGCTTTTGAAGACTGTGTTCAATAGTTGTACAGGTTCCATTAAAACGGCTTGTGTTTACGGCAGTTGTATGGAACACCAAGGCTTTTATATGATCTTGAAATTCCCATTCAAATATAGCTTTAAAAGCAGCAGACGCCTGCTCTCTGCCAGTTCCACTTTTAATTGCGGGCACTTCAATTAGTTGCTCCGTACGCCCGCATGAAATTATGAGTGGAAGTCTGTCAATATTTTCATTCCCAGTAAGAGCTGGTAACATCTTTCCGTCCCAGTGCAAACAAATTGCACCAAGTTCGTTCTTGTTGAAACTTTCTTTTATATTTTTTAACTGTTCTACTCGTATTTTTTCCCTTGCATTATGTATAGACGTTTTATTTATAATATAGTTTTGTACTTCAAGACCGACTGCTTCCACGACAGATATAATTAAATGCACGGCTTTTCGATCACTGACCTTGTAAACATTTATAGCGGTTGCAAGTTTTGGAGTCATTATATTTTTAAATCCTCTAATTTTTTTGGCAGGCGTTGGCGTTACAGCTTCTGCTCCCAAGACCTGCTAAAAAGGAATTAAATGTACTGGTTATATTTTTGTACGGTAACCCTGTGTATTTCAATTATTTCTCATCTACTTTTTATATAGTTTTATTTTCATGTTTTACTTATATTATATTTATATTATATTATGATTGAGAAATAAAAAAAAACATAACGCAGATGAACAAAAGCAATAAATAGTAAGAAAATAAGTTTGTATGCAAAGAATGCCAAGATATGTGAAAATTTCGTTGTTATTTTTTAATTTGGTTTTTTCGGGATTAAATATTAATGTTAAAGAAAACTAATATAGGCCAAAATTGTTCATCAGATATATCCCTAGAATATTTGTGAATAAGGGTTTTCCCTAAAATAAATATTACTGAAGTTATGAACAATTAAAGCGAGCCATTGTGAGAAAAATAGCATTTTTAGCAAACTTTGTGGGCTCAAGGCACGCATAATAATTATGCAAACGATCTAAAATTTTTTATATATCTTTTTTTTTCTTTTGGAATCAATCTAAGGGGTTTGCCAAGTGAAAATACTAAAAAAAAAATTGTCCATAACTTGCGGTCACACTAACCGACACCCGTCAACTCCAAGAGAATTCGACATTAAGCCAGCAAGAAAAATGGGTTCTTCCCACTCTAATAGAAAAGATGATCTGAGTTTACTAGCCGTAGAGGAAAAATTAATAAACTTTTGGGGTTTTTCTAATATGATAAGATGTTCAACAGTATCAAATGATTTACTGTGATCTAACAGCACAAGAAAAGAATCCATGTCATTGTCCGATTTAGACCTAATTTCTTCCTGCTCCTACCCTGGTTAAATCAGGTTTGATAATACGTTAGTATTTTTGCCGATCCCGATATTCACAAATTTCTGTTCTCATTTTGAAAAGATGTGGACAAAAATGGAAGTGTGGCAATCGGTGTGAAATCTTTGTTATTTTTAAAAATTTAAATAATCTTAGCTTTTCTCCACACATCAAGAAAAACTCGTTTTGTTATTATTGAACTAAATAAGTATGTCAAAATCGGCAGCAGTTTTGGATCAACAATCTTAAAAAATTTATATTGATACCATCCAGATCCTCAGAATTTTAAGTTATGCCAAATAAGATTTTCTGAACTATCAGTTTTCAAGCGATGTCAAGTTGGTCATACTTGTTTACAGATTGTTTTTCAACTGAAACATTGACAAATCTGCTGTTTAACCCGTTCCTTCCAAAATATATTCCCCGAATATAATTCGATATTTCTTTGCAACCTAATGCCGATGAGAATTTCCCCTTTTAATACGCGGAACTTTGCAGTGCGTATAGTCCTCGGAACGTCTCTGCGAGTAAATTTAAAAATCGTACATAATTCCGGGGTTTTGGACCAGCGCCAATTAAACGCTTTATATTAAAATTTAACAACTGTGTCTATTTAAAATTTATAGTCCTAGATTTAAATGCAGAAATAATAATAATAATAATCTAATAAGGAAACTTTATTCCAAAAAAAGCTTTTGAGGATATGAACCCCTTCTAATCTAATTTCAGAAGGTCAATGTATTCGCTTAATGTTTATTGTATGTTCCCAGAAATGCGGCAAAAGTTTATGGAGAACTCCCCTTTTTTCTGCTGATGCATTTAAATTTTAATCATCGGCATATAGTATTTCAAAATTAACACACATTAAAATATATATTCTCTCAATTATTATAAATACTTTAAAATTTATTTAACGATAATAGTTCTTATCTCAAATCTAAGAATTCTAGTTTATGTCCGACCAGCGCCAGACATAAAATCAGTTTTCATGTTTCTGAAGTACTTTAAGTACTTCTAGTCTTTTTGATCGAGACGACAACCATAGAGTCACTACTAATTGATTTTGCTAGGTTTTGAGTTTTTTTACATAACTGGAATTTTTAAATTTCACGGGTTTGGTGAGTTCGATTGCCAAAATTTTTTATCATTTACCGACAAGACCCTGAAGTATGATAAAATTTTCAGATGTTTTCATTGTTTATTTTGTCTGTGACAGCCTCTAACATTTTTATGAGTTCGGCAAATTACGTAAAATAAATGGAACAAAATTTAATGCACCGATTTTTTTGGCCTAAATTCAACAATTTCTGCACCCACGAGTTTGATATAAAAAAAATGTTAATGGTATAAGTTGCTACAACAATACCCACAGCTAAATATAACAGCGTCATAAAAGTATAGAATACAATTTGATTGCCTCACTCAACCACATACGAGACGGCATCTCTTACCGCTAGACTGGAAGGAAAAAAGAACTAAATATCCAACAATTTTAGTTTTGTTTCACAATATCTAACTATTGCCCAATATTATTAAAATACCCTCGCAAACATATTTTCACGCTTTGGTACCTGTTGTAAACACCAAACAGCTCATAAACTTTTTGCATTCACATTATGTTTTATGAAAATGTACGCAACCGTAAAATATACAACATGCAACACGACACAGAGCACACAAATACACACAAACCCAACAAACATCTGACACATACAAATGCTAACAGTTTATTATATGCATTCTAAAAGCAAGATACTTGGGTTTTTAATGCCTTTAACAAAAATATAAAGAAGAACATTTGCAATAAACAGATGTTGAGACCGAATTTGAAGATCCCTATAGACTACAAGGAACACTTTATGCGCTTTTATGATGTAAAGTGACAGACAGCGCTACAGAGCACTAAAATGTATCATTCCGAATGGCAAAGAAAATCATTAGTTACATTTTTTGTATATTGGGCCACAATCGTTAAAAACAAAATTTGACAGGGAAAGTTTTGTCTTTTATTCTTTACATACACACATATATAATCTGTACAAATCTCTCAAAAAGTTTTCGCTGTTAAATCGTAACAGCTAATTTCACAGTGCCGTCCACGTATCTCATTAAGTCTGTCCGATCCAATCGAGAACACAGCTTCAAGTTGCCAAAGAAAGGCGCCCCAAGGAATCTTAGCCTCGACATAGCCAGAAAGGTGGACTCAAAGACAACAGTCTCCCTTTCCGAATCTTCCACGCAGCTCCTACACCGAGCATTGAACGGAATGCCCATCCTCTCAGCGCCCCTTGCAGACGGCCGTGAGTCTACTCATGAACAATCGGGAAAAGCTCAGGACTTGCCGAGTTCTACGTAAATCATACCGTTGCCACAGAGATCTTGCTATAGCGCAGCTGGAGATAGAACCTCAACTCTTCTGAGCCTTCACCTTAAGAACCGGCCAAACACAGTCCCGCCAGTTCACCAGCCTAGTCATTACCGCTGATTTTGTTTTGCCGCTGAACCCACACAAGGAAAAGGGCACAAAAATACCGGAAGACAGCCAGCTCTCCCCTACACTCAGCAACAATATGAAAGCAGACGCTCGGTGGTACGAACGCCCACGACTTCTCCTGACTATTGGAAAGAATAGCAACAGTACCCTTTACGCGCAGCCTTGTCATCATCATGTAAGCCTCCCAGATTATCGGGGAAATAGTCGGCCTCACTTCTGATTTTATAATAGAACCATCGGTGAAATCCGATCTGACGACCCCCGTAAGGACCCTTCTCTTCTTATTCCGACTAGGGAAGTTGGCGACTGTACGCCCCTCGAAGACAAGTCTCCGAGTGGAGACATCCAACGGGGAGTCCGTAATGTATTTCGGGGAAAGCTGTTATGGCCAGACCCGGATTCCCTGAAGCACCCTGCTTTAGCCTAATTGCACTTTTTGCCGAAATGGCGAAAATATGAAGGGATTCAGAATCGTGTTCAGGGCCGCTCCAGCGCATGTTCTGCATGCCCCGGTAACTCCAAAAACATTCAGATCGCTGAATTCTACCCAGCACTATACTGTACTGAGTGGATTTTTTTACTTCGATACTCTCTGAAGACTCAGGAACAAGTATCACCATTTTTTTTATCTTGGACCGCCACTCAACCATACTCGTACTTTATAATGGATAAAACAAAAGTATATAATAGATGCTCCCGTATTCCCAATTACTTCTGTTGAATAATTTATCATTACAAAACATAAATATTAAAGTGAAGGCAAGTTCCTATTAAAAGCTTTGACCATCAAAAAGTATTTCGGTCAAAATGAGTATTAAGTACTTCTTCATTTCTATACAATTTGTTGTTCTTTTTAATGCTCTAATTTTACTTAAAAAATCTTTAAAAATCTAATAGATACACGGGCTTTTAAAATTTAAAAGAAAAGTGTCAACTCAATCAACAGATTTTATATACTGAATATGTTTAATTTTTTAAGAGATTTTTATTCATTACGTATCTTTAGCGAAGTATTTAAGAAAAGAAATTTCAATATATTTTTACACTCTTGTACATTTAACCAATTTAAGGGAGACGACAAATTAATGTTTGAATTATTATGTGGCAAATTGTGAATTAGCCGCTTAGTAATTTATAGATTTCTGCATATCAAAGTGTTTAAATTATAATTTTTTAAACAAAATCTGCTATTAAATAAAGATTAGTTAAAACTTTGATGGCAAATGCAATAAGTGAAGAAATTTTAAAACTCAAAGCACATGACAAACAAGGAAGAGATAATATTAACTGGTGATAAATTGAATGTGTTTCTTTAAGTAAACAAACAGCGTCAATTATTGTTAATTTTTTTTTATCAAGCATATGATAAATTAAATGTTTTTATCTTGGGACTAGCATTTCATAAGGAAACATGAAGACATGTAGGTAAAAACTTTGAATAATCCTTGCTTTTATGAAACAAAAACTGTAATTCTGAAGCAAATATTTCCTGAAATTAAAAAAAAAGAAATAATAATTGAAAACGTTTCCAAACATAATATCATCATTTCCCATATATCATCATATATATTTTTTCCCATACATTTGAAGATTTTACAGAAAATAGAATAACGCCGTCGAATTTTACACCAATAAATCACCCGAATATGCTTTCTTGCTGCAGATTGTGCAGACTGGCAGGTCCGAATTAGGAATTTCATGATAGAGGAGCAGCTTATAGTTGATAATGCAATGCCAATCCCACCAAACAATACCTGTCACAACAGTTTTTTTGTTTTTTTGGCTTGTTATTAGAATCAATGGAATATTGCTGCCCAAAATTGTGTGTGATTGGCTGTTATACTCGTAAACACTTTTTAATTAATATATTCATCAGTCAGTCAGATAATATTTTAACAAGCATGAAAGCCCTATAAAGCATTCCAACAAACAGAATCACATTTTCAACTCGATTAATTTGTTTAATGAGAATCAAAATATATTACGATTATTTATTTGGTTAAATTAACCTCTATGTATATGTCTGACTATATTTTATAAAATAACGAACACAATAACAAATATTGAAGCTGAACATTGATCGTGTAGCATTCGCTTAATAATTTTTTAATTTATTGAAGAGTCTGTCATGTCAAGTCATTTAAGGCATAAACACAACTAGTACGCGCGGCGAATTTCGCACATTCGTTGCGTACAATAAGACGTTCGTCGAATAAGACGCAATTAATGTCATGTGAAATTAATTGAAATTATATATGTACATATATTTAAAAATATATGAATTAAAAAAAATTCGGGCCAAGGTTTATTAATAGAATGTTGTCGCAAGCGCGAATTTATCAATTCCTTTATTGGTGGACCGTAAATTTTTTTTAAAAATGTGTTTTGTTAAATATAACATAACCTAAAATGAGCGTATCAAATTAGTGTAATATAAGTTGAATTGTAAAAAACAATTTATTTTGTATTTTTTTTATTATAATATTAAATTATTATAATTATTAAATTATTCACAACCACTTTTCTTAACTTTTTTACAAAAGTAAATCAACTTTTGCGATATGCATAAAGAGTTTACCTGGTTATGAATTTGCTTCGCGCCTTGTGCTAATTATAAAAATTATGAACATAATTATCAACATGATAGATGACTTAATTTTTGTGCCACAGCCTAGGTACGGACTGTAAAAATGTCAAGAAAGAAAGATATAAAACCTACATAAAAAAGGAACTGAAAAGTGAAAAATAATAAAATTTTAGTTTCGTATGCGTTGCTATTGAACAGCTTGAAGTCGATGCTAATCGTTATTTATTTACTAGGAACTGAAGCTCTTAATATACTGTATTGATGTATTGATTTATAATATCTAATACGTTTTATTTTAAAACAAAATATTTCATGCGAATATCATAAGGTATTTAAGAATAAATTTAATATATTTTTTTTGTGAAAAAAACACAATTTTAAAATAAAAATAAAATATAACATTATTCCCACAACAAATTCATTTAAAAAACGGTCTAAATACACCAATTTTTCTTCATTCTATGACAAATTTCGTCATACGTTCTGATTGTGTGCATTTTCATAAAACCAAATGATTTTTATTATGTTCGACGAATATTCGATACAAAAAATTCGTAGTTCGTCCCAGTTGTGTCTGTACCATTAACGTTTGTTTTGTAGTTGGCGATATACACCATTCATATTTCGTAATCTAAATTGATGACTTCCAATAAATATTTTCAAACAAAATTGCCTTAAGTATTTTCCATATTCATATAATATAATTTATCATTTTAAAAATAAACCCGCAGCCACCCATTGGCCCAACCCTGATGCATGAAAACAATCAAAATAAGCGGTTTAACTACACATCTTTTACAAGAATCTAAATAAAATGAATGTAAGTATAAAATAGAACAATGTATGTACCTATAACTAGAATTTAAGTCTTATGCTTTTTATTACATCAATATTTTACTTGTTTATATTCAATCCCTGAAGGCAAATTGAAGTATCGGTATAAAATGAAGAGCGCTTAATGCGAGTAGAACAGAAGGAGGACACCGCGAAACATATTAAACCAGTGAAATAAAGTTACAAGAGCTTCATCATATTTGATTATTTATATCAAAATAATAGAATGTAACAATTCATTATAATGATAGACATTTACCGGGTCTTATAAAAATGATTTTCTTTTGTTTTTCATTGGCTTCGAAAGGTACAACACTCACTCACACAGTCGTGCGCGCTCATATAAGCAGATACATATATGAGTTTAATGAAACTTATTTGTTTTTATGGCCTAAAGGTAATAACAGCGACAAAAGCAACAGTAACAGCATGCATGTATTGTTTCTTAGTATCAAGCACTCGTAGCAGGAAGTTAACAAATGAAACATGTTACAACATGAAACAATAAACATGATTGCTTGCTTTCCCGCCACTTGTGCTTTATGGTTTCTGGGAATAAAAGAGAAGGCTTAAATTATTATTACCCAACACATTTTAAAATTTATACTTTCTCGTCTTTAATTTAGAAATTATTGACTCAAAGAAGTATGAAGTGGATTGGAAATGTAATTTATATTTGAAGAACCTACGCATTGTAAAACTGTTCTCTACATAAATAAATTGCATCCTACAGTTTCACTGAAATGCAAGAAGGTCATTTTATCCGCATATGCATTCTTTAGAATATTTATAATATTCTCAAATATGTTTCATTAAGAAATAAATTGCATCGACCACAATTAAAACAATTTTGTCAATGAATTCCTCCCAAGGAATCTTCATGGTGAATGGTACCCTGTAGGAAGTTAGTTAAGATTGGTCTTCTTTTCTATATATTATGTTGGTTAATCTGTTTCGTTATGCAGATTTTACAAGACACATTTTCGTTGTTCTTCTTATTTATTTTAAACTTTAAATTTATACATTTCGTGCGATCCTTTTGAAGCGTGTGTAAAATCCGCTGTAAAAGTATGTGTAAAAATTTTATTTTTAATTACAATATGTTCTATTTTCAACAGACATATCTGTTTTGACTTTACATCCCAGAACAGAAATATAGAAAGTTATTTGTCGGCGACTAAATATAGAAAATATTTGACGGATTCTTAAGCCGCTTTTTAAAATTCATTACGATTATTTATCTAAGTTTGTTGTATGCTTTAGCTGGTCTATTTGCACATTTAATTTGCTGCTAATACCAAAATCTTCAGTAGACCTTTAACAAAATTCTTGAAAAAAGCCGAGAAATTTTACATGGTTATACACTCCCAAAAAGTACTTCAGAATTACGAAATATATAAACAAAGCAAACCAAATAGCTTCTTTAAAAATTTTCCTTATACAACAAACATTTTATTATTACATTTTAAATCTATTTAATTTTTCTAAAAATAAACCATAATACAAACATCGTATTGAATTTTGACTAACGTTGAATAATTGAAAGAATAGTTACATAATTGTATTGAGAGATTCAATTTTTCATTTTGCCGTTTAAATATAATCATTATCAAGCAAAGTGTTGACTCATTGTAAGACAGGTTTATAAAAAATAAATAGATTTAAAATCAAATAATAAAAAGTTTGTTGTATAAGGATAATTTTTAAAGAAACTATTTAGTTTGTTTTGCTTGTGTATTTAGCTATTCTCTAATATTTTTTTAAAGTTCTTGCCCCATGTAGACCAGCTAAACCATATAACAAACATAAATAAATAATCGTATTTTGTTTAATTTTTAACAAATACTTTTATATAGCTTTAAAATAATTTTTTTTTTTAATTTTTATCGATAAATGTAGTAATAAAACGAAGGTGGATTTTACGAAACAAACATTTTCAGTGGCGGCAGCAAGTCTATTTGCAACAAAAAGATTTGGGCCTCTGGTATAACGGCATTAAAAAAATTAAAATTATTATAAAGTGTAAAATCATAAAATATAGCCAAAAAAGAAATAATGGAGAAGAAACAAGGAAAAGTAAGTTTGTTGAATTTACTTTTATAGCGATATATTATTTAATAATTTTTCTAGTTTTTTGACCTTTTTTTTATATTAATAACACTAATTATTTTAAGCCTAAGGTCCTTTTTATATATTTTATATTTATTTCGATATGTCGCTACTCCTTTGTTTAGCTTCTTCAGGAAAATTGGTTTTTGTTTATAATAAAAAAATTTTTTTAAAAATTTACAATATAGGAAAAGTTCTTGTCAATGAAAATTCAAAATATTGTAAATTTTTAAAAAAATTTTTTTATTATAAACAAAAACCAATTTTCCTTGCCTTTTCAAAAGTAAAAATTTTTGCATTTTCGGATTCGGTTTCGGATTCGGATTTCAAACCCATTTAATTGACCACAGTGGAAAAAAAATTAATAACAGCAAAAGCTTTTCATTAATTTTAAATTGAGATTTAAAAAAATAATGTGAACACATGGCCGCTCACATTTTCAAGATAAACATATGGTTTTGCTACTCACAGCAGTGATGGAAAAATTAAAAATTCAAATGGTACTGACCGTCAACAAAAAGAGAACTTTTTTCAATATTTTATTACTTTTTATAAAAATTCGAATTTGCTCGCTCTTTAGGCTCCTTTTACGCATTGGGCATGAAAAAGTACTGCAGCCTAGCTCTGTATCTTGTACATCTAAAGTTGAGACTGTGCATCTCCTTTTCGTTACATCATGCCGACTATAAAATTCCATAGTATTCCAATGCGTGTTCTCTGTCCCCTGACCAGACTTCGTTTTTAATTTTTTTTTTTTACATTTTGGAAAGCAGTATTTAAATTTTCCCATTTGCCCTTACAGACTTCTACCATGATGCAGAATTCTTTACTGAAATCCATATCAAAACTGCAAATAAACTATACTTATTATATGAAATAAATTTAAATATAATTTAGTTACGAAAAAACTGCACGTACAGCAAATTAATTTTTTTTTGCAAAAAAGGAAAATATTGCTGCTAATTGGCCGCTTGGAATGCCACACAAGAACACAAGAAATATTGGTGCATTTTTGAACTTTTTATTGCCGCTAGTTTGTTTGTCAACCAGTCACATGATTGCCGAAACAGGGTTGCATTTGATTGGGCAAGCACAATATTGCCCCAAGTTGCCGTATGCGCCAATAAATTGTGGAATCATGTGATTGGGATATTAAATAAGGCAATATTTGGTACAATCGTGTGGTTCTACCTTAATAATCGATTTATTTTTAAGTTAGATTAGCTTATCCCACATCAAATAAATATTTTTGAACATAAATACATATACATACATATCTGGAATAAATTTTATGAAATAAATATAAAAAATATATAAGGTACGCAAATTTGTGTCTTTAAGACTATTAGGCACTTTGTTTAATTTATTAAGTTGGCAAAAGTTTGTACTTGCAAACGATTTCTTTTGTTTGTTTTCGTATCATTTAGTATTGAAAATGTGCCCTCAACGGCTGCTGATGAATGAGGTAAGATTTCTAAAGCGGAAACAAAGCAAAACATAGAAAAGAGTACTAAATATTTTTGTTGTGATGAAGTACGGCAAATATTACAATAGTACTGAATTTTCCAACACTGACTCGCAGCCACAAAAAATTTTTTTTCTCTCAAATATTAAATTTTAAGCCGTTTTTCACTCAAATAATAATTTCCATATAAATATTGCAATATTTATAAATGTGTGTGTGTGTATATGTGCGTGGGGACACGTAAGTTAGTTTATAATTGTGTCCATCCGTATTCATCCATATTTGCCTTAATATTGTGTGCTATAAAATAGCCTTTTACTGGTCGGTCATACCTTTAGTGCTATTTGCTGTGGGTTTGCTTGAGTTTAGAATTTGAAATAATTATAAAAAATGTCTGGTTTATTTGTTTTCAACAAATGTTTTCAATTGATTTTCTGTTTAAGTGATTGATGTGGTAAATATGTGCAGTAAAGTGGAAATAATCAGGACTTTTAGTAATTTAAAATTAAATTTAATTTTTAACAAAAAATTACAAAGGCAAAGTTGGATTAAGTAAGTTAGACAGGCCAATGTCGCAGAATTTCATTTACTTTGCAAAGACATACGAGTATGTAAATCGTTCATATTACGTTTTTTAAAAAAATTAAAAAAAAATAATACGTAAATAATTATGGGACAGATTAAAGTATTTGAGGTATGTATAGAGTGGTATTCATTTCTTTTTCTAAAAAGTTACGCGAATACCAAAATTTGATCTGATCACATCACTCAATAATTTAGAGTGGCGATGGCTGGAGTAGTCTGCACTTAGGCTACAAAATCAAAAATGTCCAGGGTTCAATCGCACTTTCAGAATAAAATCTTAAAAACATCTCGAATTTTTTCTGATGTGCGTTAGTGTGTCTTTATATCAGATGTTGTCGGCAAGTTTCAGTGGTGAAGTCTTACTCACTGGTCACTGAACAGTACCGGCTTCAGCTAATACCAATCCACAGGCACAGGCACATCAGAGCAGGCATTTCATTCATTTGTAAAGAAGAATCGCAACTTCTCCGCTGTTAACAGATTTATTAATGTTAAAGCATCACTTGCTGATGGGTATTTGAGATTGTTTATGCAGTTAGTAGTTAGCCCGTCAAAAAATCTACCTTACAAATTAACAAAGAAACGTGCAACTTCAGAATTGTCGTAAAAAATTGCCGTAGTACACCCCATCACTTCACTACGTGCGTCTTCCCTACACTATCCCTTTCCAACTAGTTCCTGTTAAGCGTTACATTGAATATAGTGTAGTAGGTCACATACATAGACTGGTGCTACACAATACCGACGAAGGAGTCCGAAACTAGGCTCGAACACAGGAGTTTTTGGTTTTGTAGTCAACGTACTCTGTACTTCAATCATCGCCACACTGGTTTAATTTATTTAAAAAAAAAAAAACGACCGTAGAAGAACAATTTACACCTCTATCGCGCCATTTCGGCTTTTTTTGTAGTTATTATTCTATATTTAAGATAGTTTTTAATTTTCGTCATCTGGCGGAATTTATAAATTCAACTATTTTTTTATATGCTTTTTATATAAGCTTAGTAAACATGCCATAGCTCACGAACGTACACTTAGTCTCAAAACTCTAACTGTTTAAAATTCTTACTTATAAGTATTTAACAGGGGACATTTATGAACCCATTTAAAACAAAAAGTTGGAAATAGAAGGGCTTCATCCACTTCCAACTTGAAAATGATTATAAAAGAGGAAGGCGAAGTATTTCCTCCGAAATAACAAAAAATCAATTTTTTTGATGCCTAAAAGGCTTAAAGAAGTTTTCGATGCAAAAGAACGCCATACAATCTATTAACTATTTTTTTAAATTACACGAAAGTTTTAACAATGTATCGTATGTAGACTTTTGCTTTTATGAAATCTATTTTTTTATTCAGTCAATAATATTAAACCACCTGAATTTTTATTTTTTTCTTTTCTGTAGACACCCATGATCTTATGAAATAAAACAGTTAAAAAATTGTCTGTATTTCTCTTAAAAATTTAAATTTATTGAAGAAAATAAATCATATATAGATTTTTCGACTTAGTGTAGATAGCTTATATTTTGTAAATAATATATATTTCGAACATTTTGTTTATTAGTATAATTTTTCTTATTATTAAATCCAAATCAGGCTGAAGTTCCTCACGTTCTCGGTCAGAAAGAATTTGACATGATACACCTTTCCAAGGGAACAAGGGAAAAACAATGTCAATCAATACCAACATACGGAGTCTAAACAGAACGCATTTTCCTAAGTCGCCAAACTGCCATCATCAGTGAACTTTAAGTATTTATGTAAATCTTTTGAAAATGAATGGCGCCTAAGATCCATTTCCACCAAGTTCGTGAATAACGAAAGGGTCTTTTTTTGTTCGTTATTATTATATTTCGCCATTCCTTTGTGTAGCGTCTTCAAGAAAATTAGTTTTTGTTTATAATGAAAAAATATTTTTTTTTTTTTATTATAAACAAAAACCAATTTTCCTGAAGACGCTACGCAAAGGAGTAGCGAAATATCGAATAAAAATAAATATTACATAAATCAAAAGGACTGCAGCTTAAATAATTAGTGCAGCTTATTAAAAAGTGGTTAAAAAAAATCTAGAAGAATTATAAAATATTTTACGACAACATTAACAAGAATATGTGACTGCTTACGCCGACTTAATACGGATACCAAAATTAACTAAAAGTTTCTACTGATTAAAAGTTTTGTGTAAAATAATCTGTTTCAAGTCCCTAAAAAAACTAATAATTCTTTATGTAAGTATGTATCTAATACATACATACATAAATAACTATTGGTGTACTATAAAAGCTTGTAGTTTTTTAAAGCCGATTTTCGAATTATCCGATAAATTAGTTTTTCACAAATGGTGGTTATTTAAATATTTATATTTTGTTAAAAAATTTAATACAGAAATGTATTTTATTTTATGGAAAATAATAAAGAGTCAAGTACCAGTAAAAAAATAAAGTAATGTAGAAGATCGGATTTCGCGACGGCGCTGTTTTCGCATATTCTATAACCGCGACAGTTGCTAAAAAGGCTAAATTTTCGGGATTTTTATTTTTTCTTAGCTTTTTGTCTCAGCATAAATACTAATAACGGAAAATCCCGTTTGTTTTTTTCGTGCATGAATCTTCGTTAAAGTATTGGTCTTTTGTTTTGTAACTTATGGGTCGATTATGGATTGCAACCGAACTTATTTAGTTGCGTTGGCAAGGGGTAACCACAAATTTAGGAAAATATAGTAGTAGCTTCAACCTATTTAGTGTTTATTTATATTTTAATAAAATTGTGACCGAAAATATCCTCTCACTAGAAGTAGAAGTTGGACAAATAGTCAGTAAACAATTAAATATATTTTGTAATTTATCTGTTATTTTGCTACATTTTGGATAATTGGACGCAATGCACCATTGCACTATGTGTCCAATAGCCGAAATTACGGCAAAAAATTATTTCAAAGTAAACTATGTCCTTGCAACTTGGTGCAGAGGGCGCTGTTGCTAAACTAGGCATTTTAAAATAACGTTGACAATAACGCTCTCCACCATTAATTTTTTGGTAAGCTCCCTCTCCCTCACTCGTCATATATTTTCAAAAATGTTTTAAATTTTCATTAATTTACACAGAGCATTTCTGCAAGTCGCAATTTTTAAGCTTGAATTTTTCTGGAGAAAAGAAAATTATTTGCATAGCTGCCATCAGCTGCAAAAAATTGCATTAAGACATGAAGCGTGAGCTTCGCACAAATAACTACATACATATATATCATTTCTCGAAGAAATGCGAATAACGTAAGTTCTATACCACAGAAGACAAAAAACTTTTTCGGAACTTCACAAAAAACATGAACTAATAAAAACACGAAATTTAACATATGTATAATATCAACATTTAGTAAAATATTTTTTTAAGTTCACGCCAGTGTTGTAATAAATTTTTGTAAAATTTTAATTATAATTAATTTAAAAAAAATCACTTTTTCCTTATTGCAATTTTCTACCACTCAACAGTTAATTTAAAATATGCAATCATTCACAGCGGTTTATATTTAAACTGTGCTGCCAACTGACGCGAATTTTCACATTTATGTCGTCAAAGTGCTAGGAATTGAATCGTTAATTTTTTTTCCAAAACGAAATTTGAAAATTTGAATTTTTGCCGCTAAAATTGAAATTGGACACATAGTGCATTGTACAGGACGATATATTGAAAATTAGATGACAATAAATTTAAACTCATTAATGTTTCATAAGTTCCAGCAGCAAAGCTTCATGGATATCTATTATAATTTCATTGCTAATTACAGTTCGAATCCTCGAATTAAGACTTTCTCAAATATAAATATTTTGTAATGCTAATTAATCAAACGAGCACAAAAGGAAAAGATAAAAAAAGTTGTTGATGTTTGTTTTTAATGAGGCGGATAGTGATTCCACGCAAAATACCATCAAACATCACAAAAAATTAGCAAACTGTCGAAAAAACGTGCGAATTTATTTTGTGTGCTTTAATGACTTTTATGTCTGATCCAGGCGGCAATGACACTCATACTTTGTATGCGTGAAAAACTCAAGTATTAAAATTTATTTAAAATTTCATTCGAATATGCTATAGTCATCATAATCTTAACACATGCCCAGAGACAAAATACATATTTCTTCTTGAAAAACTGTATTGCAAATGTCATGTTTTGTTAAAAAATTAACAAAAAACTATAAAAAAATAAGTTTATGGATATTAGAACATAGCGGTTCGTTGATTTTTTCTTAATACCACATCATTATGTCACAGGAGGTTTTTGATAATAAATATATTTTTTTAATTATTCATATTGTAAGAGAAACTGTATCTTCATTAAAAGTTTTCGTCAAAATATATGAATTTAACCCTAGAATGATAACGTAGGCCTAACAGGCATATGCCTTTTTAGATATTTCTTTCTTATTTACTAAGAGGAATAACTGACGTGATCAATATTCTGTGTTAAGTTAAATACTTTTTGTGGAGTGAACAAAGTATACGTCTGAGGGACGTATGGTGATTATCGAAAATTCGACGAATGTCAAAAATGTCATGCGACAAATGTGATACACCTGAACGTGGTGACCTTAAAAAAACCTGCCAAATTCAAAATTTCATTGCAGATATGAATAAATTCAAATACAGGCACTTAAATAAATATAAAATATTTATTTTATTTTTTGTTTAATTTTTAAAATTGAGCCCGTTTTTTTGTTATTTTTATAGACTACCTGAGATTCATTCTTAATTTTAACGTTATTGTTCATTTTAATTTAACAACAATTTTATGCAAAAGGAGAAATGTTGAATAAACGATTTCTAATAAAAAAATTTAAAAATTCTTTTCTTTATGTCCTTAAAGGGAAATGAATACACATACGTTTCGCAGACGTATCGTTATCTTTGCCGTGCGCAAATTTACATTATCTTTCTGGGGTTAAGTGCATAAATAGAAACAATAAACAAGTACCACTATTTATTATTACAAATAAAACTACATTAAGTCTGAATCTATCTAGGAGTACTATAATATTCGATTAATGTTCAAATACTCGAACATTTTTCCTACAGAATTCATATCTAGTGTTATGTGAATCTATGAGCTTGAATATTCTTTAATTTGGTTTTTTTTTATAACAAGCCAATATGTTGTCGAAGTTTTGCATTACGACTATGAAACCATAAGTCATTTTAATGGCGAACCCCATTATAGTATTTCGAAAAGTAAATAAAATGATACTCTCACAACTACCACGACTTCTACTACAGCCAGCATAATAAACGAAGAAAATGTCAATAGTAAAGTATCTATAAAAGGGAAGTATAGTTATATTGATGGTTCTCATTTTTAGTAAAATTATTTACAAAAGTAATTTGAGAAAAAGAATAAAGTTACTAATTTTTTTGGGGATTTTGAAATTAAAATTCTGCTCGGACGCTACAACAAAACCAAACCTTCTTTTAAAATAACAAGTTTCTGCCAAAAGCGGAAGGTGCCAATAAATAATCTGTTATATTCTGTAAACCAATCTATATCAAATTGTATAGTTCCATTTGGTATGCTCTACAACCAGAAACGCAGTGGTTAAAATATCCAATCAGACAAGGATTTATTCTGCTGTTTCCCTCCTTCGTCGGTATTTGACAACTAAAGAGTTGTCGATTTAAATTATAGAGCTATTGTTGCTTAAAAAATATTGCGTTAACATAACATAACAGCGCAGCAACTCGCAAGTGCAAAGTTTTGAAAGAATTAAGCTCTATATATCCTTATATCCTTAACTTCACCACCTGTGTCTTTCCAACTACTTTCGGTGCATGGGCACATCTCCTTAAATACCGTTAAAAGAGAGTTGGAAGGGGTGTTGCACCCACGATCTTCTGATTGTTGATTCAATGTACTCGTACTAACTCCTCAGTCAACATATTTGATAGAATGAAAATTCAATTTATTGGAAACGGAACTAAAAATGAAATACAACTGATACGACTGTACTTTTAGTCTTATGTTTATGCAATCGTACCCAGCAAAAAACAAGCGAATAGATATTTTCATGACTTCTGAACCATTATTTTTCTGAACTTATTTTTAATGCCATCTTAAAAGTAAACAATATTATAATTTTTGAAACTCATTGAAAATACATTCAACTCTGCCGATTAATATGTCTATGAACAATTAATTTTTGTACTTTGGATTGTAGTCATGACAGCTCGTTTTGTTAAATGTGAACACATGCTCGCCAATTACACCCCTATATTAAAATTCAGTTCATTTGCAATAAAACCCAGGCATTAAGTATTTCTTTTGCATGTCTTTTTTTGCTGGGAAGTTTTTAGTTGTAACTGATGCTGTAATAGTGATTTCAATTCCCAAAAATGGCATTAAAAATTCCAGTTACTTTATGAATATTTTTGAATTTTTTTAAATTTTTCCTTTTAAATAGTTATTTTTTTTTTTTTATCTGGGACCAGCACTCAGGAGATGACTCCTACACATGCGAAGAATTGTGCTGGAACTATAGGAAAGGGATTGTAGGAGAAACGACAGGAGGTGAAGCTTAATTAATTATATTGCAGCTCTGCTTTCGCACGTTCTTTGTTTATACTCGTAGCAGTCCTTCGGTTTAGTAGACATTTTTTTTATTATTATTTTACTTCGCCGGTGCTACACAATACCGACGAAGCAGGGCGTTCTGATCTGTTTTTGGATTCGTAGTCAACGTGCAGACTACCATCCATCATGCCATCGCCACTCTCATACTTTTTGTATGGCATGAGAAATAAAGTCGGCCAGACGGCGTTTTGCGTCGTAATTTAGGTTGGTCTGCCTGTAAAGATTTTCCAAATGTTTTTCTTTTAAATGTTTTCTCGTCCAAAGTCAGTCAAAGACAGAAAACAGACAAACAGAATACTAACACGCAGTCAGCGGCGAGAGAGAGGGGATCATTAAGAACTAAAAACAGAACAATAAAGCCAGTCGTCAAACAACAGCGGCAAGGAGTACACAAATAAGTAGTAATTAATATAAAATATATGTATGTACAATTTAATAAAATAAAAATTAAATCCGACTTAAAACCGCCTTTTTTATAATATATAAATAAATAATATAATATAATATATATATAAAATACATTCAGCACAGCGGAATGTAACTACACACATATGCTTACTTATGTGGTTATTTTTTTTTTAATCGTGTTATTAACAATTTACGAAGTACAATTAACTAGTCTGACCGCAAAACTTTTCATATATTAATGGAAATAAAATTTTAACATAAGTGGTTTTTATGAATTATGAAAGGAAACCGGGAAATAAAACATATTGTTACATGTATTGATAAAAGCTTTAAGTTACATTGAAAGAAAATTAACAGAATATTATTGAGAAGAACGTCATTTCTCATTGTAGATGTACCGATTAAAGTCGATTTAAAATTATTTGTAACTTAGGCCTGTTATGAAATAACAAGACGATATGTCGTATACATCTTTTATTATGATGTAGAAACCAAATTAGAAACGTGAAGGGAACACTATATAATATAATAGTCTAATTTAATTTTCACTTCTTTCAGAGCGTTTATAAAATATTTTGTATAATGGAAATATTTACTCATTTCTTTTTTTAGTTTCCACCATGGGATTGGGTGATACATTGTGCCTATCAGACTGAATTCATTTAATTTACTTCATTAGCAGTAAAAATGTTATAGTAGAGAATATCGCAGAAATTTTATTTATCTAAGATATTTTCTAATAACTATTATTTGACGATTTGCTCAATGCCTTCTATTGGAGTACTTCCCCTGCAAGGAACACAAAATTCGATTCCCAACATGAATAATGTGTGTAAATATTCGCGAACATTATGCGTAATGATAATAATAATAATTTTAAATGCTGAATGAATTATGTTGTGTACTTTTAAATTTTTTTCATTCTTCATATATTATTTTCCAAACCTAAAATAAAGCGAACGATACTGGAAAAGGTGAAACACAAGAGATTCACACACACGACTGCATTAAACAGAGTCGCATTAAGAATATTTTAAAATGGAGAAGAAGTAGAAATGAAACTCACTTTATAAAATACCTGTTTAAATATTTGCTTAACTTCACTTAATTTTCTTACTTCTTAAGATAGAAAGCAATAAAATGATAGAAAAAAAAAGAACTTAATAATGAATAAAATCTGGTCTGATCTGCCCTTATTTTGAATAACCACTTAATAAAAATCGTACAGCACGTACGTTCTTGTGTTTAATATTGTTTTTTTTTATTTCTTTTTTACGAGTCGAGTTTATCCTGCAGAATTCTGCTTTTCTGCTTTTCTTCTTACTTTAATTTTAATCGCTAACAAATTTTTCCTCAGGTCTCTGGAGATGTGGATTTTAATGTTGCACAATTTAATCTCTAAAACACACACACGCACATCCTCTCTCCTTTTTCGTATGATAAGGAGTTGGGGTTTTATTAACAATAATGATTATGAGAAGAAGGTGTAGACCATATTAAAAGAGTTTTACTGGAAATTAAGATCCGTAACTTTTATTGAGCGCTAGTGAGTTCACAAGTGTAACTGCGTGTGTGTGTGCTTGCGTGTAAGAATGACCATCATACACTCACATACGTAGGCATATTTTAATAAGAAATCTTTTTTATTCCATCATACTTATTATACAATATGCCCATACTACCACGTATTGTGGTCCATAAATTGCTTACATGCACGCCGCCACACAATAGAAAAATCGTTATTGTTAAAGACTTTATGTGTGTGTGTTCCTTTGTCTGCGATTGTCCTTATAGCGTTTTATTCATTCACCTTGCAGCAATGTGATTGGTTTTGTGGAGAAGAGTGTGAGTGAGGTAGAGCACTGTAACAGCGTTTATAGAATAAAGATTTTAGTCACGATGATACCGATGATGCTGATGTGTATTAAGACTTGATGGGCTGAACTTTTTTTTATACTTTTTGATTATTGGATAAATACAATAAAATCAATGAGGTGTATAGCAATTGTCTCATATGATGAAGTACAGGGTGTTGAAAACTTAATGTGCTGCAATTTTTCAGCGGGAAATCTTGAATAATTTTAGTCTTGGATGGTGAAATTAACAACTTCAATACTAATGATTATCGGAAGACGTCTGCTTCGATGACTTATTAGTGTTTTTTATTTGTTGTACAAACTACAAAACTAATTTTATAAAAAATTGTTGCTTACTGACCTTTACAATTTACAATTCACTAGCCATATCTGGTATACTTCGTGAACCGCAATATATTCCACCAGTACTGTTGACTACACTTCTTCGACCTGTTTGTTTTCGCCATGACTAGACACTATATTTTCACAATAACTTCCAAAGGTTCACAGCACCATATGTTTCTTCCTCTCATACTTCCACCAGTTGGTTGAGTATTTTCTATGTTGTTTAAATCCCCATCAAATCTAAAATTTTTCTATGGCACTGTAAAATAATAAATAAAATGGGTTGTCAACATCTGAGATACAGGAAATCTTCTTTACAAATTCTAAAAAGAAGATGAATAAACACGCATCTGCAAAGTTGTGTAAGAATTAAGATCTCTATAAAATGGTGATTATACTTATAGTACAAATCAGACAATTAAGAGTGAATCAAATATTATGTTGTACTTTTTTTGGGATAAAATAGTAAATAGAGGACCGATTTTCATTTTCGAGAAGTAGAATCGCAAGATTCCGTTATGATAATAACATCCAATTATCCTACGATATATATAGCCCCTCTCGCCTCCTTCCAACCATTGAGATAGCACATAAGGTTACCCATACATATCTGTGATATCTCCGATACAACGTCTAGTACGCCTAAAAATTTGTTTCGCGCTATGCCCAATGCCAGACACTAACCGTCTTTTCGCTGTCTTGTTATCGACAGCTTTGACAGGATGTGTAATGTAGAAGACATAGCCGAAGTGCATATCTGCTGACCGTCTAGTGGTCAATGAATATCGCAAAGAGTCGTACAATGGTTCTTTGTTCAAGTGGTACCCCCGCCAAGGAGAGTAGTACTCAGCATCTATATCCAACTTGTCATATCTAAGAATCGTAAAAATCTGGTGGGGATTATATTCCCAATGCAGCAAAGAACGAGGCTCCCCACTATCATCCTCACCACAGCTGCAGCACCACCTATCCACCTATCCAAAGGTGGACGGCTTACCTCCCCAATGGCCAATGGCCAGTACACATCGCCACAAAGTTGTACAATGCTCTTTCGCTTTTTGTTTATAATTTGTTCTGCGTATATATTATAGAAGCGTATCGACATTTCCATTGCGACTGCCACGCGTATTTCTTACATCTAGTATTCTGAAATACATTTACCGCATCTATGAATGCTGTACGTCAAAGTTTTACTCTGGTGTTGAAGTTGGTTTCTATTCCGCCAACTTTTCATTGCTCCCTAAAGCGAAAAATGTTCTTAAAAGCTCTGTTAAAGTATAATTGCCGTAGGATAGTGCAGAAAGTTTTCTTGTTTATGGTCAAAATTATTACTACGATAAGTATTACATACTTACACTTGACAAATACTTCTTTGCGAGATGATTTCTCGAGAGAGACACATTTTCGCATTTAGATTATTACTGAGTATAGACTTATGAGTTGTTTCAGTGATATCTGACGGGGTTTCAGTTAAATTTTCTAAATCGATACATACTTATTTTAAGAAAACAAACAAAAAAAGATTTGCATCTCCAAACCGGTCTATCTACGCTGATTGAAATGAGCCTAAGTAATATTTCACACATCCATATTTAGTAAAAACATGGTCATAAAAAGAGGGAGTTTTCGATAATCTGCTTAGCTGAAAGTGAAAAAATATCCTTGCACCTCTCAGTGTACTGCAATTATCCTGTAAGTACCATGCCTCGCTCAGTATAGCAGCTCAACAATGCAAACAAGTATTTACAGAACTTTGTAAAAGACACTGTTTTGAACTGAAAGTTTAAATCATAAAACAGTTTCCTTTTGCCTATTCAAGCAATTTATTTCTTACCTATTGATTCAGTCATCCATCTCTTTCCACTTTTATTAAAAGTATTTAGCAATTTTGAGTACCATAGAATATTTTACGGCTTTGTTGCTTGACACAGTAAGTAAGCATGGATGTGTTGAGGACCGTAGCAGTGAAATTGATTTTGCCCTGTAGTAAACTGTTCATCAAATAGTTATCATTTTAAGTAGGTTTTTGAAATAAATTATCTTGTCGTGGCTCTCGTCTCCGTGAAGATGTCTTATGGAAAAATAAGTCATATACTGATTAAAAATCTTTTTTTTCCCTTTAATGAATAAGCTGCTTAATAAAATTTCATGTCAACTTTGTGTGTAGAATATTCATAAGCAGAATAGTGGGACCGATTATGTCATATTAGGCTAGGTATTTTTGAAAAGAATTAATAAATTGAAAATGAAATCAAAAAGAAACTTGTGCAGATTTGTAGGTGATTTAGAAAATTTTGTTTTGTTTTCTATTCAGATCTCATAATATATTTAAAGTTTGCCTCAAATAGTTTAATTACGCCAAACTGATCGCGGATTAGGTGGTTCAAGATTTACCGAATCAGTGTTAACTACCCAGCCAGAAAAATAGTCCGATGTCTGTCAGATATCTGAGAGAAATGTCGATAAAAGAGTCAGAATTCTGTCCGACTTCTGACCGAAAAATGTAATGGTGTGTTTGACACGAATTCTGACAGACACGTCCAGAGAAATTCTAAGTTCTTTTTCCGACATTTCCGATAGAATTCTGATAGAAATATATATACATATGTACATTAATATGTATTATAGTATACAAACATTTATAAATAATCTATATATAAATCGGAATGTGTGTTTGTATTTTTGGTAGTACCTTATAGGAGACCAGACCTCTGGACCGATCTTCTTGAAATTTCCCCAACAATTAACTGGGACTCTTGAATGAATTATAGAATCCTTTTTTTTTAATTCTGTTACTCCTTTCACAAAGTTTTTAACAGATTTTATAATATAAACGAGCATAAGTTCGTTATTAGTGGACCAATTTTCAAAATAATTGCTGGCCCAAACTGCTGGTGGGGGGTTGCTAAGTGGGATCCCAAAAAATTGATATTTTTACCATTTGTGGATTCATTTTGCATATATGTAGAAAAGATCCACAAACATTTTGTTTTTGATACTTGGTGGGTGGGGGCTAAGTATCCGCGTAAAGCTACAAAAAAAATTTAATTTTGGGTTTCTCTTTGCATCCATATATCTTGTATTGTACGTAGAACAACACTTTTTTCCGTAATCTTTTCTTCTAGAAAATATCTCGAGTGCGTTTTCTTACTTTTCCGGAACTCGAATATATACGGAGTAAAATTGTACCTTTATACTTTTATCCCATTTAAATAGTAGTTATGATGTACATTTTTTACTATTTTTATACACCCCCAAAATATGGATATCAAATGAAAGAAATTTTTGAAGTGAGCATAAAATATAATGATATCTCTGCAAAACGCAATATGGTGAACGGTTATTTTGTTACCCACTTCCATAATAGGAAACCAAATGAAAATAATTTTTGAAAATCAAAATTAAGTGAAATGTACCCATTTCAGCAAAATCGCGTTTTGAAAAGAGCACCTTCTTTATTTTTGGAAAAGGGACTGTGTATACAACAATAAAAGTATTGATATTTCATCATTATTAACAATATCTAGTAAAAGTGTGCTAAATTAGACACGTTGGTGTGAATTAGCGAATCGCACGGTATTAATCAATCTAGTTTATTTAAAAAGCAAATATCGATAACATGTCATTTTCTCGTTGTATTCCACGTAGTATGTATTTACACAACCTCACGCAAGTTGCCTTTAAATATTTTGAATCTTTAAGCCTACGCCACTGAATACAACAGGCTTATTTTATACTTTTTATTAAAAGCTCGACGCGATTGATTCTTTTTATTAATCATTGAAACAATTTTTCACGTATATATTTATATTTTATTCTTCAAAAACTTAATGTATTCTATTTTCACTATTATACAAAAGGCACTAATAAATTTTTATTTGTCATTAAAAGAAAAATCAATATGAAGACCCATTACAACAACCAACAGAAGGAAATAATAACAATTTATAGATATATTCGAACACACAAAATAAAATTCCTCCGGTATATCCATACGAAATCGATCAGAATACGGACAGACAACTCGTATATTTAATGTATGGCAGAAATCTGTATGCCTCTATGAATAAATTCAGACTTTTGCCAGAATTGTCTGATTCAGATAACGGCGGATAAAAATCGCAAGTGCACAGAAAATATATTTGTTGACATTAGTGTTGTAGGCGCATTGACTGAACAGGTCAGAGATGTGGTTTCTAATCTTTGCCATACGTCAGAAATTTTTCGAATGTTCATTAGTGTCTAGCTTAATGCAATACAGTACACCCAGCCCGTGGTGCCGATACTACAAAATATTTTTGTTTTCGGAAACAATCTGTATGTACTCTACTCTCTTTGACGATCTTCAATATACTTATATACTATATATATAGCAATTTTATTTTGAACTTGTGGGACAGACTGTAAAACCTTTCCTGGAAGACTTTCTGCAATTTTCTTTTGAATTTGCGTTCGCGCCCACACAATGAAGTGTTTGTTTGGAATTATAATTTTCTTCTTTGTTCTTCATATCATTCAATCAAATTAAATAACACATAAATACGCCTTCATTTTGTTTGTTAGCTAAAGTTTCTTAATTTTCATGTAAAAATACATTTCCTAAGAATTAGTAAGTCTGAATTGATAATGTTTCTTAAGTGTGTGACACTACTGTTGTATAACATATTTGAAATTAATTGTGTGACGACGACTCACGGCAGTACGAATAATCGCCCAAAACACAGAAATGAAGAATGCCACAAAAATATTTGGCGAACCGTCACAAACACCCAAAAACAATAACCACTCGCCCAAACAATATATGAGCAAAATGAACCAAAAATTCACCCAACAATTTTGGGCTATTCTTCTTTGAATGGGGTTGGACGATTATTCGTACAGCCTCACACAAATTAAAAATGTATAATCGCCCAACAAATTTTTGTTTACTGGTCTGTTTCTGAAACTTGCCCATATCGCCTTTTATATTGTAGAAAAAAATTCATACAAATTCACTTTGTAAGAAAAATTAATAATTTCATGTATAAATATGTACATTAGACTGTACCTCAACAAAGAAATACCCGTATACCCCGTGATTTTAAATTGTATTATGATTTGTTTGGAAGCGAATCGGTTAGAGAAGCAAGTGAAGTATACAATAGAGACAATTTTGTTGCATTATACTTATGTATATGTTGCTCCTTAGCAAAACTCCATTAATTTTTGGCGAACATAAATTGTCTGACAGTATAGAGGAAAATTGGATAGTACAAACAGAGATCTGGTGGATAAATACTAGAACGGGATACTTGAAGTAAATAGCCATTAGTGCCCAACTTTGGCCTTCTCGAGCCAACAACATTGATATATCATTCTTTAAGATCCGACTGCAAATGTCAAAAATGTAAAGAAAGGTTTAAAAAGCAAAGCACTTTTTTTACTGTAATGTTTTGCTCTCTAATGTACAGATCTCAATTATTTCCCTCTAACGTATTTCATTACACAAATGAAAATAATTTTTAGAAATACGAAGTCCTCCAAACATTTCAATTAAAAAGATGCTGTTTAAATATATTTGAAGAATTTGATAATCAAATTTATCACATATCGAAGAGTGTCGGCACTGCTGGGCATTTTGTTAATCGTTCTATATTTTGCTGGTTGCTTTTGTTGTGCACTTTTCAATACAAAGATTATGCTTTATTGGCAATATTTATGCATTGTCTGATATTTTTGCTTTTATATATTCACAATATGCAACAATGAATAAATGAATCGATTTGTAAAGGAGTGAAAGTTTGAGGCGATGGGCTAAGATATTGAAAATAAAATCGTTTAGTGAAGTTGACGGTATTTACGGAAGTCCACCAATTGGCTTAAACTACTTATTGCATGATTATGAATAAGTAAAATGCTTTTCATTAAAAGTATAGAGGTACTAAAAATATTGAGGCATTCTTTAGAGAATATTTCTTTTGGGATATCGCTGAGAAATTTATTTAAATTATGCAACTATTAAATAATTTAAACTAGAATATAGTTGTCCTCTGTCCACATACTAATAAAAAAAAAAGAAAATTAAATTTCCAATTGTGTCCATCTTTAGAAACGGTGGGTTCACCACCTATTACATTTTTCTTTTGCCTGCTTTTAATTTCCACTTCGATTTTTATTTGTATTATAATTTTATTGTTTTTTCGTTTATTGTTGAAAGACAGACAGACATCAGCTGCAAAAATCCGCGCAATTATTTTGCAAACAATGAAATTGTTTTTTACGTCACACTCTTTCCATAACACCGTTGCAGCCATCAAACCATGATTGAACCGAACCAACCACATGACAAAGAAACGGGGAAAAAATAGAATTCCATACGAATACAACAACGTATTTGTACTTGGTGCAAAACAAAAACTAAATGAAATGAAGGGTGTCTTAAAACAACCTGAAAGAAAAGTCTACATGCAGTATGTGTCACTTTGATGGGGGTGTTGTCTTTTGCCACGTTTGCTTTTTTGCTTGTTATTGCCATGAAGTATTACATGTTTTTTTTTACAACGTGAATGTGGAATCAGGTGTTGAAGTTGTAACTTTGATTTGAAATTGTTTAAAATTGAAATTATTTTATTATTATTTCCATTTTCTTTTACCAAGAACTGTAAGTGTATTGTGATATTGGGATAGTAAAGGACGGGATGTTTGTATAGAACTGGTTTTGTTGCAATAAAAGAAGTTAGAATATTCAATTTATTTGAATAATAAAATAGTTACTTTGACAGAGGATTATTGTATTTGAATATAATGAAGTTGGGGAAGGTACGTATACACCATTTTATATTTTTATGAGGATAATTCATTGATACTTGAAGAATTTGCTGTAAACGAAATATTGGATGATCAGAGACTTATTTTTAATTTCGTTATATTTTCTTGCTTCCATACGTCATATTTTTTTTATAAAATTATAAATATTAGCTTCTTTAATAACAATTTATGCACTTCAAGCAACTTATGGCGTATATCGTTCATAACACACTATATATTCTTCCTAGAGTGCGTAATGAGGAAAATACTGTTGATGTAGTGGAGAGCTCATATGAAGCCAATGTCCTATCAACTTTTTTTTTTTTTTTTTTTTTTTTACATAATATATATTATTTATTGAATCTTCAAAATCAATTGAACTAACAATAAGTATTCAAATCTTAAGAACTAATTGCTAATTATTATTAAGTACAGCCTAGCTGTACAAAATTATTTATTGCTCGTATAGTTTTATTTCCGCGTCTACTACGTTCGGGCTAGGGAAAGAGTATCCCTTCTTTTCAGTCGAATGAACCGTCTTTCGCTTAAAATATTTCGGGCTAGTATATTTGGATGATCTTGGAGTTTGGTTACGTATGACGTTGCGTATGTTGTTATCTCTTGTTTGACTGTCGGAATATTTAAATCCTTGTGTATGTTAGAATTTTTTATATACCACGGCGCATCTGTTATCATTTTCAGTATTTTGTTTTGACACCTTTGAATTTTTTCTATATTGGAAGCTGAGGCAGTGCCCCATAGCTGGATACCTATCCTATCCTATCCTATCCTATCAACTTGAGGCCACACACTGTAGGGATAGCCAACTAAATGTAAAAAATTAAAAATTAATTTTGAATGAAAACGAACAAAATATTTTTTATTCTTATATTTATTATATAAGGTCTACTGATGAGTTGGTATAAGCACCGACGTAATGTCCATATAGACTAGCTTAACCATACAACAAGAATAATCGAAGAAAATACTGTATGTTATGTGCAATAATCTAATTAAATAATGAAAACGAATTAAAAAAAATAATTTGACAGTTTCAGGTAAGTATGCAACTATTTAAAAAAAACTGTTGACAATCAGTAAAACTTGCAATAAAATATAAAGAGAATATTGTTACGTTTTTTTATTTATTACGTTTTTCTATATTTTGTTACTCTTATGCGATGTACCGTTGCTTATAATGTAAACGGTCGATAGAAAAAAAATATATTTCATACTTTCACATTATATTTCTGCGAGAACGTATTTTTAAAATTGTTTAGTTCCTTTTGTAAGTATATTTGACTATTCATGATTAATTTAATTTACTTTTGCCAAGTTCTTGTATTGTTCACCATACGACGACACTGTGGAAGCTATTATTCACATTCTTGCTCCTAATCGAAAACCAATTGAAGTGCACATTAAGATCGCTCTGTGCGATTAGATTATGGAGTTGATTTAAGATTTTATGGCACTTTTTGAAATTATTTGAATAAGGACATTTTTCAGCTAGACGTATCCTTGTTGCTATTTTGATAAAACTGGACCAAACCTTTTACTATTAAAATTCAATATATATGCAAAGTTTCGTGAAACTAACTT